>OY728160.1:1669015639-1671515639 GCA_963277665.1 Viscum album
TTTGGTTTACCCCCACCCATTTATTATGAATGATGCCTTGGTTGAAAGGCCTTGATAGTAAGATGCATGATAGGTCTTGTTGGAATCTTAATGAATGTCCTCAGTTATTTATTTTCATAATTAAGAATTTAGTTTCAATTATCCATGTGATTTTTATGTCGATATTTTGCAAGTATGTTCATTGATCTCATGTACACTTTCTATGAATCCTCCCCTAGGGCTGCTCCTTTTTTGGAAGTGTATGTTGTGGGTAACTGCACTGAGCATGTGGCCCAAAGACATTGAGGTGGCCTGAAGGCCTTAATGGTGGCCCGAAAGGCTTACTAACCTGAAGGCCTAGGTGGCCCGAAGGCCTTAAGGACTCCAGGACAAAACCGGTGGCCCAAGGTGAAGAGTTACGACTACTACAATACCTACTACAATACCTGCTACAATAACTGCTACAATGACTACTACAATGCCTGCTAATATACTACTACAATACCTACTAGCGTACCTACTACAATGCCTTCTACAATACTACTACATTACTGCAATAGTACTACTACAATACCAGAAAATACACCTCCACCTAGTTCCGAACCTGGGACTCATGGATGAACTTAATGAGTCCTCACCATATTGGTCATGCCTTGTTTATTCATCACAGATTTTATTTTATGCAACCCTTAGTGAGAATCTAAGATCACCCGTTAATTTTTTCCTTTCCCTAAGATATGAAGATGGATATTATGAATGATTTCATGGATGAAATAATGTTTCTAATTATATGTTTGTTTATTTATAAATGATTACGGTAATCATATGTGTATATAGTTTATGAGGACTAATAAACTAATTTAACATAAGTGGTAAGATCCCATGTAATTTTATTTAATGTAATAACGTAAACACCTACTATGGGTTTTGTGATTCATGGTGTAATAGTTGGTATCAAATAAAGTTTAGTATAAACCATGGGAACTATATTTAGGAAAACATATATTAAATAACATAAAAATATGAAATACTATAAGGATAAGTCCAAGTATAGGGAAATATCATAAATTTTTACTAAAGTATAATTGTTGTGGTTTTATATGAAAATTAATCCATGTATATATACTAGTATGTGGATGTTACTTCATAATAGATTCACCTTGGGGGAACAACTATGAATAGGGATGATTAAGTATTAATAACATTATTACTATTGCATAATTAGTGGGCTAGGAATGCAAACCATTCTAGAAACTCATGGGGGATAAACCTAGGTAAAATAAAATTTTATTTTTGAACCATTATTAAGGATCTAAGTAGATGATGACCATAATTGTCATAGTTAATCCTAATGTGTCATATATTGAAAATATGGTTCCATTATTTTTTCATAATAAAAATAATTATTCATGATTATATAATTAATCACTATGATTATAATTTCTCACAATATTATTTTGGTATTAGTTAATGGAATGAACCAAGATGAATTATGTTAACACTGAGCGTGCTAGATGATTAAGTGATTTTCCTGATGAGAAAAATATGAAATTAGATATTCAATAATAAATATTGTGATTATGATTTACCAAATTACATGATATATGAATAAAAAACTGAACATATGTGACTTTCTGAATGATCAAAATAAGATAAAAATAGAGTTTCATCAATACAATAGGGAAAAGAAGATTAAAATTCCTACATGTTGAGAATTTAGGAATAATAACCCATATAAATCTCTAAAAGTAATAGAAAGATTCCATGGGTGGGAAAAATAAGGACATAGGGAATGACATTTCTATGTAAAAATGAATTTTTTAATTTAGGGAAATAAAGTACATCGTATGGTACCTTTTATAGTTAAATGTATTATATGTGGAGAACTTGGTCCTTATCTAAGTAAATGACCTAATACAAGGGATAATTCTTAGCCTAAAAAGTGGTATTGCTATGTCAATAATTGAAGTGGAATGATTGAAATGTTTTTGTATTTGGGTTTTAGATTTCTGTTTTAGAAGTTTTCTTTCAATGATATAATTTTTATAATAATCATGGAGAATATAAATATTTTTCCAGAGTTTTTATACATTATGTATTTGAAATCATATATTTAATGGTACTAGTAATATAGAATATTGATTTAGTAGTAATGTTATATTTTTTGGACATTTTTTAAGGGATTGATAATCCTTAATATGTGACTAATGTTGATATAAAAAATTTAGTTGTGATAAAAAGATAATTGATTACGATAAAGTAAATTGGAAATTATTGGTGGCATTGAAAATGATTATTGATTTAATGAAAAATTAATATATATATATTATTGATGAAATTTATTACATTTATATATTAATGGAATATATTTGATATTCTATGATTTTATTTGATAAATAATGATATAATTAATTTTTTGGAATGTGTTTTGGTTTTACTGAGGTTTTATGATGATTTAGGATATTAGGAAGTTTATGTTATGATGTTCACATTTTGGGTATGTTACATTAAGATCTAATTTATGTTATTTGGTGGATTAAAGTGATATTTAATTTTGAATTTTTTTGAAAATTATTCAAAAATTTTGAATTTTGAATACTCATTAATCATGCTTTTAGAAGTTTTGGAATTTGGCTATCTTTAGAAATAATTAAGTATATATTTACATATTATTATTGAATTATTTGAGATTAAATTTTTAATAGATATTTTATTCATATTATTTATCATATAATGTACTAAATACTTCTAGTTTCAAGAATTGAATACAAATAATAAGAAATTTTTTTCATACTTTTATAGTTCCAATGATATATTTTATGTTTATTCTAGTTCTTCAAGCATGAAAATTGATATTGTTCATTTATCATTGGAATATGGGATAAAATGAGGTGGAAAATAATAGTAACATGAAACCTAAGATAATTAAATTTTTGGATTTGATAAAATAGTGTAAATATATATTCTATTCTTACATGGAGAAAAATACCCCTACTCTTAGAATAGGATCTAGAAAATGAAAAAAAAACCTTCTAAGAATCATTTCTGATTAATTGATTATTTTTAACCCTCATAGATTTTTAATTTTTGTGGTTATTTATTTTATCATAATCATGTACTTTATAACTTTCTAATATTCCTAAATTTTTTTTCTCTTCCATGTTTATATTATTTTTTAACTAACGAACTTAATATTTTGGATTACGATTAAGAGTAATTTCTTGTAACCTTTATGTTTTCAACTTCTCTATTTTGAAGGATGTTTTATTGTCCCATTACATGATGTGGTTTTTCAAAAAAGGTATTTTCATAAATTAAACCCTTTATCACAAAGAAAAAAGTTATGAGAACACAATTAATGTAATGTTTTAATAATATAACACCACAAAATATTAGTTTAAAATAATGGTATTCTTGTAGCTTTCTTAACACATAAAACTGAGCACTAGGAGTACAAAAATATACTATAAAAATATTAAAAAATGTGACAATTATAACCTAGATGATAGATTTTATGAAATAATATGAGTGAAAAAATTATGAAAAATACTTACAATGGTTTGATATAATTCTAATGTATGGATTAATTTGTAATAAAGATGTACTTAATTTTAAATAAAGTTATTTTATGCTTCAAAATTATATTTTCTTCACAAATGGTTTTTATAACATTTTTTAAAGGATAATAGATATAATTTCTAACATTTTTATAAATTTTATTTGTGGGAATTATGTTTTTTAAATCAACATGTCTATATTATCTCATAGTGAATTTTTAGGACTTCTTTAAGAAAATTTATTTTTCCATGAATAGTGAAAAATATTGATTTTTGCAAACAGTCACTTCATTTAATTAAATAATGAAATATGAAAGTATAATTATGGTTTTAATTTGATAAAAAACTAAAACAAGTCTTCCTTAAATATAAATAACTTAATTATTTAGATTGGAATTAATATTATAATGGATTTTACTATTAGAACATTTTGGGTTTTAAAAAGGATTTTTTAAAACTATTTTTATCATGTTTTATGGGTTCGATATCAAAATTTACATATACGAATTATAGAAATTGAATTTTATAGAATTATATCTATAATTGGAAATATAATTTATGAATTTGGTAAATTATATGACTCTTGTTTTTTGTACTTATGAATAGTAACCATGGTAAAAAATCAATATTATAATAAATGTTAAAATGGATTAACGAGGGTGAAACTAAATATATAAGGGTTAAAATTACTCAAAAAAAATGTTTAAATAAAATTTTATATCTTTTTTATTTCTAATATCTTCCTACTTGTGAAAATACTCTAATTTTGTGCCACATTTATTGAGTAAGACATTAATATATTTTAAAATTTTGAAAAAGACCAAGTGTGTCCTCTCCCTCCATTATAAAAGGAAGAAAACTATCCTATATTAATCACATTTCATGAGCCTTATATTTAAGAAAATCATTTCCAACATAACTTAATATCATCACTAAACATAATATATTGGTACTATTTTAATCAAAATACCAACCTTAGAAGGAATAAGGTGTAATCCAAAGGAGGTTGTCTAAAGAAGAGGTATAAATCTTAACTGAGGGTTTCAATTTTATTTCTTCTTATACCACCTTTAATTAAAATATATCCATGATGATATAATAATGTATGATTATAAAATATATTTATATTTTAATATTTGTTTTTCATAACATTTAATCATATAATTATCCATTAAATGGGAAATGGAAACATCATTCGTGTGTACATACAGACTACAACATCACAGACCAATCTATTTTATTTTACATCACCTCCATTAAATATTGTTTATTACGATATATAATTTTTATATGTTAAATTTATAACAGAAATATAATTATGAAAATATAATATATCATTTACCTTCTTACCTTATAAGTGTTAAAAAAATATAACCTTGCTCATGTGTTTGTGTGGACTACGACCTCCACAAAGTGAGGTGATTCATGTTCCATGAACACATTTAAATAATGATTATAAATATGTATATAATTAACATATAGGATATTTATATCATGATTAAAATTATTTATATGATGGGGCCATGAGAAATATTCATGGAACAAACCTACCGAACTAAAACATATAAGAAATATGAAACAACTAACACCGAGAAATTTTGATTTTAATAGAGAATTATTTATAAATAGGTGTTGAAATATTATAAGTGGATAATATAGGATATTAGAATTATTTATATATTTTATTATATAATTATAAAAAATTTCATTTATTATGAATGTTTTTAAAATAACTTATGAAGAATTTTAGATTGGAGGTAAGGGTTTATTGTCTCAAATTTTCTTCTTTATGAAATATGTTATATTTTTCACCTCTCTTATTTTATGAGGTGTATATAATACCACAATGAGTTTTTATATCATTAATTATTCTTAAATAATGATATTTAATTTTATAATTCAGTTTATTAAATTTAATGAGTGATGATTCATAGGATGCCAAGAAAGTAAGGAATTAATTTTATAATCTCATTTAATTTCAGGGTTGTTTATGTGAAAATATATATTGGGAAAATAATATAATCCTAATATTTTAAACCTAAATTATTTCATAATAATCTATTTCTTTTAGGATTTACATTTTTTTAAATTTATTCTTGTGTTGGATCAATAAATAAGATGTATGTCAATGGTAAATTTCATTCTTTTAAAAAATTTATTTTGATGTTTATTTCATATTAATTTTCTTCCACATCCATATTATATTTAAAATGTTTTCAATTATTATTTTTATTATTCTCCAATGATCTCTATAATTACTTTTAATTTATTTTGTTAATTCTATAATTGTTTTAAAAATAATATTCTGGTCATTTTTTGAATGAGGTACTTTTTACCAATGTTCTGTACATAATATTTATTTTCACAAACACTACATAATTGTTTTTCCTATTTTCATGAATAGTATTTAATTTGGAGATTCCTTTATAAATTTCTATTGGTTTTTAGAATAAAATATTTTTATTAATATTTTTTCATTTTTTATTTAATATGATATCAAAATAAAATGGTATTTTTTTCATATGAAGTTAATAGGATGTTATTTTTATTATATTGATTATATTTTATATTATAAAGGATTTTTTATTATAAAAGCTTTATTTATGAGGAAACTATAGTCTTCCTTTACTAATAATTAACTATACCTTATTTTAATATCATTAACATTCTTTTGGCCATGTTCTCTATCACTATCCATTATTCACTGGACATTATTTTTCTCCGTCATGTCTATAATTCAAATATAATGGATGAATTAAGATAAATTTATATTATTTTTATGATTTTTAAACTTATACATTTCAATTATGGTATTAGATGAAGGAATATTATTGTGGATTTAATTTCATTTCCTAGGTAAGTATTGATGTTTCCTATTTTTAATTGATTATAGATATTTTTTGAATTATAATTCATTGTGGGAATAATTTTTTTTAACAATTAAAAATACATGGAATGAATAGGATTTAAAAATAAATGGTACAACCTTTTTATAAATATTCCCTCGATGCATCTACATGTCTCATGATACAAAACACCACATTATATGGGTATTTGGATTACACCTACCTATCTATTAATATTGACATCTTGGTTGATTGGAACTAATGGTAAGATTCAAGATATCTTTGTTGAGATTCCTTTATGTAAAGTTCATGAATGTCCAAAATTATGAATTTTCATAACTAGGAATTTAGTTTCCATCATCCCTATAATTTCTATATAGATCTTATTCATGGATATAAATCAAATTGATGTCTTGATTTAGTGGAATATGTTTTAATTATCCACTCTACCATATCGATACTTGATTAATTACTAATATTAGCTTCCATTTTATATAACCCTTACTGAAAATTTGATCTTACCATTTAATTTTTCTCTTTCACTAGGATATGAAGAAGAATTTTACGAATGACTAAACAAATTCAAGAATATTTCTTATTCTATGTTTTAATATTTCTATATTAATATGGGTATCATAAAAGTATCATGTTTTTCAACACAACTAAACTGATTGATCCTGAATTGTATGATCCCTTATATTATGTACTAATGTAATAAATTAAACATCAACTCTGGGATTTTGGAGTCAAGGGGTTATAGTTCCTCTCAGAGAAAGTTCAGTATAAACCATGAGAACTATATTTAAGGAAACAAATATTGAATAAATTAAACCTTTGATATTCTCTATGGATAAGTGTATGTATTATATACTATCCTAAATTTTTGGTAAAATATACATTATGTGGTTTTACAAGAAAATTCATCCATGAATAGATACTAGAAAGTGGTTTTGGTTATTGCATAGATATGACTTGGGGAAAAACATTATTGGTCTGTGCCTTCCCAACCCTTTACTTTTATAGTTTTTTATTAGAGTGTGCTAAATGGAGGATCAATATGGTTTTAAAGGTGGTTGGATATAAAGTGGTGCTACAGTAGGGTTTTCACATCTTAAAAGAGGGATTTATGATGCATGATTATGGTTTAGGGCTTGTGTAGTTTACTATTCACAATGTGAATGCAGTGAGGGACAATGAATGAAATGAGTTTATTCTATAAAAGCGGTATTTATGGAATAAGTTTAATATAGCTCAAGGTTCCATTTTTTCAATGCAGAAAAGATTCATGGAATAAAAAGGGGTTTGCGGCATGTATTATATAGGCATATGAGATTCAATCCTTAAATCCAAAATTTATGACATGAATTTGGATTTTTCTGTCTGTATAACATTAAATACTGGGAAAAGTTTCATTCATTCAAATATTGTATATCTCTCTCTCTCTTTCTCTCTCATTTTTGGTGAACCTTAGACAGAAATATAGGTTATTTTAGTCTATATTACTGCTACTTTTATTGTTGGTTACACATGATTCTCATTGGCAATTGGTGGTGAGTTAATTCCCATATCTCCCCATTTTTGTCATTCCATTCTTCAACACGGCTTCACTACAACAATAAATTTTTGGATGGTAGTGAGATTGGGAGGACTTTTTTGTATCCCTATGGTTCATTTCAGTCTTATCTAGGGTTATATTATGTGGCTGTTGTTTTTGGGCCATTATTCTTCACCCTATGGTGTGTAGTGGATCATAAAAGCTTCTTCAAGGTGGGGAATCCTTGTTATATTATTTTTTATGTGTTATTTGTGTGAATTTCATGTTTTTTATTTCCTTTTTTAGATATTAAGGGATAAATTAATGAATATAATAAATTAGAATAACTTTAAATTGATGGGAGGGGAGTAATCACATTATTTTTCTCCTTTCTTGATATTATTGACATGTAATGCCTATTTTTTCCAATACTGATAACAATGGTCGATGGGAACCATTCTTTTATTGTAGATAATATGTTGTGAGATCCTTTCTATGATAATTCATTGATATCACTAGGAATAAAAGGATAAAGAACACATATATGGATAACAATCATCTTCCCATGAGAATTTATTTTGTGTGATAATACCCATGCTAAAAAAGATGTAATGTAATATATTTTACTAAAAAAACATTGGAAGATGAGTTGTGGTAATTTCTTGGGTAGTTGATCTTTTTATTCTGCCTTGTGGGGTTAGAGAAATTTTATGTTTATGGTAGAGATTAGATGGTCTATGTGATAGATGGGGATGTGTTGTGAGTAGTGATTGTTCTGATGTGTGATGTGATTGGTTGGTATAGGATGTGATGTGGGAAGTTATACGATGTGGTGTTGATGCATGGATGTGGTTGGGTGTGGTGCACGATGGTTGTGGATCACTGTATTTATAATGATTGGCGGTTTGTTCTTGAGGTGTAGCAACAATGATTGATGTGGTATGGGATATTTTTTTTGTTTTATGGTGTGTTTGTGTTGGTTTCCTATTTATAAATGGATTAATTAGTGTGTGATAAATGATTAGGAATGGGTTGCGACTTGATGAGTGGTGAATGGATAAATGATATGAATAAATGAATTGGTTCTAGAGTGTGAAATGAAATAAAATAATGAATAAATGTGGTGGAGTGTGTAATTGAATCTAGGGATATGTGTGGTAATTTTTGGTAGTATGGTGTGTGGCATGCAGTGGTGGAAGAGGTTCCAACAGTAGACATATTATGAGTGATAGTGATGTAGTTTATTTTAGTTCAGTCAAATTGAAGACATAGGTTCGATAATGTGTGTTATCCACAAATCATATATTTTTTTAATACTATTCATCCCTCGCCCAGGTTGGAGAACCTTACCCATGATTAGATTTTATGGTTTCAAGTGTTTTCCAAAATATCTAGGATAATGGGACATGGATGTATGGATACCCCCTATTTCTCACCCATACAAGAGTAATAGGGATAAAAAAAGTTTATTCAGACTATGTGTGATGTGTTGACCTATTTTTCATTAGGGATGATGTAATGTGTTGACCCAGTTGTCTTCAAGAGAGACAGGATGTGATGGCCTAGGTATCTTAGGGTGAGTTTTTGTGTGAAGATTTAATGATGTGTTGGGATATGTGGTAGTGATATGTGTTTTAGGAGGGGGGAACAACGTTAATGACCTTTATTTTGATGATACCCTACATCCTTATTTATTAGATGTAGGTTGATGGCCTATGTGTCTCCTTGTGAGATGTGGTGTGATGGACCAGGTGTCTTCAGGTGAGATATTATGTGATGTGGTTGAATAGTGATATGTGTGGAAGGGATAAGAGCATAGTAAGTTAGAAGTTATGGTGTGAGAGTATAAAATTAGTGTGGAAGTGGCATCATGTATTCTTTTTTTTATTTATGATTACTATGTTATTATATTGGATTCCTAATTTGGTGAGTGGTCTATGGTGAGCCTGATATGTTTAGTTGACATGTATATGTGATTTTTATTTCTAAAATTTTATCACAAGTGCATTATCATGAAATTTTCACTTGTGAACATAATACCTTGGATGTTCCAAGCGAGTAAACATGTTATGATCACCCTTCAAATATAATCTATTTTTTTGGTTTTTAGGGGGATGTTGAGGACTGATCTAGAAATTCTTATCTTAGGTATGGACCTTTTGTTGATTTAATGATACAAGAATTGTCCTTTTGTATATAATATGGAGACCTTTATTGTATCTGTTGACTTATTCAAGAATTACAGGATGGTTTTAGGTTTAATTTTATATAATATGCTTGAGTAGCTTGGTTTTTTATCATATCTCTCAATCTTGTACTGTTACCGCATATTGCTTCTTATCTATTGTGTTTTTTATTTTTTCAGTGGCTATCACCAACCTGATGCCCACTGAAGGTTGTAGTCAAGGTTATTTCCCTTTCTTCCATCATTACTAGCCACATAGGGGTATCTTTGGACATAGGGGGTTGATATAGAGTTTTGTAAATGGTTTGGGTTAAGTGACATGGTGCATTTTGGAGTTTGGAACTGTGAGGATTTCATGGTTTGCAAGGGTAGTAGTTCTATGTTGATCTTGGTGCCTGAGA
Source organism: Viscum album (assembly GCA_963277665.1). Lineage (NCBI taxonomy): Eukaryota > Viridiplantae > Streptophyta > Magnoliopsida > Santalales > Viscaceae > Viscum > Viscum album. The sequence continues at coordinate 1,669,026,142 of OY728160.1, forward strand.
TATTCCATGGAAACTCGCTATAAAATATAATTTTGGGGGTCCCCGTGATCTAATACATAAAATGCGAGCTTTTAAATTGTCTATGTGAGGTGGACCTATTTGTATGGTAGAGACCAAGGAGTGGTACATGCATCAAGATTTATTGTGTTTGTGTCTGAATTATGTTTTTTTGGTAAATTAAAATTAATTAATTATATAAATATTGATAAAATCCCATTCAATTTAACATAGTATTCCTCCTTGTTTTTAGGAATGGCTCATGGTCATCATTAGTGAGAAGCTATGGTGGTTGAGATTCAATAGAATAGTCTAGTTGATTATTGGAAGATCAACAAGACCGAGGAGGATGAGGTTTGTAAGGGGTCTTTATGTGGATTTCAGTGGTAGTGTTTAGGGATGTATTAAGGGAGTGTCTTAGATATGGAGGCGGAGCACTGGTTGGGGGATCTTAAGATATTTTTTGATATGATCTAAGAAAATGATAGGTTTTTGGGTACCATTGGTAGTAAGTCTATTTAGAAGAGTTGTGTGTTAGTGGTGGAAACTCTTTCTATGTGACTAAATAGGGGAATATGTGTTGTGGCAATAATTTGACAAGGAGTTATATTAAAAATTCCTACTATAGACAAAAAATGATGTGATGTTTTAGGTTTTTATTTCACATCAGTAAGGGAGGATGAGTGTGTGGAAGCCTAAGTTTATGTTCAAGGAACTATTTTATTTTTTTAGGGATTCTTTTCTAGATGATGAGTTTAATGAATAGAATCTAGATGAGTCATTATTCCCAGTGATCAGGTACATAGTCACCCTATTTATTCTTTATACATACCCATAGGTGAATAATAATGTATAGGTTATTGTGAATATCTTCCCATGGGATTTGAGCATCGTGAGAGTGTCCAATAGGGTGTCTTATAGTGAATAGTTTTGGGTAATGGGCTATAGAAGTTTAGGCAACTAGGGTTTTGGCCAATGGGGATCTAGTCATGACATGTCTTTTCTCTTTCTTTGGAGGCTGGTGGTTTCTGAGAAATAGATGGGGGATTTCTATTTTCATGAATTTTTTTTGGGTGACATGGTCACCACTATTATTATTTTCTAACCACTCATGGAGGAAAATTTTAGATGGCTATCTATATCCCTTTTATATAGTAGAAGAAGTCACCCTTTAGATAGTTTATGCAGTAGGGACCGCCGATGCTTATTCAACAGTCTAGATTAGATAATGTTGGTAGAGGGAAGCATCATGATATTCCTCTTACATTGGGAACTAGTTAAAATCATGCTCATATAGGACAAAAAATAGAGTTATAGTATGTTATTGTGGTCAGATGCTTTCATTGGAGGTAGCGACATCAACATGTCCATAGGTTTTCATTTGTAGGATCAGTTTATAATCCACCTTTTTTGTTCATTGTTTGATTCTAGAACCACCAACTTATTTTTTTCTCTTGATTTTTTCTATGATTTGGGATTGGATTTTAATAGACTTCCAGTTACCCTAGAGTTATCTATGATGGTTGGAGGTCAAATTCTTTTTTTAATGTGTTTAAGGGGTGTGGAATGGTGATGGGGTAACACCAATCAGTGGGATAATTCTTCATGTTGTAGATACACGAAAATAATTTTATCCTTGGCTTAGATTGGTAGTATTTTGTGAATGATGTCATAAAAAATTTCTAGAGGATAGTTTTATTTTTTTATGTGAATGGATATAAATTGACATTCATTGGTCAGAGAGGTTTTCAGATGGGTGGATGGTGAGTGGAGCCTCTTTTTTTTGTTGGTAGAGTTTTCAGTGGAAGAATAGATGGGGGTTGTTCCCATGGTTTTGGAGGAGTTCCTTTATACATTCCAATACGAGGTTATTATTCTACTGCTATGTCTCGATTTCAATTTTAGGACAGTTTAACAATTGGATGCGTCTCTATATTTTATGGATCCATAAAAAATGAATCCTATAAAGCTGCATGACTTGAAGTTTCATGTGAATGATCTGTGGTAGAGGGTTTCATCTAACCCAGGGTATCTCTATGGGGTGATCTAGTGTTTTTCACAGAGAAGGTGGATGGTAGTCAAAGATTTTTCATATAATTCAAATGGTTGAATCCGATTATGGTCAAGAATCATTTATATTTTCCAATAATTGATAACAAGTTTGACTAGTTGATGAGTTATAGTTAGTTTTTGAAGGACAACTTGTAGGATATATATCACCAGGTGAGGGAGGTATATGAGTATATATTAAATATATATTTCAGTATAATTTATGGTATCTTAAAGTTTTTTTTCATTCTATTATATGTTACAGATTCACTAGTCATAATCATAGGACTCATTAACTCTATCATTACTGAGTTCTTGGACTAGTTTCTATTTGTGTTCTTTTACTATATCATGGTTTACTTGATGTTATAGGAGGATCATGCCAAGCATCTCAGATTTGTTTTGAAGGTCCTTTGTAACCACCAACTGTATAGAAAATTATCTAAGTGAGTGATTTGGCTACAAGAGGTACATTTTCTTATGTATGTAGTGTCTCATCAGGGTGTGACCTTAGACCCATCAAAGGTTGAGGTAGTTGTTTCTTAGGAACCACCTTAGAATGTGAAAGAGGGTCAAAGTTTTTAGGCATTGGGTGGTAATTATTAGAGGTTTGGGCTTGATTTATCCTGATTTACAACCCCAATAATAGTTTTACTAATAATTAATATACCTTTTTTGTGAATTGATCAGTTCAAGGAATCATTCAATTGTCTGAATAAGAAGTTGGTTAGTGTTTATGTGCTTCAGTTTCATGGGGAGGGTGTGATGTTCAATGTTTTCAACGATGTTTTTCATCTAGGCTTGGGATGAATATTGATTCATCATATAAAAGTTATGTAATTTGGGGATATATAGTAATATTCACATGAGGTTAACATTACCACCCATGATCTAGAGTTAGTAGAATTTCTTGCCACACTATGTCCTTAACAAGAGCTTCATGGTTTTCAAAGACCATAAAAGACTGAAATATGTCTTTTCTCATTAGGATTTGAAAACATTATATTGGTGGTTGATATAGTTTCTCCATTATTATTATTTTAATATCTCTTACACCCTATGAAATGAGGATGATGTTTTCATTGTTTGGAGTCATATGTCTAGAGAAGATGTGTCTTATGAGAGTGTTGATTTTTGGAAAAGGAAGGAGGATATTTCAGTGATAAATCTTGACATATGGTAGATAAGTTGTCGTTGTTTTTTTTTCATCAGATGGATTTGGAGTTATCATTTATTTGGTGGGTGGAGCAGTATCAATGGGACTCAAACTTAGAGGTTATGTGTGATCATATTGGCCATAATGATGCTTTGTTGGGTGGGTAGGAGGACATCCAAAACTGGGTGTTGTTTCTAGGATGGTTGGTTATTTTGATGGTAGTGTGTGATAAGGTTACCATATACTTTAATAGATCACATTTAGTTTTGAATCCTAGTCTAAACAAGATGTACCATGTCTTGAGAATATAAATTTGGTGGTTGAAGGTGAAACAATGAACAAAAGTTTTTATTGTGATGTGTATGGTTTTTAAGTTGGTGAAAGCAGAGATTCATGCTCCTAGAGATTCCTTATAGTCCCCGGTTATTATAAATTATAAATTGGAATATTTCTTGATAGATTTAATCACCAAGTATTCATTATCTCAAGGTGGTTCTGATGTAGTTTGGGTGATAGTGTACTGAGTGACGAAAACAAATCAATTTTCCGAAATCCATGAGTCACGATCTGTGGATGTTTTTAAAAGGAGATATTTGGATGATGTGGTTAGGATTGACATAGTACATAGTAAAATAATATCTAATAAAGATCATTACTTTACCTCATATTTAGGGAGGTTATTGTAACATGTTTTTTATCCTAGTTGTTCCTTTACACTTCCCTCCTCCTCTGATAAATTTGGTAAATAGATTGGACCATCGACACCCTATATAATGTGTTGGATGCTTCCATAATATATGTTGGATAATCATTGGTAAATAAATTTCCCTAGTTGAGCATTCATACAATAATATATATCAATCATCCATTAGAAAGGCTCTATTTGAGGCATTGTATGGGATTCCATTTCATTCTCTGAATGGCGGTTGGAGAGTAAGCAGTTCATGGTCCGGATGTGGTTCAGAACATGACTGAGAAGATCCAATTAGTTCAAGTGAGGATAAGGATAGCTTAAAAACTTCATAAATCCTATTCTAATCATAAGAGGAGTCCATATGAGTTCTATGTTGGAGACCACGTTTTCTTGAGAGTCTCCCCTTGGTGTGGGAAACATTGGTTTAGTAGTGTTGTAGGATTTCTTCTCTATTTGTTGGTATCTTTGAGGTGTTGGGACATGTTGGTGAGGTGGCGTATCAATTGGAACTTCCATCATGGATGTATAGGATCCACATTGTCTTCCATGTGTCCTTTCTTAATCAGTATCTTCATGACGACTCCCTCATCATCGACTATGGAGTGTAAGATATTGAGGATGGCATGATGTTTGTGGAGTGAAAAGTAATGATATAGGTTAATTGATAGAAAGTGTTGTGTGGAAATACCATCCAATTGGTTTGTGTGTCGTAGAGGCATGGTGTCTTGGAGGAGAGTAATTTGGAGCATGATATGATGATTCATTCCCAGTACCATGAGTTGTTTTGATATTTTTTTTGTTCTATTATATTTTTGATTTTATTTAATAATATTATGTGTGATTTGTGAGAAATATTCCAATATATTATGAACGGAAAACGTAATTCTTTATCAAGATGTTTTATATTATGACAAGATTAAAACATTGTGGGCAAGTTAGTGTCACCCAAAGTGGAAAATGTCCAGACATTGAAGATATTATTCATTGATTTGTGTGCTATGGATAGTGTTCTGTGTTGAGTTTGGTGGTTTTGGGTTTGGTTTATATTGATATTGAGATAGTTTTTTAGATGGTTGTGTAGGAAAATGGTCGCATGTGACTGGTACAATATGATGTAGTGTTTTTCTTAGCAATAGGAGGTGATGTGGTTGGGTGGGGTGTTTATGTTGACATTTTAGTTTTCTATGTTTGGTTAGTGGTAGTGTTTGAGGTGTAACATGATCTACTAGTGGTATCCCATGTAGTGGTTTTTTGAACCCCCTTTTTTTTCAGGTTGTGTTTTGATTACCAAGGATGATAATCGTTTGTGATGTATAAAATGAAATGATATGTTTCTTCTTAGACCATTAATTTGTTTTTTTTTTGTGTTTTTAGTGTGTTAAATGGAGGATACAAAAGGTTTTGTAGAAGGTTTGAGCTGATGTGGTGCTATGATAGGGTTTGAACATGATAAAATTGGGATTTATGATATAATCTTGTGGTTTATGGATTCTGTAGTTTATGGTTTACTATATGAATGTGGAAAGGGGGAAATCACGAAACAAGTTTACATCACAAGAAGGGGATTTACAGCATAACATTAATCCCACATGAAGCCCCATATTTTTTAGTGTAATGGGGATTCACAACCTAAAAATAGAGTTTATGGATTTTGTTATACGAGCCCATGAGATTCAATCAAAAAATAAAATATTTACGACATGAATCCTAATTTTTCTATTTTTATAACATTGACACTAGGCCATATTTTCATTCATTAGGGAATTTTATCTCTATCATTTGTAGAGAAAATTAAACACCAATGGAGTTTGTTCAATCCCAAATACCTTCTTTGTTGATCACTTGTTCCAGTGGTCACTCATTAGCAATCAGTGGTGAGTTCTTTCCCCTTTAACCCCATTGTTTTCAATTTTTTCTTCTCTAGTGTTTCACTATGGATTTTTTTTAGTTTGGAGTGATTTTGGGATGTTTTTTTTGAAACAATCTAACGTGGATCATGTTGATCCAGTGTTGTATTGTGATGTTGTGGATTTCATGTTGTTCTTCTTCACCCTATGGGGTGTAGTGGATCGTAATGACTTTTTTCAAGGAAGGGAGTCATCATTATATTCTTATTTACGTTCTATGTATGGGGATTCCATGATTTTTTTCCATTTTCTGGATATTAAGGGTTATTATAATTAATATAATTAATTTTAATAAACTAAAATTGATGGGATGGGGACCGAATGAGTGCTTTTAATTATTTGTTGATATTTTACTTATGGTATTCTAATTATTTTGAATAATAAAACTAATGGTTGTTAAGATCCTTTATCATATTGTAGATGATATGTTGTGAGACCCTTTCATTGCTATGTTTTTATATCGCCCTGAATATAAGGATAAAGAACATATATATGCCAATAATCAACTTCCCCTAGAAATATGGTCTCAGTAATAATACCCATTCCAAATAAAGAAGTAATGTTATGAATGATCCTATATAAATTATGGTTTTTGGGAAGTGATATTTCCTCATGTGGTCATGCCTGTTGTGTTTTCTTATTTTTTTAGGATATTGTGTGGTGCTGTGTATGGGTGGTTAGGCTATGTGATGTGTGGGGCTACGATGTGCGATGCAACTGCTGTAATGTGTGATGTGGAGTGTTATAATGGGATGTGATGTGGGTAGTTTTGAGATGTGTAACTAGTGAGCAATGTGATGTTTATTTTGTGGGTGCGATTGTGTTGTGGTATATGATTCTTCTGGTTCATGGTGGTTTTTATGTGTCATGGTTGGTTGATGAGGTGAGGTGATGATGGATGATGTGTTATGGGGAATTTGTTGTTCATTTTAGTTGTGTTATTTCCCCAATTATAAATGAAAGAATTAGTGTGTTGTAAATGATTATTAATGGGTTAGGAATTTATGTGTGGTGAATAGATAAATGAAATAAATAAATGAATTGTTTGGGTAATGTGAAATGGAATGGATTAATGAATAAAAGCGGGGGAGTGTGTAATTGAAAGTGGGGATTTTTGTGGTTATGTGTGGTGGTATGGTGTGTTGCATATAGTGGTGGAAAAAGTTTTGGTGGTTGAAATGTGGTGTAGTGGTTGTAATGTGTTGTATACTAGTGAAATTTATGTGAACCCATAAGTTGGGAAATGTGTTTTTATCTATATATCATGCATTTTATGTTATTTTAATACGCAAACCCACCCAAGTTAGACAACCAAAACAATTTTCAATGGTTATGTGGTTTACGTGTTTTACCCAACATCCAGGACATGGGTGAAACAGATAATTGGATACCCCCTCTTCCCTTGTCTTTCATCGGTAGTAGTGATGGCCCCTATATCTTCAGGAGAGATGTGAATTTTTGGCCCAAGGTTCTTAAGAAATTTTGTAACATGATGGACGACGTTTCTTTTGTGAGATGTGATGTGATGGATTAGGTGTATGTGAGATAGTTGTGGTTTCATGAGGTAGCGATGTGATGTGATAAAGGGTGGGGGTCCTGTATGGTATGAGGTTTATGTCATTTACATACATGATACCCAATATCCCCGGTTATTATATGTGATGAGATTTTTTGTGATAGACCAGATGTCTTATGGTGAGATGTGGTGAAATGGATCAAATATATTTAGGTTAGATGTGATGCGATTTTGTCATTATGTGGTATGTATGGAAGGGATGGGATCACATGATGTTTTTCATTGTGGGTTGGGTTTTATTAATGGTTTTTATAGTACTATATTGGATGTGTAATTTGGTGAGAGATCCCTACCGAGGTTGGGATGGTTAGTTGAACTATATAGATTCTTCATGGTTATTTTGTCTATTCACAGGTGAATTACCATGCAGTGTTCACATGTTCAGCTATGTCCATAAATGTTCCCAATGAGTATACATATTATTTTCACCTTCATATATGAACTACTTTGTGGCTTTATCAAAGGACTTTTGGTATTGATCTAGACATTACTAGCTTGTGTTTGGAGTTTTTGATGAGTAAATATTTTAGCCCTTGCCTTTTTTATTTACATTAAAGACAATTATTATATCGGTTGACATTATCATGCATTATGGGAAGATTTAGGGATAAATCTGATATTATTGAATGGAGTTTCGTTCTTTTTTTATCATTTATGATTATAATGCATTGTTAATAGGTAATGCCTCCGATGTTGTGTGATTTTTTTACCCTTGGTTCTTGTTTCATTCCTGGGGGCCTATTGGATGTTGGACTCGGGGGTCATTATTTCTATTTCATTATTTTCATTATGGAGGGGTATCTTTGGAGGGAGGGGTCATGACAATAACTCTAAATAGGGTGGATTGGGGTTTTAATCAATTGTCGTTGGTGCATAACGAGTGGTCCAAATACTTCATACTTGGTTATAAAATCACAGGGGATACACATGGGTAAATTCAAATTTATTTTATGAACCATTATGAAGTGTTTAAAAATATAATGACCATGGATTTCCTAGTTTAAACCTATTTTTTCAAATATTTTTAATAAGGTTTCATGATTTTTATATCATATAAATAATTATTCATGATTATTTGATTACTCATTATGATTATTATTTTTTGCACTATAAATTTGGTATTATTTAATTGTTGGAACCAGGATGAATCATGTCAATGCTGAGTGTGATGAAATATATAATGATTTTCCTCATAAGAAACCAAATAAAATAGTGGAGCGAATATGAAATCTTGTGATTATTCCATACCAAATACCTCTATATATTTCTAACAACTTTAACAAAGGTGAGTTTCCAAAATAATTCTATAATAGAAAAAATGGAGTTTAAGGATGAACATGGAGGAAAAAATATTCAGGTTCCTACATGTCAATCATGTTGGAAGAAAAAGTCAAGGAAATATATCAATGGAATAAAAATATATTTTGGGTGCTGAAATTAAATACATATAGAAAGTAATTATCAAGGTAAAATTAATATTTCGATTGTGGGTAATAATATACTTGCCAAGGCACCATTTATTATTCAATTTATTTGATGTGGGGAACATGGAAATTATCTGATTTAATTCTCTAATACGATGTCCAACTCTTATACCATGTAATGAAAAATTCTATTTCAGTCATTGATGGGAAATTATTGATGCGTTTATGTATTGAGATTTGCGAATTATGCTTTAGAAATGTTTTACCAATGATATTCTGGTTATAAGAATCATGAAACATATAAGGATTATCCTACCTTAGTTTCTCATTAAGTATTTCCTTGTATATGTTGAATGGCACTTATAATGTCGAAAAGTGATTCAGTGGTAAAGTAATGTTTTTAGAATGAAAATGGTTTAGGGATATATAACCCTTAATATGTTCCTGATTTTTAGATGATAACATTTATTTTTGGTAAATAGGTGTTTTCTATTTATAATGTATATTGGAAAGTATTGGGGACCTTGAAATAAATAAGCTATTTAGTGAAAAAGTAATTTATATTTTATTTAATTATTTTAATTAAATTTCTGGATTTCTGAAATATATTTGATAGATTGTGATTTTATTTAAGGTATAATTATAGAATTAATTTTTTTTATAATTAGTAGTTTCCTTAATGTAATATAGTGATTGAAGATATTATAATGTTTTAATCAAGGTAATAACTTGTTTGGCATGTGACATTAATATATACTTCATATTCTTGGGGTATTAAATTTATGTTTATTTTAGAAATCCTAAGATATTTTTCCAAAAAATTGGGCTATGAATACTAGTGGCGTATTCTTTTAGGTGTTTTAAAATTTATCTATTTGTAAAAAAGAATTAAGCATATTCCTGGGTATTATTATTTAAATATCTAAGGATAATATTTCAAATGATAGTTGGTTCATATTAGTGGTCATAGATTTTACTAACCATTTTTGATTTTAGTAAATAGATAGAGGCATAAAGAATATCTTCTCATCCTTTTATAGTTTTTATGATCCATTATAAGTTTAATTTTCTTCTTCAATCATGAAAAACTAATGTTGTTAATTCTATATTGGAATATGGAATGAAAATAGGTGGAAGTTTATTTGAAACATATAACCAAAGGATATAATATCATTTATGGTTTTGGTAAAATAATGTAATAATTTTTTTCCAAAATCACATGATTAAATAATTCCTCAAATCTAGTAATGGGATATATAAAGTGTTTTTTCTTCATACAATCATTTATGAGGAATTTATGTTCTTTTCAACCCTTACCGATTTATAGTTTTATTGTCATTAGCTTTTTAATGATCAAGTTCTATATCACTTGTTATTAAACTAATAATGTTCTTATTATCTTCCATGTCATTACTTTCACTTCCTACTTGTGTTCTTATTATCTAGGAACTATATTATGTGTTATTTTAGGAAACCCTTAGGTTTTTTGCTTTCCATTTTCAAATGACTATTTATTATCCCTTCTTAAAATGTGGGTTATGAACAAAGTTATTTTCAAATAGTGAACCCTATATTACTGAGATAAATATTTAGGGAACATAATTTATTCAAGATAGGAGGAATTAAACTCCCTGAAAATTTAGTTTAAAATAATTTTATGTATGATATCAAGCTTATTACACAACACTTAGGTTTAAGTGAACTACATTACACTATAAAAATATTATTTAAATGCGATCTTTGTAACCTAGTCATTGATTTTATTGTATGAAATTAGTAATAAACACATATTAAAAAATATTTATAGTGGTTTTATATAATTTATATTTATGTATTATCATGTAATAGATATGTACTCAATTTGAAGAAAAGTCATTTGACGCATCAATAATATGTTTTCCTAAAAAATTGTTTTTATTGAATTTTGTGTGGGGATATTATAAAAAAATTATAATTTTTTTAAAAGGATTATTTTATGGAATTACATTAAATTTATAAATAATCATATCAATAATAACTTAAGGATAATTTTGGATATTTTTTTAAAAATATTTAATTTCCATTGAATAGTGAAAAATACCGATTTTTGAAAAGCTATCATTTCATTTCATTAAATCAAGTAATTGAAATATCAAATTATATTTTTAATTTTATAATATAGTAAAATAATTATAATTTAATTATAAATAATCAAATTAATTACATTTTAATCAGTATTATATTTTATTTTGGTATAAATTCATTTTTGGGTATAAAAATGCATTAATCTAAAAACCATTTTAATCGTGTTTTACAGGTATATTAATAAATTTAAATATTGAATTTTTAGAAATTGAATTAGATAAAGTTTAATCCATAATTGTAATCACAATTTAAATTTTTTAATGAGTCCACTTTCATTTTTTTTCATTATGAATACTAACCAATGAAGAAAAATACTAGAGTAAATGATTAAATGGATTGACTAGGGGGTAACCTAAGAATATAAGGATTAAAATTAATTAAGAAATTATAAAAATCCTATTTTATATTTATATTTTTAACCTATATCTTACTCAATTTTAAAATAGTCTAATTTTTAGGCACAAGGATTGGGAAATACACTAATATACTTTTATCTTTTGAAAAATTCTAAGTGGGTCAACTCCCTTCCTTTTAAAAAGACACCATATATCATCTCTTCCCCACACTTCATGATATTTATTGATCATGAAATATCTACCCAAATCCCTTAATTTCATCCCTTACCATTATCTAGAAATTTCTTTTTGATAAAAATATCAACCATAGAAGTATTAATCTATAAGTTACGGCAGAACATCCAAAGAATAGGTATATCACTTAAACAACTGTTTTAATTTTATTTATTCTTATAAAAACTTAAATTATATACTAACCATGATGGTATAATAAAATATTTTTGTACTCTATACTTATATTTTATTATGTTTATTTAAAACCCATTATTAATCTCATTCTCTATCAAGTGGGAAATGAAAGTAGTTTTTGTGAATATGTGTAGACTACCGCCTCCCATAACGACATATTTTGTTTTTCATCACCACTATTAATGTATGGTTATTATGATGTATATAATATATAAATATTTAATTTATAACATAATTATGAATCTAGAAATGTAATATATCATTTACCTTCTTACCCTTCCACCCATTAAAAAATGATAATGTTTCTCTTGAGTTCATGTGGAATGACACCTCTATGAAACGATGTGATTCATTTTTCATGTCCACCAATCAAGAACGATTAAAAATATTTATTTAATGAATATATATTACATTATAATTTTTATAACCATTATATTGTTTATGTGACCATGATTAATATAGAAGGACCGAAACTACTGATCCGAAGGATACCTAAAAAAAGAAACAATCAACACTCAGAAATGAAAATTTTAAAAAGGAATTATTAATAAAAATATGTTGAAATTTTATAAGATGAAAAAATTTTATATTATATATATGTATATGGGTTTGGTATATAATTATAAAAAATATCAATTTATTATCCAGTATCTTAAAGTCACTTGCGAAGAATTTCAAACCTAAGGTAATGGATTATCATCTCAAATTGTCTTCATTGGGATATATGTTATATTATCCACAAATCTTATTTTATTAGGTGTAAATATAGATAATTTAAATATTATGTCATGAATAATTCTTATATGATGATATTTAATGTTAAAATCCAATTTATTTAATCTAATGTTTTATGATTCCAAAGGTACCAAATCGGTAAGGGGCATCATTTACAATCTCATTTTATTTTAGGGTTGTTTATGTGTAGATTTACTCTGGGAATATTATATGATCCTAATTTTTTAACTGAAATAATTTTTTATGATATATTTATATTTGGGTTTACATATTTATTTTCCATTTATTATCTTTTTGGATCATGACTCAATACGTAAGTTACATGTACGAGGATTTATTTTTAAAATAATATTTTGAAGTTTTCCTTCTGACTATATTTATTCCATGTATATATTTACATTAAAATGTTTGTAGAATATTTTTAGTATTATCCAAATATTAATTAAAGTCATTTTCCATATGTTTTAATTTATATGAAAATATTTAAATGGGAAACTATTTTTATTTTCCTAATGAGGTTCATTTTACCAAAGGTCTGAATGGAATATTGGTTTTCACATATGACACTAGAATATATTTTAAAATGTCGTAAATAATATTTTCTGTGAAGATTACTTTACAATTTTCAATGGTTATTTTCAAATAAATTATTTTTCTCAATATTATTGGAATTTTTATTCAAAATTGTATCAAAATAAAATTGGTATTATTTTCTTAAAGTAATGAAAATAATTTCGATAAATGATTTATAACTCCATTCTTACATGAATTTCAGGGAAGTTATTTTTAAAGTATTTTTTCAATTTTATGATCAAATGGATTTGTTTTAAAATAATTAACTCATTAATGATGAATTTATGGTGTTCAATTAATGATAATGGATTATAACTTATTTTTATCATTCCCTATATTGTGGTGCTGTTCTCTATCAGTCTCTATTATTAACTGGCCATTACTTTTCCATATCATGTCTATGTTTTTAATATAATTTACGAATTATTATTACTTTATATTAATTTAGTTATGTTTAAATCAAATACCATTTCTAAATATTGGTTTGGTTGATGTATTCTTATTAAGTAATTTATTTCATTTACTAAGGAAATATTTATGTTTCATACTATTTATTCAAGTCCAATATTTTTTGACTTAAAAATAATTATTATAATGAATTATGCTGATCATTAAAAATATGAGTAATTCATATGATATGAATTTTATTGGGGGAACATACTAATATTTAGACCCTCGATAAAATTATAGGCTTCATGAGACAAAACTGGTGGCCACATTAGATGGGTATTTGGTTTACACCTACCAATTTATTAAGAATGATGTACTGGTAGAGAGGCTTGATGGTAATTTTAATGATATCTAGGTTGATAGGCCTTCATGTAAAGTTCATGAATATACTGATTTATGAATCTCCTTAATAACGAATTGTTTTTCAATTTTCCATTTTATTTCAATGTTGATATTATCTATAGATGTTCATTGAACAAATGTTTTTGATTAAATGTTATCTGTTTTGATTATCCAATCAGTCATATTGATTATTAATTATTTACCCATGTCACGTCCCATCCTCGGGGCCCGTGTCATGACTACCCCAAGCCCGTATTCCATAGGCCAGGGGCTGACGACTAGCACCAAGGCGTAAATCCCGGTAAAAAGGGAAGGCATTGCCTTTGTAAAGTAAACAATCACATAGAGTACAAGCAGAAGAAGTAAATACTAAGTAAAAACTGAGTACAACAGTAAGTGCGGAAAGTATAAAGGGGCCGTAAATACAAGCCCAACTGTAAAGTATAACTCGAAAGGGAAAACAACAACTGAAAAGTAAAGCTGCTACGCCGAGCTGTCCACTGGAAATCCCACATGAAGGGTGGGTACAGATAGCTCCTCTGCTCCTCGGGTCCCGTCGTCCGCTCCGAGTATGTCCCGCCCAGTGGTCCACCTCCGGGTACCGCCTCGTCGTCACGTCCACCTCTGGGTACCGTCTCGTCGTGAGGTCCCCCTCCGGGTACCATCTCGTCGTATAGTCCACCTCCAGGTACCGTCGAGTCCTCGAACACTCGGCCTCTGTCAGCACTGCCCGTCGTCTGCAACCAACATGACGAGGTGCGGGCATAGCCCGTGCAGGGGTGAGTATAACGATACTCAGTAGGGACCCCGAGACCCTCATGGTCTCACTAAAACCAACAAGGATAACCACATAGAAGATCTCAACAGATAACCTCTACTTAGGTATATGCCCATACATATACCTAAGTTATCAAGTAACCCATCTCAATCATGAGGAAACACAAGGATTGTGAAATCAACGGATAACTACTACCCAGGTATATGCCCATACATATACCTAAGTTATCAAGTGACCCATCTCAATCATGAGGTAAACACAAAGGTCAAAAGTCTCAGCTCAAACCGGGATTTTCATTATCGAAACCGTAACTGCTGAAGAGCTCGGTCTCTAGAGTGTAAAGTGGTCCTTTCACGACTCTGAGGTACTGCTCACTAACCCAGGACTGCTGAAGAACTCCTCCCATCGAGTACTACGGGCCAGCTGCTACAACCAAGCGCTCCGATGTGCCGCTACAACCAAGCGCACCTCTGTCGTGGGTCTGCCGCTACAACCAAGCGCTCCCATGTGCTACTACAACCAAGCGCACCTCTGTCGTGGGTCTGCCGCTACAACCAAGTGCTCCCATGTGCCGCTACAACCAAGCGCACCTCTGTCGTGGGTCTGCCGCTACAACCAAGCGCTCCCATGTGCCGCTACAACCAAGCGCACCTCTGTCGTGGGTCTGCTGCTACAACCTAGCGCTCCCATGTGCCGCTACAACCATGCGCACCTCTGTCGTGGGTCTGCCGCTACAACCAAGTGCTTCCATGTGCCACTACAACCAAGCGCACCTCTGTAACACACCGAGTCGTTCGATCAGCAGTCTTCGGGTCTCAGCCAGCTACATGGTCTCCGTACTCCGCACGCTCGTCCCTGGGAGGGTCCGCTCCAAGAGCTATAGGTCGATACTGAAAGTATCTCAAATTCCCACGAAGAAGTATCTCAAAGGACCGCCTCATCATAGGGGTCTCAACGCAACAGAAGGCGCGTCAATCGGATGCCCGGTCTGTGAGTTATTAGCCTTTTCGTCCCAGGGGCCCGGTTGGTTTCGTGTGCGAACCAACCCGGCCGTATCTCAACTGCACCCCAAACTCTCATAGGGTATACTCATAGGGACCGTTTCTCAACGAGATCACCAACGCCGCTGACGGTTCGTCAAACGGACGTTCTGTCAGAAAGATATCAGCTTTTCCGTTCCAGGGGCCCGGTTGGATTTCGGTGCGATCCAACCCGGCCACTATCCATCTGCATCCAAAACCCGGGCAAAGGATTCCAAAAGTTCCGTATCATCAACAGGAACTCAACGCAACAGACGGCGCATCAATCGGACGCCTGGTCTGGAAGTTATTGGCTTTTCCGTCTCACACCCACCTTGGAAAACTTCCCAGGAGGTCACCCATCTTGATCACTACTCTAGGCCAAGCACGCTTAACTATGAAGTTTTAACCACGTAGCCTCCCGAAAAGGAAGATATACCTTGAGTATAGTATACCGAAACGACTGTCTCGATCCAAGGATCACGTTGCCACTGACGGCGAGTTGTTTGGAGGCCCGTAGCCCAAGATATGGGCGAAAAACCGAAACCCGTCCGAAACCGGGGGGTCTGGGCCCGAACCGACCCGGCCCAACCCCCCCTGGTCCGACCCGAACCGGGTCGACCCGACCCGGTCCGGCTGGACCCGGCCCGGCCGGCGGTGCGGCCAGCGCGGCGGCGCGGCCCGGCGCGGGGGCGCGGCCTGGGCGCCACACGTGCGCCGCACGCGGGGGGTAAACTCCCCCCGGGTTTTGTGGATCTCGGCCGGCCTTAGGCCGGCCGTTTTCCTTTCACACGCGAGACCCGCGGGTGCCGCCTCCTAAGCAAACCGGCGGCCGACGGGCACGATCGGCCGCCTTCCACCCTTCCGTCGCGGCCCGATGGCCGCGGCTCTTCTGATCTCCGGCGGCCGGCGAGGCCGGCCGCCTCTGGCTGCTCCGCCGTGGCCGAGCCGACCGCGGCTCTTCATTAACCGCCGGCAGCCGGTTTTCCGGCCACCCCTTCCAGCTCTGCCGCGGCTCAAGCCGCGGCCCTTGTTCGATTGGCATGGCGTGACGGCGCCGCGCCCCTCCGCCGTGGCCCGACTCCGGCCGCGGTCTCTTCGACTACCTTCGTCGCGACGCGACGGCGTTGTGTTCTTGAAATCTTTCCACGGCGCGGTGCGACGACGCCGCACGTATCTTCCGCATTAAACCGCATGAACCCGCGTGGTGCGACGGCACCACGCCCTTCCGAACCATTCCACAAAAAAATCAACACGAAGTAAAAGAGGAGGATCGGCCGGGTTTGTACGGTCCGAACTCCTCACGTTATAAGGATAGCAATCGGCCTTTAACGAATAATAAACTTTCACAATCTTTTTAGATTAAATAAAAAGATTTGAAAATCAAGGCCCGACAAATATAAACAATCAAGTTCGAAGAAAGTTCCACATAACATTAAAAAAAAAATTACCACGAAGAATTTTCACGTCGAAATTCTCGAACAAATATAAACAATTGAAACAAACCCCTACCTCGGTTCAAGTGCGGAGCACGTCAACAAACCGCGGAAGACAAGCATCGCGGAGGTCGGGCATTGCGGTAATCGTTCGTCGATTCCGTTGACGTAGAGGTACGTCCGAAGAGGTACGTCGTTGGTGAATCTTCATAAGCCGACGAAGAAAGTCCGAGGAGGAAGCGGCGTTCCCTTTCGTTGACACGGAAGGCGTCGTCGATCTTCGGAAACAATCCGGCTAGGAAGAAGAGAGAAGCGGCATTCTTGAGTGTTCTTCGTGTTCTTCGTCAAAGTTGAGGATGGTAGAGAGAGCTTCTCAAATCCTCTCAAGTGGCAAAAGAAACCAACCCCAAAATGATAAAATAAGCTTAAGCTTATTTTATTACACAACCTCCCTCTTAGAATTTCAAAGGTTTGAAATTTAAAACATCTCACCTCAATTAATTATTCCAAGTGTCAAACATTAATTAAAGTGAGTTAAAGGGGAGTTTTAAAAAGAGGAGGTTAAGAGTTAGGGTTCGTGTGGGCCCCACCACACTTAATCCTCTCAAGGGAGGTTAAGTGGATGTGGGTCCCACCCCTAACTCCCTTTGGGAGGAGTTAACCAACAAGTTAAAAATAAAATGTGTTTCCACATTTTATTTAACTTTATTTTAAAAATCCACAAACTAACTCTCAATCCGCAATAAACGCAACCTCAGAAAAGGTCTCCTTAAGCGAATAACGGCGCGGCGAGCTCATCGGTGCCTTCGAAATTCGATTACGGGCAACGGTTCAAAAGATAGAAATTCCCGCTCGCTCGTTCACTGAACGTACCCGAGCCAAACTTCGGAAATTAATTCCGGGCACACCGGGCCTCGGAATCAGGCACCGTCAGAAACTGCGTTCTTGTAAAATTACGAAGAAAATTAAGAAAAAATTTCCCGTGAAATTTCCGGGTCTTTACATTATTCCTACCTCAGGGATTTACGTCCCCGTAAAGCTTCAACACAAACTAGTGTCAGAAAAGCGGTACAGAGCACGCATATGAGCCTTCCGCTCCTATGTTCTCACCTGGAGGTTTCGTACTGCCAAATAAAGTGCACCCGAGGAATCGATCATCCTCGTAGGATCTACTCCTGTCGATCCTCGATCCCCACTGGAATCTCCATGAAAGACACCCCTTCGCCATCGTCCAACTCCTCATGGTCGATGGTATGCGAATGGTCGAGCACGCATCTCCTCCGTTGAGATACGTGGAAGTCGTCGTGCACCTGATGCAACTGCGGTGAATGGGTCAAGCGGTAAACCACCCTACCTACCCAGCTGGGGACCTAAGAAGGTCTGCTGAACCCCAGAGATAACTTGCCGCCTTGGCTACATCTCCGTAAACCTCGTCGAGGTGAGACCCGTATAAGGACGTGATCGTCATCCTCGAACTCCAGAGGTCTCCATTTTCTGTTAGAACTGGAACTCGAAAGGCTGCTGCCACGAGGGTAAGGTTGACCGACTCAAGAGTGATCGGTCGCACTCTCCTGTGCAAGAGTTACCCTACGCTGCCTGGGGTTTCCTTTTCCGCCGACCAAGGAAAACTCATCCCGACGTTTGCCTAAAACCGTCAATTTGAGTATGAACAGTTATTGCCCATTCCATACTCAAACTAACGTCGTAAGGCCTCGACGCTACCACCAAGAGATTCCAACCGAAACTCTCGCCTCGAGGGTCTGACCACACCATCGGCGTAAGTGTGATTATCGAGTCTCCTCCCAAGGAATCTCCAGACGTGAGGGTCAAGTCCACAGATTATCGGAAACTCTAGGTCTGGAACAAGATTTGTGAAAGCGAGGAATGATTCATATCGACGTCTGTTACTTCAGCAGATAGTAGTGGACATAGACTGTCCCTTGAATCATTTTTAGAGCCGTTGGGTCACACTCCTTGACCGCATGCAGCCGCATTCTTCCACCACCCTCCAGCTCCCTGAGCTTGGCGGGGATAACTAAGGCAGGTGGTTGTACCATGTTAGGATGTACACCACCTCATGCTGCTCTCCTAGCTCTGCCTCCACGTCTACTGCTTCGTAGACTCATCTCTCCTTTAAGCTTCCTCTTCTTAACACGTCCGAGTCTCTATGACTGGCACCAGTTTCCTGTTTCTTACTGCACTGTGCAGTCTTCATCCTCTCTTGGATGTACTGGACCTCCTTTAGTCTCACAAGAGCTGCTATGATTTCTTCTTTGTCGATAAGAGAAACCCGGTCTCATCCCTTGGATGAACCACATTCGTTGCCTAATACAGTCAATCCTGACATGAATGATCCATTCATGCCATGGATGACGTCGTAAGGCCTCGACGTATCTACTAAGAGATCCAACTGTCACTCTCGTCTCCAAGGGTCGAGTCACACTTTCGGCATCAGTGTGAGGTCACTGGGTCCCCTCCAGTAGAAATCTCGAAAGTGAGGGTCAAGTCAACAGTTTAACTGGGACCACTCAGTATCAACCAAACAAAAGGACAGGAAAGAAAACAAAGATAAGTGTCTTTTTATTATTTAAGCTCATAGTACAAAGACACGAATACAAAGCAACATGGAACTAGAAGTACAAAGGACGTATCTACTAGTTCCTCTCCTGCCCATCTGCTCTCGGAGCTCTACTGCCTTGTCCACTGCTCGGCTGTTGCTCAAGCACTAGTCGCTGCTTCTGTCTCGGTGGCTCCTCCAACACCCGCTGATCAACCATACGAGGATTCAGACAGTCACGTGCCAGGTGACCCTTTCCGCCGCATGAGTATCATTGTCCGTTTCTGGGACACCTGGCTCTGACCCCACCTCGGGTGCCCCGTACCACCGGTCCTAAAACCCGAGATCGTCTAACCGCTAGTATGGTCCTCCTGGACCTCTGCATCATCTGTCTACTTCCCACAGATGACTCGGCTACTGATCGAAAAGCACGCGGCAAAGGCAGAAGCTCCTGTACACACTCGGGGTGTAGAGATACTGGCACAAACTCCACCCTGAATAAGGTCTCGAAGTCTTCCCATGCGAAGTTCATCTCATCGCCAAACTGGAACAAGTGGCTCCACCACCTGCCTGCTGCTGCCTGAAGGAGGCTGGGAGCAAAGATCACCATGAAGTCTTCCGGCATCCCCACTAGCCTGAAGACTCTCACCACAGCCTCCAGCCAAACCTCAGCCGCCTTCGGGTCCGTATCTCCCCGGAACCTGGGTGGCCTCTGGCGCTGGAACTCATGCAGCGCGCTCAAGCGTCGTGCATCGCCTACTGCTGGGGCTGGTGGCAGCGGTGGCCCAACGGGTAGCAGTACCGCTGGTGCCTCCGCTGGTGCCTCAACTGGGATAGGGCCCTGTACTGAGGCCTCATCGCTCGGCAGACTGTCAGTACGTACCACTCTCGGGGCTCTAGCTGGTCGTCCGTGAAAAGGCATTCTGAAAGAAACATCGTGACACGATCAAACGTTTATACCTGGTGAGCTGACCTGGTTTGAGCTGTTTTACGGGAAAACCTTTGAAAACACACACGCAATTAGTGTTTTCGTGCACAAAGTCAGAAATCAGTTGTCAGGGTCCTGGTGTATGGATACGTCGGCCGCCCGCACAAACACTGGACTCCCTGAACTGAAAACCACACTCGGTACTCTCAACACTATTGCTTCACAGAAAGACACATCAGAGTTATAAGTTCTGCGGTAGAACCGAACTCCTCTGATACCAATTTGTCACGTCCCGTCCTCGGGGCCCGTGTCGTGACTACCCCAAGCCTGCCTTCCATAGGCCAGGGGCTGGTGACTAGCACCAAGGCATAAATCCCGGTAAAAAGGGAAGGCATTGCCTTTGTAAAGTAAACAATCACACAGAGTAAAAGCAGAAGAAGTAAATACTAAGTAAAAACTGAGTACAACAGTAAGTGCGGAAAGTATAAAGGGGCCGTAAATACAAGCCCAACTGTAAAGTACAACTCGAAAGGGAAAACAACAACTGAAAAGTAAAGCTGCTACGCCGAGCTGTCCACTGGAAATCCCACCTGAAGGGTGGGTACAGATAGCTCCTCTACTCCTCGGGTCCTGTCGTCCGCTCCGAGTATGTCCCGCCCAGTGGTCCACCTCCGGGTACCGCCTCATTGTCACGTACACCTCTGGGTACCGTCTCATCGTGAGGTCCTCCTCCGGGTACCATCTCGTCGTATAGTCCACCTCCAGGTACCGTCCAATCCTCAAACACTCGGCCTCTGTCAGCACTGCCCGTCGTCTGCAACCAACACAACGAGGTGCGGGCATAGCCCGTGCAGGGGTGAGTATAACGATACTCAGTAGGGACCCTGAGACCCTCAAGGTCTCACTAAAACCAACAAGGATAACCACATAGAAGATCTCAACAGATAACCTCTACTTAGGTATATGCCCATACATATACCTAAGTTATCAAGTAACCCATCTCAATCATGAGGAAACACAAGGATTGTGAAATCAACGGATAACTACTACCCAGGTATATGCCCATACATATACCTAAGTTATCAAGTGACCCATCTCAATCATGAGGTAAACACAAAGGTCAAAAGTCTCAGCTCAAACCAGGATTTTCATTATCGAAACCGTAACTGCTGAAGAGCTTCGTCTCTGGAGTGTACAGTGGTCTTGTGACGACTCCGAGGTACTGCTCACTAACCCAGGACTGCTGAAGAACTCCACCCATCGAGTACTGCGGGCCAGCTGCTACAACCAAGCACTCCCATGTTCCGCTACAACCAAGCGCACCTCTGTCGTGAGTCTGCCACTACAACCAAGCGCTCCCATGTGCCGCTACAACCAAGCGCACCTCTGTCGTGGGTCTGCCGTTACAACCAAGTGCTCCCATGTGCTGCTACAACAAAACGAACCTCTGTCGTCGGTCTGCCGCTACAACCAAGCACTCCCATGTGCCGCTACAACCAAGCGCACCTCTGTCGTGGGTCTGCCGCTACAACCAAGCGCTCCCATGTGCCGCTACAACCAAGCGCACCTCTGTCGTGGGTCTGCCGCTACAACCAAGCGCTCCCATGTGCCGCTACAACCAAGCGCACCTCTGTCGTGGGTCTGCCGCTACAACCAAGCGCTCCCATGAGCCGCTACAACCAAGCGCATCTCTGTAACACACCGAGTCGTTCGATCAGCAGTCGTCGGGTCTCAGCCAGCTACACGGTCTCTGTACTCCGCACGCTCGTCACTAGGAGGGTCCGCTCCACGAGCTATAGGTCGATACTACAAGTATCTCAAAGTCCCACGAAGAAGTATCTCAAAGGATCACCTCGTCATAGGGGTCTCAACGCAACAGACGGCGCGTCAATCGGACGCCCGGTCTGTGAGTTATTAGCCTTTTCGTCCCAGGGGCCCGGTTGGTTTCGTGTGCGAACCAACCCGGCCGTATCTCAACTGCACCCCAAACTCTCATAGGGTATACTCATAGGGACCGTTTCTCAACGAGATCACCAACGCCGCTGACGGTTCGTCAAACAGACGTTCTTTCAGAAAGATATTAGCTTTTCCGTTCCAGGGGTCCGGTTGGATTTCGGTGCGATCCAACCCGGCCACTATCCATCTACATCCAAAACTCGGGTAGAGGATGCCAAAAGTTCCGTATCGTCAACAGGAACTCAACGCAACAGACGGCGTGTCAATCGGACGCCTGGTCTGGATGTTATTGGCTTTTCCGTTTCACACCCACCCTGGAAAACTTTCCCGGAGGTCACCCATCCTGATCACTACTCTAGGCCAAGCACGCTTAACTATGAAGTTTTAACCACGTAGCCTCCCGAAAAGGAAGATGTACCTTGAGTATAGTATACCGAAACGGCCGTCTCAATCCAAGGATCACGTTGCCGCTGACGGCGAGTCGTTTGGAGGCCCGTAGCCCAAGATATGGGCGAAAAACCGAAACCCGTCCGAAACCGGGGGGTCTGGGCCTGAACCGACCCGGCCTGCCCCCCCTGGTCCGACCCGAACCCGGTCGGCCCGAACCGGGGCGACCCGACCCGGTCCGGCTGGACCCGACCCGGTCCGGCTGGACCCGACCCGGTCCGGCTGGACCCGGCCTGGCCGGCGGCGCGACCCGGCCGGCGGTGCGGCCAGCGCGGCGGCGCGGCCCGGCGCGGGGGCGCGGCCTGGGCGCCGCACGTGCGCCGCACGCGGGGGGTAAACTCCCCCCGGTTTTGTGGATCTCGGCCTGCCTTAGGCCGGCCGTTTTCCTTTCACACGCGAGACCCGCGGGTGCCGCCTCCTAAGCAAACCGGCGGCCGGCGGGCACGGCCGGCCGCCTTCCACCCTTCCGTCGCGGCCCGATGGCCGCGACTCTTCATTAACCGCCGGCAGCCGGTTTTCCGGCCGCCCCTTCCAGCTCTGCCGCGGCTCAAGCCACGGCCCTTGTTCGATTGGCACGGCGCGACGGCGCCGCGCCCCTCCACCGTGGCCCGACTCTGGTCGCGGTCTCTTCGACTTCCTTCGTCGCGATGCGACGGCGTTGCGTTCTTGAAATCTTACGAAGAAAATTAAGAAAAAATTTTCCTTGAAATTTCCGGGTCTTTACAACCCATGATCGATTTTGCTGTATATAACCCTTAATAAGTATATAATATAACCTTGTATTTATTTCCTAGGGATATAAAGAGGGATATAGTGAATTATTCAAAGGAAGAAAAAATTTATATTATGCTATGTTTTTATATTTTCAATGTAATATCAATATCATCGATGTATCTAGTTTTCCAAGAATTATAAACTGATTAATTCAATGTGGGGATATCAATTTTATTTTTAACTAATATAATAATGTCAACCCCAGCTTTGTGTTTTTGGAGATAAAATATTAAATGATTTCTCTATAACTATATTCCATAATCCATCTTAAGAGTGCTCAACCTTAACACGTGACAATCCCCAAGGTCAAATAGGGTCTAAATTGGGGATCTATCTAGTTTGAAAAATGAACTAGTTTTTAACTTATAATGCTCATCATCCAACTTCTTAAGATTCACATGAAAAAACTCAATGGTGTTTAGAAACAATAAGTACTTAGGGTCATTACATAAATTAATTTCAATACATTTTATGCAAAAATCATTTCACTTCCCATGACCTCTTAAAAAAGAGCATCATTTCCAAATAAATTATGATAACCAATATATAAAAAAACCCCATCATGAAACACAAAATAAATATTTATAATTTAGTAAAACTGTAAGGGGATAATCCAAGGGCTGTGAATATTTCTGGAAGGATTCCATAAGAGTGAAAAATGTACCATTCATTCTTAAAATTGGTTAGGATCTCAAATAATTTTCCACTGTGTAAAATAATCAATTTAAAATTATCTTTAAATCCATAACTCATGAATCTATTCGTAAAATAATTTAGAAACCAAAACCTCTATAACTAAAAACCATTTAAGAAATTTTTAAAATTACTTTTCTTTTTTTAAACAATTCCAGGTGAAATCTTTCATTTATCCTTTTTATGTCCCAAACAAGGATAAATTCCCTTAGACATGAAAAATCATTTTAAAAAAACCTATTAGGTATCTTAAAAACACTTATCACTCCCAATAAAATATTAAAATACTGAGAAAACAATTAAACACATTTATAAAATGGTATAATTCCCTTAATAAATTTATGAAATCCATAAAAACTATCAATTAGACATTTAATTGAATCAATAGTGAATTAAAAACCAATCAATCATACATTACAAGACATTAAATAATAGATAAAAAACATCTATCTCGATCAAGATGAACCAAGTCTCAACATTTCATGATTCATGGAAAATACCCAAACAGGTAAGGAAACACCCTCCCCAATCCAACACAAAAAAACCCCTAGATTAAGTCATTTATAACCCTAAAATACACCAATAAAATATTTAAGGTTCATAGAGAATTTGAATTTGATGGGCAGTAGATGAATTGAAGAACGAGGAGGATGGTGGGGTTTGACATTCACGAACACATGGAATACATGGAAGAGGATCTCATAATCAAGATTATCAGAGGGTGAAAACTCCATTTTATTTGATTTGGTACATTTGAGTGAAATGATAGGAAAAAAGTTAGTTTTAAACCTTAAATTCGCTGAGGTAAAATCTACAAAATCGATAAAAATCTGTATTCATAAAAAATGTCATGATGTGGTTTATTCATCACGCCATGACGACCTGAATAACTAGAAAACATGTGTTGTGTCGACTTAGGTTACGGTGTGTTGACATATAAAAATAATGGAAAGGATACTACCCAATGGTATGTCTTGTTGTTACACCTAGATTCATGACATGACTAGCCTATATTCTAGAACTATATTCCTGGGGAATATCCTGATCATAGCATGATGGTCACCATTGAAGTGTGAAAAGATTTAGTCATTGACTACCCCTTTCTGGGACTACACAAACACCCCAAGGAAATTAGAAAAATCCATGGAAAAATGACACACCACAAAAGTGCATTAAATATACAACAATAGTTACACAAGGGTGTCACGTACCCTGAGGAATGGATAGATGGGGTAATGTCACATAGTCATGCAGTGAGTGGGGACACCTATTTATTTTAAAAATGTGCATGGATTATGCACAAGCATGGATTTGGCCTAAAAATTGTGTCCACCTTTCACAAAAAACATTACGTCAGGCCTCAACCAATAGAAATCATTACCAACCAACCAAATCATTGTTTAAGATTTCATGTAACCCTATAGTAATGGGTCATAGGTTCCCCTATTGTTCCCACTCGTGATGCCCACCATTCCATAAAGTACTGGGATATGGAAATCCCCACAACATTTGACAGTTAAACCAATCTATACTAATGAAAGAATGTTACATTATATTGTATAATTTATTCTATGATTCCATGTATATTATAAATTAATAAAGTGTGGAATGTTTGAATCCTGTGAGGTTGGATGGTTCCTCAGTAAATCTTGAATCGTTGAACTTGACATGACTGTAACTCCTTTGTTTAACATGAACAATAATCTTGGATAGTTTCTTAAGAACGTTTTTCTTATATAAAGAATATCATGTATCGTTCTCTTAGTATTAAATATTTGAATTTCCAGGATACTTCTATCATGTGTAGATACAAAATGGATCGGAACACTTAAAAAATAATGTCTTATGTTTCTTTACTTGCTATTTTATAAACCTTTTGTATATTTATGTCCTTCAATGTTTACATTGAAATAATATTAGTTAATCCATTAATTTTATACTACCAACATTGTATATTGGTAGCTACAAATGTTATGAGGAGAAAATTAGATATGTTGTGGGGGGGGGGGGGGAATAATAGGGACATAGTATGGAGCATTGTGGTGGGTTAATCTTATTTTTCTATTTCCCTGGTTTCTTCTTCATCTTATTATATTTATTTATTTTTATAAATTATTATGTTAAACATGTTATATAATTCTTCCATTTTTATTCTTGTTATTCCAAAAATCCATCTTATATATCTTTTATTGCGTTCAAGATTATATTCACTCTAAAATCATGAAGAAGTTGACATCTAGTGTTTTTTTGTACTTTTCTTGAAAACCACATGAAAATTATATTTTTTTATTGTTGGTATTGAAAAATTGACATTAATAATTAAAATTAGTTTATATATCTAATTATAACCATTGCTTTTCTGACTTTCCTAAAACTTATGTTAAATGTGAAATTTTATCTTTTTTATATAATTTTAGTGGTGGTATTTTAAAAAGACAACAATTAATGTGTTAAAATTAATAATAATTATTAATAATAATTTTTTATTTTTCAAATTTTAATTTCTATAATATAATTAATATATTTAATGTTCATTTAGTAATCAATAATAAATATGTAATAATTAAAATCTGTTAAAAAATAAATTTTCATTGATAAAGACTAATTGGTAATTATTAATTGCGAGTTAAAGTATAATTATTACTAATTAATAATTAGATATTAATGTGTGTGTGTGTGAAAATATATTCATACATACATACATATACATGTGTACACACACACACAAAAATGCATAAATGTATTCATAAATACACTCTTGTTAACACACACATGAACATTTAAATGTGTCATAGTCATTTTATGTAAATATATTTATAGTAATGTTAAATAACATAGAAATACATTATATTAACATATTGGTAAATAAATTAATATATAAATACATGTAATTATATTTATATAAATGTTTCAAGAACTAGTAGAACTATGACCAACTATAGAAGATCTTACTAGAGACACTGGAATGGTACTATAACAGTGTGGAATTCGACACGGTATTGTACAAAAAGTGATGAGTAACACCAAAAATTAATTTTAGCTATGAAGACTTCTAACCACCATTTATTTAAACACAATAGAATTACTGTGTGATTTTTGGAACTGTAGTAATATGTGTTGCTGTTTTGGTGTGTTTCTTTATGAACTCATTCAAGATATGGATTCATTGATACTATGAAGTCTGCTTATAACATTACTCCCAAAATTGGTGAATTCGTTTTTCCTCTTCATTGATATCGATATTATTCCAGAACCATATAAATCTATTGGGTGATTGATCTTCTTCTGGTTCTTTTATATTTTCCCCTTTTATTCTTCTTATGCAAAATCAACAACCGTGGTTTCACTTTGAATTTCTATGATGGGAGGGAGATGTGGGGGAGTAGTAGAGAGGTAGGGATTGAAAAAAATATATAAATACAAATATATTGATAATGAACTAAAATTGGAACATGAATTACTGGTCCTACGACTTCTCTATGATCCACGTGATAGGGGTTTGATTCCCCCACCCCATGTGATTATCATTATTATTTTTCAATTCACCGTGATAGGGGAAGGTATGTAGGTGAGGCTGGGCATCAAAAGGACTCATGCAGGGGGGAATAAGTTTAGAAAACTATGATTTGTGGGTCTAGTTACATGGGTTGGGGTGGAGATTGTTAGAGAAGTGGTGGGGAAATGGTTTGAAAGCCTCTGTATGTTACACAATTCAAATTTTAATATATTAAACTTCTTTTATGTTAATTTAACACAAAAATATATATAATTAATATAGAAATGTTCACATAGACATAATATTTCCTCAATTTATTCTATTTATAATATTCATTATAGAGTTTTATTAATTTACACAACATAGGTATTTAAAAAATATTATTTTTTTATTTAGTAATATTTTTCAATTTTTATATTTTTATTCAATATATATTATTTATTACTATTCAATAGCTCTTCCAATCTATTCATTAATAATCTTAA
Source organism: Viscum album (assembly GCA_963277665.1). NCBI lineage: Eukaryota > Viridiplantae > Streptophyta > Magnoliopsida > Santalales > Viscaceae > Viscum > Viscum album. The sequence goes on from OY728160.1 coordinate 1,669,054,502, forward strand.
TTATTTTTTATTGTTTTTATAATTTATTCATTTTCAATTTTTCCCTATTTAATATTCTTTTATATTTTCCACATTTAATATTTATTAATACATGTTTATTCAGTAACATTTACATTATTTTATATGGTAGTAATTAATATGATTAATATGTACTCAATATAATTAACATATATTCATTTTTTTTGTTTTCTTAATAATCTATATAATTAATAACACTAATTCATATTTTTAAATTTATTCATTATTATTAATATTTATTTCATTAATAGTCATTACATATTACATAATTTTATTATTCAATTTACGTTATACGAAACAAATATCATATATATTTAGACATAAACATTTATTTCACGTATGCAATAATGTAATTAATGCCAATCTTATATTGAAACACACACATACAAATAATATTTATGTAATTTATTCAAATTTTTTAATTTATTTTAGAAAATAATTTTGTAAGATAACATATTTAATATATTATGTTTTTAATAGGAAAATTTTATTTATTCATTTATAACATTATTTCAGATAATATTATTTATTTATTTTATATATTTATTAATGTTTATATTTTTTTAGAATTTAATCATTTTCTCATATTTATTTATAAATATTTATTTAATATGTTTTAATATTTTTAACATGTATTCATCTACATTTTAATATATACCCATATTTAATTTTTTCAAAATCTATATAATTAATAAAACATTTCCAATTTTTTAATGTATTTGATGTCTATTCATTTTTGAATAATCAATTTCCATCATTTTTAACATTCAAGAATTTATGAATAAATATTCATTAATAAAGATAATTTTTTAAATTTTTTTATAATCTATTAAATTTTAATAAATATTCAATTAATTTTTTTTATTTTATTTTAAATAATTTTAATTAGTTCTTTCAAAAAAGCACTAGTAAATATGGGTTTTAGGAGCATTATAATATAAAGCAGTAATAAAAGAAATCTATATCAGGGATGAAATACTATAATTGATAATGATTGGTCTTTATTAATATATATATATATATTTATATATGTAACAAAATTAAATTTTAAATTATTACAAGATTATTAATCCATGTGGTTTCACGTAATATTTTTAAAACATAACCCCTATCCAAACCCGATTAGGCGATTCTCTTACCCCAAACCTATTTACAATATTTTTAATTAATATATTTATAAAAATATATTTCTAGATAAATATTTATAAATAATTTTTTTGAAATTTTATATTTAATATATTTATATATTTATATATTTATAAATACTAATTAGAAATTTTATTGTTTTTTGAATTTTTAAATATTGATAAATAAGAAGTAATTAAATTATAATAAATATATTTAAATAATAGAGATATTAATTAATTTTTTAACTATATAATTATAATTATATATATTTATATATTAATATATATGTGTGTGTGTGTGATTATAATTTTATACTTATATTTTTAATTATTTTTAAAAATATATTTATTTATCAATATAATTATATACATATTCATAATTTTATTTATTAATAAATATTTAAAATAACATTAAAATATTTAGAATTATATAAATATGTATTTATTTATAAATATATATATATATATATATATAACGATAAATACAAATTTAAAATTTTATAACTATTTATTTGCAATTATATATATATATATAATTATTTAAATTTAAATTTTGTAATTATATTAATTATATTGTTAAATATTAATTATATTGTTATTTTTCGGTGCTGTTTTAGTGCTGATAAAGATAGGTGTTTATAATCACTATAATATGAAGTGTTAATAAACCCTATCTATATTAGCATGAGAATTTTAGTAATGATAAAGACTAGTTTTATCAGCTATTATTATTTTAACAGTGATAAAACCCATGTTTATCAGTGTTATTTTGAATGTGATGATAAAGCCCTACATAATCTTATAACTTAATCCTTAACATAAGTCATTTTCTCACTCCATCCAAACCTCTCGTGGATGCCAAGTTCTACCGCGTCTCCCCCTCACACTTTTCAGATGAATCTATTCTCTCAATACAGAATATACGTGATTAATTATAATCCTATTTAGTCAATATTAAATTACATCAACTTCATTAAACCATTGATTCTTCCCCTTATCCAAATGGGAATCACCTCCTTGTAGTTATTATAACAGGATCATCCAGGCACCAGTCAACTAAATCTCATGAGTCCACTTAGCCCTCATGTTTGTTGTATATATGGTCCATTTCAATGCTCTATTTTTGATGGGTATTGGTTTTATGAAGATCCCATGATTAGTCCACATTAGAAAACCATCTAATAATAGTTTTGAAACGTATCGAACATTAGGATGGGATCAAGGTGAGCCTTGGTACAATATTTGGTTGTTAGTGATGTTCATGTTATTAATATAATAATGAGAGATTGTCCACAATATTCTTATATATTTCTATTAAAGAATTATATGTATTTTGAATTATATTAAAAGATATATAAATTAGTTACTTTTTATAAAACCAATTGGTTAGTATCTGAATTCAAGGTTGGAGATGCTATTTTTTTATCACATTCATGTCTTCGAGTATATAAGTACTCAAAAATAAAAGATAACTTCTTTAGGGAAATATAAATATTTATGATTATAATATGGTAAAATTTTTCTATATTATAGGTGAGGAAATTAAATAAATAATTATATTTAAATGTGGTTTTATAATTTACATTTATTTATTATTACATGTATAGAAGTTTTATTTTTAAATTTTATATAAAAAAGTGTCTTTTTTTATAGATTAAAATGAATATTCATTATTCATACCTGAATGATGTTTATAGCATTTGGTTAAAATTATATATTTTAGAATAGTAATTTCATTAAATTTATAAATGAGAATATCTATTTTTTTATTCTAACACCACACAAATATGGATTTATTTTCATAAATAATAAATACACCAAAAGGGTTCATCAGATGAATTATTAGGATCGAATTATTTTATATCACTAGATATTTTTTATTAAATAAAAATAACTATATTTTCATTTTTAGTAGGAAGAAATGGATTGAGAGTTATTTAATTAATAATGGTATTATTATTGATATTCTCTAATATGATTAAGGTATAAGAATTTTTACATTAATAGAAAAACATTGGTACCATTAAAATCATTTGTTTGAGAAGAAGACTCCCAAGACACTATTTAAATCACCACTCAAACATCTCTTTACTCCATAAACTGGAATCATGACCATCATTCAAACCTTACATATATTTTTTCATTTTGTTTAACCCTCACTCCCATATTCCACTCTGACATGAATATAGTGTTTATTCTCAATGTTGGTCCCACTAAAGTTGAGTTTTTTTACCAGATCATCCTAGGTAACGGGGCTTATCTCCAACCAATATTTTGAGATGAGGGTTTCTGTTAGTCCCTTTGGGAAATATATTCAAATAGGGTGGAATTTTATTATTTCATCATATGATAAAAGATCATAAACTTCGATTCTTAATAACCCTATCACTAAAAATCACATGTCACACTACATACATAGTGAAGAAATTAATAAACATCAACACATCCCTCTTGCTGGAATTCTATGTATAAAGATTATAAAACCTGTCCTAGAATTACCAAATTTTCCCCCACAAAACATCAAATCAATAAACTATAACAATAAAAAAAATTTTACCATAGATTATTTATTTCCATGTCACCCTTTTGTAATGTTATATATTGTTAGGAATCATCACCAAAAACATTTAATTTTTAGTTCCATTTATTAAATTTTTATATAAACCTATCTTTTGATTTTTAATTCCTTATATTTATTTATTTATTTGTTATATAGATGTGATTTTTTATGAAACTAATAGGTTGGATATGAATAATAAATGAATAATTTATAATCTTATGAAAAAATAGAATGAACAAGGAGTTATAGAGTTCATCATGTTTACAATAGAGCATGTATACGACCCTTCCCAAATCATTTCTTCATATTTATGTTATTTTTATTAAAGAAAAATTATTTTGGAAAATTTGGAAGAACATTATATTTTTCATGGAATATATCTGAGCTATAATTTTTGGACTAAACATGGGGAGAATATGAGTGTACATACAGATTGGGATGATTCTAATATTTATGAATTATCAGATATGAATAATAGTGTAAATGATAAAGGAGAACATTTGTAAAAAATTAAAATGGAAATTGAAGACGACCTTCATTACTATCAAATGTTGTTTAGGAAGTTAAATATATGTTCTAAGAGAATATTTTATAATGATTATACTAGATATAAAAAAAAATTTAGCTGTATTAATGTTAAATAATGAAAAATCTAGTAGTGGATGAAGTGACACCATATATACTGAACTATATAGTCCCTTGAATGATATGATTCCAAAATAAAATAAGAATCCTTTATGAAAATACCCCATTAAATCAATTCCATGTTCAATGGGAATTATTTCTAGAAAAGGATATGTCTATTCAAACGATTACATATTGCCTCACAAGGACAATGGATCCCTTAAAAGATTCCATAAGTGTGGCATGAATCAATTTATGATCGATGAATCATGTCCTTGTAAGGTTGTGTGGTACTACACTATCATTCCATTATTTATACAACTATATGTTTGTTAAGAAAAATATAGATAATTTATATGGAATGTTGATACAAGAATTGATGATGAGAAACTACATCACCTAGTTGACACTCCATAGTGAAAGAAAATTGATTACGAGTATCATGATTTTGGAAATGAGTAGGGATACCTCCTTCTTGAATTATCTTATAATTGAATAAATCCTCTAGATTTAAATATTATTACTAATATTACATGACTAGTTATGTTGGTAAATTATTACTCTCCACCATGGAATTCATTATGTTCAAATAAATTATGTTTTCACATCTTATATCTGGACTGGAACAACCCTATAATGACATTAACGTCTATTGGGACATATGAATCAAAGATCTGAAATTTATGGGGGATATATTTGCTACATTTTATAATGATCCTAGAAGTTAATAATTTAAATCCAGATATATGTTTTTTGGTATGATAAATTCATTTTATTCTTATAAAAAAATTTAGGCTATTTCATTAAAAGAATATTGGCCTGTCCTATTTGTTAAGAATTCACACACTCATTTTTTTGAAATATTCCTTGAAGATTGTCTTTTTAGTAAATCACAAATTTTTACACTGATGACATAAATACCAATATTTCATGACATCATTTATTGGGAATATAGAAGAAGGTACAACACCATCTCCACTAAGGATAATCTACATATTGTTAAAGTGAATGATATTGGCACTGTTTTCAAAGAAACATTTTTGAAAAACATTAAAAAAATAGGTGTGAAAAAGTTATTTATTTTATATGAATAACTATAACATAATTATGAATATGATTGGAATTTTATAAATTTTAGGTATTTGAAAAAATTCATTTGATAGTGTTGTTGTAACATTACTTAATGTTCCTAACAAAAAAAAAAGATGACATTAAGGATAGGTTAGAAATGATTGACATAGAAAAAAGAGATGGGTTGGCACCGCTGAAGGGTGAGATACTGGGGAGAAAATTTATATGTTATATCATACACTAGTTTCTTAATTAATGTTCATATATTCTATAAGAAGGAATAATATTAATGCAGTAAGATGAAATATAGTGGATTTATGCATATGGAGGAAGCTATGCACAGTTCTTATTCTATATACATAAATAAAATTTATGAAAATATAAAATATTTTACCACCATCTAATAAATATATGAGTTGGATTATACATCATTTAAAGTGATAATTTTACATTGAAAATTGATTTACAACAAGATTGAAATGAAAGTATATGATTTGGGCCTCATGAAAGTGAATTTTAGTGTAGAAGGGTATTAGTAAGAGCCACTCATAAGGGAATCACTATCAATAGAGTTATTTTATATCTCAAATCCATCAAAAAAGAATAATTTAGTTGTCATATTAGAACCTAAAACAACTATAGAGTGAAATGAAAATCCATTTGAGGATTATCATTCTTTTGGGATGTCATAATAATTTTATATTCGTTCTAATCTAGACAATGTATTATATGTTATAAGGGAATAAAAAGAGGGTATTTGGATACTCGATAGAGGAGAAAAATATCTTCAAACATTAAATAAAAAAATAGACTTCAATGAGTATGTTAATATTTTTTTAAGATAAAATTATTTTCCTCATAATATTATATTTTATTTACTGAATTTATATAATCTAAATCAAATGATTGACCACTCAAGTAGACAATTATTTTTCATGTGATGATATTACCAATCCTAAGGAAGAATACATGATTGATGTTGAAACTATGAAATTTTTAGGGAATGTAAAATATGTTGATAAAAAATAATGGTAGAGAATCATTTTGTTAACTAAAATTATCAAGTAAAGAATCAATGGGATAAAATTTGTGTTTGTATTGAGTTAATGTGGCCAATATATTAAGACAAACAATTCAATGTTAATTAGTTATGTTAGTCTTATAACAATAATTCATGTTCCAATTTATATAGATATGTGGCTCCATGTATTTCCGTTATTTAAGGGAACCCTTTGGGATAATATTTATGTAATGATACAATGTAATTTCACTATGTTATTAAAAAATTATATAATGAAACATTGGTTTACATATCAGCATACCATGTAGAGTTAGTTTATTTTTTATGATTTTCATAAGAAATATGTCGTAGTAGTCCCTAGAAAAACTTATAGAGGATTCTATTATATTCCTAAAAAGATTCATATTAGGGATACAAAGTGGAATGTGAAATTTCACCCCTAGTTATATATAAATACATTATAAAATAGGAAACATGAATATATTTCATAATTCATATATATGAGAAATTATTTTAGGTGTATTATAATTGAAAATATTGTATTTGAAATCATTTATTTTGTCCAATTTTATTCAAAAAATTTAATTTATAAAAAAAATAGTTCTAAAAATAGAAAACATGTAGGAAAACCAATGTACCCTTATTGTAAAGCATGGATGGAGTACTATTCACTTAAAAAGAAAATAGTATGTATTTTAAATCTAAAAAAACATTTTTAGTGGCATAAAAAAGAATATATTCCTTTGTTTATGTGTATATTGATGAAAAAAATATGAATCTACTTACATCACATGTCATGTGTTATAAAAGGAGGAAAACATAATGAAAGAATGTAAACTAGTTATTGAAAACACAAAAATAGTATTAAAATCTTTCATAAGTTTGAAGGAATAGTAATACATTATTATTTACATCATTATTATGTTAAAATATATATTTATGTATGTATGTTTTAAATATGGTTTAGAAATAGGAATCAACATCGACCGTACATAAAGAAAAACTTTGGTATCATCAAATATAATAGAACAATATGGCCATATTAGAGGTATTGTTTTTGCAGTTTCACCTTGAATAAAATTTGAGAAGTCAAAGCCATAATGAGTTACATTTGAGAAGATGAATGTACTATAGGAATTGATAGATTATATGAAATATATTATTTCCCATTCAATTTTGGTGGACCAATATATGAAAAATGATTAAAGAGAACTGATATTTGAATAAAGACCAGTATATGGAGAGCCAAATGAGCCCAATAGATTTGAGGTTATCCATTCCACTCAATCACATAACTTACCCAGGGTAATCAATTTTATAATTAATTTTTCTCCTTAATGTGAATCAAAAAACTTTTGATAACTTTCATTACTAAAATTATACACGGTGGAGTTATATTTGATTAAAATCTAACAACCACCAAACAACTCAATTTTTCAAGGGGTGAAATGTATAATATCCAATGTTACAGGATACATAAAAAAACATCCAAATGATCACAAGAGACTGGGTATTGAAGTAGCTCATGAGATGATCACTGAGTTACCTATTTCTCTTGATGATACTGATGTTAATACGATCAATAATTTTATTAGAATTTTTATAGCATGGTCTTATAATCTTATAAAGGTACATGATGTATTGACATAACAATTTTCTAAAATGAAAAACCATTTAAAATTGATGAAAAAGGATTGAAATTATGTATGGTATTACTTATAAATAAAATGATAGAGAAAACAAAGGTCATATGAAGACAATCAAGTTAATAAACCAAGATATCAAAAAGACCTTCTAATAGTACCTTCTCCGTACGAGTTCCATTACCACATTTGTTAACAATACATGTTAATGAAAACACAAATTTTAAAATGGTAATATTTCTTAAATTAAACATGAAGAATAATTATTAGGATATTTCCTTACAAACATAGTTGGTTTGGAGAGTATAAATGAGATTATAATGTTTGAATTGGTGGGAGTCTTATTGTGAATACAAACATGATGTATATTCTAATAATTTATCTGTCTAAAAAATGTTCTAATATTTTCTTTATAGTAAATGAATATTCATATTTTATACAAGAATATATATTACTACATAATAAAATTTTACACCCTGATACTTTACAATATATCTAATTTTTAAAACAAATTTAACTTTCTAAATATTTTATGGTACACAATACACCATGTTTAATCAAATCATTATACTCTATAAAAATATTATTTACAAATGAATGTTATAAACTAGATTAAATGTTTGCGATTATGAATTAGATTAAATAAGTTAGGAAAATAAATGTTTTAAAAAATAAATATGATGAATTAATTGGATACCAATTAATTATTAATTAAAATACAAACCAATTGAAAATAAATCATATCTTTTTCTGAAAGACTATTTTTATATGCCCAAACCATTTTATATTAATAATTTAAGTGAATGCATTTTGATGAATTATTTAATTAATTTTACATATAATATATTTAATCAAATGTTTTAACATCCATATAAAATTTTTTAGGAATCAGATAAAAATTATCCTTGTTTTATTCTTAAAACTATATTTTAAAAAAAAACTATTTCACCGCAATGTGGGAACTTATGTTAAAATTAAATATTATAAATTTTTAAAAATTTATTTGAAAATATTTAATTTATTTTTTAAATAATAATTCAAAAATTATCTTAAATCATTTTAATAATTTTTGGAAAAGACTATTTTTTCATTGAAAAGTAAAAAATACTAATTTTATTGTAAATGTATTTTCGTTTATTGAATTTAAAATTACCATTAGGTTTTTAAATTAATTTAAATGAAAATTTTGATAAATTATATTATATTTAACCCAATTTAGGTAACTTTAATAAAATATTATTTCTATTTTGGTATAAAACATTTTATTCTTTTCAGAAAATTTCCTTTGTAAAATAGATATTTCATCACATATATGAGTTTACATTTAAATTACATTATACAACTTATTCGAATTTAATTTTGTAAAATAAATTACATATTTGGAATCATAATAATTTAATTTATGAAATAAATTCAACTTAATTTATTTCCATAAGTATTAGTGAAAAAAATAATAATTAATTATCATGGTTAAGGTGAAAAGGGGTTTAATGGGAGTTATAATAAGAATATAAGGATTAAAAATGTCATCAAAACTATTTAATTATTATTTTAAGGACATAATTGAGCCTTTGATCATCCATTTATATATAATTGTCTATTTTGGATCTTTTTTCAATTTTAAAATGTTGGGTTTAATTCATTTTTTAAAAAATTTCCATGTGTGTCCTTTCCACCTTTATAAATGGCAGCCCCCTCTCCTATCCTCTTAACACATCCATAGAAATATATTTAAAAAAATATAATAAAGTATAAATTACTTAATTAATTCCAACATCCTTCAAAAATTCCTTCTTACATTCCATTTTATTGGGGATGTGATAAAAATGCTCGTGTCTATGGAAAACAGTCACCTCATTAAGCGATGTGACTAGTTTCTTACTAACGGCATACACAAAAGGTAATAAAGGAATATTTTAGTGAATATATGATATAAATATGGAATGATATTGATTTTTAAAATTAATATTCAATCCACTTCTTTACCCTTTCAATTTTTATATAAATGATAGGGTCACTCATGCATACATATGACCTACCATCTCTACGAAGTGATGTGATTCATCCCCATGTTAGAAATTAAATAATGATTATAAAGATCTATATAATTAAAAAATAAGATTTATAACATTAATATCACTATAAATTTGATTAAACAATATACTATATTCAATATCCAAAACATTCATGAAAAAACATGCATGAGAAAAAAGGAAATTTACAACTGAAACAACAATGATAATGAATGATTATTAACAAATGAGGGATAATATATTATATGAGAATCATATATTATTTTCAAAATATTAATATGGTTCTAGTATAATTTAATAAAAATTTTAAAACATCAATATAGGATGTTAAATATCACTCAACTAAAAGGAATAATGAGGTAAGGGATTTCGCCTCAATTACCACTCCTTTTGGACTTTTTTGAAATTATGCACCAGTTCATTTTTAAGTTGTGTATATACTGACCATTGAGATCAATTTTCTATAGAATTGCATATCTATTATATATTATTATTCTCTATATCATTTATATGATTATTTCATAAACTATATACCTTTTTTATTTTTATTGTTTTATTAGTAATGTTATTTGATCAATTAAGGAAAAGGTTGATATATCCATGTTTATTGTACATTATTTATATTTTTTAAAAGGAATATTGTTCATTAATTAAATTTATCACTATATATATTAGTAATTAGTTGCACATGCAACTATAGGTGGGTTGTGGTTATATATATCACCTCTATGAATCTATAGGTCTCATGAGAAAATCTAGATGGCCCAATTAAATGTGTTTTTGACCATACTTCTAAAATGTCATATGAATGGTCGTGATAGTACATGTATCATCATTGTTGAGAAAATTATGTATAATATTAATAATTTATTATATTTAAAAATCATTTATTATTAATACCCATGATATTTTCTCATTGATATTATTTGTGGATGCATCTCATTATTGAGTCATTTATTAAATGGATTTTTTAAGTTATTTCCATTTACATATTTATTATTCTTTATATAACCATGATATTTACTTATTATAATGTGATGTTAGTTATTTACCATCACATATTGATTATTTCCTATTTCATACTCATGTTATTTATTAAATAGTATGTTTTCTCAGTTATTTTTCATTCCATATTGATGATGCTTTATTTACTCATGATAGCCTCTATTATATGTAATCCTTACTAATAATTTGGTCTCACCCTTATTTTTTTTTTCATTTCCTTAAGAATCCATTATGTATACTATTAATTATACACAGAGATATTCTAGATGGAGTAATGAAAATATTGAAAAAAATTATAATTTGGGTTCTCAAATATAATATAAAAATCATGTATGTATCTTATTTAGGAAGGCAAATAAAATATTCATTCATTTAGGATGTGATATATTTCATCTTATTAAAAATTAGTTAAGTAACCACCACCTCTAGGCTACTTGGTTTGAGGTAATTATAGCTACTATCCACGAATGTTTAGAAGAAACCATTTGAAGTGGATTTAGTAAATCAAATATTAGAAAATATAACCCTATGAAAACATTGAGGATAAGTCTAGTTGTAGGAAAATATAATGAAAGTATTAATACGACCTTAATCATCTATATTACCTATAAATACATCCCTATCAGGATACTATAAGTGGACATGGTTCTGAAAAAATTGAATCCAGGGGTAATAACTCTGAAAAGGGCATGTTGGTATTCACTGAAGCATTACTCGGTGCACAAAAACAGTCCTTACTGCACACCTATATTTCCATTCATGGGGATATGACTTGGTAAATCCAAATTTTATTTAGGAACTCTTATGAATTATTTTAATATATTATAATCATGTATGACATATGTTAAACCTAATATGTCATATATTCAAAATAAGGTGTCATGATTTACTCATCATATAAATGAATTTTCATGATTATGTGATTTCCCCTATGAATATTGTTTCTCAAACATTTCATTATGGTTTTAGTTAATGGAACTAGTAAAAAAAATTTAACATTTAATGTGATAGACAAGTGTTGATGTGAATTAAAATTTCATAACAACTAGAGTGAAGAAAACTATTATTGTACAAAATAAATTATCATAATATATTATTAACAACCTACCCCTTCACCGACTCTAGAAATCACCAAAGAAGAGAAGGATAGAGTTTGGTAAAATTTAATGTTGTAGATACCAAAATAGAAAGATTTATTTTCCTATATGTTAAGAATGTGGGAAGAACCACTGAAGGGAATGTATCAAAAGAATGAGAATATGTATTATGTGTAGAGAATAAGGGAATATATTAAGTGATTTATGAGGAAAAATAGAAAGATTAATTAACTTATTGGATGATAATAATGGTTTCACTAATATTTCATATATGTATTTATTCTTTAAATTTGTAATTTATTGGAATTATAAAAAAAATTCTTATGGGTGAAGCTCAAAAAATGGATCAATATGTTTATATGAGTAATGTTTTTATTGTTGAAGATGAAGAGACTAAAATTATCATATGAATAGAAGGAACTATTTATGAATAAAATTCAGAGGCTTATTTAATGGTTTAAAAATGAATTGGAAGTATTGATGTTTTTTGTGGTAGATTCCAAAATTATGAAATATATAAATATTTTTCTATAGAGGTTTTGCATTAAGTATTTTCAAGAATATGATGAATGGTACAAATGGCCAATAAAATTTATGTATTAGTTTGTTTTTTATTTTTTTTAAAAACAAATGATAAAGGGGAAACACCCCCTAATAAGTCCCTAATATTGAGATAATGATTTGGGATCAAGAGATAATTAATATGGGAAAATTAAATTCGATAGTATTGGTGAATTTGGAACTGATTAGTGATTTTATGAAAAAGTGGTTTATAATATCTTTTATAGAGTTTCTAAAATTTCAGATAGTTGGTCTATAATAAATAATATATGGTTTTATTTAAGGAATAAAGGCTGAGTTAATTTTTTAATGTATTCATGTCTTCATTATGTTATTATGGTAATTTAGGATATTACATTGTTTCTAGATAATATATGGTCATGGTATTTACATATTTGAGATATAATATTAATTAGTACTTAATTTTATTTATGGGACTAATGATAAGGTGATTTTTTAAATTTCGTGACCTTATTTATAAATTTATTGATTTCAATATTTTGGAGGAGAATTAATTTAATTTGTTTTTGGAATGGATTAAGTTGGAATTTGGATGTTACAATTAAGGTTTTATAGAATATTTTTTTATTTCATCATATGTAGATTTATCCATATTGGGTGAATTGTTCTAACCATTTTTAATTTGATAATAATTAGAGATAGAATGAATAAATTTCGATTATTTTGTTGATCTTATAATCCATTAGAAGTTAATTTTAGTTTATCAAGCTTGAAAAATTAATATTCATTTCTTAGAGTAAGAGATGAATTATAAATTCATTGAATCACAAACCAAGGATGAAATTATTCCAATGAAATAAAAAGATATTAATTATGAATATTTCCTTATGTTATATGTCATAGTGGAAATAGAATTCATAAAATATAAAAAATAATATTAAAATAAAATTTTACCCTTTTACCTTCATATCCAATAAATTGATGGTCCTTTAACTCATTATAGATTTATGGTTTTTTTACGGTTATCTTTCCCCTGACCATGATCTCTATCACTCAAAATAATTATTTCTTCTTTTCTTCCATGTACATATTTTCACTTCCCATATTTTTTTATCATACTTGGAAAACTATTAATGTGTTATTTCAGATGGCTATTTGTTTTCCAATCCTTCTATTAAGATGATGTTTTATTAACTCTTTTTATGATGTGGGTATTGAAAATATATATTTTCAAATACCAAATACTTGATTCTGAGCATAAGATAAAATTAATAGGATAGGATTTATTTAAAGATTGAATATTGTAAGACCCCGATACATTAAAAAAAAATATATTTTTAAATAAATTTAATATCTTCGATAGCTTGCGACACATTCAAAAAAAAGTTTAAATGAAACATGATAGTATATTAAAATATAATTTAAACGCCACATTTATGATCTTGCAGTGAAGTAAGAGGGTATAAATAGGATCAATTTTTTTTAAATTATATTTTTTAAACATATATATAAAATTAATTGTTTTTTATAATAAATTAGAAATGAAAATAAAAACCAATTTAAAATAAAGGAAATCAATTTTCTGAAAAAAATTTTTTTTGAGCATAAACACAATTTATTTCAATAAATTAAATAATTTTTTTTAAATGATTATAATTTAATTTATATATTATATTTTGAATGATATTTTTTAACATTTATGTAATATTTTTTATAAGCATTGGATAATAATTTACATAATTTTACGCTTAAAACAATATTTCTTTTAAAAATGTTTCCATCTTTCTTACTCAACTTATGTTAAAATTTATTTCTAAGAATTTTGGAAAATTCCATTAAATAAATAAAATTTACTTTTAATAGTAAATTTTAAAAATAATCTTAAATTGAAATTTTAATAACTTTTTAAAACGATTATTTTTTTGGAGAATAGTGAAAAATGTTGATTTTTATTAAAAACCACCTTTTATTTTGTAGAATTTAAAATACCAATTTTATTTTAAAGATGTTTAAAAATGAAAATTAGTTAAATTATATTATAATTAATCTAATTTATTTAATTGTAACAAAATATATTTAAAATTATGATATAAAACTTTTTATACTTTTGTAAACGATTCTTTTAGAAAACTGTTTTTTTCTTCTACATGATTAATTTATAATTAAATTATAGTAATTTTCTGAATTTATTATGGTGAAATGGATTCCAAAATTTTAATTCAAATATTTTATATTATATAATAATTACACCTAAATTTTTTCCATAGCGAAGAGTGATAGAAGTAAAAATTAATTATCACGATTATGGTAAAAATGGGTTTACCCCGGGTTAAACTAAGAATAAAAGTGTTAAAATAATATAAATTCTTCCAAATTACTATTTTATGAAAATAAATAGACATTTTCTCATCCATGGTTTGAAAATTATCCATTTATATAATTTTTTCTTATGAAATAATGGTTGTAATTTGTTCTTTTCAAAAATTACAAGTGTGTCCTCTCCCCCACTTATAAATGGGCCCTATCCTCTGCACTTCACACATAAAAAGCCAATTTTATCCATTAAATACAAACATATCTTATTTAATTCATAAATAACATCCTTTGGGCCTTGGTTTGATCATAAATCCAACCTAGGATGGATTTTGGTGATGACATAAAGATGTTATTGGAAGAAACGGTAACATTCTGAAATGAGGAAATTTATATTATTTCTTCTTAGAAATCATTATAATATTATTCAGTTAGGATGATAAAATAAAACCAATATATAAAATATCATTATGTTTTATTATTATAATTTTATAACCTATATACATCTCATATTCCACCAAATAGGAAATGAAAATGTTGACCGTGTGTACGGAGAACTACTGCCTTAATAACTGATTTAATTTGTTTTCTATCACTACTGATCAGAAATAGATATAAGAATTAATTTATGGTATATAAATATATGATATGTTAAATTTATTTTTACCTATTTAGTCATGATATCACATATACCTTCTAACATTCATTTCTATGGGGGATTTTATAATGTCAATCAAATGTACGTAGAATTTCCACTTGATAAAGATAAGTGATTTGTTTTTCACTAACACATTACATGGAAAGTAAAGGATAAAATTATTGAATATATTTGATATTTATCATATTATATTTATTTTTTAAAATTAATATTCCATCCACTTCCCCACCCATTCACCCGTTAAAGAAATCAGAATGTCACTCATGCATACATACAACCTACTATCTCCACTAAGCTATGCGATTCATTATATTTGTTATAAATTCAATAATTATTCTAAATTTTTGTTTATTGAAAAAAAATTATATTTATAACGTTAATATACTTATATATATGATTTAAATATTTCCAAATTTTAATATTTGGAACTTTCACAACAAGACATGTGTGAGAAATAAAAGGAAATTCACACTCGAAACAACAAAGGTAAAGAAATATTGTTGATGAACAAGTGATAAGATATAAAAATTCACCACATGTGATATTATAAATATTAATATGGTTCTATTATATGAATATCAAATGATTAAAACCAATATAAATGAGGTTAAATAGTGCTCTTATAAAGGAGAGTGTGATGTAAGGGATTTAATCTCAATTTCCACTCCATTAGGCCATATTTCAAATGAAGCACCATTTTATTTTTATGGGATGTATATGATGAAAGTTAAAATATTTTTGAATAGGAAATTAAATTTCTCTTAAATATCCAGGTACATTGTATCATGGATATGATTATTTCTGAAAACATATATCATTTATAAATATAGTGTTTTATAATGAATGTTATTTATTGAATGGAGAAAATATTGATAAATATATGTTCCATACTCAATATGAATATTTATTGTTATGTAATATTGTTCTTGAATTAAACTGATCATTCAATATTTGAGGAATTATTTGGACATGATGTTACGGGTGGGTTTTAATTTTATATGGCCCCTCGATGAATGGACAAGTCTCTAGAGACAAACTCATTCAACAAATTCAATAGGATTTTACCCTTTGTTTGAAACTATTTTGTGTTTTTTTTACTATAGTGGTTTCTGGATTATTGCGATCATGAAATCCAATATTAATCATTTCAGGAATTTATAATGTAGCTACTATTATTACTTAATTGTTTTTTCATTGATATCATTTTTGTTTTCATTTCATTACTGAGTTATTGATTAAATGGAATTTATGTTCATTTATATACTAAGACATATTTATTTTTCCTTTTATACTAATGTTATTGAATTAAAAGATTTTTTTTTCAGATGCATACCTTGAAATATTGATTATGCATAATTTTATGCTCAATTTATTTATTAAATGGAATGTGTTTTATATTATTTACCTTGTATATTGATGATACTCTATTTACTCATGATAAATTTTGATGTACATAATTGTTACTAGGAATTTGAGCTCACCCTTATCTTGTTTTATTTCACCAAAAATCTAGGATGGTTATAATGAATGATATAAAAGGATATATGAGATGGAATAATGATATTATCAAATAAAATATGTTTTCCTTTGTGTTTTGAAACATAATGTCAGAATAATGTATGTATCTAGTTTATCAAGAATAATAAAATATTATTTCCTTCAAGATGTGGTCTCTTACATCTTAAGAAAAATTAGTAAAGTAACCACTAGATGTAGTCTACTAAAGTTGGGGTATTTACATAATGGGAAAACCCAGCGAAGCTAGATTTATACTCATTAATCCCTGTATAATTTCAATGGAAAAACGTTCTATAGAATGGAAAGAAATTGAAAAGATAAAAGATACAACATGTAAGGTCTTTAAGATGAAAATAAGAGGCGACATAATAATATTGATTCCTATAATTTAGGTGTACAATTCTATTATATAATCATATAAAATATATTTTTCCTATTTTCATTACTTATTAGTTTTTTTGTAGGAAAGATTTGATGCTCATCATAGTCAATTATGATACCCAAAATGTTTATTTTTGTTAACCAATGCATGTATTTCCATCGATGTGATGATAGATTATATATATTATGTATTTATAATGCACTAAAATCAATATTGATAGTTAAAATTTCTAATTATATGTTACATTTTATGTTTTCATGATATTTTTCCAATTCTAAGTATATCTATAAATATAGAAAAAATCACTATATGCAGCTAGTGAATGAATATAAGAAACCCATGTATTTCATAAAAGGGAAAATGATTAAAGTATATATAATAATATTTAACTATTAAAAAATATTTAAAAACAATTTATTAATTTTGGTTAATGTTTCAGTAGTGTTTGAAGTAAAATAACAACAACAATTATGGATATTACATTTGAAAATTTATGAAAGAAATCATATACAATTAAAATACCAACATCCCAAAACATGTAATTTATAAAGGTAATTACTATTGTGTTAAATTTTATGGTTATTTTTTAATATATTTTCTCAATACAGCCAATATTACTGACAATATTTGTGCCCAAGGATTATGTAAATTTGTTTAGAGTTGAGTAGGAAGAGTACATTATATCCTAATGTTCACCGACATCTAATTTAGGTTCTTAAACATTATATATGTGATCTAGTATAAGCTATGAACTTTGAGATATATTTTGGATGTAAAGAATTAGTATTTTAATGATTATATATATATATTTTGATTAGTTTCTCTAGGAGAAGTATAATGGGGGGTTAAGCTCTAAATATTTAAGTAGTTCTAGTAACATGTTTGAAGCTACTCATGCTTGTGAGGTATTGAACATCAAGGTATAAAATAAGAAAATAGCGATATGTAAATGGGTTGTGATTGTATTTAAATATCATGAAAATATTAATTATTACTATTTATTTAGTTAAATATCTAATCATTTTATCTATTAGTTTTGGTTAATTTCGCTATAATTTTAATATAATATTTTTTTAGTTAATTTGAACAGAGTGAATTCCAAAAGATGAATAATAAATGGTGTGATAGTTGAAGGATTGTTGTTCTCAATATAATGTTCTCTTGAAATTTATAACATATATGGTGAGAGTTTAAAATCACCATGGATGTGACATAGTTCAATAGAATATGTTTCTATTATAATTAGAAATGGTTTGATGTGTAGTAATCAACTGAACCACAATCAAATACTCGATGTTCCTTATATGAACTTAAGTATAGGTTTTTAGTTTAAATTTCACAATTTAGTTTAAATCACACATGACATACTAAAAAATTAGAAAACATAGTTATGAAAATAATCAATAAGTCATCAATTATGTGTAAGAATTAGCTGTACCTTAGTTCCATAAACAAAGTACCAGATATGTATCCAAATGTATATTTTTAGTCTAAAATAGAAATTTTATTTCAAAACACCCAAAAAATACTCAAAATTGAAAAACTCCATTTATATTGTTTTGATTCCTTAGGGGGAAAAATCCATATGTAATTTTTAATGTTTAAGAATCAACCTCACCTCAATATGATAAAAGGTATTCCCAGTATAACATGAAGTTCATGTTTTTAGATTAAAATTTTCATTTTAGTTAAAAACACATTTGACATACTCAAACCAAGATATCATATTCAAATTATTTTGATAATTTAGGGAAACAAAATCCATAAGTGATTTTTGATTTGTAAGAATTAGTCTCACCTCAATCTGCTACATGATGTGATAGTTATGAACTGAAATATGTGTTTTCAGTTTTAGAATTATATTTTAGTTCAAAATAGATATCACATACTCAAATCTGAAAAAACACATTCATATTATTATTATACTTTTTGAAAATGATCCATATGTACTTTTTTATATGTAGGAGTCAACCACACAATAATATGAAAAATGATGTGGTCATTATGACTTTTAGTGCATGATTTCAATATAGAAGTGTCATTTATTTTTAAAACATGCATTAAATAGAAAAAACTGAGCAAAAAAGCTCATATTGTTTTCAATATTTAGTGAAATAATCAATTATTTATTTGTTATGTGTAAGAATCTACTACATGTCAATCAAACACATGTTGTAGTTGGTACGAATAAGAGTACATGTTTTTTTATATAAAGTTGTCAGTTTAGTATAAAAAATAGTACATAGAAAAAATGTAAAAAATATATTTTATTGTATTAATTAATTTTTACAATGGTTTATAATTCATTTTTTTTCTATGATGGAATAGATCTTACATCAATATGATAGATGATGTTGCATTCATGACTCGAAGTGTATGTTTTTAATAAAAAAACATTTTAATTTAAAATTCCAAACACATAGCCAATACAAATCCAACGAGGTCATATTGTTTATAAAATTTTGGAAAACAGTCTATAATTCAATTTTGACATGTTGGAATTTACCAAACATAAATCTGGCTCAAGATGTGGTCAGCATGACTTGATGTGTGTGTTTTCAATTTAAAGGTATTGTATTAGTATAGAACACACACTATATATCCCAAACTGATAAAATGAGCTTAGATTATTTTCAAACATTATTAATTCCACATTTAATTTTTAATGTTTATGAATTGACCAAACATCAATATGACACATGATGTAGTCATTATGACTCTAAGTCCATGTTTTTAAAATATAAAATGTAATTTTAGTTAAAAAAGGGTATCACATATCCAAATATGAGGATATAAGATCATATTTTTTTTTGAAAATTTATGACAATGATACATAATTCATTTGGGTATTTTTGGAATCAACTACATGTCAATCAGACGCACGATGTGTCTAGTATAACTAGAAGGGTCTGTTTTCAATATAAAAGTGTAATTTCAGTTTAAAACATGCATCCCTAGCCCAAAATGAGAAAATGAGATCAGTTTATTTTCAATCTTTAG
The DNA here is from genome assembly GCA_963277665.1 of Viscum album. Classification (NCBI taxonomy): domain Eukaryota; kingdom Viridiplantae; phylum Streptophyta; class Magnoliopsida; order Santalales; family Viscaceae; genus Viscum; species Viscum album. Next base: position 1,669,075,094 of record OY728160.1, read on the forward strand.
AAAAATTATCCTTAATTAACCATTGATGTGTTTATTTTTACCCAAAATCAATTCAGTACATGATGTGGTAGATATGATTTCTAGTGCATGTTTCCAATATAAAATTTTCATTTTAGTCTTTAAAGCACTTTACATATCCAAAACTGAGAAGATGAGATTTTCTTATTGTTAAAATTAATGACAATAATACATGATTCATTTTTTATGTATAAGAATCATACTTACATAAATCCAATGCTTTATGTTGTTGGTATTTCATTAAGTACTTGATTTTAGTATAAAATTATTATTTTAATTTAAAACACATTTCACTAACCAAAAATGAGAAACAAAGCTCATATTATTTTCAAAATTGTGGAAAAGATCCAAAATTAGTTTTTTACATGTTGGAATTGACAATGCATCAATCCAACACATGTTGTGTTCGATATAACCAAAAGTCCATGTTTTCAAAATGAAGAAGTCATTTTAGTTTAAAACACACGTCTCATATCCAAATCCAATAAAACGACGTTGTTTTGTTTTAATTATTTTTTAAAATTACCAATAATTCATTTTTAATGTCTACGAATGTAATGTACCTTAATATGATACACTGTGTGGTTAGTTTGGCTCAATGTTCATTATTTAAATATAAAATCGACATTTTTGTTTAAAATGTGAATAAAATAGCCAAAACTGAGAAACCATGCTCAGGTTATTTTCAAACATCTGGAAAATGACCCATAATTCTTAATCAATATATTGGAATACACTGTATGTCAATCCATCATACGATATGGATGGTATGAATCTATTTATGTGTTTTCAATATAAAAATTTATTTTTAGTTTAAAATGAACATCAATTTAAAAAAACTGAGTAAACATGCTTGGGTTGTTTACAAATGTTATGAAAATGATCCATAATTTTATTTGTGATGTGTGAGAACTGACTACACATAAATCGAATACTTGATGTGGATGGTGTAACATATAATGTGTGTTTTCCATATAAAATGAAATTTTAGTATAAAACACACATCATGTTGAGACCCAGTTTTTTCCTTGTAATACATTGGAATATTTGGACATATATTATTAGATATAAGTGATGAGACGGTGTGAAATTATAAGGCCTGATGTGCTCAGAATAAATTATACAAACATATTATGTATATTTTCTTAATATTCATGCTAAATATGTGGGATACCACTCAAATGGTAACTCAGATCAGAGATTTGATGCCACTATTGAGTCTGGAATGTGGCTGTAACACCCTGAGATTTTATGAAAAATATTTTTTTTAATTTCATTTATGTCTTCTGTTGTACGCTACACCAAAAGGAGCTTGCACTACATGCATCCCTGACTTGGCTTGCATCACACTCAATCGCGACATTCCACGATAGCCTATGTTGTACGCAGTACCGAGTTTCACTAAAAAACGATACGTTATACAAACTAGCCATTATGAATTGTAATACCCAATTTTTTAAATTTTATTTTTCAAAATGGTCTTCATTTTTGGATTCGGAATATCGAAGTTATACTAGGGTGAAATTTTGATATTTTTCTGAAAACATTCAATTTTTGATGAATAGTTAAAACAATGGTTTACTATTTAAAAACCGACTTTTTATTTAAATAATTATTTATTTTATTTAAATTTATATCAGGTAAAAATTGATAAATAATACCTATATAAGTTCAATGTAATTCATTGTAGTCAATTTATAATAATTTTAGATATATAAAAATTTTATTGAACTTTTCACAATCTTTTACCCACCTCCTAGGAGAATTTGGAAATTCGCATAAAACATAATTTTACCACTTCTATGAGTGGAATTTCGAAAATCCTAGAGACACGGTTAATATCAAGGACTAAAATGTGGTTCAATGAGATGAAAATAATTTTTGTTGAATAGTAACTTTTTACTTTTATTTACCACGGTTAAAAGTAAATAGGGTAATTAAGGGTAAAAATGATATTATTATTACCCTAACACATGTCCTAATTCTATTGGATAAGTTTAATTCGACCTAAAACAACCTTAGGAATAAACTATGACCATTTATGTCCACTTGGATTAGATTAGGACATTTATTATTAATTTATTTAAAGAATAGTTAAAATAGTTAAAATCGCTATTTAATAACTAAATCATTTTTAATATAGGGTTATATATAAGATAAATTAGACTATAAAAATTAATTAGATAGCTAAGAATATTTCCTACATAATGGTATTTTATTTATAATTTTTAGACATTATGCAATTTAATTTATTTATGAAACAATGATGATAAAATAATTATCTTATTAATGAAATATTAACATAATTGATGTTATAAATACCCAAATAAATGTAATTTGAGACTTTTTATGTATTATAATAATTTTCTAAGTTAATATGATATTCTAGTATTTATTTAATTAACTTTTTTCAAACTAATAATACTGTTATTATTTTCACAAAAATCAATTACCAAATAGTGTCTAAATTGACATAAAATTGCTTTTAAAACAAATATTATATTATTAATTGTTATTATATTATTAAAAATCTAAGGTTCTGAAAAGATACTTATAAAATTATAGTTGTATCATTAATGGACCAATTGGGGGGGTCTCTTGGATGTATATGGTGTGTTTATTAACTATATAATATAAAAATACAAAGTGACATGGTAATTGACATTCTAATTAACTAAGAGTTAAAACTAAATGATAAGGTTAATATAATGACCCAAACCTGTCTAAAATATATTGGTTGAGAGTATTTAGACCCATCCCCACCTTATATTCGAAATAAATCAATTTTTAGCTGTTAAAAACCGAATATGTCATTATTATAAAATAATATTTTAAGTTTTTCCAAAGGTGCCCCTCTCCTCTCTTATAAAAAGGGAACCACTTCCCTCTTCTCTTCACACCATTTTGAGCCATGAAGCTCCTCCAAACCCTACCCATTTCTCTTCTCCACTTTACTATAAACATTCTGGTGGTTCTGGTCTTCTCAAAATACCAACTCTACTTCATTAAGATAATTCTTAAAGGAGGTGCGTCGAAGAAGAGGTAATCTCTTCTTCCGATTCTCTCAAGTTTCTTTCTTCTTCTACTTCCTATTATTTAGTTGTTTCATTATAAAGTAATAAAATCAGTATTACTTATATACTTATATGTTATTATAAATATGAAAAAACCATATTCCACCTTCTATCCATCCTACAGAAAATGAAATCACCGCGCGTGCATACGTACGAAATACCGTGTCCACGCTGTGGTGTAATCAGTTTTTCCCACACCACCTTACTTGGATGGGTATAATGGTGTAAAGAATAACTATATATGATTATTATAACATCATATATATTCTAATATATTATATCATCCACTAAAATTCCATTCAATAAATATGGCAACGATATCATCGCTCGTGCGTATGTACGAATTGCCATCTCCACGACGCGATGAGATTCATTTTCCATGTTAACAATTCAAGAATGACTATATAGTATATATGATAAGTAATAATTAAATATATGACATAATAATGCTACTGGATTTATGTATATATATATTTATGTCATCTACTTAATTCCATTCAATTCAAAAAGGAAACGAAAAACAACGTTCATGCGTACGTATGGCCTACCGTCTCCATGAATGGTGTATTTCTTTCCATTTATCAATATATTATATATATGCATATTATGAATATATATTATATATAAATAATTTATTATATTCTATAATTAAGTAATCATGATCTAAGTAATCATATTAATAATTACAAGTCAAAACACTAATGATAAATGAAACGATTTTACCGAAAATGCTGCTTTAACATGGAATTGACAAATGAACGGTTAATATAAAGTCATATGATATCATAAATATTATTATGGTTCTGTTAAAAGTTAAGAATATGTTTAAACCCACTATACAGGAGTCTCAGACACATACGGAAGAAATTGGACACAAGGTAAGGGATAACTATTCCAATATCGCTCTTATCTGAGATTGTTTATTCGTAAGTATTTACTGGGGTTTTTGTTATAATCCATGTACCTGTTTTCTAAAAATGTTTTTATGTATGTTTAATGTCCTTTTTACCAATTTTTTTAATTTTACCACATGTTATGAATGGAATATTACTTTTTTTTAACACATGAGGAACTTTTTGACTTTTCCGACAAAAGTATGAGGAGAATGTTATTTTTAACTTATACATCATGAATGGATTTTTAAAGTTCTATAAAACCATATTTTCATAAAGCCTACTCTACAATATTTCATGACTATTTTCAACAAAATCTGTTTCTTTTAAAATTTCATGGCATTTTGTGAAAAGAAAATGATTTTGAAGAAGAAAGGATATTTTTCTCAAGAATTCATTTCAAGTGTTTTATCAAAACCATTTTCCATATAAGATGAAATTATTTCATATGTGTATGTTTCAAGTATAATGTATCTATTATTTACATGGTTTCACTTTTCGTATGATGAAATGATATCCATTTGTTTTATATGGATTATGTTATGATGGGATGATGTTTATGAAACCCATTTTATTCTTTGGGTTATGATGAATGATTTATGTTTATATTGTGGCACACATAAGAATGATTCCATTATGAGATTTGTGGGACCTATATCACCCTCTAATGAATTGGGTTATGATTTATATCTCATGATACAGACATGGCTGGAACAGTAAGTTAATCTGGTTCAGTGATACAGGATTGGAACGAGGAGTGAACTCGATTCAGAAAGGGACTTTGTCCACTAAGATGGTCTTGGCAGCAATGCTTTGGATACTATGAAAATCATAACATGTAGTGAATGGTTTACACAATTAAATTATTTATTACCATGCTATTTTATCAAGATTGATGTTCCTTTATGATATATTCCTTACGCACTTCCATGATTTATGTCTTTGCTCATTATTTTGATGTTTAGATTTTATGTTCTAGATTTTTCATTCAAATGTTTATGGATTGTTTTATGTTCTCTATACTTACCATTACTAAGAATTTGAGCTCACCATTTTTATGTTTTATTTTCCCCAGGATATAAAGAAAGCTTTTAGGTAAGAAAACAAAAGGGGAAGATCTTTATGGGAGAAGTTGAAGATCTTTCACCATGATTAGAAGATTAAATTCTGAGTTTCCAAAGACACTAAACTATTATGGTCCTTTTTTGTCTATGTTTGTTATATATTACGTATTCCAAAAAAGTAATGTAATGTCCACGTACGTCAAGATTTGGGTCTCTAAAGTTGGTATCAGAGGAAAGGTTTAGTCAACCTTTGGAAACTAGGATGCGAGAACTTTAGTGAGATCCCTAGAGATATTTCTAAGGTATGTCTAGGGATGTCCCTAAGGTTAAGTATAAGTATAGGCTATAGTCCTATAATTATGGTAATGATCTTATAATTTAACCTAAGATGTTATATATTGAAGGTAATCCCCCTTGATTATGATTTTGGCTTCTCACACAATTTGTTTTGGGTTTTAGAAAATGGATGGGAACGAGAAGATTCACGATAATGGAGGATATAATGGACAATGGAATGATATTTTTCATGAGAAACCGAATGAAATTGGATCTGGAGGTCCACATATCGTTATTACGCCTAATCATCAATATCATAATATGATCAATAATCTCAACTTTGGTAAGGTTCCCGACTCAGCTAATAAGAGAAAGATGGAGTTTCATGATGATCATAGAGGAAGGAAAGTTCAATTTCTATCATGTAAATCATGTGGGAAGAGGCATCAAGGAGAATGTTTCAAAGGAACTGGAAGATACTTTGGGTTCAAAAATGAAGGAAAAAAATCCAGTAAGTGCAAAGGAAAAGGTTCAGTTAACACCATGGATAAGGATAATGGTATTGATATGACATCAACAATGATAAATGTTTTAAATGTGGAATGTATGGGCATTATGAAAACCATTTCCCTAAGGGAAAATCTCATGAAGAGAATCTGCAAGGTCATATGGGTAGTATTTATGTGGATGATGATGAGGAGACTACAAATGATATATGAGATGAAAGAAGTGTTGAAGCTTGGTCAATGGTTTAAGAAGGTAGCTGAATGATTGTATGTTTATCAAGAGTTTTGTTGTATAAGTAATTTAATGGTACTATGGAATAAAGAAACATATAAGGATTGTTACACTATTGTTTTTCCTAAAGTATTTTAATGTATATTATAATGGTACTGGTAACCATGAAATGTTATTCAGATATTTTTGGAAAGAAGATGATATGCACATAATGAATGGATAATGAGGAAATAATATATTTGATAGTATTCATGAGCTCATGATTGTTATAAGGGCTAAGTGATATCATGGTTTGAGTATATAGAATTTTGGGATTTTGGTACGTGGAAAGAGTTAACTTCTGAAAGAACTCATGTTTTCACTAAGGTTAAATGGGTATTCATTTTTCAAGAGAATACATGATTAAGGCCTTATAATGTTTGGAATGTGACCAACATGGCATATCTTTTGATATATGGGGATCAACGATGGTATTAACATGCTTGTTATATGAACTCTCTGGTAATCGTTTTCACTATAATATGAGATTGGAAAATAGTATTTTGGATAAACCTAAATATTGGAATGGATTATGTTGGACATAAGTTAGTATTGTTTAAGGATATAAATTTTTCGATATTATTGATGGAAAGTTATCATAATGTATTTTTAGAAAAAGGACAACCTGCAGGACGGGCGACATCCCATCATGTCGGACAAAGCTGTGGGAATAGATCCCACAACCGAAGTGCGACATGCCTTTATTTCCTACCACTGACCTACAAGAAGTCCCTGGTTACCATAAACTAGTTTTATTTTATTATGCAGGATGATAGATGAAGTATAAGTCCATTTTGGAACCATATCTGATTAATCTCACCATAGATGGACTTATGTATATAACTTTTTCTAACTTATGCTTGAGATAGATGGAATAACCTATCATTCTATCGCATGATCTGCTAAAACTTCACGAAAGACAAATTCAAATTCATTTCTTAAAGTGATGAAGGGGAAATTGTTCAAGGCACAAACAACGGTGAGATTTTACCAAAATAAAGTATGTATTTCTTCTAATTCAAATTCTTCAACTTTAGGGAAATGATCTTGAAAACCAAAAATGTTGTCCTAGTGCACATATATCCGATGAATCAGATGGTACCCTAGATCATCAAAAATTTGTGGCTTTGTGATTGTTTTCTTTTTCATAGCCACGTTCTCTACCACTCTCCATCAAAACATGACGGTTAGATTTCTCTTCCATATCCTTATTTTCACCTATGTTCTCCTATGTGGAAACCCAGTGATTAGTTAATTTGGGTAACTGTTACGTTCCATACTTTAGTTTTTAAAGATAAGTTTTGGTATTCCTTTTTATGATGTGGGTTTCTATTAAAGAAACTTTCAAATAGTAAACCATTTATAACCCCGATGAATTTCGAGGGTGAAATTTATTTTAAGGGGGTAGAATGTAACAACCTGAGATTTTATGAAAAATATTCTTTTTAATTTCATTGATGTCTTGTGTTTTACGCTACACCAAAAGGATCTTGGACTATATGCATTCCTGACTTGGCTTTCATTACATGCAATCACGACCTTCCACGATAGCGTATGTTGTACGCAATACCGAGATTCACTAAACAATGATATGTTATATAAACTATCCATTTGGAATAGTAATACCAACTTTTTGAAATTTTATTTTTCAAAATGTACTTCATTTTTGGATTCGGATTATCGAAATTATACTAGGGTGAAATTTTGGTATTTTTCTGAAAACTTTCTATTTTTGATGAATAGTGAAAATACTGGGTTACTTTTTAAAAACCAACTTTTTATTTAAATAATTATTTATTTTATTTAAATTTATTTTAGGATAAAATTGATACATAATACCTATATAAGTTCAATGTAATTCATTGAAGTCATTTTATAATAAATTTAGATATATAAAAATTTTATTGAACTTTTCAACGTGTTTTACCCACCTCCTATAAGAATTTGGAAATTTGTATAAAACATAATTTTACCGCTTCTGTGTGTGGAATTTCTAAAATCCAAGAGACACGGTTAATATCAAGGACTAAAATGTGGTTCAATGAGATGAAAATAATTTTTGGTGAATAGTAACTTTTTACTTTTATTTACCACGGTTAAAAGTAAATTGGGTTATTAAGGGTAAAAATGATATTATTATTACCCTAACACATGTAATAATTCTATTTTATAAGTGTAATTCGACCAAAAACAACATTAGGAATAAAATATGACAATTTAGGTCCACTTGGATTAGATTGAGACGTTTATTATTAATTTATTTAAAGAAGGGTTAAAAAATTTAAAATCAATATTTAATAACTAAATCATTTTTAATATAGGGTGACACATAAGATAAATTGGACTATAAATATTCATTAGAATTATAATAATATTTCCTACATAATGGTATTTTATTTATAATTTTTATACATTAAATAATTTAATTTAATTATGATACAATGATGATGAAGTAACTATCTTATTATTGAAATATTAACAGAATTGATGTTATAAATACCCAAATAAATGTACTTTGAGACTTTTTATGAAACACAATAATTTTATAGGTTAATATGACATTTTAGTATTGATTTAATTAACTTTTTTCGAACTAATCATGCTTTTATGATTTTCACAAAAATCAATTACCAAATAGTGTCTAAATTGATATAAAATAGTTTTTAAAACAAATATTATATTATTAATTGTTATTATATTCTTAAAAATATAATGTTTAGCCATAATACTTATGTAATGATAGGTGTATAATTAATGTACCACTTTAGTGTCTCTTGTATGTATATGGTAAGTTTAATAACTATATAATATAAAAATACGAAGTGACATGGTAAATGTCAATCTAATTAAATAAGGGTTAAAACTAAAAGATATGGTTAATATAATGACCCAAACCTGTCTAAAATCTATTTATTGAGAGTCTTTCGACCCATCCCCACCTTATATTCTAAATAAATCAATTTGGAGCTATGAAAAACCGAATATTACTTTATTATAAATTAATATTTTAAGTTTTTCCAAAGGTGCCCCTCTCCTCCCTTATAAAAAGGGCACCCCTTCCCTCTTCTCTTCACACCCTTTTAAGCCTTGATGCTCGGAAAAACCCTACCCTTTTCTCTCATCCACTTCCATAGAAACATTATGGAGGTTCTGGTCTTCTCAAAATACCAACTCTACTTCCATAAGAGAAGGCTTAAAGGAGGTGCATCGAAGAAGAGGTAATCTCTTCTTCCGATTCTCTCAAGTTTCTTTCTTCTTCTACTTCCTCTTATTTAGTTGTTTCATTATAAAGTAATAAAATTAGTATTACTTATATAATGATATGTTATTATAAATATGAAATAACCCTATTTCACCTTCTACCCATCCTACGGAAAATGAAATCACCGCGCGTGCATACGTACGGAATACCATCTCCATGCCGTGGGGTAATCAGTTTTTCCACCACCACCTTACTTGGATGGGTATAATGGTGTAAAGAATTACTATATATGATTATTATAACATCATACATATTCTAAGATATTATATCATCCACTAAAATTCCATTCGATAAATATGGGAACGATATCATCGCTCGTGCATACGTACGGATTACCGTCTCCACGACGTGATGAGATTCATTTTCGATGTTAACAATTCAAGAATGATTATAAAGTATATATGATAAGTAATAATGAAATATATGACATAATGATGCTACTGGATTTATGTATATATATATATTTATGTGATCTACTTAATTCCATTCAATTCATTAAGGAAACGAAAAATAGCATTCATGTGTATGTATGGCCTACCGTCTCCATGAACGGTGTATTTATTTCCATTTATCAATCTATTATATATAAATAATGTTTTATATTCTGGAATTATGTAATCATGATCTAAGTAATCATATTAATAATTACAAGTCAAAACACTGAAGATAAATGAAACGATTTTACCCAAAACGCTGCTTTAACATGGAATTGACAAATGAACGGATAATATAAAGTCACAAGTGGATCATATATGATATCATAAATATTATTATGGTTGTATTACAGGTTAATAATATGTTTAAACCCACTATACAGGAGTCTCAGAAACATACGGAAGAAATTGGACACAAGGTAAGGGATAACTATTCCAATCTCGCTCTTATCCGAGATTGTTTATTCGTAAGTATTTACTGGGGTTTTTGTTATCATCCATGTCCCTGTTTTCTAAAAAGGTTTTCATGTATGTTTAATGTACTTTTTACCCATTTTTGAATTTTACCCGATGTTATGAAAGGAATCTTACTTTTTTTTAACACACAAGGAACTTTTTGACTTTTTGACAAAAGTACGAGGATAATGTTATTTTTAACTTATACGGCATGAACGAATATTTACGGTTTTATAACACCTTATTTTCAGGAATCCTACTCTATAAAATTTCATGACTATTTTCAACAAAATCTGTTTCCTTTAAAATTTCATGGCATTTTTTGAAAAGAAAATGATTTTGAAGAAGAAAGGATATTTTTCTCAAGAATTCATTTCAAATGTTTTATCAAAACCATTGTCCATCTAAGATGACATTATTTCATATGTGTATGTTTCAAGTATAATGTCTCTATGATTTACTTGGTTTCACTTTTCTTATGATGAAATGATATCCATTTGTTTTATACGGATTATGTTATGATGTGATGATGTTTATGAAACCCATTTTATTGTTTGGGTTATGATGAAGGATTTATGTTTATCTTGTGGCACACGTATGAATGATTTCATTATGAGATTGGTGGGACCTATATCTACCTAAAATGCATTGTGTAATGATTTATATCTCATGAGATAGACATGGATGTAATGGTAAGTTAATGTGGTTTAGTGATACGGGACTGGAACGAGAAGTGAACTTGATTCAGAAAGAGACTTTGTCCACTCAGATGGTCTTGGAAGCATTGCCTTGGATACTATGGAAGTGATAAAAAGTGAAGAATGATTGACACAATTACATGATTTATTCCCATGCTATTTTATCACGATTTAGGTTCCTTTATGATATATGCCTTATGTACTTACAAGATTTATGTCTTTGCTCAAGATTTTGATGTTTAGATTTTATGTTCATGCTTTTGCATTCAAATGTTTATGGATTGTTTTATGTTATTTATTCATACCCTTACTGAGCATTTGAGCTCACCCTTTTTATGTTTTATTTTCCCCAGGATATAAAGAAAGGTTTTAGGTAATAATACAAAAGGGTAAGATATTTATGGGAGAAGTTGAAGATCTTTCACCACGATTAGAAGATTAAATTTTGAGTTTCCAAAGACACTAAACTATTACAGTCCTTGTGTGTCTGTGTTTGTTATGTATTAAGTATTCTGGAAAAAATAATGTAATGTCCACATATGTCAAGCATTGGGTCTCTACAGTGGATTTTACCCTTGGCGGGGTATAACTTTTGTGGGCGTGAGACTTCTGTGAAAAAAGTCACTAAGGAGAAAAATATTAAATAAAATAAGAAAACTTAATCATTTTATATCAATTGCTGAATCAAATAACTCTCTATCGGTGGATTAGATTGGGAAACCAAGACCACCATTGAGTTTTACATGTGATGTTTACACTACGTGTGACATAAAATGAGAGGGTGTAAAGGTTTCAGATTCTCTAACTGTTTGAGGGGGAATCAAAATTTTTCTATAAATAAAAACATATGCAATCACGATTAGCTTTATCCCCTAATCCTCTCTCTATCTCCACCAAGTGTTTCCATCCCAACCATTCATACTCTATTCAATGTCGAATATAGGATATTTTCTTTGATAGAACCTTGACAGATCCAAGAAGGAGTGCAGATGATGTGTCATCAATGACCAAAGAACAAATCATTGTAGGATTTCTCTTATTTTTGAGTTAAAATTCTTCTTTTAAATTTAATATCCATCCATTGAGTTTTAAATTCCTCATTTTTTATCAATCTTAAATCACCTCACTAACACGACCATCGATCCATGCTAAATCCTCTAATTTTATCTGATTTTTTTCCATTCTTCAGGGATATTCATCACTTAATTTTAGACAGTTTAATCCACAATCAAATCATCGATCAGAGGATGGTTCTGTGAAGGCCACAAAACAAAGATCACCGATCTGTTCTCATATCTGAAATTGAGCAACTAGAGGATTCCTGGTGTTTCATAGAAGGGACCACCAGAGATCCATCTATGGTGGTGGCTGATAGAGGTGCATGGAGGAGACCACAAGGGATAACAATGATGGTCTCATGGAGGTAGATGGGTGAGCTAGTGTTTCAAAATGAGGTCAGTCAGAGGTGGTGGTGCAATGAGGTAACAGCCTGATGGCTGGCATGTGTGGTGGAGACAAGTATTGTAGAGGCGACAAGCCATGTGGAGGCGGTGGCTATGAGGTGGTGACACGATAGGTGTGGACAGGTATTCTATTTATAAGACTGATTGGGAGGCGTGTCGTGGTATCGTATGGGAAAAATAGAATGGTGAGTTGGGGGATTGGAACACCGAGGAGGAGACACTAGCCCATATTTCGCGGGTCCACCATGGACACGGTACGTAGGCAGTATCTGAGGTGAAAAGTAGGTCAAACTGGAAAGTAGGCCAGTGATAGGTGGGCTAGACTAGTGGTAGTGGGCTGTGCTGTGTGGCTGGACTACGGGATGGCGAAATGAATCAGGTTGGCCAGAGTGGTCTGGCCAGAATGGACTAGACCGGTTCAATTCGGGCTCTATGAATTTGAATAGTCATATCTCCTAAACTAGAAGTCCAATTAACTCACCTTATGCGGCCTCATATCCTTCTAATCTAGAAGAATATTTTTAAACTTGTTTGGGAATTTCAAGACTTGGTCTGGGGGTTTGGTTTCATGAAACATCAAATTTTAACAATATTATTATTATTATTATTATTTGGGTTTTTTTTGTATTGGACATATCTTGTAAATGGAACGTCCGTTTGATGCGCTTTCAATGGTGGCCTAACCATGGTCTCTATGTGGAATTTTCAAAACAAATTTAAGGTTTCTAAACTAAAGTCATGGTGTGGGACCCAAAAGTCTCGGGTCACACGTGTTACAGTGAAATGAAGCATTTTTAGCTGTTATCCATTTTGAACAAATTAATAGTGAAACGTAGGTGTTTTTATACGAGGATCATAATGGTGGAATCCATATAAAATGTTTTGCAACCGAGTCAAGGTCCCCATGGGGGTGTCATTCAATATAAATTCGGAAGCCTATAAAATTTCCATCGGATGTCTGATTGAGGGGAATGAATAGTTGATCATGTGATTTCTCTGAAAAGGATCATAATGGTCTTTTCCGTTTGGACATGAAGATAATTTTTATAATTTAATTAATCGTGGAAACCAGAAAGGAATAATTATAGATGTTCCTTATGTTGTGTTAGAAGAGAACCATCATCTTAGATCAATATCAACTCATATGATAGTCTATAAGATATATGAAGAGATACAGTCAAATGTTGTAGGGAATCTTGAAAAGGAATGTTAGTGAATCATGTTTTTCACCCTACGGATCAACGATTAGTGCCATGCACTCATCGGCCTTATGAATAGATGTTCCATGTACTCTGAGAGTATCATTGCATGCCTATGGGTACATGATCAAAATTTAGTACCAGATAATGGATAGGTACATTACTAGGTGATATTGAGGGGTCACAAAATGTGTAGTTCCTAGATGTGTTGTGTACCAATTTATGAGATGACATGAGATGTGCCTGGTGTGATGCATGCCCAGGGAACCACCTGATGATTGAAATAGCTCGTTCACAGAGGTTTACATCCAAAAGGGATGACTAGTGGTTTTATTCGGTGCATTACGAGAAGTACCATCTACCAGGGATTACTAATGTGGTTCCTCAGTGCTTTCAGAGATATTACCATCTAGAAGGGATGACTTGTGTGGTTCCTCAATTATTTTTGAAGAGTTTACAATCTAGTAGGGATGGACAATGTGTTTCCTTAGTGCCTTTCAATAGGTTACCATCCTGCAGGGATGGATAATGTTGTTCATCATTGCTTTCTTAGAGGTTATCATCCATCACAGATGGCCAGTGTGGTTCCTCGATGCTCTCTGAGAGCTACCATCCAACGTGGATAACAAGAGCAATTCAGGTCATACCTCTAGTTATGACTGGCAGTGGTCCTTGAGGACTGTTCTAGGCTTACCCCCAGCTAGGCCGGGCAGTGGTCCTTGATGGTAGTTCTAGGCTTACCTCCAGGTGGGCGGGGCAGTAGACCCCAATGGCAGTGACAAGCATCCCTCAATTGAGGCTAGGCAACAGGTCCTGCCAATGAATCTTATTGGGAAGCACCCTCCAGTGGGTATAATAAATGGATCCCCATCTAATTTTGGGTGATTATCCCCCCTAACATAGTAGGTAACATATACCCGATAATGAGTGGAAACCTCCAGCTGGTATAGGAATGGATCCTCGATTATGAGATAACCACTCAATAGTGTGACATTGTGATAAGGTGTTATTTAATGTACCATTTGAATCATGATGAATGAAGATTATTTTCACACCATGACACGTCCTTGTGATGCGACCTAAAAATGTGAGGGCGAGACAGTGCCACCAAATGCAGATTGTATCAAGGTGCAGTGATTGATTCCCTTTGACATGCAGTTTAGGTCAGATGTGTGGGATGTAGGGCATCGATGGTGGTTACTTATGGGACTATTGGAAAATAAATTTCTTAGGTTAATCCGTGATATAGAGATCCCCTTTCTCTCTCTTGTTTGGGTTTCTCTGACTAAGAATATATATACATTTATATATTATATTTCTTGTGCCAACTCCTTGGGTTTTGGTTACTCTCCTTACATAAGAGGTGAAGACGTGCGAGGTATTCTACGTGCTTTACATGTCTAGATTATCATAGTTGGATGAGTCTAATATCATGATACAGGTATAAAGGACTTGATGAGAAGTTCATATTCTCACCCTTTATATCTCATTATGCTTGTATGAGATTACTTCTCTCCTTTTACTATACCTTGTACTATCAATAGCTTTCCGTTTTAGAGTATCTCTTATGGAACCCCCTTATACATTTTGGGGAGTCCTAGTGAGTATTTTTATACTCACCCCTTCATGGGTTTTCCCCACATGTGTCTTGCCTTATGTAGAAGACTGATAGGTTGATCATGACTTCAATAGAACATAAAGATACAGGTTCTTGGACCACATATAGTGGTCATAAATAGGGTTCTAAGAGATGAGCTCTCTTAGTTGTTTTAATTTTCCATTGCTGCTAGGTTAAGAACCTTTTCTAGTTGGGCATGTATTTTTCTCCCTTTTCCCTTTCAGTTTTCTGAATAGTACGTGTACTTTTTAGTGGTTCATGCATGTATGTGGTTTATATATAGAAATGTTTCATTTTTATGTTTCATTCAATCTACACTCTTTCATTTAGTTGGATATGTGTGTGTGTATTAGTTATTTGGAAAAGGAATCCAGATTTTTTTGTGCATTCAGTGCTAGTATCCACCCACTGGCCTATTGAGGTGGGCTTGGGGTAGTTTCAGCTTAATCGCTAGCATGGGTCAGGTCGTGAGAAAGTGGTATCATAGGCTATTTGACCCTTGGGATGTTATTTGGATGTTTCCTTAAAAATGTATTGCTTGAGATTAGGGAAATAGAGTCGAAGTGTCTCGAGAGCAACTCTCAGGCCATGGAGTCTAGTGATGGTATGGGTGGCAGACATATCCATTCACTTGGACCCTAATAACACACTTATTAACTCATTACCCTGAGAAACTTTTTTGCATTGAATAGTCGAACTTGCATAATTTAGTATTGAGTCTTTGACTGTCATGGTTGAGTCAGTTGCCTTTTATAGTTGATATATATTGGATCATCTGACCGTGGTACTGCATGACAACATTCAGGATGTCTCCATGATTTCAGGAAGCTAGGATACCAGCTTCAGTTTGTGAGGAAAACCCTATGAGTGAAGAGGCCTTAGTTCAGGACCCATCATGTGATCCCCTTACTCTAGGTGGACATGTAGCAACACATCAACCTTCAGATCAACAGATAGTCCAAACAGATATGGCTGATGTGGTGTGCAGGCTAATTAAACTTCACGATTTTCGGTGATAGAGACTATTGATATTTTTCATTGAGCCAAACCCTCAGGGTGTAGAATATTTTTTAGAGTTTTTGGTTCACCGCTTCAGGCTTACACAAACACTGATAGATCAGATGGCAGCCTTGGAATCCATCCTTTTCCAAAGAATAGTTGGGCAGTGGTGAAGCCTGGTTACTCAGTTACTTGATGAGTCCGTAGTCTCGTGGGATAACTTCCAATAGTTGTTTCATGAGGATTACTACCCCTCCTTCTTGAACTCCATTCAGATTCAGGAGTACATGCTGTATTAGTAGGGAAGTAAGACAACGTTAGAGTATGCAACTAGGTTCATAGACCTTACACACTACTCTTTGGACATGATCCATGATGATTACTTCCAAGAACGAATGTTTTATCAGGGACTCCGCTGAGAGATCCATGGTATTATAATACCCTTGTGCATCCCCACCAATACTGGGGTGCTAGAGCAGGAACTGGTGACATAGATCTTTCTACCAGAGGGACTTTATGCATATGGTTGTGGAAGTTGGTACAATAGAGTTGATACATTTTGCACACCTAGTAGGGGTCGGAGGACAATATCTTGACATAGGAGGCCTCCCCATAATCGGTATTAGGCACATAGTCATATGAGGATGATACATCGTAGAGTAGGGGGAATGCCTGTGGCGGGATGGTGTTATTATTGTAATGAGATGGGTCACATGGCACAAGACTACCCGACCAGACATGCTGAGAATATTAGACAAGAAATAGGTGAACTGACATAACAGAGATAGTTCCGCGACTAGGGATACCCTAGGAGTTGATAGGGTGGCCCCCCAAGAGGTGGTACTTGTAGAGGAGTTGGAGGATTTAGTGGTGGGGGATGAAATTATTTTTTCTTTTCACTAACACCACATCCAAGTGACCCATGTCAGGATCTGAAGGATGGAAGATATGACCGTGGATAGCCACAAGCATTGTATTTCTATGATCCTATAGAGCATGAGATGATTAGAGGTATTCTTTGTGTCTCTTATTCTTTTTTTAGTAGTAATTTCTAGGAATTTTGTGAAGTAATATTTCTCCCTGCTCATTTCTTGATGTTTTACCAGGGTGATGCGGGGTTTCGGTGTAACCCTATATTGGTGGTGTTTGTTGTAGTTATAAATGCATGAGAAAGTGGGGTACTTCCCCACTGATTTGTGTTTTCGTGACTTGATAAAAATAGTCAGGGATAGTCACTTCCACCCAATGAGGATAATATTGAGGTATGGTGGATGATTCCCTCTGACATGTAAATTCAGGTTGAGGTTCTGTGATGGAGTGATGGAGTATGTCTAAGCATTTCTTGTGGAGTTTACCTACTTGAAATTTTTTTCTTGTCACTGGTGGATATTGTGGAGTATCTAGTTTGAGGATTACTCCCCTTCTAAGGGATGTAGAGACACATAGTTTATTACACATGATTTCATTATATAGATTCTTACGGTTGAAAGAGTTTACTCACCTGTCCTATTTTTTGATACCTTTGTTTGCTCAAGGTCAACCTTGATACACTGGTTATCAAGTATAGATTGCGGTGATGAAAACCCATTAAATATAACTATGTGACTCACTACCTAGTATTGATAGTGGTAGTCTTCACCCTAAGAATATGGAAATGCTATCTTCTAGGAGAGCACTTTGTGGTTTGTTCAGACCACTAGATTTTCAGGTGTGTCTTCCCTCAGAGTCAATTGAAACTAAGGAATCGATGCTAGTTAAACATCATGTTGGACTATGAAATCGAGATAGTCTATATTTTAAGAAAGGGAAATGTTATAATAGATTCCCTAGTAGGAAGTCTCATTCTCTCCTAGTGTGGGATGTTTAGGAGTAGTTATCTTCTTTGTAACTAATCCTGGTAGAGCATGGGGGTATAGTTTTTCTTCAATCATTAGTGATAGAACCTTCACTTCCTAAGTGCGTGAGAGAGTCTCAGTTGCGATACATCAATTGTGGAATCTTGTTTGACATTATTTAGCTAAGTGTCTCACCAGATGGATATTCTGATTGACGGAATCATGAGACCTTGTTCTAGGGACAAGAATTTGTTCGAGTCACAACAAGGTATGTATAGGTTTGGCTGGGTAGGAAAACTAAACCTAAGTTTTTTCGGGTTGTTTGAGATCATACAAATAGTTAAGGAGGTTTCCTACCACCTTACCCTACCGCTAATAGGCATAGTTGGTCCATAATGTATTCTATGTGTTAAAATTTTAGAGTTACATGCATGTTCCATCGCATGTCATTTACTGGAGTGTACCTTTTAAGGATGTACCATACCCATGGTTCTGATGAAGTGATAGTATGAAAATTTCCAGGAATTTCCGTGGGAGTGGGAAAGCCATGTACGTGTTCAGTATCCCATGTCGTTTCCCTAGTTTTTCTTTTTAGGATGAAAATCATGAGGGAAGAAATGATTTAGAGACCCATTTTTTTCTTTGTAAGAATTTGGAATATTTCTACATATATATTCAGATCTAGGTGTTGAGATGAAGTGAAATTAGGTGCCCCGGTGTGCCCGGAATAAATTATACAAAAATATTATGTATATTTTATACTATTCATGTAAATGAAGTGGTATAAATATCAAATAGTAACTTGGATAAGGGATCTGATGCCACATTTGTGTTCGAAACTTGGCGTTTACCTTAGGTGGGGCAGAACTTCTTTTGGTACGGGAATTCTGTGGGAATAGTCAACCAGGGGAAAAATCGTAAATAAAATAATTAAACATAATTATTTTATCTCAAACGCTGAATCAAATAACTTTTTATTGGTGGCTTAGATTGGAAAATTTAAACCACCATTGAGTTTGAAATGGGTTTTTTATCCTAGGAACCACCCAATATGAGAGGGCATGGAGGTTTTGGATTATGAGACCGTTGGAAGGAGTTTAAGTACTTTTCTATAAATAAACACTTGGGAAATCTGGATTAGCGTTTTCCCCTAATGTTCTCCATCTCCACCATTATTTTTACATTCAACCATTCATCATAACTTCTTCATTGAATTGGGGATATTTTCTTCTATGTAACCTTGGAAAATCAAAGCAGGAGTGCAAAAGATGAATCATAAATGATCGACGAACGAATCAATCAAGGATTCCCATTTTATTGAGTTTAGATTATAATTTTAAATTTAATATCCATCCATTGAGATTTAAATTGATCATTTTATTATAAATATTTTATGGACACAATAAGATGACCACCGATCCATTATAAATACTATAATTTTATTGGAATTTTTTTCAATTCTTCACAGAAATTCATCACTCAATTTTAGACCATTCATTCCACCATCAGATCATTGAAATGAGGCTAGAGTTATGAAGGCATCATCATAGAGATCACTGATTTCTTCCTGAATCTGAAATTGAGCCACAAGAGGGGTCTTAGTGGTCCGTGGAAGGGAACATCAGAGATCCATCGGCAATGGCAGCTAATGATGACACACGATGGTGACCACATGTAGTAGCGACAATGGTATTTTGGAGGCTTCTAGGCAAGAAAATTATAGACAGCGAGGCTAGGTGGATACAATAGTGCATTGGGGTAGCAAGACAGTGTCCAATGTGTGTGGCGGTGGCAGGCCGTGTGGAGGCGGCATGCCACGTGTAGGCGATGACTGTGGTGCTCTAGAAAAGTGATTGTGCGATGTGGTCAGTGCAGAGCAGCCATGCGATGGAGTTCTATGGGAAAGGAAGGGAAAACTTTGATGGTGAGAGAGATGTGTGGAGCCCCAAGGTAGAGACACTAGCCCATGGTTTGTGGGGTAGTCATTGATGCGGTGCGCTGGCAGGATCCGAGGTGAACCATGCTAGTGAGTGGAATGCCGAGTCATGCGGCTTAGCCATGTAGCTAGGCCACATGCTAGTGAAAAAAACTAGGCTAGTTAGAGTAGGTTGGCTGAGGTGGAGTGGTTCGGTCAGAATGGTCCTGATCGGTTCAACTCGGGCTATATGGGTTTAACTAGTTGTATCTCCTAAACCATGTGTCCAATTGATATACCGTATGTGGCCACGAATCCCACTCATTAAGACATATATTTTTAATTTTTTTTTTGGAATTTCAAGACTTTTTCTTGGGGTTTAGTTTCATTAAAATGTATATGTTTAATAATAGTAATAAAATAATTAATATTTGGGGTTGTTTTATCAAACCTTCTTCTAAATGGAACATTTTTATGACACACCATCAGTGGTGGCATGACCATGGTCTCTATGTGGAATTTTTATGACTAAATTCGGGTAACTAAACAATGTCAAGGTGTAGGACCCATGAGGCCTTGTTTTCTTGTGTTGTAGTGAAATCTAGTGTTTTCATCGGGTATCTGTTTTGGATGAACAAATATTAAATCCCCTATTTTTTCCATTAGGATTTTAATGGTGTGATCTATATAAATTGTTTCAGGACAAAGGAATGTACCCATAATATTTCATTCAATCAAAATGTGGTAAAATACCACTTTCCATCGGATGTCTGATTGGGGCAAATGAATAGTTGATTTTGTGAGTTTTTGCACAAGGATCACAATAATGTGATCCATTTCGACTTGTAGATTCTTTTTTGGGATATTACTAATTGTCGAATCTTGAAAGAGATATCCATGGAAGACCCTTCACTTATATTTGTTGGGAACCCTTGGATTAGGTTAGTATCCAATCGTATGAGAGTGGATAAGTTGTATGAAGAGATGTTATCAAATGTTTTGTGGCCACTTGAGGAGGCATGTTAGTGAATTACGTTTTTGTCCCTCTAGATCAATGAAGAGCATCATGCAGTCATAGACCTTATAACTAAATGTACCATGTACTCAGGGAGTATCTTGGAACGCATAAGGGTACTTGATCATAATTCAGTACACAATCATGGTTAGATACATGTCTCAGAAATTAGGCATTGTCACACATTTTTTAGGCACCACACTTTCCATGTACCACATTCCGATATGACATGAGATGTTCCGAGTGTGGATCTTACTTGGGGAGGCATCCAATGACTACAAAAGTTCTTTAAAAGCAGTTACCATCTGGTGGGGATGGATAGATTGCTTCCTTGGTTCTTTTTGAGAGACACCATGTAGTAGGGATGGCCAGTGTGGTTCCTCATGTATTTATGAGATGTTACCATCCAACATGTTTGGATAGTGTGGTTCCTCAGTGATTCTTGAGAGGTTACCTTCCTTCAGGGGTGGCATGTGTGGTTTCTCAATGATTTTCGAGAGGTTACCATCCAATAATGATGAAGAGTGTGATTCCTTAGGGATTTTCAAGAGGTACCATCCAGAAGGGATGTCTAGAGAAGATCTGTGTTTACCTCAAGTTGGGCTGGTCAGTGGCCACCGATGAATATTCGAGGCTTATCTCTAGTTGGGATGGGTAGTATTCCATGATGGTAGTTCCTGGCTAACCTCTAGCTGGGCCTAACATTGGTCCCTAGGGGCAGTTCCGGGATTCCGACTAGCGAGGATAGGCAGTGGGTCCCATCGGCAATGCTTGTTGGGAAGTACCCTCCAACGGGGCTAGGCAGTGGGACCGCTTCAATAATTGGGCGATGATCCCCCCTAGTGTACTAGGTCACAAATATCAGATGATGAGTGGTATCCCCCAGTTGGGGAGGTCATGAATCATAAACTTTGAGAAGACCTCTCAATTGTGTGAAATTTTGATGAATCATTCTTTTATGTACCTTTAGACTCAAAAGGAAGAGGAATGCTCTTTCCTCCAATACGTGTCCTTGTAAAGTGACCTAAAACCATGAGGGTGACATAGTGTTTCCCAAAATGGATAATATCAAGGTGTAGTGATTGATTCCCTTTGACTTGAAGTTCAGGGATGACATGCACTACTGGAAAAATAACCTATACCCACAGTTCATAACCGTGGGTATTGCCCCCAAAACCATGGGTATAAGTCTATGAAACTGTGGAAAAAATATACACCTCACACACTAAGTTCCTGCCCAACTGGTCCACTAAACTTTCATATGTATATATATGTACATCTATAGATATATATTAATATATACAGACTGTATTGGAAAATATAAGTCAGGAGAGGATTGATCCAACGACCTCTTCGTTTAAAACAACACGCCTAACCAACCCATCTATGAGAGTTACTTATTATAGATATATATATCTAGATTACTTTATTAATTTACATCTCGTGTTTAGAAAAAACATGATTGTCGCTTTTGATTTTGTGCCGCTATGTAACTAATAATGTATTGTACCACTACGCCGACTAAATTTATGTTATCAAAATATATATTAATTTATATATATATATAATTATAAAACCTCGTATAAATAAAATTACACTACCAAGTTTCGAAAGAGGGTTTTGGATACAAGGCTGAAGTGATTTACTATTCCAACAATTACAATTTTTATAATATGTACCTTTATTATTATATATATTGTTTTTATGACCTAAAAAATATGGGATCCTATACCCATGGTATACGTTGAACCGTCGGTATAGGTTTATATACTAAAGTATATACCCATGGTTCAATGTAAACCATGGGTATAGAACTATATATCAATGTTTATACCCATAGATCATGAAAAAGGTGGATATATATGTCAAATATACCCACGGTTCATGGTAAACCGTGGGTATAAGTTTTCCCACAACATTCCCGTATAATTTTTTTCCCTCCCAAACTTATGCCGGTACCCTATACCCCCATTTTAGCAAGTACTGTGGCTATACGTTAGAAAATTTCATCTATAACCACAGTTCATGAAAAACAAGGTTATATGTGAGTCAATACCCATGGTTTTCCCATAATCCGTGGGTGTAGACCCATTTTACAGTAGTGGTGTGGGATACTAAGCATCGATGTGTTAATTTTGGGACTATTTACTACTATTTTCTTGGGATGAGCTATAAGATGGAGATCCGCTTACTCTATCTCATTTGGGTTTCTTTGACTGAGAATATATATATATATATATATATTATATTTCCAGTACCCGCTCCTTTTATTTTGGTTACACTCATTTTAGTAGAGGCGAAGATGCACGAGGTATGCCACATTCTAATTGTGTCGATATTCTTATGGTATGATTAGTCTACTCTCATACTATTGGTAGAGAATACTAGATAATAAGTTAATATTCTCCTAGTTTCTAGATCCCTATTCTTGGATGATCTTAATTAACTCCTTTATTAGGTTGAGATACTACATTTTACTGTACCTTGTCCTATCTATGACCTTCCTTTTCAAGGTATCTCTTACGGTTCCCCCTTGGCCTTTTTGGGGCATCCTAAAAATTATTTTTATACTCACCTTTGCATGGGATTGGCCCACATGAGTCATGCCTCATGAATATGACAAACAAGTTGATCATGAAATAAGAGGAGCATAGGGATATGGGTGCTTGGACTATGTACGATTGTCATAGCTTGGGTTCTAGGAGTGGGGCTCACTTAGCTGTTTTACATTTCAGTTACTTCTAGGCTATACAACTTTTCTAGATGGGCATGTATTTTCCCCGTTTTCCCTTTCATTTTATTATATTGTACTTGAACTATTTTGTGGTTCATGCATGTTTGTGGTTTATATATAGTAGTTTTGTATTTTTTTCTCCCTCCGCACTTTTTCATTGACATTGATGTGTCTGAATAAGTTCTTAGGAAATGGCCTTGCCTATTTTGTTTTTACTTCAGTGCTAGTCACCGCCCCAGGTCTATGGAGGTAATCATTGGGTTGTTGTGGCTAGAGCCCTAACATGGGTCGGGGCATGAAAAATTAATAGAAAGAAGGAGAAAAGAGCTCATATTATTTTCAGAAATTGGGACTATAACCATAATTAATTTGTGACTTATAGGAAATAACCACATATCAATATCACATATAGTATAATTGGTATGACTCGAAGTGTCTACATCAATATCAAAGTTCAATTTTATTTTAAACTCGGAATAAAATAGAAAAACTAAATAAAATGAGATAGTAATATTTTTTAAAATTTAAAAAAAGATCCATAATTCATTTATGAGTTAAAATAATGAATTGAACATCAATCAGATACACGATGTGTCTGGTGTGACTTGATGTAAAAATTTTAAATATAAAAGATTTATTTTAGTTTAAAACATGCAATACTAGAAATAAATATGAAAATGAGAATAAATTATTTTCAAACATTTGAAAAATGATCCAAAATTCATTTGTGGAATGTATGAATTGAACCAAACATTAATCTAATACATGATGCAGTTCGTATGACTCAAACTACACCTTTTTAATATAAAATTTTCATTTTTTTAAAACATGTGACACATATCAAAAACCAAGAAAACAATTTTGGATTGTTTTTAAAATTTAGGATAATGATTTTTAATTCATTTTTGTCATTTAATAGTCAAATATATGTCAATACGACAAACAATTTTGTTAGTATGACTCAAAGAGGGTGTTCTCAATATAAGTGTGTCATTTTAGTTTAAAATGTTTTTTACATTACCAAAACTAAGCAAATGAACTTATGGAAAATGA
This sequence comes from Viscum album, assembly GCA_963277665.1. Classification (NCBI taxonomy): domain Eukaryota; kingdom Viridiplantae; phylum Streptophyta; class Magnoliopsida; order Santalales; family Viscaceae; genus Viscum; species Viscum album. The sequence goes on from OY728160.1 coordinate 1,669,099,877, forward strand.
TCCATAATTAATTTTTGAACTATAATAATTGACCACATATCAATCTAACACATGATTAAATGATAATATCATTAATATATACAATAATTAACTATATAATTTATCGTATATGGATTATATATCATCAAAAATATATTTTTTTCTATTTTTTTATTTACTATTTCTAAAATCAACCTTGGTTTTATTTAAGAGACAAGAAATTGTGTGAATGTTGATATTTTATGAAAGCCTTGAATAAGTGTTACTATTTTGTATATTGGTTGTTGGTTTTTTTTGATTAATTTTAAATGTCACAACAATGTAAAATTTTTGCCTATGAATTTTGAATTGAAATGATATCACAATGTTATATTTTCATTTAAATATGTTTTTTGTTTATTTTTTTAAATCTATTTGGATTCTAATTGGGTGTATTATTATATAGATTCTATATATTTACAGTTGCTTTATGACTTTATCTGTGCTACCAAAATATCTGATTAAGGTTCCATTTACCAGTGCTAATATTAAGTGCTGATAGAGACCCCATTTATCAGCATAAAAATAAAAAACTGATAAATGGGGGTTTATCACCAATTTTCACACTGTGGATAAAGGTTTCATGCTTTTAACATTGATTATATTGGAAACATTTTTTTCTAATAAATACCTTTTTTGAAATTTTTGAAGGCATAATCTATAGTAGTGTACATAATAATTTTTATGTACCATTGTAGATCATTTGAAGATAGTCTGTACCACTTCTAGATGAAAAAAATATTGTTGTGTTAATAAAATGACCACAAAAAATAACACTAATAGATTTTAATGAATCACTTTTTATCATTCCTAATTATGTCATTTGATAGAGAATATTTGAAACATCACCTTTGTGTTGATTATTTTTATTATCTCATCTTATCCATAGATTTCCCATTTCATGATCATATTGACGAGTCAATTTATATTAAGCTCAAAGATAATTATAGTATTTAGGAATAAAAAAAATTAAAATGATTTCAAAATATCTCTAAAGTATGTAATACATATTCATATTAGAAAAAGAAAGGAATAATGAAAATTGTGGACCAATATAAGGGTATAATTTGGGATAATGACCATGAATTGAGAAAATGTTAATAGGGGACCAAATTTTATTATTTTGGGTATGGAAATGAACTCAATAATAATTTTTTCAATTCTCTTGAAAAACAAAAATGAAGTTTCATCCCCCCACATGCTAATATCTCCATCACACTCAGTCTCACTCTGTCACCCACTCTTCGACCATATCAGCCTCTTATCCTAAAAAATTGTTCTCACTAACTGATCCTCCAATGTACATGTCACACTTTTGTCTTAGACCCCAATTTCATAACCCATAATTCCCATGCATCATCCTCCTCTCCCATGTTGTCTCCCTCTCCAAAAAACCATGTCCACCATCGACACCTCTCAGGTGATCATCTCACTATCTTCCACCACTCCCACACCTTCACCCTTTACTCTCATTCTATAACACTCAACCCTAGTTCTGTCACCCCTACTCCCATAAAGTCATCCTATTATCCCTTATTTTCTCCCTCCACTCATACTCCATCACCCTCTTTTCCAGCAATGTTCCCCTCCTCTCCAAAAAACACTTACCAACCCTCAACTCCTCCTGGTACATCCCTCTTCTCAATAATGAATTTTCTCTAACATATTTCTATCCATCACCACATGTTTTCTACCTTCCATATCATTGTACTGATTCTTTATATCTATCATAATTATTTTATAGTATGTTTTCTAGTAGAAGTTATAGGAACTACATTTGAGACGAAGGGATCATCATGTTTCAAAAAATATAGGAATTTTTCTATTTGTTTTATAAAAGAATATTATATTATGTTTATAATAGAATTTTATTTTTCTTTAAAATATTAAATTTTTTAAGAAAAAATATATATGTGTATAAAATAGATAGGGATTCTAATTCTAACATATTATATGCTTGGAAAAAATATTCAAAAAATCAGATTAATAATCAGAGTCTCGTGTAAAATGAGAAAATATTCTTTAGTGGATCAAAATGTAAGACCTAAAACAATTTTAAATTTTATATAATCTCAAAATTTATTGGAAGATATTATTGAATTAATTGTTAGAAATGATATGAATAAAATTTTAGTGATAGAACTTGGATTGGGTACACTGTTCAAATTTAAATTCCAACACTTTCTAAGAGAGTTGTGTGAGAACCTTGTAGACTCCATTAATACTACAACATGTACCATAATATTAAATATAAAAGAAATGATTATTATTATAGAAGATGTTAAATATATGTTATTAATTACTTTTTGAGGAAGTAATTTCTGTCTTGAAAGGGATAATAAATAATAAAATGAAATTAAGAATCAATACTTTGGAAAAGAGTTAACCGAATTAAAAGAAATTATTATTTTTGGTCTAGGGGAAATTTATTTTACATTTAAATTTATGTTTTTTATATTCAATACCTTATTAAATCCTATATTTACTCATTTTTAAGTAAAAGAAATATCATAATTTTGCGTGTTTGTCACCAAAATATTGGAGAAGGTGACTGGTGATAGCTTTCTGGAGGATCTTGTTTGAGAGGTGAATATATACAATAATTAACTAAAAAAGTCCAATAGAAGAAGAATTTCAGTGGTTTCTTTTTTGTCTTATTGGTATGTGTTAAAAATTATTAATTATATTGGATGTTTCTTAATAGTTAGTAACCTTATTTTATAGATTTTAATATTTTGATAGTGCATTATAGCTATTTTTCTTCATACACATCTAGATTGGTGAGGTATACAATCTTTGTAGAAAAATTGGTTCTCAATTTTTGGATAAATAAAAAATTAAAATGTGATTGAAGTTTGAAAAAATGTGTCCAAAAGGAATATTATTTGTGGATCCTACATCATCAAGGAGGAGTCTTCCAAATCATATTTTATTTACCCATCTGGTGAAAATTTCCTATTTATATTCTTGAATGATTCCTATTAAAAATTTCATGATATAAATTGAAATTATAGTTCTTATATATGGATTTTTATTAATAAATTTTAGATGTGCGGTGTCCAAATGTGCAATATTACCATTAAAAACATGGAATAATATTGCAAAATTGTGGCATTATAGTGTCACCAAATTTGAAATATTCAATTAAGAAGATTAATTCTCATTCTTATAATGGTTGGATTAAAAAATGGATGGTTAGTGTCAAAATTTGGATTATCAATGTTAAATTGGGGACACCCTATGTTAATTTCTATAATCTTGATGGTAAATACTTTGTTGACATCATTTTAGAAGCCAATATGTTATTATGTGTCTTTACAGTGTTACAAAATGGAATTTTAGTGTTAAAATTTATAATATTAGTGTTAGTATCTAGATTATATAATTATAAAGCTTTCTTATTGTGTCTGTTAATGTTAAAGAAAAAATCTGGATGCCCAATGTGAAAATATTATAGTTGAGTGTTAAATTGAGGATGGTCAATGTTAAATTCTAGTTTCATGATGTGAAATGACTTAAAATCTTCATTAAAAATTCCCATGTGTTTATATGTGTATTTCCAATGTTAAAAAAAGGAATTATAGTGTTAAAATGTTGTATTTTATGGTTGCAATCTTTGAAATGTTCTAATTAAAGGATAGATTTTCATTTATGTAATAATAGTGTTAATAATGAATGGTTAGTGTTAACATCAATATTTTCAACGTTAAATTGGTTATTTTTAGTGTTAATTTCTATAATATGGATTTTAAATATTTTTAAAGCCTCCGTTTTGATGCCCATATGTTTTTATGTTCCTTTTTAGTCTTAAAACATTGAACTATAATATGAAATATTGGAATATTTTTGTTAGGTTTGGGATTTTCTAATTATTATTTTTTTGTATATTTTTCCATTAAAGTTGATATCTATAATCCAAATGTTAAAATCCTGATACTGAGTGTTAAATTGCTGATTCTTAGTGTTAATTTATGGTTTTTTGAAGAATTTTTTTAAAAGGATTATTATAAATGCCCATGTGTTTAAATTTGTATTTATAGTGTTTAATACTTGAATTGTGGTGTTAATTTTTTTTTGATTTTCATGTTTCAAACATTTAAATTATCAATTGAAAATAATATGTTTCATGGCTAAAATTTTAGTGTTAAAAACCATACAGTTAGTGTTAAAATCTGGATGCACTATGTCAATTTATGTAATAATTATCTTAAATACACTGGAAAACTTATTTTAGTTTCCAATATGTTATTAGGTGTGATTATAATGTTAATAAATGGAATTATAGTGTTAATATTTGGAATTTTATTGTTATTATAGGAATTAATTAATTAAAAAGATTCTTATTTTTATCAATTACTTTTAAAGTTAAAATCTTGATGCGCAATGATAAAATATGAATGCTTAGTGTTAAATTTAATATGCTCAATGTTAATATCTTTTATCATGATTTTAGATTCCATGAAGTCAAAATTAAAAATCATAATGTTTTTATAAGTGAATTTCAAGTGTTGAAACCTGGAATTATAGTGTTAAAATGTAGGATTTTCATGTTACCAAATTTGAAATGTTCAATTGGAAAGAAAAATTTTCATTCCTATAATTATAGTGTTAAACACTGGATGGTTAGTGTTAGACATTTTATTATTAGTGTTAAATTGGGGATGATTTTTGTAAATTTATGTAATGTTGATGCCAAATACTTTTAAATAAAACTTTTATATTACATATGTCATTATATGTCTTTCTTGTGTTTAAACATGGAATTATAGTGTTAACATTAGAAATTTTACAATATATATCTCAATTGTCTAATTAAAAATATATCTATTTGTATATGATATTGTTAAATATAAAATCATGAAGTCAAATTTTAAAATCGGGATACATAGTGTAAAATTGAGGATGATCTACGTTAATTCTACCAATTTTGATGTTAAATAATTTAAAATACCATTTTAGATTCCCATATATTATTTTGTGTGTTTCTAGTGATAAAACATGGAATTATATTGTTAAAAAATAGAATTATAGTGTTAGTTTGAGGATTGTTTTATTAAATATCCATTGTGTGTATATCCTACTATTGATGACAAAATTTGGATGCATACTGTAAAAATATTGATGCTCAATGTTAAATTTTGTATACTAAGTGTTAATTTCTAATAGCATGATGTTAAATTCCTTAAATCCATTATTATAAATGACCATGTGTTTTGATGTGTATTTCTAATATTAAAACCTATAATTATTGTGTCAAAATGTGGGATTTTAGTGTTATCAACTTCTAAATGTTCAATTGAAAGGATTAATGTTCATGAATATAAAGTTAGTTTTAAAAACTAGACAATTAGTGATAAAATATTGAATCTCATTGTCAAATTAGGGACTGCATGGGTTAATTTTATCAATCACTATGTTAAATACTTTGAAAGTATCCTTTTATATGATCACATGTTATTAAGTGACGTTCCACTGTTAAAAAATGTAATTTTAATGATAATAATTAAAATTTTAGTGTTAGAATTTGTATTGTTTAATTACAAATCTTCATTTTTGTATGTTTTACTATTTAAGTAAATATTTTGAATCCTAATGTTAAAATTTAGATGATGGGTGCAAAATTGTGGATGATCGGTGTAAATTTCTTATTGCATGATGTTGAATGTAAAATATTGGAAATTATAAGACAATTTATCTATTTTTTTTATCAAATTTCATTTAAATTAAGAATGTATTTAAGAATTTGTTTAAAAAATAAAATTAATTAAGGTTTTATTAATTTGTTTTATGAAAATAATATATTTACCTAATTAAAATAATATTTTATTCAAATTATAAAATATATTTTTTAAGAAAATATAGTATTTTCGTTATATAAATGTGTTTTTCTTAAAATAACTTAAAAATATTCTTTATATAAAAGTATGTTATCATATTGAATGTCATGAATATATTATTAATTTTCATGAAAACTATTTTTATTTAAAATTATAAATAAATACTATATTAATTGGTGTTTAAATTTTTGTAAAATAATTATGAAATTGTAATATATGATTATATGTGGTATTTAAAACATTAATTGAAAAATGTTCTAATAAACCCTTTTTTAAAATAAAATGATTATCCCAAATCGGTAAACGTATTATTTTATTTTTTTCTTAATATTTTAATGGAATATGACTGTGTTTTAATGAAAATAAATTAATAATATGAATTATAAATTTTACACATTAAATATATTTTTTAATATAAATTATTGTAAATTAAATGATTTTTTGTAAAAAAAATTATCTTTAAAATACTATAATAAAAGTCAATCTTAAAAAAATATGTGTGTAATAAAAATAATGAAGTTAATGTATTTTATATATAAAAAAACTATTATTTTTAAAAATATGAATTATATATTTTTGAATATTGAATAATATACTTTCAATTAGTAAAAAAACTATAAATATATTCAATAAAAATAAAATATAAAAACATAATTTTACCAATAATTGAAAAAAGGTCAAAAAATAGAAAATGGGGTATTAAAAAGACAAGAAGCATATTCTGGTAATTGGGGTCCATTTTGGGAATCCGATTTAGGACTCAAACGAAGTCGAGGTGCTTGTGAGATGGCGAGATCGCATGTCGAGTGAGGTGTTCGACAAAGGATATCAGACATAGGCTGAGGTCGGGGCCTATCTCAGTTTGGGTATTTGATTTCTATATAAATTCTAAGCACAATGGATGAAATATCGATCATAGGCGAGGCATTATAATGATTGTGAGGTGTCAAAATCTTGAGTCGCAGTTAAGGATATAGAACACTAGGGAGTTATGAGAACTAGATCAGAGGCCAATGAGGGTTTCGAATGAAAATGGACTACCTCTTTCCATTTTTTCAGATCTGTTTCTTGGTTGGCGTATTTAATTTTTAGGTGACCGAACATTGAACCACATAACCCTTCATCATTTTTAATTTTTTCTTTACATATTCATATATAACTTTTTCATCTTGATCTTATTTTAAAATATGTCTATTCCTAAAATTGGATAAATTTAATGCTGATATTAATTTCAAGAATGTTATATTCAATAAATTTGGTGTGATTTGTTTTAGTTTTTCCTTTTCTTCAAAAGATACAATAGTGATCAAAATCATTGTCATTGATTTATGTGCGATAATTTTATTTATTTGATGTTTCATGAAGAAGCAATATTACTTTAATATAATATAAACATCAAATTTATGTGAATTTGTATATTCTGCAAATTGTTTCAATATGCGATGAAATTCATTCAATGAATCTACTATACTTACGTTGAAAGAAACCAATTTTTTTATTAACATATTTTTTCAATGTGTAACCAATCAGCAGTAATGGGTTATATATGTGTATATATTTAATTTCAATAGTTGATCTGGATGATTTCACTTGATTAATTATCTAAAAACACCAATCGTTTGTTATTTTCTTTGATTTCCATTTGAATAAAATTAAAGATGCAGTGAGGGATATATTTTTATATACAAATGTTATATATCACAATTAAAACCATCAATTATTTAGGTACCCATAACTCTGTTATAAAATTGGATGCAGCACAATTATTATACATTGATATGGTTCAAATCATTTCCCCTTAGGTCTGGTTAAATGAAAAGGTCTACATACCCTTATTCCTTTTTTTCAACTAGTAAAGGTTAGGGGAATTTAGTTTTGAAAACTATTACATATAAATATATCAAATTGAATGTTTTATATTTCTCATGTTTATATTTTCTAATTCCTAATCAATATTCATATGTATGTAATCTTTATGCTTATGCATGAAATATATATTTTCAAGAATTAATTTTCATACTCTATTATTATTTAATCATAATCATGTTAGTACTTCTGTGGGTGAATTATATATAGGAATATATTATACAAATTCCATTTATTCAATGTTCAAGAAAATTTAATAATAAGGCTTCTAGTTTTACGTTTGTAATTATGTATATTTTTGTATTTATATACATCTTTATGTTTATGTTCATCAAAACATATATGACTATACTTTTAATTATGTAAATACATTAAATTTATACTTAAGGATTTTAATTCTTTTGATGTATGTGTATAAAAAATATATACACACAAACAAAGACACACACACTTTGTGTTATTATTTTATAGAAAATTCATTTAAAATCATGGCCTTACTTAATTTGATATTTCCATGTTGATCAAGGATTAAATTTATTTTCAATGTGTTACAATTTTAAATTTATTATGTGTTACATAATTTTTTATTAATATTATTATTTATCAATTATAAATTTACAATTTCCATTATGTTATGTGAAGGGATCTTAAATTTACGATATTATTTTATGTATAAAATGATATTTTCAAATATTATATTGTGAATCAAGTAAAATGGAATTTAATATCTTTATTTAAGGATGTTTCTTAAAAGATAATGTCTGACATTTTAATGTAAATTTACCCATGGTGAAGCTTGAATATATAGATGTTAATTATTATTTATATCCCATTTAAAGGCTTGTGTACTGATTTTTTTGTACCAAATATCAAAAGTGATTTCTAATGAAATGTTATATTTAAATATTTATATAAAAATAAAATATTGTTTGTGTATTTAATTCATGATTATATTTTTGAAGAAAAAACTCATGTTTAAATTTTATACATTTGTAAGGAAATATTAATTCTTGTTATATAATTAGGCACTTGAATGCCATAAATTTGGTATGGAATTGGGAATAGAACCCATCCCTTGGGAAAGTGGGTATACCTAGAAAACCTTCAATGATTCAAGTGGCCTCTATGTTTTGTTTTCAAAATCTTGCATAATGTTTTCCGAAAAATCACAAGATTATTTTTAATGCCATTTTTGAGCATAAGTATTTTCAAACTGCTGTAGAATTTTCATGGATTAAGAAATTTCAATGATATTTTCAAATGGTATTTCTAAATTTATCTTTGGAGGTATCATAAAAGTAATGTTCCAAAGTATTTATCAAAAGTTATTTTCAAAAGAAGATTTTTTAAAACATATTTAACCGAATCTACAACCCCTTATGGGGTAAAATAATAATTATTCGGTGTTTTAAAAATATTTTCACAGGTATCTTAAAAGTTTTAGGATGGTAATATTCACTTTTGGAGTTTGATAATTTATAACAAAGTACTTATTTTTTTTATTTTCTAACAATGAAAATATCTATGTTCTTGTAGAATTATTCAGAACCTAGACCAGAACAGGTCCAACAATGTATTACGTATTATTTATTTGTTCTATATATTTGGTAAAAATATACACCCCATTTTTATGTACGGAATCAAGAAGCATGAGTTCCGGGAATTACATTTGATATTAGAGCTACGGTCTAGATAACTATGGATATTAGGTTTTTCCTTTTGAGGGAATAGTCTATGTGATAGATGTTTCTTTAGATCATTATGTGCCCTTAGATGTTCTTACTCTTCTTAATAATGATAACCTAATATCAGGATTTCTAAAATATGATTAAAAAATTGTAAGGGAACAATTATTTTATGGGAGGAGAATGTAACATTCCAAAATTTATAAGCTTATTATTATTTTTAGTTTATTAAATTTCTGTTTAATAAATCATATATATAATAATTTGAATATAATTTTGAATCAATTTAGAATGGATTTATTAATTTTTTTAACTAATATATTTTTCCTAGTTAAAATAATTTGTGATTTAAAATATAAAATATATCATTTTTTATAAAACATAGTATATTCTTTAAATAAATATATTTTTCTTAGAATAACAGAAAATATATTCCTTATTTAAAATTATTTTATAATATTTATTTTCATGAATATATTATTACATTTCATGTAAAATATTTTGAATTAAAATTATAAACATATACTATTTTAAATGTGGCATTAATTTATATAAAAGAATTATGAAATTATTATATATGATTACATGTGATATTTAAAACATTAATAGAAAAATGTTTTAGTAAAATATTTTTGAAAAAAATGGATATCACAAATCAGTTAACATATAAATGTTAAATTTTTTGTAATATTTCAAATAAATATCAATGAGATATAATAAAAATAAATTAATAAAAGCAATTATAAATTTAACTCTTTAAATATATTTAAAAAACAAAATGGTTATAAAATAAAAGTTTTTTAATTTTTTTATTTAAAATTTAACATTAAATGATATTTTTTTAATATGAATAAAAAAAACGTAATAATGTCAACATATTTTATTTATAATTAATTTTATTAAAATATGAATTATATATTTTTTAATATAGAATATCCTATTTTTTGTCAGTAAAAAAACTATAAATATATTAAATTGAATTAAATTATAAAAAAAAATAATTTTATTAAAATAGTAATAATGAAATGATAAAAAATAGAAAATCACGCCTTAGAAAGTTTAGAAAAAGATTCATGTAATGTGGTTTCATTTTGGTAAATCAATTTATGGCCTAGTCAATGTTGAGGTGCTCATGAGAGAGAGAGAGAGAGAGAGCTCGATTGTCGAGTGAGGGATTTGATGACGTTTTTTAGATGCATGATGTGGTCAAGGCCAAGCTCGGTTGGGGGATACGATTTCTAGACAGAGTTTGAGTTTAGAGAATTCCATATTAACCTTTGGAGGGGCATCATAAAGTTCAAGTGATGTCAATATTTCAAGTTGTGGTTAGGGATATCGAACACTAGCGAGCCACCAGGACCTTATTAGATGCCGATGAGGGTTTCAAATGTGGATGGACTTCCTACGTCTAATTTTTTCAAATCATTTTCCAGGTTAATATATTTAATTTTACGGCAACATAACATTGAAAAAACGTTTATGTTCATCAATTATCATTTTTTCTTTTTATCATTTTCAATTATCACTTTTCATCTATATATTCTTTTTTAATACCTTTTCACCTAAAACTGAATAGAATGAATGAAAATTTTACTTTCATGTTTATTATATTCAATAAGTCTATTGTGATTAATTTTTGTTTTCCCTCTTATTTGCTGGTTAGAGTAGTTATCATAATAACATTTCAACGATTCTGTTAGTCTAAGTTCATTTATTTCAAGCTTCATGAAGAAGACCAATTACATTAGTAGAATTTAAACATATAATTTATGTTTATTTATTTATTATAGAAATTTTTTCAAGATATTCTGGGTCATGATCCATCTCTAGAGTCTCGTGTCGTGACTACCCCAAGTCGGCCTCCCACAGGTAAGCGACTGGTGACTAGCACTGAGTATGCATATCCATAACAAATGGGTGGCATTTTCCAAAGTACTTGTATATACATACAAATATCTAAGCCACCGATACTGGACGGTTAATTCATTAAATAAACAAACAGAATGTCCAATGGTAGAAAAATGAAGGTTAATAGATCCAGAATACCAGCCCAACTGAAACTAAAATGTAAAAGTACAAGTCTCTAGAACTCCTCCATAGGAAACCCTAACAGAAGGGTACGTACAAAAACAGCTATCAGAAGTTGTAGAAGCACATCTTGTCTGTCAGTTCACTCAAAGAACCACTTGGCCCCGATCCACCAAGGACTCAATCACATGTTGATCGTTTCCACAAGACTTGATATGTGCGGGCGAAGCCCGTGCATGGGTGAGTAAACAATACTCTGTACAGAAACCAAACCACAATGTTATACCACAAGACAAGGCACAAAGAAGAATAAAAAATAGGTACATGATGTGTACCATGTAATAAGTACGGTCAAGAGAGTGACTAGAGTCTGCAGACACTGGTATAACCTAATGTAATGAAAGAAAAACTGATAGGTGTAAGACTTAACACCTTGTACTGCTGAACCACTCATCCATGATGAGTACTTAGGGTAACTAAACACTTATACCTGCTCTTCACATGGGCCAGATGGATCACTGAGTGCCGCTCATCTCTTGGTCCTACTGGATTAGTTAGACCTACTTGTCTCTTAGGCTAGCTCGATTACTAAGACCCTCTCATCTCTCAGGCTAGAAAGATCACTTAGACCCACTTGTCTCTTGGGGTTGTTGGATCACATAGACCAACTCATCTATTACACTAGATGGTTCACTTAGACCTTCTCTTAACTGAGGTATTATGGTCCACTGAGGACCGATCATCTGATGGACCACTAATCTCCGCTCGTTTGCTGGGTCACTGAGGTCCGCTCGCCACTTCCCTCTCATTATAACCAACCATAAGATTCCCACTTGTAAAATGCTTGATTATGAGATAATCTATTCCTCAATCCATCGATCACTATAGTCCACCTCTCTCGTCTCATCATGAGGGTCCCAACTCCACAAATGGATCATCAATCAGGTCCACAATTTAGAAGGTATTCATGTTTTTCTGAAAAAGGGCCGGTTGAGTCCGGGCCAGGAATGACCCAACCCAATTCGGTTTGGCAGACCCGACTAGACCTGGTCAGTTCTGGGCCAACCCAGTCCATATTGGCCTAAGGCCAGACCCATTGGGTCAAGGGTCCGTCCCTTCGGGCAGCCCGACTACTAGGTCCCCTTCTACCATCCTTGTCCGGTCTAGAGGGTTATTTCGGTCCACCTCAAATGAAAAAAACACTACTTTTGCTCTATGTTACGTGGCCGACCACCTCCCAGAACATGGTCTGCTTATCGCTTGCCATCACCTCGACTTGGGTGGGCCATACTTCCACCACCTCAATCTCTTCCACATGCCTCCTCTACTACCGGGGTGTGCTGCCGCCGCCTGCCGGTGGCCCTGGTCCACCACCCACAGTGGCTTTCCTGGCTTCCACCGCCATTTCCCTTCGAGCCGGTGGCCCTTGCCACAACTGCATCCCTCCTAGCTGTGGCCTTCTATATCCACTGTGGCCCAGCTAGTTGCGACTCTCCATCCTCCACAGCTAGCTCCCATGCCAGTGTTCCTTCACCCGGCGTCACCATCTCCCTCAGCCTCATTCCTGGGTAGATCAACCCTTGCAGTCCTACTTGGAACACAGTTTCCATTATTTCATGAAGAATAGAAAAAATGATGAAGTAAAATATCACACAAGGAACACATGAAGTACAAACCATGGTCTTTGTTTATGTCGGTGTGATTCATTATTGGTAGGTGTTTTGATGATGAAAAGAAAACAACACATGAATCCAACTCCCATAATTTCATAAAAGTCAAATCCCATCTAGAAAAACATGTGATAGATCTGCTGGTCATCCTTTTCGTGGGTTGATCTGCATTCATCACTCAAATCAAAGAATAGGAAAGAAAGAAATCCAAATAGAATTAAAACCCTAAATTGAATTAGATTGCATGTCGATGTTGAACAGTTTCACTACACCATCATTTGGAAATTATCGATCTGCAACTCTCGTCGATAAAGAGATCCTTCTAAGGGGGAAGAAGGAAATTATAACGATTCATCATCAGTCACCATTCGCTGCTTGCCAACATCACTCCTCCAGAGCCTCCAAGAAAATCTAGGATTGTGCCAATGATCAAATATCTCTGTTAAATAGTTAAATGGAGGAAACACATTGTAGTGTTTCTGTTATGCTGAGTCACTTTTTGTTATGCTGTTTCCTTTATAGAATGAAACAAAATTTCAGTTACACTTGAGTTGTAGTGTCTTTACACTATTTTGTTTATGCAATGAAACGGTTGGATGGATGTTTCATTGTAGAAAAATGTTTTTTTGATAAAATAATCTTTTATAAGTTTATTTTATTTTTCTTATGAGAACCCAAAAATTAACTTTTACCCTTGACCTATGCCGGATGAGGTTAGCCCCCTCCTTTGGAAAGAACAACCTCAAGAGATCAACAGTACTCTTGGATTTTCAATACGACATACCATTTATGAGTTATAATAATTTGAAAATAAAATAATATTTATTTAATAATATTATTTATGGTCATGTCCCAAAAACTACTCTTCACAGTTGGCCCATAATGGCTAATGTTATACTCTACATAAGGAAGGAACACCATCATGAGATCAATAATGCTCTTATATTTTCAATCTGAGTCACCGTTTGTGAGTTATAAGGATTTTAAAAACAAAATAATTGTATTTGAATATTTTATTATAGATTATTCCATTTTTGGGTTGTTTCACTGGAGGCATGCACTAATTAAAATTAAGTCATGGATAGGGAAAACCTTCCTTCCTGAACGTAGTAGTTCCCTAATATTTCTTATCTAGGAACCCATTTAAGAGTTATTCCAATTTTTTTAGGAAATGTGATTACACACGCTATTTAAAAACCTATAATTTTTCAATGGACCATATCGTGAACACCGGGCCTCAGAATCACATGCCTTCTAAGCACCGGGTCTCAGAATTTCCCATAAATTTTGTAAAAAAGGGAAAATATGAGTCATTACATATTCCCTACCATAAGTTTTTACATCACTAAAATCCAAACAAAGGGATTCCCAAATAGATGATGGTACTAGCACGAACCTGATCCTCCTACTCCCACATTTTCTCGTAGAGATTGCTGTGTTGCAACTAAATGTGAAATAGAGTAATTGATCACCCATGGATGTTCCTCTAATGTTGATCCTTGATCTCCATAAGAAACTTCAAAAAAAGGAAACCCTTCATCAATGCTCATCTCCCCCCAGAAAATGATGTGTGAGGGGTTGTGTACGTATCTCCTTAGCTAGGATATTGGAAGACGTCATGCACCTGATCTAACAATGGAGGTAGAGCCAGTGGTATGCCACCTCTCCCACTCTACATAGTAAAAGAAGAGGTCTAATTAAACATGGAGATTACATGACACCCTGAACAAATATCCTCATCATATGTTGAGGATATACCCAAAGAAAAACACGATCGTCCTAATAGAACTACAAGGGTCTACATGACCTATCATCATAGGAAATATGATGCCTACATGCAGTCTTCATTTGCTCCCAGATGACCTGCACCTTCTCTTCAGTATCCTGCACCAACTCAAGGCCCATGAGCACTGACACTCTGGGGTCATTCCAATAAAGTGGTAATTTACAGGGTCTCCCGTACAAGGCCTCTAATAGTGCCATACTGATGGGGGAGTGGTCGCGGTTGTTGTAGGAAAACTCCCATAGAGGTAGGTGATCCTCTCAAATGCAGCCAAAATCAAGGATGTAAGAGTGTATCATGTCTTGTAGGACCTATATGGTATGTTCCTTCTGGCCATCTATCTACGGGTGGAAAGCGCTGCTCAAGCATAGATGAGTTTCAATCACTTCCACCTATGAATGATAGTCAATCAATGGTTCCATTTCTTATATATTTTTAAATATAAATTGAATGAAAAAAATATTTTCTAGATGATATGAAATAATGAGTGGTTAATTTTTCATATTGAAATGATGATAATTTGATTAGTGTTTCGGCACAAACACTCAATGTATTTTTGATTTTTACTAAGTACAAAAAAGGGGTTAACTAGGTCATATCTCATGGTGATAATTAGTTTAGATCACTGAAAAATAAAATTTACAATATTAAATATTATATATTTTTTATTATATTGATAAAAAGGGGAATAAGGGTTTGGTTGAGTGACTTTAGAACAAAAAGAACAAATAAGAAATAATATTCATTAAAAAACCATATAAAATGATGAAATTAATATAATATAATTCTTCATTAATAATTCATCATTAACTATAATTTTTTAAACTCTTTCAATTATGATTCCTTAATTTTTTAAAACTATATCATAATAGAAGAAAACATGTCCATACAGATAGGAAAAAACAAACCCTTGGTTTACTTCAAGACATCCAATTATGAAAACCTATATTGATTATGGTCCAAAATAAAATTTATGGGAATTGGCCAATTAGATAAGAATATTTACCCTAAAAACGGGAGTCCTCATAGTTTTTGGATTATTTTTTAACCCTATATATTGATCCCAAGTTGATATGGTTTGAAAATTAAATTGTTTGTCTCACAAATCATATAAGACCAACCACACATGCTATGCGTAAATTATTTGATTGATTTAAACATTAATTAATAATTTTATTAATCATAATTTGATGAATAAAAATGAGTACATGGCTTCAAAATAACTAATTATGGAGGCCATATTTTGATTAACCACTAAATGAAGTACTATTCTATGGGTGGTTATGTCATTAAGGAGACGATTTCCATAAGAAAATGTTTTAAAAGATATAAACTAATATGATATAATCAAATATTCCATCATAAATAATTAGAATAATAATATTTAGATATAATAAAAAAGTTTTTATTTAATTGAAGGAAATATTATTAGAAAACAATAAAAGAATTAAGAAGTAGAAGAAGTGGAGAAGAGCCTTCTTAGAAGAGATACTAAACAAAAGAATCAGTTATTCCAAATGAAAATAGAGGTGGTATTAAAGATATAACATTGGGTAAAAAACTAATAAATCTATGAGAAACCCTCCCCAATGATGAAAAAATCAATTAAATTGAGTGTGAGAGAGATAGTGTTTGAAATGTTAATAAGGGAACATGTGGAATTTGGCCTCCAAAATTAAATTCATCATGTGCCATATGTTCTATTTAGATTCTATGAAAACTATTTATTAATATAGTTTAATGAAATATAATAAATTAATTCCATTAAAAATATCAAAACATTTCAACCCAAAATAATCAATGATGAAAAATTATGTCCCAAATGGTGAGATTAGGTCAAATCTATCAAATCCAGTCCATCTAAGAATTAATGGATGGTTTTTTACCTATAAAATTTCGGATAAAACTAACCTATATTCAATGAAAAATACTGAAACATTTGTTTATAATTATCACAAAAACATTTCAATTAATTATTTATCCCATATAATGTTTTTATATAAATAATAGATTGGCCATAAAAGAGTAAAAATAATTTCAATAAAATATTGAAATTCTAGTTTAACATGAATATTTCCATTAAATATATAAATAAGGATCAATTTCAGAAAATTATATCAATTATTACCAACTTAATATTAAACAAAAACATGTTTTAACAATCATGAACTTTATAATGGTTGTTTTATCAAGTGGAAAACAAACCTATCATTGAACTTTAAGGAAAACTCATTAAACAAGTACTGGTACAAGTTTCACTATACCACATGTATGCTTATATATCCCCATGTATAGTTTCACCAAAAAATATTAATGTAAACCACATCCCCTAGCCTTGCATCTCAATCATTTACATATCCTTACTCACATGAAAGGGAGTAGAATAATTTGAATGGTTATGGGGTAACATAAAATAAACCATGGACATGTAGGCCCATACATAATAAAAGGAGGGGATGTCATGGAGAAGATCATATAAGTTTAATAATAATAATCAAACAATTCATACAATAATAATTAAATTAAAATAAATGCCACACACATATTGGTTAATCAACCTCATAATCATCCAAAGATGTAATAATTAATCATTTAGTGAACTAGATAACATTTAATTCAATATTATCTTTTTAAGATAAAATCCTTGAATTTATAAATCAATTTTATAATTAATTAATTACTTCATTTATATTATTTTTCAATATAAACTTTCCTAGAGATATGATAATTTATAAAAATAAATCAATATATCATTTAATTTGATTTAATTTTTATCAGTTACACCATGTGTACTTGGAGAAAACTTATCATGTACCCCAATAAAACATCGAAAATCTTATATAGTACCTTTTATGTTGTGTATTGTTACATGATATGTAGAACAAAGGGCATGTTACCCATTACATCATGTGATGTTCCTTGTATCAAACTGAGTGGTTAGCTAAACATTTATAACACATGATATGAATTAATATATAAAGTGTATACCACTTTTAAGGATTGTGAGAAGAACGATGAATTTGTAAAAAATACACATTATGTTATGTTCTAGAATTATCATGGAATTTAATTAGTTATTTAATATAACTTAAAATAATGTAACACATGTGTATGCCAACTGCATTCATTTTAGTTTGTTTAAATATACCAATTACTTTTTATTACATTTAATGCATGTATGTGAAATTTAGTATGGATAAATAGGCACATTACGTAAATGGGTATAGGTTACATAATGTTTATAGTCATTTATTTACTATTTATTTATTTTTATTCCCACCAGTAATATATACCAAGGTACTTGATAATATAAAATGAGAACATTAACAAGTTACAAGGCATGTATGCCAACTAAAAATTATAAAATATATTATTCTCATTATTCATTAAATTAAGTCACTAAGTAGTGTATAATAAACACATGCCATATACATTGACCACACATCTTCCATGGATTTTAGGGGGTGAACTGTGTGTGGTTACACAAAATGTATGCCAGTTAGTTATTGTGTAAACCTTAAAATTATGTTCTATATAGCTATTAAATATTTTAAGTCTAAATAAAATTATTTACTATCATCCCAATGACTCTTCATGTAATATGTGTCTTATCATAGTGCAGTGAATCTAGATACACATCATTTAATTTTTAGTTACACACTGTGTAACAATGTATTTCACCTAGAATATCCAGTGCCCCTAAATAGTATCTCCAATCTTTCTTCCTATATTCATAATCTATTCTTGATCACATAATGGGAACAATAAATAAAATTTAACTTTTATGTAAATAGATCATAAGATATAAATGAAAAAACTGATGACAAATGCATATTTAAATATATATTAATAAATATATATTACTTAATACGTGACTACTATAATAAAACATGAATGTTCTAGTGAATAATGGGTTTGGTCAATCTCATTCCAAATATTTGTTTTTTCATGTTTCATTAGAAAATTTCTCAGAGAATAATGAATAGTAACCCAAGAATATTCAAAGAAGGTACCATTAACTTATAATTTACAACTACTTTATATAGATTAGTAATTAACTTACTTGTAATTCTTTATTCATTTTTAGTTCGGTTGAACCATTTGTATTATATCATTGTTTCATAAATGGTCTCTAGTTATAACCGATCTCTCTCTATCTACACATGAACCATGGACCATAAATTTATACCACATAATCACTAGTTTCTATAGAGGATAATATATACCACTTGAGACTCTCTTCACTGCTTAGAAGGTAAACTAATTTTATGCTTGATAGATTCATATGGCTCTCCCAATGACTTGGGATGAAGGTTAATGACTAGAGATCTCCCTTATTGATAGCTTTTTGAGGGATTTCTCTCTTATGACGTGATATAATTCTCTTAAGATAATGTTTTGCACAAAAATCATCTATCATATAAATGATTTAATCAGTGTTCAATAGCTATGTTAGAGTATAAATAATTTCACATAGGCCCTTTATTATTTTCATAATCCTCATCAAACCCTATATTGAATAATAATAATAAAATTATTCTTTCCATTAATTGTGAAGAAATACAAGGATTTTTTTAATATAATTTCATTAATAAATCAGTTAATAATTATTTAAATGATATTAAATTTATCATTCTAAAGAGGCAATTTATCTTGTCCTACCAAACATCCTTGGTAATTATTAAAATATTTAATAATGAAAATTAATTAAATAAATAAATATAACTGCATTATTTGTTCAATAAATAAAAAATAATAAATTCACTTGACTCATAATTTCATATTTATATAATATTCAAATCACTTATATATTCTTTCAAAAAACTCATGATGGAATATTTTTGATCAACAAAACCCAAATAATATTATCCTTGGAAGGTCACAATTCCATCTATTATAATATTAAATTAAAATATAATTTAACTAATTTTCAAGATAATCTTGGAATGTAACCCTTTAGGCCCCTCTTTTAGTGGCATTATGATGAACTTTCATAAAATTCATGATTATAATTTAGAAACACATCAATTAATACATATTGAACGAAGTTAGAATTTTCAAGGACAATAAACTCATATGAATGATCATTGTGTAATATAATCCATTAATTATAATATCTTATCTTTTAGGTGGAATTATATGTGTCATCAACCTATATGATTTATGTATATTTCATTGACTTTACAGAAATGAAGATACCAATTATAAACTGCCATAGCATTGTATATAATTTGGCAGTTCCATTTCCATCCAATGGGTTGAGATATATACATCCATTAACTCATAAGGTGAAAATCCTTTCTTGAATTATTAATTAATACCATACCACATTTGACAAACCCAATATATCCTACCTCACCGCTGGCATATGAAATCACTGTTTTCATCAATACATGAGTGTTTACAAATCATGTAATATATTTTTAATAATCCCAATTCAATGGAACAATACATAGAATCAAATATTGGACTATATAATGTCCCATATATAATGTTGAATTCTAAATGGGGGTCTATTATAATAATCTCTTATCATAGAGATTTCGAAGAGAAAATGTAAAAACCCACCCCTCCCCATTAGCTTGAGAATGAAGAATGAAATTACACAGCCTTAAGGGACATCCCCATGGCATCAAATGATATAAATAAATTCCAAGGGATTCAATAAAAGCGGGGGAGGATTTCCCCTTTGAGAAATAAAAAAACCCTACCAAAGATACATTAAAAAAATACTACTAAATGACACATGATAACAATAAAAAAACTAAATTAAATACAATTGATATCAAAATAAAAATAAAATCATTTAAAACAATCGGAAGTCTCAGGATGCGGCTCGATAGCTACGAAGGACAAGAAGAAGGAAGCTAGCACATCATCCAGATGCGGGTGGAAGAGGTGCGCACCATTGCATGCCGCTGGAGAAGTCGGACGAAAAACCGGTTGACTACGATGAGATCGGCAGGACCCGCTCTAGTAGGTACTGTAAGCCAGCTGAAGGGGCTACATGGCGCCACCACTGCGGAGGAGTTGAATGGCCTCTGGGCCATTTAAGAGATCGGGGGTCTCGAACCCCGTGCCAGCTAGGGAGGGACACATACATCGGGGTTTCCGCACCGACCGAATAGCTTAGACCGTTCTGGAAGTCAGGGGAGACGCTCCCCCATGCCACCTGGCATGAGCCCCCAGCGTGCCACACTGCACTGCGGCCGGGCCGCTTGCCTAGCGGGCTGCCTAACCCGCTGGCCGGGCGACCTGCACAGCGGGCCGCCCCCTTGAGGGTCTGGCTGCTGACAATGTGGTCCGGGCCGGACCTCAGCCCAGTGAACCGAGTTCTCCATGCCCCGGCCTAGCCGAGTTAGACCCAGACTAGGTTGAACCAAATTGGGTGGGTCGGCCCAAATCGGTTCGGACCGGACCCAGGACCAACTGGACCTAGAAACACATAAAGAGCCATATCATGAGAACCATACATCTGTTTGATGAACCTTCTATGGCTCTAGGATCCCTGTATTGAGAAATTACTTTTGTTATACTCCACTTGAGTTTTGGATATAGTTGGAGTATCGCCAGGTTGGATCGAACCCAAATCCAACCGGACCCTAGGAGCTTAAACACTTATAACTCACATACCAGACGTCCGATTGACGTGCCATCTATCGCGTCAGAACCATTACAACATGGCTATCTATTGTGTTACTTTTTTGTCAAGTGTAGTGGTGGAAGAGGTACAAACGATATCTCCATGGGAAGATTTTATGGAAATTGAGTGCACCGGGTGTGAGGAATCCTATGAGGGGATGTGACATGACGAAAGAACGTCGATCCTGTGTGGGTCAGTATCTATCTCTCCAGTGTGGGTCATAATATATCAATCCTATGTGGGTCCGATTTTATCAGTTCCTATGCTGGGCAGTGCTCATTGATCCTGTGTTGGTCTGTGCATAGCGATCATATGTGGGTATGATCCTCTGTAGGTCAGTGGGGGTCAGTTAACTATTGATCTTGTGTGGGTCAGATGCAGTACCTTATTACAGAGTAAGATGATCTAGCTCATGAATAATCTTCTACATTTTTGTACTTAAGTTATACCTAATTGTGAGATGAGACTTTTCAACTTCATTATGTTATATTCATGGTGTTACCTATGTGGTACTTATAGCTTCGTGGTGTTACCTATGTGGTACTTCAATTTTTGGGTTGTTATCTTCGTGGTGTTACCTGTGTGGTACTTCTATCTTCATGGTGTTACCTATGTGGTACTTCAACCTTCGTGGTGTTGTCTTAGTGGTGTTACCTATGTTGTACTTCTACATTTGTGGTGTTGTCTTTGTGGTGATACCTGTGTGGTAGTTTTACCTCAGTGGTGTTATCTGTGTGGTATTTCTACCTTCGTGGTGTTAACATTGTGGTACACTTCCATCATTTATGAGATTTCTAAATCTTGATAATAGTATATGTATGGGAATATACATAAGTAAATTTGATTCCTTGATTTTTGGTTTTAACTTTGTGGAACTCTAAGAGACCTATGGGGGTTTCAAGGTCCCTAATGGGTATCGTTATACTCACCCCTGCATTGGCTATGCCAACACCTTGTTGTGTCTTGTGCAGACAGTGTAAAACATTGATCGAGGCTGAGGGAGTCAGGACCAGATGGTGCTCGGATGTGGACAATTTGGGCTCATGTGGCGCAATTTGGGGACAATCTGAACCAACCAACCATGTAGGATCCTTGGTGGACGACCCAAGAGCTATTTTTTACTTCTCAGTTGCAATTTTACCTCTTTTTATTGGGATTGTATTTCGGTCCCTTTTACTTTTAGCACTCATTTAATTTCAGCACACATTTACTACAAGAGTTTACTTCATGGTTGCTTCTTGTTGTGTTCATGGATTGTGTGTATGTTCATATTAAAAGGGAATGCCTTCTTTTTTTAGGGATTTTCCTTTCTGGTGCTAGTCTCTAGCCCCTGGCCTATGCAAGGTGGGCTTGGGGTAGTCACGACACAGGCCCAAAGGGAAGGGTCACTGATTAGTCACTAAATGAGGCTAATATTAATTGTTAATATACATAATATTCATGTTATGTTTTATTCATAAACACCATTTTATTGCATTTTACACATTTAACATCATTTCACATTATGATTGTAATTATTTCTTAAAATGCACTATTATGTGGTACATTTTTGAACATTATTTAAAGTACACAATGAATAATCTGATTTTAAATACTATATTTATCCATATTTTAATTTTATATTTTTGTAAATTGATCTAAAATTAAATATGAACATGTTTTATTTAGGGATCAATGTAGAATTCATGGAAGAAGATGGAAATATTTTGTGATGAAATGAAGCAATTCTGGAGAAGTCATATTGGACACCATCTAACGGATGAGACTGTGGAGCCCAAAATACAGGCCCAATAAATCCCAAATTTCGTGGAATTCTTGAATAAATGTAGAGGAACAAATCACTATTTATGATCCAATGCTAATTAGGCCTCCATGGTGTCTATTTTGGCGGCCCAAGGTAGAGATGAAATTCTGGGCCAGATTCTGCGGCCCAGACAAACAGCCCACTAATCTGATCATATCTCTGAATATACAACACCAAATAGGCCCAAATTTTACAGGAGGTTAGGAAAAATCTGGGGATCCATTTTATTCTTCTATGGCCCACTCTGATGCGGAAATATAGAAGGTCATCAAAGTGTGTCTGTTCTGTGGATGAAAGCTGGCTGCCACCTCGGGTCAAATGTGGAAAAGTCTGAGTTCCACAAGCATTCCACCTCCCTAGGCCTACCATAATCAAGTGGGATGCTTTGTACTGTTAGAGGATCGACCCAAGGATTAAAAAATTCCTATTTAAGGCAGTGGTGGTGGAGGAGTTGATAATCTTGGGGTGCTTTGTTCAATTGTAATGTTATGCTGCGATTTTGTTGTCTCAAATTTGTCTTTCACTTGTAAGTTGTTCAATTCACTTTTGTATCTTAATAAAAGTTCTTCTTCTCTTCTTATTATTTTGTTCTACATATCACTTTGATACCGTTTCCTCAAGGTGTGATTTTATTCACACCAAATATTGTGAAATTATTCACACAACGGTGGAGTGATCATTTTATTTTTGTTGTTTTCTTTACTTCTTCATTTCCTCCCTCATGAGTCTACTTTCCGCTTCCATTGAAACCATGGGATAAATGGAGGGATAAACCACTTATGGGTTGACCCAAGGGAGTATAAAGGGGATGTATTGGATGTAATTTATCAACCCATTAATGTATAATCACTTGTTTAATTGAGATTTTTATTTGATTATTTTTAAACTCCATCATCCTTGTTGAATTTAAGGCCACACAGTTGAAGTGCTAATACAAACCTTTACCTTGAAGTTCTCAAAACATTGATCCTTCAAGTGTATAGGTGATTAGTATTAATGGGTTTAGGAATTAAACCAGTAGGTTATGATGTTGTTTTATCTCCTTAAATGAACCCATCTCAAATATAAGAAATTGAAATCATTGAAAAGGAAATACATCCAATCCACCCCAAGAAATAACCTAGGATCAACTAATTATTTTAAATTGAATTCACTTAAGTATCTTATAGTTCCTTTAAACCCATCAAAAATAAACCAAATATGGCCACTTAATAGCCAAAAACAGTCCTTATAATGTGCGTGTCTATAGTTTACTTCTTTGGTCTCTGTGGATTCGACAACCCAAGCTAGACTAGAAAGACCATCCTACCTTCTTCTTTTGGGTAAATTTGAGCGAGAATCAAATTTTGGTTCCGTTTTCGGGGACCCAAGTAAGTCATCTAAACACCCATTCTATTATCCCCCATTTCTTCTTTTCTCATCCAAATTCTCTTATCTTGTCCCTTTCTCATTTTTTTTCTTTTGGAGCATGTCCGCCTATACCAGCGCTCAATCAAACCCTCTAGTTAGGGTGGATAGTCCTGGTGTTGGGGAGTCAAGTACACCAAGGGAACTATTTCCATTAGATCCTAATCTTCCTAACACCCTCGAGTCAAAAATTGATCCCATTTCAGTGGAAGGTCTTCAAAGAAACCAACTCATAAACCTGGATGGGAACCAAAATGGAAACCCAAATGATGCAGCCCCAAACTTGGGGAATGCAATTGATCAAACCATGAATGACTACCTCACACCTTCCTGGACTAATGCCCCCTCATGAATTAGACACAATTCCCTAGAAGATTCCAACTACATCTTTAAACCCCATGTCCTAAATCACCTTCCCACATTCCATGGAATGGAGTCCGAGATGCCATACCTTCACATTAAAGAGTTCAATGACATTGTAGAAACCATGTGTCCCCCACATCAACTAGAATCAGCTAATATGAGGCTATTTTATTTTTATTTAAAGGATCGAGATAAAAATTGGATAAACAATTTGAGACCTTCATTCATCAACTCTTGGGACCAACTACAAAGAGAATTCTACAAAAAATACTTTCCCCACCACAAAACAATTGCACATAAAAAGAGTATCCAAAACTTTTTTGAAAAAGAGGGAGAGTCATTATATAAAACATGGGAAAGGTTGAAAGACAATATAAACATGGTTCCACACCATGGTTTTTCTATTCCTGAACAAGTGAGAATTTTCTATGAAGGGTTTGGTCCGGGGAACAAACAATTCATTGACATGATGTGTAATGGAACATTTAAATTCAAAGCCCCAAATGATGCTTACGAGTATCTAGAAATCCTTTCTGAACAAAACCAAACATGGGGAACCTCACCTTATTATGAAAATCCATAAAGAACTACTGGAATTCATACACTTAGAGAAGAGGAAAGCCTTAGGGATAAAATCGTAGCACTCTCTAGAAAGGTTGAAGAGATAGACCTTAGGAATGTCCATGAAATCCAAACTGTTGACCCTGTTTGCAGAATTTGTGAAAAACAAGACCATAAGACAAACAACTACCCAACCATTCCATCCATCAAGGATGTTATCTTAGGAGGACCCCCCAGTGGATGTAAATTCTTTGAACTTTCAAAAGCCTCAATACCAAAACACCTTCAACCCAAGGTATAACGACCACCCAGGCTTCCGCTGGAAAGATAACCAACAACCTAGCCAACTATAGGGACAAAATACTTACCCCCATCAGAACTGTAAATCCTATAACCAGTTCCAAACCCAACCTATCAAATACCAATATCCACCGTTCCATTTTCAACAAACCATCCCACTTCCAAAATATCCCCCCGGGATAAACCAATCTTCTCAAGCACCAACCCAAACTGTTCCACAAAGCCTACTAGAACAAATACACAAACAAATGGAGAGGATGAACTCGGAGGTATCTTCCCTAAAACAAGAACTTCAAACCATCAAAAATGGAAATGCACCCATGCCTACTCAGGTGGTGTCATCCTTAAACTTCAAGGGGAGAGTCAAGTTGTACTCAAACAACTCATGAACAACTAAAGGATGTTACTGTTTTAAGAATTGGGGAATCAATTTAGAAACCTGAACAACTAGTTAAGAACCCACATGAAGATTCAAACTTGGATGAAAATTCAAATGAACCACAAGATCAAACTGAGGAAAATGATAACATTGTCAAGGAAACAACTCTTCAACAAACAACACCACAACCTGTACCATTTCCTCAATGCATGAGGGGGAAAAACAAGCCTGAACTGGTGTCGGTAGTGTGAGCTTACTCTTGGAGGTAGGATCTTTGGCTACGATATTATATTAGTAGTTTCAAGGCCTTACGATGTCATCTTGGTTATGGACTGGTTATCCACAGTCCATACCCAGATTGACTATATTAGGAACAAAGTGTGGTGCGTCCATGAGGATGGGACCGGGTTTTCCTTCACCGGTGAGAGGGGAACCTTTTCAACACAAGATGGACTTAACTATAGAAGGGTGAAACTGGTCACACATCAGTTGGTTAGCCTTACCCTATGAGAAGTAGATGTTGAGAGTCAGTGCTATCCTGTATTGGTGGACCAGTATGTCGATGCCTTTCTTAATGATGTTTTGGGACTACCTCCATGCAGAGAGGTAGAATTTTACATCGAACTATACCCCAGGATGAAACTGATATCTACACTAGCATATCTGTTGGATCCCATATAGCTTCATGAGTTAAAAGTATATTTTGAGGATATAGAGAGAAATGGGTTCATAAGGCACATCATTTCTCCATGAGAATCCCCGATTTTGATCGCCAACAAGGTAGATGGAAGATTGAGACTCTTTGTGGAATACCAACACCTAAACTAGGTGACCATGTGGAACAAGTATCCACATTTGAGGATTGATGTTATTTTCGATCAGCTAAAGGGGTTCGTTAGTTATTGAATATAAAACTCAGATAAGGCTATCATCAACTCAGTGTACATGATGAGGACATGTAGAAGATGGATTTCAGATGATGGCATGGACACTAGAAGTTCTTGGATATGACATTGAGTGTGACCAATTCCCCAAAATTTATCATGGGACTCATGAATAGGTTATTTAATCCATACATAGATCACTTTGTGGTGGTCTTCATCAATGATATCTTCATTACTTAGCGACAGAGGAGGAGCATGCTTATCATCTGTAGATAGTTCTGGATACACTCAGAGAGCACCACCTTTATAGTAAGATCCCGAAGTTATCGTTATGGATATGAGAGGTCCAATTTCTATGACACATTATCTCAGAGGCTGGAGTTAAAGTGGATCTAGGGAAGATATAGGATTTACTTTCTTGGGAGCCACCTAGGAGTCGGACCAAGGTGTGGAGTAACTTGGGGTTGGTAAAATAAAACTGGATATTTGAGCCTAAATTTTCTAAAATTTTTGAACCCTTCTCATCATTAACAAAGAAGGAAAAAACCTTTTGTCTGGACAGAGAGATGCCATCAGAGATTTCAGGAGTTGAGGAAATGACTTATGAGTTCCCCCATGTTGTGGCTACCAGAATAAGGCGTTGGGTATATAGTCTATTGTGACACATCAGGGACCGGAATTGGATGTTCCCTATTATAGGAGTGATCTGTGATCACTTATGGATCATGACAGCTATGATAGAATGAGAAGAAATATGCTACCCAGGACCTGGAGTTAGAAATAGTGGACTTCTCCCTAAAGATATGGTGACATTTCATGATGGGAGAACATTTTATAGTCTACTCTGATCACAAGAGTATCAGGTTTATCATATCTCAGAAGGACCTAAAGCTGAGATTGCAGTGATGTCTAGAGTTACCCACAGATAATGAATTTGATATATTTTATAATATTAGGAAGGGGAACATGGTAGAAGATGCACTCAGCAGAAGGTCTGGTCGGCAGTTGCTGAGTGAGGCGACATAGCAGCTAACCGCGTTGCAGATATCCTTCATGGATAGAGAAGGACCAGCATATCTATAGTCTATGATAGTCCCTACCCCACTACTTCAATGGGTCAAGGATGCACAACTTTGGGAAATTTACTACAAGGCTCGATGTGCTCAGATATCCTCAGTATAGGAACCTGACAGATTTTATGAAGGTGGGGAGCACATCATTCTTTTTAGAGGGAGTGCCATTGTACCAGTGGCGCTATGGGAGGAGGTGTTGAGGGATTTCTATACTTCCCATCTATATGTACATACTGGTTTAGCTAATATGTTCAAGGACCTTCAGTATTATCACTGGTTCCTAGGGATGAAGAAAGCAGTGATAGAGTTTGTTTCTTGATGCCTCACCTATCAGTAAGTGAAGGTCGAGCATCAGGTTCTCATTGGCTTAGCACAACCACTAGAGGTTATGTGAGTATAAGTGGGATGGAATATCCATAGAAATTGTGACAAGTCTTCCATGTACGTCCAGGGGACCTAATTCTATCTGGGTGTTCGTTGAATGACTCACCAAGTCGGCCCACTTCCTACCTATTCAAGAGTAGAGGTCAGTAGAGGGATTTGGGCGCCTCTACTTATAGAAGATTGTACGAATTCATGTGGTGCCATCGATGATCGTATATGACTGTGAAACATGTTTCACATACCAGTTGTGGATGGATTTGTAGGAGGTGTTTGGGAATCATCTACTTTTGAGCACCACCTTTCATCCTCAGATAGATGGTTAGACAGAGTGGACTATTCAGACGCTAGAGGACATTCTTTGTGCATGCGTCCTAGATTTTAGCCGTAGTTGGGAGGATCACTTGCCTTTGTTGGAGTTCGCATACAACAACAGTTATCACTCCACTATCTGTATGGAACCATTCAAGGCCCTATATGGTCGACATTGCTGATCACCTTTATGCTGGACAGACCCAAGGGAGTCATCACTTATGGGTCCAGAGTTGGTATGAGCTACCACTAAGAAGGTGCAGATCATCGAGGAGAGGATGAGGACTGTATAGAGCAGACATAAGTCTTATGATGACAGGAGGCGGAGAAATTTGAAGTTATAGGAGGGAGACCATGTCAACTTACGAGTCCCACCTCATCGAGGTTTATGGATATTTAGCCAATGTGGAATGTTATCACCGAGTTTTATTAGACCTTTTCTGATACATTGGAGGATTGGAAAAGAGACAAACCACTTGGAACATCCACTGTAGTTGGAGAGGGGTTAGGAAGTCATCCACATATCCCATCTAATGAGATACATGCATAAACCATCTCATATCATCGACCACGGCGAGCTGGAAATTGATGATGGGGTGACATTTATAGAGGTTCCAGTTGAGATTGAGGATCGACAACAGCGAATCCTTTGTGGGTGGTCAATACCACAAGTGCATGTTCACATGTAGCATGTGAATGTCCATTATAGAACTTTGTAGTGGGAGGATCATATTCGTTCTCCGTACCATCATTTGTTTTCTTATTCTATGTTGTGGATTTTGGGGATGAAAATAACTAAGGTGGGGAGAATGTAAAGACCTAGATTTCCATGGAATATTTTTTAATTATATAAAATTATTTCAAGTCTGGGAAAATTGACATTGAGTGATTCTAATGCTAGGTGTTCCTAGAATAATTCTTTATAATTGTTTTAGGTAGGTTCAGAAACACATGAGCATATTTCTCTAACTTTCGAACTAGTTTTACGATTAAAAATCTGAGGGCATCATTGAATCCATAGCCTCAAGATTTTTTAAGGAAGGATTCACTTTGACTACAATAGGTCTGGAGAAAAAGATAAGTTTTTTTACTTTTTAATGAATAATAAAAATAACTTAATTAA
This sequence comes from Viscum album, assembly GCA_963277665.1. Lineage (NCBI taxonomy): Eukaryota > Viridiplantae > Streptophyta > Magnoliopsida > Santalales > Viscaceae > Viscum > Viscum album. The sequence goes on from OY728160.1 coordinate 1,669,129,994, forward strand.
TTTTTTTTCTTTCCTTTCCTCCAATGGACAAATTATAATGTGGGACCGGTGACGTGTCAAGCCAATAAATGGCCTGACCTTTCGATCTTAAGTAATGAAACCATTGGAGAATTAGGAATGTTAATAATTAATGATCCCCATTAATTACCAATTTCGTTACATACCCTCCCCCTCGCCTATTTATATAGAGTGAGAGGAGAGGTGTTGGCATGGAATCACCGAGCAACAAAGTGCTGAAAAAGTACCGAGACACCAAACCCTTGGAGTACAGAGCAGGTTCTAGAGGGCGGTGACAAGTGACACTGAATCCATGAATCAATGATCGACGATTGAGTGACGTATTTGGAGTCTAGTTGCGGGGGGACGTCGATCACCTACCCGCTTCCATAGACGCATGCTCACCATCGTTCTTGAGGTAGGGTTTACTTTTTGTTTTAAATTCAAGAGGTGTATAATCCTCTTTCCTACCTAATATTGTTTCCAAGCTAACGCAGAGTGTACGAGCCTAATGAACCTGAACTGGATGCTCTGCTACCTAGATTCCCCATTTGTTCTCCATGGAAGAACACCGACACAGAAGTACCAGCGACCAGCATCGACAGGGACCAAGTAGGCAGCCGGCACTGGTCGACAGAGGGGGAGAAGGCGGTGCACCCATGCCACCAGAGGAACCAGTTGCGGATCTTCTGTCATAGTAGTCAGAGTAGGTGACCGACACACCAGACGACCGCAGTAGGAGAGATTGGCACGAACAACACACTGTCAGAGGACTCGGGCTGTGACTCGTCAGCTGCAGCGGATTTGAGGAAGGTATTCGACACACCGACCAACCGTGGGTGGAAGATCGGCATGCCGTCACGCGCTACTAGATATGTCGACCTGCACATCGGCCATCTATGATGGGATCGGAAGAAACAACACCAGTGAGTCCTGTAAGACACCTGGAATCACCATGTGGTGCCGTCGTTGTGGAGGAGTCGAACGGCCTCCGAGCCGTTCGGGAGACCGGGGGTCTCCCACCCAAGCCATATAGGGCAGGCCCCAGCTAGAGTGATCGTTGAACCTACCGAAAAACATAGATCATATGGGAAATCAGGGGAGACGCTCTCCCATGCCACCTAGTGTGAGCCTCCTGTGGGCCGCACTCCACCGCGGCTGGGCTGCATGCCCAGCCAACCACCTACCCTGCGGGGTGGGCTGCCTACCCAATGGCCTGCATGCCTAGCGGAACATACCCCCCTTGCGGGAAGAGCCTCCCCTTATGGGCTGATCTACTCTCTAATAAGCCAGGACACCCACAAGAGGGCTATGATACCCCCTTTTGGGTTGGGCTGAAACTCGGCCCAGTAGGCCGAGCCTACCACGACCTAGCCCAGCCGGGTCAGACTGGACCCAGAAACACTTAAACAGACATATCTTGAGAACCGGATGTCCGATTGATGAAACATATTCTGCTCTAGGATCCTTGGATCGATATCGTCCTTTTGGTATACTCCACTTGATGTTTGGATACAGTTGGAGTATGGTCAGGTTGGATCAAACCCGAATCCAATCGATCCCTCAGATCTATAACTATTATAACACACAGACCGGGCGTCCAATTGACACACCGTTTATCACGTTGGAACCCTTAGGACATGATAGTCCTTTGGGTTACTCCTTTGTGGATTTTAGTGGTAGTAGTGGTACGACTGATATCTCGATGGAAGATAATATAGAACTCGAGCGCACAGGGTGTGAGGAATCCTGTGGCAGTCTGTCACCTGAAGAAAGAACATCGATCCTGTGTGGGTCAACATATATCGATCCTGTGTGGGTTATAATCTATCAATCCTGTTTGGGTTAGCTTCTATCATATCCTGTGTGGGTCAGCGCTCAGCGATCCTATGTGGGTCATCACATACAGATCCTTTGTGGGTCAGATCCTGTGTGGATCAGCAAGGGTTAGTTACCTATCGATCCTGTGTGGGTCAGAAGTTGTTCCTCTTTACAGAGTAAGATGATCTAGCTTATGACTAATTATATAGACTTCTGTACATAAGTTATACATTATTGTCAGATGAGTTTTTTCATCTTCATGGTTTTATCTTCGGGGTGTTACATGTGTGGAACTTCTATCTTCAGGGTTTTACCTCTGTGGTACTTCTATCTTTGTGGTGTTATCATCGTGGTGTTTCCAGTGTGGTAATTCTATCTTCATGGTGTTATCTTTGTGGTGTTAACTGTGTGGTACATCAATCTTCATGGTGTTACATGTGTGGTACTTCAACCTTCTTGGTGTTGTCTTGGTGGTGTTACATATGTGGTACTTCTAACATTGTGGTGTTGTCTTTGTGGTGTTACCTTTGTGGTACTTCTACCTCAGTGTTGTTACCTGTGTGGTATTTCTACCTTCGTGGTGTTAACTTTTTGGTATTCATCCCTCATTTGTGATATGATCATATCTTGATAACATAGGTATACATATGGGAATATACCTAAGTAGAGTTGATGTCTTGCTTTGTGGTTTTTTGCTTTGTGGAACTCTAGGAGGCCTACGGGGGTCTCGAGGTCCCTACTGAGTATCGTTATAATCACCCCTATATGGGATATGCCTGAACGTTGTTATGTATTTTGCAGATGACATACATTGTTGATCGAGGATGAGGGATCTAGGATCTTATGGTGCTTGGAGGTGGACTATTTGGGCTGATGTGGAGTTCTCTTGAGATGATATGTACCTACCCTTTAGGTAGGATCCAAAGTGGATGATTTAGGAGCTGTTTTGTAATTATTAGTTGTACTTGTGCCTTTTTTAGTTGGTCTTGTATTCCAGACCCTTTTACATTAAGAACTCTTTTACTTTTAGAACACTTTATCTACAATATTTTACTTCATGGTTCCTTCTTCTTGTGTTCTTGGACAATGTGTCTTTTCAGGTTAAAATGAAATGCCTTCCTATTTTAGGTGTATGGCTTTCCAGTGCTAGTCTCTAGACCATGGCCTATGGAAGGTGGGCGTAAGGTAGTCATGATAAGGGCCCTGAGGGATGAGTCGTGAAAAAATACATGTATTACATTAAATGGGTAAAATATAGTGGACAAAATTATGTAGTTTTTAAATTTGAAGACATACCACATAAAGAGGGAACTTGATTGTGAAAGAGAAGTAGAGATTGCCCTTACCATGGAGAGTTGTTCCTAAAACATGATGATAGGGGCCTTGGGGTATTAATGACACTTTTGGGGAAATTATTTGAAGGTTATACTACCATAGATTCATGTATGATGGATTTTTAGTGAATGGAAATGAATAAATTGGTGGTATTTATATAAAAAGTGGAGTATTTGTTTATTAATTTCCAAATATTGGTCATAAAAATCTGGGTTGGGGAAAATGAGGAACTATGTGCTTTATAATGGAATTACGCATTGTTTTGGGATATTGGGTGATATTTTTTGTTATTTTAATCCAAAAATATCGACCAACATTTTATATTATCTATTTTGTCCTGGAAGATTAATGTTTCCACAAATAAAATGTTTTTAATATTAATGTTTCCATTTTATACATTAGGAAGTAAATTATAGGTCTGTAAATTGATTAACATCCATAAAATAATTTGATATTAAAAAAATATCATATTTTAGTTCATGTATTTTGGTTAATTAGTTATTAAATCATTATAAAATAAATATTAATTCATTAAACATATGGAGAAACCCAAACTATATTTGTACTATTCACAAAAATACTGTATTTTAAGGAATTATGATAAATTCTCTCTAGCCTAATTTTGGCATGATAATTTAAAAAATAATATTTATTTTATTTGAATAAATCAGTAAATAAGATAATTATATGTTTTAAATATAAAATTATGTTTATTAAAAATAATAGTTGATTTAATATGCATAGTAAAATTTATGACACATGAAAAAAATTATTTTAAAATTTATATTCTAATAAAGTGTTTTTATCTCACTATTTCATTAAATTATGTATTATTCATAATATTTTAATTAATTATCAATATTTTGAAATTTTCAAGAAGGTATTATTTCTAAATGAAATATCAATTTATCAAATTCAATCTATATTTTATAAAGAAAAACTATTCTTAAAATGGAAATGATGGAATTGAAATTTTAATTGTTTGAAGGAATTATTATTTAATTAATTATGTTCAAGAAACATAACCACATATTACACCAACATACTCCCAAAGAGTAATGTGTGTGAGGGTGGTAATTTTGTGTGGTACCTCAGATAACATTGTCCAAGTGGTAATCTCCTCTAACATGATCTTCTCCCAAAGAGATTTCATTCAATCTTCACTTGTTGAAATATACCATGGACTTGGTCATGGTAGAAACCCAATTATGATACCTCCCTCCCATGATCTAATAAATGGGATTCAAATGAATTAACTCTAATAGATGAGGTGATTTACTCTTCCTTCTATATCAATTATACATAATCAAAATGTTTCATATAAACACTAATTATAACATTAAAATTATTATCAATTATATAGTTCCCAATGATCATATTGACCAATAATCATAATTGACCAATTTTAAAGTAATGGTCGAATAAATATCCTCACATTTCCCTTTATATTCACATTATTAATAAATATATGTAGTTATCTTGTGTATAATATAATATAAAACACATTTTCATAGGAAAAAATATTATTCATAGAGTTCAGGTCATTACATTATTCCCCCTTAAGAAATTCTATCACAAAAATTTCAACTTGTCATGAAAGTTGAGAAGAGGTATGGGTACTTCTGACTCATTATATCCTCTTGTTCCCACATTTATTCTTCATATATATGGTTCCTCCAAAACACTTTGACATGTTGGGTAGTTTTTTTGAGTAGAACCATGTCTCTACAGTCCAAGATTTCAACCGGATTCTCCTTATAAGAGAGATCTTGTTCTAGTTGCACAACCTCCATATTCAATACATGTTATGGGTTAGGTATGTAAATACATAATATAGATAAATTGAATAAATCAATAACATGGGATATATTTTTTGGATGTACATACTGATATTATACTTATCCTATGTGATCAAGGATTTGATTAGGGACAATTCACCTGGGGCTAAGATTCCCTTTCTTCCTAAACTTATTGACTCTCTACAACGATGATATTATATGGAATTATTTTTTACAACATAAAAATCCATGTCCCTCCAATGATTTTCAAAATAGTTCTTCTTCCAAATCTACGAATCCTTATTGAATTTTTGGATAGATTGAAAATTTTCTATCATCTCTTGAACATGATCAAGCCCAAGAAGTTTTATCTCACTAAACTCATCCCATCTAGTATGTGTTATACACTAATTACCATATAGAGCTTCAGAGAATTTCATTTTAATACTATAATGAAATATGTATTTGTATGAGAAGTCAACTGGTGGGAATTTTTGATCCCATCAACCTATAAATTACATTGAGCAAGTCCTAAACTTGTCCTTGAGTTACTAAGTAGACTTTTCAGATTGGCCATTCATTTGGGGGTGATAGGCCATACTAAAATTCAATTCACTTTTCATATTAGGTGAAATTTTTTTCTTGAATTTGGATGTGAAATTTGGATCATGATCTAAAATGATAGAAAGTGGTACCCATGTAACCTTACCACTTCTATTACATAACTACTATAAATATTTTCAAGAGAGAAATATTCCCTAATAGATATGAAGTGGGATGTTTGGATGGAGTGATCCACTATAACCCTCATGGAATTGATTCTTTGGATGTTCTTAAGAGACCAGTGAGAATGTATATAGTGATATTATCCCACAAGCATGTTGGTATGGGTTGGGGTTGTAATATCCCTTTAGGAAGTTTTCTCTATGCCTTATCTTATTGACACACCAAGAACCTTTTAGTGTAGTATGAAATATCCCTTTTCATGTTAACCCAATAATGAATATCATGAAGGTCCCTATAGATATTTGTTATTCTAGTATGTTTAGATAATTTATAGCTACGAGATTCATCCATCACATCCTTCTTTATTTTTTGTAATATATGGAAAACATAACCTTGTATGAAATTTCATTACACCTTCTTGATCAATATTGATCTTAAGAAAAGTCCCATTCTTCACATCCTCTATTATATCCTATAACAAGGGATATTCTATTTGAAATTTTCTAATATTCAATAGTAATGATGGTTTAGAAATCATTTTGGATAGTATTGATGATGATCCTTTGTATACAATTACCATGTCTAGTTTTACATAGTAATTGATAAAAGGATCACCTTAAATCCTCATCATTTCCAGGAAAATAGTTTCATTCATACTTAATGGATCATAAACTTTGTTTTCTCTTCAAGGATGATAATGAGTTGAAAATTATAGTCTTTAATAAGTTCCAACCGTTTCCTTTATCTAATGTTCAATTAATTTTATGTGAATATACATATCAAACTGTTTGGGTCTGTGTATATGTCAAATTTATCCCGATAAATATAATACCTCCTTATTTTTAGAGAAAAAATGACCATATCTTTCTCCAGGTCATGCGTTGGATAATTCTTCACATGAGGCTTTAACTGTAATGATACACAAGTGATCAAATTTTTATCTTACATGTTGATTCACCCAATTTATTTCATCGATGAATCACTAAAATAATAAATCCTCAACCAATAAATGGTTGGGTTAACAAATCTAATGTAACCAATCTCTTATTAATCACTTGGAAACTTTCTTCACCCTCATTTGTCCAAATGAACATAGACCCTTTTTGAGTTAACTTGTTTAGTGAAATAAAATGTTGTGAAAATGTTTTTACAATCCTCCTATAATATCCTACTAAACCAAGAATACTACAAATCTCACTTACTGTTGTAGGTTGAGAAAAATTCTCTACAACCATTATCTTGGCAGGGTCGACTGATATTCCTTTAATAGTTACAATGATCTCCATGAAAGAAACTTATTTTAACAAAAAATAAAAAAATATAAACTTTCCAAATAGACACTTCTTACTCCGAGTTTGTAATATAACCCTTATATAATCCTCATGCTACAAAATTTTTTTATAATACTTCAGAATATTCTCAATAATATCAAACACAATGTTATCATGGTAGTCCTTAAAGAATTTATTCATCAAATCCATAAAGGTAACATGTACATTAGTCAATCCAAATGGAAAAACAACCAACTCATAATGCCCATATCTTGATCGAGAGGTCGTGTTTGGAATATATTCTTTCTTCCCCTTCAATTGATGATAATCATACCAAAGATAAATCATGGAGAAGAATTGAGACCCATGTAGATGGTATGATAAGTCATCAATCTTTGGAATAAGGTACTTTTTCTCTACTATGATCCCCTTATGTTCTCTATAATAAATGCCTAGGTTGGTTGATATATCATTCTTATTCACAAATATAATATGTGTTACCGAAGGAGACACACATGGCTAGATAAACCCCTTATCCAAACGATCATTGAGTTGTTTCTTTAATTCTTACAGATCTACATTTTTCTATTCAAAATGTGGTATTTTATATCATCTCGGATCCAAGCATGAGATCAATGGATAAATCTACCTCTCTTTCTAGGGGGTTTTAAGGTAACTTCATTTTAAATAAATCCTTATATTATTAAATGATGGGGATATTTTTAAATTGTATACTTTCATTTTATTCTTCATCTTCACTGACCATTTCCCAAAATAATGTTATGGGGGGTGCTTCTAGAAATAATTATGGTCGAGATATATCTTCTTCTAAAACAAGTGTATGTTTTCTATTTAGGACTTCTAAGACTTCCATTATTCTATATATTATCATAGAATTATAATTTGACATCTGATCCATCCCATGTATAATGTCTAATTCCAGCACGGGAATGACCATAAAATTTATGATGTGATTATGATTTCTAAATACAACGCTATAGTTTCTATAGACTGCTGATGCATTGATAATCCCTCAAAGAGTCTTGACTGGTATATGTAATTATAGATGTTCGGGGACTGATTCTATATTATTTTCAATCATGGAGGAGATATGGGAATTTAATGAACCAGAATGAAAGTACTTGATATCATTTGGAGAACAATGAGAGTATGTACCACCATATCATTTATAGCTTCATCATCATACATCATGATAGAAGAAGACCAATATTGATCCCTTAGCCTATGAGGAGGTCTAGGATGATTACATTACATTACCTTATGACTTGAATAGTTATTAGAAAAGTTCACCATAAATCCATACTTAAAGCATTGGACTTCAGGATGGTCTTTCACCATCTTCCCTTTTCAATTAATATTGAGATGTTGAGGCTTTACCTCATAATGAAAGTTATGATATATATGTACAAGTTATCCACACTTATAAAATTTCACACTCCCATGAAAGTAGTTGCTTAAATTCTTCTTCCCACATTTGTTGCATATGGAAACTTTCCCTTACATTCCACCTTCTCCATGATCAATGTTTCTCCCTAGTCTTGGCTCCATTGGTCTCTTATTTTTATTCAATATATAGGATGAATAGGTCTCTCCCAACTACAGTTCTATGATCATAGCACTCCACACTATCTCCTCATAGTCATCATAGATTTAATAGGCTCGGTTCATCCGTAGCTGTGTTGTTATGCCACCAAATAATATATCATCCTTTCCATTAAGATCCATGACAAGCCTAGAGGTGTAATAAGAAAGACTTATAAATTTCATCTTATAGCTTCCCACTGATTTGTTTTCCTTCAACCTTATCTCTATAAATTCTTTCTCCATTTCCATTATCATCAAACAATATAAATATTTATTGAAAATGTATCACTTAAACACTTCTCACTCCATAGAATCCATATACCTTCTTGGATTCATGTTTTAAATTAGTGACCACCCCTAATAAACTTTTCTCTATATGTGGAACAAATCTAGGGTGACTTTTTTATATTTTGAAAAACAGAATATAGAAAAGTTCTTTTTTATAGTGCTGATCCATTGTTCAATAATAAATGGATCGGTAGATCCACTGAAAAAAGGTGGTCATTGATATATAAAAGACTCAATAGAAATTTATTCACTTGGAGGTGAATCCAGTCACTCATATTGATTCAACATATTTTTTATAACTTCAGTTAGCTGATTCATCACTAGAATGATATTTTCCATTCCAGATTCCATAGGAGTTCTATACGCGCTCGGTCCATTATACTCACATGTACATAGTTCCTATGATTTCATTCCATTTTCTAAAATAATAAACAATTTTTGATAAATGTGTTTCTTTTAAAAATTTTATAATTCTAAAGGAATTTCATGTCTTAAAAAATCATGAATAAATATGTTATTGATTAATAAGAACTAAATTTTCAATATATCCTTCATAATGGATCCTAAAAATCTTGTCATTAATAAAAAATATCCCATATGAATGTCAATACAGTATTGTATCAAGGCCCATTTTTTCCCCAGTTACCTTTCATGTCTATCTTAAAGTAGGTTTTTTTGTTGTTACCACTACATATGCCATTCCAAGTGCCACATCCACTTGTTTTTATCTAGAAATGAAGTTCGTTGCTGAGAAACCACTTAATAGTTCACAGAAATACCAGGATGTTTTAAGATATTTAAAAATTTCTATATTGTTCTTCCAAAACATTTAAAATCATAATTTCAATAATAGTGATACTATAATTTAATTTCAACTATAGAATCCTACATTTTTACTACATTACTTTTAATTACACTATACAAATAGAGGATCTTTTAATGTTTAGTTTCTTGTAAAAAGGGTAAAAAATACCTAAAAATAGAAAAAATTATTCTTATATGATTGAAAGTATTCATCATATATTGATAATATTTTCATTTTATGCATATCATAACCCATGTAAATACATCAATAGAGAGGGTGAGCATAATTCCTAGTAAGGGAAATAAATGGAAACAATTTACATGTGACCATGAGAAATATCATAATGAACTTGAGGAATATTAAAAAGGAATCTGAAAAGGGAAAAGTGAATATTCTAATAAAAATAACATGAATCATAACAAGGTAATTTTTTTACAACATTTATTTTTTACATTTGTAAGAATATAACCTAGTTTATTCACCAAGGTGTTACAAATGATAAAATAACAAGGTTATTCCCCATGGTATCATAAAACATTTCATCTCTAGAGATTTACATATTTACCCAGTAAATCAAAAAACATTTATGGAACGCCCTTAATATGACTTAATTTCATGTGATACATATATTTCATAATCAAAAATTTCATTAATAACCCTTAGAGAATAAAAGAAATGAGTTTCATAACAAAATCATGGAATTTTTATGTGTATTAAAACATGACCATTTATTCATTTTTATCCCATAAAAAAGGAATATGGATTTCATTTATGTTGAAAATGGAATAATATAAATCTTTTTACTTATAGTTGAATACCCTTGGAAAATAAATAGTCAAGGATATTTGAAAAAATAAAATGAAAGAGAACTTCTTTAGGATAAGAGGAGAATTTTGAGAATTAAATTTAGCACCATAACGGGTATAAAATGTTGTTTTAGCAAATGGTAAAATTAAAGGGTACAAGGGTATAACACTTTTAAAATAGTTTTATTACATTAAATAATTAATATAATGTGGAAAAAATGACTCTCTTGGTAAATTAGATGATAAATCATAAAAATAGGGATGTTTAATGGAAAAGAGAAGTGAAGATTTACCTTACCTAGAAGAGTTGTTCCTAAAACAAGAGGATTGAGACCTTATGATCTTGAGGAATCCTTGGGAGGACTTACTGGGAGGGAAAAATACCAGTTCATTGGGTAGGATGGATTTTGAGTGAATGGATATGGAGAAATGTTTGGTTATTTATATAAAAAGAGGAGGATTTGTTTATTAATTTCCAAATATAGTCCTTTGAATCCTAGGCTATAGAAAATAAAAAACCACGAGTTTTCTCATGGTATCTTCCCATTTTTTGGGTCAAATTATTGATATTTTATGTTATTTGAATCCACAATATTCAATTTGCATTTTATATTACTTCATTTTTCTTGGAAATGTATGGTTTAAGAAACATTTTTTAATGTTAATGTTACAATTTTAGACTATGGAAAGTAAATTATAGGTTTTTAAATTAATTAAAATCCATTAAAAAATTGATATTAATAAAATATTATATTTTTTGCCATGTATTTTGGATAATAAATTATTACACTAGTATGATATAATTATGTTGTCATTAAAAATACCGAGACTCTAACTGTATTTTTACTATTCATGAAAAAATAATATATTTTATAAAATTCTCATAAATTAACCCTAACCTAATTTTGTAATGATGATTTAAAAAATTATTTTTATTATCATAATACTTCTCTTAGTATGATAATTCATTCATTTAAATATAATAATAGTAATTCATTAAAAATAATATCATATTAAAAATGCATAGAAAAATGTTTCACACATGAAAAACAATTATTTTATCATTTATATAAAAATTAATGTGTTTATATCACACTTTTTCATTAAAATTAATAATATTTATATTATATTATTTTAGTATAAATATTTATATATCTTATGGAAAGTACACTTTTTGACCAAAAAATCAATTTATCAAATTCCATCTCATTTTTATTTAGGAAAGATATTCTAAAATAAAATTGATGGAATAAGATGTTTTTATAAAAAGGAATTAAATATTAATTAAATACACCTAGAAACATACCCCCTTTTACAGCTGTATACACCCTAAGAGTAAGGTGTGTGATGGTGGTAGTTCTGCGGGGTAACGTGATTGTCATTAACTGAGTGGTAATCTCTACTAACATAAACTTCTCTTATAGGAAATTTCATTCACGCTTCACTTGTTGAAGCTCGGTTTGGAAATGTTCAAGGTTGAAAAAAATGGTCATAAATCCTTCCCATGATTTGAAAAATTGGCTTCAAACGACATGAATCTACTTGTTTAGGCCATCAAATCGTAATTCTATATCAATTATCCTTGTTAAAATTTTACTTATAAACACTAATTTTAATATTAAAATTCTTATCAATAGTATAGTTTCCAATATACATAATTGACCAATAGAAAAGCAATGGTTGAATATAGAGGGTGAAATTTCTCTTAAATTCACTTCATCATTGATAATATGGCTTATTTGTATAATTTAATATAACACACATTTTATCCTGAAAAAAAATATTCAAAAAGTTGAGTTCATTTCATAGTGGAATACATCCGGAAGGGTTAGGTATACCCCATAGGCCCTAGTTTTGATTCAAATTATATCAATCAACACATTTTTAGTTTTATTATGTACTTATTTTTGAAACGTTTTGATGGGTACATTATATCGGATGGACATGATTAGTTTCAGGAAGACTCGAGGAGTGTGTTCTCTCATATGAGTATTACTGTGAAGCCTCGAGTGGAATCCTAGGTTGGCGATGATAGGGCGATGATACATTGAGACATGGCGACTATCTTGAGTATATATAGGTGTTTTTTTCTTATTTCCCCCTCTCTGATTGAATTATCATTATGATACCAATATGAATATCTTTTGATTCTTTGTGTTTGTTGATTTTGGGGTGTCTTACATGTTATGTTTATACTCACTAAAGAATGGGATATTCTCACATGGGTCATATTAGATAAAAATGATATTCTCTTCAGAAAAGAACTTAGAGTAATAGAAGTATATGGATATTTATTTTTTATGATGTTTTGTAGATGGTTAGCAATGTTTTATCTCATTTTCAGTCCCTGTTCTCTATCATGTTGGACTCATTTATAGTATTTATGTGTTTTATTTGGTCCTATTTTTTATGGAACTTCTGTTGTAATCTGAAATGTAGTTTTTTATGCATTCTTATTTTTGGTCATAGAAACATATTTCAATTAAGTATTGTAGTGGTGTTTGGAGATTCATGTGGGTGTATATATACCATAGGATAAGGCTTCACATGTGTCTGATATGCCTATTTAGTGCAGAACACCATACCCTAGCCAATTTTTGGTGGGATTAGTGTGTCACACCTAGCTAACCATTATCCAGAATGGCTTTAGAGGTTTGGGTCAATACATAGTGGTATCAAAGGACAGAGTGGTCTTTAGAATTGATTTTGTAGAGAATCAAACTACGAGGGTTGGTTTGGGAACAAGGGAAATAGTGTTAAGGTGTTTCATGTTCGAAACTCAAGAATAGAAACCTAGTGATGGTGTGGAAGCTGATATATCCATTTATTATGAAATATGAAAATGTTCTTGTTTACATTATACATGTAGGAATTGGTTTCCTAATAAAATTTTTACATGCATCATATAGGATTGGGTTCTGATTTACATGTCCTTGTTGAGCCGACTTCAAATATATTCTCATTTACCATGGTGTATATTGATTTTTTATTGGATGTATCTATGTTGATAGATAGATTTTAATCCATAGTAGGATCATGATGAGGACAAACCAAGTGATGCCGATTCAGTTTTGTGGCCAATGGAAGATGTTGTACATTTATGTGGGTTGTCGGTCTTATCTCCACACGCTATGTAGTCTATTGACATAGATGTGCATGCAAGTGATGTTCATAGTATGAGAACACTTCATGAGTTATAAATACTGATACACATTAGGTTTTAGAGTTAACTGGACCACTAGGTAGTTGAGGTAAGACTCATGTATGTTAGGTGGGTTTTCTACCCAGTCATTACCCCCTCTGATCAGATGGAGGTCTTAATGGTGAGTGTTATCCATGGATCCATAGTTTGATGGTGGATCCTAGTGAATAAAAAACATGATTATGTGACTCTCACATTGATAAAGTTTTAAATCTTCTATAGAGTAATGTTTATTCCAGTGATTATGTGGAATTGTGTATCCATGATCTTCTAGAACTCAAGTGGGGAAATATGTCATTTGTTCAGTATGTGTCAAGGTTAAACAACATTTTTGGAACTATTTGGATATGTCTTTAATGATTTATTTTGATTATAGACCATATAACATGTCCTTTAATGAGATATCTAATTTTGAGTGGTCTCTCATTGTATACCTAAATACACTATAGTTCTTTAGCAAGTGTTTGTAGTTGGGAGATTTCAAGCTGATTTGAAATCAATAGTTGGTTCTGATAGTGGAATCTTGAAGCTGAGATGTTACCTGATGGTATACAATGTAAAACATAGGTATCTAGACACATGAAAAATTTCTAAATACTATAACATGGTAGATGTTATGTACCTTAGGGATCCCAGGATGATTCCAGTTAGCCGAGGTAGGGGTAATGTTAGTTATTTGGTGGGAGAATAAATCTAATTAAAGATTTCTTAACCCCATTTCAAAAGATAAGGAGATGGTTAATAGACTTCCAAATTAGAGGTAGTGGTTTTAACATGTAGGTTTTCATAGTGGATAATGTGGTAGAGGTGCTGGCATCATTATGAGATGTTTTCAATGTTTTTATTTGTTTCCACCACCACAACAAGGTAGTTCAAACTAGGCTTGGTGAGCTAGTGATGAGGCACATGGGTATGTTTAGGTAATAGATTATTATGACCTAGAGTCTTAAATAATGACTCAATGAATAATATGTATTTTTTATGTATTAGATACAATACTTATAAACATAAGTGCAATCCATTTTTTCATGAACACATAGCTTATTCGAGATCTATATTTCATAGTGTTGGCTTTGGCTTTATCCTTTCATTTATAGACTCATATCTGAGGAGATTCCATTATTAGACCCTTATTATTGAATTCTGACCTGACTCATAGAGGATAGATCTTCTGATGGGAAATTTTGGAATCCATGAGGATGCATTTTGACATCATTATTTTTATGGACTCACTCTCCATGGTATATGCATATATTGATTGCTTTATATAGAGGATGTTGTGCATTTGAGTTTATGGGATGAGGTTTTCCTTAATTAGAGAGATATAAGTATAAGAAGAGTGGGATGGATTTTATGTAATATTATATAACCAATTACTCATCATTTTATTGTTATTATCCTTAGAGAAACAGATGATATGAGATTTTAGCTTCCTGTAGTATTGGAAGATTATGAAGACAATTTCCCCAATGAAATATGAGGATTACATCCCCAATGAATGATCAAATTTTTAATAAAGTAAATGAAGGTAAAACCACCATATATGTTCCTTCATATCAAATATATCCCATAGATATTTGAGAAAAAAAGTGTAGTTTGAGGATTTGTAGAGGAAGAGATATTTTAGACCTAGTGTTCCCCTTGGGCAGACCCAGTGTTGTTCGCAAAAAAGGAAGATGTGCACTTGAGATTACGTGTCGATTACTATCACCTTAATTGGTGACCCTAAATAATATGTATCCTCAATTAAGAATCATTGATCTATTTAAACATTTATAGGGTTTAGGTCTCTCTTGACGATTTGGATTTGGATGGGCTATCCCCAGATTTGAGTTCGAGAGGAGGATATACCAAAGAATAAATTTTATTGATGATATGTTCACTATGAATAATTTGTGATTACCATTAAAATCAAAAACACCATAATAATGTTCATGGGATTCATGAACCAGATGATTAAACCCTTATTGGGCTTGTTCATGGTAGTATTCATCCACTACATCCATGTGCACTCTTCCTCAAAGGAAGAGCACAAGAGACATTTGATGATGGTTGTTTACGTACTCCAAGAGAACCAATTGTAAGGAAATATCTCAATCTTTATGTTTTGGATTTGATTGATCCAATTCATAGGATATGTGATCTTAGAAGATTGAGTAGTAGTGGACCAAATAATGTTGAGGTAGTTTTAGATTCAGAGCCACCTAAGAGCCTAAATAAGGTACAAATATTCCTTGGGTTGATAGGATACTATTATAGCTTCCATCCCAAAATCTCTAGGATTTTGGTACCCTTGAGTACCATGAACTAAAAGGGGAAACCATTAATGTTGACTAAAAGGTTCCAGCAGACATTTTAGGAGTTGTGGAAGCAGTTGAAAATCATCCCCATATTGATTCTTCTATAGTTGGTTGTTGAGTATATGGTGTTCTATGATTCCTTTATAACTAGTATCATATGTGTTCTGATGTATAAGTAGGTGATGATTGATTATGGGTCCTAAAAACTAGTACCCCATGATAATGAATACATGACCCAAATTATAGGTCTAGTAAGAGTGGTCTTCGTGCAGAGAATGTGGAGACAAAAAAGTATTGGAGGGAGGTTTATTATCTATTATGATCACAAGTGACTCAAGTAAATATTATCAAAGAAGTATCTTAACACGGGGCAGAGGAATTAACTAGGGTTCTTATAGGATTATTACATTGAGATATTCTATACACATAGGAAGGGAAATATTGTGGAAGATTCTATTAGTAGAGGACCTTGTCCATAGTTAGTGAACGAGGTATCAGAGTAGTTAGCCTCATTGAAATTTTCATTAGTGGATGAGGATAGTAAATATTACCTCCATTTTATGGTTACTACCCATACTTCTTCATCTGTTTAGGGACACTCAACATGGGGATATCAATCATGATTACATGTGTGGAAATATATCCAATGGATGCGATCCTAATTGATTTTATGAAGTTATTTGATACATTGTCCTTTTTCATAGACATATGATGGTACCATAAATGCTATGAGAGGAGTTTCCAAGGGAGTTTCTTACATCCCCATTAGTGGAATTTACATGAGTCGTAAAGATATACCAGGACCTTAATCATTAATTTTGGTGAAAGGGGCTGAAGAGATGTTTAGATTAGTTAATCTCTCAGTGCATCACTTTCTAGGAAGTGAAGGTCGAGCACTATGTCCCAACAAGTTTTGATCAACCACCAGCGGTTTGGAAGTGGAAGTGGGATGATATCTCTATATAATATGTTACTGGGAATTCAATTTTTTTGATCCATGATGCTATCTTGGTGATTGTATAACAAATCACCACAATATCCAAATTCAAAGCCATTCGATAATATAATTTAGTTTGAAGCATCAAAATCCTTTATATGAAAGAGATAGTCCCACTTCCTGGATTTCCCTTGACAACTGTTTCATATCAGGATGCTCACTTCACATCCTGATAATGGAGAGGATTGTAGGTGGACTTAGAGACTCTATTTTATTTGTGATAAACATTCCAGCCATATATATATGGGAAGAATGAGATGTCTATTCAGGTTCTGAATCACATTCTTAATGATTGGATTTTAGAGTTTTTAAATAGTTTGTAGAACCATACATCCTTGGAAGAGGATGCATATAATAACAAATACAACTCCACCATCGATATTCCACAATTAAAGTCCTTTTACTATAGAACCTATAGGTCACCACTGTGATAGACTAATCCAAGGATGTTAGAACATAGGGTCTTTCAACTTGTGAATGAAATGAAAGATAAGGTTTTTATTATCTTGGAGTAGATGAGAACTGCTTATCAATCATATGTCTTATGAGGACATATGATGGGGGCCTTCAGAGTTCTATGTGTGAGACCATTGGTTCCAAAATTAATCACCGTTAGGATGTTAACAAAAATATAGAATTGGTAGAAAGGTATAATAGATATTCATTGGCTATTTCTTGAAACTATTTAGGGTTAGAGAAGTGGCCAAAATATTTTCCATATTTTATTAGTTATACGAAGTGAATGATGTATTCTATGTGTTGTAGCTAAGAGATACGTACCTGGCCCATCAAATATATCAACCATGGTGAACTAGAAATATTGGATGGAGATACCATCATGGTGTACCTGGTAGATACTAAGGATTACTAGGAAATAAACCATCATGTGTGAGTAATTCCATTGGCCCATGTTTGATTGTATCATGATAATCTTCAGAAGTGTACCCAAGAGTGGTAAAATAAGATCCAAGCTCTATATACTAATCATTTTATCCTTTTAAAACATTTTAATATTTTAAAAAATATTTTTTATATCAAGGAATCGAGTCAACATGTGATTCTGGGGTTTGGGAGGCTTGTTATTGATGTATTAAATTTTTAAATATATTATATCACATTTAAGACGTTTTATAAAACTATGGAATTTCTCTTGAATTTTTTATCAAATGAGTAAAATAAGACCAACATTAAATATAAAATATCATTTTTACCCTTGGACTGATATAATCTATATCTATGTCGATATTTTAACTAAACCAGTCCTGGATGGAATATTAAGTGACAAAATTTATTTATTTATTTATTATTCAATGACTGACCCTGACCTATCTTATTCTTTATTTATACCTAGTTATAGAAAAATCTAATGGTTAGATGCATAAGCCTAGATATTTTGAGATGGTCATCGTCTAATTTTTTGGCAGATGATAATAGATCATGTATCAATGATCAGTATACCACAATGATCATCAATTCAAATGGAATTCTTGGATCATGAAAATGAAAATGACACAGACACCACTATATTTCAATGATCAATCCAACATTTAGGTCAGGTATTTTTTTTGATTTTTCTAACCTCATATTTGATTCCGTAAAGTCAAATATGAATTAATTTTCTTAACAAATCAATTGATGGGTTGATTATTGATTTACAATTGATGGATTTTTATCACATGAATTATGTTTTGTTGATCCTTGTTTGTTCATCATCATTTGATATTTTCCTGTAAATGGATTGAGTCCAGCCAAAAAAATGGTTGAGGGTCATTCCTCTAGTTTTGATTTCTTTTTTATTTTCTCCCCTCATTCTTTGAACAATCATAATCAATGTTTCCTTGACTAGATGTTTGAAAAAAATCCAAAAACCCATGATATAAATATTTTCTTTTAGTGTAATAGATCATTACTATAGGTTCATATTTAAGATTTAAAGAATGATCTAAGTGTTATGACATGAAAAAAAGATTTTTAGGTTTTATTGGGTGTTCTTAATACATGGAATATCAATTTAATGGTGTTGTAGGATTAGAATAGACTTCCAAAATGATGTATGTCCACAATCTTGTCACTGATGATGGCTCATGATCAGTCCCCCATAAATCTAACAGTTACAATTGTTATTTTTTAGTAGATCCAGAAGTGATGGGTTTATGGTAAATAAATATATAAAATACTATAAATTATATGAAACATTGTCATATATGGTGTGTAGTTTGAAGAACACAAAATATAAGTATCCCCTTACCTAGTGGCTAGGGTTTATGCACAGAGAAAAACTACACATTCTGTGTGACTTGTTGCACATCATGTGAACCAAATTTAGATGCATAACATGTACCCCAATGATACATAGGCACAAACATGACCATGTACATGGGATCAACTAGGATACATGGGGAAATATAGGGTACTCAAGGATTTCCAGTGTACACAAGCATAACTAATGTACATAGGCAAGACCATAGTACATAGGCACGAACAAAACTATATGGGAACATGAAAAAACTAGGTTAATAAAAGTAATAGATTTATAGACCATGAATTTCCTATAAACACCCTGTAATCCTTCCAAGTAAAGTTGAATCACCCATTCTATTTGGTCTAGATGAGTTTCAATATGGTGTGTTCCTTTTGTTGATCCCTATGAAGGTATAGTGAGGCATCTAATCTTGAGAATAAGATGAGTAATCCCCTCTGTGGGTTAGTACTGTATAGATTTATGTATCCCTCTATGTGTCCCCAAGTGTGATTCTATATCACTATTCCTTAGGTTGGGTTAGGTATCCCATTACAGAATTCAAGGGCATGTGACCCCCATTATAGCAGACTACTCTGGGTAGGGTTAAGTGTACACCATTAGCCATAGGTGTGATACCCTATGAATGTATTCAAATCTTATTACATAGAACATGTACTAATTCATAGCATGTCATGATGAGACTCAAACTATTATATGGTTTACATTAGTGTAAGATAAGATTGAGGAGTGTGTTCTGTCAAATGATCATTACCTTGAAACATTGAGTGGAATCTTAGTCTTGATGTTATTACATGAACTTACATTGAGAATTTGTATCTATCTTGGTAATTTATTGGTTGTTATTATTAATTATTCTCTCTCTCTCTTTGATTCACTTATCCTTTTGAAATTAAGATTAATCTCTTGTATTTCTATTTGTTTGGTGATTTTGGGGTGTCCTACTGTGTATGTTTATACTCACACCTCTATGGGTACAACCAACACATGTCTTGTATTTTTAAAGTGAAAAGCCTTTGGACAGAGTCCATATAAGATTAGGAGAAGGTGAATCAATGTTTTTTTTAGAAAAACCATTTTCGATTCTTGGAGTTTCATTATTTTTAATTCCTTCTTTCTCTAGTAGGTTGGAATATTTTATTGTTTTAGTGGTCTTGTATTTAGTCATTTTTCATTATTTTACATAAATTATAATTTGATGTGGGATTAGTTGTAAACATGCATATTTTTGGTCTCAAATATATATTTCCTTTCCGTGTTGTTATTTTTTCTGGAGATGTGTGTGTTTATATAGGTACCTTTGGCTAAGGCCACCCTTGTGTGTGATATGACTATAGGATGTTGTTCTCCATCACCTAAAATATTAGAATCCATATTGGGGTGTCACTCTTAGCTTATTTTATTCCTTTTCGGCCTCAATGGTTCTATTTTTGATAACTTTCTTATAATTGGCCCATTCGAATACTAAATTTTCATAAATTCCCCCAAAAATAATGGAACATTCAAAATTTAAGTATGTAATATTTTTTGTGGTTCACAATGTCATCAAAATTATGAAATGAAATAATAGTCATTTATTGTCTAATTTATAATGAAAATATAATTTAGAACTTATTTCTTTTAGTCAATATTTATAATTAAAAAAAATATAATCTAACATATACATAATATTAATTATGATGAATGTATATGTTTTCAAATTAGTCAATCATTGTAAAATTCCACTTCTTATTGTTAATATCTATTAATTGATGTATATCTATAATAATTATGTATTATAGGAATTAAATTTAGGCAAGACATTCATTTTATAGTTAAATAGTAATAAATATGATACTATAATTGTAGTAAAATTTATGAAGTTGGTTTTTCATAATTACATGAATACTTTGTGGAATTAAATACAACATTTCTTTTCCACATGAGCCATTATTCGATTATTTTGTAACTAAATGTTATTTAAAAATATAGAAAAAGATATCTTATTTATAAAGGTAGAAACATGGATATGCTGTTTAAAATTTTTAATTAAATTAATGTTAATTTTATCTAAATATAATTCTTAGATATTGGTTGTTAACGAACATGAATGTTCCTTAGAGTTAAAGTTCATTCATATACATGAATAAACTAACAGTTCATTAAATCAAATTTTTATTCATCATGAAATTCATACAGAGCATCCATAGATGTATTTCAAAGAGAACATGATTCAAGGATGAAAATAAGAAAATAAGTATTGGATATGTACTTGAATATTGGATATTTAATTGAGAGAAAATTATTTTATAGGATATATATTTTAAATTTATAATATAAATTTCGTTGTGTTTAATGAAATCATGGTGTATAATAATTTTTTAATTTAGAAAAGTACATATTTGATAATATATTCAAGGTGTATACTATATTCACTAAATTCCATATGTGTGATTCATAAATATAATATAAATATATTTATTATTAAATAGTAACAATAGTAAATATATTATTACTCAATTTATATTATATTTTTTAAACATTTCATGATATTTATATGAAAATATAGATCCTAATTCAATTTTCAATTTTCGGAATTTTGATAAACATTCAATTTAATTTGTTTACCATTGTGTTCATTATTAATTTAAACTGTGGGTTTTGTTAAAATTTGTTGGAAACAGCATTTCTATCAATACTTTTGAAATCACATCTTTTGGCAATGTACAAAAATATTCTATAAGATGGAATGTATTATGTAATACATATCATTCTGAATAGTGGAAATTAAGTGAATTATTTTTCAAGATGACACAAATACAGATTCATTTTATACTAGATCACTCATATTAGACCATATAACACCCAACATACTTATTTAGGATTCAATTTAACTCTATTTGATGACACCCAACAAAATAGGGTTCATGGGAAATTTCATAAAGGAAAATTTTCATTTAGTTTTATCTACCTATTATAATGTATTATTTTAATTCTATTCATGTTAGACTTAGTTAATGACAATAAAATGTTATATGTTATTAGAAAGCTATAACATCATCATCCAATGAAATCATGGGATAATAATAACAATAAAATTTAATTAATTCTAATTTGTGACATGTAAATTGAAATTAAATTTTTGAAAACCAACAACCTAGTAGTTTGAATTTTCATTTATGTTATGTTTCTAATAAAATGTTACAATGGAATAATTATTAGTTGCACTTTTTCTGATGAAATTTGTGAAAAATATAGGACTTATGAAAGATGAAACCAAACCAACTAACATTATATTACTACAAAATTTCTATGTCATGAGACTCAACTATTTTTATTTCCATATTCCATTAATAAGAAACATCAAATTCGAAAAGAAATAGTGTAACATTATATTCATTTAATATCATTTAACATTGTACAAAATTGGTAATTGTTTCCATAATTATGAATTATATAATGATTATGATCAATCTAAAAATTACTATAGTACATTCTTTTTAGATATAGGTTGTCATTTAAATACCTTTTAATGAATTATAATATTTATTTTGTATAGAATCTATTATTTTTAAATTAGTATATAATGATATATTTCCATAGAACTTTTTCTCATTGTATCTTTTCAAACTTTACATCACTATAAACATATGTTGAATGGGTACCTATCTTGGTTATTAATTTACCACATTTTCATTATTACTATATCTATTTATGATTCAAAATTCTTAAATTACTAATTCTGTGTATTTTGAAAAATTACTAACATTATTTACTCATTAGTATAACAAAAATATGGCATCCCGCCTTTTTAAAACATAACTTTTCATTACATTTTCCATAAAGAGGATCTTTAAAGTCTAGTGTCTTGGAAATCAGGAACATAATACATGAAAACAACCTAAAAAATTCTTATAAACCACTTTTGAAGCTTCATCATAAGTTCATCATAAGAAGAATTTCTGCATCTCATAACCTAGAGACATATATTAAAAGGAAAGGGTGAGTGGAAATCCCAGTAAGGGTAAGAAAAGGAATAAATGTACTTGTGATATCAAAAAGAACTTGAATAAAAACATAAAGAAATGAGTAATGGAAGAATTTGCATATCATAATGAAAATAACTTGGAACATAACTTGAATATGTGTCTGCAACATTTCATTTATACATTCATGAACATATCACCATGGTCCATGCCCAAGGTGTCATAAAAATTACCAAGGTTATTCACCAAGGTATCGTAAAACTTGTCATATCTAGAGATTAAATCTTTACCCAATGAATTAGAGAGCTATTAGGGAGAACCCTTAATATGTATTTACCTTCATGTGAGCCACATCGATCGTAATCAAAAATTTCATAAATAACCCATAGAGAATAAAAGAAATGGGTTTCATTTCAAAATCGTGACGATTTAAAAGCACTTAAAAAATAAGATCATTTTATCATTTATAACCCATGGAAAGGGAGTGAGGGATATATGTATGTCAATTCCTGAATCAAATATATCATATTTATATATTTATGAATAACCATAGAAACTAAATAGGTCTGAGTATTCACTTAAATTAACAAGGGAATTTCATGAGAGAAAGGGATATAAATTTCTTCAGCCTAACGGCTATATAACATGGTTTTAGAAAACATTGAAAAGAGAGGGGAGAAGGGTCACCCACTCATAAATAATTCAAAATACATTATGGGTACTGAATAAGATCATGGTATGGATATTTTAATGACATACCACATGAAAAGGAAACCTGAAAGAAAAGAGAAGATGTGATTTCTTTTACGAGAAATTCGACAACCTAACATCATCACATAATAATTCCGAAAACATATTGATTAGAGAATAAAGGGTAAATCATAATTTGGAAATGAAATGGGCTATAATAAAAACATATAAGATCATTCCCCCAACATAATGAGATGTAGAATATAAGACACAACATAAAGGAATTCATGACTTAAAAGAGGAAGGTGAAAGAATCCCTTACCTTGAAGAGTAACTTCGAATGATTGAATGTAGAGAACTTGGGAGGATTGAGGGATCCTTGGGAGGCCTCCTTGGGAGGTAAAGAGACCCGAAATCTATTGGAGAGGATTTGGAAATAAAATTAATGAGGGGAAGTCTTGGTATTTATAGGAGAAGTGAGGGGACAAAGCATTAATTTCCAAGGGACACCTCATCGGTGGTATCGTAAAAAGCATGGGCTTGCCCATGGTATTTTACAACGGTATTGGCCACTTGGGACACCTCATACCTTATATTACTATTCATAAGTCGACCAGAATTATTTCATAATTATTATATCCTTAATGATGTCATTAAACACCCGAAACTCAAAAACTATATTTTCACTATTCACAAAAAATTCAGCTTTCTCAGAAAAATCCTAAAATTTCATCATAACCAAATATAGATTCTCTGATTTCAAAAATGTACTCCATTTTATAAAAATAATTTTCTAAATATTTTTAATTTAATTTTTAAATAAAAACACTATTCACTGAATATTCAACTGTTTCAGAAAAATCCCAAAAATTCACCTTAACCAAATATCGATGCTATGATATCAAAAATGATATCCATTTTATGAAAGTAATTTTATAAATATTTTTAATTTAATTTTTAAATTAAAAACACTATTTACCTGAAAAGACTAATACCTAACCAACAATTTCTAAAATAGTTATTTACCTATTTTATTGAATCACATTACTTAATCAGGGTAGCTAAATTATATTAATACTTTCTTAAGTGAAGTTACTTAATCCGTTTGATCACATTACTAATCATAAGAATAAAATAACTATTCATAATTTACTATTCATCAAAAATTAATTTGATCTTATTAGACTCTAAATTTCATACTGAACACAACTGTAGAACACCATTTTTTGAAAGTCATTACACATTTTTAATTATTTAAGGTTTACATAAATATTTTAAAATATTCTTTATTCTAAATTTCATCAATAATATGCATACTATATTTATCCGGACATTTGAAAATTCACAAACTTCATCATAATAAGAAATATCAATTTTTATTTAAAATCAAAGGATTACACAAGGTAGTTATAGTCTCGTTACATAAAACCTTATAACACCAGCATATGACCTAAGAGTAAGGTGTGCTAGGGTGATAGAATATTGGGGCAGCTTGACCAACATTGCACGAGTAGTGATTTCTATCAGCTTGAACTTCTTACAATGACGATTCCTTTCTAGGTTCACATGATTATGTTCGTCTTGGGTTTGGTCCAGAGCAAATCCCAAAGGTGCTAACTCCTTCCCGTGTTCCATCAGATGGGATTCGATCAGCCCGAGACTACTGGATGGGGCCATCAAATCTTCATTCTATATTAATTAATCAAGATCAGTAGTATTTATAGACAATAATCGAAACATTTATTTTCCAACGATCATATTGACCAATGATCATATAACAGTTGAAACCCAATGATGTTATTTTAATTATACTCATTTTATTAAATAAAATATTTTTATTGAGTATAAAATAAAATAACACACAAAGTTAGGAATCAAAATTTATTCAAAATTTCGGGTCGTTACAATCTTCCCCCCTTAAGAAATTGCATCCTCGCAATTTTGAAATTGGGCCTGGAAATTTTTTTGAATGTCCCACATCGGAAAAAGAGTCAGTAAAACTATTACTTTAAAAGAACGAAATGAAAGTACAAAGGTCACCCCAGTTAACCCATACTAGGATTCGATGTAGGAAATCATGGATATGGAAGAGACAACAAAGGGTCAATTTCTAATGGAGAGTGATAGAAAACATGATTAAGATAAAATTAACCAAAAGGGGATCACAAAATTAAGACATGTTAAACGGTCTTTGATTACCTAGTAGGAAACGTAAACGAACAACGTTTTTGTTTTACATTCCTTTTCATAATTTGGAGGAATTCAATTACTACATTAAATATAAACGTAAAGAAATATACTTACCTTCACGTAGAGTTTCATCCCTTATTAATTTTCCACCAAGACTAATCTTTTCTCTAAACAATGAGCATTAAAAAAGACTTGGTCTCATCAAAAGCACAAGAATCATCTTCTAGAAAATCACATAATCCACAAAAGAATAACTATATTTTTCCCTTGTCATTAGTAATCAACTAAAACTAAAATTGTCAGTATGAGATCATATAATCCCCAAAAAGGATAATCGTTTATAAAATGAAATATGACTATTAATCTCCAAAATTCAAAAAATTACCCAAAGTTCCAGAATGACCATTCTATACACAACCATCCTTAAAAATCTTTAGAATAATCCAAACTAAGATTGCAACCCATAACTCAGAAGGATTTAATCACATAGTATTCCCCAATAAATCTTAATATTTATCTCCAAATAACATCGACTAATATTAAAGTCTCATAATAAAGTTTAATTAACCTATTCACATATTTTCTATTCTAGGTTCTTCATTTTCTAGAAATAACCAAAATCATCATATGTCCACAATAAATATATAAATTCTTACAAAAAAATCAACCATTCCTCCTCAATTTAAATCCTGTAGTATTTTATTTCCCTTAGGAAAATAGTACTCAAAAAGAGAAAACATCATCCAAAATAACCTTTATCATTTAATCACAAAATCATTTTCCTTTTTAAAGGATATCCATTTGATAAAACATACGTTTCCAAAATCAACTTATTCATGATCCATAAAATAGCAGGTGCATTAGTCAGTCCAAAGGGAATAACAAAAAATTCATAATGCTAATATCTTGATTGGAAGGATGTTTTTGGAATTTCATCATTCTTCACCCTCAATTGATGATAACCAGAACGAAGATCAATCTTAGAGAATAATTGAGTCCTATGAAGTTGGTCAAATAAGTCATCAATTCTTGGACGAGAGTATTTTTTCTTCGCTGTGATCCCATTCAGTTCTCTATAATCAATGCATAGCTGCATCGATCCGTCCTTCTTCATCACAAAGAGAGCTGGTGCTCCCCAAGGAGACACACTTGGTCAGATAAACCCATTCTCCAAAAGATCTTAGAGTTGTTTCTTTAATTCATCTAGCTCAACATTTTCCATTCTATAGGGGGTCTTTGACATCATATGAGATCTATGTATGAGTTCAATGTAGAAATCTACCTCTCTTTCTGGGGGAGGTCTGGGTAAGTCCTCAAGAAATATATCAACGTATTCCTAGATGATGGGGACATTTTCTAAAAAATAAATCCTTCGTGGGAATCTTATTTCAATTAGGAATATTTTAACTCAAAAGGATTTTATGTCTTAAAACATAATGCTTAGACAATTACATTTTTCTATAATTCCATCATAATGATTCATAAACAGCATGATATTAACCAAACATATCCCCTGGGAGTGTCATAACCAAGAGTGCAGCAGGGCCCGTTCTCGTGTACCACTTCCCATTAGATTCTATCTCAAATTGGTGTTTTTTGGTTTTACCCCTATGTATATCTGTGCCAGAGCCACCTCTACCAGCTCGTATCCAGACAAGGTTGTATTTTCTTGATAAACCAATTACTCAATACTCACCAAAAAATCAGGAATATTTCCTATATTTAAACTATTATATAGGGATCTTCCTAATGTTTTCATATCCTAATTTCCATAAATAACTAAAACATCCTTTGATACCAACTATGGAATCCCAATTTTTTAATACATAACTTTTCATTACATTTTACATACAGAGGATCTTTAATGTCTAGTGTCGTGGAAATAAAAAACATAATACATGAAAAAAACATAAAAAATTATTCTAAACCACTTGAATAGTTTCATCATAAGTTCACCCTAAGTAGAATTACTGCATCTTATAACCTGGAGACATATATTCAAAGGAAAGGGTGAGCAGAAATCCCAGTAAGGGTAAGCAAGGGAATAAATGTACTTTTGATGTCAATAAAAACTTGAATAATAACATAAAGACATGAGTAATGGAAGAATAGGAATATCATAATGACAATAACATGGAAAATAACTTGAATATGTGGATAGAACATTTCATTTATACATTCATGAACATATCACCATGGTCCATCCCCAAGGTGTCATAAAAATTACCAAGGTTATTCACCAAGGTATCGTAAAACTTTTCATTTCTAGAGATTAAATCTTTACCAAATGAATTGGAGCACTATCAGGGCGCACCCTTAATATGCCTTTAATTTCATGTGATCCACATATATAATGATCAAACATTTCATAAATAACCCATAGATAATAAAAGAAATGGGTTTCAATTCAAAATTGTGATGTTTTAAAAGCACATAAAAAATAAGATCATTACATTATTTATAACCCATGGAAAGGGAGTGATGGTTATATGTATGTCAATTATAGAATCAAATATATCATATTTATATATTTATGAACACCCATAGAAATGAAATATGTCTGGGTACTCACATAAATAAACAGGGGAATTTCTTGAGAGAAATGGATAGAAATTTCTGTAGCCTAACAGCTATATAACATGGTTTTAGAAAACATTGAAAAGAGAGGGTACAAGGGTCACCCACTCATAAATAATTAATATTACATTATGGGTACTGAATAAGATCATGTTATGGATATTTTAATGACATAAAACATGAAAAGAAAACATGAAAGAAAAGAGAATATGTGATTTATTTTATGAGAAATTCGGCAGCCTAACGACGTCACATAAAAATTACGAAAACAAATTGATGAGAGAAGAAAGGGTCGCTCATCATTTTTAAATAAAATGGGAATTAATAAGAACATATTATAACATACCCTTAACATAACTAGATGGAAAATATAATACACAACATAAATGAAGTCATTACTTAAAAGAGGAGGGTGAAGGAATCCCTTACCTTGAAGAGTAACTTCAAAATATTGAAAGTCGGGACCTTGGGAGGCTTAAGGATCATTGTGAGGAAACATTGGGAGGAAAGAGACCATAACAATGTCGGGGATGATTTTTAAATAAAATGAATGAGGGAAAGGCATGGTATTTATAGGAGAAGTGAGGGGATAAAGCATTAATTTTCAAGGGAGACCTCATCGATGGTAGTGGAAAAACCATGGGCTTGCCCATGGTATTTTCCCATGGTATTGGCCACATGGGACACCTCATAACTTATCATACTATTCATAAGTCTACCAGAATTATTTCATAATTATTACATCCTTAATGATGTCAATAAACACCAAAAACTCAAAAAACTGTATTTTCACTATTCACCAAAAAATCAACATTATCAAAAAAATCCCAAAATTTCACCTTAACAAAATATCGATGCTATGATTTCAAAAATGAACTCTATTTTATGAAAATAATTTTCTAAATATCTTTAATTCAAGTTTTAAATAAAAACACTATTCACTGAAAATTCTACTGTTTCAGAAAAATCCCAAAAATTCACCTTAACCAAATATCGATACTTTGATTTCAAAAATGAACTCCATTTTATGAAAATAATTTTCTAATAATTTTTAATTTAAATTTTAAATAAAAAAACTATTCACATGAAAAAACTAATACTTAACCAAAAATTTCTAAAACATTTATGAACCTATTTTATTGAATCACATAACCTAATCAAGATAGCTAAATTGTATTATTACTTTCTTAATTGAGGTTACTTAATCTATTTGATCACATTAATAATCATAAGCATAAAATCACTATTCATAATTTACTATTCATAAAAAATTAATTTGATCTTATTAGACTCTAAATTTCATTCTGAACACAACTGTAGAATACCATTTTTTGGAAATCATTACACATATTTAATTATTTAAGGTTTAAATAAATATTTTAAAATATTATTTTTATAAAATTCATCAATAATATGCGTACTATATTTATCCGGACATTTAAAAATTCACAAACTTCATCAAGAGAAGAAATAAAAAATTTTATTTAAAATCAAAGGATTACACAAGGCAGTTACGATCTCGTTACATAACCTCTTATAACACCAGCATAGGACCTAAGAGTAAGGTGTGATAGGGTGATAAAATACTGGGGTGGCTCAGCCAACATTGCCCATGTAATGATTTCTATCGTCTTGAAGTTCTCGCGTAGGTGATTCTGTTCTAGCTTCACACAATGATGTTCACCTTGGGTTTGGTCTAGAACAAAGCCCAAAGGTGCTACCTCCTTCCCAAGTTCTGTTAGATGGGATTCGATCGGCCTGAGACTACTGGATGGGGCCATCGAATCTTCTTTCTATATTAATTAATCAAGATCACTTCTGTTTTTAGAAAATAATCGCAACATTTAGTTTCCAACGATAATATTGACCAATGGTCATATAACAGTCGAAACCCAACAGTCTTATTTTAATTATACTCATTTTATTAAATGAAATAGTTTTGTTGAGTATAAAATAAAATAACACACAAAGTTAGGAATCCAAATTTATTCAAAATTTAGCATCGTTACAAAAAAACCCAAAATAATAATATGTTGACATGATTTTAACATCCTCTATATATTTTATATCTTTGGAAAAAATAATTAAGATAATTAATAAGAAGAAAACAATAACCAAAATTAGATCACTAATCAGGTCCAGTACTGAATTTCATTAGTGGAAATAACATTTTTACTCTATTGTTCTCATAATTACTATTGAAAAAAGGTACACATTAGTGATTAATATCATAGATTATAGTTTACAAGGTGAAAACCATGGTTATAGTGAAAGAATTCAATGTAACTAAAACTGGTATTATAAATACAGAATTTCTTCTATAATAATGGTGGATTACTTGAATATTAATATTTGTTCCATAACTGTAATGCATCACCTATATTGATTATTAAATGGAATTTTCCCAAAATTCCCAATATTATATTCAATTTTAATGAAATTTTATGACTACCACTGCCTAATTTATAATCAGCATTAACTTTATATGACTTTAATAGATATTTTCTTCCAATAGATTGCATATAACATTTAAAACATTTGGGTATTACACCACAAAAAAAGATTCATTTCTACCATAAATAATAAGTATAATGAAATTAAAAGGTGAATTAAAAATATATCCATTTATTGAATCATTCATATAAATTTAATATTGTTTTAAATATAATAATATATTATCCCAAATATTGAGTCTATATACTTATAAATGATAATGATGGATCCTTCCCGATAATCCTATTCAAAAAATGTGATGAAATTTATATTACAAAATCTCAGGAGCTTAGAGATACACTAATTTGGGTGATTGAATAACATTATTATTTTATTTTCTTATGTCTGATAATATTATAATGAAATAAAATCTATAAAATATTTGAGAATGAGGAGCTTTGATTTACCACTAACCTAAACATATTTTAATATAAAAATGTTCTTTTCATTGTTCAAGTGTCAATATTCAATATATAAAACAATAAATGACCATTAGAAAAAATTATGTTAATGTTTTCTTCAATACATATAATTTTTAATAAATAAATGATTTATGGAACGATACAAATGAATATAGGTCACATCATTGATACTTGTTTCACATAACATGTAACATTTTTTATTCTATCTTAATTAACTTATTTTCCCATATAGACTACAACCTCTGATGAAACATCCCAAAAATTTGTATCATGTACCAACACAATTTCATCATCATACCCAATGGTATGGAATATTAAATCTCATATATCATTCACTTATATATTGAAAATAATTTTTAAAAAACATTGGTTTCTGGTTTGAATGCCAATTTTAGTATCTATCAGTAGTATAACAAAACTTCTATAATATAATACTATATATAATATATTATATATATTCTAATGATCTGAGTTTATTTTTATAATATATTTTTCTATTTTTTTGTGAATATACCCCTACAATGATGATTTATTTACATAAATTATTTTTTATAATTCCGTTTGGCCTAATGTGTTTTGGATCCCTTTCTCTCAATTTTATGGTCATTTAGTTTGGATTGAAATGATGATGATGTTTGTATCTATATTTATCATACTAGGAAATTTCATTATAGTATAAGGTCATACAATTTATTCTTGTATTACATCATGTATGATTCCATGTAGAAACATTTCTAACTTAGTATGCATTAAAAACTTACTCGATACGAATGGGGATTGATTTAAGCAGAAACACATATATCCATTCCCTATTAGGATAAATGACACTATATAAACTATAATAGATTAGTGAGGGTGTATTTTAGGACACTAAAGGATCAATATTCCATTTTTTTAAAATAGGGTGATTAATACACATGTGTATAATAGTTAGAGATATCTCAATCATGTTTGAACACAAGGTCATTTGATGAGGTAAGGAACGTATTGATATATTTTAATTAGATATAATGGATTTATTCTTAGATGGAATCAATAGATATATAGTAATGGAGAAAAAATATCTACAACATTGAAATATATATATATATATATAAAATTATATAATTTCAATCTTAGGACCCCTAAAACTCCTTTGGGAATTACTTGGTATGTCATTTTTAATTATGTAGTTCACCATAAGATCAGTGTCCTTTCTGGTGAGTTTATAAACCTAATACCAACTGCCAAGAATAATTATTGGTGATAGAAAAATTCAATACATGAGTTAGGTTGGATGTAAATAGATATAACATGAAGGTATTTGGGATATTTTATTATTATAATGATGTTTATTAGATAACCAATTTGAAAAAACAGATATGAAACATTCAAGTTGTTTTTAAGGGGGGAGACTATGGTAAAGTATATGGATAAATTAAATATGATAGGAATATAAATAGGTGACCATGTAGAAATATTTTCAGGATAATATTGAGATATGAATTACTCATATGTTAATTAATGGCATAATAGTGTGTTGTTATGACTAATTTTTTTTGATGAAGGGTAAGATATTATTCTTCCATGAAAGTGGGTAAATCTATGATGGGCCCATGACCAGAAGTTAAGGATGAAATATTTGTTACGATGAAATATGAATCAGTTGATTTATTCTATAAAAAAATGAGTACTTTATATTTATTTTAGTTCTTTCAAATGAAATATGAAATTAAATTATGCAACTGATTGATTGATGTGAATTAAGAATTTTAATGATCTAAATCAGTTATCCCTTCATCATATTAAATTTTTTATATATTATACATAATATATTATTTTTATAAAAATTTAAAAGATTCGTTAAATGATTTTTTATGTGGGTGATGAAGCCATCATTGAATTCAGTGGGGTTAGTTCAACTTTACAGGATCATAGAAATCTCCTCATTGAATATCAATGCAATATAAAAAGAAAAACTAAATTGGCCCACGAAAATTGAGTTTCTATATTTAGTTGTTTACTAAAAATTCAACAATTCACTATCTATAAAACTAATTATTCATTTTAATATTTCAATTATTATTTACTGTTATGTTTATTTCTCTTCCTATATTACATATGTCTAAATGTTTTATTTGAAATATTTAATTTTCCCCCCATTCACACAACACCTTATCACGTAAAATTTCACAAGTGTTAGTACTATTTTCTTATTATACAGAATAATTTATTTGGAATGGGGTATCTGATGCCCCTTTATTTTGTTATCGTGATTCTGTTATATTTTCAGATATTCAATATTCTATAGCATTTTTCTTCTCTCTTTGGGTTCCGAAACAAATATTTGAAAATCTATAAGGATATAATATCTCAAATTTTTACCGATTGAGATATATTTTTTATTATACCCAATTTTTTATTTTGAATGGTATATATAATACCCCTCTAACATATTTTTTTAATGACCCACTCATTATTTTTTCAATTAAATGTTTCATTTTGAATCATATCCTTTAAGTAGTTTTTACTCTAAGGTTTCATAGGTAATATGGGGCTATTTGTCAAACATTTAATTTCATAACACATGTTTGATTTTAAATACCATTATTTATTTTATATATTATATTCAATAACCTATTTCTTTCATTTATTAAATATATTCAATTTCATAATTTTTTAATCTCAATTTCATGATCTCATTTTTAAATAATGATTTATTTTGAATTATAATCCATATTGTGCATTTGTATTATTTTATCTCAAAACCCATATCACTTTATTTTCATCTAGATATTTATGGTTCTTTACTTGTCTCTATTAATTTATTTTTCCTACATGGCTCATTATTTACTATTTTTAAGGAAGTATAAACTATCTTTTCTTTTAGTCTGGGAAACTACATTTTTCTACGAATGCATTCATTGGATTGTTTTGAAAATTTCATTGTCTATGCTTCAATAGTTGATTATGATAATTTAATAATACTTTTCCTTATTTTAATTATTTTAATTAAAATATTAATGTCTAATGTATTGGAAATTTTTATAAAAATTTGAAAATATTATATTTTTAATGATAACTTGTGTACACGTATTTTTTCTACAATTTTTCTATTTATATTAACAAATCAATACATCATTCCATGACATCTAAAGGAAATTATTTTTATCCTTGAATTATAATATATACCTTTTATTATTATTTCAAAAAATTAATGATATTTATAATTTTTAATGTTATTTTTCTCATACTCCTCAAAATTATTTTTATTTTAATTGATTTTCCTTTGACATAATGGAAATTATTTTTCACACGGTGTTATAAATTTTTTATGAAATGTCTATATCTTTTGGATTAATGATCCTATAATACATATTTCTTTCATAATCATCATCAAAGTATAAGAATATTTTTTCCAATTCCTTTCATTGTTTAATATAATATTTTTAGTTCCTTTATTATAAGGGTATTCAACTAGATTCTATAAATTTAGTGATTGTAGAAATTATTGAATTATCCAAATACTATATATCCAATAAGTAAATATAACATATAATTTATTTTTAATTAAATGTTATTTATATATAATTTTATTGGATACATTTTCATAGTTAATTTTTTCAGGTATTTATTTTATTATAATAATAAATTAATTTCATAAACGAATCTACTTAAAAAATATATGAAATTGATTTTAATTCTAGGGATTAATTATTATGTGATAAATGATAGTATTTTAGTTAAGCTATCATTTATGGATGATGATGTTTGGCGCCTCACATGACCCTCTATTGTATTAGTTATAAGTTTTGATCTAAAGAGATTTGTATATGTGTGAATAATGTAGTCATTTACTAGTGTGGGTGAAAGTTTGTGACTCAAAATGGTGATATATAAAAAGGTGTAATTATGTTTTCTCTTGGGAATGCGTATAAATATTTTAATCATGAAGGTGATATACACATAGTTATAATTAGGTTTCTCCACTATATTTTATATTATTGTGTGACTCAAGATGGTGATATTTCCCCTAAATTATAGTTATTCCATAATTCATTAATATTACTTTATTCTTTTTCACATGATAATTTTATGATATGTTCTTATGTTATTCCATTATTTATCCATGATTTATGATTTATGATTTGATCGGTATAACATTTATAAGTATCTTGATTATACCCATGTGATAATATTTTTTCACTTATGGTCTCTTATTTTTATTGCATAAGTTTACACTTTCTGAGTGACTGAGGCCAAACCTTTCTTATTTTTTCTCTCCCTTAAAGATTTATATGATTCTATCCTATGAGTTATATAAAAGGGAGTCTAAAATGGTTAGATTATAATGAATGATTCAAAATTATTATAAAATAATCTTCTAATGTAATGTTTCTTCAAAGAAACTAAATGATAATATTATGTGAGTTGTATGAGATTATTGTTACATGTAATACTAATTAGCGATTTATGAATGTTTAGCCTGGATAATCTCACGTGTAGTAAAAGGTCATTTTTAAATGTATTTTAGTTTTAGAAATTGACCTAGGAGGGTGGATAAATGGATTGCTCAATTGGGTTCATAGAAGTGTTTAGTTATATTTGAGGACTAGCATTGTTATTTTTTAGAATAAGTTAAATAATATTAGTGAAAACCCTAGGGATTAATCCAAGTGATTATTATATGTATAGGAGAACATCCTAAAATTTTGGTAATATTGATATTGTTGGTTTTTCCTAGAATTTTTATACCTGAATGGATACTAAAATTGAATTCAACATTTGGAATAGATGTGCCTAGAGGTAATAATCCTAGAATGAGTATGTTGGGTATTAATTCAATATTCACCTAATACATGATAAAGAGTCCTAGATTTACACATAATTTGAAACCCCTGGGGAGTATTTTTAGTTATATCATTTTCAATTTATGAAGTATCATGAATCATTTTAAGTTAGAAAAAAATGGGGGATGACAATAGATAACATTGATTAAAACATAGATAATCATGAGTTACCATACTTAATAATTGATCTATTATTTTATGAATACAGGTAATGTTGATCATTTAGAGCATAGACTTAATGATTTTTATTTTATGAATGTTGTAAGAAATTTCCCGATAATTTTTTTGAAAATTATTTTTTAGATTAGGGTAAGAAGTAAATGAAAACCTTAAATCATGAAAAAAAAGATTAAACTGAAATTATCAAGATATGAAATTAATTTGTCATTATAGAAGCCATATTTGGATTGATATTTTCATTTTCATATTTTTGGATGTTATCATAACCATTTTGGTTTTAGTTTTGGGTGAAAAAATGTCCAGAAATATTTATCTATGAAAGGTATGTTTCTAGAAACCAGTAACCAAATATGGGAGTATACTTAAATTGTTGATAATTTTAGTATATTCTTATTATGGAAGAAAAGGTGACATTAGGAGTCTTATTTACGGTTTGGAAGTTGATATGTTAATATAAATTAAATATTGATATAATTTGATATTTTAATAAATGAGTGATATTTATTGTTTATTTTCAGGTATATTCTAAAATTTATGTGGATTATGTAAATCATTTAAGGATTTAACAGGTAGAGGGTTCACATATAAATATACCCCCATATCATTCCTTTTAAAATCCATTGAGAAAATATGGGTTCATTCTCAAAAATAAAAATAAATTCACAAACACAATAAACAATTATCCAAGTCAACCCATACCCAACATGAAGTAAATCTCAACATAAAATAACAATCTGAAAATTCAAATCAAAACAACTTATACAATGTCAATAGTTCCCTTTTCAAGCTATTTTAAAATCACATATCTTTATTTTTTAAATAATAAAAAATCCCATTTAAATCATTTTATATTTATCAAAAATTCATTATTGGGATCATTTACCCACATCAAAACGTTGAATTCATTTTTTATTCATATTAGGAAATATCACCTAAATTTACTAAGATTTTTATTTTACTTATAAATATATATTTAAACCATGAAACAACATTTTTAATTCTGGAACCCCTAAATAATTTTTTTAAAACAAGCTATTAACATTTTAAAATAACGAATCCACATCACCCCATTTGAATTTTGTT
Organism: Viscum album; assembly: GCA_963277665.1. NCBI lineage: Eukaryota > Viridiplantae > Streptophyta > Magnoliopsida > Santalales > Viscaceae > Viscum > Viscum album. Next base: position 1,669,167,614 of record OY728160.1, read on the forward strand.
TTCTTATGAATTTCTTAATTGACATTCATCATTTAAAAATCCAAATGCTTCTTCAAAATATCATTAAAATCGATGAAAATAAAATAATATACCACTCAAAATCAATATTTTTTAAAAGTAAATACTGTTTATGTAGGGCCCTAATAAATGGTTAAGCAGACCATGATTCATTCAAACATCTTCCCATAAGAATTATATTAAGCAGTGTATTTAGGATCCAAATGGTTTTCTAGACCATGTGAGCTCACCAGGTATGACTAATTAAACTCCCATTTTAATCCTCCAAAACATAGATATCAACAAATAAATACATATATTATTAATATAATTTTAAAATAAATCATGGAAGAATGAAATGAACCAAAAGAATGATATTTTTTGTAATCTATCATTTTATCAAGATATGATTTATCCTAGAGAAATAATATACATGATTGATATTTTTTTTCTAAAGATGGTTTAACATCCAATTTTCACATGTACTGAATTGGAGGTCTATTTGCGATATGTAGTGTAATTTTTTTCTCACAAAAAGTTATGTTGGATCTATATAGGAAAAGATAATACATTAATATAATTTCATTAATTTTCACATAGTAGAGTATGAAAAGGATCACCAGGATATTAATAACACAAATTTTGATAGGGGAGGAGTTAAATACTTGGGATGGAATAATTTCCCAATATAAAAATTTCACCGACATCACTACTTCCATGCTTTATGGTGGTGTTTGAATAGTTCAGCTAAACATTCTTGATAGGAAGAGATTTTTAGAACTATAATCATAAATTTCATTCACTATTATTGATTTAATAACTATAATACCTATCATCACATCATTATTGGGATACAATTTAGTGGTTGTGATGGAAAAATAACATTCTTGCTACCTCGAAGGTTGTTGGTTATCTCTGAAAACCCTTCGATTCATTAATTGGTTTTCAAAGTTCCTAGGATCCTTGTAGTTAATGTAATGAGAAATTCACTGAGGGTTGAACAAAGAAGTTATATACTCCAATATATTACTAGGTTTCTTCTATTTGAAATTTCTAGCTAGGTATCCCTCTGTAAGGTCCCATGATTTTGAACCGGGATAAAATTACAATGGCTTTCAAACATTTTCAGTTTATCGATGGGTTAGTTTTTAAACCAAGATTTGGAAATTAATTATGAGTGTTTGAACATTTAAAGGTGTTGGATTTTGGACTTATGTTGATACCAAATAATTTTTACGGGTGTCTTGATAAGACTTGGGAGCACCAGATCCAGAAAATTCCACAATAATGGATCTGCATGGGCTGCACATTGTTGCGGTCCAACCTGTACAACTCACCCAATTTAATAATTTATTTGAATAAAATAATATTTAATGACAGATTTGTGTTTAAATAGAAGAATGGGTTAATAATTATAATGTTATTATTATTTTTATATTTTCATAAATTATTTTGATGTTAAAAGATTATAATTGGGTGATTAGTGATGTGTAATAGTTATGTGAAATTAATGATTGTTTTGGGTATCTCAAAGAAATGATTTTTTTAAATGAGGAGTTTCAAAAATATTAATGAAAAGTTTTATTTACCAGATATTATGGAATTAATAAATTAATGTTTAAATAGAAAGACTAATAATAATATTATAATTATTATCATTAAAATGATATATATTACTAACTTTTTTTAATAATAAAATTTAATGATGGGTTTTTCAAAGTGTTGAATAATAATAATAATGGGATTGTTACTACTTTTGTTTTTATGAGTATAATAATTACATTAAATTATTTACAATTAATTTAGGAGTTTTATTTTTCTGTTTTAAATGGGGAAAATAAAAGGGAGGAGCCTTCCCCTCTCTCCATATACATAGGAGGCACGCAACCCCCCTATGCAACCCTAGGTCCATGGCCGGATCTCCAAAAAATTGACCACATGAAATAATCCCCCTCCATGCGGCTCCTTCTATATGGATGGACTCCTCTCATTCATGCCTCTCCACCTAGAACTGTTCATGGAAGCACACGACCCTGGACGACACCCCCTATGGTGCCCCTTGTTGTGGGTTCTTATTTGATTAATAGTTCCTCCAATTTATTCTTTATTTTGGTCCGATCGAATGAGGTATGGTCCTTACATGTGCTATTCTTCCTCAATCTGGAAATTTATTTCATTTTTGGTACCGATTTATGTTTGAATGATTTTAGGGTTTTGTTGTAACCCGGATTTAGGGTGTTCTTCAATTCTTGGGTTGTGAAATTGGGTTCTTAGGACCCGTTGGCCCATGTTATAGAACCCACCACCAATTTCGTGGTTGATGGGTTTGTTTTCTCTTAACACTGTCATTAGAGTAAGGAAATATATACCATAGTTTGGTTTTTCACCAACCTAATTAGAGTCTGTTAATGTATATATGTTTATGGTTTTTTAACTAGTCTAGTGATGTTCTTTGTCGAGTTAATTTTGGGGTCTTTTATGATTTATTGATTTATGATCACTACGGGGCGTGAATGCCAGTAAATATATATATATAGGTATATATATATGTTAATATATAAACATAGATATAAGTCGTGTGAGTGTGACTGCATGCCAGGTGAAATTAATTGCCGCTGATTAAGTCAAGTTGTTGAGAATTTAATCTGGTTCCACCCAGAGGTAGGGTAGCTTTCAAAGTCCTAAATTTTATAAATGAATTAATAAATTTCTTACTTCACTTTCATTAGAAACTAAATCCATACAGTGAATTATTTATATTGAATGCCTCTTAATATTAAGTTAGCATGTTTAATGATTTAAAATGAAAAAAGTCATAAAAGAATTTTGTGATAAGTAATATCATGTTTTTGTAAAAAACCCATCGAACGAGGTGTGTTTCCATCAAATAAAAATGTAGTAGTAGTTTTATATCATGTTTTCTCGTGGTATGAGTTTTCCAAATATCATTTTGTTAATACTGATATATGATGGGATGATACCATGTAATGCATATTTTATTGTTGAATTAATCATGGGATGATGAAGTTCTTGAATAGTGTTAATTAAATATTGGATTAATTAAGGTACGTGGAACTTGTTGAACAAAGTTAATTAACTTTGAATTTATTAAATATATAAGATGTGATAAATTAATTATGAAGAGTATATATTTAGAATGAGATAAATAATTCTTGAAAATTAATTATTGGATGTGGTTTATTTTTTAGATTAATTAATTAATATATTAATTAATGGTAATGTGTACTTAGTTAATTGTTGCATAAAGAAATAGTTTTTAAATATTTAAGAAATCGATTGGATTAGTGAGGGAATAAGGATAATTTATCAATGAATTAATTATCACGTTTTAGGTTAAGGAATTGGGATAATAAAATGTTGAGTTAATTATCTAGTTTAATGGATATGGGTAAGAATAATTAATTGTTAACTAATAATTAACTATTGATATGTTGGATGGTTATTTAATTGTGGAATTATTTGATGGGAGACTTATGTTGTTAATTATTTTTTGAACTAATTAATGGATTTTATTAATTAATTTATTAATTAATTTTTGGATGGTTATAGGGTGTTAGACATGGTGTTCTACACCAATAATAAATATATGTGTATGATTCATAAATTGGTTGTGAGACAGGTACTGATGCTCCAAACAGTCATGGGGGCCAAACCTGGCATTCTACACCCAGCTCGCATGTATATATTCATTTATGGGATAGGGAAGGACTCTCCAAATGACCATGGGTTGTGAGATAAGGGATGATGATCAAAATACTATTGAGGGTTCTAGAGATGACATTCTACATCCATTAATTGATATTGGAATTTGGGTCCAATTGGTCATACACAAAATAAATCAAATAATTAATGAAAGATAATGTGATGTAATGATTTGTAAATTAAATATGAAAAATGGTTCATACTACTCCACTGTAGAGGAAAGTATTGAGATACAAGAGGCAAGTGGAACCCAGAGATTCATGCAGTTAAATAAAGAATATCAATTTACATGTTGAACAATTTTTTATGAAATATATATGTATAGTTCCTATCTAGAAACTTATTTCCCGATATGAGCTGAAGTAGTTATCTCTGTTAGGTGTCCCTTAGGAATCGGGAAGAGTTTTAATTTATTTATTCATTTGATTTGTTACTTCATTATACCTACACATTATTTTTTTTGAACTGTATGGATAGGGAAAGACACTGGTGGTGTTGGCCTATTGAGATGTATATCTCACACCCTACTCAGGCCACTATTGCACTAGGGTACCCGAGTAGACCGTTCTTGTTCACAGGACTGCATAGCTTCAACCTTGCTTGTTGCAATATGCTAGAACCTGAATATAGGAGAAAAGGACTGAGCTAGAGCTCCAGATTCTCATGGAGTTTTCCCTTGGTGCTTTGAGTCTTTTCATTATTTCTGTACAAAGATATAAATCATGCTTTTTTGTTTACTACTTTCAATTATATACCAATAACATGTCATGAATTATTCTATTATATAAAAACTGTCTTCCCATACTTTGTCAATTATGTATTATTGATTCTAATATTTATTATTATTTACTCTGATATACCACTGTGGAACTCTGATAATAGGGTATAGCCTCCATAATACCAACTCTTAAGGCCATTACTTCTAGTTGGTAGCCTCTGGCATATGGGGAGGCGTGCTTGAGGTCATGTACTGACCGGTCTAGCTACCAGTTTAGGGGTGAGCTGGGTTAGGATGTAAAACCTTCCATCCCACACCTAAAACATTTCCTCATCCCCTTAGTCAATTGATGATGTTATTATTTATTCTCTTTGACAAGTGGGGTGTTGATATTTTTTGGCACTAATATTTTTCTCCATCAGACTGCCCGAATGAGACTCCACTTTCCACTTCATATCCCCATGATACCCTTGAGATTATCAGATCTCTATCTCAAATTTGAGTGAACATTATAAAATTTACTCATATATATGAATGACATAAATCAGCATAGCTTTTTATGGACTAGGTTTTAGTCCACCAAATAAGCAGTCAAACTTCAATTCTTTGGTAACAAAAATGTCAGTGTCTTATAAAGATTTTTTTACTCATAATACCCAATATATTCATCATATTTTTTAGGGAAATGAAATACATTTCAATTTTAAGTTAGAGTGTGTGAGAAAAATATTTATCAAAATGCATTTCCCAAAAATACTTTCCACCCTATCATGTTGATCTCCTAATGCGGCTTCTGATTCCTAATCAATGTAAAAAATGTTTAACTTATCTCCCTATATGATAATCATGAATTTTTACTATACATTTTCCTGGAACATTGAATGATGGAGAAGATCTTCTCAGTGGATTTGATCAATTTTTCTGTGATTAAGATATCATACGATCCATTTAAATTGGAGGCCTTTGTTGCATAAATCCCTCAATTGAATAAATTCATTCATTAGGGGATTATGATTCTTATCCAGATATAGGTTACTTTTCAGAACATGATTCGGTTTAGAGAGTATCATTGCCATGTTTTTTGTTCCCACTCCCATTAAGATGAGTGTCTCATTGGGGAAGTCATCACATTGACCATCACATTGATTGTTTTCACAATTATTCATATTTCCCGACATTTCCTATAATAAAGGGAAAATTAAGGATTATTATTTTTAAATCATAAACAATTAAATGGGAATAAAAATAAATTAATGTGATAAATTATAAATTAAAAGTATTTCCATTACTTATGAATTTTTAGGGTTCAACTTATGTTATCCATGATCTATCTCCTATCATATATTCTTTTGTGTATATTATTATTCCCTTAATAATTGTTTTTAATGATATTATTAACTTACCAAAGCATATCCATCAAGTGTGTCAATCTAGGTGTTCAACAATTCCCATTTTCTTGGAATATTTCCTTATCCGTTCTAGATAAATGGAGTGTTTTTAGTTTTACCCTAATGTACATCTGTGTTAGATCCACATCTACTTGTAGTATCTAGAAAAGGATTTAATTACTTGATAAACCACTAAATCTATAATTACTAAAATATTGGGATGTTTTATTATAATGTAATGGCTCAGACATCTCTGGTCCATTAATTTGTAAATATTTAGTGTTTGAAGTGTTCTCAGAAGTCATAAGGACTCATTTAAAGATATTTCCAAATTTACAATTTTTTCAACGGTATCTTGAAACAATGTGTCACCCAATGTTGACTCATCCACCAGTTGGTCATCTAATTTTGAATCACCAAATAATAAAATATCTATAGATAGATCATCCAATAGTGATCCACCCAACCGTAAATTAACCACTGGTATTTCATTCCAGGGTGGGTCACCCAACGATTACTCATCCATATGCAGAACTTCCAATTGTGATTCACCCAATAGTTAGTCATCCCCTGGTATATCATCCAATGGTGAGTCCCCCAATGGTTACTCATCCACTAGTATCTCGAACCAGTGAGTCATTCACCAATGACTCACCTAACAACGAGTCATTTCCTATAGTTTTTCAAAATTCTATATTTCTACACGTTTTACCAGTTTATCCTCATTAACATTTACTTTGATGTAAATTGAGTTTGATACCATATTTAATGGTTTTTGGTCCAATTTTCAAAACATATATATCTTATAAAAACCTGAAGCCTCATTTGACTTCTAAAACACATATTTTTGTACAAGACCCACCTTTAATGCATTTTAAAACCCATTTATTCTATTGATATAAGATTTGAAATTTCTAAAACTGATATCTATTATTACTTTTTTCATGTACATTTTTATCTTGATACCATACATACCCAAAACCTTTCTTCCCCAAGGATTCGTACATTTGTGTTGTGGTCTTGGATCTTGTTTCCTTAGAGGATTCTTCTTGTAGTATGTGAAACCCCTTATTTGGTGCAATAAAGAATTGTTGGTCATCTTTTCTTTTAGGTATGAATCCCTTCTTCTCAATTTTATTCATGTATCATGTGGGGTGGGTGTATGAATGTCTCCATTTGGAAAATTGTAGGATAAATCAATAAATGTAATTTAATAGACATTAAATCAATAAATAGAGGATAAAGGAAAAGTTATGAAAGTTATGTTTTATTCATTCATATTTTATTATGAATTTTATGGGAAAATGCCTATTGAAAATCACGGTCATTGGCGGTCCTTGTTTTTTCATGGGTTGATCTATGGAATGCATGATTTTTGTTCTTGGTAGAGTGATTCAATATGAATGTTTTTAACCACATGTACCCAGCTAATAATTTGATTCCTCATGATCAAAACTTCTATGATAACAATGTAATTGAAAATAATAATAAAAGAGATTATGTATTGTTTAATATAAATATGTTTGTTTAGTTGTGTGGTGGTACTATTATAATCATGGTTGTTGGTTGTGTGTGGGTTTCTCAACTGCATAAAGGGGTTGGTTATCTGGATGTGGTAATCTAGACGTGGTATGTTTGAGTATTGGGGATGTAGGTATGATTTGTGATTAGATGTGTGGCTGGGTACAGTTGTGAGTTGGGAGTTTTGGTGAGAGGTTGGATATGGTCGGTTTAGTTTGAAGAATGAAATTAATGATTCATATGGGTCAATCACCCAGAGTTTCCCCATGATTAGCATGTATAATTCTTCACCCCATTTAATAGGATCGGTATATTATTGCATGAATGGGTGTTAGACCAATAGGAAAGGGACGATACATTAGTTCATATGGCTCATCGCCTTATGAGATGACTTTGGTTATAATTCATGTGTTTAGTAGGTTCTCAGGTAGTAAGAGAATTAATAAAGGAATAGTTTAATGAAGAATGATAATTGTTCAATTAAATTGTATGAGGGTATAAATTGTTTATGTTTAGTTTTGTAAGGCTGCATTGATTTATAACAAACATAATAATTAAAAATTTATTGTGTTAAAAATGCATTTAGAGGTATATGTAATGTTGGAAGTGTTCTGGGATGGGTTTTTTTGAAGAACCCATAGGTTTGGTTGAGTGTTTGGTATCTATAAGCATATAAATTGTAAATTATTTTTATTTCTATACGCACCCCCAATCTAGTTGAGCACAATATGATGAATACCCCCATCATCATGGGGGAGGGTATCTTTCCCAAACATCTCGGTGAGAGTATGGATGGTTGTCTACCAGATATCCCCTTTCCCCTCTTCGAGGTATTGATAGCCTAAGATTATTCATGTAGGTTTTGGTTTTTTAGGACCATGTGAATTCGTGTGAGTTGTTATTTCCCAGGTGTCTTTGAGATGAGGTGTGTTGGGATTTCCTAGGTGTCTTCATGGTGAAATGTGTTACGCTACCTAGATGTATTTGGGATGAGGTATGTTTTGTGGCCCAAGTGTTTGCGGGAGATATGTGATGCGCTTTGTTTTCCTAGGTGTTGAGACTTGGAGTGAGTCATAGGTGTGTGCCTAGGGATGTTATTTACTTTTTTTTCCAAGGTGACATGACATGTAGGAGGGGCCAGGTGTCTACGAGTGGGTTGTGACATGGTTCTTTCAGAAGAGGTGGGTGCTCCCGAACCTTTTTCGGTAGGAAAGATTTGTTAAACTAGTGGGAACTGGTGCGGGGAACCAATATCATTGATGTGCATATTATAATATTTTACTAGAATTTAATTTCCTAGTGAGTTTTCCTTGGTGATTTTGGGATATATAGTATACATTGTCAGGTGTTTTTGGTTTCTGATGTTTTCTCACAAGGTCCTTAGTAGGCTTCTTACATTTGTGGATGAGAGACTTGGTTTTTTATACTGATTACACTTGTATGCTCACCCTACACATATAATACTATTTTCATGTTTCTAGGAGGATTATGTGGGCCATTATAGGCTTTAAGAGCATAGACGTTGGGATTGGATTTTTATCTCTTCATAGCCTGATTTTGGTATTTACGTTGGATTTATTCATTATATTCTATAATAGTTATAATTTGAACATGCATGTGGGATGGATTTTGGATTTATTTTATTTATGTATATGAGTTACTTGAGGTTTAATCATCTTATCTTCAGATCTTTATTCCTATTAAAATGAAATACCTCCCATTTTGTGAGATTATAATCCCTTGGTGCTGGCCGTCACCCTGGGGCCAATTGGCGATGGGACTCGACGGTCATTATCTTTACTTACACATCTAGATAGAGGAGGGTGGTGATAAAATGGTTTCAAAGGATTATTGTTGATAGATATGACATATTTTGGTGTAGTAATAGTGATGACATCATGGGTAGGTAGGTAAACCATGTTAGGAGATCTTGGTGCATGACACAGGACATGGAAGGCCTTCTAGGCCATGGGATTTTAGGTCTACCCATTATCTGATGCAAGGAATCTGATTCTATCAAATGACCAAGTGAGGCTACAACATTTTCAGGGTAGAGACCCAAGGAAAGGTGCATGAATCATAATGAATTGTTATTTTTTATGAATTTGGGTGTGTTAGAAAAATTGGATTTAATAATAATTGGAATGAGTTAAATTAATCTTAAATGAAATTAAATAATAATTCGGATTAGGAATTTTCCTTGTTCACCTTTTTGTAGTTATAGATCTCGGTCATTTTCTACATGGTGTTTAGGAAATAGGGGATGCACATACCAATACTTTTGACTGACATAGGGTTTAACTAGTAGTGGAATATGACTTCTGAATGGAACGTTTTGTGATTTTTAGTTGAAGTACATGGTAATGTACGAGGGTAGTGTTTTGGACATGGAGATGTAGAGTAGGATCAAGGTGCTTGAGATCCCCTTTAGTATGATCTAGGCTTAGACTGAGTACTATGTTCCTTTTGTGGTTATACAGATGTGTGGGGTTACACATCAATGGTGGATGCTTTATCTGGGATAGAGGAAGGAGGTAAATGTGTTGTGGGTTGACTTATAGGATATGTGGGATCAAGTTCATGAATCTCCTTTGGTTTTCCAAGATCTCTTTCTGGATGAGGATTATCACGTGATATGCTTAGAGGAGGAACTTTATCCTTCTCTCAATGGTTACTCCCTTACCTTGATGATGTATATAGAGGTTTAGAATAAGGAAGAGTTGTTTGAGCGGATGCACCCATGAGGAGGTACACTGTGAGAGGGGGGCCAAAAGTGTTCATCTGGAGTTAGGACATATAGTATTTGGTCTCTAGCCCTAGGGCCTTCGAGTTTTTGATGGGCGAGGAGTTGACCTCAATGGTTTTCATTCTATCCTTATTCCCCTCACACCATTCCAATGAACATGGGACTAAGGGTTTTTACCTATGCATCGAATATCCATCTTTAGAGTAAATTCTTAGTGGCTGATCAATCTTAGTATAGTGGAGGTCAGTAGGTTCAGTGCCAAATTCAGTAATAGTTTCTAGCCTGACCATTTTAGCATTAGGTACAATGGGTTCTTACACCATCCGGGGGAGATGAAGCAGGTAGAGGCTGACATCTTGATGTTCCTCAAGGACCTCAACCTAGGTGTGGTTGTAGAGGTGGTCATTAGTTGAGAGGTAGAGGAGATGGGCGTGGTTAGTTTCACACTGTATATGAATGTATTCTGATAGGACCCTAGATTGTTCGAGGTATTATCATATTGTTTATTACCCATGATTAAGCTTTATTTTATTCCATACCTACAAAATCCTTTGATTCTACCAATCTAGACAATGATCTTGAACTAGACATAGAGATTATTCATGTTCCACTAGTGCTGAGTACACCAGCTGATGGTCAGACAAGCCTATCTGATGTGTTCCATGGATGTAGAATGGTGATGGGACTGCATCAGTCCCATGGGTATTTCTTCTTACTACAGATGCATCCATATAATGTTATTCTTAGCATTGACTTGTTGAATTATATGCATGCCGTTATCGACTGATTCAATAGAAGGATCATGTTTTATATGTGGATGGTTGGCCTGTGGTTTACATCAGTGAGCGGAGCTATCAGGTGTGCAGTTCGGGTGTAGAGACTCTTCTTTATTTATTGGATGAGCTATTAGTTGGATCAATAAATGTTGATATTTTGTGATACCCCAGAGTATTTGGGTAGTTCTTTGATGTTTTCCAGAAATATGTCGTTATGATACCCCTCGATGTAATGATGAGTTCATGATAGAGCTGCAGGCCAGTGCTTCTCCATTTTTGATGGAACATTCTGAGTTATAAGAGGTAAGAATTAAGACTGATGAATTGATAAATAAGTGTTTTATCTAGTCCAATGTGTCATTGTGGTGTTCTCCAGTGTTGTTCACAAAGAAGGTGGATGGTGGTCTGAGTTTGTGCATAGACTACTAGAGGATTAACCAAGAGACGATCAAGAATAGTTACCCCCTCTCGGGGATAGATGAGCTTTTTGACCAGCTGTGAGGGGAATGTTGGTTTTATAAGATCCTTTTGTAATCTAGATATAAAAATTTTAGAGTGAGTGAGGGTGATATGTTAGATACTAATTTATGATCTAGGTATGGGAAATTTGAAGTCACAGTCATTTTATTTGGGGTTATGAATGCACCTGCCATGTTGATGGGTATTATAAAATTTTTCATTCATGAGTTCCTTGACTGGTTCTTCATTGTACTCATTACCAACATCCGGATCAACAAAAAGTCAATAAAGGATAATTCCAAGGATCATAGAACCATATTACAGGTTCTTTGATGCCACTATCTCTATGGATGATGCCGAACAACATGTTTTTGACATGGGAGGTTCATTTTCTTGGTCATGTGGTCTCTCAACAGGGAATAAAAGTGGACCTATAAATGGTAGAAGCTATTTTTCTTGGGAATGACCCGTGAATGTGGCATAGGTTAATAGTTTCCTTGGTAAGGTTGGATATTATTGGAGTTTCATTCATGATTAACCTCATTTTTATTCCCCATTTACAGCCTTGAATAGAAAGGACCAAGCTATTGTTTGGAGCGAGTAGTGTCATGCAACATTCAACTATATGGAGGGGAAGTTAGCCAGTGATCTTGTTATTTAGTTGATAAAGGAATTAGTGATGTTTGTGGTATTTTTTAGTGCTTCCCATTAGGTATTGAGTTGAATACTGATGTAGCAGTTGGGAGTTATCTCTTATGGGTATAGGAAGTTATGTCCCCATGAATGCAACTATGCCACCCATGATCTGTAGATAATAGTAGTTGTGTTCGCACTGAAGTTCTGGCAACATTACCTCATTCAAGAGTGCTTTTTGGTCTCTACGAATCATATGAGGTTGATATATATCTATTCAATGTGAGATATAAACCTATATCATTGAAGGTGGATGTAGATTTTATTGGACTATGATCTTGAGATCCCATTCTCCTCATGAAAGGGGAATGTTGTAGCTGATGCTTTGAGCAGAATGTTGCAATGGGAGGTTAGTCAGGAGTCTGGGGATTCATTGAAAGAGATGGAAGAGTTGGTAGCCTCATACTTAAGTGAAATGGTGGATGATGGTAGAGTATTCCTCTCTGATGTTGAAGGTGGAGGATTCTCGGATGGAACACTCATAGGTAGATGTGATGTACGATCAAGTCTACCACGGTGATGATCTGAAGGGATAGTCCGAAGATGGTCAAGAATCAGATTTTGATACACGAAAGGTTTTTTGTTCCTATGGAGATTCATAAGGGATTCATCCTTGAGTTTCACAAATCTCTATTAGTTGTACATATAAGGGTTTCTATGTTGTACTATGTCTTGAGGATGTAGTTTTTTTGGTCCGGGATGAAACAAGAAGTGTCTATGTTTATGGTAAAGTGAGTAGTGTTACCATAGGTGATGTCTATGCACTGTGTTCTTAGTGGGTTGTTGTTGCACTTGGATTTCCCCATGTGTAAGTGGGATGACGTCTCAATGGATTTCTTCATAAGGTTACCCAAGGCTGAGGGAGTCTTTGATTCTATTTGGGTAATAGTGGATCGACTAATGAAATTGGCCTACTTCTTAGTGATCAAGGATTATGGTACATTAAATGACTTGGAATGGATATATATGGATAAGGTGGTTTGGCTACATGGAGTTCCAAGATCCTTTTCCTCAAATAGGGATAATCGTTTTAGCACATGAGTTTGGAGGGGACTGCAACATTCTTTTGGTACCCAGTTGTGCCTCAGCACTACCTTTCACCCCTAGATGGATGGGCATATAGAGTTGACTATCCAAACATTGGAGGATATGTTGCATGAATATATGTTAAACTTTTTAGGATCTTAGTCTTAGCACTTTACCTTGGTAGAGTTATCTTATTATAATATCAATCAATATTCCATTCGCATTGCTCCATTACAATCATTGTACTGAAGACCATGTTGTTCACCATTGTGCTGGTTAAAAGTCGGGGAGGCACCATCCTTGGTCTGGATGTGGTGCATAGTATGACTGAGAAGGTTCATCCTGTTCATGTGAGGATAAAGGCAGTATAGGATAGGAAAAAGTTGTATGTTGATTTCATGAGGAGGCCCATGGAGTTTAAGGTTAGGGACCACATTATCTTGATCATTTCCCCTCAACAGGGTCAGTGAAGGATTGTAAGAGAGAGAAAGCTTTCTTCCAGTTTTGTTAGACCCTTCATGGTGTTGGGTTGATTTGGAAAATTTTCATACCAGTTGGAGTTGCCACTGTAGATGGAGTGGATCAGAGAAATGTTCCACATCCCACAAATTCATCAATATCTTCATGATAACTATAGTGTCATTGACTGGGTAGAGCTTGATATTGAGGATGACACAACACTTTTGGAACGACTAGTGGGGATCCACGATCATCAGTAGAAGTTAATTAATGGAAAAACCATTCCCTTGGTTTGCATAATGTGGAGGTATGGTGTCCTGGAGGTGAGTACTTTGGAGAGGGAAGCACAAATGTGTTCTCAGTACTCAGCATTTTTTTTAATTTTTTCTCGTTATATTTCTCTTTTTAATGTGACTTTTGATCCTTTGGTCTATAAGAGGGGATTTTTAATTTCCCTTTAATGTGTGATAAAGTCCTAACATGTGGTAAGGGGAGTAATAAATTCCTAATTCAGACACATTAATTGTTATGTGATTAAAACCATGTGGGTGAGTCAGTGCCACCCATAACGAATTGTATCTTGACATAAAGGATGAAATTCCCCAACTTTCATGTTTGGAAAATGATATCATAATGCTTGCGTGGTGATTTGTGTGTTTTTTATATAAGAGAGATGTCAAGAGAGTTTCTCTTTAATGTTGAGGTTTTACTCTATCTTTCAGGAAACATAGGATGTTTTATCATTGAACTTTGTTGCCTCTAGTTAGTGGCAGTGTTTCAAGTATAGTAAGATCCTTGAGAGGTATCTCACAAAGTGGTTTTTCGAACCCCTCTTTATTCTCGGATTCTTATTAAATTCTAGGGGATGATAACAGTTTTAGATAAATATAATCCAATGGACTATACCTCTTGACTCCATTACTTCGTGAGAATCTTGTGTTTTGAAGTGTTTTGGGAAGTGACAATGACCCCTTTCATGATGTTTCCAAATAATCAGTTTTTCCAACGGTAGCTCAGAACAATGACCCACCCAACAGTGAATCATCTACTACTAGCTTATCTAATGTTGAGTCACCCAATATTGAATCATCCACCGATATGCCATCCAATAGTGGGTCACCCAAAGGTTACTCATCTGCCGATAGCTCATCCAATAGTGACTCATCCACTGGTAGCTCATCCAATGTTGAGTCACCCAATGGTGACTCATCCACCAGATTCTTGTCCAATGGCAAGTCAACCAATAGATACACATCCAATGGTAGCTCATCTAATAGTGATTCAACCAATGGTGACTCATCCACCTACATCTCACACTAGGGACTCATCCACCAGTGAATCACCCAATAGTGTGTCATTTCCAACAATTTTTCAAAATTCAAGATTTATTATAGTTTTCTCAGTTTTTTCCCCTTAACTTTTCCATTGAATTAAATTGAGTTTAATACCTTATTTAATTTTTTGAACTATTTAAAATCAAATCAATCATCTAAAAACCTGAAGGTTCCTTTGACTTCCAAAATGTGTTTTCATGGTCATGATAAACCTTTGTGGGAAATTACAAAAAAATTATTTCTTTGATTTGGGATTTGTCCTCACTAAAGTTGAGATCATTTATTTCTTGGGTGATTTTATCTTTATCTTGATAAAAAATGTACTTAGAACCATTCTTCACCAAGGAGCCATGCATTTTTATTGGGTTCTTGGATTGTGTTTCCTTAGAGGCTTCTTCATACTATGTACACACCCACTGATTTGGGAAAATAAGTAATTAATGATCATCATTTCTTTGAGTTTTGTATGACTTTGCCTCTATTTTATTCATGTATCGTGCTAGGTTGGGGTATTACTGTCTCCCGTTTGAAAATAAAATAATTAAAATCCATATATATAAATGAATCATTTTTAAAACAATAAATGGTGTATTGAGTAAAAGTGATGCATGTTCTATTTTATAATTTCCATTATTACTATGAGTTGTTTGGGATATATGCCTATTAAAAATAGTGTTGGTTGGTGTTCTTTATTTGTGAATGGGGTGATATATTGAATGAATGATGTTTGTTTTTGTCTGAATGACTCAATATATAAATTGTTAACCATGTATACCTAAATAATAATTTGATTCCCCAGGATCAAAATTTTTCTGATAATCCAAAAATTGAACATAATAATTAAAAAATGGATGAGTAGTTAAATCTGAATATTTTTGTCTGGTTGTGTTGTACTATTTTAGGCACATTTGTGTATTTTTTATGGGTTTCTTGGTTGCGTTTTGGGGGTTGGTTTTTTGTATATGGTAATCTAGACATGGTATATTTGAGAAGCAAGGTGGCTGGTTTTGGTTGGGATGAGATGTGGTGCTTAGTGTGTTTATGAGTTAGGTGATTTGGTGAGAGGTTGGTTTGGGTGGATGAGTTTGAAGAAGTGTAGTGGTGATTTTTATCAGTAATTCACCTAATGTTTCTCTATGAGTAGCATGTATAATGCTTCACCCCGTGTCTCAAGATCTATATAATTTTTCATGAATAGTTGTTAAATGGAGAGGAATACGAAGCTACATTAGTTCATATGGCTCTTATCCTTCTGTGATGGATTTGGTTGTATTAAATTTTGTGGACTGTGTTTATTTAGTGAACAGGTAGTTATGAAATGAATAAATGAATAGTATAATTTAGAATGAAAATTGGTAAACAGAATTGGAAGGGGTATGAATAGTTTTTTGGCTTGTTGTGAGGCCACTTTAATTTCTATCAAACATATGAAGTGATGGTTTTTCATGTTAAAAATGAATTTACATGTAGAAGAATAGTTAGTAGTGTTATCAAGCGATTTTTTGTTTAAGTAACCCATAGGTTGGGATGATTTCTTGATATATATATATATATATATATTTACATATAACATTATTGTGATTTCTATATGCACCACACCCTATTTGAGAACTACGTTCCAAACACTAGCATCATTATAGAGGAGGGTGTCTTTCCCAATCATACTGGTGGGAATATGGATGGAAGGAATCCCAACCTTCCATTATAGCACTTCTAAGCACTGATATCCTAATATTCATTGCACAGTTTGTGGTTTGTGAGGCCCAGGTGTGTGTGGTCGAGTTTTTCATTCATAGGTGCCTTCAAGTAGTGGTGTATTGTTCATTACCATGTGTCTTTAGGATAATATGTACTGGGATTCCCAAGTGTCTTCAGGATGAGTTGTCCTTTTTGGACTAGGTGCCTGCATGTGAGATCTAATGCGCTTTGACTTCTCAGTTGATTGGACTAGCAGTGATGCCCAGGTGTCTGCTGGGGGGGGGGGATTTGTTCGGCTTCATTTTCTTACGTGAAGATACAAGCAATGGGGCCTAGGTGTCTTCAGGCAGGTTGTGACATGGTTCTTTCAAATGAGTTGGGAGTGCCGAGATTTTTTCCATTAGGTGAGAGTGAATAAATAATTAGGAAGTGGTATAGGGTACCCAAATAACCAATGTATTAATTATATTACTCTACATGTCTTTTGTTACTTAGTGAGTTTTCCTTAGTGAGGTAGGAAAACCTAGTATACCTTGTTAGGTGATATTGGTTTCTGATGTATTTTAATTGGGGAATAAGTACGTTAAATTCACATGTTCACAAGAGACATTGGTTATTCCTATAGAGTATACATTTATTCTCACCCTATGTATAAAAAAATGTTTTATATTTCCAAGAGAATTTTTTGAACCATTTTGGACCTTACTATCTCAGGAATTGGGATAGTTTTTGTGTCACTTCTCAGATTTATTTGGGTCTTTACTTTGGTTTTTTCATTGTATTCTATAATAGTTATTGTTTTAATATGAAAGTGGGATATATTTTGTCTTTCTTTTATATATGACATGGAGTTGTTTGAGGTTTATAAATCTTTTCTCGTGATCTTGTTTCCCATAACATGGGTAATTCCTCCCATTTTGTGAGATTATATACCCATGGTGTTGGTTGGACACCCTGAGGCATACTAGAGGTAGAAATCAGCTGTCATTATCTATCATTAATATTCATTAATATGGAGGGTTGTGAAATATGTGTATTCTTATCCCTAATGCGTTTACTGTATTTTTTTAATCCTAATCCCAGAAATAGATAAACATATTCATTGACACCAATTATAACCACCATAATCTTTATTTTCCATTAAGACATGATTTATTACCTAAAATTACACTTAATATAACTATGAAGATTTATAATTATAATGTCTTTGGGAATTAGGTACATTAAATAACAACTTCAAACAAGGAAAACATCATCTCAATTGAAAACAATCCTTAACATGCTCCCACTTCAAGCTACCTGGGATAACCTGGTGATGTACATAAGAAATATGTGATATATGAAACCTAGTAAGGTAATAAACATGGAATAATATGAAGATAATAATAAATTTCAGACAATAGGGATATCAATGGGGAATAAAAATAATAGGAATCCTAATCTTGACCAATGATACATGATATTGCATGATAATCATAAAAGAAGCATGGGAAACATGGAATCAACATAAAACACTTCATCATAATCAGAGATCAAGGATTGATTCTAAGAAATAATGATGGGAAAAGTCCTATAATGGATTTAGTTTTACTCCCCATCTCAACATGAGGTGTCATGAGACTAAACATTACCCAATGCACTAGAGATCTATACAATTCTAGGCATACCCTTCACTTTCATTTCATTCCCATTCTTAAGTGCGCCACATAGATCATAAGACATGGAATAATTTATCTTATTATTTTATTAAATTATCATGTTGTGTAAAAAATACATGTATGTACCACTTCATAAAATTATATGTGTATAATGTTGAACACCATTGATAGGAAATGGTTATGGTATTCACTATACAATTGTTTTGGCACTAGAAATCATTGTGAAATTTCTACAGTATAACAAAGTCACATAAAAAATTTATAAAATGGGTTTATGAGAGGGAAAGGGTATCTCATAATTTGGACATAAAATTGGAAGTAATACTGACATCTAAATAGTTACCCAATCATTACAAATTGGAAGCATAAGGCATAAGATAATAATGAAACATTAATAAAGGGGAGAATGAGAGGTTCCCTTAGCTTTAGAGTGTGAATCCAAATTATTTGGAGGAAATTCATGAGAATTTTGGGGAACATTAAGTGGATTATAGAGTGGATTGGGAAGAGTAAAGATGTTATAAAATTATTTTTAGTGATTGTAAGTTGTATCGTGGGTGGATTAATATAGGAAAAGAGTGGGGAATTCTTATCATTCCCAAACATAGGTTTTGGAAACTATATAATAAAATAAACAAAACCAAAAACATTAAAATCACTTTTTTCCAAGATTTCTAAAAAATGGGAGTTATTTAAATTATATTATAATACCAAGGGATTAAATTGATAAAATAAATCCCCTGATTATGTTTATGTGAGTTATACTCTAAAAGAAAATATTTTAAATCCATAAATATATTAATGAATTTGGAGTATTCATAATGGATTTATAAAATTACTCAAATAATAATGAAATACAATGAAATTAATGGGAAAATATTTATTTGTTTGTGGTTACCATTTATAGTATTTATTGCATCATCCTTAAGTCATTATGATTTCATAATACATGCCTTATAATTATATGTTATTGAAATTTTACCTGAAAATTCGACTACCTTAGAAAATTATGAAAAAATAATTATTCGATGATTTTCAAATTTTGATTCCATAAATAATATTTATTTTAAAAAATAATTATTTATATATTTTAAGTTTTACATTTAAAATATTAAATGACATTTATTGAAAATGAGGTGTTTTTCTTACAATGACAGCTTTTAAACAATTATAAAAATTACCTTTGACTGCATAAACAATATTTGATAATTTTTATTTAGTTAAAAATATTTAATAATAAAATGTATAAAAATTTTAATTATTTAAAAAAATATATTTAATCAATAAAATTAATTCTTTAATTGAATTTGAATATTACCTGGAAATCCATTTCTATTATTATTTAATATAGAAAAAAATATTTATATAGTAATGATAAGAAAAAATATGAATTGTTTTTTATTGAAAATAAAACAAACATGTTATTATTATCATGGTATTGATTTACATCCCATTAATACCCTAGAAACCACCCTATGGGTAAGGTTCCCTATGGCGATACTTTCATGGGGTGGTTCAACATACATGGATTGAATCATAATCTCGTTGAGCCTGAACCTATCATGTAAAATGTTTTACACCTTCTTAAGTTGTTGGATATTAGCTTGGGCTTCTTCAAGGTAAAATACATGTGATTCGATATCCCTAAAAATATCCTATAAATGTGCATCATATAGTATAATGATACTAGTTAATTCCATCACATCCTTTGTTTATGTTAATTGGATTTGTTAAATCACTGAATTTATAAAAGTCATGATATCACTATTCAAAGAATATATTATCAAAAATAATTATACATAGCAATCAATTAGATATTATAAGATATAATAAAACCAAATAAGTGCATGTGTTTTCTATAACTAAATTACACAACAATACATTTAATTAAATTACAAGGGGGATTTTATATATAACAGTTCAGATAATTAAAGAATAGATGGTTGACTGTAATTTGTGGAGTTAAGGTTGTGGATATATTCCTATAAATTCCCTGTAACCAATAATTATAGTGTTAAGAAGTTTTAATATTGGTTTTATATGAATAAAATTATTAAGTAGTTATTTAACGTGGTGTATTTAAAGGAATAGAAACACTATCCTTAAGATTTAACAACCTTCTAGGATCAAACGAAATCGATTCATAATGTGTCACCTTTCAGAGAAAACACTATAATATGGAATAAAACACCCTTCAAAATCTATAAAAAATCCAAATCCCCAATATTATATTATTTCACACTATAAAACCAAAAAACAAATCATTTAGGTTTCATGAATAATGTGAATCTGAAGGGGAACTGAATTAGGTAAGAAAGGAACGGAAGAACTAGGAGAAAAGAGCGTCTTACCATTCAATACCACATTAAATCCATGGTTTTTGATTTAAAAATCAAGATAATGTGGGAGTGGAAACTCCATTTTGTGGGAATAGGGTCATCCATGTGATATGGGAGGGAAGTATTTTGTCTAACCCCTTAAAATTATGAAGGGGGAAAACTGATAAACCACACAATTAAATGTATATATACTTCACATGTTATAACAAAAATACAAATCAATATAACCCAAAATCTAATATGGTATCAAAAAATAGTGACACTAGTGTGTCACAATTCTTCAAACCATTATAATTTCTACCCATATAATTTTATTGATACATGTAGAAACAATGGAGAGATAAATCCTCCATGCGTACACAAGTGGATGGGGTAAGAAGGAAGTATAAATGAGTTCTAGTTAGAATTGTGAAAAGGATAGAAACAAGACTAATAAATGACATTGATCTAATACCCAATGCCATCAATCCATCTCAGCTCTAAGAATATGGAGATCTATAATAGATCTCCCAACCATTTGTAATTCCTCTAAAATGGGGAGATAAGAGATATAAACATTAAAAATAAAAACACAATCATGAACCCAATGAAACCAATAATCATCCACAAAACATGGTAACCATTCTAGAATAAGATTCATATTCATAAGGGAATCATAACCTAAAGGGAATCCATATGAAAAAAAGAACACATAAACAAAACCACTACATCCCATATCACAAATGGAAAAAAACCACAATCGAAAAAATTAATCAATAAGAAATGAAATAATCTCAATAATTAGGTCATAAATTGATTATAATTAGTGATAAAGAAAACTCTAACTTGATCAAAAATTCATGTGAAGCCCAAAAACATTTAAACTAACACCAACTAGTCCATTATCTTAGTTAGTGTATAAATATACCATGGTCACTCCAAAAAACATCCACGGAATTCCAATTTCTAACCCATTAGACAACAATATTAACAAGAAATAGATAAACTATCCTTAAAATATGTTATCAAACATGAATTCATAAATAAAACCACCATAATCAAGACCTTATAAATAATAAACTACAAAAATATTATAAAACACATCTAATTTTAGCTACCTTGGGATCCTAAACCCACTCTAAACTCAATGATAAAAAATATAAAATGATTAAATCATCATTATCTGGGTTACTTCCTAGGATACTATTGGTAATTAACCTATCAATATTTCTATAAATAACCTAACAATATCAATTCCTAAAAGGGACCTTAATCACCATGGAATGGATGATGCTTACTTATGCAGTCCCATGGTTATGAAGATTCTAACTCTACCACTACATTAGATGCATGGGAAGAGACCGTGACCAAAATAAATTCACCCACACAATAACAGGTTCACCCTAGGGATAAAAAAAATATTCATTATATAAGTACCATTCTGGGATGTATAAATCAGAATCATGAAACCTGAATCTTACTTAATCTCATTTCAAAAAACAAATAAAATTGTCCGAGTACACACCATGGGGAATGAAAAAAGAAAAAAAATCATCAAAGAAAAATATAAAAGAATCTGTTGGAAAATCTTACATTTAAATTTAATCATACTATGCTCATAATAAGTCTCAAACTAATTTTTTCTAGTGTGAATATTCTTGGAAAAAAACATGACCCCTTTTGGAAACGTTTTATTTCAATTATACCCTCACAAAAAAATTATTTTCTATGAAATCAACACATTTCAAAATGAATTGAGAAATCCATTCCATAAGATCCCACATGTGAATTTAAATATTATACTTATTCAAAACAAAAAAACTACTTTAACTTCATAAAGTTCCATTTTTATTACCCAAATGCTTTATGAGTTCGATTATAGAACCAATGTGTTTTTCATAAAGCATGCCCCACATTAAAAACATCCTTATAAATTACCACTTTCACTTAAAATAACATCATCAAATTTATCTTTCTCTGGATTTTTACCCAAATCCCCTAATGAAATCAAAACATTCAAAACATCCTGTTATAGATTAAATTGCTTAAAAATAAATCATACCATTAAATACTATAAAAACCAAAACACTTCATAAACTATTTCTATTCTTTCAAATAAATATTTCAATTTTAAATTGAAAAGCCAATAAAATTATTTTCTATAAATTATAAAAGTATCAATTTTTTTCATTCAAATAAATAATAAATTTCATAAAAAATCCTCCCATAAGAACATTTTCTTATTCAAAAATTAGTTTACAAAGACAAAAAAACCATTAAAAAATTTACAAATAAGAAGGTGGAAATAATCTATAAAAACATCACTCAATAACTTCACATTACCATAAAAAATATCTTAATTAACCTCAAACTAATGTTAAAAATCATTGAAATTAATAAAATAACCAAGGGTTATAATACAATTAAAGTAGATAAAAAATAGAACTGTGCTTGTTTTGGAAACATGGATTGGAAAATCATGTCCCAATCATGAATCAATCTTGAAAAGAACATATAAAACAAACTAAATAAGAGCCAAACTATTTTCTTAAACGTGCAAATCTAATCTTGTAAGATCAATTTTTCCTCTATTTCAATGAAAAATCTCAATAGATACCCACAATCATTGATATACTCATTTTGGATCAGAATACCATCATCAAAAATCAAATACATGTAGAATAATTAAAATAAAACACGAATAAAAAATTAAAACTCCAGCTACCCATGAAAACTCATGGATCTATATATGAAAGTTCTATCTAGAATCACCCCAAATTGACATCTAATGTTCCAAAATTCCTATATCCATTATACCTTATTAGCCAAATAAAAATTAGACTCTTCAAGAAACCATTCCTTTGATGAATTTTGGTTTTGATAAAATTTGTAATGAATAATCTTGGGATAACCTGATAAATCAATAGAACCATCTCTCCACATGACCTGAATGGATTTCCTAATCTCCATAGTATATAATCTGTTGCGTAAGTATCATGAGAGAAAAAATTATTGAATGATTTCACCCTTATAACTCAATACACCCTTCACAGACTCCACTCCGAAATTCAGAATGAACTATCAATGTATCAGACACAAAATCAAAAAAAAGTTTGTTTAAAAAAATTTGGTAACCAAAAACAGTTATAAAATTTAGAAATAATTAATGTAAAACACAACCCAAATTAATTCATATATTGTAAAAAATAGAACATAAAATATGTTACAAGATTGAAGAAGGGTATACGTTGAAAAGGCCAATACATAATATATAAAGTAAAACCAAAATCAATTGACTACCAACCATATCCTCAGGACCCACAGTCAATCACAACATCCCATATCACCCATCATTAGACCAAATTTGTGAAAAACCAAAAAGAGGCCAAATTTGGGGCACATGAAATAAAATATGTGAGATGATAACACCTATTAGTTCATTAAAGATGTGGTCTGAACATGCCTAGTAGGATTCCACAAAATAATTTGTGTAGTTTCTTTAAAAATTCAATTCATAAATGTTAGGATGAAATATAAATATAAAATATATTTTTTATATAAATATATAAGGAAACCAAAAAACATTTCACAATAGGTTTTATAAAACATCCCCCACCTTAAAATAAATATGTAATGAACCCATTAATTTAAATAAAAATTATTTCAAACACTAAAATATTATCACTTATTTTATTAAAAAACTAAATAAAAAATTAATTTCCTCATAAAAAAACATTTCTAACAGTCACATTATAAAAAATAAACATCAGATTAATTTTAATATAATATCTCTAAATCAATTAATAAATTAATCTTAAATAATTAAAAAAGTAAAACTAAACTTAAATATAAACATATACAGGAACTAAGACATAAAAAGTGTATAAAATGAAAACATGATGCGTCTGAATAATTGGTTCCACATAAGAAAATCATGATATAGTTGAATATAAAGAAGAAAAATGATTTCCTTATGTAATCCTCAATGGAATCTAAATATCATGGGTAAATCCTAAGGAATCATATAACATGAACCCAATGATCAAGAAATTTAAACCTGATATGGAATAAAATAATCCATCTATCATACTTATAATCTAGTTGTACTATTCGGTACATATAATCCACCCTATGAGAGCTCAATCACCACATGCCGCAATCCATCTTGGGAGAACTCAATTTCTTAAAGAAATAATCCCATACACAAAGAACAATATAAATTAGGGAACTATTCAATTAACAAAATAATGTAGTGTTGCACTCATCTAGGTCAGCTTCTAACATCCTAGTATTCACATTAAAAAACTAAAGGGAAATTTTTAAAAACAAAACAATATCATTTAAAAAATTAATTTCTATACATTTTATGTAAATATAATCCCATATACAATTCCTTCTTAATAAACATCCACATTTTATAATCAATTTTAGTTACTAATATATATAAAATTTGCATTTACAACCAACAAATATAGATCTATAATGCATCATAAAATCAAGGGGCTCAACTGAGGGCAGTGATTTATTTTTGAAATACTTCATAAAGGTAACTAGGGGGCCTTTATTTCAAAAAATATGAAGATATTTCAATAAATTACTACTATATGAAAACATAAATTTAAAATTAATCTAAAATTTAAATGTTAGGAATTACTTTTTAAATATTTATTGAAGCCATAAAATCCTTCATTTAAAATCGTTTAGGAAATCCAACCAATTACATTCCACTTTTCTAACAATTTCATGCTAAATTATGCCTTTACGCTTTTTATGACTTAATTGAGGCCAAATTCATTTTCAAATAAGTACTTATTTTTCACTAAACCTCTTTAGAATCATTGAAAACACTTCCAACTACAAAATCTATTTTTCAATACCCATAAAATAATTGAATGATAGTGATCATACCGTTGAAAAATTTATTAAATCCAAAAAACTATCATATATAGGTTTAATTTAATCATTTAGGCATTAAAAAGTATTCATGATTTACATGATATTACATTTATATGAAGTAAAAAAATCAACCTACATTAATCATTTGGAATTAAGTCACAATGTTTCACTGGTTATGGAAAACACCAAAATAGAAAAGGAAACACCCTCCATTATCCCTAATAACCAAAACCCCAAAGATTAGGCCACTTAAAAACCTTAACCAAACTAATGTATCATTTATGGTACATAGATAATGAGAAACCAAAGTGGGTGGAAGAAGCAGAATAAAGTAGGGAAGAACAAGATAGAACGAAGAGTTTAACTTTAAATACAGATTGAATTTTAATGGGGATGTGATCAAAATCTAAAACAAGGAATGGTGAATTCACTTTTTCAAGAACATAGGGTCATTTGAGTGAAATGACTGGATAAAGGGGCTCTAACACATTAAAATAACTAATGGAAAATCAAGAAAATCCTAATGATAAAAGTAACCCAAAGTCATGATATAGTGTGATGAAATAATCATGGTGTGGTGACCTATAAAACATGAAATATTGTAGTGTGATTCCTTAAATCAAAGTGTAATGACCAGTAGGGAGAATAAAGGGGATACTACCAAGGGGTGCATCATGGGTTCATTCCCTATGTCATGTAATGACATGGATAAGGTGTATAATTATAGGCTCGATAAATAGCTTAGTCGTGGTGTAATGATTTACATTATTGTGTGACCAACCACAGTCCAAGACTCCAGCTTTCTAGAAGTCCCCCAAAACATCAAAACATGGTATAACTCTAAGAAAACATAAGATACACCAAAATAACATTACATAGACATTAATAGCATCCCAAGGGTGTCATAATTCACCCCTATAGACCACTTTTTTCTACATAAATTCATTAAAAAATATTGAAACTAATGAAATCTAAAAATCTAAACACCTACATGAGTTGTGGGAGGGGACATGAGGAATAATTGTTGAGGTATAATGAGAACGAAACACTAGACATATGAAAAACCCCTATAATCCAGAGACCCAATTCTCAATATCATCAATTCATCTCCAATAACAACATAAGTTACTAATATCCTAGACATTTCTCAATGATGATAGATAACATTGATTTAACTCCCCACAATTAATAAATCCTCTAAAATTATGATATAATGAAAAAAAAATTATTATAATTGAAACACTATCCCAAACCTTTTGAAAATTAAAACCTTAAAAAAACCTTAATATCAATTCTATAATTGGATTCATATTTCTCATAGAAGCACAACACAAAGGGAATCTATATGAACACAAGATCCTACCACAAAAACCATTGCATCCTATATCACATAGGTGAAAATAATCATCAATAGATAAATTTTCTCTATATGAAATGACATATCATATTACATCAGGTCAAACACTAGGAGTAAATGGTGGTATACAAAATCATACATAGATTACCATTTCAAGGTGTACCTGACCTGATTAAAAACACCATACAATACATGAACATAAAAAGTTTTAAATCTATCATAGTCACATAAAACCCCAACAAAGGGAATTCACACCTCCCATCCATCAGGCCCCAACCATCCCATTTTTTATGCACAATCCTCAGGAGACTAGATTAAACAATAGGGAATAAGCACAACCACCACAATAAACTGTACCCAAAAAAGAAACCATAACAATATCAAGGAAGGAATAAAATAACAATTAACTAAGGCACCTCATGAAACTCTAATCTCAATGATTTCAAATGTCAAGAGAAATAGTCTTCCAAATCAAGTATACATACATGAATAATTTGGGTAATTCAACTCACAGAATTTATAGAAATAACATGAACGATTTTTTGCTTAAAAAATCCCATGGCCACTGTGAAAGAGAGGAAGATGACATAATAAGTTTAGAATAAAGTACGATTCTAACATTACCATTCCATTCAGAGTCTGATCAGATTCCATATTTAGAATAAATAAACCTAAAAGGGAAAATGGGTCACCCTAAGGATAATCTTAAAAAAACATTCTTGAAACTCTTATGATTTTTTGGGTTAAAAAAAATATGAATCATGAAAAATGAATCTATGCTATTACCATTTAACAACCAAATAAAGTAGACCCATTACACAACATGCAGACAACTTATGTAAAATTATCCAAAAAAATTATACAACAAAACATTCCAAAAAAAATTCATTTCCTTTAAACATATTATTTTTATAATGGTCCTTGAACTTAATTTTTATAAGGTAAACACTCTACAAAAATAAAACAACCCCATTTATAAATATTTAACTTCAATTAGGAACTCATAAGAAAATAACTTTCATTAAAATCATCAAATTTAAAAAATGGTGCAAAAACCTATTTCACAAAAGAATAATGATTATTTTAATGAATAAAATTCTTTAAAAAATGATTTTGGAACCTCATAAAGATTACCCCATTCTTAAAACATCTCTATAAAATCACACATTCACATCAAATCATTTCAATAAATTTATGGTTCTTTGAAAATGAATTTACCAAAATTTATTATGAGATCATAAACATTAAAAACCTTATTTTATTATTACTGTCACTTATAAATAAACAATAACATATTAATTTTTAAAAAACAAAATATATCATTAAATTATCCGATTAATAAAATGATTTTAGTTTCAAATGAAATGGAAAAGAGGGATAATAATTTTTAAACAATTCAAGGGAACAAAAATTTCATTCAATCTCATCAAGAAACTGGTCCCATAAATAATAACTCTATAAAAAATCCTTTTTCACTCAAAAATTTGTCTTTAAAACATAAAATAAACTCTTTAAAGCTTCAGTGAAAATAACAAACTACTAATTATTTATTAAATCATCCCCCTATAACATTAATTTATATTAAAAATACCTTACTAAGCCTCACATTTATGTTAATCATAATTTATGTCAATTCTATAAGCAAGGGTGATATGAAAGTATATCTAGGAAAAATATAATTGTGCATGGTTTGGACACATGGGTAAAGAACCCATGCATCATCCTCGAAACATACTTATGAAGAACTTCCATAACCTAATTCTTGGGACATAAAAATATTTCCAAATTAAAACAAATGTCGATCAAATATTCATGAACAATTATCCCTCACAATATCTCATACCTCCCATTGATTGATCATTTATATAAAAAACCCCAATGGGACTAAAACCTTCGAACTTGAAAGAAAATGTTATAACATATTTCACTCAATAGTTTTTTACAGTTTGTGATCTAAATTGGCAATGTATAATAACACCGAAGAGAGTATTTCCTTTAAAAATAAGGTTTTAAATACTATTTTGATATAAAAATTGAAAACTTGTTTTTCATATTAATTTATTTGGATGAAAAATAACATTCCATAATCCCTTTTGTAAAAAATCCCTTCACCCTTAAAAAACCATGCTATTAAACCATTAATTTTAAATAAAAACACAATAAAACAATGAAATGGGATCCTTTATTTGATTTAAAAAAAATACCTTACATATTTACAAAAACATTTCTTACACTTAATTAATATTATATTCATATCACTTTACTTTTAAAATAAACATTCTAAATCCATTAATAAATTAATTTTAGGGAAAACAAAAGTCAAATAAAAAATAGAATATAATTATGTATATAAAACAATACAAAATGAGTTTAGAAGATAAATATAAGAAAAATATGAATAATTGATGTTTCATAACAAAACTAGGAGCTATAATATACAAAGAAATGAATAATTCTACTAAGTAACACTCAGCAGAATATAAATATCATGGGTAACTCCTTAGGACTTAAGAAAGATCAAACTGAACATAGAGACTCAAAACCCTAGGTAAGACTCAAATAACCTATATTTTATCATACTATACTAACTAGAATATTTAGGACATATAATAAATATTTGTATTTGTGACACATTGAAAAGTTAGATTAAAATACTCTTAGTTTTAATATCATTCATAACAAGAAACACCAAAAATTAAGTGAACTATGATATATGATAAATGTTTTAAATGCGGCCATTATAATGTAGAAGTTAAATTATAGGTATGAATTTGAATAACCAAAAATGAAAAATATATATAATATTTTCTTATTTTTCTAATTTATTCATTAATTTATATGAATTATTTACTAAATTTTTAGTACGATCATTTTTGGCTTTAAAAATATATTTTCTTCAAAAATGGGTTCTATTTAATTTTTTATCCAAAAATGAAAATTAATATATAACATTGTTACAATGAATTTAATTCATGAAATAATAATTTCAATATTGTCTTATGGTTAATTTTTTGGGATTTTTATAAAATAATTTATTTTTCATTGAATAGTGAAAAATACATACTTCTGTAGAATTATCATTTATATTCATTAAATAATATACTATAAATGTATATATTTATTATTTTGATAAAAAAATTTAAAAATTATTTTTTAATTATAAATAAGATAATTAATTACATTTTAATTATCATCATACTTTACTTTTCTGTAAGTTAAATTCTGGGTTTAAAAACACATTTTTCAAAAAACAAATTTTCTTCATGTCATGCAGTTTTTTTACAATTTAAGTATTAAAATTAATGAAATTTAATTAAATAAAACACAATACATAATTTGAATACTAATTATAAAATCTTATAGTGATTACTCTTCCATTTTTGTTCATTATGAATAGTGACCACGGTAAAAATTCAATATTATGGTAAAGGATAAAATGAATTAACATGTGGTTATACTAATAAGATAAGGGATAAAATTACTTAAAAACATATATAAGACATATTTTAACTCTATTTTTATATACTATATATTCATACCATCCAAAATAACATAATTCAGTTCAACTTTTCTTGAGTGACACATTATATATTTTACGCTTTTGAAAAATTTCAAGTGTGTCCTCTCCCTACATTATAAAATTCAACAAATATCCTCTCTCACTCACTCATAAATTTCATTGTAGGTCAACCAAAACCTAACAAAATACCTTCATAAAATATCTACCGATCATCTAGAGGACCTTTTTTAATAAAAAACCAACCATATAAAGATTAAAGTTAAATCAAAAGGAGGTTTTCTAAAGAAGTGGTATAATTAATTTCTGAGTGTTTTAATATTATTTATTCTTATACCTACATAAATTAAATCTGAAAAAGTTTACCTATTAATATCCATATATACCATATAATAATATTTTATTATTTATTTTTATAAAATATCATTCATCTCCTTGTCTATCAAATGGGAAATGAAAGCATCATTCATGCGTTCGTGCAGACTACTACCTCACAAAGTTATGTATTTCTATTTTCATAATCACCATTAATTTGTGGTTATTATGATTTATATAATGTTCATATATGATATTAATAAAAATATTATGAATATTTAAATATAATATTTCATTTATATTCTTACCCTTCCACCTGTTAAAAATGATAATGTCGCTTCTACGTAAATGTGAACTACTACTTATACAAAGAGATGTAATTCATTTTTTATGTCTTCTAATAAATAATGACTAAAAATATGTAAATAAATAATATATATTATATTTATATTATTATTAAAATTTGGGATATTATGGAAACATGATCAATATGTAAGGATCAAAACTACCAAACCAAATCATAAATGAAAAATGAAATAGTTAACTGTCAGAAAATAATGTTTTAATAATGAATTGTTAATAAAAGGGTGATGAAATGTTAAAAGTCAAAAATATATGAAACTATAACTATATATATGGTGAGTTTATAGAATTATAATAATTTAAAATTATTATTTTTGAGAAAAAAATCACTTACTATGTAAGTTAGATCATAGGTCAGGGTTTGTCATTTGAAATTGTCTTCATTAAAACATATGATATATTATGAACCTATATTATTTTATGAGGTGTATATATTGAAAATTTGAAATTTTTTCTCACAAATAAATCTTTAATAATTATATTTAATGTTACATTTCATTTAATTTTAACTATTTTATTTGGATCCAAAAGATAACGTATCGATCAGGGATTTCCCTTAAAATCCTATTTTATTTTGAGGTTTTATGAATTCTGATTTCTCTTGGAGAAATTATATGATAGTAACTTTTTAGACCTCATATATTTAATTCTTCTATTTTTTTGGTTTTAAAAATTATTTTCCATTTAGTCTCTTTCTTGATCATTATTCTACATGTATGTTAAATGCAAGGGACATTATTTTAAAAATAATATTATGATGTTTTCCTTCAAAATTATATTCTTCCATGTATATAGTTTTAATTTAATATTTTGAAGAATTTTTTTATTATTCTAAAAATAAATAATAAAGTTTTTTATTCATGATAGAATTTCTATAAAAACTTATAAAATGAGTCTTCTTGTCATTTCTTGACTAAGGTGATTTTTAACAAACGTGAGAACATAATCCATATACTAACATTGACTAAATGAAAAAATTTTCCCACTATCATGACTACTTTTTCATTTTAAAATCACTTTACTTGTTTTCATGGTTATTTTAAAATAAAATAAATTTTTAATTTTTTTGAGTTTTTATTTAAAATCATATCAAAAGAAAATTGTATTATTATCATAAATGAATGAAAATATTTTTGAAAAGTGATTTATAGAATCATTCTAATATGAAGTCACTGGGAAGTTATTTTCAATATATTGACCCTGTTTGTTTCAATATGGGTATATTTTTACGAAAAAACTAATTTAGAATGAATAGATATTCTTCCTTTACATATATTGTATTACTTATTATTTTGAGACAATTCACTTTCATACGATCAGGTTATATATAACTCTCAATTATTTATTTGAAATTATTTTTATCCTTCATGTATATATTTATAAAATAATTAATGAATTTAGATTCATTTCTATTACCTTAGTGATGTTTCATCCATATACCATTTCTATATATGATATCAATTGATGAGATATTATTAAGTTAATTACTTAATTAAATGTAGAAATATTGATGTTTCATATTTAGGATTCCATATGGATAATTGTTATCTTAGAAGAAATTTTCAGAATTAGTTGCATTGGTCAATAAAAATATGATGAATTCATAATAAATCAATGTGATAGGTGGGGCTTGGTAACTGATAACCCCTAGATACATCGATAGGTCTTATGAGAAAAAAATTTATTTCCCCACTTTTATGGGAATTAGGATTACATAACCCCTTTATTAAGAATGGTGTATCAGTTGAGTACCCTTGATGGAAAGATCCTGAATTTCTAGAATTATTTATTTACATAATTATGAAATCAATTTCCATTATACATATGAATTATATCTTGATATTTGTCATATTTTTTCATTAAAATCATGTTTTTTTGAATATCATATTCTATATTGACTCATTATAGATTATAATATTTATAACCCTTCCTGAGAATCTGATTTCACCATTTATTGTTTACCTTACCTATAGATATTATGAAGGATATTATAAGTAGTTTCAATAATTTCGGAATATTTTTATGCTATGTTATTATATTCATAATATAATATGGGAATCATGTAAATACCATGTTTTCCAACATTTATAATCTAATTTATCTTTCATGGTGAGATAACTTTTATATTGTTACACAATAAAAATGTAACCATCATATTAGGGTTTCTAGAGTCATTATTTTACAGTTGGTATCATAAAATGTTTAGGATAATCCTTTCTAAATGGAATATGAAGTACATATATTAAACAACATAAAAATATTATTTAATCTGGGGATATGTCTAATTATTAGATAATATTATAATAATTTTTTTAAAGTAGTGAATATGAGGTTTTCCTAGAAAATACATCCCTATCTCGATACTATCAAGTGGATATGTATATGGGAAAAATTCACAGAGGGGTAACTATTCATAATGGGGTTGAGTGGGTAATAACTCGATTGTCATTGGTTCCCAATGAGTGGGCATACAACTATACACATAACTAAATACTAATAGGGGTTATTCATGAATTACCTCACATTTTTTTATGAACTATTATGAACTATTTGAATAGACGATGACCATGGATAACCAATGTAAAATCTAATATTTCATAGATTTAAAAAAGTCATGATTTAGAAAACCTATGAATGATTTTTTATGATTATATGAATACTTTATATGAATTTTATTTCCCACACCCTAATTTGGGAATTAGTTAATGGATTGATCTTGGTGGAATCCTTTTAACAATGAGTGTGATAGATGGTGAAATTGTTGTATTCATGGTCGACCAAATGAAATGGGATATGAAATGTGAAAGATTTTGATTATACCTAACTAGCTCTAAGGATATATGTTTTAAAACATAAACATTTGTATGTTTATGAATAATCCCAAAAAGAGATTAATGTAGTTTTATAAATATTATGGATGAATGAATATTTAACTTCTAACTTTTTGATAATGCGAGAAGAAGAACATAGTCAATTGTATAAAAATAATTGGAAGATGTTTTGAGTGCGGGAAAGAAAGATATATGGAAATTAATTGATAGGAAAAAATGAATACTTAAATAAATATAAATAAAGTACATCCTAAAGTAACATTTATAGTTCAATATATTATTTGAGGGGAGCATGGTATTTATCCATGTTAGTGACCAAGTCCACAATATAACTCCATGACAAAGGAAGTTCATCTACTATGTTAATCATTAATGTGGAATGATTAAAGTATTTATGTATTGGGACTCATGAATTATATTGAAGACGAGTTTTAAAAATGATATTAAGGTTTTAAGAATCATGAATCATCTATAGACTATTATTTAGTATTTTGGAATTCTAAATTTTGAAGCATGTGTTGAATGATACTAATAACTAATAAAATTGATTTATTAGTAAGGTGATATTTTTGGAAGACCCATGATTAAAGTATGGATAACTCTTAACATATTCCTAATGTCGAGATAATATTTTTTATTTTGATAAATATTTTATTTACATTGATAAAATAAATTGGATAGATTTAGTGACCTTGAAATAGATTAATGATTTTTTTGACAAAGTGATTTATTTTTTCATTAATTGTTTTTAATAAAATGGTGCCATGATTAAAATACCAATGTAAAATTAATTAATTTATGTTTTAATTATTTAATGTTATTAAATTTTATTGATTTATGGAATATATTCAATAGTTTTTTATTTTAATTATGGAATATGTATGAGGTAAAATTTTCAAATTAATTATTTTTTCTTTTATTTTTGTTGGTTAATCAGGTTATTATCATATTTCTAGTGAAGGTATTAATATGATTTTTATGTGACATTAAAATCTAAATTATATTGTTTGGGGATTAAAGTTACTTTTATATATATAATATTGTAAAAAAATTTCTATTTTTTGTCAATATTTGTTAAGAATATTTTCCGAATTTTAGGAATTTATCTATTTGTGGAAATAACTAATAAAATCATTGTGTGTTTTTATCAAAAATCATAAAGAATAATCATTCAATGGAAAATTTATTCAAATTATTTATCTCATAATGTATCAACAATTTCAATTTTCAATAAATCAATGGAAATAAAGGGAATGTATTGTCATGATTTTATAGATCCAATGCTATATTAGAAGTTTATATTAGTGAGTAAAGATTAAAAACTTTTTATTGCCCATTCGCCATTGTAATATGGTATAAAAATAGGATTAAATTAAGTGGAACAAATAACCAAAGTATAAAAATGTGTTTTTAGATTTAGTAAAATAATATATTTATATTTTTTCATATTCCACGATAATAGAATTTTTCAAATATAGTAATATAATCAATAAAATAAAAAAAATCGCTATACAATAATTTTTGATGAATTAGTGGTCTTTTCCCCCCATTTTGATTTAGGGTTTTGTAGTAATTAACTATATCATGATCACGGTCTCTATAAATAAATATTATTCCTATGGTGTTATATCTCTCCTCCACATCATTATTTTCACTTACCAATAATGTTATCCTTTTCTGTAATACCAATTATATTTTATTTTAGGTTATATTTATGTTTCCAATAATCCATTTTCAAGGGATGTTTTATTATCCCATTGTAAAATGTGTATTTTCAATAATAGTAATTTCAAATATTAAACCCCATATTACCAAGATAATTACTGAGAATATAATATTGATTTTAGGAGGAATAATTTTATACCACATATATTTATTTTAAAATAGTATTATACTCAATATATTTCATTACATGCAATATATATCTTTAACCGAATAATGATATATTATAAAATGTTATTTAAAATCCAATATTATAACATAGCAGATAAATTAAAGATATGAATAGGAATAAAAATATTATAAAATATAGGTATAATATTTTTTATATAACTAATTTTTTTTATCAAGGTATAACAAATATGTAATAAATTTTTATTGAAGTCATTTTTTTCAAAAATATGTTTTCTTCAAAAGTATTTATTTCATTTTGTGTGTGGACATTATTATTAATTTAAAAAATTTTATGAAAAATTATTTGAGAGAATTAATTTAATATTTTAAATAATCATGTAAATATTATCTTAAGGTGAATTTATGGGTTTTCCTAAAAATATTCACTTTTTACGGAAGAGTGAAAATTATATATTTTGGTAAAACTCTCATTACTTTTCATTAATTCAAGTCAATTGAAATTATAATTATGTTTCATGTTGGATTATAAGGTAACATATTTATCCTATAATTTAAATAATTTACTTAATTACATAGGAATTAAGATTAATATTTATATTAGAATAAGTTCATTTTTGGAATTAAAAATGCATATATCTAAAGAATGTTTTCATCACATATTGCATGTTTGGTTTTAAATTTAAAAATAAATTATTTAAAAATATAATTTGATAAAATTGAATCTAAAATTTTAATTATAATTCCCAATGTTTTTAAGAGTACATTTTCATTTTTGTTCTTTATGAATAGTAACCAACATAAAAATTCAATTCTACGATAAAGGTTAAAATTGATTAACGGGGGAGAGGGGGGGGGGGAATTAAAAATATAAGATTTAAAATTAAATAAAAACATATATAAATAATATTTTATACATATATTTATATAATATATCTTCTTATCTATTAAAATAGTTTAATTTGGATCCACATGACCTAATAAAAACATTAATATATTTTAATCTTTGGAAAAATTTCAAGTGTGTCCTCTACCACCCTTATAAAAAGAAACTAAATCTCCTATCTTCCTCACATATCATAAGCATCTATATCCATAAATAACTGACCATATAACTTTTTAAAAATCCTCAATACGACATATTGGTTTTGTTTTTATCGAAATACCAACTGTTGAAGGGTTATGTTGTAAGCCAATGGAGGTTTTCCAAAGAGGACACAAAACTCTAAAACAAGTGTTTTATTTTATATATACAATTAAACCTCATTAAATTATATTATTACCATGATGACATAATAAAATATTTATATACCATATATTCATATTTTATAATGCTAATGTCATAACTAGTAATCATCTAATTATCCATCAAATAGAAAATGAAAGCATCAGTCATGCGTACGTGGGCACTACGACCTCAAAAACCGATGTATTTCATTTTTCATAACCACTAATAATGGATGATTATTATGATGAATGTAATGTTTATATATTATATTTATACTACTATTATTATTCTTAATGTAAAATTTATCATTTAACTTCTTACCTTTCCTCCCATTAAAAATGATAACATTGCTTGTACGGCCATGTGGACTACCACCTCCACAAAGTGATATTATTTATTTTATAGTTAAGACTATCAAAAATGAATATAAGTATTTATATAATAAGTATATATGATAACTATTTCATTATTAACAACTTATATATTATTTAACCAATAGTAATTCTCAATTACTGAATCTAATAATCTAAAACATACATGAAAAACAAAACCGTTTACATTCATAAATAACGAATTTAGTAAATAATTATTAATAAAAACTATTTAAATGTAAAAAGTAGATAATATCTGATATTATAAGTATTTTTATGGTTTTTTTTATAATTATGATAATCATAAATTTATTTTTCAGGATTCTAAAATCACTTTTGATGGAATCCAGACCTTAGTTAAGGGTTTATCATCTCAAATTGTATTATTTTGAAAAACGTAATATTATACACCTATATTATTTTATAAGGTTTATATACATCCCAGTAGACATTTTATATCATCAATATTTCATAAATAAATATTTTTAAATATTGAATTCATGTTATATCATCCAATGATTTATGATTCAAAATATATCAAAGCACTAAGGGAAATATTTTACTCTCTCTTGTTATTTTCATGGTTCATTATTTTATACATTAATTTTAGAAAATTATATGATACTAATAATTTGAATATAATATTTTTTTTACACTCTATTTTGTCTATGTATGCATGTTTTTTTTAATTTATTCTCTTCTTGGATCAATAATCAATAAGTAAGTTTCAAATAGGGGACTTTCATTTAAAATGTTGTTTGAATTTTTTGCTTCTAAAAAATTTTCTTATAAGTCCTTATATCCTAAAAAATGTCCATAATAATGATTTTAGTATTCTAAAAATAATTATTAGAGACATTATTAAAGAAATTTACATTCTATAAAAATTTTAAAATGAATAATCTTGTTATTTTCAATAAAAATTAATTTTTTCCAAAGGTGTGAAACAAATAATTTTTTAATATACTCCACACAAATGGTTATTATAATCATTATAAAACTCTTTTATTTGATTATTCTTGTTATTTTCAAATAAATTGTTTTTCTCAATAAATTAGGAAATTTTTATTTAAAATGATATAAAATGAAAAGGGAACTATTTTTGTTATGGAAATAAAATAATTTTGAGAATGGATGTATAACTCCATTATTACATGATGTTTTAAGGAAATTATTATAATATTTTGATTCTATTTTATTCCATAATGTAATTATTTTACATAAAAGAACATAATTTCTAATTAATCAATGGTCATTATTAACTAATAATAGTTTATACATCATTTTCGTATTATTAACATGTTATGATCATCTTGACTATCACTCTAGATTAATAATTATAAATTAAATTTAACCCTATTTTATATATTTTTATTTTAGTGGAAACTTTAATAAAAAATTATATTACATTCATGATATTTTGAAAATATATCATTTTTATATATAGGATCCGATGAACGAATCATATTAAATATGTTGTTTCATATTCTAATTATTGATGTTTGGTATCCTTTATTCAACATGGAGAATTATATACTTACATAGATTTTTTAGAATGAATTTTATTGATCACTCAAAATACAAGGAATGAAAAGTATGTGAATGTGAGGGTTGGGGCATGGTTATAGATATCTCCTTGATGCATTCACTGGTCTGATGAGAAAAAAATAGGTGGCAATATTAGACAAGTATTAAGTTTACATATAAACATGTATTAAGTATTGTTTCTTGTATAATATTCTTTAATGGAATGATTCATGATATTTCTGTTGAGATTCCATGATAGAATGTTCAATAATATATATAATTATACATTTTCTTAATTAGTATTTCAATTTCTAATATACATGGTATTTTATGGTGATATTGTCCATTGATGTTCATCGAACTAAAGTTATTGATTTATTTCTATATGTTTAAATTATTCAATCTTTGATATATATTTTGTATTATTTTCCCTTCATATATTCTCTTGTACATATTCCTTACTCAGAATCTAACCTCCCCATTATTCTTCATCATTTTTCCTTATATGAGGAAGGATATTGTGATAAAATAATATTGTTTATACAATGGTTTTATATTTCTAATGTAAAATTGTAATAATTTATGTGTCTAGTTTTCCAAGACTACTAAAATAATTTATGATATACAGTGAGATACCTTTTATTTTACTCCAATGTAATAAAGCAAACATTAGAAATGGGTTTCTGGATTTGGGGTGTTATAGCTGGTTTCATAGAATGTTTTGTAAAAACATTGGTAACATGATTTAGGAAAATATAGATTATATAACATAATCCTATGATAGACTATTGGGATAATTTTATGTATAGGATAACATCATAATGTTTTTCAAGAGATTGTGTAGTATCCTAGAAAGTAAATTCTTGTCTAGATACTAGTAGATGGATACGGTTCTAGCATTGATTCCCCATATGATAACAACTCAAAATTTGGTGTATTGGGTATTAAATTAATCATTACCAGCAAACGATGAGTTAGCCAAAAAATTCACTCCTTTATATAAAATATTTTGGGGATATTCCTATGTTAATTCAAATTTTTTTTATAGACCATTATACAGGATTTGAATATATTATAACCATGAATAGATTAGTTTCAACCAAAGGCTTCATATATTTAAAATATGGTGTCATGATTTAGATATCCTATGAATTATTTCTCATGATTCTATGATTACTCACTATGACTATTTTCTCTCGCACTATACTTTTGGTATTAGTTAATGGTTGGAA
Source organism: Viscum album (assembly GCA_963277665.1). Classification (NCBI taxonomy): domain Eukaryota; kingdom Viridiplantae; phylum Streptophyta; class Magnoliopsida; order Santalales; family Viscaceae; genus Viscum; species Viscum album. Next base: position 1,669,207,616 of record OY728160.1, read on the forward strand.
TCTGGGGGAATTGTGTTGACACTGACTTTGATAGATGATGAAATTATTATCCTCATGAGTAAATAAATTATATGGGAGATGGAATATGAATGATTTTCATTATTGCTAAATATATATCTCGATATATGATTAATAACATGAATATGTTTGAGTTTCTGAATGATCCAAATAATAGAAAATTGGTTTTAATTGAGACTATAGTGAAGAGGAGATACAACTTTCTACATGTTGATATTACAAGGATAATTACCTATAGAAATTAATCAAAGTAATAATAATATGCTTTGTGTGTGGAAATTAATGACATAAAACACATAATTATAGGCGGAATATTGAAGAGTTCAAAGGAGGAAGATAATATAGATCACAGGGTATAATTTATTGTTCAATGAATTATGTGTTGGGAAATTGGGAATTATTTTATTAACTAAAATAATTCAAGGACTAACTATAGATAAAGGTAGGTCCAATGAAATGTAAGTCATTTAAGAAATATTATATAAGTTTATTTGTGTTGAGATTAAAATATTATGTTGTATATGTGTTTTTTAAAGGATTTTTGATTTATAATATTGTTGAAACATATAAGGACTATTCTGTAGTATTTTTTCATTAAATACATTTAAGAGTGTGTTAATGGTACTCATAACATTAAAATTTAATTTAATGGTTATGTGATATTCTTGGAAAACATATGATTGCGGGATTGATATCCCTTATAATGTCCCTCATTTTGAGATAATGTAGTTTATTTTGGATAATTATTTCATTAATATTGACTACATAAATTGGATTGTATTGGTGAACATTAAATTGATTCGTGATTTAATTAATATGGGATTTGTGTTATCATTGATGACGTTTATCATATTTCTGGATTTATGGAAAAAAAATTAATTATTTAGGATTTTATTTAATGAATAATGATATAGATGTTTTTAGAAGAACTTCTGGTTTCTATGAGTTTTTATGATGATTTTTTATGTTAATATGTTTTAATCAATGTGTTAATTTTTTATATATCGGATTTTAAGAAATAATTTATGTTTTTTAAGGAATAATGTTATGTTGAATTCATAAATTTTGTGAAATTTTTTCTAAATTTTAGGGGTTTTAATAATGGTTAGGCATGAATTGAATAGTTTTGGAATTTATCTATTTGTGGAATGAATTATGAAGATCAATTGGTATTATTATTGAGGTCTTTGATAGTAATATCTGAAATGATAGTTCATTTATATTATTTTTCATAGAATGCATTAACCATTTCTAGTTTTAGTAGATGAATAGAAATTATTGGAATTTATATTAATCATTTTTTGGATCATGTGATCTGTTAAAATTTTATTTTAGTACTTCATGCATTCAAAAAACATATTTTTAATTCACCATTATAAGATGCGGTGAAAAAATGAAAAAACTAATTAAAACACAGAGGCAAAAGATTAAATTACATTTATAGATTTTATGAAATCGATTATGTATATTTTATAATATTCCATGGTAAAATAATTCCTCAACTCAAGTAATAGGATCTGGAAAATGAATAAGTTTTTGTTCTTACAATCATTTTTCATGGATTTAAACACTTTTCACCCCTTACCGATTTATGATTTTTTTCATTAAATATCTTATGATGATGTTCTCTATCACATGATATTTTCATTAGGAATTTCTTGTCTCATCATGGTCTATATTTCCACATATTAATAAATTTATCCATTTATAGGAACCAAATTAAGTGTAATTTTAGGTAACCATTTTTTTTCCACATCACTTAATGAAATGAAGTTTTATTAACCAATTATACGATGTGGTTTAAAAAAAGGTTGGACCCCTAATCATAGAAATAAATTAAGGGAAAATTTGATTTAATTAATATTCTACTAATATTACACCCTAAACATTTTATTTAAAATAATACTATTTTCATAACTTTCTTAACATGCAACACCGAGCTTTAAGTGAACATTGATATACTTTAAACAATTACTTAAATGTGGCCATTATGACATATCCATTGAATTTGTGGGGGTGAATATGAATAAAAAAATTAAATAAAATAACTATAAATTTTATATATAATTAAATTTATGGAGTTATTATAAAAAAGTATTTAATCAATTTTCAGTAAAGTCATATTATTTGTTAAAAATATGTTTTCATAGAAGATTGATTTTATTTCATTTTTTGGGTGGACATTATAATTATTTTAAACCAATTTTAGAAATATTAATTTATAGAATTAATCTCATTTTTAAAATCATCATATCAATATTATCTTAGGGGTAATTTTTGGGACCTTTTTATAAAGATTTTATTTTCAATTAATAGTGAAAAATACTGATTTTGGTAAAACTAATATTTTTTCATTGAATAAATTGTTTTAAAAGAATAATTATGTTTTTTATTTTATAAAAAATTAACTTAAATACAAATTAATTTTAAAAAATATAATTAATTATATATTTTTCACTGTTCTAGTTTATTCTAGTATAAGTTCAATTTTCAGTTTAAAAGCGCATTTATCTAAAAATCGTATTTCATCATGTTTCATAGGTTTTAATTTAAATTTTAATCTTAAACTTATTGAAATATAATTTGATAATATTTAGTCCATATTTATAATTTTAATTTTCAAAATTTTTAATGAGTTATCTTTCAATTTTTTGCATTATAATTAGAAAACAATGTAAAAATTCAATACTATAGTAAATGTTGAAATGGATTAATAGGGGTTAAACTCAAAAGATAAGGGTTAAAACTACTTTAAAAATTTTCCAACCCCTATTGGATCACACTATTTAGATCCAATATATTCCTCCCTTAATAAATACTATAATTTGGATCCAGATCTCTTGAATTATGTGTTAATTTGTTTCTTCTTTTGAAAACTTCTCAGTATGTCATCTCCCTCCCTTATAAAAGGACGCCACATCTCTGATATTTCAAGAACATAAAAAGAAATATATATTATCCAAAAAATACAAAAATAAATTCCTAACATCCCTCAAAATTATATATAGATCATGATTTAATCAAAATACCCACCTTTTAATGATTATAGTGTAAGAAAAACAAGGATGTCAAAGAATAGGTATAAATCTTAACAGAGTGTTTTAATTTTATTTCTTATTATACATCCTTAAATTCTATGATAAATAAAATTTTATAAAAAAAATCAGTAGAGATTATATATTTATATGTTATTATATCATTTTAACAATATTTATGCATCCCCTTATCCATCAAATGGGAAATGAAAGCCTCATTTGTGTGTCTGTGTATACTACCACCACCCGAAGTGATTTATTTCACCTTTGATCACCACAATTTATGGATAATAATATTGATGGATATTATTTTTAAATATTAAATTTATAAGAAAAATATTATGTAAATATAATATATCATTTTTTTTCTTATCGTTCAACCATTAAAAAATGATATTGTCCTTCATGCATACGTGTGGACTGTCTCCTCCATTAAGTGATGCAATTTATTTTTCATGTCAGACTTTAAAGAATGATTTTAAATACTTATATAATAAATATATATGAAATTTTTATCATGATTAATATTATGTGTGTTATTGATTCAATTCCAATATTCACGGATCGAACCTACCACACAAAAACTGAAAATAAAAAACAAAATGTTAACACTCAAAAAATGATGATATTAATGTGGAATAATTAATAAATTGTTGTTTAAATGTAATAAGTTGATCATATATTGTATTAAAAGTATGTTTATTTTTTAAAATAATTATAATATTATAAATTTATTATATTGGATAATAACATCACATATATATCATGTCACACCAGAGGTAAGGGTTTATCATCTCAAAATGTATTCTCTAGGACATATGTTATATTACGAACCTATCTTATTTTAGAATGGTTATATACTAACCATTTTAATTATTTTATCATGAATCAATATTAATTATTGATATTTATTCATAAAATTCTTTTAATTCCATCCAATTGGTTATGATTCAAATGACACACAAGAGAAATGGATTTTTTTATAATCTCATTTTATTTAATGGTTGTTTATGTTTAGATTTTACTTAGTGAAATTATATGATCCTAATATTTTTAACCTTTTATATTTTCTCCTAATATTTTTTTGTTGGGTTTTAAAATTTTATCATCAATTTATTCTCTTATTGGGTCAGTAATGAACAAGAAAGTCATATGATAAATTCTTTCTTTTAAAAATATTTTCATGATGTGTTCCTTCTAATGGTTTTTCTTCCGTGACCATATTTTCATAATAATTCTTTCATGAATTATTTTAATATTCTAAAAATATTTATAAATTTCATCCTTATGCATTCTTGACTTCCTGAAAAATATTTTAAAATTAATTTCCTTATTTCTCTCCATATAAGGTACTTTTTCCAATGCCTTCAACAAAATCATTATTTTAATGTACTTTACATGATAGAATTTTACCACTATTATAAATACACTTTATTTGAATATTTCATTATAAATTTTCATTTATATTTTATAATAATGTAATTTTCTCAATATTATTGAAATATTTATTTAATCATATATGAAAAGAAAATGATAATATTTTCATAAATAAATGAATGGAATTTTCAAAATTGATTTATAACACCATTCTCACATGAAGTTACTATAAAAAATTTAATTTATTTGTTATATTTTCTATTTTAAAGGCTTGGTTTTACTAAAGAACATTCATTTTTCATGATTCGATAGTATTTATTTTCTAAAAATAGATAATACTATATTTTTATATCATCGATTTTCATATGATAAAGTTATTTTTCACTCCCCATTATTAATTGGACATTTTATACTCCTTCATCTCCACATTTTTAATATCATGGATGAATTTATCTGAATTTATATTATTTTTATGATATTTAAACATTATGCCATTTATATATATGGCATCGGTTAATGGATGATTATTATGTAAGTTATTTCAATTATTTTGGAAAATATTGGTGTTTAATATTCTTGATTAAATATAGATAAAAATAATCCTATAAGAGATTTTTATAATGAGTTTTATTGATCGTTAATGATGTGAAGAATTAATAGGATATGCATGTGATGGGTGGTTCCTAGTTAAAACTATCTCCTCAATGAAAAAAATGTCTCATGATACAAAATAGGTTTCCACATTTTCTATTTATTTAGTTTACACCTACCCATTTGTTAAGAATGTTGTCTTGGTTGAGAGGCCTCAGTGTTAATATTTGTGGCAACATGGTTGAGGGGACTTGATGGAAGGTTGTTGAATGTCTTGAATAATGAATGTACTTAATTAAGAATTTTGTTTCCACTATCAATGTGATTTATAAATTGATATTTTACATTGATGTTAATTTAACTCATGTTATTTATTGAATGGATTGTATTTGGATTATTCACTCTTCCATACTCATCATGCCTTATGTACTCCTGATGGCTTCTATTTTACATAACCTTTACTAAGTGTATGAGATAACCAATTACTTTTTTTCTTGTCCCAAGATATTATGAATGATATTTTGAATGATTCTCCATATTAAATAATGCTTTTGATTTTATGTTTTTACAGTAGCAATGTAATGTGGGAATCATAAGTGTATCTAGTTTTCCAAAATTGAAAAATTAATCCATCCGATATGGTAAGATCCCTTATAATTTGTACCAATAAAATAAAGAAAAACCACCTATAGGTTTCTATAATATGGGTGTTATAGTTGGTATCATATAATTTTTTTACAAACCATGGAAAATAGATTTACGAAACCTTATATTAATCAAAATTAACCTATGATAGACTTTAGGGATAATTATATGTATCAATTAATATCATAATGTTTTTTGAAGTTTGTTTATTTTGGTTTCATAGAAAATTATTCAATATTTATATTCTAAATTGTGGTTTACTATATGAAAAATATTCACCTTGGGGTAACCACATTGAATGGGGTGGGTTGGGTATTCACTCCATCGTCACTAGTGTGCGATGAGTGGGAAAAAGACTACACAACAATATAGTCATTCATAGGGTTTATTCCTAAGTTAATTCAATTTTTTTATGAATCATTATGAATATTTTTAATTTATAATTACCATTGATGACATAATTAATCCTAAGGTTTCATAGATTGAAAATAAGGTGTCATGATTTTGACATTTTATGAATAATACTTCATGATTATATGATTAATCGATATGATTATTATTTCTCACATTATGATTTTGGTATTATTTAATTTCCTAATCTAGTATGAATCATGAAAATGATTATTATTAGAGATGATGTAATGACTTTAATTATGAGTAAAATAATTAAATGAGAGATTAAATGTGAACTATTGTGATTATGCCTAACTGGATTTCAGGATATATGACTTACATCTATAATTGAGGTGAGATTCTGAATAAACCAAATAAGATGAAAATTAGTTTCATTAATACATTATAGAAAAGTCTTTTCATCTTCATAAATATCATAAATGTGGGAAATGTAACCCTGGGAAATGACTAAAATAATGGAAAGATGTTTTAGGTGTGAAAAATAAGGACATAGAGAAATTAATTTCCAGGAAAAAAGAAGAGTTCAATAGAGGGAGATAAAGTACATCCTTAGGTTCCATTTATAGTTAAGCTCCATCCCGGTTGGGAACATGGGCATTATCTGATTCAATTGCCTATTTCATGTGCTAACTCCTAGATCAAGGAAGGTTTATTGCTATGTCAACAATTTAATTGGAATGATCAATGTATTTATATATGGGGATTTATGATTTATTTTATAGAAATTTGTTTCAATGATATTCTATTTATAACAATCATGAAACATCCCTAGATTATTTTGATGTAGTTTTTTCATTGTGTATTTGAAAGTATGTATTGAATGGTTTTTATAACATAGAAATGTGATTTAGTGGTAAGGTTATATTTTAAGAAAACACATTGTCGAGTGATAGATTGCAATGTCCTCACTTTATCATTGTACACCCCAATTATATATTTGGTTTTATCCCTAAAAGGTTTATTATTGGTTCTGGATAGTGGGAAGACGCACGGTTTACACTAAATTATTTAAATTTTTTTCCTTTTCTAGGGGATGTTTAGTTTTACGTAAAAAATTAATAGCATTTTCCCCTTCATTTTTATTTTTCTTTTTATCTTTTCATTATTTTCCATTTCCATTTTTATTTTTCTTTCTCTCTTTTTTTTCCATTGATATTTTTTTCTCCCCTATTCTTCTAGCCAGGAATGCCTCTCCCTTCTTGCTTTGGGTGTGGTGCATCACCAACTCCTCCTATTAGGGTGGATCTTACACCATTATTTTCTTCCATGATTTTATCACTGTTCGATCAATGGAAATATCTCAGTAAGATCTATAATCTACACTCATGTATTTTGAATTTCTCCAATTATTTATTGCTCTATCATCATGTGAGGGATATTTGACCTATTTTGGGGTTTTCCATAAATCTCTCAATTAAAACCATTTTAGGTTTAATGATTCCTTATATCTGGCATTAGAAGAACCACGACCATGAGGTAGGGAATATACACATTTTATCACTCATTTTGTATCTTTTTGGAAACACTCTATTATACTGCTAGCTGTAACATATCGAAGAATATTTTTTATCATATAATAAATTAAATGGAGTGTTTTTTCCCATGTTTTTAATGACTATAAATTATGGATAAAGACATTCATCGGGTGTTCTACCTATCTTTTTTCACCCTTTTGGGTGTTCCCATCCTAAATTAACTATGTTTCCCTTTGTTTACAATATGGAAGTTACCTTAGTTTTTTGTGGAACCATGGTTTGATACATTAAATGGATTAATGTGGTTATAATGAGAAATAAACCATGAATTAGGCCCCCCCACATCATTGTCTATGTATCGTGACAATTAATTTCCCCCTGTGTAATTCCATATACCTTGGCATGCTGGAAGTTCCACTTAAGATATCATTTTCCATTTTTTAATTAATCATACAAGTTAAAAATCCTTTATTATTATTGATTCAATGTTCTTACTTTAGGTTATATTCATATGATTTCACTTATGTTATGCCATGATCCTTCTACTTATGAACTTCTATTTTTTTCATATTCCAAACTGATTTTTCTTGAATGGTAGAACATACTATAAAATCATGATATATTGGGATATTGAGATGAGATTTAGATTACATATGTAACTATAAAATTCTAATTCTATGTTTCTATGATTTATTTTCCTTATTTAGAGAAAATTAATGTCTAATTATAGATCTTAACCATGATTTTATCTTATTAAATGCATATTTCATCATTTATAATTAGTGAGGAATGTATGTTCAATAAATATTAAGTATAATTAAATGAATTTTTTGATTAAGAAATTTCATTTTTTATAATAAAACTCCTCCAATATAGGTTCACTATCTTCAAAACCAAAAATATTGATTAATGTTATTATACATGCTTGGTTTCCTTAGTATATTAATAGTTCACTTCATGTTTAGCGAAAATTTCACAGTTGGGTAAAATTTAAATTATGTTATATTAAGATGCTTCTCTGTTGGTAGGAAATTATAAATGCATAGCTGTGGGTTATATTCATTGATTGATATTGATAATTTGTTACATTTTAAGGGGTAACATGAATCCTGAATTATGTATATCATGGATGGACTCACTGTTCATAGTGTGTTACAACTCGATGCACCAGAATTGATGATTTGGATTTCTAGGTATGAGCTTTCTTGGTGGGTTTTATTATGATTATGAGTGAGACCGGTTCCCTAGGGGAGGAATCGAGGATGGACCTATTAGAAATATGGTTATGCAATTCCTCAGGTGACACTTGGTACCCAATGTGTGATATATGGTATGGACTGAGAGTCACCATCCTTGAGTGATATAAGGGAATCCATATGGGTTCCCATGGATGGACTCAAGGGATTGGGTTATTTGGGATTTTCACATTGAAACCATTAGGATTCTGATATGATCTCAAAGGATGGGTGCAGGACCCCACCTTGGTTTTAATAGATTTTTTGGATTTAATTAATAGATTTTTTACTCATATGAGTTTTTTTCTTTTTATTATTGTTTGAGCTTTCTTTTCCACTTGTGATACTTCTACCATTCTTATTATCACCCATATATATTGTCCTAGAAAGTGAAACCCCAAGACAAAGAACTAGCTTGGGGTATGCATGGTTTACATGTTCATTATATATATATATATATATTCTGGCCTAAAAAGGTACTGTATTCATGATTCTGGCTTTGGACAAAGCATGTGGTGGGGGATTGGTGTCCGCTACCCGAATCAATCTTTACACATTTATTTATTTATAGCTATGTCTTTATTATATCTGGCACACTGTTATCTGTTTACAACCCAAAATTGAATGGTCTATAGATATTTATATCTCAAACCATACCCGTTCATCATTTGGAACCCAATTAGACTTAATGATAATAGGTACAGAAAAAGGGAAGAGGTATTCTTCCAATTCTAGACTATTTTTCTATTTAGGATGGAGCATTGTGGGAAGAGTATCATGCCTATCTTTGAGAATCTATGTAATAGTTTTTGGTATTTTTTAGTTCTTGTTATCATGATGTATATGAATGTACCCATGTTACCTTATAATATTTCTTTTGTATATCACCATTACATTATCATCATTTTTATATCTATTTTGATTATTTAGCTTGCGCTATTTTTCCTTTTTTATTACACTTCTTATTTGTTTTTCTTTCACCATTTTCTCTATTCTTATTTCTTCTACTATTTAATTTATATCATTTGCCACTATATTATAAAAAATTATTTGATGGAATAGTCACCCCATAGACACACCTAAGGACCGCTCTTCTAGTCGACATCCTCTGGCATTCAGGGAGATTCACTTGAGGTCATGTGGCCCACCATCATAGGGCGTAGTTGAGTGGAACTGAGGGAGGGATGCTACAAAGTGATTTCAAAGAAGTTATTTTTATTTTGTCTTACTATTTGGGTTATACAAGATACTAGGATATTAGAATTTGGAATTTACTCTATGATTGGACATGACAAATCCATATATTGGGGATCCACAAATTGACTAGCTTGGGAATTTTTGTTATTTTTTATTCCATATATAGCTTATATGACTTCACAATTTGGTGACACACTTGTTTTTTGTAACTATTCATATTTATTTTATTGAAATGATGATCTATATTAATTCATAGTATTGATATGAGATAATTTCATAGCATGAAACATACTAGGAACTATATAAATTGAAATTAAATGTATTATGCCATGCCATATTTTTTTTCAACATGTATTTCCTATCCGCATGTGATTGATGCTATTCCTGGCTATTATATTTGGTAGTTCCTTATTTTCTGTAAATATTGAAATGATCCAATTTATTTTATAGATTCATGTTAGGAATTGGATTGAGTGTACATCCAATTTCAATTTATAAGGTGTATGGGACCTTATTAATTGGAATGGTGAAGCATATAAGCTGATCTGATCATAATTGAAATTAAATGAATAATGAAACTTACATGAATTCTCCTTGAAAAATAATATGTCCACTTGTTGTGAGACAAAAACCTCAATCGTGACTTTACTTGGAAAATGGGTAGTATTCCATGTTTCTTTTGATCCTTCTGAGATCACCTTTTCATTCTTATCTAGACCTGGCTCATGGAGAATTATGTTAGTGTGTTATGTTCAGAGGAGGGTTATTTAACATTACCCATTATTGATTTTTTATATGTTGTGTCTTGTTTTAGGTAGTCCATGCAATTTTACTTCCTTAAAAATACATTACATTCTTACCCTATCTATTATAAAATATTGTCTGAGGTGCATTATTGGAAATTACAGAGCTATTCCTCCAGGACATCCTCTATCTGTACGCCGAGAGAGTGGTTATGAGCACACTACAGATGTGGTGGCCCCTAATTCACCCATTATAAATCCTATTGTTCCACATGAGCCACCTATTAATGACCTTCCACTGGGCATTGATGTTCAGTTTAGGGATAATTTTCTCATGTTCATGCAGTTAGTTTAGAGTGCTCTTAGGCCAACCCCATCTATGGTAGAGCTTACATAGGACATTCAACAATAACATATTCCCACCATCTTAGGGGATGGAAGTCCTCAAACTATAGAGCCATTGATACAAGCCATGATATCCATATTCAACCATCACGAGTTTCCTACATAGAGTTGGATAATGATTTATACCTACAATCTATGCATCTCCTCCAAGCATTGGTGGGATGTAGTTTCTTAGTTAGAGTATTACCGAGGCATGGGTTGGTTAGACTTCTAAATAGATGTAAATGATATTTTCATTCAATATAATTTGAGTGAAAATAATTCTTGGGAGTTCTATCATCTTTTGCAGAGCTCCACAACTGTTCTTGATTATTATATTCATTTTTCTAAGGTTCAATGTTTTTCTTCATATGAGACTAGTGATGAATTGGTGATTGTGAGGCATTTCAAGTAATTTCCTGAGCCTACCATACACAAGAAGGTGAATGTATTTAGGTTAAAAACCATAATATATATCATGAACCATGATCTACTTATGGAATAGAATTCTATAGAGGATGGTAGTGAGAGTTAGGATGTGTTTTTTTCTACATCAGGCTGATGGTTCTTCTAGCTACAAGAAGCACTATATCTAGGGTTCATGATGGGGCGGTTCCATCCCAGTCACAACCCAATTCTATAAAATTTCACCAGTGTGGAATGATATGCCAAAATAATCCACAGTTCATGGAGAACCTGATATAATGTTAATCTTTTGGAATGATGGGTCATATTTAACACTTCTTCTATTCTTTTCCCCTAAAATCTAGCCATATGGGATATTTACCATCACCTTTATCATGTACCAAATTTGTGACTCCATGTTAGGATTAGATTTTGTCTTCAAATTAATATATAGGAAGACTTAATAATGGTCATGGATGAGGAAGATGGGCCATAGAGCCTCAACGTTAGCAGAGTGGATCTACTTAGGATTGTAAAGCAGCCCCTCAGGGCCACTATTTGATATATGTATATTTAGTGCATCAAGAAAAATATGAGAAGATTGCAAAACAATATATGGTGATAGGTACTATAAATATCACCTCTAATTTAGTTCCTTCCTATATTTTATGGAATTAATGATATGATCATCTTATATAAGGGGAAGCTGTGGAAGGTAGTGCCCTCATATATTTAAAACCCCAACTTGTTTCATGGGAACAACTTCCCTTATGTGGTAATGCTCAGGTGCCATAGTCCCATTCTGGACTCTAGTTTTGGAAATGAAACCATTTTTTTTTATTATTGGTTATGTGTTTTTGATATATCTCCTAATATTATTTTTTAAATATATTGTTCTAGTGGGATGGGTGTGACAAGGGCATGGTTGATGCTTAGGAAGTTGTGTGACCCTTTATTTCGGATCTATTAAAAGATGGAAAAATCATGAGATCATCAGTTTATTCTTCAATCATTGGAGTAATGTGAATATTTTTTTAATACTTGGCATGTACCATTATATTATTATATGAGCGTGGATGCTATACCAATGGATTGTATCAATGATTTTTCTTTTTTCACATGTAATATCAAGGTCGTATGTGTCGATATATGCGGTACCCATTTTTTGGTTAAATGGTGTGTCGAACCATTAAATTAAATGGTTGACCATATAATCTAGTTTTATTATTCATTGGATATTGTTCAGATCTAGAGTATAGTGACATGGGCATTGATAAGGGTCCTTAATCATCTTAATTATTGGGATAATGTTTTAAAAAGGATCACTTGTTTGACAATTTATTCAGTTTTTTTTTGGATTTTACACCTAATGCCTTGTCATGTGGGAATTTAAATTAGGATGCATCATGGGAATCTCTTGGTGTGAACATACTCTAGTGTTTTTTATTTCTTAGTTGAAGTCAAGTGCATTTATGAAATTAAAATTTTAATGGTTTAGTAGTCCTTCCTTTTCCCATTCCAATGATTGTTTGTAATGGTGGTGTGCACTCCGACCTTGCTATGGCGAAGTGTCTCAGATAATTTTAATGATCATTCAATTACACATAGTGTAAAATCAGCTTAAGGGAAATTAAGTACCTTGTCATGTTATTGTCTAGGTATATTGAGAGATCATTGTACATACACCACACTAATATTTTAAAAATCAATTGGGAATATTATAGTGTTATTTATTTAGTCACAATATGAAATCATGGTTGTTTTAAAAGTCTCAATGATCCAAAGTGGTACTAATATTTTTACAAAGTAGAAATGAATGGGTTATATTCATGTGAACCAACTATTCTCCTCTTGACTTAGCTGATAGGTTGTTACCCGATGGGTTTTAGTCAATGTTCTTGAGGTATGGTGTTCGGCTTGTACCGACTTCTTGATCGTAAGAGATGAATGTGGTTTACCATAGATGATGTGTTTGGATTTCAGTTTTTCACATCGAGGATACCGTAGTTTTCATATAGGATTATAATTATAGTTTTCTATTATTATTTTGCTGAACGAAAACTTATGAATCCTTTTGTCTAGATACATCAACCATAGCCGATTACGAGTTTCAATGAATTTGCTCTGGAAAAAACCTGATATAATTTTGTTTAACATGATTTGGTTTCAACCTTTGGTTTGCGACATTCATCTAAGAAATGAATTTTGGGAGTGGTTTGATGATAGTGGATTGACCTATCTTCCTTTGGTTTTATTTAAAAGAGGCCATCTTTGACTCATCCCTTCGACCAGTTCATGTTTAGTGCACCATATTGTGGGCATAGTTGGAATGATATAGGAATGTTCCAATAGATATTTATGAGGGTGAGGATATCGTGGTCCAGTGTTTTACATTATTTCAAGGACCTATGGGGAAGCTCTATTGGCCTATTTGATAAAGATACGACTATGTAATCATGTCTCTAGTTTGATAAAATCAAAAAATCTCTATCTATATGCTTTGGTTGGATTTTAGGTATTGTTTTATGTTATCTATTTTAAGTTTCATTTTAAGGTGAAAAAATGAAGCTGCATTGGTTATTTTGAAATGCAATGCTACTATTTGAAAAAATTCATGACCCTTAAATATTGGGTATCATTTTTTTTCTTCTAGAAGGCTTCTTAGGGACGAGAAATTCTATGGCGGGTATGTTATAGTGTCCCAACCTTATCATGATTTGGAATGTTTAAATATTGGGTTTAATTCCATTAAAAGGAATGTTTTTGTTTTCAAATAGTGTGAAAATACAAGATTTGTTCCCAGATATTTAAACTATGTTTCATGCCCGTGCATAGTGAAGTTGAGCGTAAAATGCAGAATTGAGGTTTTACCTTTAATTTTTATTTCCTTATTTTTTATTTTCATTATTTCTTCTTTTTTAGTTATACTTTCTATTACTCTATATTTTATCCCTCCTCACATTTTTCCTCCCCTATTATTCCAAGAGAGTGTGCCTCCCCCCTCTCTTTATTAGTGTGGCATGTCTCCCCCTCATCCTATTGGGGTGGATCTTCTTACACGCTTTTACTATATGATTTCATCACCATTGGATGTGATGGAAGTATCTCATAGGCTCTCTCATCTTCACTCATCTATTTCGAGTTTCTCCCATTATCCATTATTCTATATTTATGAGTTGCATTTTCCCTATTTTGGGTATTTTCTAAATCTATTAATTGAATCAATTTTAGGTTAATTAAAATTTTCATATCAGGCGTACGGAGTACCATGACCATGGGGTAGGAAATATACTATTTTTCCATCTTGTTTTGTGTATTTTTGGCATCATGAAATTATTACACTAGAATGAAACTTACAATGAAGCTTTATAATCACATATTAAATTAAGAGGAGTGATTTTAATACCTATAATGATGATATATTATAAGTAAAACCATTCATTTGGTGTTTTACTAGTCTTTGGCCACCCATTGGGTTGTGCCCAACCTATGTGGCATATGTTTCCATTTTTAAAATATGTATGTCACCTTGGTTGTGGGAAACACATAATTTTTATGTATTAAATTGGTTAATGGGTTTATAATGAAAAATAAAACATAAATTGGGCCCCCCTTGGAAATTTCTAAGATTCGTGATAATTAATTGGCCCTTGTGTAATTATATATGCCTTAAAATTCATGAAGTTACAATTTGGATATCATTTTACTTATTTTTAATTACTCATGAATGTGAGTAATCCCATATAAAACATGATTAAATGTTTATACTTAATGTTATATTTATATTATTTCACTTATGTTATACTATGATCCTGGTATGTATGCATTTCTAATTCTCATTACTTATTCCAATTTTATTTTTCTTCAATGGTAAAACCTTTTCACCAATCTTAATATATTAGGATAGTAAGATATGAAATAGATGATATATTGAATTAATCCATATAAAATCTATGGGCCTATAGTTTTTTCCCTTATTTATAGATCAAGAATTGTTTCTTATACCTCTTACCGATGAATTTATCTTTAAATTATTATTTCCAGGCTTCTAATTAGTGATGAACGAGTTTAGAATAAATATTAAATATAATTAAATGAGTTGTTTGATTATTAAATGTCATGTTTTTATAATAAGACCCCTCAAATAGAGGTGCAATGTATTATATAATAAAAACCGTAATTAATGATAGTAGGCATGCTTGGATGCCTTGTTATATAAATTTTTCCATTGTTTGGCTTAAATTGAACAGATGGATTAAATAGTAAGAATGTGTTATTGATATGATTATATGTTGGAATGAAATAATAAATACATAGCTGTGAGTTATATAACCTTATTGATATGGATAATTTGTTATTGTTTGAGAGAGAACATGAATCTCAAGTTGATTTCATGGATGGACTTACCATGCCAATTAGGTTACTTCTCAATGCACAGGAAGGGATAATTTTCCATTCCATGTAAGGGTTTTCCGGGCAAGTTTTATTTTGCTTGTGAGGGAGGAATGTTCCCTAGGGGATCAGCCAAGGACATATAATTTGGAAAAATGGTTTTTCCATGGCTCATGTGACATCTGGTCCCCTATGTGAAATATTTGGCACGAAATCAAAGTCAGAATCCTTCAGTGATACAAGGGACACTGTATTGGTTTCCTTATACAAAATCAAGGTATTTAGTTATATGGTATGTTTGCATCATGACCCTTGGTTTTCTTATATGATCAAAAAGTATGGGAGTGGGACTTCACCTTGGTTTTGATCGACTATTTGGGTTATATTGATTGATTGTTTACTCATATGATGTGTTTCCTTATTTATTTATTTTGATCATACTTGCGGACTTGTGATAATAATACCTTGATTCATAACACCATTGTATGTTGCCATGGAAAGTGAGTCCTCAAAATAATGAACCATCTTGGGGTATGACTCGATTATGTGGTTCTTATATATATATATATATATTCTACCCCACATAGGTACTCAATTATGGTTTCTGGATTAGGATGAAGTAGGTGGTGTGGGACAGGTGTCCTCTTAGGAACCCAAACCTAGTATTACATATTTAATTATTTGTTACTCCTTATATATTATATATAGTAAAATTTCATCTATTTAGTGCATGAAATGGAATTTTCTAGACACTATGTGTCACGAACCGCCTTCACCAAAATGAGGGAAGAGTCAGCAGATTGCCAGGCCCTTCCTTCTTTAAGTTGAAGGAGAGATAATAACCCCCGAGACCCGCCATCAATAGGTCCCGGAGTGGCGACTAGCACCAAGGGTATAGAAATTACACACAAATGGAAGGCATTACCCGTTTTTGTTTTATAGGATAGGGAGATAAGATGATGAAACCCAACAACACCAAGGTAAAAGAAAAGTAAAGACATAAATAAACTGTTCCCACTTGCATGTTCCTAAAGTAAAAGCCACAAAAAATACAAAAGGTGACTACAAGGTAAGTACCAAAGGAAGAAAAACAGAAACTGCAACTGCCCCAAAGGTCCAAGCTAGTATGGTCCTGCGCGATCCCCGAAGACCTCCTGGAAACCTGAAAGTAGTTTTATATACGTAGGGTGAGCATACAAGTACACTCAGTAGGGAAAACCAAAGTCTCTCGTGCACAAGTGGGGGAACGTACTAAAGTCCCGTGAGAATCAGACAACCAACACTATCAAGGAGTTCACCCATCCCACTCACCGGCTACACTCACCAAGTAACGCAAACCAAGTAATATATATAATAAGAGCACATCTATGTTTGGGTACCCCACGGTACTTTCCCACTGATTATTGAGACATCCTACGCATCGAACCAATCCCTCCATTCTCACCGCATTCCCACTGCCACACCCCCCCGCACACACTTGGGCCATAGACACACATAACCACGCCTGCAAACACCTAGTCCAGAACATTCACCTCCATTCCTCAAGACACCTGGGCTAAAAGATCCACTACCATGCCCGAAGACACCTGGGCCTCATCCTGAAGACACTTGGGAAACCACCTGCCGCACACACCTGGCCAACCACCACACTACCCCGCCCGAAGGTTCTTGGGCTAATAATGGACCTCAGGCCATCACAACCTACCCGAAGGTACTTGGGCTATTCGGGAAAGGGAGCAGAAAAGGAGCTAATAACCATCCACTAAGAGTAGTGTTAGGAAAAACACCCTCCCCCATGAAATGGGGGAGTTCGGCACTGTGTGATCAACATGAGTGGGGCGCGAATAAGAAAAGCAAAACTACATGTATATACATAGGTAAAAAGCACTCACCAAAAGTTAGGTTTTAATTCAGACATCCTACAGATCACAACAGCACTCAAGTCTGAGTCACGACTCTCTCCAACAAAAATCGTTTGTCCCATTCTTGTTTTCATGTTCAGTAGTAATATTTAATTGAGTTCTGCACCTACTTGGGAAACTAACACCATAAGCATAACCAAGGAAGAATCCAGTCAAATGTCAAATTAAACATTCACACCCGGTTCCCTTGTAATGTTACAACAACAAGGGAATAAGGGAGATCCCTCGAAGTACTAGAACCAAAGAAACCCTCAAGACACTACCCTGTGTCCCCCAAAAATATTTCTCATCAACAGAGGATCCCACCCCAATTCGTGATATAAACAAGGTAACCACCAGGTCTTAAAACTCAAGGCCACCGAAAGCATAACACAGGAGATCCCATCCCCAATTTCACAACCACCAAGAGTATAATAACAGGGGATACCATCCTCTCCCACATAACCCAGTAACCAGCCCGTGAAAGATAACCAATAAAACCACTACCACCAAGCAAGGCAGACCCATGCAGGTATTTTAAGATCTAAACGTTTTTATATGATCCATGATTTCAATTTCGTGCTTTAACCGGGGGTTATCACAGAAGGGTTGATCCTCGTGCTTTC
Organism: Viscum album; assembly: GCA_963277665.1. Classification (NCBI taxonomy): domain Eukaryota; kingdom Viridiplantae; phylum Streptophyta; class Magnoliopsida; order Santalales; family Viscaceae; genus Viscum; species Viscum album. The sequence continues at coordinate 1,669,226,054 of OY728160.1, forward strand.
AATTTATTTAGCCGGGTGTATGTAATTAACCAATTTACTTTTCATGGCAGGAGTTCACAACCACAAATAACCCACTTAAAACATCACTAGCTGTTCATTAATGCACAGAGAAAGACCATCAACGGCCATGATTTTCAGTAGACGTAAGCCCGTAAAATTCAGAAAGAAGATCATAATAGAAAACATCATCAATGATCACAACCCCCCCTTCTTTCTTTACAAAATCAGTTCATTATCTTTATTAGGTCTGGTTTATCCAATTCTATAGAAACAAAAGCACTCCCACCCCGCATGATACACAAAAGAGAGAGACGAAGGAGAAATTACATACTTGTTTATCAACGATCGACGCTAAGGCCGGGGGCAGAACTTCACGGATAGCGATGCGGTTCGCCTGAATGAAAATCGCCTCATCTATCAACGCTTAGGCCAGGTGCATAACTTCACGCATAATGATGTGGCTCGCCCGATGCACAAAAATCGGCTCGTCTGGATGAAAGTAGGGTTGATCGAGAAAGAAGAAACCCAGTGCGGACCCTTTAGTTATAAGGGCCGTGGACGGTTGAGATAAGAACATGAAACCGTGTAAGGAGCGGGGGTCGTGGGTTGACCACGCAGCCCCACACATCATTAAAGGGGGTCGGCTGGTTTAAACCGACGCACACACACCAGGTTAATTCATTACAAAATTAATTAAAACATTTATGGGTGTTGTCGTGCTTCACGCTTAAAGGAGTGAAAATAGGGTTTAAAACCCTAATATCGCAAAAAGGATCCCTGATGGCCCTCGTGGTATTCCAGAGCCACCGGTAGCTGAGAGCTACCGGAGGTTGACAGCTACCGGTATGTCGAGCTACCGGTATGCTGCACCTACCAGTAGGCTGCAGTTACCGGTAGACTGGGCTACCAGTAGGCTGCAGCGATCGGTAGACCGAGCTACTGGTAGACAGATCCACCGGTAGCTGCAGCTACCAGTAGACCGAGCTGCCAGTAGATAGATATACTATTAGGAAGCGGCTACCGGTAGACCGAGCTACCGGTAAGCCTTCTACTGGTATGCTAAGGCTACCGGTAGCCCTACTGTTACGCCAATCTTCACCGAGATTCCCAGACTAGAAAACTCAACATGATATTTTTACAAATTAATGGACCCCAAAAACCCGAGTCATTACATTAGATACCTCTTAAACGATTCTCATCCTCGAGAATCAAAACAAACCAGAAGGAAAGAGAGGGTCCAAACAACCACCTCGAAAGATACCTCTTAGGAGTGAACCCATGCTAACTAAAAACACTTCCATCATACCATGCCAAACTGCCCAGGCATGTGGGTTGGGGAGTCTCCTCCCCCATGTCAAGATATTATTCTCTTTGGGTGGCACTGACTTTCCTGCACTGGTTTAATCGCATCCACCTTAATGCATCTTGATTAGGGGTCGGGTTCTCTCCTCCCCCATAGGCCGGGATTTTCACACACATTCAGAGAATAGAAAACCAGTACATTTCATAGCCAACAAGACAAAACGTTCTACCACAACAGGTACAACAAAGAAAAAAAATCAAGACAAATCTAGGTACTGGGTACGCATCTGTGCTTCACTCTCCCACGTACTCTCATCGAGCCCACCATGTCTCCACAACACACGAACCAAGGGAATGGTTCACCCATGAAGTACCTTCTCCCTACGATCCTTGATCATCACTTGTCTCTCCACAAAAGTCACATCGTCCTCAACGTCCATCTCACACCAATCAAGGATGCTTGAATTGTCGTGCAGATACCAACGGAGCTGGGACACATGGAAGACATCATGTATCCTCAGTAGCAGCGGTGGTAACGCTATCTGATAAGCCACTTTTCCGATCTGCCGCAACACTTCGAAGGGTCTGATGAACCTGGGAGAAAGCTTACTCCCCTTTCCGAACCACTGCTACCCACGCCGAGGGGAGACCTTCAAGAACACGTGGTCTCCAACCTCAAACTCCAAGGGCCTCCTCCTAGTATTAGCATACGACTTCTGTCGGTCCTAGGCCACCTTCATCCTTTCTCGTATGATCTGAACCTTTTCTGTCGTGCTCTGCACCACTTCCGGGCCAAAGATGCCTGCCTCTCCTACTTCGGTCCAACACACAGGTGAACGACATGGCCTCCGGTACAAATATTCAAATGAGGCCATACCGATGGTAGAGTGGTAGATATTATTTTAGGAAATCTATACTAGAGGCAAGTATCACATCCATGATCCCCCTGAGTCCAGAACACATGAACGCAGTATATCCTCCAAGGTCTGGATGGTGCGCTCTGTCTGTCCATCTGTCTGGGGATGGAAAGTAGTGCTAAGATGCAGCTGGGTTCCAAAAGAATGCTGCAACCCTCTCCATTCTCATGAAGTAAACCGTGTATCCCTATCCGAGACTATAGACCTCATAATCCCATTCAAACGCACCACCTCATACACATACTTTCGTGCCAAATCATCCACAACACTCGACTCCCTGATCGCCAAAATGTGGGACGATTTTGTCAACTGGTCCACTACCACCCAAATGGCGTCATATTCCCCTTGGACCTTAGGAAGTCCCATGATGAAATCCATCGAGATGTCTTCCCACTTCCACTCGGGTACATCTAGAGACTGCAGTAGGCCGCCTGGAACTTGTTGTTCAACCTTCACTTGCTGACACACTAAGCACATGGCCACAAGCTCTACCACTGATCACTTTACTCTGGGCCACCAAAACTGTCTCTTCATTCCCTGGTACATCGTGGAAACTCCTGGGTGTACCGCCAGGGGTGAGTTGTGGAACTCACTGAGAACCTTTCCGCGCATCACTTCTAGAACAAACAACCTTCCCTGGAAAAGCATCCGGTTCTGACCATCCTCTGTCCATCCTTCCGGAGTATTTCCCTGGTCAACTCGGTCACGCATCAGCTCACACTCTAGGTATCCCCACTGAGACTCCTCCACTTTCTGCAATAGAGATGACTGCACTACCATCTGATATAGGAATCCTCAACCACCATCCATCCTTGCATATAGGTGTAAGGAAACCAAATCCTCCATCGCCTTCCAGGCGTCCGCTGACTCTCGGACCGCATCCTTTTTCATCCTCCTTCTCAAGGCATCGACCACTACATTGCCCTTGCCCTCAGTATAAGAGATATCAAAATCTTAATCCTTGAGGAACTCCACCCATCTCCACTGTCGTAAGTTCAGGTCCCGCTGGGAGAAGATATACCTCAAGATTTTGTGATCTGTGAAGACCACAATGCATTCTCCTATGAGGTAGTGCTGCCATAACATTAGCGTAAAAATGACCGCTGAAAGCTACAGGTCGTGGGTGGCGTAATTACACTCATGAGGGCATAGATTCTTGGACCCATAAGAGACCACCCCTCGTTGCTGCATCAACACACATCCCATGCCCTGTCTTGAAGAATCACAGAACACCTCATACGCCTCGCCTTCTTCTAGAAATCTCATCACTGGGGCACTAACCAACTTCTCTTTCAGATAGCTGAAGGATTACTCACACTACTCACTCCACACGAAAACCTGGTCTTTCTTGGTCCGGGCTATCAAAGGGGCTGCCACTTAGGAGAAGTTGGGTATGAACCTCCTATAGTAACCCTCCAGCTCGAGGAAACTAAGGACCTCTACCACATTCTTAGGTGCTTCCCAAGAAACAACTGGCTCATCCTTTGATGGGTCCACCTCTACCCCCTGCTCGGACATGAGATGCCTGAGGAAGTGCACTTCTCGTGTCCAGAACTTGCATTTTGACAACATCCCATAGAGATTATGATGTCGGAGGACCTCCAGAACCATCCTCAGGTGCTCTGCATGGCCCTCCTCTAATCTTGAGTAGATTATGATGTCGTCAATGAAAAAAACTAAGATCCGATCTAGGTACTCCCGGAAGATGGATTTCATAATCCCCATGAACACAGCCGGGGAGTTCGTAACACCAATGGGCATGACTAAGAACTTGAAGTGTCCATATCTGCACCTGAACGCCATCTTCTGAATGTCTCCCTCCTTCACTCTCAGATGGTGGTACCCAAATCGTAGGTCGATCTTCGAGAACCATCTTGCCCCTTTCAGCTAGTCGAAAAGATCGTTTATCCTCGGAAGAGGGTAGCGATTCTTGATCATCACCTGATTCAACCTCCTGTAGTCTATGCACAACCTGAGGCCACCATCTGCCTTCTTTGTGAACAATACTGGAGCACCCCAAGGTGACGCACTCGGAGGAACATAAACCCTCTTCATCAGGTCGTCAATCTGGATCCGCAACTCCCTTAGCTTTGAAGGTGCCATCTGGTAAGGAGCCATCAAGATCAGACGAGCGCCGGGCTGCAGGTCTATCCCGAACTCGATATCCCGTCAAGGGGGTAGGGTCGTTACCTCCTCAGGAAAGACATCCATAAACTCATGGAAAACCTCTGACACCTCCACCATCTCAGCATCTACTAATTCCACTGACAGCTCGGCCAACAAGGAGAGGAGTGGTTTCTCTCGCCCGCTACCCTTCTGACTGCTCCGCTCACTGGTGAAGGTAACACGCCGGCCACCCAAGTCTGAGAACACAACCCTTACTCGGAAACAGTCAATGATGGAACACACAAAGAATATACAGTTTATGTCTATGATGACATCGTACGACTAAATCTGTAGCATAAGAAGATCCCTAACCGACTGATGTGGCCCTATCATCAGTCTACATCCTTGACAAACAAACAAAAAGTCGGTCTGACCTCCAACTAGTGTGCTCAACACCAGGGGAACTGGAATTATCTTGGCATCTAGACCCAAGGAATGGGCTAGAATGGGTGAATCAATGGAGTGCGAAGCTCCGGTATCAAACTAGGCATACGAAAGAGTGCTAAACAAACTAATCGTACCTCAAACAACCTCCGACCCTACTGGAACTGTGGCCTCCGCGACGCGTAGCTATCCACGCCCGGATCCTCTGCCCCTCGTCTATCGGCCACCTCCCCGACCATGTCCCAGCCGAGGTCCCTGAGGAGCGCCCTGAGGTCGGCCCCCTCCTCCAACGTCTGTCCTCGATGGAGCAAGAGTTCGCTGTCCCTACTATTGCTACTGTAAAGGCCTAGCTGGAAGCTGCTGATAGGGCAGGTGCTGGGGCTATCTGCCCTCGCCGTAATGTACTCGATCTGGGAACTGACTCTGGAGATGTCCATGGCTCCCACAAATGAAGCGTCGTTGTCCCGGGCCCAAAGGAAAAGGGAGAGGACTGGGGGATTTAAACTGAAGCAACTACGGCCTGCTGCATGCAGGTCGGAACCTGGAGGGTCCTAACACTGGAGGCCTGGTGCTAAAGACCTTCCCCTTTTATGGTCCCAGCTGGATCCCCTCTCGTGACACACCTCCTAGAGCATGCATCCTATCCAGCACTTTGGCCTTATTTTGGACCTCCATGTACGTCGGTAGGGTAAAGGGTGTAACAACATACTAGAGGGAGGGTCAGAGTGCTTCCTCTAAATGTCTTGCCCAAGACTCCTCGTCGGGAATGTGGTACAGAGAAAAATGTTGGAGGTCCTTGAACTTGATTCCTAGCTCCCTTACTGACAGACTCCCCTACTGGAGGGAGAGTAGCTCCTATCTCTTTTCTGCCTTCATCATCGAGGAGAGGAATTCCACCTAGAACTCCCTCTCTAAATCCAACCATGCCACCTCAGCCTCTCTCCTCTCCCTCTAGTAAAGCGTCCACCACTGACGCACCGCTCCCCACATCTGGCTGATAGACAGAGGAACCCAGTACACGGTCGGGGCCCGCATCAGGCCGAAATCTATCACTAGATCCTCTATCCAGCCTTCCGTCTTCATGTCAGAGGTGTTACCCTCATACTTCTCGAGGGTCTGTCACTGGAAGGCCTGAAGAGTCTTGTTCCACTGGTCATCCTCCTCCTCTCAATCAGGTCTCTGTCCATTGGCAAAAGTAGTCTCCAGGGCCTCGATCTCCTGTACCACACGTGGTATCCTTCCAGGTGCCATAACTGCAAGGTAAACAAGGAATGACTAAGCCCAAGAAGTGCAAAATATCGTTCTTAAAAACTCTTAAAATTTTAATTTATTATTAATTCCCAAGACATCCCAGAAACACAAGAACATAAGTCATCATGATGCATGCAGCTTTCCTAGGGTCTCTACCCTACAATCAGCATGGCCTCACATGGCCGTTTGGTATGTCCAGAGTCCGTGCATCGAATTACGGGGGGCCCTAAAATCCAGTGTCCTAGCCGGTCTTCCCTGGCCTAATTCACGCACCAACGTCACCCAACACCGTTTCCTTACTATCCCATGCAATCCTCATTATTCCTAACTCCAGACTCCATCCTATCTCTCAACCACCCTCTGATACCATTCTATAACGAACCGCCTTCACCAAAATGAGGGAAGAGTCAGCAGATTGCCAGGCCCTTCCATATTTAAGTTGAAGGAGAGATAATAACCCCTGAGACCCACCATCAATAGGTCCCAGAGTGGTGACTAGCACCAAGGGTATAGAAATTACACACAAATGGAAGACATTACCCCTTTTTGTTTTATAGGATCGGGAGATAAGATGATGAAACCCAAAAACACCAAGGTAAAAGAAAAGTAAAGACATAAGTAAATTATTCCCACATGCATGTTACAAAAGTAAAAGCCACAAAAAATACAAAAGGATACTACAAGGTAAGTACCAAAGGAACAAAAACAACAACTGCAACTGCCCCAAAGGTCTGAGCTAGTATGGTCCTGTGCGATCCCCGAAGTCCTCCTGGAAACCTAAAATCCGTTTTATATACATAGGGTGAGCATTCAAGTACACTCAGTAGGGAAAACCAAAGACTCTCGTGCACAAGTGGGGGAACGTACTAATGTTCTGTGAGAAGCAGACAACCAACACTAACAAAGAGTTCACCCATCCCACTCACCGGCTACACTCAAAAAGTAACACAAACCAAGTAATATATATAATAAGAGAACATCGATGTTTGGGTACCTCGTGCCACTTTCCCACTGGTTATTGAGACATCCTACACATCGAACCAATCCTCCATTCTCACCATAGTCGCACTGCCACACCCTCCCGCATACACCAGGGCCACAGTCACACATAACCATGCCTGCAAACACCTAGGCCAGAACAACCACCACCACGCCCGAAGACACCTCGGCTAAAAGATCCACTACCACGCCCTAAGACACCTGGGACTCATCTCGAAGACAATTGGGAAACCACCTGCCGCACACACATGGCCAACGACAACACTACCCTGCCCGAAGGTTCTTGGGATAATAATGGACCTCAGGCCATCACAACCTGTCCGAAGGTACTTGGTCTATTTGGGAAAGGGAGCAGAAAAGGAGCTAATAACCATCCACTAAGAACAGTGTTGGGAAAGACACCCTCCCCCATGAAATGGGGGTGTTCGACACTAAGTTCTCAACATGGGCGGGGCGCGAATAAGAAAAAAAACTACAAGTATATACATAGGTAACAAGAACTCACCCAAAGTTAGGTTTTTCTTCAAACAACCTACATATCACAACAACACTCAAGTCCGAGTCACGACTCTCGCCAATAAAACTCGTTTGTACCATTATTGTTTTCATGTTCAGTAACAATATTTAATTGAGTTCTACACCTACTTGGGAGACTAACACCATAAGAATAACCAAGGAAGAATCCAGCCAAACGTCAAATTAAACATTCACACCCGGTTCTATTGTAATGTTACAACAACAATGGAATAAGTGAGATCCCTCAAAGAACTAGAACCAAAGAAACCATCGAGACACTACCCCGTGTCCCCCAAAAATATTTCTCATCAACAGAGGATCCCACCCCAATTCGTGATATAAACAAGGTAACCACCCGGTCTTATAACTCACAGCCACCGAAAGCCCAACACTGGGGATCCCATCCCTAATTTCACAACCACCGAGAGTATAATAACAGCGGATCCCATCCCCTCCTGGATCACCAAGCAACTTGCCCATAAAAGAAGATAAATCAAACCACTACCACCAAGCAAGGCAGACCCATGCATGTATTTTCAGATTTAAAAGATTTTACATGCTCCATGATTTCAATTTCTTGCTTTAACCAGGGGTTATCACAGAAGGGTTGATCCTAGTGCTTTCAATTTATTTATCCAGGTGTACGTGATTAACCAATTTACTTTTCACGGTAGGAGTTCACATCCACAAAGAATCCATATAAAACATCACCAGGGGTTAGTTAATGCACAGAGAAAGACCACCAACGACATTGATTTTCAGTAGGTGTAAGCCCATACAATTCAGAAAGAAGATCATAATACAAAACAGCATCAACGATCACAGTCCCCCCTTCTTTATTTATAGAATCAGTTCATTATTTTTATTAGGTCTGGTTTATCCAATTCTACAGAAACAAAATCTCTCCCACCCCGCATGATACACAAAAGAGAGAGACGAAGGAGAAATTCCCTACTTGTTGATCAACGATCGACGCTAAGGCTGGGGGAGGAACTTCACGGATAGCGATGCGGTTTGCCTGAACGAAAATCGCCTCATCTATCAACGCTTAGGATGGGCACAGAACTTCACGCATAACGATGTGGCTCACCCGATGCACAAAAATCAGCTCGACTGGATGAAAGTAAGGGTGATCGAGAAAGAAGAATCCCAGGGTGAACCCTTTAGTTTAAGGGCCGCAGACAGTTGAGATAAGAATGCAAAACTGCGTAAGGGGTGGGGGATGTGGGTTGACCATGTGGCCCCACACGTCATTAAAGGGGGTTGGGTGGTTTGAACCGACTCACACACACAATGTTAATTCATTAAAAAATTAATTAAAACATTTATGGGTGTTACTGTGCTTCACGCTTAAAGGAGTCAAAATATGGTTTAAAACCCTAATCGCGCAGAAAGGATCACTACTGGCCCGCGTGGTAGGCCAGAGCCACCGGTAGCTGAGAGCTACCAGCGGTCGACATCTACAGGTAGCTGAGGCACCCGTAGGCTGTAGCTACTGGTAGGCCGAGCAACCGGTAGGCTGCAGCTACCGGTAGACAGATCCACCGGTAGCTGCAGCTACCGGTAGACCAAGCTACCGGTAGGCTGCGGCTACCAGTAGACTGAGCTACTGGTAGGCCTGATACCGGTAGGCTAAGGCTATCAGTAGGCCTACCGTTATGCCAAACTTCACCGAGATTCCCAGACCAGAAAACTCAACACGAGATTTTCACAAATTAATGGACCCCAAAACCCGGGTCATTACACTATGGGTGACGACCTACTGAGATTTATTTCTCACACCCTATTAGGGTGATGTTTGGTACCAAATTAGACTTAATGATCACACATACGAATAAAGGGAAGAAGGATTCTTCTATTTCATGGCTATTTTTTTATTTAAGAAAAATATTTGGGGGCAGAAGACTAATGCTTTGCTTGATGTGTTGTGTAGTTGTCTTTTTGTCTTTTTTAGTTTTTGATAGCAATCAATATATTCTTGTACCCCAGTTCCCCTATACATCTATTTTTGTTTAGCACCCTGATGTTGAGATCATTATTATATCTATTATGATTATTAACATTCTTCTATTTGTTTATTTATATTTCGTTGGTTATTTTTTTTACTCTAGTTGTTTTCTTCTATTCTTATTTATTTTTATATTTAATTTATTTTATTTATGACTATTCTATATCTATTCTTATGAGGTAATAGTAACCCCATAGACACACCTATGGTCCTTGCCACTAGATGACATCCTTTCCTATTTGGGGAGATGCACTTGAGTACATGATGCCCACCGTCTTGGGGCTTGATTTAGTGGCACTATGGGTAGAATGCTACATAGATAATCCTTAATATATGAAAAAATATTGAGATAATAATGTTTAGTTGGGGAAAATAGATTATTGATAGAGATAAAGTATGTTGGATATTATAAGTGACATAGAAATTTATTAGTTATTTAATGAAAAAGTGATTTATTTCATATTTGAGGATTTTTATTTCATTTCTATATTGTGGAATGTATTTGATAGTCTATGATTTTATTCGAGGAATATGGATAGAGTGAATTTTGGTAGTCATTTTGTTTCATTTTTGTTTTTCTGATTTAGTATAATATCATGTATCAATCAAGGTATTCACATGTTTGGTATTTGACATTAACATCTACTTTATGTTTGTTAGAGATTAAACTTAATTTGATTATTAAAATTTTGTGACCTCTATTCTAAATTTTTTTGATTTAAAAAATCATTCCAGATGATTTATGGTTTTTTTTTAATTTATAAATATCTGAAAACAATTAAAATTTCATTATGGAATTATTATTAAAACATTCAAGATTAATCATTAAAATGATATTTCATTCATATTAGTTATCGTAACATGTACTGATTAAATATAGTTTTAGTAACTGAATAATGATATCAAGAATAACGTATCATCCTTTTAAAGATTATATAATGTAATATAATTTTATTTTATTGCTTCATGAATGAATAATTCGTATTTTTCATTCATATTTGGAATATCTGATAAAAATAGATGGAAAATATTTGAAACATGCAACCCATGATTAAATTATGTGTATGGATTTTTATAAAATTAAGAAATTTATTTTCTATTTTTATATGGTAAAAATAATTCCTCCTCTAAAGGAATATTATTTGTAAAATTAATATTTTTTTCTTATTATATTCAATTTTGATGAATTAATGGTCTTTTAACCTCTATCTGATTTATGGTTTTGTGATTATTAACTTTCGGATGATCGAGTTCACTATAACTCAATATTATTCATAGGATGTTTTTCTCCTCTTTTTCTATTTTATAAAGTCCTATTAGTGTACTCTTTATATTGGATCCTTATTATTTTTATTTTCTTATAACATTTATGTTTTACTCTTCCCCTATCTAGTGGAAGTTTTATTGTCCCATTGTACAATGTTCTTTTCCCACAAAGGTATTTTAAAAAATTAATCCCTTGATAATAAGGATAAAAATCATGAGTATAAAATATAGTTAATTGGGGTAATAATACAACATACAAAAATTTTATTATAAAACAATACTTTTCACATTATGTTGTATAACATGAACCACCACGCTTTAAGAAAACTATGATATACTAAAAAAATATTACCAAAATGTGACAATTATAACCTTGCCATTAAATTAGATGTACCAATAGGAATAACAACATTTTGAAATATATTTATAAATGTTTTATATAAATATTTTTTTTTGATTAATGTATAATTAATATATGCACAATTTTTTGTAAATTCATTTTAAGCTTTAAAAATTTATTTTCATAAAAAAATAGTTACTTTTACATTTTCCCCAGAGACATTAGAATTAATTTCAACCATTTTTTGATATTGAATTTTGAGGAAACTGGTTTCATTTTTTAAATAATCATGTCAATATTATCTTATGGATTATTTTTGGTATTTTTCTAAAATTATATATTTTTCAATAAATAGTGAAAATAGTTATTTTTTTTAAACTATTTCTTATTTTCATTAAATCCTTAAATTTAAATGTATAATTATTTTTTTAATTTTATATTAAATTAAAATATGTATCTATTGATTATAAATATTTTAATTAATTTCATTGGGATCAAAATAATCTTTGATTTTTTTATAATTTCATTTTAATGTTTGAAACAAATTTTTTGAAAACCCATTTTTTTCACGTTTTTGTGGTTTGTTTTTAAATTTAAATTCTCCACATATAGAAATTGAATTTTATAAAATTTAATACATAATTTGAATTATAATTTTAAAATTTTATAGTGATTCAACATTCATTTTTTTCATTTTGAAAAGTATCTATGATAAATATTCAATAGTACGGTAAGAGTTAAATGGATTTAAGGGGTTTAAAATAAAAAAAAATTGGTTTTAAAATTACATAAATAGAATTATAAATCCTATTAAATATATATATTTAGTCCTTATATCATCCGAATTTCTAGAATATTCTTACATGGTTCACATGTCTTGAGTAAGACATTAATAAATTTTAGTCTTATTAAAAATTCCTACTGTACCCCTTCCCCATATAAAAGGACACTAACTCTCCACTCTTCCATAAATTTAATGAGAATTATAGATCTTAACATCCTGTCCCATATATCTTCCTAACATACCAACCCATGATATATTAGTCAATTATTGATCAAAATACCATCATTAGAATGATTAATGGGTACGCCAAATATTGTTGTCCAAAGAAGAGATATATCATCTAACAAAAGGTTTTTATTTTATTTCTTCTTATACACAATTTAATTATATTATATCCATGTTTATATAATAAAATTATTGTCTCCAATATACTAATAGGTTATTATATCAACGTGACATCATTTATTCATCTCCTCATTCTTAAAATGGGTAATAAAAGCATCATTCTTGCATACGTTCAGTCTACCACCTCATGAAGCGATGTATTTAATTTTTAATCACCACTATTAATGGATGGTTATTATTATAGATATAAATTATATATATGAAATTTATAAAATTATTATTATTATGGAAGTTAATATATCATTTTACTTGGGACCATTATAAACATTAAAAAGTATAACACCACTAGATGTGATTCATTTTTATTTTCCACCATTCAATAATGATTCTAAATATGAATATAATGAATATAAATTGTATTTATATAAATATTAAAATGTTGGATACTATATAACCACGAACAATATTCAAGTAATAAATCTACTACACATAAACATAGCCAAAAGATAAAACAAATAATACATAAAAACAATGATTTTAATATGAAAATTTTAATATACTATTATTGAAATGTTGTAACTTGATATTTTATAATATTATAATTATTTATATGTTTATTTTATAGAATTATAACAAATCCAAATCTAGGACATTGGATGTTAAAATAACTTATGATGAATTTCGTATATGAGGAAAGGATTTATCATCCAAAAATGTATTCATTGCGACATATGTTATATTATGAACCTATCTTATATTATGTTGTGTATATAATACCTATTTTAAATGATGTATCATAAATAATTACTAAAACATGATATTTAGTGTTAAACTTAATTATATTTTATCCAATGGGTTATGATTCAAAATATACTAAAGCGGTATGAGATTTATTTTACGTTCTCATTTTATTTTGAGGTTGTTTATATATAGATTTCCTTTGGGAAAATTGTATGATCCTAATTTTTTAATCCTCATATATTTTATTATAATTTATTTATGCTAGGTATTAACTCATTATCATATATTTATTATATTTATTTGGATCAATAATCAATTAGTAAGTCTTATGTAAGATTATTTATTTTAAAAATATTCTTTTGATGTTTTCATTCCAATACTTTTTCTTCCAAGCCCATTTTTTATTTCAAAATGTTTCCAATTTTTTTTACTATTATCCAAATACTTATATTATTCATTTTATGTAGTTTTTACTTTCTATAATTTTTTTTCTTATAAATAATATTGTTTTTATATCTGAATGAGGTTCATTTTACCTATGGTGTGAACAAAATCCTTGGTTAAACATACACTGAATAAATTTATTTTCTAGAAATCAAGACTAATCATTAATTTTATGATTCCTTTAAAAAAATTATGATTTTTTTGGGAATATTTTTTTTCATAATTTTTTGGTATTTTTTCAAAAATGAAATCAAAATAAATTGGTATTGTTTTAATAAAAGAATGAAAAGGGTTTTAAATACTGATTGGTAAAATCATTATTAAATAATGATTCTGAGAAGTTATTTTTAATTTAATGATTAAATTTTATTTTATAAAGGATTAATTTTACTATAAAATAGTCATTTATAATGAACCAATGGTCTTCATTTTTTGATAATGGATTATTCTTTATTATGAGATTATTCACTTTCTTGTGATCATATTCTTTTTCATTGTACATTATTTATTTGACATTTTTTTCTTTCTTTAATTTATATATTATTTAATATAAATGATGAATATAGATTCATTTATATTATTTTGTTTTGGTTTTATCAATATTCTTTTTTATGATTTGTTATTTTTTTGTGGGAATATTAGTAAGGAAGTAAATTTATTTTCTAGGGAAATATCATAAGGAACAAACCTTAAACATTCAATAATATTGAGTTTTAGTCAAAAAAATACTTTAATTTACATTGAGTATCTTTATAGGTTTAGATATTTAAAGAATTAAGTGACAAATAATACATAAAAACCATAAAACATAAGGTGGACTTTTCTGAACAGTATCCAATTTACCCATAATCTAATTTTTTAAAAAATAAAAAATATATTTTTTAAGGAGACTCATAATGACTCTCAACAGGATTTATTACAATCCCTTACACATAATTAACCCAATGAGAACATTTTAAAAACATGGGTTAAAAAAAATCTAAATAATGGATATAAAAACAAATGAAATCATTAGTTCAGTAAAAATATGAAAAATCGATTAATGTTTACCTTAATCTTCAATGTTCGATGACAATATTAAATAATACATTTTCACACGGAAAGAGGACACATTGTTTTCTCAATTAAATTTTTTTAAATCCATATCATGAAATTAAAACTATTCTAGATGACTTAGAGTATCACATATATAAACCCTTTTAAAACTTATTTAATTGGATTAACCATAAGGCCAAATTCCAACATTATCATTACCCAATGCATTGGAGATCTATAATGTGGGTCACCCATTTTATATGATATATCTGGCTCACCGGTGGGCTATAATGGGTATCAAACCTTTCTATAAGCTATATCTAGCTCACCAATTTTTCACGACCTATAATTGGGATCAACTCTTCGTATGGGACATACTAGGCTCACCCGTGAACCATAATGGGGCTCACCTGTGATCCATAATGTGGCTCAACCCTTCGTATATGTTTTATCAGGACCACCCATTTCATTTATTTCTCAACTACCATATCAAGAGTAAGAAAAACTCATCATAAAACCTATTAAAAACTCTCTTTAGATCCATATTAAAACACATTAAAAAAAATACTTTTTTAAGAACCTATTTATATTACCCAAAAACCGTTTTGATTGAAAACCCATTTTAAATACCAAAATAACCAAATATTATGTAATATGTTTTTTAAAATTAATAATACATTTATTATTCCAAATTATTATATAAATCAAATAAAATTTAGGATGATATAAAAGGTTATTATTGTAGTACTATAAAAATATGACATTTCGTTTAACGTTTATTGAAATTAGTTTTGAGTCATGTAAAAAAGATTAAATTTGAAACCCATTGAATGAAAAAAAAAACATAATTATTACTTTATATTACTTGTATAAACATATAAATAAATATGTAAAATAATATCATGATTATTGACCCTAAGAGAATGATTTGAAAATCAAATATTTAAACATTCAATGTTGTCCATACCACATAGAATGATTAAATCATAAGACCCATGAGACATTGATATTAAAAAAAGTCATTAAATAAATATATAATTGATAAAATATGGATAAATAATATTAAAGTTGATGTATATAAAACTTATAAAAGAATAATGGTGCATATCATTTTGAAATCCCTTAATGAAATGGGATTTAGTCGAAATCCCCTACCTTGAGTTTGAATTGTAATATATGAATTTATCTTAAAAAATAATAAACTTATGTAAATAATTTAATTTCATTTGACTCATCTTTTATGTTTATAATTAATTTTATTTCACTTATTACGATTTTTTGTACAACTACGTAAACAATTATGTTTGTGTTGGGTCTTTTCACAATATTTGATTTATGTGTTAAAAACATATTTGGTTGGTAAACTACGGTCCAAGGAGTCACCATTTTAAACAACTATGGAAAAATAATCAAGAAATAATTATCATATATTGATATCAATTATACCATTAAAACTAATTATAAATATTATTATGAAAAATGAACCAACTTTATAATCAGGGAGATGGTAAGTCATACGTAGGCATGAACAACACACCCATATTTCAAAGATAATTTTGGAAAGAAGGTCAAAAAAATTTATCATTCCAATATTATTGATATATAATATATAAAATATAATTTAATAATATATAGATTTATATATAATTCTCTTTATATAAAAGGAATCACATAACTTTGAGGAAGTGATAGTCTACATGTCCACGAGCGTCATTATCCCATTTTCAATGAGTGAAATGTTAATAATGAAAATGATTAATTATATTTGAATAAAATTAATTAAACAATGAATATAATATATTTTTATTAAAAAAATCAATAATATTTTATATGTAATGTGTCAACATATCACATCACTTTGTGGAGGCTATTGTCTACGCATCCACAAACGATGTTATAGTATTTTCACAAAATGAAATGAATTATGGTATGTGTTGTATAAATAATATATAAGTATCAGGGAAACATAAATATAGTATATATCATATAAAATAATCATTTCCATCATAACACCGAACTATGCGAGGTGGTAATGGAAAAATGGACGACATTTTTTTGTGTGGCGGTAGTTCATTGTCAACACGAATGGTAAGTTCATTACCAATTTGACCGAAGTGTGTAAAGGTGTAGGCCAAACCCTTAGAATAAAAACATATCATTATAATTTTGATAATTATTTTTTTTATAATTTATTAATAATAATTTACGTAGTATGAGAAATAAATAAAAGAAAGTGATCATTTAACATTGTTACCTATTTTTTGGGTAACTCTTATTGGCCTACTACAAAGAACATACTTGCATTTCATTATTCATAGCGAGGATTGTACGATGATAGGAGGGATAATGAGATATTATTTTGTATGGTTTGGATTATTTTTTTGTGTATCCCTTACAAAATTTGATAATAAAATTACAAATAATAAATTAAATTAGAGTCATGGTAGAGTTATAATCACAAAAATATAATATAAAGTAAATTTTATCATTTTATTCTTTGTTTTTACGTTTATATTTTTATTTTTATTTTTCATATAGGATTTTAGTATTCTAACCTATATATTTCATCCATTAATAATAAATTAAAGGGAATATTATTTGAAAATTTAGACCCAAATATGATAAAATGTTACTTATAATTTATTAAATATTATTATCATATGTGTTGGAAATTTATTTTAATAGAAACAAAGGTAACGTGCAAAAACACCACTCAAACCATAACTGCGCTAACAAAGTTTTTATTACTATTTATGTGGTAGTATGTTCATTAGAGAATATAAATTATAAAATTAATGGGACATATTTTATATTTTTGGATAAATAAGAATCTCTTGGAAGATGATAAATTATAAACCATTTTAAATTATTTAATAAAATATCATGTATTTTTAACTATTATCTATATAATTCATGCATTGTTGTTTTTATGTAATTAATGTAATTATATCATATCTAAAAATAAAATATAAATTATTATTATGAAAATAACTAATTTTCATTGAAAATTAATTTTTATAACCAATATTACATAGTTTCTTCCCTATGAAAAGGTTTTATAAGTGTTAAAGGTAAGTAAGGTTCATTTTTTGTATTTTCCATAATTATAAAATTATATTGGTAATGTTCATGTAATATTATCCCAATTACCCAAAAAAAATTGATCATAATGCGTTTATGGTAGAAATAGTTCAATAAAATGTGTTTTGGAAATGTGGAGAGGATATTTTTACAGTTAAGATTACAGTTGAACCACTATGTAAACAAAATTTTTCCTTAATTGTTATAATTTATTTTAATGACTTGCAATAATATTTTTGATCAGAGAAAATGTTGAACAAGTTATAAATAATGAATAATTGTTATTCCAAATATGGAATCCATTTTTAAAAATTCTAATTACATAAGTAAAAGAAATTAATCTAAAATCATTCTTGTATACACGATATGACAATATGTTTTTTAAGAGAAAAGTTTAAATGGTTAACATATTTTTATATCCAATTTAAATGTGAAATTGATTAAAACGAAATTAATTGGATTAATTAATGTATAATTTAAATAATTCTACTTTAAAATCATTAAAATGTAATTTCACTATATATGTAAATTTGACTAGAATGATGTTTTCAATTGAATTGCAATGTTTCTAACTATTATTCAAAAATTAAAAGTTCATATAAAAATTAAAAAAATTAATCCAAAGTATATTATGATATTATTATTTCCAAAATAAATTTCATATTATCAATTAAAAATTATAGATGTTTAAAATTTAGTTTTAAAATAAGCACTCCATTATAGTTCAGTAAAACTTCAATTTAGAAAAATAAATTGTTTATGCTTAAAAATGAATTTATTCTTATCACATGCCTATAAAATATCTTTGATAAATGTGGGAATATTTTATAATCCTGTGTAAAAATTAAATATCTAGTCATATTCACACCCTCTAATACATCTACTTCATAATAACATCCTTATTAAATAATAATATCAACAAAATATTGTAATTTGGTAAGACCCGTCCATGTGTGGAACACATGTTATCGAAGAAACATGTCGTTACATGAAATAAAGGATTAATGTTGTGTGTAGTATAAAAAAACAAAAAAAATGGATTTTGAGTAACTCAACCCATAAATTAATTTAAATACATTTTATTGAATATATTTCACAAAATCATAGGATGTTGTATCGTCCCCCCCTAAAATGAATATCTCCCTCAAAATTCATCATTGTTATAAAATGATTAACATTTCTCTATTTCACATATTTTATCCCACAATGTAAAAAAGGGTTAATAGAACATACTCTTAGAAAGGGAAACTGGTAAACATAAATGTCACTAGTAGTTATGCTAACTTGTATTTCACGTAAGGTGAACATTTTTGGGAAATTAAAATATTAATTTGGAAGGGTAAACTAATTCCCATTGGTTAATAGAGATTGTTAGAGAACATGGTCAATTGGAAGTCAATTATGAAAAAAATAAAAAGACAAATAAATATGGAAATGGTCATTGATATTATCTAAAATGATTTTAATAGGATAAAATTGTATTTCAAGATCAATTCCCTTGAGAGTATATATTCATTCATTATCGATAATTAGAGAATTTGGAAATATAATTACATGATATGTAGATATTCATCCTTCAATAAATTTAATCCCTATAAACATATGTTTTAGAAATCAATGAGTATCCATGATTACATTTCTTACTAGAAGCACATATAATAGGTTTCATAATCCTTAAAAAACGATAACATGATATTCACCGTATAATTATAAATTAACCAAAACCAAATTGGTTACTACCCTGTAAGATTATTCAAACATTCACCTAATGAAATAACACATTAATATATAATTATTATTTGTAATACCCAAAGTTACAACAGAATAATTCTATATATATGACCATAATGGTCAGAAATATAATAATTTTGATGATGAAACATAGACAACAAAAACTGCTATATAATTTGAACATAACACTAAGGTAAAATCTTCTAAGTGAATTATATTAAAACTATCATCACCACTAAACCTGTCTAACCCATTCAATAAATACCCGACCTTAACCATTACATAATATTGAGTTCTAGTCATGAAATTAATTTCCTTCACATTTAAGATCATTTCAGGTTTACAGTTTTAGAGAATTAAGTTATAAATCATATATATAAAAAATACAATATAGACACTATTGAACATTATCCATTTTTTAATAATCTATATTTATTAAAATAAATCATGATCTCTTTTGTGATGAATCTTCATGAAATTCAACATTACATATTTTGATCCCTAACTCATCCTAAAACTGTTTAAATTTTTTTAATAACATGGGAAGAGGAATAAATATCTCTAAGGGATATAAGAAGAAATGAAACATTTAATTTGGTAAAAATAAGAAGACTCAGAAAACTTTTACCTTTATCTTCAATTTTTATTGATAATATGAAATAAAAAATTTCACATGAAAAACCCCATTTTTATCAAAAATATTCTTAAACACCCATATCATGAAATTAGAAATCATTTAGTTAACTTATACCATCATATATGTAAACACCTTCAAAACACATTTAATTGGAATAACCCTAATGTCGACCTTTGAAATTATCATTTTCTAATGAATTTGAAATCAATAATGGGTATCAATCATTGTATAATCTACTTTGGGATGACCTTTGATCTATAATGGGGATCAAACCTTCATATAATCTATGTCGGGATCACCCATTTCTTACAAGCTCTATTGGGGATCAACCCTCAATGTAGGTTGTATCGATCTCAACCGGAAGCTATAATGGGCCTAATCACATTGTATAAGCAATTTTATTCTCACACATTACATAAAATTCTCAATTTACATATCAAGTGTAATAAAATCTCATCATAAAAACTCTTATAATTTTTTTAAATGCATATGAAACATATTCATAAAAAACACACTTTTCTTTTGTGAACCAATTTTCAAAACCTAGAGATCATTTTCATTGAGAACACATTTTTAATATCAGAATTTCAAAATGAAAGGAATATGAATTTTAATTTAATAAAATATTATCTTATAAAGGATTATATAAATAAAATTAAATCCTTGATGACCTTAAAGACTATTTTTAAGGAACTTTAAAAATAGAACATTTAATTTGTAATTTTGCAAAAGATTCCTTTTAATAAATTTAAAAAAGATTTATTTTTAAAATTTTTATTTAAATTTAAAATTGAAATAACATTTCATTTATAATACTTTTATATCCATATAAATAAATACATAAAATAATATCATGAATATTAACTTAGATAAAATGATTTTAAAATTAAATCATTGAACATTTTATATGTCCCATTCCACTTTGAAAATATATATCACAATCCCCATGAAATAATAACATTTTAAAAAAATTAAATAATATGATAATAGAGTAAATATTTATATATAATTTCCATGTGTCTTTATATACATATCATAAAAGAATAAAGGTGTATACCATCAAGAAATTCCATAATGAATGGATATTGAGACAAAATACCTTACTTTGAGTACTTGTCACATGTGTATTTCTATGAATGAAAAATAAAATAAAATAAAATATTTAGTACTTTATAATTTTTTTTATCTTTATCATTAATTTTATTATACTTATTATAATGTCGTGTACAACTACTTCAAAATTGAATTTTACATCATGTGTTTTGACGACATTCGGTTTATGTTTCAAACACCACATTGGTAGGTCGACGAAGGTAAATGGGTAATTTATTTAAAACATATATAGAATAACTATCATTAAATAATAATCAAATATATATATATATCAGATATATTTTTAACACTTATCATAAAATATGGTTATGAAAAAAGAACTAATGTTTTAATCATGGAGATGGTTGGCCGTACGTACACATGAGTAACAATACATTTTTTCAATGGCTATTATAGAATGAGTGTATGTAAAAATTAACTTTCTATAATAATATTAATATCATACATAAAATGTTAATTAATAATATATAATAATATATATTATTATTGGTATGTAATATAAATCACATCAGATAGAGGAGACGGTCATCCACACGCCAATGAATGACATTATATCTTTTTTATTGTGTGAGAATGTAAATTATTGATCAGAGTTTTTCTCTATGAATCAATTTACAGTGCTGGAAGGAGCAGAAGAACTTCAAGCTGGTGCAGGGGATAGGGAAGGTGCTCGGTCTGCCCCAATATAGATAGATTCTAGGCCGGGCAGGATGGTGGTAAAATTGATGGAGTATGAGCCCACCCATATGGAATCTGATCAACTGATGCATGTGGAGGCTGTAGTGGATGAGTAAGTAACTTCGGAAGGGAGAAAAATGAAAAATCCATGTTTGACCCCAATTGACATTAATAAGAAATCTTTGATGGCTGAAACAGTAAAGGATGGAGGAAATGACTGCTCCAAGGGATCGATGGAAACTCCTAGACACTGGGGAAATGTCTCCAGTGGAGGTAAAGAAAATAATGGGGATGTCCGTCCAGTATCTTATAGTGACATTGTTCGAGGGGAAAAGAAGGGAACCTCTGACGGTGAGGGTGATAATATGCATGGGAAAAATGTGAATGTAAGCATGGGGGCACTAACTTCTTCAACTAAGAAGAAGCCAAGGAGAGACTACTCCAACATGCCGAAGAATGTATCTATTACGTCCTCTACCAAAAAATAAAAAGGGAAAGAAATAAATGTAAAGAAGGGAAAATGTAAGTCGATGACCAGGAACTCTTTGTATGAAAGAGATTTACATCTTAGGGAGAAATATCTCAATATGACCAGTCACTATGCCTCTCATTTTGAGTGGGAGTCGGTAGATCTAGACGTCTCAGAGGATGGTGATGCTAGAGATTTTGACATCCTTTGAATGGCTGTGTTGTCGAGGGTAATTTCATTTTATTAGCTTTGTACATTGTACTGCATCTTTTTCTTTAATAAATTTTTACGGGACTGGGCATTCGACATAGGCCTGCACCTTTCGGGTATATCTTTATTTTATGGAAAGGTAATTATTTCATGATATTATATATATTTCATTTATATCAATTATTTTTATTAAACTCACCATTAATTTATTCCATGTAATGTGTGAACATATCAATTAACATTGAGGATGTGGTAGTCCACATGTCCATAAACGATGTGATCGTATTCTAACAAAATGAAAATCATGAAAGTATTTTTTATATAAAAATTCCATAAGTACTAATAAAACATTCATATAATATATATCATATTAAAAAAATATTTCCGTCGTAATTTCATACCATGAGTGGCTATAAAGATAAAATGAACAACATCATTTTGGGAGGTGATAGATCACCATTCACACAAACTGTAAAATCATTACCCATTTTATTGAACTGTGTGTATGTGTAGGTAGAACCATTGGTATTAGAAAATATAGGTATATTTTTTATGTTAATTTTATTATATATTTATTGAACAAGAATAATCTATGAGGTTTGAGAAAGAAATGAAACAATATTGACAGTTGAAGAATGCTACCGCTTTTTCAGGTAACTCCATTTGGAATACACCAAAGGACAGCATTGGATCTCTTTCTACCAAAAGAGAGGACAACAGTGTGATAGGTGGGATTTTGTTAAGTTATTTTGGTGAGGTCCATATGATCTAAATTTCTAAATATGTGTAAATTTGTGGGGTTGGTGAGTGTGATTTTACATTGGTGGAGGAGTGCCATCCTTGTAAATATCAAAAGTAAATACTATTTCGAGGTATCCTTTACCTCATGTTGTTAAAAAAATGAAAAATTATTTATTAATTGTGAAATATTTTCTATAAAAAAACTCACACAATAAAAAAACTAAATCTTTTTGATCAGTTGATCCATAGTCGTTTTGTTACAATATTTTCTTTTCAAATTTGGTTTTTCTATTAAGTAAATAGTTTCATAACCTATGTAATTAAAATACTAAAAAAATTAGAGTGATACATATTAAAGAATATCGATCCACTTTTTATAATATATCACATATATTTTATTTAATTAATATATCCTATGCATTGGAAATTAATTTTAACAGACATACATGTAACACGCAAAAACAGTACATTAACCCAAACACTGCTAAAATTATTTTTTTACTATTTATGGGTAAATATATTCATTATAAATGATAAATTTTCTGTTAATGGAACAAATTTTATATTTATTAACACTTATAGATCACTAGGAACAAGATAATATTTTTTTAATATTAAATTATTTATTAATAAATCATTTATTTTATTAAATTATTTTCTAAATACTCTATGCCTTTGTGTTTCTTTATAATTTAAAACCATTAAAACATCATTAAAATTTATGTATAATTTATTTTTAAAAAATACCTCTTTTGTATTCAAAAAATATTTTAATAACCAAACTTATGTATCTACTTCCTTACGCCAAATCAATAAAAGTGTTAAAGGCTTGTAAGGTTTTTTTTTCATTTTCCTTACATAACATATAATATAGGTTTAGTTCGTGGAATAGTATCCCAATAAATCATTAAAATATGACCTAGGGTGATGAAAATATAAATATTTCTATATAATTATTTTTTTCATGTTTCTAAAAATGTTGTTCATATAAAATTATAGTTTAACCACTACGTAAAAAACATTTTTACCTTAATCAATATAAGTAATTTTAATTTTATCCACTAATATATTTCATCTAAAAATATGTGGAACATATTATAAATTATAAATTATTCTGATTAAAAATATATAATCTATTTTTCCAAATTTGAATAATATATTTTTATGAAATTAATATAAAATTAATCGTGTATACGGGATGAGAAAACTCGTTATTAAAAAGAACCATTCAAAAGTCAAATAAGTTTATATATCCAATTTCGATGTGAAATTTATTAAAATTATCTAGACTAAATGTAATATTGTATAATTTTCTTAATTATACTTTAAAACCAATTTATAATATAATTTACCAATATAAATAAATTAAATGAACATGAAGATTCAAATTAAAATCGAGTGTTTTCACTATCATAAAAATATTAAAATTCTAAAAACCATATCAAATAAGAACTAAATGTAAAATTTAATATTCCTATTTCAAAAATTAATTTTTATTTCCAAATAATTTTTATATAATTTACAAAATTTAGGTTTAAAATATTTTTTCCATTAAAAGGTGCTCATTTTTTAAAAAAAATAATGTTTTTTGCATAAAAATGGATTTATTCTCATCATATGCCAATAAAATATATTGTATGGATGTGAATACATTTTATAAATATTTGTAAAAATATCATTACATTTCATATTCAAATAACACCATATAATTTATTTTCAATAACACCCATATTGAATAATAATACCTGAAAAATATTATTATTCAGTAAGACTCAACTTTGTGTGTTACACTATTTATCAAAGATACTCAATTTTACGTGAAATGAAAGATAACATTAGTATTGAGAATAATTAAATATAAAATATATATTATGTGTAACTCAAGCTATTAGTTAATTTAAATAAATTTTAAAGAATATATTTATTAAAATCTCATGATGTTATAAATATTAATGCCCCAAATTCTTGATTAAATAAAGATTATTGTTTAAATATTTGGAATTTTGAGAATTAATTTTATTAATCATTAAAAAATTAGTAATTCCCAGTATTTAAATGGAACATATGTGACCTATTTATAAATTTCCCATATAATAATTGATAGGTCTTACGATACAAAACCTTTCGACGCATTAGTTGGGTATTTGGTTTACACACACCCATCAATTAAGAATGATGTCTTGATTGATGAGAATTGATGGTAAGATTCATGAAATAATTATCGATTCGACATTATGAAAAGTTAATGAATTTATTGAATTATTAATTTCCATAATTAGGAATTCAATTTCAAGCATCCATGTTTTTTATGTTGATTTTAGTCATGTATATACATTCAACTCATTTTCTTTATGGAATGTCATGTGTTTTGATTATCCACTCTGAAATATTGATCATTACTTATTTACTCTTGATAGATTCAATTATATATAACACTTACTATGCATTTTTTCTAACCAATTATTTATTTTTATTTCCCTATTATATGAATAAGTTCATTATGAATGATTACAAGGATTTAAGAAAGACTATTTCACTATGTTTTTATATTTCCATTATAATATGAGAATAATATATGTATCATGTTTTCCAAGACAACTAACTTGATTGATCCTATATGGTAGGATCCATTATATTATTTAATAATATAATAAACTAAACACCAGATCTTGGTTTCTGGAGTCAGGGGTTATAGTTTGTATTAGAGAAAGTTTAATATAAGCCATGGGAAAAATATTTAGAGAAATATAGATTAAATAACTTAAATATATGAAAGAATATAGGGATTATTCAATATATTGGATATACCATAATTTTTTATTGAAGTATATATTTTGTGGTTTTCTGAAAAAATAAGTCCTTCTTTAGATACTAGTATGTGGATGCAGTTACAACAAAGATGCACATAGGGGTGAAAACTCTACTGGTTTGGGCCTTCTCAGCCGATTTGTTTGTTTGTTTTGTGGTTGGAGTGAGTTCAAAGGGGGATTGAGGAGGATTTATAGGATGTTTGAGTTTGGTTTATGTGGATTCAATTTTTTCACAATGTAAAATTACTGTATTTGGGACATAATCTTGTATTTTACAACTTTTCTAGTTTACAATTTATGGATTGATTGTGATGTAGGAAAAATTATGAAATAACTAAACTTATTAATTAGAGAATTTATGGTATAAATTTAATTCATCCCAAGGATCCATGTTTTCTAATAGAAAAGAGATTTATATCCTAAAAAGGGATCTTATACCGTTTGTTATATTGACCCATTATATTTAAGCCATAAATCCAAAATTTATGTTGTGAGTTTGGTTTTTTTCTAGTATAACTTTATGATGGGGAAAATTTTAATTCGGTCAATTATTATCTCCCTATTATTTTTGGTGAACCCCAAATGAAAAAGAAAGATATCCCATACTTCCACCCTCTTTCCATTATTATTGGTTTTTGTGATTTCAAGTTGCAATCAGTGATGTGTTCCTTCCCCTTTATCAAAATTATTTTCCTCCTATTCTTATTCATTTTTTCATTTTTGATTTATTCATTGGAATTATGGTGATTTTTTGATGAAATTTTTATAACCCTTTGGTATGTTTTAGGTAGATCTAAGGTTATCTTTTTTATTTTTGGTTTTTGGGGTTTTATTCTTCAGACTATGGTTCAAAGTGGGTTAGAAAATCTTCTTTAAGGTTATTAATCCGTGTTCACAACTTATTTATGTTTTATATGTGGTGATTTCAATATTTTTCAGTACTTTATGATTATATTAAGTGTCATAATATTGAATATAATTAATTATAATTACATAAAATTTATGAGATTTGGGGTAATCACATGATTTTACAAAATTGTTGATATTATTGATAATTTAGGCTTATTCTTTCCCTTACTAAAAAAAAGATTTCTGAGAACCATTATTATGTTGTAGTTGATATTTTTTGAGACCCATTCTTTGTTGAGTTTTTTATATCACCCTAAATAAAAGGATAATAATGTATATATAGATAATAATTATTTTCTCAAGGAAATATTTTTTTTTGATAATACCCATCCTAAACGAACAAGTATTGTGAAGATTTCCACTAAATAAATTATTTAATCCGGGATGTGATCTTTCCTTATGTGGTTGTTCTTTTATTGTTTCCTTGTGTGTTTTTTGATATTTTTTAGTGATGCTGGTGATCATCTGGGTTGTACGATTTTTGGGGATGTTATGTGTTATGTGGTTGTTGTGATATGTGATATTGTTTCTTAGAATGGGTTTAAATGGATTTTGGGCGATGTGGCATTATTGTGTGATGTGGTGTTGATGCATGTATGAGGTATTATTATAGTGTGTGGTGGACGAGGTGTATAGTGGTTTTAATGTGCAGTGGTTGGTTGATGACTTTCAATGATGACTATTGATATGAGAGGGGTGAGTTTTTGTGTGGTTTGGTTGTGTTA
This sequence comes from Viscum album, assembly GCA_963277665.1. Classification (NCBI taxonomy): domain Eukaryota; kingdom Viridiplantae; phylum Streptophyta; class Magnoliopsida; order Santalales; family Viscaceae; genus Viscum; species Viscum album. The sequence goes on from OY728160.1 coordinate 1,669,253,656, forward strand.
GTTCCCAGTTATCCATGGAATAATTATTGTATGGAAAAGGATTATGACTTGGTTGGGACTTGATGAGTGGTGATTGGAAAAATAAAATGAATAAATGAATGGTTTTTAGTTTTAAAAATAATTTTATAATTAATATATTTAGTAGAGTATGTAATTTAGAGTGGGGATATGTGTGGTTATGTGTGGTGGTATGGTGTGTTTCATATAGTAGACAGAACAGTTGTGCCGATATAAATGTGGTGTAGTAGAGTTGATATGGTGTATGCTAGATCAGTTCATGCAAACCCATAGGTTGGGTAATATGTGTTATATAAATATCAATTATTTTATATTCTTTTTATATAACCCTCATCCAAGATGAGATAAACATACCGACACTCAGTGGTTCTAAGTTAAGATTAATTTCCATTATAGATGGGATAATAGTGACATGGAAGGATATCTACCCCCTCTTTCCCATCCATTCTTTTGGTAGTAGTGATAGATCAGGAATCATAATGAAAGGTGTTATGTGTTGGCCCAAGTGTCATTAGATGAGATGTAATGTTTTAGATTATGTGTCCTTTAACAAGATTTGATGTAATGGCCAAGGAAACTGTAGGTGAGATTTCGTATGATGAGGTAGTGATGATATGTATTTTGTGGTAGGGCCATGTGTAGTAAGAGGAGGGAATAATGTTGATGTACTTAAACTTCATGACCCTCTACATCACTAGTTTTGATATGTGATGTGATCTATTGTGATGGACCAAGTGTCTTGTGGCGAGATTGGGTGTAACAGTCTAGCTACCTTTGGACGAGATTTCATGTGGTGTTGTTGCCTTTTGATATGTGTAAAAGGGATGAGAACATAGGATGTTTGATGTTGGGGAAAGAGAATGAAAAATAATTGGGGAATTGGATGTGGGGAACCCTTGTTTTATTCAGGATTATTATGGTATTGTATTGGATGTGAGATTTGATGAGGGATTCAAGGTGAATTTGGGATGGTTAGTTGACTAGTATAGGTTCTTCTAGGTTGTTTTATTTGTTCACAAGCACATTATCATGTTTTTTACATGATCACTTGATACATTTTATATTTATATTGATTATAAATTTTATGAGAAACTAATATATATAAACTGCATTATAGGATTGAAGGACTAGTTTGGGGACCGTTCTAGACATTACTATCTTGGGTTTGGAGCTTCTGTTGGGACTCTATTATAGGACTTGTCTTTTTATATTTTCGTTGGACACCATTATTTAACCTATTGAATTGTTCATAAATTATGGGATTATAATGTGTTTAAATTTATATTATATTATGTATTTTTTTGGGTTGTTTATCTTATGTCCTAACACTTTATTGTTAGATGATAATTACTCTAATCATGTTTGATTTTTATAAACTCGATTATTATCACCAAACCAGGTCTTGCGGGAGGTGGGACACATGGGTAATGATCTCTCTTCCTTAACATCCATCCCTATAGGGGTATCAGGGGAGGGATGGGTGTTGATATATTGGTTTCAGTGGTTTTAGTTGATATATATAGTGGATTTTAGAGTTTGGAACTTTAACGATTACATGGGTTAGTAAGGTAGTAGTGCCAATTGATCTTTCTGCATAGTAGTAGATAGGGATACCCTCTAGGATATTAGATTTCACGCCCCCATTATCCATTAAATAGACTATGATATTTTCCAATTTCCATGTGAGGAAGAACTATTTGTATGTTAGAGACGTAAGAGAGGTACACGAATCATGATTGATTGCGTTCATGTATGAATTGGCTGTCATTGTAAAATTAAAATGATTTAATTAAGAAAACATTGATAAAATTATATGCTATTAGGATTTGGATTACCCCTTGATTTCAAGAATATATTATCGTCATCATCATTGAGTGACACAGGTAGTTGAGGATCCACTGGCTAACCTCAATGATCATCGAATGACCCACCAAATAGAGAATGATAATGTTTTCTAGAGGGCTTATATTGATTTCAATGGTAGTGTTTGTGGATGTATGAGGGGAATACCTCGAATCTGTGTACAATGTGATAGATGGAGGCACATGAGGTTTATTTTAATTTGATATTAGCATGGGATATGTTTCGGGTTCTATTGGTATTTTTTTTGTAATGAGAAGCTATGCATTAATGGTGGACATTATATCTAGATGAAATAAAGGACTTAGATGTGTTGTGAATAGATTTTCAAAAGGAATTCTATTCAAAATTCAGGAAGTTAATGAAAATGGTGGTGAATAATTAGGAGTTACTCTTGACTAATCTGGTGATACTAATTTTACAAGATAATGGGAGCAGGCTGAAGGACCTCTTAAATTTATCCTTAGATGTTTTCTATATGAGGAGTCTACTACATTCCATCTCAAGAAGGCTTGGTGCATCCTAATCAGTTACTCAATCACTCATATTATGATATCTATATACCTAGATATGCAGAATAAAGCGCAGGTTATCAATTGGATTCTTTCAATGGTATTTTATCTTAAATATTGTTTCCATATGGGTACCTTGGTGAGATGAGTTTTAGGTAGTGGTCAATGAATGTTTAAGATATTATGATTTTATCCAATGAGGAGCCGACCATGGTGGGTATTGCTTTATCCTTCATGGACAACTGGCTTCTAAGAACCTTTTAAAGTCTTTATAATTTCACAATATATATTTACGAGACATGGTAACTACTAGAATTATTGCTCAATTACATGATGGGACTTGTTTCATATGGGTGTTTAGGACCTTTTTTAGTATCATCATTTGTTTCCTCTATGACAGTTTCAGTGATAAGGACCATTGATGCTTTTTCAGTAGCTAAGTGCAGAAGTTTTTGGTAGAAGGAATCCCCAATATGGTCATATTCCTTAAGATCCTAGACATGATTATGGTCATGGGGGCTGAAAAAAGATAGGTATAGGAGCTGAGCATGGTTAGATGTATTCATTGGTGGTAGCAGCTTCAAAAATATCAAAGGTTGTCAGAGGTATGATCAGTTTGTCATCTACCATTGTTTTTTTATTTTTTGATTAGGGATACCCACGCTCATTTTTTAAATACTTTTTTATGTGCTCTGGGTATAGATTTGGAGATTAATTATGATACTCTAGTGTTATCAAAACCAATGGGAGGTTAGAATTCATTGTTTGATGTGTGTTAGAGGTGTATAACTATGATGGAGTAGCACCAGTCAATGAGAGAAATATTCCATTTAAATATAGAGGGGTATGATTTTCTAATTCACATGTATTTTCTATATTGAGTACATATAGTCATGCATTTTATCAAGAGAGTTTTATTTTTTGATGGGGACGGGTAGCGAGTGGATTTCACTAGTGATCTAGGTTATTAGATGGGTGGTAGGGGAGTGGAGCCTCATTCTTCTTGTTTGGAAGAGCTGGAAGTGGAAGGTCAGATGGAGGATATTCATTATGTTATTGAGGAGTTCCTATATTCTTTCTCATATGTGGTTTTGGTGCAACCCCACGACACAATGTCATGTTTGGGATGGAGTTGCAGCTTGTTGCATCATTGTATATGATGAAACCCTATTGAATAGGGTGTATAGAGCTGCAAAAGCATAAGATGTTGGTGGATGATCTGATACAGATGGGTTTCACCTCACATAGTGTCTTTTCAATTTTTTATCTAGGGCTATTCTCAATGAATGTGTATCATAGTCTAAGGTTGTGTATATACTATCGAAGGTTGAATCAGTTAGTGTAAAAGAACCATTACCATCTACACAACATCCAGGATATGTTTTACCAATTGAAAGGATCCATTTGGTATTCAAATGCTTACTTATAGGATGGATATTTATAGGTGAGGATGAGAGATATAGATATACCAAATATAGACTTCAGTTGTAGGTATGTGAGGTTTATTGTCATGGTCATTTTTTTCAGTGTCACAAATGAACTACTCATGCTGATAGGGATCATGAAATCCATATTCAATGAGTTTCTAAAACATTTTTATTTGAGTTCATTAAAAAATTATTGGTTTAATCAAATTTACTGTATGAGTATGTCGAGCATCTCATAAAATTTTTATAGGTCCTTCGACACCAAAAAATATTTGGAAATTTATCCAAGTGAATGTTTTAGAAATGATACGTGAATTGCCTTGTAAATATAGTGTATTAGTAGGGTTTTTCCTGGGACATGTTAATGGTCGAGGTAATAGATTCTTGGGAAGCACCGATGAACATGGTTGGGGTTTATTGTTTTCTTTTTCTAGCTAGTCATTATCAGAGGATTGTGCCTGACTTAACTTGAATTTAGACTATAATTTCATATTTTACTTGGAAATAGTAGGCATTTGTGTGGATTTATTAGGGTTAGAAAGAATTTATTTATCTGAAGGATAAGTTGGTTACGGATCTAGTGATTCATTTTCCCACAAAGGGTGTATTATTAAAGTTTTTATGGGACATATACCATCTTGTCTTGGGATATAGGTTGATGAAAATGAGATAAATGTTTTTTTATAGGTACATATAGTTACATCCTCATAATAATAAATAATACAACCATGATATAGAGTTAGTGGAATGTGGGATTTTATTAAATTTTTTGAAACATTATCTCATAAGAAAGTGATTTGTGGTGTTCACATACCACTATAGCCTGGAATATATATTTTCTCATCAAGAATTGAATATGTGATAGTGGATGTAGATAGTGTTTTTCCAGGATTATGTATTTTAGGTCTCTTATACCGCTGTTAAGGGGGATGTTATTTTCGAAAAACTGAGTCAAATGTCCCGATGAGATGGGTTCTTGGAGTCTGCTGATATATGGAAAGGGATGAAGAAGCTTTCAGCGCTACATATTGACATAGGTGATAGTAATGGATAAAGTTTTTTTCATTAGATTATTGTGGAGTCATATTTAATACAAGATAGGGAGGAGTATTAGTGGGGATACTCAGAGGTAGTGGATAAGTGTTACCATGTTATCTATACTGATGCTCTAGAGGCTTGGTTAGAGGATATGCAAGATAGTGTGTTGTTTTAGGGAAGGTTGTTGATTATATTAGTAGTGTGCGAGGAGGATCTCTGTGAGTTTCATATCTCACCTTTAGTAGTGAATCCTTGAGGAAAAAATATATACCATGTATTAAGTATAAAACTTTTGAGGATGGGGATGAAATAATGAGTGGTAGAGTTTGTGGTGAGTTTTTGCGTTTTTCCGTAGATGAAAGTAGAGCACTATGTTATTTTTGGTTTTCTGAATCCATGGATTTTACCATGTGGAAATGATAACATATCCTGATGGATTTAATCACCAGATTACCCGTTTATTAGGTAGGTTATGATATAGTTTGGGTGATAGTGGAATACATGAGGAAATAAACTCATTTTATAGAAATAATTTAGTCAAGTGTCTTGTATGTTTTAGTGATGTGGTATATAGATGATGTGGTTAGGATTCACTTGGTAGTAAGTAATAGAAAATATAATTTTTATCCTTGTTTTTTCTTGTGGATATAGAGGTGATTGTAGTATTCTTTTGGATCTTAGTTGCGTCTTATCAATGCTTTCCACCAATGAAAAAATGTGTATCTGGAATAGACCCTCAAAACACTAGAGGACATGTTGGAATATTACATCTTTTACTTTGGTGAAAAAATGGTAGTTCAATTTCCCCTGGCTGAGTTTTCATTCAATAATTTCTATCAATCCTCAATTAACACAACTCTAATTGATGTATTTTGTTGGAAGACATTTTATTATGCATTATACTAGAAGAAGGTTGAGGAATCAATAGTTTTGGGGCCTAATGTGGTAGAGAGAACAACCATGAATATCTAATTAGTTGGAGAGAGGATTAGGTCATACAAAAACCATAAAAATTCCTATTATGATCATAATAAGAGTCTCTTGGAGTTCTTAGATGGAGACACTGTGATTCTAAATGTCTCCCCTCAGAATGGGAAATAGATATTTGGTAGGGGGATAAAGATTTATTCCTAGTTTTTTAGGAACATTAAGGTGTTGGTGATTATTTGAAAGGTAGTAAATTAGTTAACAATTTCATCATGGTGGGATAAGATCCATGATGACTCGTATGTGTATTAGATTGATCATTATGTTCATGATGACTCCCACATCATCAACTAGGGTGATATGGATATTGTGGATTTCATGAAAATTATGGAGTGACCAATAGAGATCAAGAATCATGAAGATAATGTTTTGTGGTGGAAAACCAACCCCCTGGTTCTTTTATTGGGGAGGCATAGTGGCTTGGAGGAGAGTTCATGTGATCATGAGATGTAGATGTCTTCCCAATACCTATAGTAGTTTTGATCTTTTATTTGTTCTATTTTTCTTCACGAAGTGATGCTTGTATCTTATTTTTAATGAGATATTTTATTTTCTTGGATGATTTTATGTCTGATTTTTTATAATTATTTCATTATACGAATTAATAAAAACATAATTTTAAGGAATAAATGTTATACTATGACACAATTGAGGTCTTTTTTGCAATTCAGTGTCACATAAAGTGGAGAATATCTGGAAATAGAATATATAATTTATTGACCTCTGTGCTGAGCGAGGTTTTCTATGATGGATGTGGTAGGTTTTGGTTGGGGTTGTGTGGAGGTTGATTTGGGTTTTTAGATAGATTTGTAGAACTATTTTGGCTTATGACTAGTACTAGATGATGTGGTGTTGGGACTAGTGTGAGTTAGTGATGTGTTTTGAAGGGAGTTTGGGAGGGAATTTTAGTTTATCATGTTTTTATGGTGGTAGTATTTGAGTTGTAAGAAGATCCATTTGGGGTAACTCTCGATGTCATTTTCAAACCCCTTATTTGTTCCTCAGGATTCGAATTTTATTCACGATGATGTGAATGGTTTGTGAGGTATCTAATGTAACAGTTCATTCTATTATAGAAAATTACATTTCTAGTATTGTAGTTGGAGTATGTTTAGAGGAGGATTGATAAGAGTTTGGAGGAGTTTGGAGATGATGTCATGATCTAGAAGGTTTTTCATGACATAAAAGAAGGTTTCATGACATGTCAGTGGGGTTTACAACTTATGTGGTTTTCTTTTATCGGTGTGAGTTTGGATTGGGGAAAATCATGATATTAGTTTTAGAAATAAGAAGTTAATTTATTATATAAGATGAATCTAGCCTAAGGTTCCATGTTTTTCAAAGGAAAATCGATTGACAGCCTAAAATGTGAGTTTACTATTTGTGTTATTTGGGCCCATGAGATTTAATATAAAAATATAATTTTTTTTATCTGAACCTAAGTTACGATTCTAGTATAAACTAATGCTCATAAGAATTTTCATTCATTTAGTTGTCATCTCTCTCTCATTTTTGGAAAAACCTAGACACAAATGGAGAATATTCCACCCCAACTTCCTTCATCCTTGATAATAGGTTCTCGTGGTATATCATTGGTGATTAATGGTGATTACAATCCCTTTCTCCAAATTATATTCATTAAATTCATCTTCATGGGTTTTTTGTGGTGTTGTTTTTTACCTTGGGGCGAGTCTGACTTGTTTTTTTATAATCCTATGGGACAATTTAGGTTGATCTATGTTTATATTGTGTGATTATGGTTTTCAGGCTGTTTTTATTTTCTATATAGTTCACAATGGATCAAAACGCTTCTTTAAGGAAGTGAATCTAGGTACTATTCTTGTTAACAAACTATTATTGTGGATTTAATGTTTTTTCACTTCATTCAGTGGATAGTAAGGGTGAATTTAATAAATATAACTAATTGAAAAAATATAAAATTTAATCAATGGGGATAAATTTCATTCTTTTACTTCTTTTCTTGATATTTTTTATATGTTATGACAATTGTTTCCAATAAAAAAATAATGCTTTTTGGGAGACTTTCGTGTATTGTAGATGATATGTTTTGAGACCCTTACTATGTTGAGTTATTTATATCACCCTAAAAATGAATAAAAATGTATATATGTCTAACAAAAAACATAATTTTAATGAATACTTTTATACAAATTTCAATGGTTTTAATGAAACAAATGTTATATTTTAATATTAATTGTCATATTTTGTGGTTTTATAAGATTTTTGAGATTAATTGAAAAAATGAACTAATTTTGGGATTTCACTATTTTAATTAATTTAACTATCCTAGCCATATAATTTCATAGACTCCTTTAATTTATTAAATTAATTTTTTGTAGGCTAAAATTCATTATGGACTTCAATTCATTTTTTCTCGGCCTAGAGTTGAATTAAATATTTTTAGGTCCAAAATAAACTCACAATTATAGACAAAAAATATTGTCATAGATCTATAGATTTGTTAAGATAGGTCTATATATAGTATATCTATGTAAATATGGAGTTGGAATTCATCAATGATATGAATAAAATCATTATAAACAATATTAGTTGTGGTTTCTCCACTAGATTCTACCTAAACCAAGTATATAAATGCATTATAAATCATATTTTCGATATTCAATGATTCTTCCTAAACAGAATACATCTTCTTAGTAGATTGTTTTTAACATTTTATACGAATATCACATGGAGATCCATTTTTTGTGAAAAAACAAATAAGATATTTTAGAACATCTTTATTGAAGTAAATTTTCTCTGATTTAGTAAAGAATAGGGGATACAATACACATTATTTTTAAGTAAAATTCTAGAGGTAAATTTTCAATCATTGTCGATCCATTATGTCCTAAAACCAAATAATAGACCATTATAATTCCATGAATCCCATTAAATTTCTATAAATAATAGGATATGGTTGGATTGAAGATGATATTGATTAGAGAGTGAAGTTATAGGTGAAGGATCCTACTTTAGGATTTCACTTTTTTATCTTTTTATTTTTGAGTTCTTATCCCATGTAACATGAATTCATATTTTTATTAATGTGTTTCCCTTTTATTCTCCCACAAATTAATCTCTTACAACCCTAATATAATTCAATTACTATTAGATCATTTCAACATGATATCTTTTCACTTTTCAATGGCATGTGACTAACCCAAGATTTTTCCCTAGGTGATATTTTCTGAAATTATTTGTTATTTTTCATCAATTCAACATTTTTTATATATATTTTTGTGGATGATATAGTATTTCATAGTTATGGGTAGTCATCTACCAATGAATTATATTTAATTCTATTCCTTTTCTTTGATTTATTATTTTTCCCTCCCTTATTTCAGGTAAACCATTTATACAATGGAGTTCTAGTTGCCGGATGGTATGAAATGACATACTATGGAGTCTGGTCTTTTAGGAATTGAATTTTTTGTTGAGGTGTTATCCATTTTTATTATCGAAGGAGGGTGGGTTTGGTGTGAAAATGGAAATCTAAAATCACAGACATAATAAATAAAATTAACGTATAACCTTACACATGATTTATAAAAAAATTATCAAATTGAATGATCCTTTATTATCAAATGCTGGACCATGACATTTCATTATAATTTTAATTTTGTATAAATATTAATTTATATTTCAATTTTTCATTAATTTATTTTAATTTAACTTTTTCCAAAAGCCCCCCAAACATCATTTTTAGTAAATAATAAAAAAATTAGATTAGATGAATTAGAATGTATTGATTGAATCAACTACAATGGTGCTCATGTGAGATAAACCTGTTCAACCTCTGTGTTGCACTAAGATAATAATTTTCTATTTTACTCATCCCATAAAAGGCATGCATAAAAACTAAAACTATACTAGGGTTATAAAAAAGTATTCCGATCACTTATTTTAAATTATCAGTTTTTAATTATTTTTTTCAAAAAAAAATCTAAAAACACCCTACTTCCCAAATGTATTCAAATTCAGTGCATGGATATATTACTCACACATTTAATAACATCAAAAACAAGATGAATCAACTCAATAAGGTTATAATAGATCCCTGATTAATGAATATAGAGAAATAATATAACAACACTGGATAATATATAAAGGAATGTTTTTATATGTTCATTCATTAATGGAACAACCCGACCCTAAGCCGGACCAAGAACTTTAGGTAGAGGTGGAAGAAATTTCACCAATAATCTTTGAAATTGATCAAACTAAGGAGGTAACGGTGTAAGTACCTGAAGATTCATTCCAACATTTCTATTCATTAATGTAAGAGATAGATGAGTTATAATTTTCAATTCATTTACTAGTGAGAGACTGTGTAAATTTATAATCATTTTTCAGAAAATTGCCAAAAATGGAAATGAAACATAAGATCCTCAATCGAAAAAATGAATAGGATACAATACCATATAATATCTATCTATCCTTTTATGAAGAATAATCCATCCAAGTGGTGGAATTTTAATAAAGGATCGATGAGCTTTACTACATGTCTCAATCTGGCAGAGATCAACTCTAAGACGCGCTTTTAAATGATGAAAAGATTTAAGATAAACCAATTTAAGGAATTGACCATATCATTTACTTTTTATCAAAAAATTACATTGTAATTTAATTAAATATCACTCTCAACTATTTTGATATTATAGATATGGATGACTCAAAATTTATCCTAGAAGAAGATGATTGAAAAGTAGATAAACTAATTTGCACTACTACAAAATGTGCATTTAATAGTGCCGGTATTTATTAGTGCTATAGAAAATCACATATAAATTCCATATTGGTCAGTGATAAAATAACTGCTATTAATGTAAGTCCTTTATTAGTGCTAAAAAATGTGAAGATAATGGGATGCCGTTTTCATTGCTTTTTTAGCACTAATTAATTATAACCTTTATCAGTGTTTTATTTTACTACTAAAAAAGGAATCTTTTATCGGTGATTTATTTTTGGCATAGATAAAATTATCCTTCTATCATCATGTTTTAGCTCTAATAAAGGGCCATAATAAATTGAAAAGATAAAAAAAGGTTAATTTAAGAAAAATATGAAATATTTTATTAATTAAATAATTATTGATAAAAATGAATAAATTTAATATAAATATATATTGATTATATATATTAATTAATATTATTTATTAATTATAAATATAAAAAATTAATATGTATAATATACATAAAATGTTAATTAAAAACATGTTAACATCATATTCATTTTTAATGTTGTTTGATTTTTCAATTTATCCTATATCAAACATCATGCGTTGAATTTATTTTATGTACACACACACACATGTTAATGAATTTTTATATAAACACACACAAAAATATATTTAGGAAATATATAGGAGCACATAAAACCAATATTTTTATAATTTATTTAAATTTTAGTATATTTTTTAATTTCATTATAACATGATACATTTTCTTTAATTTTTCACTTTTATTATTTTTCTTTCAGTACTACAATTTCATTTTTTATGTTTTACTTTTTTTTATTTTTGAATTTGATCATTTTCTATTATTTATTTATATATATTTATATACTATGTTATAGTATTTTCAATATGTATTCATCAACTTCAATATATATATTTATATATTTATTTTTTTAATAACATATATTTAATTAATAAAACTCATCCATTTTTCAATATTTTAATGTGTAATAATTTTGAAATATCAAATTTCACTGATTTTAAAAATGCATGTGTTTAAGATTATATATCCATTAATAATGTTTAAAATATATTTGTAAATAAATATTTCTATTCATATATATTTACTATACATATAATTATTATTAATAAATAATTATTACATTATAAATAAGTATTTATATAATTATAAATTAATATATATATATTTAAATAATTATAAATAATTAATAAATTTATTTAAATATTTATAAAATTATAATAATTTTATTTAAATAAATAAAATTATAAAAAATTTAGGAGTGCTGAATACACTTTTAAAAACGATATTTATCACTGAAAAGAATGAGTTGATAAATAATCCTTTCTATTAGCACATATAAACTTATCACTCATAAAAGTAATCATTACCAATGTTTTTAAGGAAACACTATTAAATGTGTCCATGTTCTATTTAAAAACACCACCCATGACTCAGTCACTTGCGATTCTCATGTTCTCGCGGAACTCCACTCCTTTCGGCATGATACCCCTACATTCACATGAATTAATCTTGGATAAAATACAATGTATGTTATTTTATACTCTTCTGATGTCAGTGACTGATGTTTAGGGTTCCACGTTTTTAATTTCAATGCTGTTCTTAAACACTATGAACCCTATATCTCATCTCTTCACTACTTAAATAAAACAAGATTGGTTCTACTTCTCCTTAAAGTTTCAGTTGTATTTTATTTTCTAGCCCGTTGGTCTATAGAGACACACATTTTTGGTTTTTCACTCACGAAATTAACAAGTAGACCTCTCATCCACCCTCATTTTTACATCATTTGAATAGTACATGGTTCAAAAATAAATGTAGTTTATCAAATTTAATAGATATTATATACTACATTATATATTCTAAAGTTTTAATTATGAGTGTTTTTAAGGAATAGAGGATACCAAGTTGTTTCCCTCATTTATGGGTTATGAACATATATGGACCAATGAACTGTAATAAACATTAAAAAATTATTATAGGATTTTGGTTATTTAAGTAATTTGTTAAACCATGAAATAGGATATTTACATTTATGAGTTTGATGAATAATTTTTTGTAGAATTCAAAAAAAAATATTGAATAAATTATTCACATTATAAAAATTATTTCTGTGATAAATTTTGTGAGAGTTTTTATTTTTATATTAATTTAGGATTTTTATTAAACATCATCCATGGGTTAAAAATATTGATGAGGAATTTATTAGGTGGGAAAAGTATGGTAACCAATTTTTTAAAAATTTCTTAAATTGGATATTGTTGAGAAATCATTGGATAATGGACATAGTTATACAAAAAAAACAACAAAATACTATATTTCCCAAAATTAAGTGAGTTACCCATGGTTGGATAGTTGATCATGAAAACTATGAGATGTTAGTTATAAATTTATTTACTATTCAATATAGAGAGATAATTAATTCATAAGATAAAAAATAATTTGAAAATCTATATAATGTGGTGAATAACTGTAGAGAGAATAATTTTTTTTAAAATAATCTTTTGATTATTTGGATATATATGTCCTACAAGTCATGTAATTTGATATCCATGTACCAAATGAACAAAATAGACATATGATCCCCCAATTGTAATTAACCCTTTTTTATATTCCATATAAAAACCTCTCTTCTTCTTTGATCACTATTAATTACTATGTTATGGGGATAACACTCCTTCGCTAATTAAGGGTCCTATAGAATATTTTTGTTATTAATTTCTAGTGTAATCTCCTCAAAAGTTATAATACACTATTTTCAACATCAGTGTTATAAATCAATAATCTTACATTTATGATTAAATAAGGACTCTAGTGAAAATATATTACAATTATGCCAGAGGCATTTTTTATTTCCATTTAGATTTATCCTTTAGAAAAATATTATTTTTTTGTTTTTTCCCTATAATGATCATATAATGATACCCTAAAACTCAAAAGGGGTATCATATAATTTTTCTTCAGGGATACAATGTATTAATATATTTTTTTCGAATAAATAAATATCATATATTATGATATGAAGGATTTCCTTGTTCAGCCATAGCATATGGATATTTTATATTATATGGTATGAAATATTGAAAATATATGTATTTGAACAATGTTTTATCATTCCATTTTTGATATCATAAATTATTACTATATCCATGGTTTTTTTGAAAATAGAGGCTAAAACCGCAAATATAATATCACCTCAATTTTTAAATATGATAAATGAAATACAATATCTTCTATCATATTTACTATGACCAGTCATGTCGTATGATTAATGATTCATCACAGAATATGATTGAGTTGTAGGGATACCTCTATAAAATATTATATTTTACAACCGATAATATCATTATTAGACATAAAGTCATAAATTCAAAGAGGTAATTACTAATCTACATCAATCTATGTGGTATAATTTTTAATGATAGAAAGTATTTACGATTCCTATATGATTTTATGGTAATATATTGTAAAACTAAAATTTTTATTTCATTTAATAGATTCATTTAATTTATAAGAGTAATAAAAATTCCATATCAATACTGAGATTAAGTTAAAAAATTCACTCTTTTAAGGGATTTATGTTTTTGGAGGGATCTTATGGTGGATTAAAGAAATATCCAGAATTGGAAGGTGGGGAATCCTTGAGTAGATAAATGTGATTTTCAATGTAGGTGGGGTGAGATTCCACTCATCATGACCATTAGAGTGGTGGTATTCAAATTCCCCTTTAATCAATAATATTTTTTAATGTGATTCCATTAGTGTGGATTCCTAGTACACTATAATCATTATATGCTTTATTTTCTTCGATCTCTTGGTAATCAATTAGACTCACTCATTCAAACTAGCCTTTCTCCCATTATAATGATATGGAATGAAATCATTCATATGAGTAAGGATTAAATAAAGGTAGTAAAGGTCAGTTAAACTGTGGTATTGAAGTAAAATATCTTTCTTCAAGATAGTAATAGTTTTTATACAAGATGGATGCAGTTTTGGACTTTCATGCATGGTGTGTATTACATTATTGTTATTCGAGACAAATTCAATGTTTTGAATACTAATGTAGATAATGTATTCTAAACCTGATAATGATGCTAATCTCAAGCAACAACAAACTATTGATGATAAAACTGTGTAATTATTAGTGGATCAACAACATGTTGATGAATAAAATAATAAAAATAAAAATGATGTTTCATAAATGTTTTGAATAAAATTATCGTGTCATGATGTCAGGGTATAAAATTAGATGTTATTTGGAATCAACGTGGCCAACCTTTTAACTTCAATAAGTAAAAATTCATTAGTTATCTGGGAGTCACAATGAGGATGGATGTTCCTATTGATAATTTCTCATGGAACCACATCTAACCTGCAATGAAGGAAATCATTTGGATAGATATCATTGTGATGCTACAACAAAATTTATATATTATAATAAAAAATTATATAATGAAACATTGATTTAGTTTTCATTATTTTTTGGAGATTTTTATTTATTTTGGATGATATCCATTAGTAATTTTCCATATTGGCTATTGGAAAATCCCATAGTGGTTTCTGGACAATTTGGACGAAGTTACATCTTAGGTATGTTGAGGTGAAAATAATGCCCCTCCCACCACTTTATTTACACATTATAAAGCTGGAAACATGATCTTATTCTATAATCATTTTAATGAGAATTCATTTTATGTGAATTGTAGTCAATAATGTACTATTTGACATCATTTATTTTATCCAACTTGATTCAGAATTTTAAATTTATAAAATATAAAAATACTACTAAAAATAAATAACATGCATAAAAATCAGTGTACCTCTGTCATAATGGAAGGATGAGGTATGCCTCATCAGAGAGGAAATCAGTATGTTTTTTAAATAAATAATAAATGTTTAAGTATGTGATATGAAACAACATATGGTTCATTATTTTTAGGAATATTTAGGAATCAAAATCTGAAGCCACATCCATCCCACGTCATGTGTTATAGAAGGAGGATCAGGTAAATAAGGATGGTATAATAGATTATGAAAAAAAAGCAGTTTGGTAAAAATGTGAAATTATATCATAATTTTAATTTCTTATAATAAATAATATTATTACATACAAATAAATATTTTATTATTTGAATTTGGTTTATACACAAGAATCCACAATTATTGTACCATAAGAATGGAAAATTTCAGTTGGTATAATATGGCCAGAGCATTACGGTTTCATTAGAGGATTAGGTTTTGGAGTCTGTCTGAAATATTATTTGGAGAAGATAAAAACCCATGAATACATATATAATATAATGAGTTTAATGAATAATATAATAGAATCGCATTAAGATATTATTTTTCTGCCGGGTTTGGTAAACCAATGTAAGAGAAAAATCAAAATGAACTGGCGGTGCATCAAATATCCGCACATGATCAGAATGATCCCACTAGATTTGAGGCAAGCCATTCCACCCAAACCATACATAGGATAATAACATATTTCATTAATATTTCACCTAAATGTAAATCTAACAACTTCTGATATATTTATAGTACTAAAATTATGCAGGGTACTGTTGTATGTGATTTTTATCGGTCAACACCCACGTACAACCATGTTACGATGGGTACAGAGTATAATATCCCAGAAGACCATCTACACAGTAAAACCCTCCCAATAAATCACATGATTTTTGGGATTAAGATACCTAATGAGACCACTACAAAGTTTCCTATTCCACTTGATGGTCTCTATATTACAATGGTTGAAGTTGTTATTGGAGTTTTCATAGCATGGTCATCTAATATTATAAAGATATATGAGGTAAGTATTAAATAATTTTTTTCATATGAATGATATGTAATAGTTGATGATAAAAGGTCTGAAGTGAGGTATGATATTACAGGTGGAAAAATCTATGGAGAAATGAAAGGTTAAATCACCAAAAATCTAGTGAATTGACCATGAAAACAAACAATCCTCAGAGAGTACCTTCTCTCTCCCAGTTCTAGAGAAACATTTATTAAAATTAAAAATTCATGTAGAGACCAAATTTAAAGATAGATTTTTGTGTTACATTGACTATGAAGAATAAATATATGTAACTTCATTGACTTAGATAATTAGTCTCAAGAATCTAAATGATATGCATAAGCATGAATGGTTTGGTGACTCTATTGTGAATATGTACATAAGGTACATTTTAATAATAAATCTATACAAATAGTGAGCTAAATATTTACATCAAAGTTAATAAATATTCATATTTAGTATAGGAATTTAAATTATAACTATATATTAGGAAGATATCACCAATCACTTTTTGGATTTTTTATTCCCTTTATCATTTATATGATAGAAATTACATCGAATGAGGAATAAATTAGTAAGAAAAAAGATGAGTTACAAAAAGTGTTTAATAAACCTGAATCATTTGACAAAATATTTTTTATTACTAAATTGAATGGGTAAAACTCTATGACTTAATCACATCAAATATAATTTTAATTTGTTTATTTCATAATGATTTTTCTTTTTTTAGGAAGCATTGAATGGTGATATCAGTCCATATAGACACCTGAATATTTTTTTTCTAGATTAAATGCATTGATTTCCATCCAAATGACCACACATGTTATGTATTGTGAATATATAATACACTATAGTCAACATTTTATTTATAAACATAGAATTATATGTTCATTATATCTTTTAATGATAATTTTTAATGATAGTGTGATTGCGAAATATAGGATAGATCGTGGAATGATGTCATTGTCTAAGAAGAAAAATCCAAGGTATTACTATAAATATAAACACATTAATGTATATATAGAATGATTTAACTATAATAAAATTTCAAAAAAAATTAATTATTTTGGTCAGTGTTTCTATTGTGTTTGAAACAAGATAATAAAATCGATTTTGGATATTATGTTTGTAATTTTATGAGAAAAATAAAAAAGCATGAAAAGACAAGCATCCCCCAATTGATAATTTTTTAATGTAATTTCAATTTTATTAAATATATTTCATAATCATTTTTTTGTTTATATTTTCTTAGTACTATAATGATTATAGAAAAAAGAGTTACTCAAATGATGAAATACATTTTTTAGAGATAAGTGGGTATCACACTTTTTTGATAGAATGTATGAAGATAAAAAATTTAAGGGATTAAATTCTATTTTTATGATCTAATATGAGTTATGACCTTCCAATGATATTTGGGGTGTAAATCATTAGTGTTAGGATACTTATATATATATTTTTATACGTCTTTCTCATGGAGAAGAGTAATGGAGGAAATCAATTTTTTAGAAGAAATGACCTCCAAACAATAAAATGTTTTGGAAAAGGTTGATGTGGAATTTTAGGTGGAGGTGAAGGAAGAGGAAGAGGTGGAGGAGAAGGTGGAGGTAGAGTCATATTATGATAGGGACGTGGAGGAGGAGGTAGAGGCGAAGACTGAGGTGGAGACAGAGTTGGAGGAGGATAAAAAGCAATGTCTTTCATACCATAATTTTTTTGGAAATGAAGTAGAATAAGAATAATAGCATGATTGTGTTTCATAATAATTGTTTAAATGTGAAAAATATAGTTGTCACTTATGATAAGACCCATTGTTCATATTTCCAGATTAAATTTACATTTTAGTAAAAAACACACGTGGTGTACTCAAAACTAAGAAAATTAATTCCAATTATTGTGGTAAATTAGGAGAAAAATAAATACATCATTTTTATTTGTAGGGATCATCCAAAACCCCATTTGATTCATGGTTGGACCAGGATGGATCAATGTGCACGTTTCTAGTTTAAAATGACATATTAGTAAAAAAACCCATGTGTAGTACTAAATAACAAGTAAAATAATTATGATTATTTATATACATTATGGAAATGATTTGTAAGTCATTTTGGACTTGTATCAATCAACCACACCTCAATCTGATTGACGGTGTGACTAATACGACTCCAAGTGCATATTTTTTATTTAAAATTTAAATTAATTTTTATAAAATAACCGACGCACTCAAAAATAATAAAACACCTTAACATTGTTTTGGAACATTAGAAAAATTATAAATATATCTTTTGGGACATGTAGGTAACAGACTTACATCAATATTATGCATGGTGTGAGAAGTACAACTCTAAGTCTGTCTTTTAATTAAAAAATTATCTTTATTTTAATAATAATGGGAAAACCCAAAACCAAGGAAACACATTCCAATTATTTTTATACTACTAGAAAATGGTCTTTGAGTCATTCGGAAAATGTAACTTTTTACCGCACCGCAATCTGACGCATGATGTAACCTGTATGACTCCATGTGTGTCTTTTTATTGAAAAATTACATTAATTTTATTAAAAAAACAACTAACATACAAAAAAATAAAAAACGGAATCCATATTGTTTTGGTACATTTGAAAAAATATCCATATATCATTGGTGATGTATAAGGATCACCTGTACCTCAATCTGATGTATGGTGTGACAGATATTAATCCAAGTACCTATTATTATTCAAAACTATGAATAATTTTAATAAAAAAACAACTGATATTATCAAAACCAGGAATACACATTTCGACTATTTTGATACATTTAGATAACGATCCATGAGTCATTTGGGTTGTGTAGAGAGCTTTCGCACCTTAATATGACACTTGGTGTGACCGGTATTACTCTAGGTGTCTGTTATCCATTTAAAATTGCAGTTTTAATAAAAAATGTTACAGTCACTGAAAATTGGAAAACATCCTCATATTGTAATAATAATTTGTGAAAATAATTAAGAATTTATTTGTGATTTGTATGAATCACTCTCATGTTAAACCCACACATGATTCCATAACTATGGCTCAAAGTGTGTGCTTCCAGTTTAAAATGAAATTTTAGTAAAAATCACATGTTGCATAATCAAAAGCAATAAAACACATTATGAATATTTTATAAATTATAAATATGATCCATGATTCATTTGGGACATTTAAAATTTGTCCATCGATTAATCTAATTCATTGTGTGATTGATATGACTCCAAGTGCATCTCATTTATTAAAATTTGAAATTACTTTTAGTAAAAAAAACTAACATACTGAAAACTGATAAAATGAATTAATATTTTTTGGTACTATTTTACAATGAAACATACATCATTTTTTATATGTATAAATTATCCGGTCCTCAATTTGATAGGAAGTGTGACTATTACGACTCAAAGTGCATCTTTTTATTAAAAACTGACATTAATTTTAATGAAAAACAACTTACATCCTCATAACAAATAAAATTCCTTCTGATTGTTTTGGTAATTTCTGAAAATGATCTATAAGTCATTTGTGATATGTTGGAATCAGTAACACCTCAATTCGAATCATGATGTGACCTGTATGGCTTGAAGTACGTCTTTTTATTCAAAATATGCATTAATTTTAGTAAAGAAACTGAAAACTATATAATGGTGTTTTATTTTACTTGAATTTTATTGAGAAATATTATTTCAGTTAAATTCAGTAATTTTATCTTCTTATGTTATTTTTGGTTTCTATTTCTATTAATGCAGTGTGATGTTGCAGTGCCCTACAGTTATTTCTTTTGATGTAGTGTGCTCTAGCATCAAATTGTAGTTTTCACCTTTACATTCATTGATAAAGGAGATCATAAATCTATCCATTGTTGTTTCATATACAGGCTCTGATAAAGTATATATTTATCAGTGTACTAAAAAGTTATAATATATCATACTTTTGTTAGTGATGATAAATCAATCATTTATCAGTGCTCTTAAAATCGCTGTAAAAAATACACCATTTATTAGTACATTGAAAGTGCTAGTAAAGGTTTTATTTATCGGTGATAAATAATACCACTGATAAAAGAGGTCTTTTATCTGCACTTTTAAATGAACTAATAAATATATGCTTTATTAGTTCTTTTATTTTCATTAACAAATCCACCATTTATTATTTCTTTTTTAGTGATGATAAAATCCATGATCTTTTAGCCACGCTACAGTAGTTTGTACTTTTGTTGCTCTGATAAAGGAAAATTATAGAACTTTTAAAATCATTTTTTAGTAGTGTAAGGAACAATTTGATCTCTCGGAAGATATTAAACATTCACTATAAGGGATACAAGAATATATCAAATGATCTATTCTTAAAGAACACGAGACAAAATCTACCTACATTGGAAACTAAATTTTTTTAAATAATTCTTCAAATTTAAATTTTGTATATATTAAATTACATTATAAATATCTATTTATTTACTCATTTAATGCAGCACATTTGGAGACACCACTGGGTAGTGAATATGAGGTAGCATAAGATTCAACCAAAGTGGAGGAGGTTACATACTTCATCCGACCACATCCATGAATGTTTAACCACATTAAAAAGGGGTAGGATCTAATGTACTCTATACATGGAATTATCCTAAAAAAATAAATAAGTGGATGCTATGAAAATCCATATCTGGTGGTTCAATTTTAAGATGCTTCATCCACCATAAGACTATGGAGAATCACTGGTACAACCCTCCAGATGTAGTAAAACATCAGGTCCCACTTGGGGATCATAATAAGATTTATCTTAAAAATAATTCTAGGAATTTATATTTCAATTTTACTCATAGGATTAGTCTAGCATGAATCCACCTCCACCTATTATTTATTAGATTTAATGATATGATATTTGTTATTAATTAATTTATTTTATTTTTTAGGACCATGATGGAGAAAGTAATCCCTCAAATATTATAGTAAGAGGGAAAAAATATTTATTTTTATAGGAAGAGACATTTTAATTTTTATATTTTAAATTGTTTAAATTTTTTCCCAAAAAACTTGTTTGAGCTTTAAACTAGAAAATTTCATTCCCACTCCTGAATTATTTCTTTACATCACTTATCTAGGAGACATGGGTTTCATTGGATCCTGTTATTCTATGTTGTATATTTCAATGTTAATGAAATTTAATGAGTAAAATAGAGAATGTAATTGTTAATGTTAAGCATGAATATTGAAATGTGGACTCATGATTTTAGGGAAATAGTTTATTCATTTAAATTAAATTTCCCTATAGGTTTTCATTAGTTCATTTTCAGAAATCCATATGTATTGATTTTTTATTATTAATTATTCCTTGAGTGATTTTCTAATATCTTATTTTCCAATTTCTAAGGGGATTTTTGGACCAATTACTTCTAATTTTTTTTCTAAAGCTTATTTCTTGAGTGATCCAGGGACATGTCACTGACCATAACATTCTTTTGATCTTTTTAAAGCTATGACAATGAAGAAACATATTTAAAATTATTAAGGCCAATTTTTATAAACCAATTATCCTACAAAGTCCACTTTCATATCAATTATTTTTTCCCATAGATTCTATGAGTGAACTTGTTATGAATGATCTATGTTTAACGCCATTTTTATCCATTCCTGCACTCCTCTTTGCAAATACATGATATTTTAATGTTTAATTGTTGGGTGAAAGGAGTCATGGTGAATGAGATGGAATGTATCATAAGGAAAACTTTTGTGGGTAATAATTATAGTTACTGATAATGTTTTCTGATTTATTGATGATACTTTATTTTTACCCTCTTGAATTTAAAAATGGAAAAATGATCCCAAAAAATTAGAAAAATGGGTTATCATTTTGGAAAATGAAATATCACGGTTAATAAACCTATTATTTATATCATATGTGGTTTGGTGGTGGATGTAAGGTTTATTCTAATAATAACATTCTAAAATATAAAAAAAATGAAATTATTATTTTAAGAAGAAATAATAGATAAAATTAAAAACAACTATTATAATGGGTTCACAAATTACTCCTTATTCATTATTTGTTTATAAACTTTACTTTGAGTTTGGGGAAGTATGAGTTGTTACAATCCAAAGGGGATAATTTCATTTATCATTTATTTTGGATATAATGCAATATAATTTTTAGAAAAAGCCCCCCCTTAAGCCTTAATTTTCAAACATAAATTCAAACCATCCCTGAGAATCATAATCATTTGAACCTTTAATTAAATCCATCATAATTTTATTTTACTTTTTTATTCACAAAAAGGAGAAATTAGTTTCTTAACATGACTACGGATAACAAGCATGTTCTCATGATCTGAGAAAAAATCTTCCTAAATTTTATCATTAATGATGAGAGAAAATATATAAATTAAAGTTAAAATATGATTTGACATGCTAAATAATAATTAATTGCAGAGAATGATTGA
Source organism: Viscum album (assembly GCA_963277665.1). Lineage (NCBI taxonomy): Eukaryota > Viridiplantae > Streptophyta > Magnoliopsida > Santalales > Viscaceae > Viscum > Viscum album. The sequence continues at coordinate 1,669,276,485 of OY728160.1, forward strand.
ATTAATAGAGAAGTTATATCATTTTTCAATGTGGGAATGTGTAATACATGAAATTATTGTTTCTTTGAATATTTGGAAATTTAATTGATATTTTATGTGACATTTGATTATTTTATTTGACTATAATGATTTATTATTTTTATTTCTTTGAAATTTGAATAATTATATAATTAGTGGCCTCTGATTTTTAATGTTGAGTTTTTGTGCTTAATGAAAATCATTGTTTAATTAGGGGGTGGTATTTAAACACTCAAATTTTATGAATATTTGAAGACACATTCATATGGTTTGAGTACTAACAACATATATATTAATATAAATTGTCACATATTGTGGTTTTACAATCTTTTTGGTATTAATAGGATAAATGTTATATTTTTATGATTTAACTATTATAATTTATTTTGGAATTTTGGTCATAAAATATTATATACTGATTTAATTTATGAAATTTCTTATTTTAGGCTTTAATAGATCATGAGATTCATTTCATTTTTCTAGACAAAGAGATGAGTAAAATATTTAGAGGCCGAAAATAAGCTAACAATTCAAGACACATCATCTATGAGAAAATCTATATATTTTATAAGATTGGACTATATCTCAAATATCGATGAAAAAATGGAGCTAAAATTTTTAATTGATAAATATAACATCTTTATAAACAACTTTCAAAACCATGGAACCACTTTATTCCGCCTAGATGAAATCCATAAAGTCATGATAACATGTATTTTTAAAATTAAAAGATTCTTCTTTTGTAGAAATATTTTTTGACTATATTGTCTATAACTTATTTTAAACATGAAATATATAGATTAAGGTTTTTTGGAAAATGGGAATGATATTTTGGAAGATCATTATTGAAAAAAAATCATTCATTGATTTGGTCAAACTGAGGGAATAATGCGTCAACATTTTTGAAGTAAAACTATGGAGCCAAATTTTAATCAATTAAAAACCCATTATGTACGAAATCTCATTAATTGACCATTATGATGCCCTTTACATAGCCGAAAAATAACTATAACGTGAGTTAAATTGGACTAAAGGTTGTAGGCAGTTGGCAGTAGTCCGAGTGGGAGTTTGATGTAGTTGATGTCCTAGGAAAAACTATTTGAACTTAGATTAAATAAATATTGTATGCATTGAATATTAATAAAACATATTATTATATATTGTTTTTTCTTGTATATTAATATAATGTAATAATGTACTAGAGTATATGTCGCATTGATAAGTTCCAAGTTGTTTCATTCTATGATGAGAACCTTGATGAGCTAAGAAGAATTTATGAAATAATGTTTTGGGATGGGATCGCATACTATGATGGGACACATTGTACATAGACTATCATGTGTCTATACTCTTACATACATGAGGCTAATTCTCATGACATTCCCACATTTTAGCCCCCAAAATAGGAGATTATGGGAACAGACCGACCAGTAGGATTTGTACATGTTTTTGAATCATTAGATATTCCTATCTACGACCAGGTGTTATAGTCCATAGACTTTAAGAATATTATTAAATAATGTTACAACTCAAGTACTTATATGTATTCCATAAACACTGATGATAATAGTTCTTATTGACGTTGGATATATTGGGCGCGTATCGAGTGATGTGTAATTAATGAATAATTCAACAAAGGATTTATCCCATCAATCTTTATGGAAGCTGATATCTCAACCTTTTGATTAGAATAGAACTGTCGCATTAAATTAAATGTATATGGTTTTATATTGTGTTTCTTTTAGATATTCAAAAGAATACATATCGAGCATTTAGGTTGGTGACATGGATGTTCATCATTCTTATTGTGAAAAATGGATTATATTACAAAGTGATAATCCCTATGTTGTCGTTTATGGTGCGACATTATGTTCTTTCTCTTGGGTTACCTGACCTGTTTATATATAGTAATCTTGGACATTAGGTAGGATAACCAATTGTCAATGGAAAATAATCCAATAGGGTCGCACACTATGTGTTTTTGTTGATCTGAATGAAATTATATTTGAGTTTAATTAATGGAATAAATATTATTATCATGTTTGGGGAATAATTTAATTAAATTTATCTTTACCAACATAAATTAAATAAATATTAATTCATCACCATGTGAATAAAATATTTATTTTATTTATTGAATATTTTAATAAATATTTATTCACTACATTGAGGGAAAAATATTTTTTATTAATAATTCATATATTAGTTTGTTCAATAAATTATAGAGAAGTTCAAATGGATGATGACCATGTTCGGTGAAAAATATTAATTAACAAGACAGTTACATAATATTTGTTATCACACAAGTTATAACACACCATAAAAGAGTAATAATATAATTATTGTGTGGAATTAATTTTATTAAATAAAATAAAATTTATTTAATGGCTGAAATGAAATTAATCAATACTTTAACTTAAATCCAAACACAATAAATTAGTAGTTCATCTTTTGTGTAGAATATCCAAAATTCAGAATAAAAATATTATTGCACAAACCAAATTTTCTCTTAACTCCTACTCCTATTTCCCTCTCAATAACAAGAAGTTTAAGAGTGAATTATTAAATACCAAATAATGAGCGACCAATATTGAACAATGAAATACATTCAAGTCATTATGCTAGAACCTGGAGATCCAGTGGTGTAGCTTGAAGATCATAGGACAAAGTGTAGATCACTACTAGAAGGCTTCAATCATTGGATTCTCACTACACAACAAAGGTAATCTAAAAAGGTCTTTTCAAATGATCAACATTTCCCAATGAAAAATTTTCATAAGCCCAGGTTTTTTATTTCTTCAAATGTTAAATAAATTAATTAAAATTTCAACATGCAAGATACTCACTCTTGGTTTTAAGAAATAAATGTTAAAATTAATTTTTATATATCTCTAAACTATGCATGTTTACAGTATGAATGAAACCATAAAAATATTTGGATGAAGACTGCTAGTTTATGTTTTTTTTTCATTTTTTTCATTTTAGTTTTCTTTTGAAATGTAACATGAATTTATATTTTTATTAATGTGTTTACCTTTTCCTATTTCTTTAATATTTATGTTATAACTCTAATATAATTTTATCGCTCTTCCATCATTCCATCATGATATCTTTTCACTTTTCAATTGCTAGTGAATAACATAATTTTGGGCCATGTGGGTGGTTTCACACTAGTCATTATTATTTTTATTCAATTAAACTTGTTTTAAATCAATTTGTGGTTGACGTGACTGTAATTCTTGGGTGTAGCGGTTGTCCACCATGAAATTGTTTCTATTTTCATTACATTAATTTGATAAATTTTTTCCCTCAATTATCTTATTAAAACCATTCATATAGTGGAGTTGGGGATGCATTAAGGGAGGAAACAACATACATTGGAGATGATTCTTTTAGTAATTTCATTCTCTGTTTAAGTGTGATCCTATTTGACTGTTGGAGGTGACATGGTTTTGCGCACCGAGGGAATTCTATAATCACATAGACAATAAATAAAAGGAATTTAATTTGTTAATGTTATTTTATCAAAAAAAATATAAAATTGAATTTAAACAAAAAATAAATAAGAAATGAACCCATTTAATCAGACCCTAGTTAAAGGCCTTTCTTTCTAATCTATATTCTTTTTACATATTCATTTTGATTTAAATTTTCCATTACATTACTTTAATTTAAGATCATCCAAATCCCCAAAAACCATCATTTTCAGTAAATAATAAAAACAATAAAAATTAATTAAATAAAGTGAATTATAAATTAGTGATTTAATTGGCTGTGTTTCTCCTCATGTGAGACAACCCGGATCGAACACTATGCTGTAAGAGAAAAAGAATTTTCTTTGATACATACACATTGTTAGGAAAGTTTTACCTAATAATATGTTTCCCTTGGAAATTTAGTTTTGAGGTAATAAACCTTCTAAATAAATAAGTATTGTAATGAATTCCCATTAATTATGACTGGATGTTGGGATGTGATGTTTCCTCATGTGGTTGTGCTTGTTGGGTTTACTTGTGTGTTTCATGATATTGTGTATTTAGGGTGTTTGATGGCTGTTTTATGTGATGTTTGGGTCTATGATGTATGATTCACTTGATGTGAGGTGTGATGTGGTTATTTTGAATGGGATGTGATGTGGTCATTTGTGTGATGTGCCATTGGTGTGTGAAGTGGTGTTGATGTGTGGATGTGGTTGTGTAATCATGTTTGATGATCGTAACATGTTTTGGATGATATGTATGGTTTTTGGATGATGATGTGTGGGGATAATAGTTTATGTGGGATATGCAAGTTGTTTTGATGTGTGGTCTTGTTAGTTCCCTTGTTATCTATGGAATAATTTGTGTGTGGTAAATGATTATGAATTTCTTGGGAATTTTTTTGTGATCAATGGATAAATGAAATGGATAAATGAATGGGTTATGAATTGAAAAATGAAATATCGTATGGAGTAAAAGTGCTGGAATATGTGATTGAAAGTGTGGATATGTGGGGTAATGTGTCGGGGTATGGAGTATTACATATAGTGGTGGAAGTAGTTGTGGTGGTAGATGTGTGATGCAGTAGTGGTTATTTGGTGTATTCTATTGGTGATAATGTGAACTCATATGTTGGGTAATGTGTGTTATCTATATATATTATATTTTATCTTATTTCATTATGAACCCCACCCTTCTTGGATAACTTTACCAATGATCATAGGCTCTGTGTTCAAGTGGTTTTCCCCAATATTGATGATGTTGGTGACATAGATGGCTGTAAACTCCATCAATCCCAATTTTCAATAAAAAATATATTGTCCGGGTTTCTTTAAGAAAGTTGTGATGTGTTGGCCCAGGTTTCGTTAGGAAATATATATTATGATGGGCCGAGTTTCTTTGGGAGATATGTGATCAGATGGCTTGGGTTTATGTGTGTTAGTAGTGGTGTGATGAGGTAGTGATGAGATGTGATATGTGGTACAGGTCAGGTTTTGAAGGAGGAGGGAATGAGGTTGATTAAATTCACATTCATGATATCCCACGTAGAAGGTCACTATATGTGAAGAGATGTGGTGTGATGGACTAGGCATCTTCGGGTGAGATTTGCTATAATGGACCATGTGTCTTTAGGTGAGATATGATGTGATGTTGTTGTGATGTGATAAGTATGGAAGGGATAAGAGTATAGTAATTTCATCTATGGGTCATGATAGTTGAAAACTAGTAAGGAATTAGTATCCAAACACCTTTTCATATTCATGGATATTATTGTACTGTATTGGGTGTGTGATTTGGTATGTGAGCCATAGTGAGTCTAGGATCGTTAGTTGGCAAGTATATAAGCTTGTTTGGTATGATTATTGTTCAAAGGTACATTAGAATTATATTTTTACTTGTGCACATAAGACCATGAATGTTCTTACTTAGTATACATTTAATTCTCATCCTACGTATATAATTTATTTTTTAGGTCTCTCGAAATAATTTGTGTACTATGTTAGATATTACTAGCTTGGGAATAGAGTTACTATTGAGTCTATATTATAGGAATTTTATTTTTCTATTTAAAAAGGGAACCAATACTGTATCTATTTGATTTTACATATATTATTTATGGTTTTGGGTTTAAATTAATATTATATGATGAAGTTTCATGCTGGTTTCTTATCATATATCTTGATGATGTATTGTTAAAGGGTCATGCCTCCCATCTTGTGTTATTTTTATAACCTCTGTTAATGCTTCCATCTCAGGTCCTACCATAGGAAGGAATTGAGTGTTATTATATATCTTTATTAATTTTCATCACAAAGGGGTTTATTTTAAGGGTGTGGTCTTGTAGACAAAGCTGAACATAGTGTACTGGGCATTAACTCAATTTTCATGGGTTCATGATTAATAGGCATAATACTACACTCATGGTACGTAACTATTGGGTGTTATGCTTGGGAAAATAAATATTTAATTTGTGAACAACTATGAAGGATAAAAATAGATGTTTACCATGGATTTCTTTGGATAAACCTATGGTGTCATGGATTTTAATGAAGGTTTCTTGATTTTGATGCCTTATGAATATTTTTCCATGATTATTGGATTACACACTATGATTATTATTCCTGACACTATGATTTTTAAATTATTAAATTTTTGTAATTAAGATGAATCATGTTAGAGCTAAGTGTGATAGATAATCAAATTATTTTCCTAATGGTAAACTAAATGAAAAGGAATAAACAATACATAATCTTGTGACTATAACTAAACCTCTATGTTGATATATTATTTGAAAAATATGCACAGGTGAGTTTCAAAATGAATTTAATAAGTTAAAAATGGATTTTCATGAATAATATGGAGGAAATAAGATCAAGCATGCTACATGTCATTCATGTGTGATGAAAAACCTTGGGAAATATCTCAATAGAATGGAAATATAATTCTAATGTGAGAAATAATGACATAGAGTATGTTATTATCTATAGAAAATACAATTTTCATATTGGGATATAAATAAACTCCCAATTTACCATTTATAGTTCAATTTCTTATGATTGTGGAATGTGGGAATTATTTGAATTAATGACCAAATCCAACGGCTAACTCCACAACCAAGGTAGAGAATTTTCTATTTCAATCATTTAAGGGGAATGATTTATGTTTTTATGTATTGTGATTCAATAATTAAGTTGTATAAGTATTTTATCAATGATATTCTATTTATAACAGTCATGTAATATGAATGGATTATTCTACAATATTTTTTCATTAGGGATTTTCAAGTATTTTTTTAACGGAGTTGAAAACATTAATAATTGATTTTGTAGAAATGTTGTATTTTTGGAGAACACGTGATTGAGGGATAGACAACCCTTAATACACTCCTAATGTTGAGAAAATAATGTATAGTTTTGTTTAAAGAGATTATTGATATTTATAAAGGTAAATTAGATAGTATTGGTTGCTTTGAAATTGATTATAGTTGTAATGAAAAAGTTATTTTTGTTATATTTTATGAAGTTTATTACATTTCTGGAGTTAAGAAATATATTCTATAGTCTTTTATTTTATTTCATTAATAAAGATAGATTTATTTTTTTTGAATAATTAATGGTTTTATTTAGGTTTTGTGGTGATTAAAAATATTAGAATATTTTAATCAAGGTATCCACAAGTCTGGTATGTGACATTAATAGCTATATTATATTGTTTGGTGATTAATGTTTTGTTGATTATCCAATTATTATGATCATTTATATAAAATTAGATATTTGATGATAATAAATTATGTTTGGATATGTTTTAATATTTATCAACTGGTCAAAATAATTAAGCAGATCCTTAGGTATTATTATTCAAATATTTGAGAATAATCATTCAGTAGATAGTTTATTCACATTAGTTATATTAGCGTGTACTACCCATTACTATTTTCAGTAACCGAATAGAGATAAAAGGACTATATTTTATTCCTTTTTAGATAGTATTTTCCATTTATGTTTATTTTTGTGCATCAACCATGAAAAATTAATATTGTTAATTCATCATTGGAATATGTGATGAAAATAAGATTAACATAACTAAAACAAAAAAATAATGAAATTATGTTTATGGATTTTATAAAACCATGTAGGTATATTTTCTTATATTCCATGGTAAAATAATTCCCCAAAACTAGTAATGGGATTGGAAAAATAAATTTTTTCCCTTTTTACAATCATTTTTGATGCATTTATAGTCATTTTATATCATACAATTTGATGTTTTTATAGTCATTAAATTCATCTTGATCAAGTAATTTATAACTCGTTAGTATTCCTAGGATTTTATTGTTCTCCTTCATACCCAAAGTTTTTGTTTAATACAATGTTATATTTATTTGGGCACTTGATTATTTTTTATTTTAGGGGTAAGTTAGGTTTCTTTCTTCTTCATGTCAAAGAAAATTTTATTATCCCTTTGTATAATGAGTGTTTTTTGAAATGATATTTTCAAATACTAAACCAAATATTTCAAAGATAAAAACATATATAATATAATAAATTTAATATAGGAATAATTTAAAACCCTGAAAATTTAGTTTAATATAATTCAATCCATGATATAATTCTTAACATGCAACACTACACATTAAGTGAACTGGAATATACTATAAATTTTTTAAATATGATTATTGTGACCTAGTCATTATATTTTTGAATTGAAAATAAGAATAAGAACATTTTGAGAAATATTTAAATGGTTTTATATAAGGAAATTTTATGTATTAATATATAATAAATAATTACTCAATTTTCATTATTTCCATTTGATTCATCAAATATATGTTTTCTTCAAAAATGATTTTTTTGAATTTTATGAACAGAAATTATAATTAATTTCTAAAAATAATATAAATTTTATTTGAGGGAATTAATTAAAAAGTTCAATCATCATCTCAATATTATCTTAGAGTGAATATATTGGAATTTTAAAAACAAAATCGTTGATAATGAAAAATACCAATTTTTTAAACTGTCTTTTATTTACATTAAATCAAGTAAATTAGATGTAAAATTATATTTTATATTTTATCATAATGATACGTAATTATACTTTAATAATAAATAAATATAATTAATTTCATTGGAATCACCATTATACACGATTTTTGTATTAACTTATTTTATGGTTTTAAAATGATGTTTTTTTAAAAAATTGTTTCCACCATATTCTGCAATTTTTTATTAGATTTAAATCTTCCATTTAAAGAAATTTAATTTTATATAATATAATACAAAATTTTCATAAAAATTTCCAAATCTTTTAATAAGTAAATATTCAATTTTAATCATTATGTATAATAACAAAAGTATAAAAAAATCAAAACTATAGTAAGGGATTAAATAGATTAAGATGGGTCAAACAAAAAATATAAGGGTAAAAATTAATTTAAAACTAGTATATATACTATCATAACTCTATATTTAGATCCTATATTTTAATCCCATTTAAATTCTGCAATTTTTTATACAAATATATTGATTAATACATTAATATACAATAAAGTTTTGAAAATAATCTGTTGTTTCAATTCCCATAAATATTAATGGGAACTACATATCATCTATTCCTTAAACTTCATGATTTTTCAAAAACTTCAAATAATGTCCGAAATCCATTTATAACATATCTCCCCATGATCTAGAGGTTTTGGATTGATAAAAATAGCAGCATAATAAGGCTTAATGTGTAAGTTAATGAATATTTTCCAAAGAAGATGTTTTTCTCTTAACTGAATATTTTCCGTTTATTTATTATTATTTATAATTAAATTATATAAGAACTACGACGATACAACAAAATTAGAATCTCAAATATAATGATATGTTATTATGTGGATGGAGTAATAATTATTTTTCTATTTTTCCATTATCTTGAAATGAAAGCATCGGTCGTGCATATATGTATACAACTACTTTGCAAAGTGATGTTTTTCACTTTTCATCACCACTATTAGTTGAAAATTATTATAATGAATTTGATTTTTAAATAATAAATTTATAACATAACTATTACTCTTTAAATTTAATATATAATTTACCATATAACCCTTCAATGCATTAAAAATGATAACATCATTCATAAGTACGTGTGGATTTCCACCTCTGTGAAATGATGTGATTAATTTTTTATTTCCTCCTTTAAATAATGATTATAAATATGTATTTAATTAATATTTAATATATTAATATCATTTTTAAAATTATTGAGATGTTGAAACCATGATAAATATGCAAGAACATAACCTAATTAACTGAAACTAACCGGAAAAATTAAATAGTTAATACTTAGAAACAAGGATTTCGATAAAAAATTATCAATAAATAGTGTTTTAAAAATATATTTATATTTATTATAGAGGATATTAAAATCACTTATGAATCAATTTGGTCCCATGTTATGTGTTTTTCATCTCAAATTGTCATCTTTGAAAAACACTAGTACTTCACCCGTGCATTCACACGACACTATAAATTAATTCTTATTATTAACTATAGAATATTATTTATCAAACATAATACATTATATTAATATTGATTTTTTTAAAAAAAATGACATACATTATTAAGGAATGAATGTTACATAAATTGAGGAACATAAGTTCTATAATTAGAAGTAATCTCTATCAAATAGATAATGAAGTAACAATAGTTATAGAAAGTCTTGAAGCCGGGGAACTGATGGTACAAAATTTGAGGAATAAACAATGCTCTCTCTAGATAGAATTTATTTTATATTATCAAATAGAAGATCTTATGAATCCTCCTTGGAATCCTCATATTTAGTTCCCCAAGACATTCAAGCCGATTTTGAATTGCCCTATTCCGCAGTGTTTACTGACAACATCAACAGACAGAACGGAGTTTCAAGTACAATATCACAAATATATTATGAGGAAATGATCTTTTCTATCCCAAAACCATTTCCTTATACACTATCATCATCTAACGAACCATCAACTATGTTTTCTTGCGCAACACACAAAATGTAATAAAAAATGGAGAGATTGGAAACCCCATTTTAAACAAAGCACCAACCCATGTGACCAAGGACAACCCTCTGTGAGTGGACCTCCTTGCCAAAATGATTTCAATGTAAAACAACAATTTTTTAACCATCTAGTTCCCTTATTGTTTTGTTAGGAATACCTTTCATCATAAATAACAATGGATTCCTCTTCATCCTAATTCTTTCGGGTCTATTAGAAACTCTATCATGACAGGGATTTCCCTTTCCTTCATTGGGTGAATATCCATACATGACACAGTACCTTACATGCCCACCTATAGATTTTACAGAAGGAAAGAAATTGTAGGAATACTCGGGCCTCTAATTTTGAAATCATCTCATTTCTATGGTAATTGTTTTGTTAAAATAAAAACAAACTCATGATAAATATATGTTATAATGAGCATGATTCAGAGATTACTCCTCAGAACAAATACAGACCTTGAGTGTTTAATAGTTGAGCCATTAAATCTGTTATTTGGTTTTGAATAGATTAAATAGTTTCTTACTATCCAGTCATCTCTATGTTGGAAAAAGAATGAATTTTAAAAATGATATAATTAATAAACTGAGTAATATAATATTAATAGTATAAAATTTTTACAAATTCAAATAGGGTTAACAGAACCTATACAAGATGATTCAACGTAGTTTTATAGGTTATGACAATATAGAAAACAATTATGGTAATCGATGAATAAATAATGAAATATTTCGAGAATAATTAAAATGAAAAAAGAATTTATGAAGGATAAACTGAAGAACATTGGTGAACACTATAGGCAGAAAAAACCAATAAAATTAGTGGGAACAACAATATTTTTTTTTAACTTTTCAAATAACATAGGAGAAGAAAAATATAGATTGGAATACATGATCCATTTTTCAAAAATATATATCACCTCTGATATACACTACACGTACATGAATCTAATAATTGAGACAAAAGAAAATGATACACTGCTCGATTAATGAATAAATAAGAATGTCAAAATGCTCATCTACCATTATGCCCAGGTATATAGACATTCATAACAGATTTGATATTTGACTTCCTTCAATCATCTAGGAAAAAATTCTCTTATAATTTTAAAATGAAAATTTAGAAAATGACCAAAATATAAAGTTCATCATTAAACTCTTGAATATGGATACAATTTGATATATAAGATAAAATATGTAAATATTTCAAAATGAGGTTTTTTAAAATGAATATGTGGCTCATTCAACTAAATGAATCATTCAATGCATATATAGTTGAAAATATACTACTATAAATTGACTTAATAAAGGATTTATCTTTGCTAAAATAAAAAAACGAAATTTGAGAAGAGGGGGAAGTGAGAGAAGAATTTTTCTTAGTGTATTACACTATTTGATATTTAGGTCTAAATGTTTACCAAACATAAATAAAATAAAAAAATGAGAGAATATTTGAACAGAGAATATTTATATAAAATATGTAAAAAATAATTTTTCTCTCTACCCAAATTCAAAAGGTTTAACATCTGCCATGTTCATCGGAAAAATACAATATAACACAAGTGTTAGTCCATTAAAGGTGTACAAATTATTCCTTATACATACATACATCGTGAGATTCAATAAGTAGAAAACTTCTTATGCATTGTTATCAAAAGAAGGATCCATGCCGCGAACTATCTGTACAAAATTAAAAAAAGAAAATGTTTCAAAATAGCCATAAATAATAATGCATATAGAAATTTCAGAATAAAAAATATGAATGTTAACATAAAAGAAATAAATAGAAACAATAATAAAAAGAATATAACATTCGGATTTTTATCATATGGTTGTTATTGACTTAATGTTGTGTTAAAAAGCGATTTTTAACATGAAGTTGTGTTTCTAAACATGTGGTATTATTAATATTATTATTAAACACAACAGAAAAGAAAACAATTGTGCATTAATATACAAAGTGATATTTGTAACATGTCCAGTGAATTAATGAAAAATCAACAATACAGATCTAAAAGTTTTCTAAACAAATATAAATTAATAAAATGAAGGAATAGTTGAAAAAAATATTTATATAAAATATGTAAAACATGATTTTTCTCTCTACCCATAATCAAAAGGTTTAACATATTCCATGTTCATTAGAAAATACCACATAACACAAGTGGCATTCCATTAAAGGTGTAAAAACTATTCACTATACATACCATGGGAGATTAAAAAAGGAACAAACTGCTTATACATTGTTATCAAAAGAAGGAACCATGCCCTAAACTATCTGTATATAATTAAAAGATGAAAATTATTCAAAATAAGAAAACATATTAATGTATATAGAAATTTCATAATAAAAAATATGAATGTTAACATAAAATAAATAAATAATAACCAAAATAAAAGTAAGAGAAAATAGGGATTGTTAATATAAGGATGTTATTGACATAAGGTTGTGTAAAAAAATTATTTTTAACATGAATCATTGTTTCTAAACTTGAGGTATGTATTATATTGTTCTTAAACACAATAGAAAAAAATGCACAGAGATAGAAAAAGTGATATTTGTAGCATGTCCAGTGAATTACTGAAAATTTGACAATACAGATCCAAGTGTTTTATAGACATATATAAATTAATAAAATGAATTAATAGTTTAATAGAGTAAATTTATATGAAATATGTAAAACATAATTTTTCTCTCTACCCATATTCAAAAGATTTAACATATGGAATGTTCATCAGAAAAATACAACATAACACAAGTGATAATCTATTAATGGTGTAAAAATTATTCCCAATAATTACCATGGGAGATTGAAAAAGGAGAAAACTTCTTATGTTTTGTTATCAAAAGAAGGAACCATGCCCCAGAATATCTGTACAGAATTAAAATAAGAAAATGTTTAAAAATAAGAATACATATTATTGCATACAGAAATTTCAGAATACAAAATATGAATGTTACCAAAAAAGAAATAAATAGTAACCAAAATAAAAAGAAGATAACATTTGTAATGTTAACATATGGTTGTTCTTGTCATAATGTTGGGTTAAAAAGTGGTTTTTAACATGATGGTGTGTTTTTAAACACGAGGTATGTCTAATATTATTATTAAACACATCATAAAGAAAAACACATGTGCAGAGATATACAAAGTGATATTTGTAACATGTCTAGTGAATTAATGAAAATTCAATAATATAGAATAAAAACACAAAAAAATGAGTAATGTTTGGTCAACTAATCTTGTAGTGGAAAACAACATCCATCACAGAATTGTCAGCCCAAGATGCGCATATATGGGGACTTAGAGTCATGAACATATATTACTAAAACATCCTTAATGTGAAATCTTGTTAAACTATTAATGCACATAGAAGTGGTAAATATATTGATAACAATTTATATAAGTAAATAGTGACAAATTAATGATATAATTTGGATTTAAATGTAAAAAAAATTGCAAATCAACGAAAACAATAGCTATCCTTCAAAACAGGGGTCTGAGATCCACCGTGCTCCTCCTCTTTTTCATATTCATCACTGTCACAAAGATATCTATAGTGATATTTAAAACATATTTTTAGTGAAACATTGAAAAATTAACATTATATAACAATGACGCACATTAATGTGTAAAGATTCTTAAACTAATCTCTTAGTGGAAAAAAAACATTCATCAAAGAATTGTTAATGTATACCTGTTTAAGATCTTACTCGTATTGAAATCAAAAAATGTAAATAACATACAACGTGTCTCCTATTAACAACTTTTTAGTTTGTATAACTCTACTCTTGAAGGAGAACCAGATTCTATTGTCACAAAAGTGAAATAAAAGTTGTATGTTTGAGTAGATAAATCGGAAATCATGAAATTCATAGGGATACTAATCTATCAATATTTATAAACCCACATCAATTTTCCTTGTTTTTTTTCGATAAAAGGTCAAAAAAACAGTAGTGCATCCATTTTTCTATTTATTTAGAGATATCTGTGGAAGTGTGGTGCAATGAAAATCATCAACATCTATGAAGTCCATAATACCACACAAATGTTATATTGGAATTATTGAAATGAATATGAAAACATACCAGTATCATATATTTGAAAAACTAGTAATTAGAAGTGGCCAATTTAAGGTCCCATTAATCCCTCATAAAAACAGTGTTGTATAGGTCAGTAAACCCAAAAAACTGGGTTTATTTTTAATCTCTTTGTTTTTAATTCATGATAATCTTTAACTTAGAAAATTTAATTCAATGCACAAGGAGATACATACATCATTGTTTCCCAACCTAGATATAATAGTAGCTTCAGGATATGAAAGTCTGTTCAAATTATAGAATTTACTAAGACTAACCTACAGATGTCCAATGTTAGCCAAATATGTTCATATATGGGGACTTCCATGAACATATACTTTTGACACATCCTTCATGTGCATCTTTTAGAAACTTTTAATGCACATAGAAGCATTAAATAGATAGCTAATATTTGAGACAAGGAAACAATGACACGACAATGATATATTTTAGATTGAAATGTAAGTACAGAAAATGTGAATTGATCAAAACAAAAGGTAACATGAAAAACTAAGTTCTGAGATCTTCTAGTCTTGTCATCTTCATCATCTTCATCACTGTCACTTCAATCATGACCAACTCTAGATTCATTATAAATATATTTACTTTTCAAAACTTCTTACCTTTTCCAAGAAATGTTTTATAGCTTAAATATCCCAACTAATTTCCAGTTGGATCTTTATGTCTGTCAGATGGTGGTTGTAATGATATGGATGAAAAAACATTCATGCACCATATTTGCACAAATATTTGGAATCAGGAAATACATTTCCTAGATATTGTAAATCTGAGTATGAAAATAGGGAAAAAGCATACACTACATGACACTCATCTGTGGTGGTGGAATTCTATAATAGCCCTAGTAAAAAATTTAAATGAAGTAACATTGGCCAATCAAAATAATGACATAGTGTAATATTCAACAGATATTAATATTCAACTGAAATTAATAAATCTTGGAGATAATGTGGAAAATTTCATGAAATTGAGAATAAAATATCTTTTTCTTACCTCTGTATCTGTAGAGTGTCTGAAGACTCATAGTTGCACAGTAATGGTGGAAGACAAAACATCACATATCCTTATTTCCTGAGTATTTAATGCATATGTATTATATTTCAGTATGTAAATTGTGGTGTTAATAGAGTGAAATGTGAAACATTGAAATATAAGAAAATTTTACAGAGATTTTATTATTGTAATATTACCATATGCGGGGTATGTATGTAATAGTTTGAATCTCCATTTAGAGAAAATGTCAACCATTCAGAGAGATATGCAACGAAAACAGAAGTTTTATTATTTCTAAGATATTAAAGAACATAACCGTTTCATAAATCTGGATCTATAATCCATATGAAGAATGTATCGATGATGGTAATGGGGTTCACCAAGATAATCTACTGAAAAGGGCTAGAGTTTATAATAGTATTCAATTTCATATGTGATGAATTCAAATATACCACATTAGAATTTTCATATCCCATTGGTTTTATTTTTTATCTTAAAATATAAATCAACAGTCTATACTTGAAAAATATACCATGAAGCACACACCAGAAATCAGAGCGAATAGAATAAACCTCTTTAATCGAGAAAGAAATTATAGTGAGACCTCACCATCGATACTTCCTCAGATTGATTCTCAAAGATGTGGACTCTCCATGAGTATACCACTGATATTTTCTCCTAAAAAGATTTCCTGTAAATGATATGAAATCCATGCAATGGGTTAGTTGTTATGAAGTCGTTGGAAATAAAAACTGTAGGTGGAGCGGAGGACCTAGACGTGGAACTGTCGAAGGTGTAATAGCCGGTTGCGAAGGAGTCTAAGGAGGAGGTGGAAAAGGCGTAGGATTCATCGGCAGATGATTCGAAGGCGGAGGAGCCAAGGTGGAGCAGGAGACCGAGGATTATGAGGCTGTAGAGAATATTTGGGAATGGTATCGGGGTAGGGGATTAGGGGAGAAAAGCATGAACCCTAGCAGAAAAGAGGTAAATCCCAATCGGGAGCAGGATACAGTGAGTATTTTAAGGGTATGAATGGAGAAATAGATGTTATGGGTGAAATAAATGCAATGGGTTACTTGCTATGCACTCGAGGGAACCTGGAACGATAGGTGGAGTAGAGGACCTGGACGTGGAAAAGCCGAAGGTGTAGTTGTCTGTTGCGAAGGAGATGAAGGCGGAGGAGTTGTAGGAAGGTGAGCTGAAGGTGGAGGAGCCAATGTCGGAGGAGCCAAAGGAGGAAGAGATAATGTGGAGCAAGAAGAGAAGGCGGATGAGGAGTAGGCAGCTGTATAGTAGATTTAAAAATGGGACCGGGATATGGGAGTCATAAAGAAGAGTGCTAACCCTAGCAAGACCAGAGGAAAATCCCGAACTGGGGAGGTAAGAAATGGTTTTGGGCGTCATAAACAGATGGAGTGAGGGGAGTTTCTGAATGCGGATGGAGTCGATGAGCATGGAGGGAGGATGTGGAAGGTAGGTAGCAATGGAGCGTGGAGGGTGGATGGGAGGACACGTGGTAGGAAGGAAAAACCTAAGATTAATATATATATAGATGTTATATTATGCACATATCTTTATTTATGAGGTGTATATACTTAACATTTGAAATATATATCATAAATAATTATAAAATATTAATATTTAATGCTTTAATATATATTATTTCATCTAATGGGTTATGATTTAAAATATTCCAATGGGGTATGTGATTTCTTTTATAGTCTTATATTATTTACGGGTTGTTTATGTATAGATTTCATTTGGAAAAATTCTGTAATCCTTTTATTTTAATCCTCTTCTATTTTTATCGAATATATTTATATTGAGTTTTAGATGTTTATTTCTGAATTATTCTCTTACTAGATAATGAATCAATAAGTAAGATACATGTAAGTGATATTGTTTTAAAAATCATATTTTGATTTTTTTAGTCCAACTATTTTTCTTTCATGTCCATGATTTCATAAAAATGTTTTAATGAATGTTTTTAATGCACTCTATATATTTATTAATTTAATTTTCCCCATGTTTTGGTGTCAAAAAAAATAAAATGAAGATTATTTTAATTTTATGGATGATATACTTTATATCAAAGGTGTGAATATAAACTTTTTTTGACGCACTATACTAGAAAAACGTTTCCCACCATCACGACTAATCGTTCCTTTAAATATTCCTTTTAAATTTTCCATATTCATTTTCACATAAAATATATTTTCAATATTATGTGAGTTTTTATTTCAAATTAATTCATAATAAAAGGGTAATATTCTCTTAATGGAATGAAATTAATTTTGAAAAGTAATTTATAATGTATATAGAGAATATAAGATCACCCTTTTTTTGTTTTCCTTTTCTCGGGATATAAATAAGTATATTAAGAATGATTTCAGGGATATAAGAATTTTTATTATGATATTTTATTATATTTCCACTGTAATATGGGAATAATGTATACAAGTAGTTTTTTTCCATTAGTGCTAAACCGATTAACCCTACGTGGTGAGATCCCTTGTATTTTATAGCATTTTAATAAAGTACATAGTTTCTTTGTGTTTTGGGAGACAATGTACTACATGAGTTATCAAGTACTATAGTCCGTAATCCATATTTGGATCTCTCAACTTCCTCATTCCATAATCACCTCGCCTGAGCACAATCTAAATTGGGGAACTACCGATTTTGAAAGAAAAACTAGTATTGCACTTCTCCATTTCAACTTTCTAATTATTGGGATTCACATTAAAAAATAAACTAAGTTGAGAAAATTTTAAGGTAATAAGGTCATTACAAAATCGAATTTTAAGGCATTTTTTGTAAACTTTGTTTTACCTCTAATTTTTTTTGAACGAACAAAGTTTCATACTCATTTATGATATCTAGGATATAAAAAATCCCAATCAATAACCATAAAATAATGACGTATAATGAAGTATAAAATGATAGGGCTCAACTATGGTTCTTGATAATTTTTAGGAAAGCCCCCCTATGGTTCAGAATGGTCCATTCTTTCAAAAACTGACTCTAGATTGCATGTCATTTTACACCATATAGAGTCATCACTTAAAAATTTTATTTAAATTGAAATCACAAGAACCCATTCATAAATCCATTTAGAAATGAAAACACCTTTCATTTTAAACTATTTATGAAATAATTAAAATTATTTTTCTTATTTCAAGTATTTTCATCTAAAATAATTTCTTTAATTTTTTCCTGATCCATATAAGGGAAAAAAAATTTACAAAAAAAAATTAACCAAACCACATAGCTAACTTAAAAAAAGGCGGCACTCCAAAAAATAGAATACATGGAAAAGTATTTAATACCTTTATAAAAAATGAATATATCTTTAATACAATTATAATATAATTAATAACTATCACATATATGGTTAATTTAATTAACAAAGAAAAAAATCATAAATAATTATATTATATTGCATTTAAATGTAGAGAGAAAAAATATAACTAGATCAAGTTGAACCAGGTTGCAATATGTGACCCTTCACAAAAAACACCGAAAAAAGAAGGGACACAAAACCCATAATCCCTCACAACCTAAAATACCAAGGAGGAATCACATAAAACCCAAAATAAAACCAACACAATATTCCAGGTTCATAGAGAATGAGAATCTAATGTGGGTAGAATAAGTGAAGAACAAGTAGGAGGGGGGGGGGTGAAAATAAAGGATTATAGAAAACTAAGTTAGAGGTGAAAAAAATCAAGATTATGGGAGGGTGGATTCTCCCTTATGTAATCCTAGGAAAATTTAAGTTACATAGGTGGAAACATGGAGTCTAAACCCTTACAATCGATGAGGGAAAAACTATAAAATCATAATAATCAATGCCTTTATATGTCACATCATGGTGTAGAAAACTTTTCATGGTATGATGACATATATAATTAGAAACTATTTGATAAGACTCTTAAGGTCATGAAATGTTGAAGTACAAACAGAAATTAGGGGCTATTTCCCAAGGGTATGTCATGGCTTAACAGGGCAATTCCTTACATGCCTAGAATACAGTCCAAAAATATATTCCTATGGAATATCCCGGTATCAGGGTGATAATAGCCATCATGGTGTGGCCATCTTTTTTCCATGACTACAAATTCACCGAACTCCCAAAATACCCCAAAAAAATTAAAGAACTCCATGAAAACATAACATAACAAAAAACACATAAAATATACCACAATAATTACAAGGGGGTTATATATCGGGGTTGGTCAATCTTCTATTCTCTTTCCATTGTTTCTTATCCCCTTATTCGTCTTATTTATTATTGTGACTTTTTAGGTTAATCATTTTTTATTGTTCATTGATTTTTCATCCTGTTATTCCTAACATCCATCTCATTAATTTTTCATTTTAGTCAAGATCATATTCACATGAAAATTATAATTAAATTCAATTCTAGTGATAATTATTTATAATTGTATGTAAAACCATCCAGAAATGTAACTTTTTTATTATTAGTATTGAAAAACTAATGTTAATAATTGAATATAGTATCTATATTTATTTCTAGCTATAGTTTGTTTCCAGACTTTTATGTGAATTGATACATTTTAATTTTTTATATAATTTTAATTTTATATTTCTAAAATAACACCAATAAATGTTTTAAAATTATTAATAATTATAAAATATAATTTCAATTTTTTAAATTTTAATTCATATTAAACAATTAATATTTATAATGTTTAGTGAGTAAATACGAATAAATATTTAATAATTAATATTTTTGAAAAAAGTGATTTTTCATTGATAATGAAAAATTTGTAATTATTATTTATGAGTTAAAACAATTATAATTAATTAATAATTATATATTAATATGTGTGTGTTTGTTAAAATATATTCATATATATACATACATTCATGTGTACTTATGTACATACACACACACATACAAAAATGTATTCGTAATCATACACTTGTAATCCCACAGAAACATATGTAAATGTAATTATAGATGTGTCATGTAAATATATTTATAATAATGTTATAAAAAAACATGTAATAATACCTTGAGTAAAGGTATTCTTAAATATTTTAATATATAACTAAATATAAATATATTTATATAAATGTTTTGAGATGTGAATGGACATTGACCAACTATATAAGATCATACCAGTGACATTGATAAGGCACTATAGTAGTGTGGACTTCAACCTTGTATTATAGAAACATGTGATTGGGGACACCAACATATAACTGTAGCTCCATGAACATCCGACCACCAGTTATTAAAACATAGATGATTTACAA
The DNA here is from genome assembly GCA_963277665.1 of Viscum album. NCBI lineage: Eukaryota > Viridiplantae > Streptophyta > Magnoliopsida > Santalales > Viscaceae > Viscum > Viscum album. The sequence continues at coordinate 1,669,297,395 of OY728160.1, forward strand.
TGCTGTTGGTGGAACTATATCAATGTGAGTTACTATACAGTCAGGTTGATTTATAAACTCATTCGATCAAGGTAATCTTGATACTTTGTAATCAGCATGTATTCTTGTTCCAGTAATCAGTGAATTCATTCTGCCTCTATGAGGAAATATTAATTATTCCTTAACTAGGTAAATATTTTCTGTTCTTGGAGTTCTTCTGATTCTTCTATATTTTTCTCCCTTTTTATCTTCTTCTGTAAAATCGACTATTATGAATTCTCCCAGTGTTTACATGATAGGAGGAAGACATGGGAATGAAGGATGGATTGAGGGAGGGAGAGAGACATACACAAACATAAATATAGATATATAGATAATGAACTAGATGAAGAAATGAAAAATTGGTCCCTCTACTTCTCTAGGATGCATGTGATAGGGGATTGATTACCCCTCCATATATAAATATATTTAATATTCTACAATTCACCATGATAGGGGTTATTGGTAGGAAAGGATAGGCATAATGGGGAATTGGAAAATGGGTAATGAGTTTAGAAAACTATGATGTGTGGACCAGGGGAAGGGGTGGGGTTGGGTTGGTTATGGTAGTAGTGGGGTGATGGGAATCATCAACTGTAGGCTGCATGGAGTAAATAAAAACTATGACATCAATTTTTTAAATTAAAATAAAACTAAAATATTGAAATAAAATGAGTATAATTTTTTTTAAAACATTCAAGAAATAAAAAAATCACCATGAAATTACATTGACAAATGAATAGCACAACTAAAGATTTCTAAATATTAAAAATTACCCTTTATCTTTTATAGAAAGAAGCACTGACAAATGATGATTTTATCTGTATAAAAAAATCAATCATGAAGTAACCCCTTTATCAACACATTATTAATCACTGATAAAATTAATATTTCCTTAAAAAAATTATATCCTTAAAAATAAAATATTAATGAAATAATATATTTATTTTTTAAAATTATAATATTTTTTATTAGATTTGATTTATGTAATATTAAATATACACTTACTCTTGATATATAATATATTTCATAAAAAATGGAATATGAAATAGAAATATTATATTGTTAAAGTTATTATTTCATATAGAATTATATATATATATATATAGACACACTATTTATTGTTTTTTTGTTGATATATAAATATATATAATCATTTTTTAATTTATTTATAATTAACTTATTTCTAACCTGAGTTTTTTTTCTTTATATATCTCTATTTACTAACATTTAACATGTTTTAAATACTGTTCCAATTTGCATATATCAAAATTCTGTTACATTAATTTCACACACACACATACATAATTAATATAAGAACACGCACACAGACATGGAATTTCTGTAATTTACTCAATTCTTAATATTCATTTTAGAATTGTATTTATTAAAAAATATATATATTTAATATATATTATATTTTTCATCATTAATTTTTATTCATGTTTTATATTTTCACTCATCATATACTATTTTTTATTTTTTATTATATTTTAAAATTTATAATTTTTAACATCATTTAATCATTAAAAATATTTATTATTTTTAATATTTTTTTCTTTCATTCATTTTCAATTTTTTGAATTTCTTTTAAGTTTTTCAGTTTTTATTTTTATTTAGACTTGTTTTTCAGTCAAATTTAATGTTCTTTATATGGTTTTATTTTATATAATTAATATTTATTCAATATAATTAACATATATTCATTTTAATTTTTTTATAATAAATATAATTAATAACAGTTACTTATTTTGTTAAATTTTTTATAATTTATTTAATTAATAGCTATAACATATTACATATTGTCATTTTTCAATTTGACATACATCAACTTTGTGTTATGTATAAACACACCCACACTAATTTCACACACATATACATAATTAGTGCCCATTTTATACATAAAGACACACTTACCCATTTTATTTACGTAATTCATTTAGTAACATAATATATTTAGTAAATCAAGTTTTAAATTGGTCCATTTTATTTATTCAACTTTAATATTATTCTATTTAATATTATTTATTCTATTTCAATATTTATTAATTTTTATATTTTTTGTAATTTAACCATTCTATCATATTTATTTAATATGTTTTAATATTATCAATAGGTATTCTTCTTCATTTTAATAAATATCCAAATTTATATTCTTCAATTATTTTATTAATTTATAAAAAATTCATCTTTTATATTTAATGTTTATTAATTTTAATTATCCAATTTCATCCATTTTTGACATTCATGCATTTAATAATATGTTTTCATTAATATTATGAATTATTTATATTTTTTATAATTTATCCATTTTAATATATATTCGTTTAATATTTTTGTATTTTATTTTAAACAATTTACTTAGTTTTTTCAATAAAAACTCAATGATATGGGGTTTTTCAGCATTATAATATAAAGCAATGATAAAAAATATCGCTCATTGAAATGAATACCCTTATACATATAATGAGGTGAGATAAGGCTCTCATATCAACAATTTTTATATAATTATTTCATAACACTACACATTTAATAAATAATTAATTAAATAAGAAAAACATCAGATATACATTTATGATTCTTGGAACACATCATTCCCCCTAAAGAGATAAGATTGATAAAAAAAGAGACAACCTCTTACAAACACAAGCCATGAAATATAATCAATATTTATTTAGATATCTTATAGTGGGTTGTCAATTTTGTATTATCATCCTTTTGTGATTTATTAATTATTTTAATGACCAATTCATACAGACATACCTTTTTTGCCATGGAAATATATTTATTAAATTTTTCACGATCCTCGTCAACTCATCCCAATATAGATATTATTTATGGAAATAAAAAATTATATCTGGATTATTCAATCAATGTCATACCACTAATGGAATACCCAATGCAAGATACTTCGCCGTGAACTAAATTTCACAGTCTTCATATTTCATTTAACAACATGATAAAATGGCTCATATTGATAATGAACTAAAATGAAGGGACCCATAGAAATTTTCATATATAGGAACTACCTATTAAACCCAAAATATAGTGTATTATTATTTATGTAGATTTACATATGATCTCTTATACATTTGATCAGCAAGTGAAAACTTGATGAGAAGAAGTATTAATGATTTTGATCCCCTAAAAGATAATATTTAGATGTCATCTACATCCTATTAGTATGATATATCTATAAAACATGAAAAAAATTTATGATTACATTCATAGTATATTGAGAATCTTTTTATAGTCAGTAATTATTATAACCATTAGATATGACAAATAATCTAATCATATTACCATGTAAATAGTAGATTCATAAGTATCTACACTATTTTGCGAATAATACATCACTAATAAATCATAATATAACTGATATGATAATAAAAAATACTATGAAATTTGGGTATAAGGAACCCATTTTCATAGAATCCAAGTCATTGATAAAAGTGAAACCCTTGATCAATATCAATCAAATGAAATTAAAACATTGTTATATTATTCTATGATAGATTATATAACTCAATTATTTTATCCATTATTCAATGAAAGTAACCTTCACATTACTTGTGATAATATTCTCTTAAATAAACACCATTATTCATTGATTCTTTGGATTCTCCATATGTGGGTTCATGAGATCAAAAACTATTAAAAACATAAACATTATATGATTTTTATAATTTGGAAGGTGGGTTACTCAGTGAACTTAACTGACTAGAAAATTTATTTCCATGTTAAGATATGTAGAAAATTAAAAGGTAAACAATAATAAATAAAATAATAAATTGATTTTATTTTTTTATCCATAAAAAATTTAATTTACTATACATTGAAAGTAATAGGAAAAATTATTCTTTATACATTATCAAAGAGCATTATAGGTAATGTTTTTGACTTGTTTTTTGACATTAACATGTAATATTCTAAAAAAATTACAAAAAATTAGTTTGATTTTTTTTTGTGAAAAAATATATGTCAATGTATCAATTATTATAAAAAATGTGTCATTTATGGAGGTTCTTAGGGATAGAAAAAGAGGTGAATCACATTCCCAAAATTGATTTCTCATTTTTTTTCTCGGGATAATTCTATAGAAAAATACAAATGAAAACACACGAATCATTGAATAAAATATTTTTTAGATAAAATTAATAATTAATTTATATAAATTGATAATTACTTCACTTAATATTATTCATTAATTATTGATTTATTTTTCCACTTATTATCATATTATCACTGTATCGATCGATTAAAGTATAGACTCTATATTATAGTAAACAAAAATGTTCCACAAATCTCAAAGCACCATTGTGAAATCTTCATGTGATGTCACAAATGATTCTCATCAATAACAATATTACTAGTTGATTACAACAATAAACCATTCAAGACAAAAAGGATTATTCTGGTTTACCTGGTGACTTGAGATGGAATAGTTTAATTGAATATATATATTTTTGAGATCATTTTTGAGAGTTTTATCTCATTGGGAATGAGAAAATATACCCAATATAATGTTCAAGAAACCAAATTTCTATAATAAAAATCATAAAACTTGCATTAGATAGATAGGTTAGAGAACAAATAACTGCACATATTCCCTTTATTATTCCCCTATTCCTAGGAATACCCCATGCTGAATAATAATAATTATAATAATAATTATTACAATTATTATTATGATTATTTCCATGATTCTCAAAAAAAAACAAATTTCTAATTTTAATAATATTTCATAAATAAATAAATTAATATTTATTTTAATGAAATTAAATATATCATTCCCACTAGAACATTGATCTCGACCGATGAATACTCCTTAATATTTTTTAAAAACATGATTAATTACTATTTAAAAAAAACATAACATACCTACATTATATTTTCAATAAATAAATAAATATTATATTCAATAAAATTTTAAATGAATAATTATTTAATTTCAATTCACATATATATATATTCATTTTCAAAACTAATGATTAAATATTTTTTATCACACAACCTGAATAATATTATCCTCAGATCTAGAGAAAAAATGTATTATAATTTTAAATTCAAATGGAATTTATCTATAATTATGGATACACTTCATGTGTGACCGTCTATGCCCCATTCTCATTGGCATTAGAAGGAAATTTTCAAAATTCCAAGATTAGTGTCTCCCAACATCTGATGTAACCCATATAGAATGAAGTTAAATTTCACAATTAAAATAACCTATTACAAACAGTAACCATGTAATATAATCTCAATATCTAAATATCTCATCATATAGGTTGCATTACTCATGTCAATATTCTATATGGTTAATATATTTTTTCTTGAAATTTTGGGAATGAACTTTCCTATTATAAATTTTCATGGAAATGGAATTAATCAGGAAATTACATTTCCATGAAGGGATGGATATATATACATAAATTAACTCATAAGGGGAAAATCCATTCTTGAAATATTCAATAATGTCATTCCACTTGTGATAGACCCAACTTATCATACCTCACTACAAGTATATGTTGTCACAATGTTTCCTAATTCTGAAAAGAAGGTTTTCCATTATATGTATTAATAGTAATCTCAAGACAAAGGACCAACGAACACATTAGAAGAATATAATATCAAATAATACATATATCATGTGGAATTATTAATAGAGGGTTTATTATTATAACCTCATCTCTTTTTTATAAGTGGGAGAAAATTTATTTAAAGTCTCAATGTCTAATAATCCAGCTAGCCTTAGTAGCTTGTATTATTTAATTCCTGTCAGATGATTTCATTATTCCATAAAACATATATTTTTGTATAATTCCATAACACTAAAAGGATATTATAATTGCAATGAACTATTATTTCCCATCAATGTGATGAATAATTTAAGTACATTATCATATTAAAAATTACATAGAAGAACAATTTCTAGGAGATAATATGTTTATTAATACTCATGACCATGAATACATAGGTATTATAAATTACTAAGCACATTATTCTTGGGAACCAACTATAATAGAATTTTAACTACACTAAATCAAATTGCTAATAACATTCGTTTATATTATTCTCACTTGATGTTAATAATTTTAATATGACAATATTTTGGTTATGTGATCTACCTTGATCTCCTCAGTAGATACTCTACATACTGTGTCCTCAACCCTTTGAGAAAAATCCATCCAGTGGGTATAATTCAACACAATACGCTTCTTCCATCGATTCAACCCTATGTCCATGGTGTGATACACCTCCATAATATTATCAAAATACAATATGATTGGGTATTTGTTGGTTTGAAATATATTAGACATATAGATGAGGTTCTAGATCCATACTTCTTCCTAACATGTATTAGAAGTCACAATATACCGATACCCCACTATAGAATTGGTGATTACTACAAAATTTGGGCTCTTACAACTCACAGATCTTCTATTGAGATTTAAAACATCTCCTTAATATAATTTTAAATCATTCTGCTTGCTTCAGAATAATGAATGTATATATCCTTTAATGATTATCTCCTTGAATCCTATTTGAACTAGAAACATATCATTAGTACGAATCAGATACATGAGGATGATATTTATAGTATCTCGATGTTTTTCTCCTAGTTATGCTTTGTATCTCCTTACCATAAATTGTGTTTAGGAAATATAAATCATGGTATATAACATGTTACACGTGATTGAACATATCATAGAATAATAAGATACTATACTCAAAATATAACTCTAATTATGTGTTTGAGGATAAATTTTATTAAATATATGAATATAGTGTCATATTGGAACTAATTCCCAATTATATTGATTTATATAGAATTTCATTTTTATCTAGTAAATGTATGTTCCCCAACAAAGTTCAAATATTCCCTTAGACCAGTCATGAATGATCTTGATCCCAATAATATACATTAATTTACTTATATCTTTCTTAGAGAAGCATTGTTCAACCATAAATTACCTTACTTTAATGTCATTATATCATTATAATAATTAATATGTATTTAATATATAAATATTTTGAAATTACTACACTTTAACTAATCCACTTGTAGACACACAAATGTTGTTCATTCTTTAAGAAATGAAATTCCCTTACAGTTTTATCAAATATAATATTCTATGACTGGGATTCATTATTCCATCTATAATATAATATAATAAAAATTTAATCATAATTATTTATCCTTCTTTTTGAATCCATTCATTTATGATTCTATAATTTTTTTTCATAAAACTAAATAGAAGATATCCTGATCGCAATGATTGGGAGAAATTAACCCCGAGTTAAATTTAAGAGATCCAATCATGATAACCTATAATTATTTTGGAGAAAAATCTAACTTATGGATAGAGTTCAATTAGGTAATAATCCACACCCTATAAATGAAAATTATTTTTGCTTTTATATTATATTTTAACAATATAAATCAATCCCAATTTGACATGGTTTTATAATTAAATTTATTCTCTCAAAAATCACACTTTCCCATCCACAAATGCCATTTGTGAATAATTTGAGTGATTTAAAAATTAAATAATAATTTTAGTAACAATAATTTTCTTAATTAAATTGTGTAAAATGATTCAAAACATCTAATTAATGATGAAAAATATATCATAAAAAGAAAAAGAAAAAAATATAATATGGCTAGGTTTAACATCATGGAGATGATTTTAATATGAATAGGTTTGAAATTGTTAACCTAATATCAAATTAATATCAATGATTCCAGCCCTAATAATTAAAATAAAAATATAAAATTGAAAAAACAAATATTTTTTTCTGTTAAAGATATTTGATAAGTTAAAATAAATAAATAAATAAATATAATAAGAAGAGAAGAGACTTCTTAAAAGAGATCTTTCCTACATAACACCCTTCTTCCAAATCGTAAAGGAAATGAAATAGAACCAATTTATTTGGTAAAAAACTCTATATTTTATGATAAACACTCAACATGTGTGACAGACTCAATTTCAAAAATTGTTAGAAACTCATTTCAAAATAGTGTGGGTGGCATAGTGTTTGAAATGCTAATAAGGGAACAAGTGGAATTTTTCCTCCAATATTTACTCCATGTTGATCCACCTTTTTGATTGAGATACCATGTAAAATATATATCATAATGTTTTAATGAAATATAAGAAAGTAATTCCTTTTACATAAAGAAAATATTATTCCAAATATAATCAGCAAAGAAACTGTATTTCTTAAATGTTGAGATAAGGTCCAATCTATAGAATCTATCCCAACTCTACATTAATGTATGATCTCTTCCTATAAAATATGGGATAAACTATCCTAGTTACAATGAAAAGTATAGAAAAAATATTGTATAATTCCAAGAAAATATTTTGAGAAATAATTCATCCCGAATAAATTATTTTGATATAAATACTAGAGTGGTTTTAAAAGGGTATAAACATAATTTTCCATAAATTTAAAAAAAATCCAAAATGAAATTTTTTATTAATAATTTAAATAATGATCAATGTGGTGAAATTATATAAATTATTATCAATTAAATATTAAAAATTATTGATTATCAAAGATGAAATTTATAATAGTTAGTTTATCATGTTGATGATAAACCTATCCTTACCCCATGGGGGAAACACCACGAACATGTACTATTTTGAGTTGTATCATTCCACATATACTATTATATATATCCTTCGTTGGATTCACCAAAGATATAAACTTGAACCACCTCCAATTATATTACATAGTACATAATTCCGTGTATCAAACCATGTGGTAAACTCCTCATTTATGACACATGATATTCCATACAATATGTTTTTATACCACTTTTACTTATTATGTGATGTACAATCATTGTATATAAAACATACATGGAGTGTTTTTATGAAATTAACAAGGAAATTTATTATTCGTTTAATATTTATTAAATCCATGCCAAATGTGTTTTTTCAAACTACATGCCATGTTTTCTGGTTTAATATCCCAATTATTTTTTATTCTATCTAATTAATTTCAACACTGTGTAGTCTAAATTTACGTGCACTATTTTTAAATGGGTATAGGTTATTGAATTGTATTTCCTATGAAACATTGTGTACACATTTCTATTTCTATATACAATAAACATATACTAAACAATGTATATAACTTATGGACAATTACAAGTTATATGAATTTTATGGTAACTACACATTAGGTAATTTCTTCTTCTTGTTTTTCTCATCTTTTAGTCCATAAGAGGATTATAATAAACAAATTCCATATAAATTGACCAAAAATATTCCATGGATTTCATATGGTGAACTATGTGAGGTTATATATCTTTACACAAGCTACACTTCCTATCACCCCTAAATAGGGTTCCATATTTAATTTAAATATGTGATGTTTAAATAAAATTAAGTAATATTCTCCAAATTGATACACTACGAACTATATTTCTCAATACAGTGTGGTGAATCAGGTTACATTGTTTGTAATTTTTAGTTACACACCATATGACCATGTCTTTAATATAGGATTTCCAGCTCCTCTAGATGGTATTTCCAATCATTAATCATCGAGTTATAATCCATTATACATCAAATAAAGTGGAACAATATATTATATCTATCATTTGAATTAAATAACTCATAAACTATAAAGGAAAAAACTGACATCAAATTAATAACTATATCAATGATTAAAATCAATTATAAATTATTATGTGAAGAATCTAATAACACATAAAAGTTCTGCGGTATAAGGTATGTGGTCGATCCCATTACCAGTAATGGTTTTTAATTAGTTTCCTAAGAAAATTCGTTAAAAAATAAAGAATACGAACCCTGAAATATTCATAGACTGAATCTTTCCCCTAGTTTTTATTTTTATTATGATTTAAATCAACTATAATATTTTTCTTCATTGTCAATTTGGTTGAACTATTATTGTCATATAATTATTTCATTGAATTATTAAAGTATATAACCCCTCTAGTTATTTCCACACATGAACTATGGATTTCAAATCATTACCTTGGAATAATTTTGTATAAGAGTGATGGATCTTCATCACTTGATACATTATCATCTAATCATAAAAAAATACCTCCGATGCTTGAATGATTTATATGGTTCTCCTAGGGTCGTAGGAGGGAGCATGACTATTGAATACTTCGGTTCTTGAGATTTTTATTTATATATTTATCCGTTATTTATTGAGGGAGTTCTCTATAGATAATGTTGGTATCAATAATCATCTATAATTGAAATTATATAATCATGTTTCAATAGCTAGGTGATAGAATAAATATTTCTACATTGTACCATTATTATTCTCTTAATACTCATCGATCCATAAGTTGAATAATAATAATAACAACATTATTATTTTCTCTAAGTGTGAAAAAATACATGTATAATTTTAAAATAATTTGTTTAATAAATTAATTAATAATTATTTTAATGATATTAATTTTATCATTTTCCCCAGACCATTTTGCACATCCTACCAATTATTCTTGTTATTTAATAAAACATTGAATAATGAATATTTTTTAAATAAATAATTTTCTTATAATTATTCATTGAATAAATAAAAATTATTATATTCACTAAATTCATGAATATATATTTTTATAATACTCAAGTCTCAAATATATTGTTTCAGAAGTCTCATGATTGAATCTTTGTTGTCAACATATGATTAATAATATTATTCTCAGAACATGAGAATACTATATATTATGAAATTAAATACAAATTTAATTTAATTATGATTCTGGAGAAACTTTGTATATGGCCTTTTAGACCCCTCTCTTAGTAGAATTGGGATGAACATTAAAAAAACCATGATCAAACTATAGAAACAAGTCCTTAAACTCATAGAGAAAGAAGTTAATTTCCTCAATGAAAATAAAATCTTAAGACTAATAAATATTTAACTTAATCCCAATATCTCAATATCTTATCTAGTACGATACATTAGATGTTTCATCAAACTATATGATTGATGTATCTTTTTTGAAAATTAAAGGAATGAACGTTCCATTTATGAGATCCCATAGCCATGAACATAAATTTATATTTCCCTATACATCAAATACACTGATATATATACTTCCATTAAATTATATGGGGTGAGTAGTTTTCTACCTTATGAATTAATACCATATTTCTTTGTGACGTACCCAACACATCTTACCTCTTCATTAGAATAAAATTCCATTGTTTTTTTTTCAATAAATAAATGTACATAAATCATAATATACATTAATAATTTTATAAATTCTAACTTCCAATACTCACATTTACATATAGGAATATATAATGACAGACATATAGTGTGTAATTTAAACTGGGGGTGGGTTCTATTCTTATAACCACATATCTTTGAGATTACTAAGAGAAAAAATCATGAGAATAAGTCTCAATGTAGAATGAGCCCCTACCCCTGATGAACAAAATAATATGTATCCTATCAAATTATTCCATCCATTTATTTAACATATATTTTAAAATACTATCATAGCATTTCAAGGAGTTCATTATAGTATAAAATTTCTATATCTCTTCAGTGTGAAAAATATTCTATGGACATTATCATATTAAATGTTCCATAGAATAAAATTCATAAAATTATAATATTTTTATTAATAGTAAATTCCTTGAATACATAGGTAATAAAAATTACATTTTAACTATCTATATGGCTTCGACTCCCATAATTTATTTATAATTTAGCAAAATATTTTTATGAAATCTATGTTTTTTTCATCTAAATGACATCATTAATGATCCCTACATGAACCAAGATTAGGCTGATTAAATATTATTAATCGATGTTCCCCAAAATCATAAATATTTTCTTTATTTTAAGCTATTTGATTATGTTTTTAAGGATATAATGGTTGAAAATAATATGAGTATAAATTTAAAAAATCCTCTTGCAGTTAGGCCTCTATAATTAACCCTTCACTTAATACATTTTCATATACCTTTTTCAAAAATTTTTAAAAACATATTTCATATGCGTACATCATTATAAATATACCATCCCTCTAAATATTTTTCTTTTGGAAAATAAAATATTAAATATTCCATTGAATTAGAAAAGGGTGATGAATTTTTTTCCAATTTAAATAAAATAAGAATAATATATTTTTATATTGTACTATATAATCTATAATTTTTTTATAAATGTTTTGGAAATAAGATATTTTAATAAAGACATCCCTAAAAAAATAATTCGACAATCCTTTAAGATAGATATACAGTAGTCATTCCATAATGACATGGAAATCATCACATTTTAACCAGTAAATATGAAAATTTCTGACACAATAAGAAAAATTATAATCATAAAAATCTTATAAAAAAAATATTCACTCAAAAATAGAGTAATAAATTACCTTCTTTATAATGTACACGTGATTCTTTTTTATTCATTAAATTTCGTGATTTTTAATTTCTAAATGGCTAACGATCATGGTTCCTTTATATTTGGGAAAGATCTAACCATGCCTTTATTGTATCTTTATCTCTTTTAAATATGCTTTATATGGTATATAATATGTTATAAAAATACTTAATATCTAAATAATTCACATCTAAAATGTTAAAAACCAATAAATTTGACCAAAACAGTAAATCCAAAAAAGTATATTTTTCTATCCCATTGTCTTCTTCACCAAAGAAATTAATTTTTATTAGTTAATAATTTTTCAAAATGTAATTTGATGTAATGAAGAGATGATAATATTTATATAAAACATATGACATATATTTAAGGTATAATTTTTTATTCAAACAATTTTATATTTCTTTATATTAATTTTTAGGGATAAACTGTAGGAACAAATATTTGGTTGCAGTAAAAAAATATTGTTTTCTACCATTAAAAAGCATATAATATTTATAGTTTCCCATATAGTGTAAATATTATTTTAGATCTTGTTTAATACATCCAAATAACAGATAACATGATTTAAGTGCACTAATTATCCATAGTAATGTATATTTTACTATTAGTGGATAGTCTTTAACTAAATAATATGTTGTTTCACCTTCCCACTACAATATAAACAACTCATAAATAATTGGATTTAAATAAACATAAGTTTTTTTTGTAAATTATATAATGAATGAAACCAAATATAAATATGTTTTTTCATCAAAATATAAGGAGTTATATTTTATAGGGTTATTAAAAAAATATAACAGAAAAATTTATGTCTTATGTGAGTACTAGATGGAAAACAAAGGAAGAAAAAACTAACCATACATTATAATGTTGTGAAACAAATAAAAAAATCACTACATCAAATTATATCCATGAATCCCTATCATAAATATTATTTAAACCCTTACATATATAAATTTTGGATCTATTCCATAATATCATTTCAATTTTTAAGAAAGACATAAATAGACACTCCAATATATTATTAATTAGAAGACACATCATCTTTTTAAAAAGAAAAAAAATAAGGAGTTTAATTATTATAATTTTTTTATCTCGACTATCCACATATTGGAAAACCAATTAAGAAATTATATTTAAAATAATATAAGAGAAAATTAATTAACCTGCATATATATTCTGATAACAATGTTCAAAATTAAGTACCGACTTCTCTCATTCCTAGAAATTTATAAGTTGAGTAATTCTATCAAAAAATAATTATTTAACTAAAAAAATTATATTCTTAAAAACAATTAAATTCCAAAATCATATTAAATGAACAAAGTTTTTATGAAAACTATTATTTTCTTATCATGACTCAAAGAAAAAAGCCTCATTATCGGATTGAAATAATTTTAAAAAATGAGATTCTAAAAAATATAAATTCAAATTATCATTCATAGTTTTTATTTCATGAAAATATGTGAAAAACCACTTGTACTAAAATTATAAACTGTGATAGATATAGATTCATTTTTTATTTCATTTAAAATTATGTTCATCATGTTTATATAAAAACAATAATCATTCATAAAACCAAAATATAATATATGGACTTCCAAAATATAATAAAATCAAATTTCCTAACCTCACATTCCATAAATATATGATTAATGTTCCTTTTTGAAAAACATTCTAAATGTGATGATGGAAATGAAATAAAAAATTCATCCCACTAAGTATAGATCTCATTTTTGTAAAATCCATGTTAAATTTTTAGATTATTCATCCACCCATGATCTCAAAATAAATATTGGTGTATATTTTCAATGTACATATTTTTCTAAAAAATTAAAAATAATTGTTTTATTATATAATATTTTTAAAATTTATTTCACAATTTAGTTTTAAGAATTAGGTCCTCACAAAAGAGTTCATTCAAAATAATATTAATGATATAATAAATCACAATATGTAATTATGATGAATTGGTAAACCAATCAAGAATAATTGAAATTTGTATGAACATTATTTTTTTCATCATAAGTTTTTCTTTTATGCTCAACTTGATTAAGATCATCCTTTTGGTAGGAAAAATCATATCATATATAAAGACTTCATGAAAACATTACCAATATGTCATCCTAGAAATCAAGGAGATATTGTATTTCTATGTATAAATTCCTCTTATCCTTAGAAACATTGTCATGTTATTGAACTCAAGGTAGAAATGATACTATACTCCTCTATGAACTCTTAATAATATTATAAAATTCATGATTTTTCATGATTGATTATTGAAATAAATTATAGTAAGGTTAGTGATCAAACTGGTTGTAAGAAAAAAATTAGCATTCCATAAGATTTTCTACATTTTAAATTTTAAAAACATAAAAATTCTAACATTCAAATGAAATGAAATTATTTATATATGAAGTAAAATGATACAATGTACTTAATCGAATAGTCTATTTTAGCACCAATAAGTGATGTTTTCTAACAAAAAAAAGATTATTTTTTATCCATTACTATATAAGAAGATCAGGTTTATCTTAGTTTTGATTCAGGATTTAACTACTGATTAGATAGAAACAAACTTCATTACATATATGTACCAAATATTATTAATGTAATTAATATATCTTGTTTTCCTTTAAATAAATTAAATCACAATATGAGGGTACCCGTTATGTTATTGATAAATTTAAAACAATCGTATGGAATTTTTCAAGTAATATGGTTAATTGTATCAAATTTGGGATATCATGTAATCTATGATCATATTATAACTATGAATCATTCTAGAAAAATTATTTCAAATAAAATTAAAATATAAATAATCTAGATTCCATATGGACATTCATGATTCAATGGAGAATGTATCTTTCTTGGTATGCATATACTTTTGAAAACCTATTTTTTTATCATGGTTAGTTATATTTAGAAATATGTTTATCTATACACAATAATGCACTGAAATTTATGATATGTGAAAATGATAACAAAAAATTAAGGTGTACTAATAAATTTGTTACAAAGAAATTGTTCAAAAAATACATTGGGTATAATGAAATTTTTACTGTTTTATATGATACAAATTTGTATCTTTATGATGATATTTATATTAGGTTAGTCATTTCATAATTATGTTATCTTTACTCATCATATTTTTTGGTTTCTTTATTAATTTAGGTTTAAAGTGACTCAATTACTACCTTATAAAAATCAAAAGTATTTTAATAAATAATTTTAGAGAAAGACACAAAGTGAGAGGATTATTATGGGTTCATGAGATATTTAGTATTGAAAAAATTAAAAAAATAACATATATTATATTATGCATGCACAACTTTTATGAAATAATGTATTATCTCCATAACATTACCCCAGATGAGAAAACAAATGACTCCTTTAATTATAAAATGTTTATTTTACCCTAGGCATGATATAAACATTGCAATGTCAGATTTATTGTCTAAGAGAAACTATGAGTGGAATAATAAATGAATAAATAAATATAGAAATTATTTATTTATTAACTAACCATGACATTTCATC
The DNA here is from genome assembly GCA_963277665.1 of Viscum album. Lineage (NCBI taxonomy): Eukaryota > Viridiplantae > Streptophyta > Magnoliopsida > Santalales > Viscaceae > Viscum > Viscum album. The sequence goes on from OY728160.1 coordinate 1,669,313,358, forward strand.
TTATCTATTTAAACCAATTTAAATAAAATCCCTTGGGTTAGCCATATGTCACTAGTGATTTGATGGGATCATGGAGGAATGTTATGGTCGATGACAATAGATCATGGATTAATGATTTATATGCCATAATTATGATCAAATCCAATGAAATTATTAGATATCATTGTCGAAAATCACATAGAAACTATTCATTATTAGAAATCAATACCAAAACAATAGAGGATGTTTTTTAATGTTTTAATCACATATTTTTTTATCTCATTTCTAATGTGAATTAATTCATTAAAAAATTAATTTCTGAATAAATTGTTGAATTTTTGGATGTGATTTTATCCAAATAATTATGTATTGATGATCATTTTTTATTCTTCTAAATTCATTGTTTTCACTTAAAAAAATTTAATTCATCACGAAAAATGATCAAGGTTCATTCCATATGTTTTTTTTCAATCATGATGTAAATGATCATTATTAATATTTTTTAAAAAAATTCATTAAATACCAAAAAAATAATTGTTGAACTACAAAACATTGGTTCAATAGATCATTATTGAATGTTTATATTCAAGATAGAAACCCTGATCAAGGTACAATGATGATGATGATGAAAGATTGATATTTTTGATCATGTTTTATTTATTCATGTGATAGTGATTCAATGATGTAGTGTGGTGGGAAACAACTTCCAAATAGATGGGTTTCCAAGATATGGAAATCAATTATGGAAAAAAATCAGAAAACCATAGATAATAGATTTATATGAATGATTTATGGTTTATCCATAGTTGATGGTGGTGTGAGAAAGTTGGGTACAACACACTAGAAATATATATAAACTCAACATATAGGGTGTGTTGTTCTATGAACCCATGCTATGTGGAGCCCCTTATGTGGTGGATAGGGTTTATACATAGAGGAAAGTATCACACACCATGTAACATGTCACTCGACATGTGACCTAGAGATGGAAACATGGAATTCACCCTAGGGATACATGGTTAAGGAAATAGATAGGTTATACGGTAATGAACTGGGTAATCAAGGATGGATAGGGTACACGAGAGTGAAAAGTGTACATAATCATGTCTATAGCACAATGGAACAATCATAAGGATATTAGTGTGTCCATGGACTCAGGTATTATAGAGAAAAAATGCACACCATGTATTTATTATACACATAGTGTACTATTTCTTGGGAATGTTGAAGCCTATGTTATCTAAAATCTACATGATTATTGGTAGGGTGTGTTCCATTAGTGCATACCTATAATGATATAGTGAGGAATCTAATCATGAGAGGAGGATAAGTGATCCCCTATATGGGTTAGTTTTAGATATATTCTATTATCCATCCATGTGGCCTGAGGTGTGGTCCTCTATCCTTATTCTCATGGTTTCATCAGTTAACTAGTTACTAAATTCCCAAACATGTGATCCCCATCCATGTGTATTACTTTGGTTAGGGTTAGTAATCCCCTACAATTCTTGGGTGTGATCCCCAATCAGTGTATTAACATCTTATGATTTCCATAAAGTAATTATTCTTAGAAAGGTCTGATGGGAACAACCTCTCAAATGGTTTCCATTAGATTTATTTGGACCATTTGTGGGTGTTCTCTCATATGAGTAATAACTTGAAACCATAACTAGAATGCAATGAGAGTTGTGAGAGTATGGAAATACATTGAGAAATGTTGTCTATATTGATCATATATGCGTTGTTGTTGTTGATTTCTGTCTCACCCTTTATTTGACTCATCCTTGTGATGTTGATCCGACCCTCATCCAATTCATTATTATTGGGAAATTTGGGGTGTCCTCTTGGGAATGTTTTTACTCACACCTATATGGGATCTAACAACATATTTCTTGTCTTATAATGATTATAGGACTTTAAATGATGTCCTTGGAATACCAGGAGTAGGTGGAGCTTAGCTTGTCCAGATAGACCAAAGTTGGTTCCTGAAGTTTAATTTCATTTATTATCCCTATTCATTAGGTGGTTAGTCTCTGTTATAATTTTTTTTTATTTTATCCTTTTGGTTTTTGGTATGTGTGTCAGACCCTAATGTTCTAATAGTTTTATAAATTCATATTTTTTTCTCAGTTATATATTCTTTTTATGAATTTTAGTGGTGTTTGGAGATGTGTTAATATGTATAGGTACCTTAGGCTAAGGCCTCCCATATCTGTTACCTACCTACACATTCATAGCCACCAGCCTATGGCCTATTGGAAATGGGATTGGGGTGTCACCCTCCACTTTATCCAGTCTGATGTCCCCTAGTCGTTTGGGTCAAATCTGAGTGGTCTCAAAGGTATGAATGGTCTTAGGAATTGATATTTTAGATGGTCTTACTATGAGGGTTTTTTCGGAACTAGAGATATAGTGTTATGTTATTTCAAGTATGGATCACGATTCATAGAACTTGTTGATTGAGTTGAAAAAAACATATCAATTCATTATATCTCTAATAACATACATTTTCACTCAGTTCATGTAGTAATTTTTTATAAGGAAAACATTGGTAAATGGATCATAAATAAAAGGGTGGTGGTTTCTTTTTTCCATTATGAGTTAGCTTTATATATATTCTTATTTATCATGGGTTATCATGAATTTTTTAAATATTACTCTATGATAACATCATATTAGGAACCCATATAAGGATCACGTTGATTATCTAGCTGGTGTTGAGAGGATTCTATTTAATATATAGTGCAACAAGTCAGACCATCGAGAGTATTTTTGATATTAGCTCCACCCATTGAGTAGTCGATTGTACCATTAGTATAAGAAGAATATGTAAACTTCTTGAACAAAACTCAAATGTTCTAGATATAGAGTTCCCATAGGTTTTGGGTGATCCATAACCCAAAGAATTTTAGGACTAGCATGATTTAGTTATGATATTTTTATTCCTTTCCAAGAGATATTATGATAAGTTTGTGATCTAAAAATTTTATGCGGTGACTATCATATTGAATTATTTTGAGATACACTTAATGAATATTTTTTTCCAATGATGTTATGTCAAGTGATTATCTATGAGATTCTAGAGCTCTAGTGGGGAAGCATGTTAGTTAGAGAGTATACATTAAGGTTCAGAAACAAGTCATGTTACAATATGAAAAAGGTTCAAAATATGTATTTTTTATCATGAAACATAATGTGTGGAATTCTATAGGATATCATGGATAGTGTGGTATCACTACGTATCCTTTCAAACTTAGGTGTTCTAGAGAATACCATGTTAGTATGTAGATTTGTATCTAGGTTGACAATGATAGTTGGTCATTTCAGTGGGAATCCTAGATCTAAGAATTCAATTGCTCATATCTTATGATTGATATAGGGATCTAGGTGAATGAGGCCTTTCCAAAGACAATCCCAAGAAAGAGTTTTTGCAGCTCAGGGTTCCTAGGATGGTTCCTATCATCCGAGAGATATGTGATGTAACTAATGTGATGGGTGAGGACATATAATGTGTTATTTTTTAATCCTCCTTGTGATATATAGGTAGAAAGTTGAAGGACCACCTAGGGAGATGTATCAGTTTGAGTTGGGAGGATCACAAGGTGGATAATGTGGTAGAGGATATGGAAATGATTATTGATGTGGACAATGTTTTGATCAATTACCACCACCACCACCCACGTGGTCCATGATGGACTCAGTGTGAAAGTGGTTGGAGATGTGGGTAGTTGAGCTCTATGACCCAAAGGCTCCAAGGATGATTAAAGGTATGATCTATGTATTTTATAAATTAGTTGTAATACAGATATAAATAGATGAAATCCATTATTTCAATAAAATAACCCTTATTAGAGATACAGATAACCTAGTGGATCACTTGGATTGACCTTTTTATTTTTAGAATCGTACTAGGGGAGATTCGGTGATCACACACTACTATTAGTTGTGTGACATGAATCTCGGTATATAGAGATTCTTATGGGAACATTTTTGTAGCCATGTTGATGATTTACTACATAATTCTAGTTATAGACTGTATCTCTTTTGGTTATGTGTATATTGACAATTCTAGATAATATATGATGAGAATATGTGTTGATGTGATGATATTTGATTTCATCAGAGAGAAAGTATACCAATAATATCATTATAGAATCATATGCAAGAGGATTCAACCAGTTATGCATAAGTTGGATATTATTACCCTTGGAGAAGAAGATGATATGAGAATTTACAACCCTATAGTAGTTGTGGATATGATGAAATCTCCCCTCATGACATGTTGGGGTTACCTCCATAGCGAGAGATCAATTTTTTCACTAACAAGAACCTAGGGACAGACTCAATATCTATGAAATCATATCACATGAATCTTATAGATCATCTAGGTATAATGTTTTATTTGAAGGATTTATATAGGAAGATATGTATCAAGCCTGGTGTGTCCCCCTGGGCATCCTTAGTGTATTTCTTCAAGAATTAGGATGGGATCATGAGGTTATGTATGGATTTTGGACACCTAAATAGGTGGACATAAAGAATAAGTAAACACTTCAGAGAATCATTGAACATGTTGACTAGTTGAATTTGATTTTATGGTTCTTCAAGATTTATCATAGGTTGTGATATCCCCAACTCTAATATTGAGAGGAGGATATATTGAAGATGGTATTTCGATGACACTACAATAACTCTTAGTATACGGTGATTCCTTTAAGCATGAAAAATACCCCAGTAGTGTTCATGGGACACATGAACGAAATATTTTGTCCATTTTTAGGTTATTTCATGGTATTCTTCAGGGATAAAAAACCTTATGTACTCGACATTTAAGGAGAATCACATGATAAATTTGAGGATGGTTCTAGATGTACTACAAGATCAAAAAATTTATGAAAATTCCTCAAATGGTCATATTTGGATTAGAGTGATAAAAATCATTATGAATCTGATCTAAAAAGATAAAGCTGTATTAGACCCAAAAAATTTGAGGCAGTTCTATCTTGGGATCCATCCAAGAGTGTGAATGATGTATAGAGCTTACATTGGTTTATAGGCTAATATCAGATAATCATGCTTGATTTTTATAGTATTTCGATACATTTGACATGATTTACCCGAAAGGGGGAGCCATTTTTGTGGATAGAGAGGTGTAAATAAAAATTTCTTGAGTTTAGGAAGTGTTTGATGAAAACCCCCATTTTGAGACTACCAAAGGAGGATGTTGAGTATGTGGTTCTCTATGATACTTTCACGAACAAAGATTATATGTCTTCAAATACATAGGTAGTAAATGATTATATAGGGGTCCCAAAAACAAAGTCCCGCTGATTATAATTACACAATATATAATCTAAGAGCTACAATAAGTGGTATTTTCCATAAAAATAAAGTGTCACAACCGTATGAGAGAGTTGTTAATATTCTATTCTTATCACAAGAACCTCCGAGAGATCATTTAAAAGGAGGATTATAACATGATTAAGAGGAATTGACTGTAGTTATGATAGTATTATTATTTTGAGATTGTATATGCTCCCAGGAAGTGGAATATGGTGGAATTTTGTCTTTAAAAAATATCATGTTCGCAGTTGTAGAATGAGGCAATAGATAACTTGGTCTTGTTTCAACTATGTTTAGTAGATGGAGATAGTATAGCTTACCTATAGTCAATGTTCCCCCACCCACTTCTTTAGTGTGTTAGTGAGACTCTTCTCAGAGATATCAATTGAATTACGTTGTGTGGCCAGATATTCCTTAGACGATCTCTATATAAATTCTATGATGGTGGGGAGCATGTCAGAGTGTTTGAGTATATAAAATGGTACTAGCCATGCCGTGATAGGATGTGTCAAAGAAGTTTTATACATCCCCCTTAGTGGTGCATCCAACAGTGGTAATGATGTACCAAATCCTTCATCCATGTTCTAATGTCCGAGGATTAAGAGTTTTGTAGATAAGTTAATATGATTATGCTTTACTTTTCTACAGGTGAAAACTATGAACAATGTTCAAGCATGTCTATATCAACCCCATACGACATCGATGTGAAAGTGGGATGGTATTTCTTTAGACATTACTAGCATACATACATGAATATTTAGAGGCTATGATGGTATCTGTATGATCATAGATTGGCTCACCAAGTCATCCCACTTCCTTGACATTCAATTACAGAGTTCAATGGATACTACGGGAAACATTATGTTAAAGAGATAGTCCCATTTAAAAGATTTCCAATAATTATGTTTACTATGTGTTCCTAAAGGACATACCTTGGTGAGAGTTTCACATATTTGGAATTGGGTGGAATGTTATCCTTATGAGTCATTATTTGTTTCCAAATACTATATTAGGATAGAATATTTGAACACTTTTTATCCTAACCACCATAGTAATAACATATTTTTTATTTAATCTATCTGTGATAGAAAAAGAGGTATTTACACAACCAATAACTTGTTATTGACAAGAGTGAGCATTATATAAAGGATAGAGATACCTTCATGGAGTACCTAGTAGAGACAATGGATCAGCATGATAAGAACCATCATGGGTGTGTGACTACCATGGTGTGTTTTTGATGGTAGCATGATAATATTCCAAATAGCGCCCAAGAGTGGGATAACAAGATGTGATCTTAGTATGATCATCTTTTAGTCGGATTATTTTTGAAAATTATTTATGGTTGATTGAATTTAGAGACTATATTTTTTCCTTAAAATACTTCTTAACATTTTGAATAATTCTTTTGATCTTGGAATGGATTCAATATGTTATTTCAGGTGTAACACCCCAAGATTTCATAGTAAATTATCTCTTCAAATAAATTCAATAACTTGCGCTACACAAAACACTGAGTTCGAGCGCACCACAACATAACAAAGTAGACATTCAAAAAGTAGGTATGAATAGTATTAACAAAATTTTGAATTTTATATAGTCTATACAATTTTATAATTCATATTTTGTGCTTCATAGACATAATATAAGGACAAATACAATTATTTAGTTAAAAGATGTATTTTTCAAAAAAATGCAGTTATACCGCCTATTTAATGGAGAATTATTTTTCAAACAAATATTTGACACTTTTATATAATCAATTTAATAAAATTAAATTCTTCTATTTAATCGAGACATAAAATCTATTTTGGATAAATTTTTGTTACATTTTCAATAACGTTCATATTTTGATGAATTGTAAAATATACTAAATTTTAATTGAAAACAACATTTTTAATCAAAATAATTTATTGTGTTAAATTATGCATTTAAATGGTTTATAAGTATAATAAGATTATATTTTTATCATTTAATACAATTTAGGACATTATATGTAAATTCACTTTTGTATTTGACATAAACACATGTCAATATTTTGATAGTTTTTACTTTTGAAAACCTGCCTTTTGTTTTTAACAATAGTAATTAATTTTAAATTAATAAACAAAACTTCTTATGCATTGAATTTGGTAAAATAAAATTTATTTTTGAAGTCAGAATATCAAAATTATCTTAGGGTGAATTTCCGATATTTTTCTGAAAACATTCAATTTTTGATGGATAGTGAAAAACACTGCATTATTGTTTAAAACCGATTTTTTATTTAAATAATTAGTTATTTTATATTAACTTAATTTAGGTCAAAATAGACACATAATACCAATATATGTTCAATGTAATTAATTGGATTTAATTTAGAAAAATTTTAGATATATAAAATTTTATTGAACTCTTTACCGTCTCTTACCCACCTTCTAGGAGAATTTAAACATTTTCATAAAATTTAATTTGAACGCTTCTGTGAGTTGAAATTACAAAATTTGGAAGACATGGTTAACATCATTAAGTAAAATTTGATTCAATAAGATGAAAATAATTTTTTCTAACTAGTAATTCTTGAGTTTTATTTGCCGAAGTTAAAAGTAAATAGGGTAATTAAGGGTAAAATTTATATTATAATTACCCTAAGACATGTCCTAATTTTATTAGATAAGTTTATTTTGACCAAAACCAAACATTAAAATAAAATATGATCCTTTAGTTCTACTTCGATTAGATTAAGAAATTAATGATTATTTTATTTAAAGAAGAGTTAGAAGTGTTAAATTCCAAGTTAAATAACTAATCCATTTTTAATATAAGGGTTTACAGAAGGTAAATTCAACTATAAATATTAATTACAAATTTAAAAGGATTTCCTACATCATGGTATTCTATTTAATATTTTTAGACATTAAATAATTAAATTTATTTATAACACAATGATGATGGAGTAATTATCATATTAATGAAAGAATAAAATAAATGGTATTATAAATATTAAAATAAATGAAATTTCAATGTCTTTATGACATCCATGAAATTTATCGGTTAATATTACATGTTAGTACTGATTTGAATTTCTTTCTGAATTGAAAAGGTTGTTATGAATTTCACAAAAACAAAATACCAAATATTGTCAAAATTGACATAAATTAATTTTTAAAACAAATACTACATTTTTGGTTGATATAATATTACCAAAAATATATGGTTCAGACAAAGGTATTAAATAATATTATATATATCATTAATGAACCACCTGAAGTACTATTGGAAGTTTATAGTATGTTTATTCATCATATAGTGTAAGAATACAAAAAGACATTGTAAAAGTTAAACTATTTAACAAAGAGTTAAATCTAAAATATATTGATAATTTTGTTACCAATACATGTCTAAAACATATTGGTTGATAGGATTTAGACCCATAACCACCTAAGTCACGAAATAAGTTCTTTTGGAGCCATTATAAATAGAATATGACGATATAATAAATTAGTATTTTTATCTTTTCCTAATGTGACCCTCACCCCTCTTATAAAAAGGGAACTTCCCCTTCTCTCAAAATATCATCTCTAAAGAAATTTTTATAAGCCAAAACCTACCAAAATATCCTCCCAACTTCCCTCACATAAACCTAGAGTCTATTATTTGTTCATAAAACCAACCTATTGTGCCCTTTTGATCAACTCAAAAGTAAACACCCGAAGAAGAGGTAATAATTTCACCACCCCTTTCAAGTATTTTCATATTACACTTACTGTTTACTTGTTGTTTCCATACCAAAATACTATCTCCAGTACCTCCTACAGACTATGTTGTTATTATATAAATTTTACAACCATATTAATTATTCTATCTATCCTCTAAATGATAAAGTCACCATACGTGTGTACGTATGGCTTACCGACTACACATAGTGTTGTAGTTTGTTATTCAAATACTTCATTATTTGGATGGGTATACTAATGAGTATAAATGATGTAAATAATAAATATAACATGTTATTGATTCTATATATATGATATATAAATCATGTTTTATATTCATAATGTATTTAAATCATGATCAAAATGATACGATCAAGAATAACAAGTTAAAACACATACGATAAAGGAATTGATTATTACCCAAAATGATAATTTAACAAAAAAATCATTATTAAGAGGTTAGTATAAGTCATAAATGAATCATTGTATGATATAATAAATATGAATATGATTATTTTATAATTTAATAACATACATTGTTCATTATACAGGAGGTTAAATGTACCCCCGACCAAAGGAAATTGCAAAGTCAGGGTTAATTTCACAATCTATTTATTATCCGAGGTTGTTTTTACATAAGTATCTACCATGACATATTTATTATCCATGTACATGTTTCATAAATGTGTTTTAAAAGAGATTATTTTTAAGGCACTTTTTATTAAAACATCATTCTAAATGTTTGAATGATTTATTCTTCTGATCCTTCCTCATTAATGTCCTTGTTCTCAAAATTGGTTTAAGGATATATTTATATGGACATGAATGTTCTTAAATGATAATTACATTGAAAAGTTTTAATTTGGTATGGGAAAATTTGATTCAAAAATATCTTTTAAATTACTTACTTTGTATTACTTTTAAATGATTTAAGGAAAAAGGGATATTTTTCTCAAAGATTTTTACAAATCTTTTTCAACTATGTCAACATCCTTTACGGGATATTATTCATGATCGAGGTTGATTTATTATAATAAAAATCTTCTATATTGAATTGAGGGTTTTGTTATACATTTTATTGTGGATGTGTTATTTTTATACCATGCATGTTTTATGGATAATGTATTGACATTTTGTATGCTATTTTTAATACGAATTTTTATGTTATGGTTAAAAAGTTTCATATGAAGAATGCATTGGACTTAGTAAGTGATGGGTGGAGCCCACTTTAGCTCCTCGATGCATAGTTAGGTCTCATGAAACAAACTAGTTTCTTGACACAAGGCATTGACAAAATATTATTTTTAGTCTTGAAACAAGGCCTTTACTATGTGGTTATAAAGTCTGGAATTTTGCATTCGATCATTATGAAATTAGATATTGGTATTACATGTGACTATTCGACCAGCAGAATTTATATATGAATAAGAAAATGAAAATATTTGATTTATCATTGACATATTATGTTGAATTTTAAGTTTAAAAGGTTTTTGTTTTAGTTTTATGCATTACTATAAATATTTATGCTAATTTATGAATGTTTTCACTATACTGTTATCCTAGCTGAGAATTTGAGCTCACCCATTTCTATGTTTTACTTTCCCCAGGATGCGAAGATGTATATTATGGCTGACCTGCTGGGATTGTCTAAGGGATATGAATGGTGTCAATAGAGAAAATTTTGTTGTTGTTTTTCATTTTATATTATAATGTAACGTTCATGTATGTAATCAATTTTCCAAGATTGCTAAATAGATTGGTCCTTTGGGACATGATTCCTTGTAATCATACCATTTTATTAAAATAACACACCGACTCTTGGTAACTGAGGTCAGGGCATTACAGTTGGTATTAGAGGATGATTAGAAATAACCTTGGAAATATATTTAGATAAACTTTGATTATAGAACATTACCCTAAGATATACTTTGAGGATTAATATAGATGAACTTCCTTGAATTCTGTAAATGTAGATGTTTTGGGTATTTTCCATGAAATACAGTCCTTTCTGGGTACAAGCAGGTAGAGGCGGCTTTATCACAGATGTACCATAGTGTGAAAACTCTGATGATGAGTTCTGGGCTTGACTCTGGGTATCCAGGTATAAAACAACAGGCCTTTCTGCACTCTTGGTTATGACACTCCCAGGAGATATTCTTAGGATAATTTTTCATTTTCATTACCAGCCATTATTAATGATTTATGAGTAAATGATTTCTCAAAGAAAACATATTATTATTATAGATTATATGTATAATCTTTTCATTTTACGTTACGTATTTTAAAATTTTGGAATTATGAATTGTGATTCATAAACTAACCTAGTGTATTCCATTGTTTAGAAATGGCGCCTAGTAGAAGGAATGAGAATTCCAGCAATACAAATGATCGAAAGATTACGATGGGCCATATATTTCATTTTATTAAGACAAAATTTATAAGGGAAATAGTCTCCCATGTATTCTCATAATATGAAGAAATAGTATCATATATTAATAAGATAAGTAAATAATTCTTTGAGTCCTATGGCTTTGAAGGGAAGTACGAGAAGAAAAGGATGTAAGAGAGAAATATGGATAAATATAAGAAGGGAAAGAAAGATTTTCCCATATGTGATAACTGTGGAAATACTCACCTTGGTAAATGATAGAAGGTAATTATATTTTGTAATATGTGAGGATTAAAAGGAAACCAAGTACATGATTACAAGGGTAAGAAAATGGTTTCAAATGTAAAATGCTTCATCTGCAAGGAGTTAGGACACTACGCGAAACAATGTCCAAATGATCAGAGTATACCTCAAATGCTTATATTGGATAAAAATCAAGTTATGATACTACCAAATATGAAGAGGAATGATTATATTTCTTATGTTGTTTTATTGTGTCATTTTAGTATTGTATTAATGATGTACATGTTATAAGAATTATAAAGTATTAAAAAAATGGAATTGTAGTACTATTTCATTAAGGACATCGGAATGTGTGGAACCAAGAAAAGTGACTCAATAGCTAGTTACATTTTTTGGAAAATATATGGATGAAATAAATATAAACCATAATATGGTTCTGATATAGAGGTAGTGATTTTTTAATAATATATGATTTATTTGGATAAATTATTTTGGATATTCTGGACTACCTTGAAAATGATTAATTATTTGTATATTTCATCATTGTTGGAGTTTACTGCATTTTTGGATAGAAGGATTATATCATGTATTCTATAAGTAATGAAGGAGTTTGAATGTAATCCATAAGTTTTTATGATAATTTAGGGTGTTATAGTATTTTAAAAAAAATACATGATGAAGGTATTCACATGTTATTACATGGAAATAATGATCTTCATTGTGTTTAACTTATAAATTTTGGACTGTGAGTTTGGAAAGAAGTATTTTGGATAAGTCAAAAGATAGGAATCGATTATGTTTGACATTGGATACTATTGTTCTGGTTAAATGATTTCATGAGATTATTTTTGGATTGACCTAAAAAGGACAACCCGGAGATCAAGTGACAACATGTCGCGTCCGGCAAGGCCGCGAGACTTGAACCCGCAACCGAAGGGTGAAAAGAGTGGATCACATACCAATATCATACATGATGTAATAGTTTTTATGATGTAGTTTTTTTAAATAGTATGAAAATGAATTATAAATTCATTTTTTTACCCTATATGATTAGAGTGAATAGAATTTTTTTTTTGAATTCTGTTATCTTTTAGAGTGAAACATGAGTTTGTTGTAAGAATTAGTTGAAGGATTAAACACTATTATCAAGTATATTTTTTCCATATAATTCGTTGAATAAATTAGGTACTAAACATTATAGAAGGGATATTAAAAAAAACTTTGTTATCCTAATACCTTATGTTTTTTTGAACTAACGATATTTTAAATTGTCAAAGATTGATGGCTTTGAGGCCCTCAATTTTATAATTGTCTGTGATTGATGCCATCAATCACTCCCCATAAATATTTACGTTTTTTATCCAATTATGTGCCTCTAATTTTCACCAATGTTATCCTAATGAAGTACATAATTTTGTGGTGAAATTTTCATACTCTCTCCCTCTTATTAAGACTAAATTTTGTTAAACCAATTTCTGATTTGGGTTTTCCACAATGGCATTTTTCAATTTTTATTCATTTATTTTTGAAGAACAATTTCAAATTTAGAGGATGAAATTTTTTGAAGTAGGGGATAATGTAACACCCCAAGATTTCATAGTACATTATCTCTTCAATTAAATTAAATAACTTGAGTTACACAAAACACCAAGTTCGAGCGCACCAAGATTTACCAAACTACCGGTTCAAAAAGCAGTTATGAAAAGTATTAACTGAATTTTAAATTTTATATACTCCATATAATTTTAAAATTCATATTTTCTTGTTTCTTACACATAATATAAGGAAAAATTTAGTTTTTCAGATAAAATATGTATTTTTCAAAAAATTGCAATTATACCACCTATTTACTAGATAATCCTTTTTAAAACTAATACTTGACACTTTTATTTACTCAATTTATTGAAATTAAATTCTTCTTTAGAATTGGGACATAAAAATTTAGTTTGGATAGATTTTTTTCACTTTTCTGATAACTTTCAGATTTTGATGAATAGTGAAAATACTAATTTTTAATTGAAAACATATTGTTTCATAAAAAACACTTATAGGGTTAAATTGTGAATTTTAATGGTTTAGAAGTATAATTAGACTATATTTTTATCATTCAATAAAATGTAGGTCATTATAAGTAAATTCATATTTAAATTTGACATAAACACATATCAGTCCTTTGATAGTTTTTAATTTTAAAAACTCGATTTTGTTTTGATAATGGGAATTAATTTTAAATTAATAAATTCAACTTATATATTTTGAATTCATTAAAATAGGATTTATTTTTTAATTCAGAATATAAAAATTATCTTAAGGTGAATGTTTTGTATTTTTATGAAAACCATCAATTTTTGATGAATAGTGAAAGCACCGCATTATTGTTTAAAACTGAATTTTTTTTAAATGATTTGTTATTTTATTTGAATTTATTTTAGATAAAAATAGATACATAATACCTATATATTTTCAATGTAATTCATTGGAGTAATATTATAATAAGTTTAGATATATAAAATTTTATTGAATCATTTACCATCTTTTACACATATTCTAGGAGAATTTGAAAATTTTCATAAAACATAATTTTACTGCATCTGCGAGTAGAATTTCAAAACTCTGAGATACAAAGATAACCTCAGTATGTAAAATTCGGTTCAATAAGATAAAAATAATTTTTGGTGAATAGTAACTTTTGAGTTTTATTTACCACGATTAAAAGTAAATAGGGTAATTAAGGGTAAAAATAATATTATAGTTACGCTAAAACATGTCCTAACTCTATAGGATAATTTTATATCGAATAAAAACAACATTAAGAATAAAATATGATCCTTTATGTCCACTTAGATTAGATTAGGAAATTTATTATTATTTTATTTAAAGAAGAGTTAAAAGTGTTGAATTCAATTTTTAATAACTAATCCATTTTTAATAAAAATGTTTTACGTTAGATAAATTTGATTATAAATACTTATTAGATAGATAAAAATATTTCCTATGTCATGGTATTTTATTTAAAATTTTTAGAAATTAAAAAATTAAATTTGTTTACGACACAATGATGATGCAGTAAATATCTTATTAATGAAAAAAATAAAATAAATGGTATTATAAATATAAAAATAAATATAATTTCAACGTTTTTATGACATCCAAGAATTTTATGGGTTAATATTACATTTTATTGTTTATTATATATTTTTATTCGAAGTGATAGTGTTTCTAAAACTTTTACAAAAACAAAATACCAAAAAGTGTCAAAATTGACACAAATTAATTAACAAAACAAATACTATATGATTAGTTGATAAAATATTCTAAAAAATATAACGTTCATTAAAAGGGCATAAATAATATTATATATATCATTAATTAACAACTTGAGTTTATCTTGGATGTTTAACATAAGTTTATTGACCATATTGTGTAAGAATTCAAGAAGACACGGTAAAAGTTAAACTATTTAACTAAGAGTTAAATAAAAAAGATAAGGTTAAAATGGAAACATAAACTTGTTTAAAACCTATTGGTTGATAGTATTTAGACCCATAACCAAATAAGGATCTAAATAAATTCATTTTGAGCAATTATAATCTGAATATGATTGTATAATAAATTAATATTTTAATCTTTTCCTAAAGTGAACCTCACTCCTTTTATAAAAAGGGCACTTCCCCTTATATCAAAATCACACCTTAAAATCCATTTGGATCTGCCCACCCTTTCCCAAATACCCTCCAAAATTACCACACATAAACCTATAATCCTTAAATTAATCATCAATCTAACTTATGGAGCGCTTTTGATCAACACAAAAGGAAACACCCGAAGAAGAGGTAATAATTTCTCCACCACTTTCAAGTTCTTTTCATATTTGACTTCCTCTTTCTTTGTTGTTTCCCTAACAAAATAATAACTCCAGTACCTTATACATAATAAGATGTTATTATAAACATGGTACAACCATATTCGTTATTTTATCCATCCTCTTAATGATAATGTCACCATACGTGTGTATATACGGCTTACCGTTTTCCCATTGTGGTGTAGCTTGTTATTCAAACACTTTATTATTTTAATGGATATAATAATGAGTATAAATGATATGAATAATAAATATAACATGTTAATAATTCTTTATATATGATATATAAATCAGTTTTTATATTCTAGAAGTATTTTAATCATGATCTAAATGATACGATCATGAATAACAAGTTAAAACCAGAACGATAAAGAAAGTGATTATTTAAAAAAATGTTAATTTACCAAGAAAATAATTATTAAATGTGTAGTATAAAGTAAAAAATGAATCATTTATTAAATAATTAATATGAATATGGTTCTGCTATAATTTAATAACATACTATGGCCATTATACATGAGGTTAAACATACCCTCGACCAATGGAATGTGTAAGGTAAGCGTTAATTTCAAAATCTCTCTATTATCTGAGGTTGTTTTTACGTAAATATCTACTGGGACATATTTATTATCCATGTCCAGGTTTCATAAAAAAAATCAATGGGATTCTTTTGAAGGTAATTTTTACTATGACATTATTTTAAATGTTTTAATGATTTATTCTTCTAAACCTTTCTCATTAAAGTCCATGTTTTCAAAATCGGTTTAAGGATTTATTTATATGGAGCTGAATGTTTGAAAATGTTAATTCCTTTAAAATGTTTCAAAGTAGTATGGGAAACAATGATTCAAAACTATCTTTTAAATGGATTTCTTTGTATTACTTTTAAATGATTTCATGAAAAAAAGACATTTCTCTCAAATATTTTTACTAATCCTTTTCAACTATGTCAACATCCATTAGAGGATATTATTTTTGTTCAAGGTTGATTTATTAGGTTATAAATCATCCGTATTGAATTTAAGGCTTTGTGATATGTCTGAATGTGTATCTGTTATTTTTATACCATTGATTGTTTATGGATAAAGTATTGACATTTCATATGCTAGTTTTAATAAAAATGTTTATTTTATGTTTAAACCTTTTCATATGAGAATGCATTTGACATAGTAAGTGAAGGTTAGAGCCTGCAATAGCTCCTTGAAGCATTGGTAGCTCTCATGAGACAAGGTAGTTCCTTGGAATAATGTCTTGATAAAATCATATTTTTATACATAGAACAAGTACTTGACTATGTGGTTATGATTTCTGGTATTATGTATTCCTTTATTATGAAATTAGCTATTGATATTACATGTGATTATTTGGATAGTAGAATATCCATGTAAATAATTTAATGGAATTATTTGATTTATCTTTTCCATATTATTCTGAAGTTTAAGTTTAAAAGGATTTTTTTTATTTTTATAAATTGCCATAAATATTTATGCTTATTTATGAAACTTTTCACCATATTGTTATCCTTACTGAGCATCTGAGATCACCCCTTTCTATGTTTTATTTTTCCCAGGATAAGAAGAAGTATATTATAATTGACCTGTAGGGATAGTCTAAGGGATATGAATGTAGCCAATAGAGACAATGTTGTTGTTGTTTCTTCAATTAATAATGTAATGTAACATTCATGTATGCAATCTATTTTCCAAGACTACTAAACTGATCTGTCCTTTGGCACTTGATTCCTTGTAATCATGCCAATGTATTAAAATAATGCACCAACTCATGGTAACATGGGTCATGGTGTTACATTGGTCCCATGGTATCCTTATTATTGATATATTAAAAATATTAAATATATTATATCATGAATTTTTAATTTTTATCAAATATTGGAATACCTCCGAAATGTTTTCTATGATGAGAAAACTGAGGCCACCATTAAATAAAAAATGTTGTTTTTACCATAGGCATGACATAAAAGTTTTCTAAATTCGGTGTTACGAATAAGAGAAGTCATTGGAGGAATAATAAATGAATTTATTTATTAACTTTACCTGAACTAGATACCTGTTTAATTAAGTTTGGTTATATATAAACCATAGTGTTAGATTTATAACCCATCAAATATTTAGGGGAACATAGAGGAAGCTTTTGTGAAATGATAATGGATCATGGATTAGTGGTCATACCACAAGGATCATCTCACATAGTGCTAATGTTAATTTTTAAATGTATAAATTTTTAGTACTAGACATGGGAGTGTGGGTTTGGAGCTTCTCATTTGGTATCCGATTAGAGTTTTACTATTTTTGAGGACTAGTTTAGTAATTTCTTTTTATAGGATAACATAAATTTCAGGAAAATACTAGCGATAATTCCAAAGAATATTTCTAAGTATAGCATAAATACCAATTTTCTTAAGTATATATTATTTTTCTACATGAAATGAAATAATTTTATGGATAATATATGAGGATGCATGATTCAGACGATATGTACCTATGGGTAACAATCCTAGAAAGGTAATGTTGGGTACTAACTCCATATTCACATAGTTAATTATATGGAGGCCTAAATGCAAACTTGGTTTGATAATATTGTGGAATATTTTTCAGTTAATTCACATTAACTTTATGGACTATGATAAAGGATATGAAAATATTTAGGTTAGAAAACCTAATAATGAATTACTATTGATAACCTAAATTAAAACTCAGAGACTCAAAAATTAAGATATATGATAATTGATATGTGGCTTTTGTATACAAGTTAAGTTAATCTTTTAAAGCATATATTCAATTAATTTTATTTTAATAATGTTATAAGAATGTCCATGATGATTTTTGGGCCATTTATTT
The DNA here is from genome assembly GCA_963277665.1 of Viscum album. Taxonomy (NCBI): domain Eukaryota; kingdom Viridiplantae; phylum Streptophyta; class Magnoliopsida; order Santalales; family Viscaceae; genus Viscum; species Viscum album. The sequence continues at coordinate 1,669,331,727 of OY728160.1, forward strand.
TTGGTATTAGTTTAATAAGTATAGGAAAATCTAAATTAAAGCTAACTATATTGAAGTAATAGTATCATGGGATGAAATGAATTTTTCATTAGACAAGTCATCACAGGATTGATGTTTGCATATAAATATTTTATATATTATCAAAAAAAATTGGTATTAGAATTAGTTTGTAACATGATCACAAAAATGAAGCTAATAATGATATGAATCTAGAAACTACAGACCAAATATGTGATCATACATATATTATTGATAATTTGAGTACATTCCTCTTTTGCTGGAAAATGTGAGTTTCCCAATATTTACTAATATAGTGATGTTGATATCTTAATATAAATTACTTATTGATACTCAGGGATATTTTATTTAATTATTGATATTTATTAGTGATATTTGGGTATATTCTATAATTTATGTGGATTTTTTGAAATAACTAAGTATTTTTAGTAGTTTTGCTTTAATAGTTTAGAAAAATTTATTAAATGGCTTTAATATAGTTGAAACATTATGTTTTGGAAATGACACATTTTTATTGATAACTATTAGATGTCACATGATTTAGGTATGAAAAAATCTTAGGTTAAATATATACATTATTGTTTAGGTAATAAATGGTTGATTAATTTAGTGAAAATTGAGTAATATTGTATTGATAACCTTGGAATTTATTATTGATATAATAAAACACTTATAAATATAAGGACACCGCCTTAAACCTTACTTAATCTTGAGCTACTTCAAGATTACACATTGATGATCTTTTCAGGTTTAGTGTTTTAGATAATTAGATCATAAAACATGCATTACATTCCACATTTAAACAAAGTGGTTACGTAAAAGGTAGTATTCATTTTTCCCATAAACAGAAACCTATTTAAAATAAAACATGAATTCTTTCTTTACACTTCCTTGACACTATCATCATATCATGTACCTTTCCCTAGACCTGTGAAAAACATTTCAAAAACGTGGGATGATCATAAAAAGCTCAGTAAGGGATATAAAAATATGAAAAGGAAACATGAGTACATGTATACATAAGATTCAATAAAATCATACTTTACTCGTAAAACATAAGCACTTTAACATACCTCATCAAAACATGAATAAATCATAGGAATCATAAGACATAAAGGTAACTTGAGGCATTCGTAACATTCTTACGTAGGGAGTAACCCTCTTGGTTACGTTTGGAATACCCATTACAGTATATTCCCTAAATCTCTTCAGAGAAACCTTAACGTTTACCTCCTTCATGTTACCCAATGCATTAGAGAGATATATCGGGCTCACCCGCCCTTAGTTTATCACGGAACCACCCATCTTCATAACAATTCCCAAGAACCATAACATAATCGTATCACATAAAACATGCATAAAGGAAACATAACATTTCCACATTTAAATCTCAAGATATCAATACAACACATTAATATAATCAGAACATTTTGAAAACCATTTTCAATACCAAAATAAAAGAAAATTAAAACATGTTATTTATTTTTCTATAAAAAAAGGTATGGCTTGTAGAGGAAGCCGAAACTCAAATAATGGTCACAGCGGCGGAAAAGTCGTTTTCGCCACATATGTACGACAAAAACTTTCCCTTTTGTCGTTTAGTAAAATGCTTCGTATAAAAAAATTATTCCTTTTGGATAAACGTAAAAGATAAAGGGGTTTATACACCATATAAAATAAGGTTGTGTATAAAACAAAATATGCCTTAATGAAAGGAGATTGAGACGAAGTCCCATACCTCAGGTCCGACTTGAATCGATCGTTCTTTAATGTCCTGAATAATAAACTTGAGTTAATTTCTACGTGATTAAGAACCTTTTTCAATTTCATTATTCCTTTTACATCACTTATTACCATGTCATGAGCACTATGTAATTATTTAAGTTAATAACGGTCGTTTTAACGATCACTGATACTTGAGTCAAAAATAAACTCTTTATAACTACAAGTTATTCATGTGGTAAAATATCCATTATATCTAGAATTATATTCACGATGAAGATATCATATATATCATATATATCCATTATATACATGCATTTATAATATTACAAAATCATTTAGAGGTATGAAATGAAATGCACCGTTCATGGAGGCGGTAATCCGTACGTACACATGAACGCTACTTTCATTTTATGTCATATTAATGGAATTAAAACTAAATGAGAGACATGTATATTTTAATTCCAGAATTATATTCATCATTTAGATGTAACAAACATCATATATATCCATTATATATATGTACTTATAATAGTACATTACATTTGGGGATAAGAAATAAAATGCACCGTTCATGGAGACGGTAAGCCGTACGTACGCATGAACGCTACTTCCATTTCTATTTCATATTTAATGGAATTAAAACATAATGATATATAATAGTATTATAATTATAGTATTGTATCATATATAATATCATTAAATATATCATTTATACGTACCACATATGGTATTAACAAATCAAATCACTTTGAGGGGGTGGTAGTCCTCACATCCTAAAATGAAGATATCGCGTTTACCCATAATGGAAACCATAAAGGTATGCCATAAATGAAAAATAAATAATATTATGTAAAACATAAACATATAACATATATAAATATAGTGACATATTAATGGCCACCTTTGAAGGTGTTATATGAGTGTTGACCAATCATCATTTCATGAGGCAGAAATTCGCCATCCACAGAAACAATATGTTCTTTAACCATTAGATGTATGTGTGTGTAAGTGTAGCTCATATACCTCGTAAATAAACATCCTAGTATATTGATGAAGCTGGTGTTGTTACAATAGAAAAGAATAAAAAGAGATTAGGGGGTTGGAGAAGCAAAATAAAATAGAAGAACACAAGAGAAAACACTACCTTTAAAACGGGTAACTCTTTTTCATTTGAGCTCAAAGGCTTCCTTGGGAAGACTTCTGACCAAAGTGAGGCTTTTAGGAGTAAGATAGGGATGTGGAGAGACAAAATGGGCAGTGGTTTTCCGAGAAAAAGGCTTTGGAAGTGGGGATAAGGTGGTAGAGGTGGGGGCCTTTTATAAGAGCAGAGGAGGGGCACTCTTGGAATGTAAAGAAATGTTACTTTATTTTAAAATGAGTTTCAGATTTTAAAGGTCTCACATTGATTTATATCTAGGATAAGGTGATAAGGGTTCGAAATATACTCATCCAATAGGTCTTTGACAAATCTAGGTCTTATATTTTATATTATTTTTTCATTTTAATTAAATCTTTAAATAATGAGATAGTCGCTGCATCATCATGATGTCATAAATAATTTAATTTATTTAATGTCTAAAAATTATGAAAAAATACTATGATGTAGGAAATCTTTTTATCTTTACAATGACTATTTATAGTCAAAACTATGACTTGTATAACCCCATGTAAAAATTGTTTTAGTAAAACAACTCATGTTTGTGTCATTTTTACTTTAACAATAAATAAAAATATATTAATGTCATCTCCTTCCAATGTGGCTCCATGGGGTCCCCAAGATGACCCATGTATTTTATTGGTCGTGCATGACACATCCAATAAGGGTAGGACATGTGTCATGTTCATTTCATATTATTAAAACCTTATTCTTACCTTAAATTACACTAATTACCTCCAATCGCGATTAATAAACTTAAAAGTTACTATTCAACAAAAAATATTTTAATCCCATTGAACCACATTTTAATTCGTAATGAAAACTATGTATGTATGATTTTTTAACTTCAAAACACAGAGGTGGTAAAATTTCATTTAAATGAAAAATCAGTTTTTTAAGTACCACTTTGTGGTTTCACTATTCATCAAAAATTGATGTTTTTAGAAAAATACCAAAACATCACCCTAAGCTATATTTTATATTATGAATTCAAAAATGATGAATATTTTACTAAATTCAAAACATATAAGTTACATTGATTAATTTAATAATTAATTCTCGCTGTCAGAGCAAATAGCCTGTTTTTTTGAAATAATAAGTATCAAATGATTGACACTAGTTTATGTTCAATTTCAAAGTGAAATTAATTCCAACGACAACTATTGGATTAAATGGTAAAAATATATTCTAATTTAACTTTAAAACCAATTCAAAAGATAATCTAACCATATAAATAAATTAGATTAAAAAGAGGTTTTGAATTAAAATACCACATTTTTCACTATTCATTTAAAAAAATGAACTTTATCGGAAAAATACAAAAAATTTACCCAAAGTAAATTTCAATGTCCCAATCATAAAGAATAAGTTTATTTTGACAAATAGAGCTTATAAAATTGTCAAAAGTTTTATTTAAAAATGGTTTTCCATCAAAAGGCAGTAAAACAATCTTTTAAAAATATTAGTGTATTCCATGCTTAAGATTGGGTTTATTCTCGTTTTAAGCCTCTAAAAAACTATCTAATTCATTAATAGACATAGATAAAAATATCTATTATTCATTACTTACATGGGATGTTACATCCTTCCCCCCTTTAGAAAATTGCATCCCCATAATTTATTTACTTATCGAATAAGTTGGGGTATTTAGCCGTCATTGCATTTTCAGATTCCCATGTTGCCTCTTCAATCATGTGGTTTTTCCACAAAACCATTACCCGATGAATCAACTTATTCCGTAACACATGCTCCCTGTGGTCAAGAATCTGGACTGGTTTTTCCTCATAAGATAGGTTCTCTTCCAGTTGAACTATCACTGGACTCAAAACATGAGATGGACCTGGAATGTACTTCCTTAACATTGAAACATGAAAAACATTGTGTACCTGAGATAAACTCGGAGGTAAAGCCACATGGTATGAAACTAATCCAACTTTCTCCAGAATTTCATATGGTCCAATGAACCTCAGACTCAGCTGTCCTTTCTTACCAAATCACATCACACTTTTCCATGGCGAAACATTGAGAAAGACATGATCACCTACCTCGAAAGATAGATCCTTCCTCCGGTTATCTGCATAACTCTTCTGCCTGCTCTGAGCTGTTATCATGTGTTTCTAAATCAACTGAACTTTTTCTGCCATCTCTTCTACCAATTCTGGTCCCATCATCTTCCTTTCACAAACTTCATTCCAAAAAGATGGAGTTCGACACCGCTTCCCATATAATGCCTCAAACAGTGCCATCTGTATACTAGAATGAAAACTATTATTATAAGAAAACTCAACCAAAGAACGATTTTGGTCCCAAATTCCCTGATAATCCATCAAACAAGCACGTAGCATATCCTACAAAGTCTGAATTGTTCATTCTGACTGCCCATTTGATTGAGGATGAAAAGATGTACTAAAATTTAATTCAGTACCCAACGACTTCTGAAGGACTTTCCAAAAGTCAGATGTGAACCTTGGATCATGGTCAGATACAATGGAGAGAGGAACTACATGTAACGTGACTATCACTTTAAGATACAAACGGGAAAGTTTATCTGGGGAAAAATTATCTCGTATGGGAAGGAAATGAGCAGATTTAGTCAAATGATCCACAATAACCCAGATTGCATTATTACTGCTAGGTTTCTTCAGTAATCCCACAACAAAGTCCATGGATATATTTTATCATTTCCACACTAGCAATGGTAAAGGATGAAGCATCCCTTTTGGTAACTTCTTCTCTACTTTAACCTATTGAAAAGTCAAACACTTCATAGTAAAATAAGCAATATCCCTTTTCGTTCCACCCCACCAGTAATACTCACGAAGAACTCTATACATCTTAGTACTGCCAGGATGAACAGAAAACGGAGAACTATGAGCTTGACATAACAAATTTATCTTCAAATGTAAATCAAATAGCACACACAATCTCTTCCCAAATCTTAAAAAACTCATTATCAATATTGAATTTAGGAAACTTACCCTTCTTAAATAGCTCTAACTTTTTCTGTAACTCGCTGTCTTGCTTCTGTGCTTGCTTAATTCTGTCTGATAGAGAAGATTTCACTGATACCTAAATCAAAACAGAAGGACATCCTGCACCAACAACTTCTATGCCAAATTTCATCACATCCTTAACAAAAGGATCACATTCCAAATGGAACATTGTTAATGAAACATTACTTTTTCGACTCAAAGCATCAGCCACTTTATTTGCTTTTCCCAGATGGTAATGAATTGTACAATCATAATCCTTGATTAATTCTAGACATCTCCTCTATCTCGTGTTCAATTCTTTCTGAGTGAATATATACTTTAAACTTTTGTGATCGGTATATATTTTACACTTTACTCCATACAAATGATGCCTCCAAATTTTTAAAGCGAAAACAACAACAGCTAATTCCAAATCATATGTAGGGTAATTTACCTCATGATTTTTTCAACTAACATGAAGCATAATAAATTACCTGATCATTATGCATTAGGACACAACCATGTCTTTTCAATGAATCATCACTATACATAAAAAACACCCCATTTCTGGAAGGTAGTGCCAAAACTGGAGCATTCACCAATCTTCTTTTCAATTCCTGAAAACAATCATCACATTCTTCTGTCTAGAAAAACTTAACACACATCCGAGTTAGCTTAGTAATTGGACTAGATAACCGTGAAATTTTTTCAACAAACCTTCAGTAGTAACCTTACAAACCAAGAAAACTATGGATCTAGGTTACATTTGTGTGTCTTGGCCATTCTTCAACAACTTTTGTTTTTTCAGGATCCACAGTTATTCCATCATTAGAGACAATATTTCCAAGGAAAGAAATTTATTGCAACCAAAACTGACACTTTCTGAATTTCCCTTACAATTTCTTTTAATTCAAGGTTTGCAAGATAACACTTAAATGTCTTTCATGCTCCTATTTACTTTAAAAAAACACCAAAATATCATCAATAAAAACAACCAACATTTTTCACCTGAGTCAACTAAGCCATCACTGCAACAAACAGTTTAGTTCTGATTCTGACCATCTTAGGATACTGATTTGAAAGGTCATTTCCCTCTGTATGCCTTCCCAGAAAATCTGCTATGTTTCCTCTATGGAAATCCATTATTATAACAGAAATACCTTAGGTGAAGCAATATGGTAATCTTTAAATGCAATATAATTTCAATTTGACCATAAAAAAATATTTTTGGATAATCATTTAATAAAATTATAACTCCTAAAGTTATCTAAACCGACCTCTGATACCAACTATAAGGCCCCAGACTGAAACCTTACTTAATATTGAGCTACATCAAGATTACACATTGATGATCTTTTCAGGTTTAGAGTTTTGGAGAATTAGATCATAAAACATGCATTATATTCCACATTTAAACAAAGTGGTTACATAAAAGGTAGTATTCATTTTTTCAATAAACGAAAAACTATATAATATAAAACATGGATTCATTCTTGAAAATTCCTTGAAACTATCATCATATCATGTACCTTTCCCTTGACCTGTGAAAAACATTTCAAAAACATGGGATGAGCATAAAAAGCTCAGTAAGGGATATAAAAATATGGAAAGGAAACATGAGTACATGTATACGTAAGAATAAATAAAATCATACTTTACTCATAAAACATAAGAACTTTAATATTACTCATCGAAACATGAATAAATCATAGGAATCATAATACATAAAAATAACTTGAGGCATTCGTAACATTCTTACGTAGGGAGTAACCCTCTTGGTTACGTTTGGAATACCTATCATAGTATATTCCCTAAATCTCTTTGGAGAAACCTTAACGTTTACCTCCTTCGCATTACCCAATGAATTGGAGAGCTATATCAGGCTCACACACCCTTAGATTATCACGAAACCACCCATCTTCATAACAATTCCCAAGAACCATAACATAATCATATCACATAAAACATGCATAAAGGAAACATAAAATTTCCACATTTCAATCAAAAGATATCAATACAACACATTGATATAATAAAAACATTATGAAAACCATTTTCAATACCAAAATAAAAGAAAAGTAAAACATGGTATTTATTTTTCTTTTAAAAAAATGTACGGCTTGTAGAGGAATCCGAAACTCAAATAATAGTCATGGCGGAGGAGAAGCCATTGTCGCCGCATCTGTATGACAAACACATTCCCTTTTGCATTTAGTAAAACGCTTCTTATAAAAAAATAATCCTTTTGGATAAATGTAAAAGTCAGAGGGGTTTATACACCATATAAAATAATTTTGTGTATAAAACAAAATATGCCTCAATGAAAGGAGTTTTAGATGAAGTCCCATACCTCAGGTCCGACTTGACTCGATCATTCTTTAATGTCCTGAATAATAAACTTGAGTTAATTTATACGTTCTTAAGAACCTTTTTCAAGTTCATTATTCCTTTTATATCACCTATTACCATGTCATGAACAATATGTAATTATTTAAGTTAATAACAGTCGTTTTAACGATCATTGGTACTTGAGTCAAAAATAAACTCTTTATAATTACAAGTTGTTCATGTGGTAAAAATTCCATTATATCAAGAATTATATTCATGATGTAGATATCATATATATCATATATATCCAGTATATACATGCATTTATAATATTACATAATAATTTAGAGGTAAGAAATGAAATGCACCGTTCATGGAGGCGGTAATCCATACGTACGCATGAATACTACTTTCATTTCTATGTCATATTAATGGAATTAAAACTAAAGGAGAGATATGTATATTTTAATTACAGAATTATATTCATCATTTATATGTATCATTCATCATATAAATCCATTATATATATGTACTTACAATAGTACATTACATTTGGGGATAAGAAATGAAATGCACCGTTCATGGAGACGGTAAGCCGTACGTATGCATAAACGCTACTTCCATTTCTATTTCATATTTAATGGAATTACAACATAATGATACATAATAGTATTATAATTACAGTATTTTATCATATATAATATCATTAAATATATCCTTTATACGTACCACATATGTTATTAATGAATCAAATCACTTTGAGGGGGCGGTAGTCTGCACTTCCTAAAATAAAGATATCGCGTTTACCCATAATGGAAACCATAAAGGTATTCCATAAATGAAAAATAAATAATATTATGTAAAACATAAACATATATCATATATAAATATAGTGACATCTTAATGGCCACCTTTGAAGGTGTTATAAGAGTGTTGAAAAAACATCGTTTCGTGAGGAAGAAATTCTCCATCCACATAAACAGTATGTTCTTTAACCATTAGATGTAGGTGTGTGTAAGTGTAGCTAGAATCCTCTTTATAACAAAATCCTAGTATATTAAAGATACTGGTTTTGTTACAATATAAAATAATAAAAAGAGTTTAGGGGGTTGGAGAAGCAAAATAAAACAGAAGAACACAAGAGAAAACACTACCTTTAAAACGGGTAACCTTTTTTGATTTGAGCTCAAAGGCTTCCTTGGGAAGACTTTTGCCTAAGGTGAGGCTTCTACGAGTAATATAAGGATGTGGAGAGACAAAATGGGCAGGGGTTGGCCGAGGAAAAGGCTTTGGAATTGGGGGTGAGGTGTTAGAGGTGGGGGCCTTTTATAAGAGGAGAGGAGGGGCACTCTTGGAAATTAAATAAAGGATTCTTTATTTTAAAATGATTTTCAGCTTTTAAAGGTCCCACATTGATGTATTTATAGGATAAGGTGATAAGGGTTCTAAATATAATCATCCAATATGTCTTTGACAAGTGTAGGTTTTAGATTTTACATTATCTTTTTATTTTAATTAAATCTTTAAATAATGAGGTAATCGCTGCATCATCATGATGTCATAAATAATTTAATTTATTTAATGTCTAAAAATTATTAAAAAAAATATGATGTAGGAAATCTTTTTAGCTTTCCAATTACTATTTATAGTAAAAACTATGACTTGTATAACCCCATGTAAAAATTGGTTTAGTAAAACAAATCATGTTTGTGTCATTTTTACTTTAACATTAAATAAAAAGATATTAATGTCATTTTCCTTCCAAAGTTGCTCCATGGGGTCACCAAGTTGACCCATGTATTGTATTGGTCGACCATGACACAACCAATAAGTGTAGGACATGTTCCATGTTCATTTAATATTATTAAAACATTATTCATACCTTAAATTACACTAATTACATCTAATTGCGATTAATAAACTTAAAAATTACTATTCACCAAAAAATTATTTTAATCCCATTGAACTACATTTTACTTCTTAATGACACCTATGTACGTAGGATTTTTCAAATTCAAAACACAGAGGTGGTAAAATTTCATTTAAACAAAAAATCAGTTTTTTAAGTACCACTTAGTGGTTTCACTATTCATCAAAAATTGAAGTTTTTCAGAAAAATACCAAAACTTCACCCTAAGCTATATTTGATATTCCAAATTCAAAAATGATGTCTATTTTAAAAAATTCAAAACATATAAGTTAAATTAATTAATTTAATAATTAATTCCCACTGTCAGAGAAAATAGCGTGTTTTTATGAAACAATTACTATCAAAAGATTGACACTAGTTTAAGTTCAATTTCAATGTGAAATTAATTCAAATGACCACTATTGGATTAAATGGTAAAATTATATTCTAATTTAACTTTAAAACCAATTCAAAAGATAATCTAATCATATAAATAAATTATATTAAAAAGAGGTTTTGAATTAAAATACAACATTTTTCACTATTCATTAAGAAAATGAACTTTATCAGAAAATTACAAAAAATTTACCCAAAGTAAATTTCAATGTCACAATCATAAATAATAAGTTTATTTTGACAAATATAGCTTATAAAATTTTCAAAAGTTTGATTTAAAAATGGTTTTCCATCAAAAGGTAGTAAAACAATCTTTTAAAAATATTAGTGTATTACATGCTTAAGATTGGATTTATTCTAATTTTAAGTCTCTAAAACACTATCTAATTCATTAATAGACATAAATAAAAATATCTATTATTCATTACTTACTTGGGATGTTACAATACATGATATTCTCATTAAATGTTATCTTATATTTTGTAGTAAGATATATATTTATTGGTGTGTAACTTTATAGAGGTTTTTACCAATTTATGGTTAATTATAGAGTTAATTTTTGGAATAATATATGATTTCACTTTTTTTAACATCTTAGAAATTAAAATTCTTTTGATAAGTGTAAATTTTAAAAAATGATTGATTATAGTAGATACGTACTTGAGTATATGAGTGTTTAAACAATTAATGTTGTTTTAGTAATGATAAGTAAATTAATATAGAAAAGAGAGTAAGGTAAATATGATGTTTGAAGCTATATCTCTAAAGGTAATTATGATATGAATAACATCAATTACATTCACCATTGATTAATAATTAATATTTTGAGGATGTAATTTAATTATTGGGGTAGAATGTAATGACCTGGTCTTTCGGATAAATTCTTCCCTAAATTAAGACTATATTTAATAGATTTTTTCACATAAAAAAAATAAATGGATCCATGAAATAATTATTAACATGTAAATTTAATGATACTAAAACCACAAGTAAATAATTTTTTTTTAATAAAATATAAATTAAAAAAATTATTAAGAACACCTAATTTTTTAAAAATATTTTTTCAATAAAATAATTTTTTAGATAAATATTGAATTTTTGTTTAAAAGATAAATCATGAAAAAAATTTACTTCAGTTTTTTAAAATGAATTTTCTTTTTTAATTCTATATATCAATATTACCCTAAGATGATTTTTTTTCATTTTTCTGAAATAATTTACTTTTAGGTGAATATTATAAAAATACTCACTTTGTTAATGTCATCACTATTATGAAATTATCATAATACAATATTGACTTAAATCATTTTTTATAAATATTTTAATGTAAAAATATATTTATTTATAAATTAACAAAACCATGTAAAAATATTACTTTGAATTTATTAATCACATGTGTAATGTTTTCGAAGCTTAAGTAATTTTCTACTCTATATACTATTTTTATTTTCACATAATGAATTTTATTTTTAATCAAATATAGAAATTAAATATATAAAAATGGATATAATATTTTATATCAATATTATTATATTATTTAATATGGTAAATTTATATTTATTTCATAAAAGTATGATTATTAAGACTAATATTATTGACCATGATAATATTAAAACTATTATTTTTAGTGAATTCTTTTATGATTATTGTTTAATTTTTACCTAATAAAATATACTAATAGAATATTAAAAAAATTATTTATTATACATTCTAAACATGTACATAAATATATCATGTATAATTCCATTTTTAATCAATACTAATTGATATTAAGAAAACATAATTGTAAAATTAACATTTATTATAAAATAAATTTTCTATATATTAAGTGTATTAATTTGAAATGTTTTTCACTTTTATAAATTTTATATTAAATTAAATATATATAACATTTAGATAAAATAAATCAAAATATTTATATAGGTCTAATTTTCTATTTTTATTAAAATATATATACATAAATAAAAACTAGTTACCATGGTGAATCCAATATTTGTAAAATATAAAACCTAATGAAAAAGGATTTGAAATATGTTTAAACCACGAATAAAAATGAGACTCAGAGTATCTAATGACCTTAAACCACCCAATAATCAATTATTTCTTATATTTGGAGATTTTTTAATATGAATAATATCATTCCTTTATTAAAAAATAATGGGCCCTCACAAAAATGAAATTTTATTCACATAAAAAGGGGAAAATACACCCAATCATTCAACACAATTTAATTATATTTTATTCCTAAAGCACAATTATTTTTTCCTCTTATAAAACAATATGAATATCAAACTCCTATTTTTTCAATTAGTTATCATAATCCCATCATTTTAATGGATTCTTTTAGGAGAATGTTCAGGGTACCAATGGGATTATTACTTAATTCATATCAATTTTTTATTAATCATTATATTCCAAAACTATGAAACACATAGTATAATTTGTACATGAGAGTCCTTAGTATACATATGTTTTATTATATTAATGTAACAACTGTAATCTATTTTTCATCATCAACTAATTAAAAACAATGGAATGTTAATTCTTTTTTGTGCGGACACCCACCTCTCAGAAGTAACATTGTTCTTTTTTCATCATAATTTTCAATATTTATAATAAAATCATTAAATATGATTCACCAACATTAAATAAAAACATTATATAATTATCAATATATTTTAAAGATATTATATAATATGTAAACTATATACACCTATAGAGATATAGTGTGTTCATTTTTTGGTTGGGTTAACCTCCTTCTGGAATAATGCTAGGAAAATCAATCATGGATGACTATGGGAACATAAATGAAAAAATTATTATATGCTAATAATAAAATAATTAATGTTTTATAGTTACTTTTATATTATATTCCTGTATTATTATTAAATAAAATCTTCCATGGTTAGAATTAAAGAAATAATCTGACATCGATTCAATTTTCATAATGACATAAGAAAAAATAATATAATAAATAAATAAAACATTATAATAAATGTTTATTATAAAATAAAATGTATATTATAATGGTTATTATAACTGTATATATTAACATTATATTATTATTCAGGATTTTAGTAACATGCTTAAATCTAATCTGAAACATGGTAATGGTTTTTGTCTCAAATTTTCAACCATCAGGAAATATTTAATATTATATAGCTTGTTTTCTTGTAAATAGTGAATATAATTTTCATTTAATACTTTGAACCATGATTCTATTATAGTTATTGATTTCAATATTCAATTTCAATTTAATTATCTCTAGAGATTTAAAGTCATACATTACAAATGATATAAGGCTTTCATGTCTCAAATTTTCACCCCATGAGACTTTTTTATTATGATACTAAATGTTTTATTTATAATGGTGTATATATTTGTAATTTAAGAATTCTAAAAAATGTACATATCAATATTAATATTATTTATTGTTTTATTTAGAATTATATAATTTATTTGGTTTTAACATGAATGTTTCTAATATTTTTTGGGGTTCTTGGTCTAAAATTTAATATTATGAGACATATTTAATATTATGTACAATTGGTTATTTGAAGTGGACTCACTATCCCTCCTAGTTCAGAAAAAATCACAATTTGAAAGATCACATCTCTCTCAACTGAATTCTTCTCACTGCTTCTTCAGAAGATCCCCTCACAGTTTATAGACATGTAGGTTCCCTTATTATATAAAATGTATTCATACTCTAATATATATAGATTATATATTTCTGTACCTCTTTCATCAACTAGTGAATAATATTTTTCCAACGATTTACTGGGAAACCACATTTAAACACTTCTCGTGTTGCACACTAACTTCATGAAGATCCCAATTTCATGATGCTCAACAGACCTTCACGAAGCATTTTATTTCAAGAAGCTAAAAATTCCCCTCATGAAGAAATGAACCTTTACAATGCTCCAAAATTTAGGGTGGGTTTTTATAGCCTTTTCATATTCCCTAACTTTTGTGATGCTTAAAAAATTTCGTTGGCTGTAATAGCCTTCAAAATGTTTGTCATAAGAACCACCCTCATGAAACACCTTCACGAACCCAAAGATGTTGAATACACGTTGAGTCTCACATTTTTTTTGTAGGTGGTAGGGGCCTATTTATAATAATTTCCCTCGATTCTAGAATCATTTAGGCCATGTCATCACCATTTTGTGAAGGTCACTCTTTTCCTCCGTGATTCACCCTTTTATGATAAGATACGTCTAAATTTCGCATTCATGGTGATCAATGTAATCCCAGAGGCCATATTCAAATATTTCATGTATTTACCATATTTTCAAATGTCCATCACGAAAATCAACATTTCACAAGGCTAGCCAAACTGCAAATTTTTTAGCACAAAATGTTGGATAAATAGGGAATTAGTGCCACCTTGTCTCTATTATTTTTTGTACCACTTCCAGATCATCCATAACATTTCCATGGTTCTCTAACAATATATATTATTAACAATATCTATAAGACACCACAACTAACCATGGAAACTCCCTTTGTCTTCAAAAAAAATCAACCAAAAAATGCTTGACTATTTCATTTAATGATTTTTTTCACAACAATCTCCCATTTGGATTATTTGACAATCTTTTTATAAATTGATACCTTTTTATTTCTTCATAATTATTCTACCATTATTTTCTTTATTAAATCCTTATAGGGATCAAATAATTACTCAAGAAACACTCTAATCCCCCATGATAAATGCTCGAAATGAGATACAAGAGTAATATTAAATGTTCATCAATGAATCACTTCATTCCATTCCAAAACCGCTCTTATTCTTTCATTATGAAACTTATCTATCATGATATATAATCTTTGGTCAACCAATTCTAGAATCGTTAGATTTAAAACACCCCACATATCATTGCTATCCCTATCTCAATGATCCACCTAACACTTTCTCCCCATGTCCTGACGAATAAATTTTCTCCCTTTAATAATCCACTCTTCGACTAAGACATTTTATCCCTTAAACAAGGCACACTTTCTCCCCCTTTCTCAACAAACCCAGAGGACACCCATCTGTTCTCTTAAATATGGTATAGAACACAAACCATTAAATTAGAAAAAATATGCCATACCTCAGGGAGTGGGGGTTCCACATCCACACTATTTCATGCGTGGGTTGTCGACTAAACTCCCAGATATAGTCAATGAATTTCAAATTCTTCTTTGGGTAAGGACTATATGAGAATTCCCATTATATATAGTTTAGTAGGAGCATAATCCAACCTCATAATCCCATACTCCACCTTCTTATTGATAAAAAGATATTTGTTTTCAATGATCTTTATCCTTGAGTGATCGACATGAATTTTTCTATGATTTATAGCTCTTGAATTATCATAATGGATTCCGATCAGAGAAATAACATTAAATATCATATCATAAAGCTTATTCTCCATACAAAATATTTGTATGTGTGATGGAGTAGCTATAATATACTATGATTATGTGGTTCTCAACAAAATGTAATCATGTTTTTTGCTCATCCAAGAAAAACACAATCCATAATGATAAAAGAACCTCCCAAAGTTTATTTTTTTCATATTCTGATTCAGACCAATCTGTATCTGTTTATCCCAATCACATTTGATGAGATTTTTCACTATTCCTCAAACTGAAATCCATGATACCCTTGACACACTTAATTATTCTCTTCACTGCAAGAATGTGGCATTCCATTAGATTTCTTTGATATATAAAAATTTCGAATGTGGAAAAAAAATAAAATGTCTTGTCACTATCAATTATAGTAAACTTCCAATGATTTTCCTAGATTCTATGGTATAAAATGCCATTCAATCATTATCTTTTGATAGTTTCATTCATGTAGTAATTGGAGTTTTTATCTCCTTTGAATTTTCCCTTAAAAAATTTATCATAACCCCACTGTAACATTTTTATTTAGAATTGAATGTTCCATTCCTTGTTCCACCTATAAACCAAGGATAAATGTCATTTCTCTAATCAATGACATTGCGAAGATAGTTTCCTCAAATTCAGAAAAAATTAAATATTTTTCTTCATTTAATTAACCAAATATGATTCCATTAACATAACATAGCACCACCATCCTTTGATTAATTCCATTGTTGACATAGTGATTTTCATCAACTCCACCACACTTAAAGCCTAGCTTCTTCCAATATTGATCTAGTCTTGAATACCATGCCATTGGTGATTTCCTCAAACCATATAGTTCCTTATTTAGATGAAAAACATTATTCTCATCTTCATAAATGATAAATCCATCTAGCTTCTCATTATACACTTTTTCTTCCAAAACCTCATTCATAAATGTTTACTTGATGTACATTACGAAAACATAGAAATTCCATTGAGATAACCTAATTGTCTCCATCCATGAAATAGGTACAAATGTCTCATCATCTTCAATAACCACTATCATTGAGTACCATTTTGACTGAAGTTGTGATTTTTTTCTGAATAAATGTTGCATAGTTATTCATTGTATTTTGAAATACTCATTTAGTTCTAATGACATTTCTAACTAATTTCCTCAAAACAATATCCCATTTTGGATTCATCACAATTTTATCCAGCTCTTCATTAATAGTTGGAACCCTGTTTTCATCCCCATATACTTCACCAAAACATTTTGGTTCATCCTGATATAGGAAAGATGCTTGTTGTAATGACATAATTTTTCTTGTTTGAAGAGGGGCTGTTTGATCACCAATGATAATTATTCTATAAATTTTAGCTTGACTCTTTGGAATCTATATAGAGAATGATTTTAATTCCACATGTTGATCATCAATATTTTATTCTAAATCGTCATCTTCCACTTATAAACCCCATGTATTTCTTACCTCCTCTAAACATTCATGAGAAACATGCTTGATATGTTGTTGAATAATCTATTTATCTTCCACTACAGTGCCTTCATTGATTTTATCTATTTTTTCCAACCTCTTATTTAAGGATTTATATGCATATTTTTTTCTTGAGTATCCAAGGAATATCCCCTCATCTCTACAGAACTCACATTTCCTTTTTATTTTTTTGATAATAAACAACTTATTTCAGAATATTTGAAATTATGCTAATGACATCATCTTTTGATACTACATATCATACAGAGTCATTCCTTACATTGGACACAACAGGTCCCTATTAGAAATATAGACTGATTTCCAAATAGCATCCTTTCAAAATTTCAATAGTAGTTATTTTTCAATAAGCATCATTTTGGCCATGTGGTTGATGAATTGATTTCTCCTCTCAACCACTCCATTATACTGAGGAGTTATCATCGATGAAACTTGATTCTTTATCCCATGTTTCCTGAAATTGTCTTCAACTTAACATCATGGGAATTCTGTACCATTATCCGTATGAAACTTCTGAATATTCTATCAATATATCATTTCAAATCCCCTCTGGCACTATTTTATGAAACTAAACACATCAGACGTGTGGGTAATGAGAAACACCCAATCCATTCAGCCAAAATCATCAATAAAAAGGATGTAATACCTTTTCTCATCAATGGATATTGGTGAAATATGTCCACTTACATCTTCATGCACTAATTCAGGCACTCTGGTTTACTTGTGTTCCTTTTCCTGGTACATCATTTTGGTGATATACCCTTATTGAAATGCATCAAATGTATTTTTATGATCATGTGATAGATTAGAGAGGTCAATAGCTTCATCAAAAAATGCCATATCTTCTATATATGGTTGGAATAGATGACCATGTCATTTATACCACAACTGGTATTCCTATTCTCTATAAAATAAGAACATATATTGTTCTCTACTTACAAGGTAGATATTTCCCTTTATTCTTTGTCCCTGTAGAACAACTACATCATCTATTCCTTTAACGATGCACAATTTTTTATTAAATCATATACTCCTCCAATGGCCCGAAGGCCTTCATTTTTTATTGATTTTGATATTCCACCTTTCAAGGGGTGAGGGGGAACCCTTTCGAGGCTCGTAGGCATAAGTATTACATGTCCTGTAGGCCTAAGAGGAATTCGTTGCCCCTAGGCTTCAAACATTACATATATCCTAGACTAACTACTTTGAACTTCTCCTCCCCATCATCTTCATCGTGAAATCATCTCTCCACCTTTGCATGGCTGTTTGGATAGGCATTCTCATGCATGCATAGGCTTGTCCCGATGGCAGGTGCCATACCCTCTCATTCTTATAATCCGTTTAGCTTCTACTATGGTGAAAGCTCATTGCTCATCCTCCTTGTAGAGCTTGTTCCTTGTAGGTTGTCTGGTTTGCATCAGCACTTAAGGTGGCCCAAAGGCCTTGAGGTGGCCCAAAGGCCTTACTGACCCGAAGTCCTGGGTGGCCTGAAGGCCTTACAGGACTCAGGGACCAAATAGGTGGCCCGAAGGCCCAAACGGGGGAATATTCCCAGCTGCTACAGTGCCAAACAGTGCCTGCTACAGTACCCTCTACAGTACCTGCTACAGTGCTGCACGATTTCACTATAGTGCCTACTATAGTGCTGCTACAATACCTACGATAGTACTGATACAGTACCCAAAAACTCTGCCTCTGCCTAGATTTGATCCCTGGTCATTTGGATGCACTTATGGAGTCCTTACCATGACATCATCCAGTCTCATTTATATTCCCCAAACCTAACCTTTCCAGAGCCGATTATCTTCTGGCCTTCATCATTTCAAAAATTGATAGCTCTTTCATTATCTTATTTTATGCATGTAAAAATATCCTTATTGGCTGTTGTTTCATAATTCCTTGAAACATGCATTCTTGTTTTATGAAACACTACTTCCAAGAAGTTTCCATTGAAATTATTTATGGAACCAAAAACATCCAATAGTTCTGATTCCAATGGGGGCCTTCTTTGATAAGGTAGGCATTCATTATGTTTGAACTTCATGATACCTAAGAAAGTGCATTGGTCGATAGGATGGAAGGTTGGACTAATCAAACCATTTTGGGGGGAGTTATTTTATACTACGAGGCTCTCTTTGTAATAATAAGATATTTCCATGAATCCTTATTAATTCCCCAAGTATTAGATATGTTTCCCTTGTAATTTGAAATCAGTTATTAACATTAATAAATTCAGAATCATCCGTATGTATTCGAGGTACTTAATCAATGGAGATATCAGTACATATTTAAGGTTCTCCATCATTGGTATCCTCTCATACACTACTTAGAGATTCTTTTAATCATTGTTATGATGATACTGGTTTTTAAGCCACATAGTGGGGAACTCTGGAATTTTTTTTCATCTAGGCAGATGAATATTTTTTTTGATCTTGGGATCTCTCCCAAAAGATGGGCTACCTATGTATCCCTGTGAATGGAATCAAAACCCTCATTGTTCAGTGCCACTGAATGGGATGCATCATACCTTTTAAGGTTGTGTGATAAGGACCTAGCTGTATAGTTTAATGTCATGTGGTATGGAAATCTAAGCAGAAAGTTCTTAGTCAAAACATAGTGTGGGACTTTTGATAAAGCAGCCCAAAGAACAAGGAATGGATTTTGGTTTCCAAGTAGGATCAGATCCTGCTGAGAATATGACCCAAGGAGAACAGAGTTGATTTTAGACATTGTGTTTGAACCTCATGGAGGCTTCCTACCTATCCCATATAAATTGGAATCAAATCCCACGTAGTTCGATAAGTCTCATAGTAGAGTATTGTCCTTTTAGAGTAATGAGTTTGGTCTTACATCCTGAAAAGGATGCATTGATGACATGTGGGTTTAATTTGGGTATTAGTTTTAAGGATGAATCACAGATTAAAGGCATTAATGATGGATTCATGAAGAGTATATCTAGTGAGCACATGCCTTGAGAGGGCCTCCCACGTATCCTAATTATGGCGGGAATCAAAGCTATCGTAGTTCAATCAATTGTGGAAATGTTGTCACTATAAAAATAATCTAATACCACATGTGTCATTATCAGTGTCAGAAAAAAGAGGATGTCAAAGATTCAACAAAGGCATTCACAATTTATTTTTTTCCTCCTTTTCTAGTGGAATATAATGCATCGACCGTGGAAGAGGGTGATGCGATGAGGGAAGAGGGAGAGGCAACAATACTTCTGCTTGTTCTCTTCATA
This sequence comes from Viscum album, assembly GCA_963277665.1. Taxonomy (NCBI): domain Eukaryota; kingdom Viridiplantae; phylum Streptophyta; class Magnoliopsida; order Santalales; family Viscaceae; genus Viscum; species Viscum album. The sequence continues at coordinate 1,669,352,353 of OY728160.1, forward strand.
TTGGACAAGGGTCCTATGGAAGGAATAAGGGACGAATGTGAGGGGCTTACACCAGGATGTATGCCCTAAAATTTATCCTTGTAGGGGAGGGAGACTTCTCCAATACATGCATGGAAAATAAAGTGTTAACTTTACCTTCCCTATAATAGACTTAAGTTAATGAGTCATCTCATTCAGATGGGCATGGTCGGGACCCAAACCCTCCTCCAAACTGGGAACATTCTTAAACTCTTTCTGGGAGAAAGGTTCATATGACTGTGGATATAAAAACCCAAAAAAATCCGTGTATCCTAACTCCCATATAAATGAAAATGGGAATCCAATGACTGTGAATATACAAACCCAAACAAGAGACACGTTGTTGTTCCTTTCCCAAAGGTTTTATATGTCAGGAGGTTTTAGTGGAAGTATGAATAGAATCCATTAATGACAATGGAGCCATGGAAGAAGATTCATTTCCATGAATGGATTTGAGGAGGGCTTGATGTCTTGTAGACTTAAGAGAGTATGTAAATCACAGATGGGTGCCCATGTAGGTATGGGTGAAAAAGTAGACTTGGGAGGCCTTATGTTCACTTAAGCGATAGAAAACCTGTGTGTTAATACTTGGGTGAGACCTGGCTCAATCCTTAATGATTATTCACATGTTTTCCTAGAAGTGGGTTGCTCAAGTTTTTATAAATAGAATAGGTAGCACACAAGTATTTCTGAATTGGGGTGGTTGGGTGCTTTAGGCATGCAAGTGTTATGGTTTTAAAACAATAAAATGTCATTAGTCCAATGATGCTCCCTTAAATCCTTTCCTCAATGTGTTGAAAAACTACCTTGAAAGTTTCGGAAGACTTGGGAGAAGTACTCAGGCGACCAGATCTGCAATTGGGCTTCAAGAAAATTCTTCCATCCAAATGAGGGCCCTAAGGGAATATTTATAGGAAAATAAGTGACATTGGGAAAAATTAGTTTGGGCATGCAAGTAGGTTGCACGACCGAAATGTGGCCCACAAGTGGTCGCACGCCAGAAGGGTGGCACCCAAGTATGCATTCCCATCTCCGATGATATGTATAGGCTAGAGCGATCCAAAATTCATGCCTTTTCAAATCATGATTTTCTTTATGTGTTTTACCGCTTTAATTCTAATGAGATTCCCTTTGTCATTTTTTAAACACTTTTATGTAATGGAGTGTCAAAAAAATCAGCCATCATAATTGGATGCGAAAATGAAAAGAGGATTTATACCGAGGTAAAGTAATAAATGAGAAAGAAAAGAGTACTAGGGCACACAAGTGTTACATGCTTTGAGAAACTAGTCACGCATGTTTGCAACGTGCAGGAAGCTGGAACACAAGGTGACATGTGTCGCTTATATATAACAGCTGCACTTCCGCAAAAAGCTTGGAGATTTTGGAAATTGCAGCTCTCAGCATGCATGTCATCTTTGATTCGGATGCTTCTATTTTTCCGTGCTTCTTCTGAATGATTTTTAGTTTCGATCTATATGTGGGGCATCATACATGTGTTTTGACATATAATTGTGCACCAATTTTACACTTTTTAATCTTATTTACTTTATCAATTGTTTTTCAAAACACCAAAAAATTATCAAACATTTAAAGATAATTTATATCTTTTAGCAGGTTTAAATGGCTCCCAAAGGAATTGTAATTGTTTATGTGCTTTCTATCAAGAGGATTGATTACATGATTAATTTCATTGGTCATGATTACTTTGACGTTTGTGAAACCTCCCTTCCACACATAGAAAAATATTTAAATATGTATCATTTAAACTTTCCCAAAGCACCTATCTGCCTTTGTATAGCTATTTCCATTTACAGGATGTGAATGTTCCAAAATCCAAAGATCTATGTCCCACATTCCTGGTTTCAATATTATACCAACATTTCATCAGTAAGCGTTTCTACTTGGGGCTCATTTTCCAATATTGGGACAGTAGAGAAAGCTCATATTATGCATCGTAGCTCGTGTTCTCCATATTTGATGGCATAGAAACCCGAGCTATAGCCACACTGTTATACATCAATCTTTAGGGATTCTATGATAGATCAGTCCAAGGGTTGGAAGAAATGTTGGGAATTCTGCTCAGGAGGATGTGTAAAACCTGCATGGATGTGGGAATACTGGGTTCGTATGACATTTATAGGCTTTACAGAAGATTTTAATGGTGTCAGGATTTATGTGGATGTCTGGATTGGATAAAATTATGTGCACAGGAATGATGATTTCATACTGGAATTATTAAGCTAATGGTGTCCATAGACTAATTACTTTCATTTAACACATGGAGATGTATGTATCATCTTGTGGGATGTTTATATGATTTCTTGAGCTCCAATACTTGGAGACAGGTATGATGAGTTTATTCCTCGCATGGTAACAAGGAAGGTTTTCAAGAAGACACTGGCTTTGTTTTGTGAGATAATGAAAATATTTATCAAACTCATGAACATGACAACCATGAAGTCTCAATATAGTAGATATATTCATCCTGAGGAATGGATGGAAATATTAGTGATAAAAAAGAAGGAAAAGGGGCCCACTTACACCCGTCTAACTGGCTATCCAAAGGCAGAGAAAAGTGATGCTCTGATCATCTCCTAGAAAAAATTTGAGAAAGGATAATTTGAAAAATGGGAATATGAAGTCAACATAAAAATTCATGCAATGAAATTTATGGTAGGTTTCTTGGCCATGTGGATCAGTGTGTATTTACCACCAGTACATGTATCCAAAGGTGGTGTGAGGCTAGGAACCATTGTTATTGCGACTAAGATGTCAGAGAAAAGGATTATAGGGTTGGATTACTCTTATTTTGGAAAAGATTCTTAGGAGTTTTCTACACATTTAAAAGGGGAAGTCACCCTTTAGAATAGCGGGACCATTCCAAGTGTTGTGGGGATTGATCACTATTCACATCAGAAATTATACTATATGAAGTGGAGTACAAGTTTTTTGGATGTTCTTTCCGACCATCTACTGATTCTTTTTTCTGGTATTTCACCTTTTTTCTTGAATGCATACGATATCAAAGATAGATTGACCATGCATAAGGAATTCCATTTTTTCCTAATGGGAATGTGCCTATGAGGTGATTTATTGATGATGGGATGGCCAGTTTGGAACTAAGGGAATATATTATAGCTTGCATAGATAGCATTTTGGCCACTAGAATTGATGTAGAAATCATATTTGAGGCCTATTCTCCTTATATATTTTCACATTAATTCAAATGTCTACAAAAAATATTGTATCTACCCCTATTCATGTCATATTTGAGAAAAACCCAATTGTTTCTCGACAATTATGGTTGTTGCCATCCACATATAAGACTAGGACAATTTTTAATTTACCCATCAATGATGTAGTAAGCAGATTGACTATCTGGTATGCTGAAAAATGGGTTGCATCTTACCCTGAAGGGGTATTTAATCATGTTGTTCATCGTGTTGGGTTGAAGATAAGTATTATAAGGGAACACTGTTGTTTATAAAATCATTCTTCATCCTTTGGGGCTGACTCGTAAGAATCAGAGGGTTGAGGGGATGATGATCTAACTTCATCAAAGAGATCTCATGCTGGATATAACCCTCCTTCTAGAATTAAAAGAGCCACTCCAACAATCCCTCCTGAAGTCGCATCAAGGAGATCAAGTTGACATCATTATTACGAATGATGAGTTATATTTTCTAATCCCTCATCTATGACTATGGGTGTTGGGAAGAAACTTGAATCCAAGATTGTAGTATCCTCGTCACAGCCAACTGATATACATTCTGAATATATACCACCAATTTTTGTTCAAACATGGCAGAGTGTGTACTGTGATGCTAAGACCATGTGGATGGATCTGTGTGAAAGACTGCATATTCCATGAGTAAGGAATTTGAAAGCTTCTTCTGACATTATTTTTAAGGATAATGAAAATGAGGTGAGGACCTACATTCGAGAGATGGAAATGCTCAAATATACCACTGATGAATCAATTGCTACTACAAAGTGGGTGAAGGAAAATATAGATCGTGGTACCACTGAAGGGATTAATATTTCATTATTCAAAGAGTGGTGTGACATAGTAGATCAAGATTATGTATTCTTCCTTTCTAACACATTCTCTTCCATTTTGCAACATGAAATTTAGTCAAAACATTGTTACATTTGAGAAATATCATCTTAACTTACAATTGTGTAAAGGAAAAAATACTGAATTTCCTTCACCACAATATATCCCAGGAGGCACTGCTCTTGGAGCTACAATATCACCCTATGAATTAGGAGAAATATCTCCGAGACAACAAGCCCTGGAGGAGTAAATAGTGAGGGTTTTGGGATATCCAATACTTATCTTTGGGGATGAGGATGAAAGCCCTCCTAAAAAGGGGAAGATTCAATAACACTGAATAAAGAGATCCTCAGTTAAGGGTTTTCTTAGAAGTTTTGAGTAACCATGATAATCATTAATTTTATTCCTTATTCATGAAAAGGTATTTAATCTTACTAGGATTATAAGGTATTCATCTATTTCTTATTTGAAAGAATCTACTGATAAGGTTCAAGGAACCATAAATGGTGCTGCTGAACAGACACAAATTCATTCAAATCGCGTTGTTTCTAAAGAGTCATTGATGCCAAAATAACCCACATCTATTCCTAGAACTCCTCATGTTCCTACTATCAAAACAGAGGAGGCTTCTGGTAAATCAACAATACTTTATAAGGCTTAAAATGTAACAAAAATCATCTTCCTTTGTGTTTTAATTTTAGGTCCATAACATGCACCAGAAAATTTGGCTACAACTTACATTGACCCCATAACTATTTCTAAGGAATCTATTTAGTGTCCAAGGGTTTCAGAGGATGGTTACGAAGTAAACACGCCAAGTGTTCCCAGAGGTTAGACCAAAACTCGTATATGAGATATCATTGGATGAAATTATGTACATTGGCATTTATTTTGAAGAAATATAAGAACATGTTAATATATCAAATGCTTTAGAAGATTTTGGATTTCGTTGTATAGAATAAATAGGACGTGATTTCTCATTATTCGTCTTGTTAATCATCTAACAATTAACCTTCTAACCATTTTTTGTTAAAATATGCTGTTCCATCTAAAGAAACTGTTTCCACAATGATAAAGGAAGAAAGTGTTGGTATTATGGTCAACCCCACCCTTGTGGAGACATTTTATTGGGTGGTTCTTAAGATGAAATATCTTCCTAAGATTCACCATGAATATCATGAACATATTAATGATATAACACCTCATCTAGAGACATCCATCAAAATGGCTGAAACTGAGAATATTCAGGATGATTCTTCTCAAGCTGTTGACCTACTGATAGGCAAGAGATACTAATATTGTTATTGAATTCAATTTTGTTATCTCTTGATTCTAAACATAACTATACTACTTGATTTACCGTAATGGACTATCAACTTCAATGTCTAGGTCAAGGGTTGAAGCCTCTCCCTCATCCCAAACAATATTTTAAGGCAAAGCAACCATTGTTTAGGAAAGAACCGAACTGAGAACTTCCTTAAGGAAATTAGTCCTAGAATATATCCCTCCTTATGACAGTGATTCCGAATCGGACCCAGAACAACAAAAGGATCTCTGTATTTCCCATCATATTGCACAGAAAAACATTTGAAAGATAATATCTTAGATTACCCTTGAGAAACTACCTTCAAGAATTCCACAACTTTCATCTCAATTTATCACGCTTGGATTTGGCAGTTTTGAATACCGTGAAACTTATGCTATAGTAAAAGAGATTATTTAGAGGATGGAGAATGAGAAAAATCACAGACAATGCATACTAAAATACAAATTTGTCAATCAATATTGAACATTTTCAAGTAGCACTATCCTAGGCTGAGGCTAATCGTACTATAAAGTTGAAGGGATTGAAGTAGAAAATTAAATAAATTATTGTTCAGTGTCTGTGCCTTCAACAGGAGTCAGATATCATTATAGGGGAACATGACCAGCTTCATTGCCAATTAGGGGAAGTCTTAGAAGTATGGTGCAAAAGCTAATGCAGATGCTATAGAATCACTTCATCACTCTGAATATAATAAGGCTGGTCAAATAAACAATCTTCAATAGGAATATGACATGGCCCAATAGGCTCTAAAACAAATGAGTAATTATATATAAATCCGTTTATAATTTTTTATTTTTTTAACAAGGGAGATACTCTACTTTTTTGATCCTCCTCAATGAAAATGTTTCCTAAATGAAAAATATTTCGTCTTTAATCATTTCTGTTTTTACCTTCTCTAACTACTTTTGTTTTACTTAAGCCATTGGGCCTAGTACGAATAGTTTGATTTTTTCTAAGGTTATATGGAAAACCCTACAAAAATTATGTATCATGACTATTTATTGCAAAATATTACCTAAACCATAAAACATATGCACATTTAGTGATCTGGGACTCGACTTTTGTTCAGAGTTCCCTTTTAGGGTCCTCAATCAGGTGAGTACCACGTCTCTTATTGTTGGTAGTTTAGAGTCATGCATGATGGACTATAAAGAGCTAGTATTTATGGTCAAATATCATTGAACATAATTTTTGAAAGGAGATCCCAAACTAGACTCAATGTCTAATAATTTCTTTAATATTCATTAAATACTTCCAAGGGGAATCTTGAGCCAGGATTTTTATGGTCACCAAATATAAAACCTGTATCAACTTAAGGGTAGTCTTTTCTAATAACAAAATTACCCTTATTTTGACTAACCCATTATATGGGTTGTATTATGGTGGACCAAATGGGGAATATTCTACATAGCCAAGTAGTGGAATATTTTGGCTAATAGTCCTATTAGGTAGGAAACTTATGCAAGGCCACCTAAGGGAATGTACTGCATAGTCAAGCAAAACAGTTCTTAGGAATTTAATATTTTACTGGTGATAGGCAGGGGAAAATAATATTGTAGTGACTCAAGACCACAATGGGTTTTTTTACAATGAAAAGAATTTTAAAAAAGATAGGTCTATTTTATACTAACATATTTCATAAAAAAGAAAACCATTTCTATACAAATTTTTTGTATGATGAATGGTTAGAATTAATTATAAAGAGGAATTTATGATATTATATTATGCAGTTTTAAGTCACGTAGTGAGGAAATTGTTACTTTGCAGTTTTATGTCATGCTGTGAGAATATTGATACTGTGCAATTTTATGTCATGCAGTGAGGACATTGGTACTGTTCCGTTTTAAGTCATGTAGTGAGGATATTGGTACTGTGCAGTTTGAGTTCATGTAGTGAAGACATTAGTACTGTGCAGCTTTAAGTCATGCAGTGGGGACATTGGTACTATATGATCTTAATTCATGTATTGAGGACATTGTGTGGATTTAATTTATGTTTTTTATCTCTAACCAAAGTTATGATAATATCTCTAATTTTTTATAATTTATTTTGAAACATACTATCATATTCATGTATGGAAGGGAAAATGGTAAACTATGATTCGAGAATTTCTAAATCTGAGGAATGATATGGAAAAAGAGCTAAGGGAATTAGAAGATGTCTTTCTTCAAAGAATGAAGTTACCATTATATGAAAAACTTGTTATAGGGGTTTTGTTATGCATGGCCAATTGGGGCTTATGCTACATATCCAAATAGTAGAAACTTTTTACTGACAAACCTATTATGTATGTATCTTATGAAAGGCCACCGAAGGGCACGTGCAACATAGTCAGCCAAAAGGGATATTAAAAATCAGGCCTTCTACTTCTAAAAGCCGAAGAAAGTTTATGGAGATTCAGATTTTCCTAAGAATAGGGTTTGGTTTATGGATAAAGGTAACTGAATATGGAAAGGGTATTTCCAACAAAGATGTCAAAAGAATTATAGGAATTTGACTTTTATGAAAGTCTGACCCAAACATAAGAGGTATGATGTCTATAGTTTTAGGTCATATGACTAGGACCAAAAATGAAAATAGTATATGATATGTAGACAACTTATTCAAAGGCTATTTCATATTGTTTGGAACAAATGGAATTGGAAATGTGTAAACTATGTTCTTGAAGACATTCACTTTGGGAGAAATATAGTGGGACTAGTATACTTGAATGACTATTTTTAAAATATAGATTCTTGTATATTTTCATCAAAGTTTGAAGGGGACAAAGATACTATAATCAAGAATGAAGTTATGATTATTTGAAAAAACCACTATGGGGGTTGTGTTATGCAGGGCCAAATGGGGAATATGGTGCATATACAAATAATGGAATCTTTTGATTGAAAGGCTTGTTATGTAGAAACTTATGCAAGGCCACATAAGAGATCGTGCTGTATAGTTAGGAAAAAGAGATCTCATGTATTAGAAACTATTTCACTAGAAAATGTAATAATGATTATGATGATATGAAAACATTCAAGATTAATAGTGTGAAATATGGAAGGGGTTTATTCCAAATGCATATGAGAAATATTTGAAACATTGTGTGCCATTATTCTGACATCATCTTAGATAGATCTGATCTGTATGTAAAAAGAAAACATTCCTTGTTCAATCTGAATTATGATGTGATGTTTTATATCAGTCAATGACAAAATTAATAACCCCATAAGAAATTGAGACACCAAATCTATATAAATAATACTTTTACCCAATTCCTAATCACACTTGATTTATTATTTGTGTGAGAAACAAGGATTAGTATTGGTTTCACCTATAATATAATGGTGACATAGGTGAAGAATGTGATGTCATATTTCCATGCAGTTTATTTTCATGCAGTAAGGATGAAGATGAACTTATTTGAAATGAAAGTCTAGGTTTATTTAGACTAAGGGATAAAATCCTATTGCCAATACGTGTATTTATAAGGGCTAGAATCAAGCCATATGTAGTTCTTACAAAATTACCTTTGTAGGATTGATTCTTATACAAAGAACAGAGGTGTTTTTATCATGGATGGGCCCAATATTGGAGATATATGTATCGTAAATATCTCAAATAGATGAGATTCAAGCAGTACATAGTTCATTAAACAATCATTCCTCACTCCAATCGAGTTTGAAAAGAAGAATGGGGGATTTTGACAGGTTCTGAGAAAACGGTAAATCTTAAGACATAAAATGGTATAAGAACCAATTCATATATCTTAATGAAACACTATGTATTGATCTAATTCTTATACAGGAGGGGAAAATAAAATAAGAATATTTTGTGATTCTAGCTGGCCCCAAAATTGGAGATTTTGGCATCTATACGTATCTCATTGAAAATGAGAATCAATCCATACATAGTTCTTGAAAAAAGGTATCAATGAAAATCTGACACAAATATTGGAAAGAGAAGAACTCATGTGCTACTAAGAAGTATAAATGATGTCAATGATGTTTTCTTATGGAGGCTTCTAACATCAAATTGAGAAAACATTAGTCATACAGTTTGAGGACATGCAATGAGGACAAATGATGTCATGCAATTTACTTTCAGGCGACAAGGACAAAGATTCTACGCATTTTAACATCATGTAACATAGATGCTTATGGTTGATATGTAGTAAAATGTCTCCAAAATAGGATGTTTTACTATGAAATTTTTAGTCTTTCATCAAGGACACAAGGACTGTGAAGTTTTATGTCTTGCAGTAAGGACACGAGGACAGTGCAATTTTTAGTATTGCAGTAAAGACATTGTACTATGTAGTTTTAAGTCTTGTAGTGAGGATGTAAGGGCTATGCAGTTTTACGTCTTGCAGTAAGGAAATGGGGGTTGTGTAGTTTTTGGTCTTGTAGTAAAGACATTGTACTATGCAGTTTTAAGTCTTGTAGCAAAGACATTGTACTATGCAGTTTTAATTTTTGCAGTGAGCACGATATGTACAACTACCCAAAACATTTATTTAAGAATCTTGCATTGGTTGGATTTGTAATAAGCTCTACATCCATTTATATTAAGGAATAAGGTCCATTTTAATAGAACTTATATATGGAATATGGTCCTTCCCACTTTGGATCATGCTTTGGAGGTTTCTTCCCTAGTATCATTGGAGTCCTAAAGACAAATACCAAATCCCCTTGATGAAATGAATGGAGGAAAATTTTCATGTTAATAGCTCATGATATTCTATTTTTATAGACTTATAAATGATATGGATTATGAAATATTTTCTCATTTAATCGCTCCAGCTCATTAAACCATTTCTCAGACCTCTCATCTATAGAAAACTGATCACAGAATGCAACATCAAGTGAGGGTAATTTCATATCAATTGGAAAAACTTCTTCGGTTCCTCATTACAATGAATAAGGAGTTTCTTGAGTGGCAGTATGAATAGTTGTCCAATAAGCCCATAGTGAATTCAGAAGTTTATTTGTCCATGATTTCTTATTTTTATCCACCATTTTTTGGAGTATAGGTGATAGGTTCTTGTTGAAGTCCTCTATTTACACATTGGACACCACATGATAGTGATATGAGTGATTGGATCTGATATTATTCATCTGATATAAATTCTCTACCACAATGAAACACAAATTGGTGCCATTGTCCATCAAAATAGTATGTGGGACACCAAACCTATTGATGATGTTAGTTTTGAAAAAACTAACAATGCTTTTTGGATCTGAATTCTTTGAGAGGTATTGCCTCGGCCCATTTAGAATGAATGTTAGTACCAGTAAAAAATATACTTGAACTACTTATCTGTAGCTGGAGGTTAAGGTCCTACTATATTCATTCCCCAAGTGAAAAATGCCCATGAGTATTTAGCTGCATGTATCAACTCTGGGGGTTGATGAATGAAGTTTCTATGCACTTTGGTTGGATGACATTTCTTAGTGAAATATGTGAAATCCTACATCATGGAAGGGAAAAAGTATCAAATCCTTCAGATCTAGTCAGAGAGTCTGTGCCCAGACAGGTGGGCACCACAAGATCCTGAATGTAATTATTTCGTGAGAGGAGCTTTCTTTTCTCCATTAATACATCTGAAGATAATTCTATCAATGCCCCAATTATAGAGGATCTTTTTGTGGTCTAGACTATCATTAAGAGTAACATTGGCCACTCATCACCAGATCTGTTCTTTTTCATCCATATTGGGTGGAAGTACTCCATTATGATGATATTCCATGATGGCTATTCTCCATCCCATGGTATGAACATATTGATCAAAAATAAGGATAATTTCATTAATTTCCTTCATTATGGTCAGAAAAAAGGTTATACCACATGAAGATGTTCTATGCTAATGAATATCTCATCTTGATTTGGATCTCCCAAGGCTATGGATGCATTAGCCAGTGCATCTGGAAGGGCATTTTGTGATCGTGGGATATAAGACAATGTCAGATCTAAGGGAAATCCAGCCATTAACCCTCTTAAGTAATCACACTAAATAATTAAATCATCTTTTATGATAGAATATTCTCTATTTATTTTCTTTATTACCAATTCCTAATCACCTTTCACTATTATGTGATTCACTTGCACCTGATGTACCAATTCCAACCCTACAATGAGAGCTTGATATTCTGCCTCATTGTTGGTACCACCTTCCGACAATTGGAAATAATAAGGAAACATTGCCTTTTCTGGGGAAATAAGTACAATCCATAACCCATCATTGTTGATTTTAGTGTTTTCCATTCTATTCCATGTAGGACTTCTGGAGGCACCATCAAAGTAAATTTACCATGTTTGAGAATTGTCTTGAATATAGAAGACTTTTTTATCAGGAATTTCAGTATTTAATGATGTATCTCCTATAGATGGATGCTTAGCATGGAAGTCAGTCAAATCATGGCCTTTTATTGCCTTTTTGAAGAACAAACTGGATATCAAACTGTTGCAAAATAACTACCCACCGTGCCATACACCCTTTGAGCATAGGATGACTGAGGATAAATTTGAGCGGGTTATTGCAAGATACCAATTAGACCTTACGATGTCATAGATAGTGCCTCAATTCCAGAACTACAAATATTAATTATAGGCAGTAATATTCAAGACTTGAATACTAAGTTTATGCATCAATCATATTATGACTAAGATTGTAATGGTTTTTTTCATTCCTAGCATCATTATTTTGGGAAAGGGAGGCACCCTATAATCACTCTAAAGATATCACATAAAGAATAACTGACCTTCCTTCAACAGGTGGTATGAATACCATTGGAATCAGCAGATATTTCATGAGGGTATCAATTTCGTATTGACATTATTCAGTCCATTGGTAGGTGACTCCCTTCTTAATTAATCTGGTAAAGGGTAAACACATGCCGGCCAAAATGGTGATAAAGGGCCAAATATATTCCACAAATCCTTAGATTCCTCTTAATTCATTCAAATTTCGATTATGATACATACCAAGTATTGATTTTTTGAGGATCAACTTTTGATACCACGATGGCGTACAATGAATCCAAGGAACATTCCTGAGGTTACCCCGAAATCACCTTTCAAGGGGTTCATCTTCAAACTGTGTTGCTGAAGTTTTTGGAATATGGTCTCCTAGTCAAAAAAGTGATTGAAACATTTTCTAGATTTCACCTCCAAATCATCCACATAACATTCAACAAATTTCTTTACAAAATGTTTGAAGATATGGTGAATGGAACATTGGTATGTTGCGCATTCATTCCTTAATACATAGTGCATTACTCGATAGAAAAACACACATTGAGGGGTTATGAAGGCTATATATTCCTCCTCCTCCAGGGATATACAGATTTGATTATACCCAGAGTAGCAATCCAGGGTGGAAAGAGCTTCATAGCCATCCGTTGCATTAATTAAAATCTCTGTAATCAGAACGGGAAAATCAACCTTAGTACAATGCCAGTTAAGATCTCTGAAATCAATGAAAAATCTAATTTTCAAATTCTTCTTTCTCACAAGGAAAATGTTGTATAGCCATTTGGGATACTAAAATTCTATGAAAATTAAATCATTTATAATCATATCAAATTCAGCTTCAATTTTAGAGGAATGGGTTGGGTGCTTTCTTCTTGATACTTGCATGAATCCATGATGTTCATATAGAAAACCCAATTGAGGGATGGCTACATTAGGATTATGTCTGGTCATTTCTATATAATTATAATTAAATATATCTCGATGTTTCTATATAAATTTAGTATAAACCTCTTTCTCTTCAAAGGTAATGGCAGCACAAATTAGAGTGGGGCGTGGATTTTCTTCTAAACAGAGATTTATTTATCTGAGCTCATCAATAGTGGTAAAGACACCCTCTTCAAATTCTATAGGAGCATCTACAAGATCTTAATCAACTTATTCATTATGTTTTACCTCTTTTATTTACATTTTCATAGTATATGACAAGGAAAAACTCCCGGAGTATGTGGGGGAGTCAGTATTTGAATATCTCGAAGAAGAGGCCACCATATCTGACCCTACTGGTGACGAGGGTTCTTCCTGTGGTAATAAAGAGGAGATTAATGATTGAGAATAAACATTTGTGTCTTTCTATAGCATTGATATAGTTTCTTCTACTCTGGTTGATGAATTAGAGGCCTGTTGAAGTTTAGTGGATGAAATGAATACATCTCCATTTAAACTTCCATTATTTCTTGGTGGATTAAAAGTTTCTCCCATGTTGTTAGGCTCAATTGTCGCAATTGACAATATAGAAGTTATTGGATGAGTTATTGAATTTGGATTTACAATTTCAATTTGATTAATTGGTAACACATAATCAATACTCAAATGTATGAATTAATTTCATGGGACCTTTTCAAGTCCATTTGGTCATTAACATTGGTTATTTCTTTTGTTATGAAATTTGTTCCTTTAGTGTGATAAAACTCTACCTCAATGGGTTGAGATTCAGAAATTTTTAATGGATACATTTAACCATACAATTTCTCAGATTGTTTATTGATATAGTACATAAGACATTGGTGGTATGATGAAGGTATCACTGCATGTTGATGTAGAAAATGCCTTCCTAGAAGAATATTGATTGCTATGTCCTGACGAAGAACCCTGAAATATGAATTAGACACAAGATCTCCAAATGGAGTTCTGAGTGTAATTTCACCCTGAGGTTCTTGTTCATTCTTTGCATATCCTTAAAAAATTAATGTTGAAGGATAAAAGTCTAATTCAGTTAGGCCCAATCGAAGAAGTTTATAAACATGAATGGGGTTGACTCTGGAACCATTATCAAAGAAGGCCCGTCAGATGTCTATGTCATTTACCTTTACATATAAATAAAAAGGTCCGATATGTCCATGTACAACGTCATATTCATCTTCATCTGTTTAATATATGAATGTATGTAATTTTTCAAAATCATTCTCTATACGGTAATCCTCAGCAGTAGCAACTTCAATTTAAAACAATTGAGGACTTAAAAAAGCCTCAATGCATGCTTCTCAACAAACTTTTGACAGATTCAAAGCATCTAGAATTGACATAATGGTCTATACATAGACTGATTGTTTTAAGACATCATTATTTTGGTCCAATGGTCTACATTTCCCCGCTTGGAGATGCGGTTTTGTAGGTTCTTTGGAAGTTGATTCTTCTGATGAAGTCATATCCTCTGTCAGAGTAGAATATGGAAATACTCTTGGATTTGGTAGATTATACTGACTAGATATATTCATTTGTTTAGAGGAAGATAAGGTGACTTATAATATGTCCTCCAAAATTGTTGTCTCAGAACCAAACCACTCTTGCATTGAAGAAAGTCCATGTTCCTGTTGATCTTGCTGACGATATTTTCCAGGAGTTTAGGCTGTATATATGGTTCGAGCAATGGTTGAGTCAAAATGGTGGTTTCTAGAATTCCCACGTATTCCCTTTTATCATGGACCTTGGCCTCTTCCTCTAGTTCCCCAATTTGGTATAAGGAACTCCGACTCATTACAATCAAAATCCCCATTTGTACAAGGATACATTTAGTGGATAAAGTTGAAGGAACCAAAGATTAACTCTTCATCTGATGAAGTTTCTTCTTGACTTTTTAATTCTGGTTGTGTCATTTAACAGGGTGGTTCCTGTTCTTTTGAAATAGATGGCATGAAATCTTCTAGGTTCAATGAATAATTGGGACTTAATGTGATCTCATCTTCTTCTAACTACTCTTTGTCCTTATAATCAGTTCACTTATTTATGGAACAAACTTTTTATGTAGATGGATTTGCTGTGGAAGGAGTGGCAGAAGACACAATCAGTTGTTACAATATTGTCTTTAAAATGAAATGAGTCGGGTTGATCATTTTCCTAATCATCCAATTATCATATTTCTACACATTTATACTTTTGACATCCTTCCATTCACCCTCTTCCACTGGATCGGTAGCAGTAACACATGCTACTTGATCTAATAGAATTTTCAGTTTTACTAGTCCAAAGTCTACCATCTTTTTAAAGAGTTCCTTGAAAAAAAAACATTACTGGAAGGGATTTCCTAACATCTGTTGAAATAGAGAATGCTTTAGACACTTTTACTCTGGGGCGCGTGCGCATCCGTCACGCGGGGGGAGGACGCACAGCTTGTTGCCCCCATTCCCGCTTTCCAAAGGCGGGCGACATCCATTCCTTGTTCAAGGATGTTTCCTCCTTGATCAAAACCGGGATGATGGGATGTCATTTCTTCCTTCCATGGATTCCTCCTCAGAGCTCGTCACCTAGTCCAGGTCTCCTTTATAGAATTAAGAAGGGTTCGTGAATCTCATTCCCGGCACCATATCTTTATGGACACCAGTTAATTACGCTGCTTCCGTCGGGACACTCCAAGGGGTCTGGTTGGGGCAGAAACCTTGGGTGAGGAGAATAGTCACACTGGGGTGTTGTTGGTGTGCCCTGATGCTGGGAGATTGACATGTCTATCTTCTGTCCCTTATTATAGGCCTTCTCGAGGGCACAGTATCCCGAGGCATCCCACATCTAACATGGGTAATTGTGTGCCATATTAGGTTTTCCACATCCTCCCATGTTTAACACAGGGTATGCCACGAGTTTAACATATTTCGGAGACGAATCGGACTGATCGGAACACTGAGAGTGGATCAGATTGAAGTACCCCTAGGGGGAACACCGATATTGGGGCCAGCACATGGGAGGCTTCCTGGATACTATGGAGTGGAATGAGGTGGCATGATCCCATTGGGATCTAGCGACCCAGGTAAGGATCAGGATGGGTGATGGAGTGAAGAGGGGCTTGAACATCATGGAGGCTTCCTACATACCCCCATGGCAGGGAATCAAAGTCCACGTAGTTCGGTGGTATGGTGGGACACCTGAAGAGGTGACCTGTGATAATTAATTCATGGACTAGATCCTGGATGAAGTAAGACCTCCGGGCTAGGGCATGAGCTTCCCGAGGCACGTGGTCTTGAGGGAGAGGTCAGGATGAGATGTGGGTGTTGGATATGGGGCTTACGCTCTGAGACGACCCATAATGGTGGTTTTGAACCAACGCGGTGGGGTCAGATCAACTGAGTGATGGGGAATATGGGGATTACGCTCTGACGTGGCCCATAATGGTTGTTGTGAACCAATGCGGAGGGGTCAGAACAACTGATTGATGCGGAATATGGGGCTTACGCTCTGTGGTGGCCTATAATGGTGGTTGTGAACCGATGCAGAGGGATTGGAACAACTGAGTGTTGGGGAATATGAGGCTTATGCTTTGAGGCGGCCCATAATGGTGGTTGTGAACTGACACAGAGGGGTCGGAACAATTGAGTGATGGGATTGAACCTCATGGAGTCTTAATACGTATCCCCATGGCAGGGAATCAATGTCCACATAGTTCGGGGCATACAGTTTAACTTCATGCGGGATGGTATATAGTTTAATTTCATGCGGGACGAGGGAATACAGTTTAACATAATGCAGGATGGTATATAGTTTAATGTAATGCGGGACGAGGGAATACGGTTTAACATCATACGAGACATGACATTTGGGGCTTACGCACTGAGGCGGCCCATAGTGTTGGAGAACCGATGTGAAGAAGTTGGAACAACCTGGTGGTGGGATTGAACCTCGTGGAGGCTTCCTACGTACCATGCGTTAGCACAGATCAAAGTCCCCATAGTTCACTGGGATTGGGCTTACGCTCTGAGGCGGCCAATGGAGGATGTTATGGTCGATGCTCGCTCAAAGCCCACGTGAGTCATGCTCGGTGTGAGAAGCAAGAGGCAGTAGGGACCAGACGATCACGTCGTGAATGGTGCGGCCATGAGAAGCGGAAAGGGGATTACGTGTGGTTAGAGTCCCTTGGTACCTAGACATACTCCAGGATGGAGGCCCGTGGTGCGACAAAGAATAGAGGGAGAGTGATTTCGGATCGGGAAAAGAAGATTCCTCATTCTTTATCACGCCCTCCCCTGGCCATGGAAGTGGGGAAGTATAGAGGTTCATGGGTGAAACCTTCCACAATAGAGGCTAGGGTATTACGCTCTAAGGCAACCCTTCCCCTGGGGTCAAATGCCACTCTGAGAGGGAGGATCCCATTCCATGTGAGGAAGATTCCATTCCCATGGAGATGGAAGGCATAAAGAATGTTCATGCCTGGGGACCCTTGCGTGTGAGGCATGGGGTCAGATCATAGTTTAATGTCATGTGGTGAGGATGAGGTGCTTTGCAGTTTAACATCCTACAGCTCGGATGAGGTGGGTTCGCTCCACACCCCTAGGGATTACATGCCCAACACCCTCTACCCCTTGTGGGAGGGAAGGCATTGGCATGGTCGTAGTGAAGGGGGGGGGGGGGGGGGGGCGCATGTCGAACCATCGAGGGGTCCACGTTAGCGTGGCTATGTGAAGAAGAAATAGATGTTAGTGTGCCTATGTGAAGAAGCATAAGGCAATGAAACACAATGGGAAACACCACCGAAGGGACCTTGAGGTTACTTCTTACGATCCTGGAAGGCTGTATGGGAAAACAACACATGGCGTGCATGCCCAGTATGGAGGACATCAGGCGCCTATGTAGGGAGGCACCCAGGGGGTGCAAAGGTGTGGATCCCTATGGTTTACACGCAAATAGGAGGTTTGCAGGTAAAACACATGGTTGGCACGCAATTGGGGGCAGAGGGATTGCATGCGGCAAGGGGGATTGTGCGCACCAGGCTTGGATTGTGCGCAGGAGGAAACGACCGATTCCTATGGATTGGGAGAAACCTAAAGACGAGATTTCGTGCGATTTGGAAGCAATTTCTCACAATTGGATGGATTGTGTGTGGGGGTGAAGGGATTGCGCGCAAAGGAAGAACCCTGAGTAGTTTGGAAAATTCACATAAGCTTGTGGGATTTCTTGTAAAGGCGAACCCCGGGGCAAGGTTGCGCGAAATTGGTTATTACCTGGAAGTCATATTGCGTGCGCGGAAGTCCGATTTGCATGCTCGGGAGCTGTTCCAAATTCATTAACCCCAAAACGGTTGGGGTCTCCTTCTATTTATATGTATTCACCAGCGCAAAATCAGGGCGGCGCGTGAAATCTTCCACGCCGGGCCCTGTCGGCGTGCAAGGTCTCCCCGTACGGAATCAGGCGTACAATTTTTCGCACCGCATCGGTTCTTCTTCACGAATCTGGGGAGTCCTTCGTGCAAACAACATTTTTCCACGTGAGTACCCTTTAATTTCACACACCACATCCGGGCCCTCTCGACCGGGCCTCTGAGTCCGAATATGACTTCATTTCGTCATTTTGAAACCTCCTCTAGGAGTTACAGAATTTTTTCGGCATCTAAAAATTCCCCCCCTCAGAATTAGATCGGCGAGAGGTCTCAACGATCGGATTCCGAGGGAAACTCCGAAACGCCAAAGTGGTGGATCTCCTGGTCACATTGCATGCAAAAATCCATCGGTCCCGCAAAACTCTAGCTCGACATGGAATTCGATTTCCATGCGGCGTAGAACCCTGGACTTGCCTATAAAAAGGGGTGATGGGTCCCATGTTCCATACTCATGCTTTTCCACATGATAGGCTCAATGATCTCGTGTGCGAAATTGCTTCCGCGGCTGCGCGTAAAAAACACTTTGGCAGCACGGAATTCCCTTTGAATTTCGGGCACATTTCCGTGAAAAAATGGGGTATTGCACACCAACGATGCTGATTGCGTGCCTCACTCCTGAATTACACACAACACGTCCAGATTGTGTGCACCCCTTTCTGATTCTGCACACCTCTTCCTGATTTCATGCAACTCTGATGAAAACTCAGAATGGCTGTAAACCAAGTTGATGAGGGGGGAGTCGCTGCTCGTAGAGCCAAAATGGCGGCAAATGAGGAGTTTTATGGCACCAAGGTGGTCCTTTCCAACAACCTAACCATGTTCAACTTGCTGACCCCTGCCCAGAAGGAGTATCCTCTATCTGACAACCTCCCGCATTGGAACATCGGCATCCTGGAGGAGGTTCCTCTGCCGGGCTTCGAGTTGGACACACCGTGGTCATGGGTGACCCAGGAGGATGGGATTCCCCGCTAAAACATCACCAACAATGGCCATCCTACCCAGGAAACCAGGAACATGGACATATGTGTCCTGAACCCAAGGAACAGGACCATTACCGGGGATGAGCCTGCTGTAGAGGATTCTCCAGCCCTCTACGCAAACACGCTCCGTCCGAGCATCATGAATGACACTAAGGGCTAGCTGAAATATTGGGACCTGCGGTACGGGGGTAACATTACCAGTGACTGGTCCTGGGCATTCTGGGTTCTCCATACATGCGACCAGTTTGGGGCCGAGCTGCAGCATATTGGCCTGTTCGAGGCGGTATGGATGTCGCAGTTACACTTCCACCACCAACCTGAGCTCGGGCCGGAGATATTCACCTGGTGGTCCCCTAATATGAACACATTCCACCTTCACCATGGGGATGTTGGAATCAGCCTCTGGGACGTTCACTGCAACGGAGGTATCCCACTAGAGGGCTACCAATACGACAAGTCCGTTCCTCCAAATAACACCTGGGAAGATATGTCACGGACCCCCTTGCTGACATGGCACCTATTGGAGCTAGCCAAAGAGAGGCTGGCGGTCATGGAATTCATGAGGGACATTACCTACAAGGGATCGTTCAGCCAGTTCCTGGAGAAGGACTAGGCGATCGAGATGCTGGGACGGGGTAAACGGTGCCCAAACGCGGCTCAGAGGTGCAAGGATGGGTCGTATTGGAGGACCATGGAGGCGGTGCAATACCAATCGTGGGACTACCGTGTCATTGAGGCCCAGGACCCGAACATCTGGTACGCCGGTTTCCTTGCTACCTTCCTAAGCGGGTGGATCCTGCCGGTGCGGGATGCGAGGATGGGCATCCGTCCAGCAACACTGGTGATGGCGGGCACCATGGCCGCCAACAAAAGGTTCAATCTAGGGGTCCCCGTACTGGCTAGGTTTTATGCCATTATGGGATGCTTCTCTAGAGGGGGGTCGCCACGGAGGGTACGTTTCCCCTTCCAGATCTTCCACAGCTGGGTGGCGGCTCATCTCGGCGGGTATACTTTTCCGAATGCCATTCGTCCTCCGGGAAACGGCCTGCGGCCATATATGCTGAACATTGCCGGGGTGACGCAGATGACGCTCAATGAGGAGGGCTTAAGGATCTGAATCAGTAACCACACCAATTTCAACTTCAGACAATTCCCCACCCCAGTCGGCCAGATGGTGGACAATGGGCGAGATTCACTCAAGTAGCATGAGTATTTTCAGAGCATCCGGGGTGGGGTGATCATGGCTCGGATCGACAGGAAGGTGATCTGTGAGCCCTAAGTGCCATCATGATTCGCCAGGAAATTCGGGTACCTCCAAAGAATGCCGAAGAAGGTATTCACGAATGTCTGGGAGGAGGAGAATCCCTGCGTCTTAGTCCAGATGTGGTTGATGGTCACCACTTTTGGCTCCATCGACGTCATCATCCTTCCTCCCACCGGGGTCGATGTTGTCCTAGCAACTGAGTACGCCGAACACTGGACCATTGTGTACCCTGAGGGTCTTTTACGAAAGAGATTTTGGCAACTCGAGACTACCCACATGGAAACCAGGCGACGAGGGAGGAAAGGTGTTGTTAGAAGGGGGGAACCAGGGGCGCACCAGGCAGCGAGGCCTGCGCAGGCCGGGACCTCAACAGCGAGGACATCATGAGGTGTCGCCGCGACATCGTTGCCCGGACGGGGGTCACACTAGGCGTCTAGGGAACTTCCCGGGAAGCAGATAAGATACCTACTCGAACCTTCCCAAGACGAAATTTTCATGGCACTGTGGTCAGCCTGGATGACCCTGCGATAATCAATGAGCGTTGAAGCGATCTGGTAGAAGATAATACAGAAAGGGATCCAACTGCTAGATGTTGGGCTCCTTCGAGTTACCGACAGTGTAAAATTCCATTGGAGGCATGCCTATATGATGACCATGGACACATACGCGTGAAAAAGGGGTCCATGTGTAGAGCCACCTTTCCTGGTGAAAGTGATGCTCGACCAAGAACACGATCCAGAAACGATGCCGTCGGGAGAAGGTGATAGTGACGAGGAGTCAGAGGGAGATGAGGAAATAGGAGAAGATGAAGGTGAAGGAGAAGATGAATGAGGAGAAGGAGAACCCGAAGGTGAGGGGTTGCAGGGGGCGACCTACCAAGGGAGTCTTCGGGAGAACGGGGAAACTGTCGGCTCTGATCTTGACCTAACCGAGATATTCGAGATTTGTCTCTATCATCATCCATTTTCTTTCTTCGTCCATTCTTCTCTAAAATTTATAACCCATCTCTCTATCTCACTCAGGAGCACCTATGTGCTGATAAGGTTTCCCCAATAGAGGAGGGAGTAGAGGCGCCGGTGGGACAGGATGAGGCTCCGACACCCATCATTGAAATAACAAGCACTGAGGGGTCTCCTGTTACGACAGCTCCTGTAGCGGCCAGAACACTAGAGGCCGACGATCTGGGTTCCTATAAGTCCCATGATTTACTACTAGCGCTTAATATCAAAGATCCCATCTAACCAAGGTTCTCCTTGCGCAGTGATCTCGAAATTGGAGGCTCGTCAGGATTCTGAGCCTGGGCCACCTGTGTGCGAACCAGCGGCGACCATACCACCTCATCCAGAACATACTTCCCGAACTGAGTCAGCCCCAGAAATTGGTGAGCAGGGGGAATCAGACATCAACGACGCTGTTATTGGGGCGAGGCTGGAAGCTGACGGAGGCAGCGTCGCTATTAGGGCATGAGAGGAAGGTCACCCGGATGTTGAGGATCTTATTCCTCAGGAAGACATCCCTGAGGCAGATCCTGATGCCGACCTACTGGATGCCTTTCCTATATATCAGCCTACTGATCCCAATGATATAGATGACTTAGACTCAGAAGTGGCTGAGGAGAGCCGGATGACATGATGCAAAGGGTGGAAGTGTATCCAACGCTTTCTTAGGCATCCCCAGTCATATTGGCTGAGGTGTATGGGATCACTCAAGACCTGGATGCATTATTGTGCATCGGAGGGGCTAACGCTCAACGTCTTCATCTGACGGTCCGTGATTACATGGCCGCGAAGATACATGAGAGCAGCCGGTGCACCGACGTTTCCCAGTGTTGGGAAAGATCAGCGAGCACCCAAGAATTGCTGAGGGAGGAACAGGAGGTTTGGCGCCTCGAAGGGTAGGCGGTAGAGAAGGAGGACTTCATTGCAACATGCTCTCAAGTCATGGAGCAAATGACAGCCCCACTAGATGACGCCCAAGAACAACTGATGGAGGTGAGTCACCAGATGATTGTACTTCAAACCGAGCAGGCGCAGGCACATGCTAGGGTTGGCGAGCTGCGCTCTACGGCTACTGATGAAGAGAGAGTCTTCAAGGAGCATGAAGAAGTCCTAGAGGCTACCAGCCAATGGGTAGCAGTGTTGGAAAGATCAATCCAGCATGCTGATCCCTACGGGCTCTGTTTTGTCCATCTCATGAACTTTTTTCTTCCACTGCTCAATATTTTGATCTAATGTATGGATCAATCTATTTATCTGTAACATTGGTTTAATATGCTCACCATAATTCTGAAATGAATAACAACTCACCCCTAAGCTCCTTTGGGTCGCACCAATTGTGAGGAATAATGGATGCTTGTGTTATCATTTCCTCCAACTGTGGGGCATTAACCAAGCTTCAGGCATCCGAACTCGGGCCTAGATTTCTGAGAAGAGGACCTTAGACCGATGGATATACCATCTTCTCAATGTATTCTGACACAAAATTGGGGAAATGTCGGGGGCATTGAAATCCATACGAACATATAGAGATGAAAAAGGTGAATTATGTTACCCTAATTCTAAACACTATAGAAGCGCAACGAAGGATGATAACTATTAACCGTGGCAGAAACGCAACATCCTTATCGCGTTGGCCTGAAATGGTGACAAAAAATGAGGTCTGACCACTGACCATGTTCGCAACACGAGGCCTAACTCAAATATCATGAATCAGTCTTTCGGAAGGTTGGCCTAAGAAAGCAAGCAGACCAAGGTCTATTATCCATAATGTTACAATAGGCAGACCAATGGTCTATCATCCATATTGTTACAGCAGGTGGACCATGGTCTATCATCCATACTATTAGGGAGTGACATCAAACATGACATGTCTTCCGGAACGTTGGCCCAGGACATCAGGTGGACCGTAGGTCAATCATCCATATTGTTCTAATAGGCGGACCAAAGGCCTATCATCCATATTGTTGTAGCAGGCGGACCAGATTCTATCATCCATACTATTAGGGAATCCCATCAAACATGAAATAGTATAAGGATCCGAATAAAGATCATGCAAATCATGGAATGTGGAGTGGTGGTTTGTTCGAACAGAGTCCAACACTCCCAAAATTGCACCACCGTGGCAGAGGCGAATTAGGAGGACACATCAATCTAGATACGGATCATCCCAATTTTCAGACAGGACCTCTCTGGCGAGAGAATTGTCACTTCCCAACATTACTATTGGGCTTCTCGAACTTATCCGGGGTAGACATCACAATTACACCACTCCCCAAGAAGTCAGGCCGAGGGCTGATGATTAGCCACTAAATGAGGATAATATTAAATGTTAATTTATTTAATATTTATGTTCTTTATTTTTTATAAACACCATTTTAGATCATTTTACACTTCTAACATCATTTCATATTGTGATTGTAATACCTTCTTAAAATGCACTATTATGTGTTACATTTTTTAACATCATTTAAAGTACCAAATGATTCATCTGATTTTAAGGAATTTAATTATTCATATTTTAATTTAATACTTTGGGAAATTGATCTACACTTCAATATGAACATGTTGCATTCAGAGATCAATGGAGAATTCATGGAAAAAGATTGGGATATTTTGTGATGAAAGGAAGCAACTTTAGAGAAGGCAGATTGGACACCAGCCCACAGATTCGAATATGCGGCCCACCATACAGGCCCAATGAATCCCCAAATTCATGTTATGATAGAAGAAATACATAGGAACATATCATTCTTCAGGATCTAGTGCTAATTCGGTCTCTATTGTGGTCATTTAGGTGTCCCATGTAAGAGATAAAATTCTGAGCCAGATTCTGCGGCCCAGAAAAATAGTCAACTATTCTAATAATATCTCTGACACCAAAACTCCAAATGGGCCAAAATTTTACAGGAGGGTAGGAGACATCCGGGTATCCATTTTCTGCTTCTATGGACCACTCTGATTAAGCCATCTTGAAGGTCTTCCAACCGTGTCTGTTCGGTGGAAGAAATCTAGCTGCCACCTCGGGTCAAGGGTGGAAAAGTCTCCTCTCCCTTACTTACCACCACCCTAGGCCTACCATACTCAAGTGGGATCTTTTTTACTATAGGAGGCTCGACACAAGTCTCCAAAAATTCCTATTTAAGGCAGTGGGGGTGAATGAGTTTTTCATCTTTCTGCTTTCTTTCATTGTAATGTTATGCTACGATTTTGTTGTCTCAAATTTGTCTTCCATATGTAAATTGTTTTAATTCATCCCTTTTTCTTAAAAAAAGTTCTTCTTCTCTTATTATTATATTACTTTCCTTATCACTTTGATACCGTTGGTTCAATTTTTGAACTTGTTCATACCAAACCATG
Source organism: Viscum album (assembly GCA_963277665.1). Lineage (NCBI taxonomy): Eukaryota > Viridiplantae > Streptophyta > Magnoliopsida > Santalales > Viscaceae > Viscum > Viscum album. The sequence continues at coordinate 1,669,377,450 of OY728160.1, forward strand.
TGATATTATCACACAACGGTGGAGTGATTGTTATTTTATTGAGTTTTTTACTTCTCCATTTCTTCCCTCATGAGTATACTTTCCGCTTTCATTGAAACCATAGAATCAATGGAGGGCTATCCCACATATGGATTGATCCAAGGGAGTATAAAGGGGCTGGATTCGATGTTATTTATCACCTCATTAATGTATAATCACTTCTTTAATTGAGATTTTTATTTGATGATTTTTAATCTCCATCGTCCTTGTTGAATTTAAGGCCAAACACATCAAGTGGTAATACGAGCCTTTACTTTGAAGTGCTCAAAACTTTGATCCTTCAAGTATATAGGTTATTAGTATTAAAGGGTGTAGGAATTAAACTATTAAGTGATGATGTTGTTTTATCTCCTTAAATGAACCCATCTCAAATATAAGAAATTGAAATCATTGAAAAGGAAATACGTCCAATACACCCCGAGCGATAACTTAGGATCAACTCATTATTTTAAATTGAATTAACTTATGTCTATTAGAGTTCCATTAAACCCATCTAAAATCAACCCAAGTTGGCTACTTCATAGCCAAAAACATTCCATATAATGTTCATGTCTATAGGTTACTTCTTAGGTTTCTGAGGATTCGATAACCCAAGATAAACTATAAGGACCATCTTACCTTCTTCTCTTGGGTAAATTTGAGAAAGAATCAAATTTTGCCACCATTTTTGGGGACCAAAGTAAGTTATCTTAGATATTATCATTCTTTTTTTCATCCCTCTTCTCTGTTCTCACTCCCTCACTCCTATGGAAATCAATTTTGAACAAGTCCAAACATGGGAAACCTATCCCTACTTTGATCACCCAACCCCATGTGTGATGTAAAATGACCATCCTAATTTCTACATGTGGGATCATCAACAACCTAACGAACCACATTATTTTTACCCCTATGATCCAAAAAACATCCCAACATATAATGACTTTAAATCCCCACAATGCCAATCTGAACACCCTCTTGTGCAATTCCAACAAATTAGTTATCCCCCTAGAATAGAACATTCGGATCAACCACTTATCCATACTAATCCACATCCATTACATGAAAAAACTATGTCAACAAGTGGAGATAATAAATTTTGAGGTTTCATCATTGAGGTTAGAACTACAAAGAATTAAAACTTTTGAGGAACCCATCCCTACACAAAGTATCCATTTCTTAACCTTACGTGAAGTGTCTACTTTACCACAAACCTCTCATGAATTTACTGAAGAGAAAACCTTTGGATTTGGGGATGATAAAGAGGATCATGGAATTGTTGAAGGGTATTTAAATTAGTTGGAAATTGACTTTTTGGATTCAAAAGAGGATAATGTGATATTATGGATTGAGTCTCCTAAGTATAACTCCATTGATGAATTTTCAAAAAAACCAACCATTGAACCATTGAGAGAAATAACAAACATTGAGTCCATACCCATTCCAAAAATTGATCTTTCCAATTTTTTGGTTGAATCTTATATTCAAAAGGAACCAATTCTATTGAGTAATTTTGAAAATGAAACTGAGTTTGATTCAAAGTTCCAACCTATGATTGAATGTGTTAGCCGAACCGAACATGAACGAAAGGACTTTCCATCCACCCTCAAGTTTCCATTAATTGGGGATAGCCAAAAAGATCCAATTTTCACAATATCTTATCTTGAAACAAAAAAATATGGAATGATCATTGATGTCTTAGGAAAGACTATAAGGGAAACTAGATCAACCATTTCTGATATTCCTTAGATTTTACCACTCTTTTTAGAACATAGGATTGTGTATGAAACAAATTATAAAAATAGAATTAAACTTAACCTAGTAGAATTGGTGAAACATGTGGTCCTTAAAATAATGAAAGTTTGTATTGGGTAAGTTGTGGGGTTCAAGTTGTGCTAACGACGTTAAACAAAGCGCTGCATGGTAGGCAACCCATGGTTTTAAAGTATCCAATCATTTTGTTGTTTTAATAAAATTTATATATTAAATAGGATTAATTAATAATTTTGATATTTAAAAATTAAAAAATAGACTGTTGACCTATTCTTATATTATGAGTATGGATGGGTATGAAAGGGGAGCACCATATTTATCTGTGTCACATGGTGTGATCCTTGAGTAATGCCTTACCCAAAAATTTAAAAAGAAGACAATGTATCATCAATTTATTTTATTTTATATATATACTTATATTTTACTTATATATATATGTAATGTTTTGTTTTGTTTTTTTCCTTTTTCCACTAGGGAACTCTGCAAGTGACATGGATATCAAAGAAATAAATTGGAGGGGCAAGAACATCAAAATTCAACCACCAGGTGACTTCATTCCATGATCCTAATATTTCAATTTCCTTATTGAACTCCCCATTTATTCCTCTACCCCATTCTAAATTTTATTTTTATGAAAATAGGGATAGATTCATTTTAAGTTGGGGGGGAAGATAAAAAAAATGCTTTTGTGTTAAAAAAATGAATGATTTAAAAAAAATTGTAAATGGAAGGAAAATTCCATTAACATTGAACATGGTAATACACATTGCACACTTTGAAACTGAATATCAAATAATTTAGCATGCCCCAATTTTGATTTTAATCCTTTTATAATTTCATGAGCATAGATTTTGGAAAGTGTGGTTGTCCAATGTGATATTTCATCATTTATATTTTCATCCAACAAAAGATCACAATGCACATCCTTTGGATAGTGGGGTATTAGTTTGAGTTCATGGGGTCCCCCAAATAAATATCATAGGTTTGTTGATCATTTTAGTTTTAGTATGAGTATTCAAAAAAAAAATTAAAAAAACAAAAAATTTGCGCATAGAGAAATGAAATAACCTAATGCGTGGCTTTCGGCACTTGGGGATCGGGACTCCATAGTTGTCTGACCAGAGTTAGTAATTTTATCTCTATTTTTGGTAATTTGAAATTTTTTTGACTGACTTAACTTGAGATGATGCTCGAGTATTTGGGATTCACTTGGTTCCCTATGGTATTTGAACCTAGGAGCCATTGGCAAAGTCTCGCTACATGGGTTGACTCTTTTGGGGGCAATTTCAATTACCATGGAAAAAATGAAAAAAATCAAAAAAAAAATTAAAAAAAATTGAATACTCATCTTAATATGGAAATGTGATTCCACCAAGCACTTCTGTCATTTTCCCATTAAATAAATATGAACCCCCATGTCTATTGTGATTCACAACACATCCTCATACTTAATTGATATTGGATGAAATATGTAAATGCATTTGAACAAAGGAATGGGATTGGGATTGAGATCTGCTTATTAAACTATCTTGTATTAAAATATTTTGATGGGTTCCATGATGGTTTGGTATAATGGCTTTTGGTGATCATTGTGTATTAAAATGTTTTTGGAAAAGGAAATTTGAATTTCATATTGTTGAGATATATTTTGCTCGGGACTAGCAAAACTCAAGTTGGAATGTGTGATTAGACACTAAATGAGGCTAATATTCATTGTTAATTTATTTCATATTCATGTTATTTATTATTAATAAACACCATTTTAGTTCATTTTACACTTAGAACATCATTTCACATTATGATTGTAATACCTTCTTAAAATGCACTATTATGTGGTAAATTTTTGAACATCATTTAAAGCACCCAATGTTTCATCAGATTTTAAATAATGTAATTATCCATATTTTAATTTTATATTTTGGGAAATTTATCTACACTTCAATATGAACATTTTTCATTCAGGGATCAATGGATAATCCATGTAAGAAGATAGGGATATTTTGTGATGAAAGGAAGCATCTTTAGAGAAGGAAGATTGGACATCATCCCACTGATTCGAATGTGGGGCCAACCATATAGTCCCAATGAATTCCCCCATTCGTGGGATGATAGAAGACATATATAGGAACATATCATTATTCATGATCCAGTTCTAATTCGGCCTCCATTGTTGTCATTTAGGCGTCCCATGTTAGAAATAAAATTCTGGGCCAGATTCTGCGGCCCAGAAAAACAGTCCACTAATCTAATAATATCACTGACACCACAACTCCAAATGGGACAAAATTCTACAAGAGGTTAGAAGACATCCGGGTATCCATTTTCTGCTTCTATGGACCACTCTTATTCGGCCAGATATAAGGTCTTCCAAGCATGTCTGTTCAGTGGAAGCAAGATGGCGCCACCCCGGGTCAAGGGTGGAAAAGTATCCTCTCCCTTACATTCCACCACCCTAGGCCTACCATAATCAAGTGGGATCTTTTTTACTATTGGAGGCTCGACCCAAGGCTCCCAAAATACCTATTTAAGGCAGTGGTGGTGAATGCGTTTTTCATCTATGAGCTTTCTTTCATTGTAATGTTATGCTGCAGATTTGTTGTCTCAAATTTGTCTTCCACATGTAAGTTGTTTTAATTCATACTTGTTTCTTAATAAAAGTTTTCTTCTCTTCTTATTATGTTATTCTCATTATCACATTGATACTGTTGATTCAAGGTGTAAACGTTTTCATACCAAACCTTGTGATATTATCACACAACGGTGGAGTGATTGTTATTTTATTGTGTTTTTTTTACTTCTCCATTTCATCCCTCATGAGTCTACATTCTGCTTCCATTGAAACCATAGAATCAATGGAGGGATAACCCAATTATGGGTTGATCCAAGGGATTAGAAAGGGGATGGATTGCATGTTATTTATCACCTCATTAAGGTATAATCACTTCTTTAATTGAGATTTTTAATTGATGATTTTTATACTCCATCGTCCTTATTGAATTTAAGGCCACACACTTCAAGTGCTAATATGAACCTTTACCTTGAATTGATAAAAACATCGATCCATCAACTGTATAAGTGATTAGTATTAAAGTGTGTAGGCATTAAAACTGTAAGTTATGATGTTGTTTTATCTCCTTAAATGAACCCATCTCAAAAATAAGAAATTGAAATCATTGAAAAGGAAATACGTCAAATCCACCCCGAGCGATAACCTAGGATCAAATCATTATTTTTAATTGAATTCACTTAAGTATATTAGAGTTCCTTTAAACCAATCTAAAATCAACCCATGTTGTCCACTTCATAGCCAAAAATAGTTCATAGAATGTAAGTGTCTATAGGTTACTTCTTAGGTCTCTAAGGATTCGACAACCCAAACTAAACTACAAGGACCATCTTACGTTCTACTCTTGGGTAAATTTGAGCGAGAATCAAATTTTGGCACCATTTCTGGGGACCAAAGTAAGTTATCTTAGACATTATCATCCTTTTTTCATCCCTCTTCTCTGTTCTCACCCCTCACTCCTATGGAAATCAATTTTGAACAAGTCCAAACATTGGAAACATATCCCTACATTGATCACCCACCCCCATGTGTGATGTACAATGAACTTCCTAATTTCTACATGTGGGATCATCAACAACCTAATGAACCACATCATTTTTACCCCTATAATCCACAAAACATCCCAACATATAATGAGTTTCAATCCCCACAATGTCAATATGAACACCATCTTGTGAAATTCCAACAACTTAATTATCCACCTCGAATAGACCATTCAAATCAACCCATTATCCATAATAATCCACGTCCATTACTTGAAAAACTATGTCAACAAATGGCGATAATTAATTTCGATGTTTCATCATTGAGGTTAGAACTACAATGCATTAAAACATGTGAGGAACCCATCTCTACAAAAACTATCCATTCCATAACCTTATGTGAAGTGTCTAGTTTACCACAAACCTCTCATGAATTTACTGAAGAGAAAACCTTTGGATTTGGGGAAGATAAAGAGGATCAAGGGAATTTTTAAGGGAATTTAAATCAGGAGGAAATTGACTTTTTGGATTTAGAAGAGGAGAATTTGACATTATAGATTGAGTCTCCTAAGTATAACTCCATTGATGAATTTTCAAAAACACCAACAATTGAACCATTGATAGAAGTCACAAACATTGAGTCCATACCCATTCTTAAAATTGATCATTCCAATTTTATGGTTGAATCTTATATTCAAAAGGAACTAATTCAATTGAGCAATTTTGAAAATGAAATTGAGTTTGATTCAAAGTTCCAACCTATGTTTGAAAGTGTTAGCCTACCCAAACTTGAATGAAAGGACTTTCCATCCACCCTCAAGTTTCCATTTATTGGGGATAACCAGAAAGTTACAATTTTCACAATTTATTATCATGAAACCAAAAAATTTGTAATGATCATTGATGTCTTAGGAAAGACTATAGAGGAACTAGATCAACCATTTCTGATATTCCTTGGATTTTACAACTCTTTTTAGAACATAGGTTTGTGAATGAAATAAATTATAGAAATAGAATCAATATCAACCAATTAGAATTGGTGAAAAATGTGGTACTTAAAATAATGAAAGTTGGTATTGGGTACGTTGTGGGGTTCAAGTCGTGCTAACGACGTTAAAAAAAGCGCTGCATGGGAGACAACCCATGGTTTTCATGTTTCCAATAATTTTTTTGTTTTAATCAACTTTATATTTTTAATAGGAATAGTTAATCATTTTGATATTTAAAAATAAAAAATAGCCAATTGAACTGTTCTTCTATTATGAGTATGGATGGGTATGAAATGGGAGCACCATATTAATCTGTGTCACGTGGTGTGATCCTTGGGTAATGCCATACCGAAAAATTTAAAATAAAATAAAATGTATCATAAGTTTATTTTATTTTATATATATACTTATATTTTACTTATATATATATATATACTGTTTTGGTTTTTCCCCTTTTTCCACTAGGGAACTCTGCAAGTGACATGGATATCAAAGGACTAAATTGGAGCGGCAAGAACTTCAAACTTCAACCACCAGGTGACTTCATTCCATGATCCTAATATTTCAATTTCCTTATTGAACTCCCCTTTTATTCCTCTACCCCATTCGAAATTTTCTTTCTAAGAAACTAGGGATAGTTTCATTTTAAGTTGGGGGGGAAGATAAAATGAAAAATGCTTCTGTGTCAAATAAATGAACGATTTGAAAAAAAATTGTAAATGGAAGGAAACATTCCTTTAACTTTGAACATGTTAATACACATTACACACTTTGAAACTGAATATCAAATAATTTAGCATGCCTCGATTCTAATTTTAATCCTTGTATAATTTCATGAGCATAGATTTTGGAAACTGTGGCTGTCCAATGTGATATTGCATCGTTTATATTTTCAACCAAATAAAAAAAAGATCACAATGCACGTCCTTTGGATAGTGGGGTATTAGTTTGATTTCATTGGGTCCCCCGAATAAATACCATATGTTTGGTGATCATTTTAGTTTTAATATGAGTATTCAATAAAAAATTTTAGAAAAACATTAAATTTGCGCGTAGAGCAATGAAATGACCTAATGTGTGGCTTTTGGAACTTTGTGATCGTGACTCCATAGTTGTATGGCCCAATGTTGGTAATTTTATCTCTATTTTTGGTAATTTGAAATTGTTTTTGACTGAGTTAACTCGAGATGATGCCTGAGTATGTGGGATTCACTTGGTTCCCTAAGTTATTTGAACCTGGGAGTCATCGACAAAGTCTCGCTACAGGGGTTGACACTTTTGGGTGCAATTTCAATTACCATGACAAAATTGAAAAAAATCAAAAAAAAAAATACAATTAAAAAAAATTGAATACTCATATTAATATTGAAATGTGATTCCACCTAGATCTTCAGTCATTTCCCCCTTGAATAAATATGAACCCCCATGTCTATTGTGATGCACAACACATCCTCATACTTAATTGATATTGGATGAAATATGGGAATGAATTTGAAAAAAGGAATGGGATTGGGATTGGGATCTACTTATGAAACTATCTTGTATTAAAATATTTTTGATGGGTTTCATGATTGTTTTGTATAAGGGTTTTTGGTGATCATTTTGTATTAAAATGTTTTTGGAAAAGGGAATTCGAGTTTCATATTGTTGAGATATATTATGATCGGGACTAGAAAAACTCAAGTTGGGGGGCATGATTATGCACTAAATGAGGCTAATATTCATTGGTAATTTATTTAATATTCATGTTATTTATTATTCATAAACACCATTTTAGTTCATTTTACACTTCGAACATCATTTCACATTATGATTGTAATACCTTCTTAAAATGCACTATTATGTGGTACATTTCTGAACATCATTTAAAGTACCCAATGATTCATATGATTTTTTGGAATGTAATTATCCATATTTTAATTTTATGTTTTGGAAAAAATTTCTACACGTCAATATGAACATGTTTCATTCAGGGATCAATGGAGAATTAATGGAATAAGATAGGGATATTTTGTGATGAAAGGAAGCAACTTTAGAGAAGGCAGATTGGACACCAACCCACTGATTCAAATGTGGGGCCCACCATACAGGCCCAATTAATCCCAAATTTCATGGGATGATAGAATAAAAATATAGGAACATATCATTATTCAGAAACTAGTTCTAATTAGGCCACCATTGTTGTAATTTAGGTGTCCCAAGTGAGAGATAAAATTCTGGGCCAGATTCTGCGGCCCAGAAAAACAGTCGACTAATATAATCATATCTCCGAAACCACAACTCCAAATCGGCCCAAATTTTGCAGGATGGTATGAGACATCCGGGAATCCATTTTCTGATTCTATGGAACACTCTGATTCGGCCAGCTAGAAAGTCTTCCAAGCGCGTCTATTCGGTGGAAGCAAGTTGGCTGCCACCTCAGGTCAAGGGTGGAAAAGTCTCCTCTACCTCACTTTCCACCACAATAGGCCGACCATACTCAAGTGGGATCTTTTTTAATATTGGAGGCTCGACCCAAGGCTCTCAAAATTCATATTTAATGCTATGGTGGTGAATGAGTTTTTCATCTTTGAGATTTCTTTCATTGTAATGTTATGTTGTGGTTTTGTTGTCTGAAATTTGTCTTCCACATGTAAGTTGTTTTAAGTCATCCTTGTTTCTTAATAAAAGTTCTTATTCCCTTATTATTATGTTCTTCTCCTTATCACTTTGATACCTTTGGTTTAATGTGTGAACTTTTTCATACAAAAACTTGTGAGATTATCACACAACGGTGAACTGATTGTTATTTTATTGTGTTTTTTACTTCTCCATTTCTTCCCTCATGAGTCTACTTTCCGCTTCAATTGAAACCATAGAATCAATGAAGGGATAAACCACATATGAGTTGATCCAAGGGAGTAGAAAGGGGATAGATTGGATGTTATTTATCACCTCATTAATGTATTATAACTTCTTTAATAGATATTTTTATTTGATTATTTTTAAACTCCATCGTCTATGTTGAATTTAAGGCCACACACTTCAAGTGCTAATATGAACATTTACCTTGAAGTGTTCAAAACATTGATCCTTAAAGTGTATAGGTGATTAGTATTAAAGGGTGTATGCATTAAACTAGTAATTGATGATGTTGTTTTTTCTCCTTAAATGAACCCATCTCAAATATAAAAAATTGAAATCATTGAAAAGAAAATACATCCAAACCACCCCGAGTGATAACCTATGATCAGCTTATTTTTCTAAATGGAATTAACTTAAGTCTCTTAGAGTTCCTTTAAACCCATCTAAAATCAACCCAAGTTGGACTATTAATATCCAAAATTAGTCTATATAATGTACGTGTCTATAGGTTAATTCTTAGGACTCTGAGGATTCGACAACCCAAGCTAAAATACAAGAACCATCTTACCTTCTTCTTTTGGGTAAATTTGAGAGAGAATCAAATTTTGGAATAATTTCCGGGGAAAAAAGTAAGTTATATTATACATTGTAATCCTTTTTTTCATCTCTCTTCCCTGTTCTCACCCCCTCAATCCTACGGAAATCAATTTTGAACAAGTCCAAACATGGGAAACCTATCCCTACTTTGATCACCCAACCCCATGTGTGATGTACAACGATCATCCTAATTTCTTCATGTGGGATCATCAACAACCTAATGAACCACATTATTTTTAACCCTATGATCCAAAAATCATCCCAAAATATAATGAGTTTAAATCCCCCCAAATCCAATCTGAACACCATGTTGTGCAATTCCAACAACTTAATTATCCACCTAGAATAGACCATTCGGATCAACCCCATATCCATACTAATCCAAATCCATTACTTGAAAAACTATGTCAACAAATGGAGATAATGAATTTTTAGGTTTCATAATTGAGGTTAGAACTAGAAAGAATTAAAACTTGTGAGGAACCCATCCCTACACAAACTATCCATTCCTTAACCTTATGTGAAGTTTCTAATTTACCACTAACCTCTAATGAATTTACTGAAGAGAAAACCTTTGTATTTTTAGAAGATAAAGAGGATCAAGGAATTGTTGAAGGGTATTTAAATAAATAGGAAATTTACTTTTTGGATTCAAAAGAGGAGAATTTGACATCATGGATTGAGTCTCCTAAGTATAACTCCATTGATGAATTTTCAAAAAACACCAACCATTGAACCATTGAGAGAAATAAAAAAACATTGAGTCCATACCCATTCCTAAATTTGACCTTTCAAATTTTTTGGTTGAATCTTATATTAAAAAGGAACCAATTCTATTGAGAAATTCTGAAAATGAAATTGAGTTTGACTCAAAGTTCCATCCTATGTCTGAAAGTGTTAGACTACCTGAAATTGAAAGAAATGACTTCCTGTCCACCCGCAAGTTTCCATTCATTGGAGATAGCCAAAAGGTTCCAATTTTCTCAATTTCTTATCTTGAAACCAAAAAAGGTGGAATGATCATTGATGTCTTCGGAAAGACTATAGAGGAAACTAGATCAACCATTTCTGATATTCCATGGATTTTACCACTCTTTTTAGAACATAGGTATGTGCATGAAACAAATTATAAAAATAGAATCAATATCAACCTAGTAGAATTGGTGAAACATGTAGTCCTTAAAATATTGAAAGTTGGTATTGGGTAAGTTGTGGGGTTCAGGTCGTGCTAACGACATTAAACAAAGTGTTGCATGGGAGGCAACCCATGGTTTTCAAGTTTCCAATAATTTTGTTGTTTTAATCAACATTATATTTTAAATAGGATTAATTAATCATTTTGATATTTAAAAATAATAAAATATACTATTGACCTGTTCTTCTATTATGTGTATGGATGGGTATGAAAGGGGAGAACCATATTCATCTGTGTCACATGGTGTGATCCTTGAGTAATAACTTACCAAAAAATATAAAAAGAAGACAATGTATCATCAGTTTATTTTATTTTATATATATACTTATATTTTACTTATATATATATATATACTATTTTGTTTTTATTATTTCCTTTTTACACTAGGGAACTCTACATGTGACATGGATATCAAAGGACTAAATTTGAGCGTCAAGAACATCAAACTTAAACAACCATGTGACTTCATTCCATGATCCTAATATTTCAAATTCCTTATTGAACTCCCCCTTTATTCCTCTACCCCATTCTAAATTTTCTTTTTACAAAACTAGGGATAGATTTATTTTATGTTGGGGGGAAGATAAAATGAAAAATGCTTCTATGTCACAAAAAATGAATCATTTGAAAAAAAAATTGTAAATGGAAGGGAAAATCCCTTTAACTTTGAACATAGTAATACACATTGCACACTTTGAAACTGAATATCAAATAATTTATCATTCCCCGATTCTGATTTTAATCCTTTTATAATTTCATGAGCATAGATTTTGGAAATTATGACTGTCCAAATTGATATTTCATCGTTTATATTGTCATCCAAATAAAAAAAGATCACAATTCATGTCGTTTGGATAGTGGGGTATTAGTTTGAGTTCATGGGTTCCCCCAAATAAATAGCATAGGTTTTGTGATCAATTTATTTTTAATATCAGTATTCAATAAAAAAATAAAAAAACAATAAATTTGCACGTACAACAATGAAATGACCTAATGTGTGGCTTTCAGCACTTGGGGATCGTGACTCCATAGTTTTATGTCCTAGATTTAGTAATTTTATCTCTATTTTTTGTAATTTGAAATTGTTTTTGACTGATTTAACTCTAGATGATGCCTGAGTTTGTGGGATTCACTTGGTGCCCTATGGTATTTGAACCTGGGAGTCATCGGCAAAGTCTCGCTACATGGGTTGACTCTTTTGGGTGCAATTTCAAATACCATGGAAAAATTGGAAAAAGACATCAAAAAAAGAAATAAGACAACTAAAAAAAATTGAATACTCATCTTAATATTGAAATTTGATTCCACCTAGCTCTTCCTTCATTTCCCCCTTGAATAAAGATGAACCCCCATGTCTATTGTGATGCACAACACATTCTCATACTTAATTGATATTGGATGAAATATGGAAATAAATTTGAACAAAGGAATGAGCTTGGGATTGGGATCTACTTATGAAACTATCTTGTATTAAAATATTTTTATGGGTTTCATGATGATTTGGTATAAGGGTTTTTGGTGATCATTTTGTATTAAAATGTTTTTGGAAAACGGAATTCAAATTTCCTATTGTTGAGATATATTTTGCTCGGGACTAGAAAAACTCAAGTTGGTGGTGTGATTAGCCACTAAATGAGGATAATATTAATTGTTAATTTATTTAATATTAATGTTATTTATTATTCATAAACACCATTTTAGTTCATTTTACAATTTGAACATCATTTCACATTATCATTATAATATCTTCTTAAAATGCAGTATGATGTGGTACATTTTTTAACATCATTTAAATTACCCAATTATTTATCTGATTTTAAAGAATGTAATTATCCATATGTTAATTTTATATTTTGGTAAATTTATCTACACTTCAATATGAACATGTTTTATTCAGAGATCAACGGATAATTTGTGGAAGAAGATGGGGATATTTTGCGATGAAAGGAAGAAACTTTAGAGATGGGATATTGGCCACCATCCCATTGATTCGAATGTGGGGCCCACCATACAGGCCCAATGAATCACGAATTTCATGGTATGATTGCAGACATATATAGGAACATATCATTATTCAGGAGGCAGTGCTTATTCGGCCTCCATTGTGGTCATTTAGTTGTACCAATTTAGAGATAAAATTCTGGGCCAGCTTCTGCGGCCCAGAAAAACAGTCCACTAATCTAATTATATCTCCGAAACTACCACTCCAAATAGGCCACAATATTACAGGAGGGTAGGAGACATCCGTGGATCCATTTTCTTCTTCTATGGCCCACTCTGATTCAGCCATCTAGATGGTCATCCAAGTGCGTCTGTTCGGTGGAAGCAAGCTGGCAGCCACCTCGGGTCAAGGGTGGAAAAGTCTCCTCTCCCTTAATTTCCACTACCCTAGGCCTACCATACTCATGTGAGATGTTTTTTACTGTTGAAGACTCGACCCAAGGCTCCCAAAATTCCTATTTAAGGCAGTGGTGGTGAATAATTTTTTCATCTTTGAGCTTTCTTTCATTGTAATGTTATGCTGCGGTTTTGTTGTCTCAAATTTGTCTTCCACATGTAAGTTGTTTTAATTCATCATTGTTTCTTAATAAAAGTTCTTATTCTATTATTATTCTGTTCTTCTCCTTATCACATTGGAACCATTGGTTCAATGTGTGAACTTGTTCATACCAAACCTTGTGAGATAATCAGACAATGGTGGAGTGATTGTTATTTTATTGTGTTTTTTTATTTCTCCATTTCTTCCCTCATGAGTTTACCTTCCGTATCCATTGAAACTATAGAATCAATGGAGGGATAATCCACTTATGTTTCTATCCAAGGGAGTAGAAAAGGGCATGATTTGATGTTATTTATCACATCATTAATGTATAATGACATCATTAATTGAGAATTTTATTTGATGATTTTTAAACTCCACAGTCCTTGTTGAATTTAAGGCCACACACTTCAAGTGTTAAAACAAACCTTTACCTTGAAGTGCTCAAAAACATTGATCCTTCAAGTTTATAGGTGATTGGTATTAAATGGTGTAGGCATTAAACCTATAATTGATGATGTTGTTTTATCTCCTGAAATGAACCCATCTCAAATATAAGAAATTGAAATCATTGAAAAGGAAATATGTCCAGTCCACCCCGAGCGATAACCTAGGATCAAATCATTATTTTAAATTGAATTCACTTAAGTCTCTTAGAGTTTCTTTAATCCCATATAAAATCAACCCAAGTTGGCTAGTTCATAGCAATTAAATACAAGATCTATTGATTTTAGCTGACCGTGGGAAATAAAATTTCATGAGACCACTTTTTTAGAACATTTTTGATTTTGGAGTGCAGTGAAATGAAATGCACCATGTTCAACCCATCCTCTGATATGAATACTATATGAGGAATCAGAAATTAACTGGCATAGCCTCTTTAGATCATTGAGGCATTCATACTTAAGTATTCTCTTCTATTTCTCAACCTTTGGATTTTAGGAAACTGAGAGAGACACAAAGTCAATTTGGAATTTCAACACTTCTATTACCTTTACATGATTTTTATATTCATAGTATGGTAATACTATGGTTTTTTAAATGAATAAGAGTCTTCCATAAATTGAAGTATATATCATGAATACAATCTTCTCTCACCAATTCTAGAATGTTATAATGGGAATTTTTAAATGGCCAGAACATGACCGGTACTTCTCCCTTGTCCAATTTTTTCATTATGTTTAAAGAATATTCATCAACTTTCAATAAATGTATCTCCACTAGGTCTAACCAAAGTGGATGCTCTATATTAGAAGAAAATTTAACCAAGGGAGGCTTGGATAATGATTGGTCACTTAATATGTCCTCTGCTTGAGAAAGGGTTAACAAAGCATCAGACATGACTAGCCTTGTGATTGTATGTACCTTGAGATAGGAGGGATTTCTTGTCACTACATTTTCAATTAGAGAATTTTCTTAACAATGAGAAATACTAATGCGGATAGGATTTTCGAAGATAATTCCATCATGGGGAGGGTCACCATGTTGTAATACAGAAATGGATAAATCATCTTGCTCCTTGGTCTTCTGGCCACACAGAGTGTTGCTGGGGCTCTCATCTAAGGATATGCAATCTGGATTGAATGAATATTCATGAAGAAATATTTCATGATGAAGTTTCTATTTAAGAAATTCATAATTTCTACTACCACTCCAATAATTTGGTAATGAGAGGATATGATCTTGAGAAACAACAGATAATTGTCTAAGGGCTTAAAAAACTCCAACATTAAGAGGAGACACATAAAAGCTTGACTCTTGATATTCCAATAGTTCATGGAAAGACTTCTTTTGGTATTTTCTCTTATAATTAGTTGGGGCCACTTTCTCTGAAAAGTGCTTATCATGGGGTAGTGTATGTGCCTGCTTTGGATTAGTTACCAGAATGAACCAATTACCTCCAATTAGAAAGGGTGTATGTTCCCAATGTTGTTGTCTATATGATATGAGAGATTATTCCCCATGACCCTCCTAGATTGGAACAAAGGTGTGTATCTATTTCAGGATAACATGTTGATGTGTTATCCCATGTGTGTGAATAAATTTATGTCTCTATTCCCTTGGTACTGCTCAAGTGGTTGTTATAATATCCTTTCATGATTCTAGAATATGGGCATGGATTTGTTTCTTCCCTTTCACCATTGATAAGATATGATTGCTGACATCCGCAACTGGAATGAAAATATACATCCATTCCATATCTAGAGTAGGTTTATGTGCCTACTTCTATACTCCTCTTCATATCAATGGGTATTGAAATTTATCATGATTAGGGTCAAAGAGTTGGGTGTTCCCCAAACTTTTCATCATAGATTTCTAACTGACTTCTCCGGGTGCTACCAGACGGGACTACTAGCAGACTTGATGAACATTGGAAAGTGTATGTGCATGTTGGATGTTTCCCATCAGGCATGGTTGGTATAATTTCTTCAATACTGGCCGATGAGGCTGCTGGAAGAATTGGTGATTATAAATAGGTTTATGTTCCTCTTTACCTAATGCCACCACATTATATTGGTCGGCCTCTATAAATTTAATCAGACGAGCCTGCTGACTATCGAATAACTTGTAAGGAGGTGTATGTTCCTGTTCACGATACTTGATGGGATTTATCTGGTGGGATCAGTGGGTTTCTCCTAGATGAATCTGCTGACCAACAAAATTAGGATAGATGGGTGTATATGCACGCTTGTTGATTTCCATAATGTTATGTTAATGGGATTCTACAAAAGGGATATAGGTAATAACCTAATCCCTGTTGACCAGATGTTTTCCACGGAGTCTCATATTATGTGGCTAGGTCTAAGAGTTTAGGCCCAAATATCCATAGGCCACACCCACATTGTGTTGGAGTTCACTACCACATGATTCTGCTGACGGTTATTCCAAGTAGGAGTCCTTAGGAAGGACCCCGACATTTTTTAATTGAGGCCTTGAGTGGAATCTGTCTCTACCTCACTATATTTTTGGAGGGATTGATTGTTTCATTCAGGGGATAAGGACCCGAAACAGTTGAAGACAGTGGTTGGCACTGTATGCTTCTTGATCATTGGTCATCATTAGCCAGATGATCGAGGATTATTATTGACCTAGAGGGCCTGTTGAGTAGCCTCCAAAGTTCTTATTGAACCGTGCTGATGATTTTCCA
Source organism: Viscum album (assembly GCA_963277665.1). Taxonomy (NCBI): domain Eukaryota; kingdom Viridiplantae; phylum Streptophyta; class Magnoliopsida; order Santalales; family Viscaceae; genus Viscum; species Viscum album. The sequence continues at coordinate 1,669,394,102 of OY728160.1, forward strand.
TTACCAACACATTAGAGACCCATCATTGAAGACATTCGGTTGGTGAGGATGTCCTTCCTATAGATGGGGATCTAGCTTGAACATCGGTTTGGAATATCACATATGTTTCCTTAATGAAATACATTTTGGAGTGAAGGGAATTATGTAAAAAACATGAATAAACAACAAACTCCATTAAAGCAACATCATTTTAGATGGATACATGCGTTATTTATTCCTTTGTGTTTACTTCCTTAATTAATTGATAGGTCCTAACAGGTGGGTAACATTATTAACATGGTTAAGGATTCACATCAGGTTCACCATTTTTTTGTTGTAGTTCCGTGAAATGGGTATTCTAGTTTTAATAAACACTGCATCCATGCGGTTTCCATTGGATTTATTTATGGAACTAGAAACATCAAATAGTTCTTTATCCAAAGGGGACCAACCTTCTGAAGGAATGAATTCATTATGATTAAATTTCATGATACTTTAGAACATTCATTCGTTGAGAGGATGGGAGGTCAGAATTATCACACACTTTTGGGGGGGAATTATTGTCTAATCCGGGAGTCTCATTGTAATTTTAAGAAATTACCATGAATCCTTATTATTTCTAAAATAATTACATAAGTTTCCCTTGGAATTTTCAATCACTTATTAACCTGTGTAAATTTAGAATCATCAGTTGTATTCAAGGTCCTTAATCAATGGATATATATACATATATATGCATTTGAAGTTCTCCATCAATGGTATCCTCTCATATACTACTTAGAGATTCTTTTAATAATCATTATGGTGATACTAGTTTTTAAGACACTTAGTGGGGAACTCTAAAATTTCTTGTCATCACAAGAGACAAAGGCTTTTTTTGATCATGGAATCGTGCCCATAAGATGGTCTACATACGTATCCTTATCAAATGATTTAGAACCCTTGTAGTTCAGGTCCCACTAAATGGGACACATCATACCTTTTATGTTCATCCGATAAGGACATAGTTGTACCATTTTCTTTCATGTGTTTTGGACATCTAAGCGAATGGTGATTAGTCAAAACATAGTGGGGGACTTATGCTAAAGTAGCCTAAGGAACATAAAAAGGATATGGGTTCTTAAGTATGATCAGAACCTGTGGAGAATATGGCCCAAGGAGAACAAAGATTATTTAATACATAGGTTTTGAACCTCAAGGAGGCTTCCTATGTATCCTATATAAATGGGAATCAAATATCATGTTGTTTGATAAGTCTCATAGGAGAGTACATTCCATTAGGAGTATTGAGCTCTGGATTACTTCCTAAAAAGGATGCCTTGATGACTTGTGGGTTTAATTTTGGGATTATTACTAAGGAGGATGACTAGGTTAAGGGGATCCAGGTTGGATTCCTGAAGAGGATATCCAATGAGCTCGGGCCCTGAGAGGGCTTCCAACATATCCTGATTAAGGTGGGAATCGGAGTTCTCATAGTTCATTCAATTTTCCAAATATTCTGACCTTGAAAAATATATAATACCACATGATTCAGGCTCAGTGTGAGGATCAATAGGATGTAAAATATTCAACAATGGAATTCACACAATCAAAATTTTCCTCCTATGATGGTGGAAGAGGGTGTGTCGACCGTGGAATAGAGGGAGGCGATGTGGGAAGAGGGCATGTCGATGAGCCTTCCCTTTGATCTGTTCATATTGGACAAGGGTCCAATGTATGGAAGAAGGGATAAAGGTTAGGGGATTACAATATGATGTATTCCCTAAAATAGATCCTAGTAGGGGAGGGAGTCTTCTCTTATACTTGTGTGGAAAAGCAAGTGATAATCGCAACTTCCATACTAGAGACATGAGGTTGTAGGACATCTCTTTGAGAAGGGACAGGTCCGGACCCAAAACCTCCTCCAAACTGGGAACTTCCCTACACTATTTTTGGAAGAAAGGTACATCTAAATGTTGATTTGAGGAAGGCTTGATGGCTTGTAGACTGAAGTGAGTAAGTGAATAAAAGAGGGGCACCCAAGAAGATAAGGTCATGAAAATATGGTCTCGCAAGTAGACTTGGGCAACCAGATATTCATATAAGTGACGAGAATCCTATATATTAATACATGGGTGAGACCTTGCTCAATCCTTAAGGAGTATTCAGAGGTGGTCCTAGAAATGGGGCTCTCAAGTTCCTATAAAAGGAATAGGGGGCTTGCAAGTATTTATTATTGGAGAGGTTACGCAGTTTAGGCGCACAAGGGTTATGGTTTTGAAAAACTAAAAGGAATTATGTTCGATGATCCTCCCTTAAATCCTCCACTCAATTAGTTTAATAACTTCCTTGAATGATTTGGAAGACTGGGGCAATGTACTATGATGACCAGAGTAGCAATTGGGCTTCATGGAAATTCGTCTGTCCAAATGAGGGTCCCAAGGGTCTATTTATTGGAAAATAAGTGACACTTGGAGAAAGGAGTCTAGGTGCTTATGTATACTGTGTGGCAGAAATGTAGCATGCTAGTGGCTACGTGCTGGATGGGTGGCGCCCAAGTATACTTGTGCTCCACTAGTGATTTGAATATACTAGAGAAATCCAAAATTTATGCCTTTCAAAATCATTATTTTCTTTGTGTATTTTACCCTTTTAATTCAAAGGGGATTCCCATTTTCATTTTTTATACTCTTGGATGGAATGGAGTTTCAACACCTATCATATTGGTTGTGCTACTACTTTCAAGGATCTATACACTTGAACAGTTAGATGCTTTATGGGAAATTTTTACAACCACCGACTTCTTAGATATTTTCTTTTGGATCCATATCATTGACTTCTGACTTAGTTTGGATTGATAAAATTGATCTTATTTAGAGTATTGTGGACCAGAATCCTCTTGATGAGATATAAATCATATTTTATTTTCAACTCACCTGGAAGTTCTTTGGTTTTCTACTTGAGACCACTTTGGTTTTTCATTGGCACGTTCCTCTACAAGGATAATGTACAATATCATTCCATGTTCAGAAATCCTCCACAAAGACTTTTTTTATTCAAAATATATTATAGAGTGTTATGCTCTATTTGGATTCCATTTTCTTTATTTTTCCCTACTATATCTCTTGGCTATAAAACACACATTTAATGAATCCCTCATCTTTTGACAACAATAACACCTGATGTGAGGTGAATTCTTTCCTATCACATCTATACCACTGTTTGTCCCTGGGGTTCTCTGAATCTTTAGATTCTTCTTCATACCAATATAAATCTTCAATCATGGTGTGTGATCTTGCATTATGAATTCATGAATGACTGATATTTGATTTCGATGAATCCCAATTATAGCCGTATAATTAATATTTTACTATTTCTTTTATTCTACAAGACCTCTATGCTCCACTTCCAACCTCTCCATCTTCTGAATCATCTGCATTCTCAATTTCAAAATGGTATTCAAGATTATGTCTTTATCCTTATCATTTTGTCTCAGGCCGTTGACTTCAAATTCATGTTATTAAATTCAATTTACTTGTTCTATTGTTGTGTTTTTCAAAAAATTTATCTCCCTTCTCCGTTCTTTGTTTGGTATACTAGGTTAGATACCCTGAGAGGGGGAGGTGAATCATGGTATGATAGATTAAAAACATCTTCCCCTATTGATCTTGTTTTGATCTTAAGAAAAAAATCTATTCACTCTCTTTCTTATAGAAAAGTATAAATAGAATCTAAATCATGCATGAGACACGACAATTTTTTCTTGGGTCACCCTCACTGGGCTACGTCTACAGAGCACACACCAGTGATGTGATGATGTAACAAACCCTCTAAAATTGCACTGTTGTTTACAATGTTCGAAGCGGACTCACTATCCCTTATGGTTTACAACCAATCATGATGTCAAAGTTCACATCTCTCTCAACTAAAGTGTGCTCACTTCTTCTTCAGAAGATCCAATCACAGTTTGTAGACATGTAGGTCTCTTCCATATCTCTAATGAAATATTCATCCTAAATAATTGTAGATGCTTTGTTGACACCCCACTTTCTCCCACAGATGAATCTCACTTTGCACTGGGTGTACAGGAAAACCCCAATTTTTATGAGATACTTTAACTGGGACTTGGGCATAATTACATTCTTTCATGTGAAATCAACTTTTCACACAACACCTCTTTTACGTGCATCCAATTATTTTATGTCCAACATCCTTATTTTACGTGCAGTGTTTTCTTTACGCACAACAACCTTTTTATGCGCAGCCTGAGAAATATGTGAATCATTTTCATAAAAAATAAACACCTGACATTATGTGAAAACATAACATTTATGCATAACTCCATTGTGTATTCCAATTTCGCACACCATATATCAGATACTCCTAATGTATTCATCTTATTCGAATGAGATAGTTTAGTTCATATTTATAGGAAAAACCGACCCCTTCATGAAAACCCCTCAATCTACCTATAATCCGCTTTAAGAGTGAGAAAAACATCTTCTTGCAATGCCATATTTCACACAATGCTCCAATTTTTTAGGAAACTCCCGATTTTTAAAATTCATGAGCTTCGGTTCTTGAATCAAATATTGCACGAAAAACTCCATTCCTCAATTTTGGGCACCACATCAATATTTTGGGTGCCAATTTCTTTTTCTCACAACGCTCTAATTTTGTGCGCACCTCCCTTTTTGAAAAACACATCTCTCCATTTTCTGATATTTAGGCCCGAAAATTTGTCTCACACTGGAAAACAACACCTCTTTTATATGCTCTTTTTGTACCGTCTCCAGATCATCCATGCCTTTGTCGAGGTTTTTCAATAAATCATGAATTTTTTACAACATCCCTTGAACTCGAAAACTCACAATGTAAAGTAGATTTTTCAAAATATTCTTACACCATGGTCTTCTTTTTCAACAAACACGACATGGAGGCCTGCACTGTCAACAAACAGAATGACCTCAAAAATGATTCAACGATACCTTTGGGGATTTTTTCCTAACATTCATCAACATTGATCTTGTACTCATCATATTCTCCTTTATACACTCTAAATAAATGATTATTTTGTTCAATTCCTTCTATTATCTTTGAATTTCATTCACCCTACTACATCATATTGATTTTTTTATCATGAAACACTTTGTTTTAATTCATTGTTTTGGATCTCCATACATCTATATAATCTAGATAAGCCTCTAGTTCTGCATGAAAATTGACACTTCATATATATTCTTCTTCATCATTTTAAAATTAATACCTTTTCTCAGAGATACCTTCAATTTCCTCCACATCATTTTCACTATGATCCACACAATCCTCCAATTCATTTGCCTTAAATTTTTTTGAACTATCATATTCTCTTGATATAAGAATATCTTTTATGAATTAATATTTAATAATCTTTTTCTACCCTTTCACATAGGATGTAGGATTCTTCATTTTAATTTCAAATTCATCCTCATCAATGTTATATCCTTATTAGGGCACATTACTGAAAGTTATCCATCTCTTCCACATTGGAAACATGCTTGTGGAACTTTCCCTTTGACCTTTTCATTTACTATTTTTATATTTGATGAATTGGATGACATCACCTCATTTATTTATTTATTTTCCTATCCATATTTAGGGGGATATTATTCATGTCATTAAATGAACCTTTTAGAGTCCCCCTTTTCCACATAAACATTATCAATATTTCTCATTTCATATTCTACAGGGGTACAATGCTAGTTACCCAATGTGAGCACATTCACTTCTTTATCAACCAATATTGAATCTTTCGAATTGAACTGAGGAGGAAGTTTTTGCAGTATATAATTCACAATCATTATATCTTTAATGAATTCTCCAAGACCATGCATGTATTCCACTACAACAATTACCCTATTACATATTCCATCAATAGACTAATTTGAGTTCATTATATGATCTTCATATTTGATAGAAAAATCCTACATATTTTCCTATCTGACATTCATATTTCCCTCATAAAAATTCAGAAGATTTTCCCACATAGTATGTCATGTTTTACATGACATCACCTTTGTATAAATTTATTTGGATAAGTCTCCCCATAATAAATTGATTCCATTTGAATTAATATCCAATTCAATTATTTCAGATTCTAATAGAGCACTAATTTTGATCGCATATAAAATTCCATCCATAGATGTAGTGAAGAAATCCATTCCAAATGATCAAAAGGAGTGATGCATCTAAATCTTCTATAGTTGACATTTTTTCAGTTACATATTGGAATTTCATTATTATTGACCACCAACATTTATTATACTGAGAGGGAACCAATGAGTTTCTTCCTTTTTCTCTGATACTAATTATTGACGAAAGATGTTAAACACCCTGAGGGGGGGGGGGGTGAATCAGGGTATGACATATTAATACAACTTCCCCATCAGATCTTGTTTGATGTAAAAAATTCACAGTCTTTCCTATAGAAATAAATGAACATAAATGAACTCATGCAAAAGACATAGAAATTTTACTTGGTTCACCCTCACTCTACTATTTCCTAGGAGCATACAACGATAATGTACCGATGTACCAAATCTAGTAAAGGTACATTGTTGTTTACAATGTTTAGAGTGGACTCAATGTCCCTAATTGTTCATAACCAATCACAAATTTAAATCTCACTACTCTCTCAACTGATGTTTTCTCACTGTTTCTTCAGAAGATCCACTCAGATACTATAGACTTATAGGTTCCCTCATTATCTCAAATGTGTTCATCCTCCACTATTTGTAGATTCTCTATTGATGCCCCTCATTCTTCTAATGATAAATACCTATTTATAATAGATGTAGTGGGATACCCCTTTTAAAAACTTGTCATGATAGACACTACATTAACAAAGCTCCATATTTCATGATTCTCAAATAGCCTCCACAAACCTCTTTCTTTTTCGAAGCTCAAACTAGACTTCACGAATAAAAAACCCTTTATAAAGATCTTAAATTTCAGTGATCTTTTTATATCCTTTGTGAATTACAACACTTTTGTGATGCAAAAAACATTCCTTTGTCTATAATATATTTCATGAAGCTTCTATAAAGAACCACCTTCATGGACCACATTCACAAATTCAAAGACATAGAATTCTCATTGATTCTCACAACATTTATGAAGGGGGTATATGCCTATTTATATTCATTTCCCCTGATTCCATAACATTTTGGTCCACGTCATCACCATTTTGAAAGGATCACTATTTTCCTCAATGATGCTTCTTTTTTCATGAAGCTCCACTGAAAATTCCCATTCACCATTTTGACATAATCATGAATCCTTACATAAAAACATTGAGCCACTACAATGCTCAACTCACGTTTATTCTCACATACACCATTCATGATGAATGTCAAAATCATGAATCATGACATCATAATTCTTCTCACCTTCTCAAAACACAAATAGTGAGGGATATATTTTCAAAATTCATGTTTTTTCCATAATTTCAGAAGCCCTTAAAGTAAATAAAATTTTCACAAAGCTATTGAAACTCTAAATTTTGGACCCCATAATATTGGGAAAAGTAGAATATATCACCCCTTGTCTATTTTTTTTTTATACCACCTCAAAATCATCAATTCCTTTTTAATTGTTCTTTGTTAACATATAATGTCAACAATATCTCTGGAACACCACAAATGACCATAGAAACCTTCTATTTTAACAAAAAAAAATCAACCTAAAAAATCATTAATGTTACCTAAATGAATTTTTTTCTATCTCTCACTTTGGGTTTCTAGACAACCCTTTCATAAATTGATAAATCTTTATAGATTCATCCCTCTTCTACCACCATTCACATAATTTGATTCATTGATCAATCTATTACTTACTGAACAGACACACTAATCCCACCTGATCAATGCTCTGTGTAAGAAACAAAAGTAATATGAAAATGTCATCAATTAATCACTTCATTGCATTCCAAAAATGCTCATCATATTTCATCATGAACCTCTAAAGTCATGATATATAATATTTGAAAGATCACTTATATCATTTTTAGATTTAAAACTCCCCTTCTCTCATTGCTCTCATGTCTCAATAATACACATGTTAGCTTCTCCCTATGTCTTGAGAAAGACATTTTCTCACTTAAAATAACTACACTTACACTAAGACATTTTATCCCTTAAACATGGAAAAATTTATCCTCCTTTATCAATGAACCCAAAGGTTAAACCATTATGTTCTGCATTAGGGTAAAAAACATAGATCATTACATTGGTTAAAAATACACTATACTTGGGAAAGAGGCAGTTCCATATCCACACTATTTCATTTCCATGGAGGCGACTAAACTCCCAGAGCCAGTCGATGCCTTTCAAATGATTTTTTGGTTAAGGCCTTTGTCAGAATTTTCAAAATCAGTAGTTTGGTTTGCACATATTCTATCCTCAGAGTCCCATACTCCACATTATCCTTGATTAAATGAGATTTAATTTCAATTTTCATTGTCCATGAGTGATGGACTATATTTTTTATGAGATTTATAGAACATGAATTTTCCCAATGTGTTCTGATCAGAGACATCACTTCCACTCCCATATCATGAAGCTGGTGCATCATCTACAGTAAAAAGTGTGTATGCTTGAATGGATGCAACATACTCCACTTCTATGGTGCTCAACGAAATGAAATATTGTTTCTTTCTTAGCCAAGAAGTACAAAATCCAACAACATATAATGAACCTCCTAACAATGACTTTTTATCAACAATTGATCTCTCCCAATATATATCCACATACCCCAATAACTCAAGATGAGATTTCTCCATATAAATAAAACCAAAATCGATCATACCCTTGATATAATGAATTATTATTTTCACTACTAGTTTGTTGATTTCCTTAGGATTGATTTTATATCTCACTGATTAGAATGTGGAAAAAATAATATCAGTTCTCATCTCTATCGTGTATAGTAATCCCCAAATGATTTTCCAATATTCTCTGATATTAACTTCATTTCCATAATTATCTTTTGATAGTTTCCTTTTGGTAGAAATTGGAGTTTTCATCTCCCTAGAATTTTCTATTCCAAATAGTATCAGAAACTCTATGGCATATTTTTATTGAGAAATGAATGTTAAATTCATTCCTCGTGTCACCTATAAACCGATGAATATGTCAGCTCACCAATCCCTAACATTTTGAACTCATATTTCATGATTTTAGAGGACTGTCTACCCATTGATTCAACTAATCCACCAACCTTGAAGTCATTGACAAAAACAGAATCATTATCCTTTGATTACTGACATTATTGACATAGATATTATCATCCACTCACTAATGCTGAAATCAACTCATATTCAAATACTTATCTAGTGTTGAATACGATGTTCCTAGTGCTATCTTCAACACATATATTTCCTTTTTTAGTTGACAAACGCAATTCTCATCTTCATGAATGAGAAATCCATATTACTACTCAATATAAACTTCTCATACCAGCACTCCATTCAGAAATGCAGAGTTGAAATCCATCTAGAACACATTAACATTTCTCTACACTTTTATGTAAAGAAATAACATGATTGTTTCCAAGATTTAAACAGTTACAAATGCCTTATCAACATCAACACACTCTCTAAGAGTACCCTTTTTACAGAAGTGGTTATTTTTTTAAATAAATCTTCCATCTTCATTCATCATATTATGAATGACCCATTTAGTCCAAATAACATTATTCTATTTATACCTCAAAAAAATTACAGTGTTTGATTCTTCTCAATTTTATCTATATCTTCATTCATATCTAGAATCTTGTTTCTATCTACATCTACTTCATCAAATTTTTTTTGTTCTACCTGAGAAAGGAATGATGCTTTCTGTAATGACTTCATTCATATTTTTTAAACATACGATGTATGATTCCCAATGATATTCTTCTTATCAATTTCAACTCAAGTATTTGGATTATACAAAGAGAATTATTTTAATTTTACCTATTCATCATCAATATCTTCTTCTGAATCAGCATATTCCACCTTTTCTCCCCTTGTATTGCTTATGTCATTATCAAATTCATTAGGAAACTACTCACTTTGTTATTGAGTTATATATTCATATTCCAGTATAGTGATTCCATTACATTCACCTCTTTTTCATAGCCTCTTATTAAATCATTTATGTGCCTTTATTTTTCCTGATTACCCACGGATTACCCCCTTATCTCAAAATGACCCAAATTTCACATGTTTTTATTTGTTATGAATAAAGCACTTATGTCCAAATCTGTAAAATTATTTTAATGTTGGTTTCTTTCAATACCGAATCTCATATAGATCATTTGTTTTACATGGGTACAATAGATCCCTGTTAGAAATAAAGACCAATTTCAAGATGGCGCCCTTTTCAAATTTCAGTGGTAGTTTTATTTCAAAAAGCGTCGTTCTACCCATGTTGTTTATGATCAGATTATTCCTATCATCCACTCCGTCTTATTGAGGAGTTCTCACCAATGAAACATGATTCATTATTCCATGTTTATCAAGATAGTATCCTTTATGACTATATGTGAATTCTATACCATTATCTACATGAAATGTACTAATTTTCCATCCAAGTATCCATTCACTTTCCCTCCAATAATATGTTATGAAACTGAACATGTTGTACTTATGGGATAGACAAATACCCAATCCATTATTATGATATCATCAATTAAAAGGACGTAATACCTCTACCCATTAATGGTTCAAGGTGAAATAGGTCAACATACATCTGTAGGTACCAATTCAAGCACTCCGGTTGACTTATGTTCCTTTTCATTGTACATATTTAGGATTATATTCCCTTATTGTGAAGAATCCCATGTATGTGTATGATCATGTGATAGATCTCAGAGGTCTCAAGCTTCATCACACATTATAAGATCTTTTATGGATTTTTGGTTTAGATGACCAAGTTGTTTATGCCAGAACTTATTTTCATCCTTAATGGAAAAATATCAATTATCTTCTTCTCCACATACAAGGTAGAGAATTTCCTTTTTTCTTTTTCCCTATAAAACAATTTTACTATATCTTACATTGAAAATTCACATGTTTGGAGTTAATATTATTGAATTTCTTTTGTGACATAGGAACTTGACTCTGAGCAAGCTATGACTCATACCTCCAACAACTAAGACATCCACACATATAATTTATTTTCCACCAAACATGGACATTCACAAGCCAATTATCTTTAGGCCTTCAATATTTTAGAAAATTGAAAACTTCTTTGACATATTTAATGCCTATAAACATCTCATTATTTTCTTTCATATGGGATATGAAACCACTTACAAGGATCCAAAAACTAGAATGGTCTGATGCTTTAAGGGAAAATTTCAAAATCACTACCTTCTTAGATCTTTTCTTTTTGATTTGTTTCTTTGACATCAAACTATGTTTAGACTGATAACCGTGATCTTCATCAGATTATAATGGACCAGTATCTTCATATTGATCTATAAATATATTTTATGTTTTTCCACTCACCTAAAGGTTCTTTAATTTTCTACATGCAACCACTTTGGTTTTTTGGCACTTTCATATTCCTGGTCGATGTATAATATCTATCCATGTGAAAAAATCCTTCACACCAAAAACAATTTCCATCAAAACATATTATATAGTATTGTACTCGATTTGGATGATATTTTCCTTCTTTTAACTTTTTGTATCTCTTGGATATCAAACACAAATTTTCTAAATGCTCCATATTTCCATAGAAATAACACTTGATCTGATGTACATTCCTCCATTTAAATTCTACACCACTAGTTGTCCATTAGGTTCAACAAATCCTTAAATTTTACTAGATTGTAAAATAAATCTTCAATATCAGAGTGGGTTCTTTCATTATGACTTTATCCATGATTAATTTCTATTTTTTATGAAGCCCCATTCCAACCTTATCATTAAATTTGAGTGTTTCTTTTGTTCTCTTGGACATATATTCTCCACTTCCAACTTCTCTATATTATGAATCATATGCTTTCCCAATGTCATATTGGGATTAAATAGATTTTCTTAATCCTTATGTTTTCATCACAGGCCGAAAACATCTTCTTCATGTTCTTCAATGCATTTGATTTTTTCTCTCACTGTGTTTTTCATACCATTGATCTCCCATCTCTATTCTACAACTTTGAGTTTTTACTCATCAACTATTCATGAGTCCACTACCAATGAAGACTTATGTTTTTATATTTCATCAAATTTCTCAGTCCTCTCTTCTTCCTACTAATATATATAGAGTTGGGATCAGAACACACTTTGTTTACATTATTTATTTTTGATCTCCAAATATCTGTCTCTTCTAGACATGCCTCTAGTTTATCTTGCAAATAATATCTTCCTTAAGCTTCCTCTTCATCATTTTCACTTTTATCACTTTTTTGAGAGCTACCTAAAACTAGAACCATTGAATTTTCTCCATGATCCTTATTGTCCTCCAATTCATTTACCTGAGATTCTTCCAAACTGTCATATTATCATGAAAGGAGATTCTTCTTTTTGATGAAATTTGTCTTTAACATTTTCTTCCCTTTCATGTATGTTTTAGAATTATTCATGGGAATTTCAAATTCATCCCCATCATTGTCGTGAAAATATTTAGGGTACCTTGCTACATGATGTATATCTTTTCAACATAGCATGAACGTGGATATTTACATTTGGATGATCCTTTTCCTCTTTGATTATTTGAGGAATGGAATGAAATCACCTCATTTGTATCTTCATCTTCCTATCCATCTTCAATAAATAGCTTCTTCATGGACATGAATGATACCTTTTTAGATTTACATTTTTTATAGAATAATATCATGAATTTTCATTTCAATTTCTACAATGGTACTGTTAAAGATATCTAATGATTGCTATTTCATATCATTATCTTCCAAAACCTAAACATTCAGATTAAAAAGAAGTAGATGTTTTTTAACAGTATTCTTCACAATAATTATATCATCACCTTAAGACATCACATGTATTCCACGAAAACATTTACCATGTCATAGAGTACATCTATAGACTAATTTTGTTTCATTCATATATCATTATACTTGTTCCAAAAAAAACCCATATCTTTACTTCTCTTACTTTCAATTCACCCTCCTAAACATTTCACATCTTTTTCCACATAGAATTTGATGTTTTACATGACATCACCTACATATAAATTTCATTGAACATGGTCCCCATAATGAATTGATTCCTTGGGAATCAGTAACCAATTGCATTATTTTTTCTTCTAACAGAGAACCATTATTGATATCAATTAAAATTCTATGCATATCTACTGTGAATATATACCTTCATAATGATCAAAATTAGTGATTCATTCGATTCATCCATAGTAAAAAATCCTTTCTGTCAAATATCGAAATTCCTTTTTGATTACCACCTCTATTTTTTCTTACTAAGAGAGAACCACTGACTTTTAACCATTAATTATGATACCAATTGTTTGTACTACTAGTTTAAATTCCATGAGAGGGTTGAAGATATTCAAGGTAAGGAATATTAAAAAAAACCCCCTCTAGATCCTGTTTCATTATAAAAAAAACTATATTCTCTCTCTTTCATGTAGAAATGTATGAACAAAAATGAAATTATGCATGAGAAACAAAAATTTTACTTGGTTCACCCTCACTAGGAAACAACCCAGGAGAGTAAAATGATAATGTGTTGATGTACCAAATCTGGTAAAAGCATGCTGAATTTTACAACATTTGGAGTGGACTAAATGTCCCCCTGGTTCACAATCAATCATAATTATAAAGCTCACAACTCTCTCCACTTAATTGTGATCACTAAATCTCCAGATGATCCACTGATAGTTTATAGACATGTTGGTCGCCTCATTATCTCAAATCAATTAATCATTAATTTTATATAGATTCTATATTGATGTTAATATTTCATCAAAGAATGAATATCCTTATAAAATATATACACTGGGAAACACCTTTTAAACACTTTTTGTGGTGCACACTTCCTTCATGAAACTCCCTATTTGGAAAATATCAACTAGCCTTTGTGAAGATTATTATTTTGAGAAGCTCCCACTAGCCTTCATAAAGAAACCACCCATGAAAAATCTCCCAAATTATATTATGATTATTATAGATTTTGAAAATTGAAACTTTTTCATGATGTGAAAAAAATTCATATAGTTTTAATATCCTTTGCAAAGTTTCACACCAGAACCACCTTCATGAACCACATTCATGAACCCATATACTTAAAATTCTTTTTGAGTCTCTGTAATATTTAAAGTGGGTAGAGACCTATTTAGAATATTTTCCACCAATTCCAGAACCTTCTAGGACACACAATCACAATTCGAAAAAACAGACTATTTTCCACAATGATTCTCCCTTTTTCGCAAAGCCCCACCAAAATTTCCCATTTGTGATGCTTGATGTAATCATGGACCATTCCATCAAAACCTTGTTCCACTGTAATTCTTAACTCATAATGATTTTCACCTTTCTAATTTTCGATTCCCATCCAAATTACAAAGCACAACATCAAAAATTGCCTCACCTTCATGAAACACTCTTTGTAAAGGCCATATACCCAAATTTCATACCATTTCAATATTTTAATATGTCCATCATGGAAATACACTTTTCACGGTTCTAGATAAACTCTATATATTTTAACCCAAGAAATTTGAAATCATTTGGAAATAGCATCATATTTTCTCTATTATTTTGGAACAACCTCCTGATCATCCATTCATTTTTATGGTTCATTATGAGAATAAATTCTCAAAAATATCTAAGGAATACCAAAACTAACCCTGGAAACCCTCTATTTAAACAAACACTATCTTCCCAATAATAATTCAATGTTCCCTTGAAGATTTTTTTTCAAACAATAAAGATAAACCATTTGGGGATTTTTTTTAAATTTTTCTTTAAAAAATATATTTCTATTCTGCTTGGATCATTATTTTGTTTTTACTTATCATATCCCTATTTTAATTTTCCACATTTTATCATTATTTAATTGAAAAAAAAATAACATACCTTTTACATTCATATGGTAGCCACTATTTTTTCAACTTTTATGTCCTTTATATTATGTTGAAAAAGATTTTTTCATTGACTAAATAGCTAAATATGTTCATTTTCTATTACTTTAAATCTTTTAAAAGTTTTAGATTAATTTTCAATATTTATTTTCTTGGTCATTTTTATCAACATTTTAAAAGATTATTTTTTTCTATATTTTCATGTGAAATCATACTTCATCCACCATTTAAATTTTATATGATGTGTTTTATATATTTTTCATGGGTTCTAAATGAAATTAGTATTTTTTTTATTTTTCAAATATTTGTTTTAAAAATTTATCAAATGATCACATCTATTTCTTATTTAAAAATTGATTTTCTCAAACTCCTCAAAACTATTTTTAATCCATAAAACTATTCATTGACTTATGTCATATTTGGTTGAGGATATTATTCAAATTTAATGACCCGCCATCTTTATCTACAAGTATTAAGTAATTTACTTTTCATTTGAATTAATGAACCATCACTTTTTTTGCCCTGTATAATCATCTTCAATGTATAAACAGATTTATCATCCAATACCATGAAAATGATAATTGCATAATTTTAATTCCTTTTATTTAAGGGTTTTCACCAAGATTCTATATTTGTATTTAGTGGGGAAACATTTTTTGGAACCATAAACCCTTTGTCTATAGTATGAAAATATCATATTCTTTGTTATCTTGATTGAATGGTATTTACCAAGAATGTTATTGAATATTTTTAGATACCCATTTATTTTATATAGATTTATCTTATTAAAATTATTAATGAATCACTTATGTGAATACATTTGAAAAATATATAAAATCCATTTTATTATCCATGAGTTCTTTATTCCATTAATATATAATGATTTTCATTTTAACTTTCTATAAAAAACATTTTATTTATTTTAGTTCTTTATAATGTGATATGTCAATTGTTTCACCTGTAACTCATAAGTGTGGATGATGATGGTAGTGGCCCCATATCACCATCCAATGAATTTATTTAAAATTATAAATGTCATGAGATATGAATAAATGGGAATAAAATTAGCAAGCATTAAAAACAATGACTTACTCACAAACATGATATATACGTGGGTGTAATTACGTATTCCCACAAGTATGGGTGAAATTTTCTGACTCATAAAAGTAATATTCCCCTACACGTCAATTTGTTTCATTGTTTAAATATGTTTGATAGTTTTATTTTTATTCTCTTGACTATGTAATGATCTCATGGATCATTTTTATTGATTCATTTCACCACACTATTTTCATTCATATAATATGTTAAAACAATCCTTATTCTATAATTAATACTTCATTATTTGTTTGGTATAACATTATTATATATCTTGATTTTACCCATATGATCATTTATGTTCATGTAAGATCATTGATTATTATCACTTATGTTTAACCATACTGATCATATATCTCACCCATTTCTTGGGTTTCTATCTACCTAGGTCATGATGAAATGTAATATATTATATGTGTTAAGAAGAAAATATTCTGGAGAGGAATTTTTTTTAGATTGTGGAAGAATTTTTATTTATTAAATAGTTTCTTATACAGTGGAAAAAATTCCATCTTATAAAAAAATCATGGGTTTAATAATTTATATAATTACCTTAATACTCTAAAACATCAATACCTTAAAAGGCTATTGGAATGTAAATGTTTTATTATTTTCAACTGATTTTTATAATTCTGGATCGTAATCAAATCCAATGGGCCACATATGTTGTTTTTAGAATCCGGGTATGATGTTTATGTTTTGGGTAGATCACACAAAAAAATAATTATGTGAAACAAGAACCATTTATAATGCTTCACCATCGAGAACCAATTATGGATATAGCCCCTTAACATCAAACATATCAATATAAAAACCATTTTTTATACTGAGGGATATTAAATTCCTTGAAAAAATATAAAATAGGGAACTCTAAACTGAATTTATTCATCAAGACAACTCTCTTTGTAAGCTACCAACCATACCTTAAAATTATTATTTATATCAAGGAGTTATATATCCAATTTATCAAGAAACAATATGTAACATTATAAAATATTCAAAACATTTGATTAATAGAAAATAAATATTTTTTATTAACTAATACCACCCTTAATAATTTATAAATATTTTTTATGTTAATATGAAGACAAATTTTTTTAAAAGTTCAAAATTCATTTATAAATTCCCTTCAAGAAATATAAAAAACCACATTATTTTCATGGCTATTGAGAAATCGATTGTGACCATATGTGTAAATAAATAAATCCTTTGATTTCAATGAAAAAATTAGAAAAAATATTTTATATAATAAGATTATTAATCGCATTCAATACTATCATTATTTATTGAAAGTATTAATTTTACATCATAGAAAATATAGGTTATATAATTCTAAGGCAAATACATGGAGAAACCTTCCTCAAATAATTTATTCTGAAGTGAGAGGTGATAATAAACCACCAGAAAGAATAGAAAACACATAAAACACCAAAGGGAATCCAAAACTCAAGAAATAACCTAATAAAAATGAAACGAAAAATTTTCCTAGGTCATGAAGACCTGATTTTTGTGGGTGAAAAGTGATAGAGGGGTGAAAAATAGATATAAATATGATTCAAAGGAACGTAACATGAATAATTAGACTCAAACATGATGATGCATCAAGAAATCACAATCAAAATTTTGTGGAGGGAAGTGGTTCATGCCTAAAGGTTGGAGGAATTTAATGATAGTAATAAGAAACACATAAAATAATTAAATTAAGAGAGGGAAAAAAGTTAAAACTACTTCAAAAAACCTAGAAAACATAGTCCATGATGCAACATTTATGACTATAAAATAGAGAAACCTTCCGAAGAACCCCTTTATATTATCCCTCCAAACAATAGTGGGGAGGTTCTCAAATTGGTACATTTGCTTCTCCAAGGCCTATATGCCCTCTAAAATGATCCGTATTCATTATACATGGTCCAAAAATCCCATTAATATCACCACTCTAATTTAAAATATGGTATGTAAAATGGTCATTCCTCCCAATCACCACTATTGAGTAGTTTAACCTATTATGACATGCTCAAATGATAGTAGTGAGTAATATTTCTTGGCCTCAAAAGTCTATCTCATAGACTACTGTATACTATAATCTAAAATATTATTTTTCACAATAACAAAAAAACATATGGAAGACCAATTATATTGAGAAACCAAATTATAAATAAACAATTTAAATAAAATAATAGGGAACTTGAGGCTAGGGAATTACTACTCTACACACCACAACTCTTTCCTCAACCAAAAATCGTTAATGGACACTAATGATCATTAGAAAGGTTAATATTTAACCACTTAAAACCCAAATTTATATTCAAAACAATGGAACATAATTAACAACACTAATACATTTCCTAAGATGACAATTGGGATGAGTCATATTCTTTTCCAGAAATGAATTCATTTCCTAATGAATTTGACGACCATAACTAAAAACAAGATAAAACATAATCTATAAAAAAAAAGGAAAAAGTGGACTCTGAGATAGGTTATGAGAATAATCAAGATCAGGTTGACTATGGTATTCTCCCCACTATATTTGAAATCCCCTAAAACAAAACTCCTATTTGGATACTCACCCACACCCATGGACCCGAAACAAAACTTGGGGAAATGACTAATGTAACAAAATAATCCTAGACATATTAAACATGAATTTAATTATTCCCTAATAAGTAATTATATCCAATGATGTTAAACATTTCCACATGCCTAGAACACCCAGAATCACTATACTGACAAATAAATATAATGGGATACAATGTAGAAATTAGGAACTAGTAATAATGAAGAATACCTCAATAAACGACTTAATCAAGATCAAATTCAACATGTTTCACTCGACAATCTCCCAATCATATAAATTGGTATTCACTCCTTAGAAACACATACATTTTATAAAAACTCTACAAATTACCAAATAACCACACCCATATTTTTCCTTTGGAAATTTCTAATATAAGGATTTCTTATGATATGACATGCGACACTGATGGAAAACTAGTGTACTACCCCCAGAACAAGAGGATCATGAGGAAAAGAAATTATAAATAATAACATAACATCCCTTATTATAATAATACTAATTACACTTTCCATTACTATTATATATTATCCATTTAAAAGAATAGAGTAATTTATATTCCACTAAATCACTCATGTTAAGGATTTCCTCAACTCGAAAAATCCGCCTTACCACTTCAATGTAAGAGGTTATTCTAGATTACAAAAAACCACAAATAATGATCTGGATGATGTAATATTTCAAATTATTAGGCCTTTAAGGAATCATCCAAGGAAAAAATTGGGAGATAAGGAACGAGGTCTATAAAAATATTAATGTACTCTAAGAAAAATCAATAACCTTGTTAAAGGAAAGAAAACAATATTAACTATGCCACATTCATAGACATAGTGAAATATGACATGATAAAAAAATTCATTAAAACATTCCCATAAATTGTCTACTCATAGACTATCATGAACAATGAACTTCCACCAAATCAAAACTATAACCATAGATATAAATCTAGAAAACATGATCTTAAGAATCTTAGGGAGCTCAAGAAAACCAATGATCTTTCAATACTCCACAACCATTATCCAACTTCACAAGGGTCTAAATGACTATAAATGATAAATGAATTTAAATTAAAAAACTCTAGAATTAAATATCTATGTAAATCAACTATTTTCTTCACTTACTAAAATACTCTCATACATTTACATTGAAAATCCATGCAGACTTGATTAGTGAATACTCTAAATAACAAGAAAAGCACAAACAATATAAATATTCATCCAAACCAATATATAATTAACCAAAATTAAACCTCAACATAAAATAACACACTAAAAAATCAAATCACAACCATAATAAACTTTTTAATAGTTCAATTTTCAATCTACCTCAAAATGACATATATCATTTTTTAATCTTAAACATTCACATATAAATGATTTGAAAATTTCAAAAATTTCCTTATTAAATCATATACCTAATTTAAAAATTTTAGATCCTTTTTAATTCATATTACAATATATCTCTTAAAATCTCCATGATTTTCATTTTACTTATAATACTAGGTATACATCCTGACACCACATTTTTAATTTCGAAACCAACAATTCATTTTATAAAATATTATTCACATATTGTAAATACTAAATCCACTTCGTACAATTTGTATGGTTCTTTTATTAATTTTACAATTTATTATCACAATAATAAAATCAAAAATATTATTTACAATAACATTATAATTAATAAAAATAAATGAATACACCACACAACATAAAACATTATTAATAGGAACTAGTATCTATATAGGTCCCACCTATATGGTTTAAAAGATAACGGGTTATTCATAAAGCATCCCTTGAGAGTTATATTAAACCATGAATTCAGACGAAAGATGGTGTTCTAAACCATGTGATCTAACTATGTACCTAAAACTACAACCAATTTTAATCCCCAAAAACATAGGTTCCCTTAAAAAAACCCATATATAATCCTTATAATTTTTAGAACCATCACGAAAGAATGAAATGAACTAATAAAAAATGAATAATGATCTAATACAAGACTCATAACCAAAAACATAGAAATGTTTTAATAAAATAAAAAGAACCCTCAATAAATTGAAATTCACCAGAACTGAATAAAGAAAAATTTCATTTCATGAATCATAACCCACCATCACTAACTAACTAAAGGTTCAATATTGAAATCTTTTCCCAAACACATCTTCTAAAAGACACCCAATGTATAAGAAATCTCATCTAAAATATACCATTGTTTTCCAAATAAATATGTCTGTTTTGAAACCTAGGCCCACTTATGAACATGGTCACTCAAACTATTTTTTCTGGAACAAGTCCTATAAACCCCTAAAATAAGCACCAAGGATAACACATCACATACATGGGTGGCATTTGTAGTCTCAGCTAAATGGTAAAAAGTTCCAAAGGTATCAAAATAAACCTAGAAGGAATTATTTCACTAAATATTGTAAATTATAACACATTATAACATTTATTGAAATTTTACATGACTGCTACATAGGTTAGATCACCATGCTGACAAAAAAATAAACAATTTCATAAATAAGGAAAACAAAAAAGTTATAACAATTACATAATATCAGATATAATACAAAAATTATATAAAAAATTTGATAAGAAATTTCATTATAAGGATGATACAATAATAATAAAAAACTAAACAAATACCCAATCAGATATCCACATAACTCTCGATGTCATCATCCAAACACAATACTGAAAGCGCTCCATAAGAGACTAAATGTAAAACATTAAATTGAAATTTAAATAGTTGTGGGAATGAAGCCTGATAGGCATACCAAAACCATAACCCATGAAAAAAATTTAAAAAAAGATCCACTTCATGCTAGTTTGAAATAAAGGTTATAGACATATATTTAATCTTATAATTTTAAATGCTAATAACACATAGTTTTCATATTTTTCCATTTATATGAAATAGTTCTTTTAAAAACAATGATTATAATCATTTTTAAAAACCATTCAAAACAATTGATCCTTAATTTTAAAAAATGACACCTTATTTATTTAAACAAGAATAAAAAACAACAACAACAACAACAATAATAATAATAGTAACAAAATGGAAATGTATACAATATTCATTGATCTATAAAAAAGTGTAGAAAACATAGCCCATATAATGATGAAAATTACCATTGATCATAGGAAACAAGGCACTCTGGGAGAATTTTGGACAATACTAAAAATGATACATCTAAATTGAGGTGACTGAGGCAATCCAGTTTCCCAAAAACATATTATTTCCAGACCTTTCATAACCAAGGTAAAAATCCAAAATTTAGTCAAACAACATACTAAGGGAAAAAATCTAGAGTATAACAAAAAAAATTCACTTATGAATATGTAAATTCCACAAACTACACTCATTTCCCCATGATGTGTAAAATGGATTTGATAAAATTTAGGTAAAATCAAATATTGGTATTAGTATAGTTGTATATATATAGATAATTGGAAAAAATGTTCCATAATTAAGGCTCCCCCACCCACCACCCTTCATTTAGAAAACAATTTATCATCAATCATAGCCTAAAAATTTCAATCTCGTATACCATGGATTATTTCATTCAATTAAAAAAAATAAGCAAATAGGAACATCCCAATGGAATATTTTGACAAGAAAGCATTATTTATAAGATGAAAAAAAGAATTATAATAATTATTTATGACTTTTAGTTAAAGATAAATTTATAAACCCAATCACATAACATTGGATAATATGAAAAACATTCTAATAATTCATAATACCCCTTTAAAATAACCAAACACACCTTTAAAACTAATGTAAGATATTTTAATATTAATTTGAATACAAAATAACCTCAAATAATTCCAAATTTCCTCTATATGTTCCATTTGGTTAATTTATCAAACTCTTAATTCCCATTGAAGTTTAAAAATATATTCGTAATATATTTTTAAATACATAAATTCTGTTCTAAATATGAATAATATTTAAAAACATGATTTTAATTTAAGAACCTTTATAATCATGTTCCAATAAATCATTATATACATAAATAATTTCATTTATGTCACAAGAATTTATGAATCAAAAAACTAAATGCTAATATATTGGTCAAATTACCTCAAATCATATATTTCAAAGTGTGAAATGATAATCCACCACATGATATAATGTCTGCCCCATATAGAACAAAATATAACCCTAATGTAAAGAATACCACAAATAAAGTATTAATCCAATACTTACCTAGGCCACTATGACCTAATCAGGATGGGAAAAATTAGATAAAATGATAAAATAGGGGAATGAAGATGATTTAGAGGGATAAACCATAAATAATCTGGCTCATACATAATGGGGAATAATGAAACCACCAATGCGATGAATATGATATAAGGGTTGAATGCCTATGGGACTGGATCATTGAATTATAGTGGAATAATAACCATAAAACCACAAAATATAGAGAGTTCCATAAGTTAAAATATTGAAACATAAAGGAAATAGACCACATCAAATCCCTGATGGCTATAGTGTGGTGTCGTATTCCCATGATCCTATGAGTCATAGTAGTTTAGGTTGTGGTGTGGGTGTGCTTTGAATGAAAGGTACATCACTCTTAGGCCCATAGAATATCCGGATATAGCCTAATGGTTTTGGAATTTTCCACCAATCCATATTAGAACACAAATATAGTGTATTATAAGGGATAAAACATAGTCCTTTCTCCCATCACCACTATGGCGCACTGGCACCTACTATGACATAGTCGACTGACAAGAGGGTGGCCTGCGACGCGACCTTGCTTAGACACACCATGGAATCCCAAGTAAACATAATGGCCTACTATAGTCTGTAGTCAAATTTTTTTTTTCTCCCATAGAACACCTAAAAACATCAAGAAGACAAATAAAAGATAAAAAACTAAACATTAAATCAATAATTTAAATAATTTTATTGTCAATATGAGGTTAGTGTATGGCATATATTTTTACTACTTATTTGAAAATTATTTTAAATGAATGTTAAATAACTAAATAAACATGTTATTATGTGATTTCTAAAATACTATCCAATCAATCACAAATACTACTTATATGAATTGGGTTTTTAATCGACTTTATATCCGTCACAATAATAACCCCAAAAAATAACTTTTCCCAAGAATAATAATGATATTTGTGATTTATTCCCTTCATAAAAAAATAATATTGTCATGATACTATTTTCAATAGATAGGACAAGCCATCCCAAATATTATAATTTACAATGGGATGGTCACACTATTACCAATAATACATCAATGGAAAATATATTTACAATGTAATGAAGAATTCCATTATAAATTGCATTTTCCAGTAAGCATGCATGAAATGACATAACAATATTTAAGGTAGAATATCAATCTATTCCAAATATTCATTATGAAAAACAGTTATCTAGGACATATATATTATTTAATCGTGATAAAATGTTACAATATTACTATTTTAAAAAGTACTAAAATCTCTCAGTAATGAGCCATTTGATAAATTTTTTCCTATAATGTAAAAATATTACAATTCTATGTGTTATATATTTATATATAAATATTAATTAATTTTAGTTAAATTAAATAATTTTTTTGTAGAGATTAAAATAAAATTAATAATATATGAATTGAGATAGATTGATATACACATGTATGTGTTGCACAGACACATATCCATGAGATTGTTAGACATGTTTGCACTAAGACACATATTTATATGTGAATAATGAAATTTATATAGATAACATAGAATTTGAAAAGTATGAAATGTCAATTCATCAAATTAAATTATGAAATGAACTTATATTTAAAATTTTACTAATTTAAAAATTAATAAGTTTTATATAATATTTATAAAATATTTATTAATTAATATTTATATTTATGAAATTAATAATTCATATTTTAAATAATTTTATTTTTAAATAAATATTTATCACTGAATATAATTATACAATTATATAATGAATATTATAATTTAAAAATATTTATTCCATTAAATAAATTATAATATTTGTAATTATATTTAATAAGTTTGAACTGCATTTAACGAATATTAGATATTTTTATACAATCAATACAATATATAAATATATAATTATAAATAATAATATATCTATATATTAAAAAATATAAGTCAATTTCAAAAAAAATTAATTTGGATTTTGTGGTTTTATAAACAATAATATGTTATAAAAATAATTAATACAAAAATATTTTTCATGTACGTGATAAAACAATTATATGATGTCTTATGTAATTTATATAAATTTTCTAAAAATACTACTAATTTATTAATATTTTAAATGTAGTTGATTTTAAATATAACATTAATTAGTAATATAATGAAAATAACCTTCTATAAATTAAAATATAGTTATTATTTTGGGAATGTTTAGATTTTAATTTTTATAATATTAATCATTTATTTATATATTTTATTAATAAAAATATTTTTATATAATTAAAATTATTTAAATATAAATATTATTAAGATAATATAGATTCATAAAAAAGGTAATATTTTTTAAATATTTTGTATTTGAAGAACCCAGATAACATTATAACAGGATAGGTAAAACAAAGAGTTTTAGAGAAGAATTATGATTGGGATCTCATAATATAAACAGGAGACAACTGATGAAGAAAATGATTGTAGTGTTGATATTATTTTATCTAAAATTTTGTTATGGACTCTATATTTTTATGTTCATTGGGATAAATTCCTTGGTTTGAACCTTTCTTCTCCCCTATGTTTTCTTATTCATTAAAGAGCCATGTGATTTTTCAAAGAACTTATCCTTCTATAATCATTATTTATTCTTTTATATAAATAATAATATGTAGTGAAAATTACATTGACCTTTATACAATTAATAATATTTCCTAAATAAATTTTTGTCACTTTAAAATATAATTAATAATTTTCAATGTTTTTTATATAACTATTAATATTTTGTTGTGGATTGACTTATTAGTAAGAACCTTATTATACTACATCAAGGTTATGGGTTCAAAACCCATGGAGCATTGGTTCTGTAGCAGCACTATAGCAGTAAGATAGAAGAATTGTTATAGTGGTGGAACTATAACACTGACGGCACGAGAGTGGTGGTGGGAACTATAACAGATACTTTAGTGGTGTCTGCACTTTAGAGAGTATTGTAGAAGCCCGAGTACTACATCAGCACTAGTCACTAGTGGGCCATTAGGTAAAAATAATGTGCTTATGGGCCATGTAATGGGATTTCATGCCCACAAGGCCTACAGTCCTTTTAATGGAATTCATGCCCACTGGTCCTATGGGCCATGTTTTAAATAAAAAGGGCTTGATGGGTGGGCCATCCCCTTTGGGGGGATATGGATTGTCATTTTGACCTATGTGTGAGGTGTGCGTGTGTGTTCACTTGTAATTATACGACAAAAAACCTAATATTTTTAGATGTAGATAAAATTATTAATATATATAAATATTAATTACTCTTACATTGATTTTTAACATTGATATTTATCTTTTAATATATAAAAATTTGATTATTTTTTAATATAATTATACATTTACGAAATTATTGATTTATTAATACTAATATTTGTTTATTTATTAAATAATTCATTTCTAATAATTAATAATTTTTATATAATGTTAATAATTGATTATATTTTTTTATATACAGTCAATGAAAGAAATGCATATACATAAATAATAAGTTTTTGGAAAAATACTTCTTAATGGTGTTCCTACGTTGATTTTGATTGTTAACAAGGTTTTTTGTTGTGTAAAAAGGTTTTTTTTCATTAGATCTCATAGAGCGTGAATTTTATAAAGGATCACTAATGAAATCCTATCAGAGGGCATGATAATAGAATATTTAAATGTTTTATTAGTGCAACATAGAGTCTAACCGGGGCCATCACACTTGAGTAGAATCAGAGTAAATCTAATCACAACATTATAATTCACCAAATCTAATTATTTTTGGGGTTTTATTTTTTATTGAAAATGATGTTTTTTGGTTTTTTGGAAAATATTCTGCTAAAATAATGAAATTATGAATTTAAATATAAAAACAAAATGAAATTACTTAAGAAATTTCTTGGCACTAGGGTATGATAATACAATTTCATTAATTATTTATTTATTATTTATATTCATCATGACAATTAGTTTAATAAAACAACTGTAATGAATTAATTTCCATTTATTTATTAAGGGTCCAATTTTAGAATTCCTTCAACACACCAAGGCCCACCATCTTCAATAGTCAAATAAGATTACACCTTAACCTAGAAAAAATTTCCAAAATGAACCATCTCTACTATATGTCGTTTCATTTCATTAGGTAACCCCAAATCCATTGTATATGGTATTTATTGAGAGATGGGAAGGAAATAATGAATCAAAAAATGGATTGGTTTTGGAAATAATGTCACTATGGAGAATGACCACACTCGTGAAATATTCTCACATACAACACAAATAGATTAAAAACATGTTGCATTAAAGAATAATAATAAATAATGATATGAATCCTTTAAAAGAGACAATCCAAGGGTTAGTGACTATCCATTTAAATTTTAAAATACATCATGGAAAAATATGTAATATTTTAATAAATTAGGGTTGTAAAAGAAAGAGATATGGAAAAATAAAATGAAACACTTAAATTAAAATATGAATTCATGTTCCAGGGGAAAAGAAAACAAAAATAAAAGAAATGAAACATAAAATATCTAAAGAATGGTTTTCATCCATAGATTCCCTCTCTAACCTATATGAAATTTAATCCTCCATTGTTATCTTATTTTTAGTAATGGAATAGGATTAGGGGATTTATAAATGACCATTATTGTGTTTTAGGACAAAATCTATTGTCAACGGTTGAGATTTCAATTCCAGAATTTTTTATTAAAATGTTTCACGTGATACCCCATAATTTTATCAAACCAGTGAATGTAGTATTCTAGATTGTTGTGTTATGAATTGATACGTATTTTAACTCCCAATTTTTTCTCCATCCTCCATTTGTAGAAGATGTTACAAACCAATTACTACATGTTTTTTTTATTTTCAAAGGATTCATGAATCTTCCTTCAATGTTGAGAATTAAATGGCAACCGTAGTGATTGAATATCTCCATTCAATTTAAAAGTAAAATGTTTCAACAAATCATATTTAAAATAATCATGGGATCACATTAATTGAAGATGTTCATTTTTATTAATTCTTAATTTATTATGGTGGGGTCCAATCAGTCTACCAGAATGGTTTTTATAAAAAGATTGATTTTTTGTGTCTCAATACATTTGAATTAGCTCTTGGTTCAAAAAACAAAGTTAGGTCCCATATATTAATAAATACTATAAAAAATAATCAATCAAATTGGAATAATATTGTAAATGATATTTCAAAAAAAACCAAAGTGATTAAAATCTTCTGAAATTCTAGAATTAAGCATGTTTTAAAATTTTAGCAAAAAAAAACCATAAATATTAAATTGATGTAAATAAGATCAAATTGATAAATTAGGATTTTTTAAATAACTGAAATACATAAAAATGATGAAAATATGTTTTTCTATAAATTTACCCATAGTTAAACCATGCCTGTCCTCATGCACAAAATCTCAAAAAAATCATAGGGAACCAATTCTATAAATATTCACATTTCAGAGAAATAAATTAAAAATATTTTCAATGTCAATTTCTTCTCAAAATCCACATAAAATATCTATTTGATTTATCATTTTTAAAATAAAAATTAATCAATGTATTTTACTTTTACCCTTTTAAAAATAATGGATCTTCACCTTTCATTGAATCGCAATACTCAATTAATTATTTTCAAACAAGAAAAGTTAGGATTTACCTCAATTTTGATTATTTTTGGTCATAAATCAAGATACAATTCATGTAAAGTTATTCTCATATCAATAGAACATGATACATATCCATAATATTGTAAAGGAACTAATTTCAATACTTTGTTAATAAAAAAGACACATAAAATCATGAGGTCTTTCATTAGAGGTTCAAATGACTATAAGGCTTAACGTTGGTATGTATTGATGTAAGTGAATTAAGGCTTAAGGAGGATGTTTATCCCTTATGTAGACTTAATGATAACAAAAATTAACGTGTAGCAATTTCTCCACTTCAATGTGAAAATTGAAATTTCCACAAAACTCAATGTATTTGTTATGATCAAATAAAGTATAATGAATGTTTTGTTAACCCTCTTGATTTTTTTTGTATCATTTAAAATTTTCTTAAAAAAATGTCATTTTTTTTATTTTTTTAAAATTTATGATTATAATAAATCTCAAATCCATCACATAATAACATATGATAAAAATCATCTATCTAGAAATGGTGATATTTGGTTTTCCAAAATCACAACCCATTTTCTTCATTTTTATGGTTCTTCTTTTAATTTTAATATTTTAAAAAATACAAGAGAAAACAAAAAAGTATCATGAATGAATCACAATAATTGATTTAATACGACAATAAAAAGCCCACACTTTTTTCCTAACAATATAAATCATCCCTTCCACCCAGATTCCCTTCACCCCCACACATTAACATTAAAATATAATACAAATACATATAAGAGTCTAGGAATGGATAAAAATGTCTTGAAATCATGGATCATCCTTATAAAGGTCATTCAGGGTCTATATGGGCTAATGGACGATTTATATAGATGTGTAATTTTAATGAATAATTATTTTATCAAATGACACCTCAATCATTTTAAATATGTTTTTTCTTTTTCATCACTTCAATTAGTACAATTGAAATTTATGGTCTGTGATATGTCCCAATATCACTCAAGAAATATTCTCAAGATCAAATAAGAATTACTTGGTATTGAAATCCTATTGGGAATGGGAATATGATTTTGGGACAATCAATCAAGGAATTATAAATAATAAAAAATAAATTCACTTGAATTTAAAATTTCAAATAATGAAAAATGGTAGGGAAATTTCATTTACCTGAATTAACTAATTCCACCAAATTATGGGTCCTTATTATAATATCCATTCTTTACTTTCATAATTCAATTATCCATTTTACTAACACAATTTCATTAACATTGAAATATAAAATAATGAATAATAAGATTCCTAAGTAACTCATCTCTCCTAGATATGTTATGTAATGTAATAATTCATGACTGGGCCTGAAATTTTATAGTATAGATCTCAAAAAATGTTTTTTGGAAAAAAATTGAAGATATTAATAGTTAAAAATTTAAAGTGATATCCATTTCTAAATAAATATTTAGTCATCTTCACTTAATTTGTTGGAGATTCCAACTACCATCATGGTCTTAAAAATTAAATAATTCAATTAATCATAAGAATCATGTCATTAAATATAAAAAATAATTGTAGGTAGTGGTACGTATACTGGATAATTATAAAAATCAAATTTAAATCTATGTACCTATAAGTAAAATAAAAATATAATTTTTGGTCTAATCCCCAAAGTGGGCCCTAAATATTTACTACCACTAAGGGGATGTACCTACTATTTTCCAGAGTCTGATGGTGGTAGGAGTTGATTTACATGATCCCACACTTGTGTATTTTACCTCATCCACTTCACTGTTCTTCTTTAGGATAATTCCATTTATAGAGTACTCTAGATTCTCCCCTTTCGAAATGTGTTAAAGCTTTATTGGTAGAGGTAGTATGAAGAATGGAACCCCCTCCCCCTTCATTAATTCATGTGAATGTATTTTTCACAATATAATGTTTTGTCTAGAGGTGTTGAATGAAAATAATAATCAAAGGGAAATTCAAAATTTAAATTTGAAGTATTAATTTCAAAACATTTCATTTTAATGTCATCTTTTCATATGTCTTATTCTTTTAGAAGAGACAGTAGGAACTCTTATTTTAGTACATGTAATATATGTTCAATGTATTCAGTGATCTCCATGTGTCCCCCAACAGGTGTATTATTTTTTTCCCACTATCCTATAGGGCTTAATAAAAGTTAGAAATGATGAAAATTCAAGATAAATATAATTGATACCCAAATTATTTTCAATAATATTTGTTGAATTTGAGTTTAAGAATGTATCAACACCATTTCTTATCTAGAGTTGAATATATTATTATGTGGAACGTTCTTATTTATGTTAAATTTCATTGGATGGAGGAAGGTAGTTAGGCTCCTCCATTCGTACTTCAAATTATAGTGATTGGGGATATTCTTCTTCAATATCATAAGAGATATAAATTTGTCATGGCTCATCTTTTATGAATGGTTTTTGGATATCAAGTATTTCCCATCATTCATTCTAGATTTCTTCCATTTTTTTGATCTCCCATAGGTCACTCAATAGGTAAGTCCCTTTCATTAATCTCTCCTAGAAATGGTTGAGAGAGGATGAATTAATCTTCAAGAACCTCCACATTTTCATCCCCATTTTTTTTAAATTTCAATAATGAGTTGTGAAATTTCATCCACAACAACCTCATGTTCTTTATCTATCTCAGTGTTGGGTTTATACCTTAATTCATGAACATAGTCAAGTGCCCATTCCCTTTTTCTCCCCAGTCATCAAGATAATTACTCATTTTTTCACATGATCATTTAGATAATTATATTCAACTAATTCATGTTTTTTTTTATTTTCATTGACCTTAGGATTAATTTATCCATTCATAATAAACTAAATTTGAGTATATCTTTGAAATATGGGGTTTTAAATTTCTTTTATAAAGAAAAAGAATAATTTTTTTAAAAAAATTTGAGAATTTAGAAAAAGTGATCGAAAAAACCTTTTTTCCTCAAAAATGATGCTAGATTTCATATGTTTCAATCATAGGAAATGAAAATAGAAAATTTCTAATCTTTTATATTGCATTAAAATAGTTAACTAGCATTTTCTCACATGAGGAGAGTCATAGTCAGTTCAGTCACTATTTTTTTATTCAGCTAATCTATAAATTTTGGGTTTTTATTATATATTTAATTCTACGGACTTTGGGTTTTTAGAAAATTTGAAATTAAAATAATAAAATGAATAATTTTAATTTAAATGAGGATATAAAAAATGAAATTATGGAAGAGGGGTCTTGGTCCTATGGTTAGATAATTCAAGCTCATTCATAATTTAAATTCAATATGATAATTCATTTGGTGAAACCTAATTAATGAATTACATTCCATTGATTTATTGAGTGTTCTATTTTATCATTTCTTTAGTGCACCAGACCCCACCTCATTCAATAGTCAAATATGATAACACCTTAATTAAGAATTAAATTCCTAAAATACTTATATCCACTATATTCCATTTCATCCCATTATAAAACCCCACTCCATAGAATGAAGGGACTGATTAAGATGTGGTATGGAAAAAGTAGGAATCATTGAAAAAGAATGGATTTGGAAATAGTGTCATCGTGGAAGACAACTATAACCATTAAATATTCTTGAATCCATTAAAAAATATTAAAAAATGTTTAATTGATGATAAATAATAATGAACATCCTCAAACCTCCCTCACGGTGAATCCTCGGATTAGTAACCTTCCATTACAGAGTGAAAATAGATCACGAGGGAATATGGAAGAGAGAAATAAATTAGGGTTTTAAGTTAAAGTGATATATGATAATAATGTGAAAGACTTTACCTAAAATATGAATTCACATTACATTAGAAATGAAAACAAAAATAAGATAAAAGGTAAATGAATGTCCTAAAGCATGGTTGACCTCCAGAGCATCCCAATCAAATATATATTATATTATATCCACACATATCCTCTAATTTATAGTAATATAAAAATATTCTGTTAATCATAAATATCATTCATGTGTTTCAAGATTTAACAGGTCATCAAGAATCAAAATTTTAGTTCGAGAATTTTTCCTTAAAATGATTGCACGTGGAAACGCCATTTTTGATAGAATAAGAAAATTTAGTTTGTAAGAATTTTGTTACAAATGTTTTTATACATTAGAAATCCATATTTATGTTTCAAAAGACACATTTTGAAGTCTTTATATTCTAATTTCACTACGATTTTTTATGCAAGAAGAATACATCTTGAATCTTCTTTCATTGTTAATCATTCAATATCCACCATAATGAGTGAATAACTCCATGGAATTTATTGGAGAAATTAATCAAGGAATACGATTTCAAATACATTTGGAATGACCTAAATTAGAGATGTTTATCCTGATTTAAGCGTCATTTCCATAGGTGGGGTCCACTCTATTCCACCAAATGTTTTTTCAAAATGATATATTTCTTCGAAAAATAAGATATTCAAATTATCTCTTGTTCTAAAGGAAGAAAGTTGTGGCCCATTAATCCATATATCCTGAAAAATTGAATTACTCAAATTGGTATAAAATCTTAAATATTATACCCAATATACCAATTTGATTAAAATCTACTAAAAATACCGAATTAAGGAATTTTCACATTTTATTTAAAAACACACCATAAATCCAATTTTTTGGAAAATAAGATCAAATTGAGAAATTGGATTGTTTAAATAATTTAAATACATTTAAAAAATGGGGGAAATATTAACATTATCAATCATGCAGAGCAAAAATGTCCCAAAGGATAACATAGACTGTGAATATTCCAAAGGATCGTGCGAAGGCACGTAAGTCATAAAGGATAAAACAAAATGTGCAACTCTAAAGGCATCACATAGTGTGTATGTATTGATATGGAATACATGTCTCACAGATGTTCATAAAAAAGTGATTACTGGATGTCATGTGATCATGAGAGATTAAAGATATCTCACAATGTGCATGTTCAAAATATGGTTGTACAAGATGTATGGATATCACAATTAAATATGTCAAAAATGATCATGTGACAGTGTTACATGAAGAAAATAAGGAAGATTGGCTGGAAATGTTGGTGTCATTTTATGATCACTAGAAATTGTTCAATAACATCACTATAAATGGATCATGTTATGGAGTCATGCGATGCATGTAAGAAAATGTTGTTGACCAAGGAGGAATGGATTACAACATGAAACATGTCATAGATTCAATCCAAAATATCAAAACTAATTACACATTTCATGCGTGATAATGACTCTATCTAATGAATAAGAGCTTACGACATAAGATATGTTTTAGGGCCATTGATAATGCCAGAGATGATCAAGATCTATGAATAATGGTGAAGCGAAGGTCGTTGAATGGATGGTTGACCACAATTTTTGAGGTTATGATAGTGGGTTCATAACTATAAAAACTCTATAACCCATACTAAAGAGGTTTTGATGTTTTATATGTGGTTTGATCAATAAGAAAGTATGAAGGAAGGAAATTATATGATGTGAAAGGTGTGACTCGATAAAATTAGTTGCATAAGAAGGAACGCGTAAGGGTTTCATGTGAATTGAAGAATATCAAAAAATACACATATATATAACATGTTCATTCAATGGAGTCATGCGATCCTTGTAATCTAAATATGTTTATTTGAACTGAGTGACACACTTGATGTTTTTTCACATATTAATACCCACTATAGTCACACAAGTAGTTGTGTAGTACAAGGTCTCATTATTCATGTATTCAAAACAATGTGTCATGTTCAAGTCACAAGATCAGAATGATATGAAGAGGGGCTAGTGAACTGTTCTTGTAAAGGGATTTTCTGCAAGGGTTACACACCATGGCCTGACTCAAGGAAGTACCATATTGGGTTATCTAGTAAAGAATAACATTCTCATATCTGAATTCTATAGAAGTAAATGGTATAATATTTTAACTGTTACAATATTTAGAGAAATGTTTTATTCACTGATATATCTATTGTAGTGAAAGGAATATGGAGGTGTTTCTTTTCAATAATTAATGGTATTCCCAGAATCATTCTAGAATGAGGAATATATGGAATCTATTGTCGAAAAATAAAAAGAATCAAATTATTTACAAGACATCTCATGGAACGATGATTCACTAGAGGATGTACACATAATGGTTGTGAAAGACTATAATAAGTACAAAGACACCTATCTTATATTCGGTGAAACAATAAAAAATTGATAATATTGTTCTCTATCCTTCATGATAATTGCATTTCCATATAATGATGTGAGAATCAGTGGAAACTATAAGGGATGTGATCCTAGGGAGATATTTAATCTGCTCGAAACTTTTTATATGTTGTGGTCCTAGGTAAGGGTGATTGATACTAAACAAATATGTCGTGATATTAACGATTTTAGTGCACCAATACACTATTGTAATCTTGCTCCTTGGACTAGCCCATAGTGGTGAACCAAGTAAAAAAAACTTGTTTGAGTTCTCTTGTTTTCACATTACATTACCTGAACCATCATATGAAAATGTTGTTATATATAAGATCAATATAAGCAAAAAATAGAAAATGTAGACAACCTTATACTTAATAGGTAATTGAGATGGAATAAATTTGTAAATAATATACATACCTTGATTGAATCCCCTATCTAAGGATATATAAGACCATTTTGGTTCTAAAAATTATTTTCATGTGGATAGGTTTGTTTTTATAGATTTATTTTATTCACCTTGATTCATTCAATTAATTAAATTGATGTTTTAGTTTCGGTTATCTAGGTGGGCCGTGAAAAATGATAGAACCTCAAAGAAGAATAAAAAATCAAGTGTAATTCCTTAGTGTCGATGTTTTTAATGAAACAAAATGATTTAAAAAAACAAGAAACATATAAAATAATGTCTTGGATGAATCACATTTTTAGACTATTTACTAATTCAATGATGTAGGAACTATTGATTATGATTCAATTTTTGGAAGTTCATTAGTACCAGCTAGCCAAATGATAAACGAATTGGATTAGAACTTAAATGAAGAAAATTTATCTAGGTATTTAGATCCAATAATAAGATGTTGATTTCAACATGGTACATGTTTCCAATAAAATACTTGTTTATGTGTCCATTGATATAAGGGAGATGAATGATTTCCATGATGAATAACATCAAGTGATGTGTACATAGATAGATAAACTCCATGATGGTGAAAAGAGAATGAATCTAAACCAAATGAAATATATAAATTAAAATATAGATATGATGATCATGATAATGGCCTAATAAATAATGTTTAGAAGAATTAAATTATACAATAATTGATGTAATGGTTTAAAGATTCTGTCACTCAGTTGATTTCTAAAATAAAAGAGAAATGTTACATGGTGGATAAACACTAATAGGAATTGAAAGATGAGATGAATACTAGGATAATTGTCAATTGATAACTTAATACTCAACCTGAATCAACATTTGATAAGATTTAACAATTGAGAGGAGAGTTTATACAATTTATGAAGGAAGTGGGGAAATATAATTCCAAAGGAAATACCAAAATGAAGGATGATTTGAATTCATTATTTAACTGTCCTTTGATAGGAAGAAATGAAATGAAAAAGAAATATAATATTTTGGAGGAGAACAAGGAATAGTTTTATCATCCAAAAGGCCATGATGTATGTGTATATCTAGTATTGGTTATGATGAACCCTTCCACATATATGATAGGGAAGAGTTGTGAACAGTTCTAATAATATAGAAAATTAATTAATTTTATGAAATACATTTAAAAATATTTTTCAAGAATTAATAACAATATGATATGATTTTTGGGTTTCTTGGTCATATTTTAAAACATTTTTAGGTTTTTTAAAATATTTCATGCTATGAAGATAGGAATACTTCCAAATATGAGAAAAATTAAAGGCTTCATGAATGGTCTAAAAGAAAATTCACTTGGAAGAGAGTATCCTTGAAATTGTAATATTGTTAAAGACTAGGACACACCATGTTTTTTTGTCATGAATCCCAATGTATCAATTTCAGAAGAAGCAATATGGTTTCACCATTATCTCAACCGAGAAATGATAAAATGAGTTTTTTTAGAGTCAAATGTTCTATTGTTTCTAACTAAGTGATTTTGGGAAGATAATGCAACATGAAGAAATAAGGGAGAAAACGAACTGAAAAGGACAAGCCCAAATCTAGGAGTTTATAAAAGAAAGACTATAATATATGACAAAATTTTATATTATTATTATTTTTCACAGTTTTTAAAGAAACCTAAGGATCACAATAAAAAGGCTCATCAATTATCCCCTCTGTTGCACTCACAACATATCTTGGTAATGAATGCATTATAAAATTAACTCTTAGTGATCCAAGGATATAAGTGAATTAAATATAAATATAATTCCAATGTATGAATTGTAAAGTCCTGCAATTTCTGTTGAAATTTTTCTTCTTAAATTCATGGGATTTTTACGAGTCCGTGAAAATTTACGACGCTTGATTCTGAGGCCTGGTGTGCCCGGAATCAATTTTTGAGGTTTTGTTCAGGCATGTTTAGTAAACGTACGAGTGGGATTGTATAACTTTTGAACTAGTGCCCAGATGTAAAATCCGAGGGAACTGTTGAAATCACAACGTTAGTAATTTCATAGTGAGACCTTCACCAAAGTTGCGTTCTACTGAGAATGGAAGATAGTTTTTGGGATTTTTAAATAAAATTAAATAAAAATAAGGTGTGCTTATTTTTATTTGTTGGTGGTTAAAACCTCTAAGTGGAGGTTATAGGTGGGTCCCACCCACACATAACCTACCTTGGGAGGATATTATTTGGTGGGGCCCACCCAAAGTTTAATACCTCTTGCAATCAAAGATGTGGGGCCCACACGGTATTTGAACCCCCTTTAAACCCCTATTAATGTGTGATTAAAACTCTTCACCTTCCCCCATTATTTTAAATGTTCCAAATCCCATAATTAATTAATTTATGCCTTGCATTTAATTAATTTAATCTATTTGAATTCATGCCTACCATTATAATAGATGATATGCTATTATTTTATTTTGGTTGGCATAATCTTTTGGTTGGAGCTTGGGGAAGGAGGAGAACTCTCCAACGAAGAACGCGAATAACACCATCTTCGACATCTTCACCTCTAAACAATTTTTGACACAAAAGCTTTAGATTTGGGAGTTCATGATGAACGCGGCGAACGACGATTCGACGCTGGCCTTTTTCCTGCGACTCCTTCAATGATCGTCGACAAGCGAGGTTGGGGTCATTTTGATTGAATTAAATATGCGTTCTTCGTCAATTAGTTTGGTTCAAGGTTGGCCAATTGTTATCACCTAACAATGAGGGCACATGATAAAAAAACACGGCCCGATGTCCCTCTGTTGGTTCGTGATTGGTTGATAGTGGCGGCGGCCCAAAGGCGCCGCCAGAGGAACAAGCCGCGACCGACGGGCCGCAGCAGTATACGTAGCGACCGGCAACAAGCCATCTATAAAAGACACAGATAGTGCATTTTCCACCGGGATACTGGAGACATGGCAACGGATGGGCCGCGGTGGTGTCGGAGGGGCGCGGTGATGTAGCACCGTGCCAGAGGAAGTGGGCCACAGCCAGGAGGGCCACAACGGTAGGAAGAAGTTGCGGTACCATCGCACCGCACAGGTGGGGGAGATGCGGCCAGGTGGGCCATGGAGGAGGGGAGCGGCGCCATCGCGCCGCACCAGGGGTGCAGAACTGTGGCCAGGGCGGGCGGTGGTGGAGGGGAGCCACGCTGTTGCGCCCTGCTGGTGGGCAGAACCGGCTGGCCACTCAGCCAGCAGGACAAGGCGGGACCCCTCGAGTCCCACAGGTTACATGAAATGCCACCTAGTGCCAGTTCTGAGTGGAAATCCAGGTCGTGTAACCCCCCCCCCCCACGCACGGCAGGGGGGACGCCTGGCCGGTCGACCGCCTGGCCGGTCGGCCGCCTGGCCTCCCGGGCCACCCGCCCGCCGGCCACGCGGGCCGCTCGATCGTCGGGCCGCCTTCATCTGGGCCACCCTCGGCCAGGCCGCCCCCCTCGGGCTAGGCCGCTCCTTCAGACTGGGTCGGACCCTGGTACAGACTGGGTCGGGTCGGATTTGTTTGACTGGTTTGGGCCGGACCTCGACTCGTTTGGCCAGTTTACACCATTTTACCCCTATCATGGGCTATGGGTTTCTGAAAGACAAACCACCTATGGTGATGGAAGGATTGGGTCGAGAATGTTCTTTTGGAATACCCCAATTGAGGTTTGGATGCAGTTTGGGTACGTCCGAGTTGGATTGAACCTAAATCCAACTGGGCCCTTGGAGCGGAAACACCAATAACTAACAGACCGAGTGTCTGATTGACGTGTCGTTTGTCTCGTTACGTTTTTTATGATGAAAAGAAACTATGGGATACATCAACTCGATAATTTGTGGTAGTTTATGTATCAACGCTTGGCTCGAGGAGCGGACCCTCCCAGAATCGAGCATGCTGTGTGCGGGAACCCTATGGCCGGTTGCGACTAAGATGATAAGATCCTACGTGGATCTACTACTATACCAGGATTCCTCTATGGTATCGACAGTGATGAGACTTGTTATGTATACTCAGTAGGCTGGACAATGACGAATTTTGTACCGAGATCCCACGTAGGATCGACAACTTCAATAGAATGTTGTTTTAGGTTTCTACATATATCTTCCATTCGACAGTGAAAGATGAACCAGTGGCTGATAGTGAGGCAGAGTGTGGAGATAGATCATACGAAGGTCAGCGCTCAGCAATCCTGTGTGGGTCAGTGCATACCGATCCTGTGTGGGTATGATCCTGTGAAGGTCAGCGCTTAGCGATCCTATGGGGGTTATCGTATACCAATCCTGTGTGGGTCAGATCCTGTGTGGGTTGGAGCTCATCAATCCTATGTGGGTCAGTGCATACCAATCTTATGTGGGTCAGATCCTATGTGGTTCATTTCAGGGGTTATTATATGTAACACCCCAAGCTTCTACGACACGTTTCTCTTTGAATAATGCAATACCGTGTGTTGTACGCAACATCGAGTTCTAACACACACCACAACCAATCAAACTAGCAGTTATAAATAGTAATACCTACTTTCTGAAATTTTAGATATTTTATCTCTCAAAATGGACTTCATTTTTGGATTCATAGTATCGAATTTAGCCTAAGGTGAAATTTTGGTACTTTTCAGATAAATTTAATATGTTGATGAATAGTGGAAATTACTAAATTTTAATTAAAAACAACTTTTTAATCAAAATAATTATTAGTGATTAATTATGAATTTTAGTGGTTTTAAATTATATTTAGAATATATTTTTACAATTTAATACAATGTTGGTCATTGGACATAATTTCACAATTAAACCGAACATAAGCAAGTATCAATCTTTTGCTAGTTATTATACCTTAAAAACACGCTTTTTGTTTTGACAGCGGGAATTAAATTTAAATTAATTTCTACCACTTCCGTGTTTTGAATTTGGAAAAATGGATTCCATATTTTGAATCCGGATGTTTAAATTGTGTAAATAGTTATCTTTTATTTTTAGACATTTTGAATAATTACATCGGTAAATATTTTATTTACCATGGTTAAAGGGTAAATCCGGTAAATAAGGGTTAAAAAATAATATTATAATAATACAAAATTACCCTAAAACGTGTCCTAACCTTATTGGTTGATAGTTTTCTGACCATGGGCATCTTTGGGTCGATTTTGGGACCCCATGGTGCCACTTTTAATTGATAGGGACACTTTATTTTAGTTAAGTTAAAATGAATACAAAAATGACACAAACATATATTTTTTAGAAAAATAATTTTTACATAGGGATATATAAGTTGGAATTTAGACTATAAATATTAATTAGAAAGATAAAAAGATTTCCTACATAATCATAATTTATATATAATTTTTAGACATTATATAATTTAATTTATTTATGACACAATGATGATGCAGTAATTACCATAATAGTGAAAAATTAAAATAATTGATATTATAAATACCAAAATAAATACAATTTGAGAATTTTAATGAGTTAAACTAATTTTATAGGATAATATGACATATTAGGATTGAATTAATTTACTTTGTTAGAAGTAATCATTCTGTTATAATTTTCACAAAAATCATCTATTGAATAGTTTCAAAATTGAGAAAAAAGATTTTTTTAAAACAATATTATATTATTAATTTATATTAAATTCCTAAAAATATAAGGTTAGGCCAAGAGACTTATATCATGATATTTGTATCATTAATGGACCACTTGGGGGTCACTTGGATGTATATTATATATTTATTAACCATATAATATAAAAATACAAAGAGACATTGTAAAAGTGAAACTAATTAACTAAGAGATAATACTTAATGATATGGTTAATATAGTAACCCAAACCTGTCTAAATTATATTGGTTGAGTGGTTTTAGACCCATACCCACCTTAACCTTTACATAATCTACTTTTGAGCCATTAGAAACTGAATATTAAT
The DNA here is from genome assembly GCA_963277665.1 of Viscum album. NCBI lineage: Eukaryota > Viridiplantae > Streptophyta > Magnoliopsida > Santalales > Viscaceae > Viscum > Viscum album. Next base: position 1,669,435,195 of record OY728160.1, read on the forward strand.
TTATTATAAAATAATATTTCTAGCTTTTCTAAAGGTGCCCCTCACCCCTCTTATAAAAGGGAACTCTCCCTTATCATTAACTCACACCTTTAAAGCCTTTTGGTTCGGCCAACCACTGCCCAAATACTCTCTCTACTTCCATCACGTCATCCTAGAGGCCTTCCTTTAGTCAGAAATCCAACCTAAGAGCCCTTTTGATCAAATCAAAAGGAAGAACCCGAAGAAGAGGTAATGATTTCACCACACTTTTCCAGGTTCCTTTCTTCTTCCACTTCATCCTTCTTTGTTATTACCATTCTAAAATAATAACTCCAGTATCTTATATATACTATGATGTTATTATAAATATGGTACAACCATATTCAGCATTCTATCTATCCTTTGAATAACATGTCACCATACGTGCGTACGTACGGCTTACCGTCTCCACGTCGTGGTGTAATTGTTATTCAATAAATTATTATTTGGATGGGTATAATAATGATGTGAAACTCAGGTAAATAATAAATATAACATGATAATTATTCTGTATATATGTTATACCATCCAATTATATATTATTTTAATATCAAAATAATGATATTGTCGCTCATGTGTACGTACGGACTACCGTCTCCATGAACGCGATAAGATTTGTTCTCTATTGTATCCATTCAAGTATAATTATCATTTTATGATTAATAATAGTATATAAGGACTTTATATCATTCTGGATATGAATAAGATACAATCTATCCATGAAAAACATGTCTTACGTAACAAAACATATAAAATAAAACGAGTAAGTTAACACCTGAAACAACGATAATACTAAGATATTATTAACAAATCAATGTTAAAAGATCATATATGATATCATATTAATGTATATGATTTTTGTATAATTTAATAACAATTATTTCTCCATTATATAAGAGGTTAACCTACCCCCGACAATGGAAAAGTACAAGGTAAGGGTTTATTTCGCAATCTCTTCATTATCCAAGGTTGTTTATACGTAATAATCTACTGGGATCTCTTTATTATCCACATCCATGTTTCTTAAAAATGTATTTCAAAACATTTTTACTATATAAAATAATATGGGTTAATTTAATTTATACCATTTTTTGGATTTTTATAAGAGGTTTATAAAGGAATCTTTCTGTCGTTTTCCAAACAATGTCCCTTTTAACCTTTTCGACAGAATTAAGGTAAGAATGTTTTTTTAACTTATACAGCGGGTGCGGCTATTTTCAGCCGTTATAAAATAATCGAAGCATCCCTTACAAGCTTATAAGAATATTTTCAAAGAAAATATTTTATTTTATAAATATACGACTCTTAAATGATTTCAAAATAGAATGAGATATTTCTCTAAAAAGAGTTTTGATTTCATCTATGTCAACATCCTTTGATGGATTTTACACTTATTTGAAGATGATTTATTATGATACAAAACTTCTATATTGTATTAAATGTTTTTTGATATGTTTGACTATGGATGTGTTATTTTTATACCGTTCATGGTTTATGGATAAAGTATTTACATTTCTTATGCTAGTTTTAATAAGAATGTTTATGTTATGCTTAATCCTTTTCATATGGGAATGCATTGGACTTAATATGTGACGGGTGGAGCCCTCTATAGCTCCTCGATGCATCGGTAGGTCTCATGAGACAAACTAGTGTATTGGCACAAGGCCTTCGCAAAATCTTATTTGTAGTCTTGGCATGAGGACTTGGATATGTGGTTATGATAGTCCGGAATTATGCATTCCATCATTATAAAAGTGGTTATTGATATTTCATGTGATTATTCTATTAGTAGAATATCCATGTGAATAAGTAAATGGAATTATTTCATTTTATTTTTTCCATTATATGTTGAAGTTCAAGTTTAAAAGGATTTTGTTTTAGTTATATATTGCCTTAAATGTTTATTCATATTTATGAAAGTTTTTTCTATATTGTTATCCTTACTGGGAATTTGAGCGCACCCCTTTTCAATGTTTTATTTTTCCCAGGATGTGAAGAAGTAATTTATGAATGACCTGTAGGGATAGAATGTGGGAATATGAGTGTGGAATATGAAGAAAATATGATGTTGTAGTTTTCATTTTTATGATGTAATGTAAAACATTATGAATATATCTACTGTTTTCAAGGCTACTAAACCAATCAGTCTTTCGAGATTTGATCTTTCTTGTGATCATGCCAGTGTTATGTAATAATGCACCGACTCTGGGTAACTGTGGTCGGGGCGTTATAGTTGGTATCATAGGATGTTTAGTACAAACCTTGGAAGCTAGATATAGATAAGCTCTGATTAGAGCACGTAGACCTAAGATGGACTTTGAGGATTAGTATAGAAGAACTTCCTAGAATTTTGGTATTGTAGAGATTTTGTGAGTTTTCTGAGCAATACATCCATGTCTGGATACGAGCAGGTAGAGGCGGCTCTGGCACAGATGTACCTAGGGGTAAAACCTGAATACACCGCTTTGAGCTAGACTCGAACGAGAACTGGTGCACGACAATGGGCCTTGCTGTACTCTTGGTTAAGACACTCTCGGGGGATATGCTTACTATAACTCTCATTTTCTTTACAAATCATTATGAAGGGACTATGAGTATATACTACCTCAAAGAAAACATTTTTATGATTATGGATTATATCCATAAATAGTTAAATTTATGTTAAGTGTTTTATAGGTATGGAATTATGTATTTTGATTCATAAACTGATCTAGTTTATGCCATTGTTTAGAAATGGCACCTAGTGGAAGAAATGGAAACCGTATTAATGCACACAATCCATGTAGGGATTTCCCTCCTGCTCAAGATAATTATAGTAGAGCTAGTGATGCAACTGTTGCCGATCAGTTAATCACCATACCGGGACAACTCACTCAAGTTATGAATAATAACCTTACCCATATGGAGCACCCTGATCCACATCGTGGAGGATCAATGTTAGATCAATTCATGAGGCAAATACAACCAATGTTCAATGGGAGTACAAATCCCTTAGTAGCTGAGAAATGGATAAATTCCCTAGAGAAAATATTTTAGGCTTTTGGGAGTAGTGAAAGAGAAAAAGTTATCATGGCAGTTTACCACCTCACTGGAGATGCTGATCAATGGTGGTCATTGATTCAAAACACGAAGGAAGATGATGAAGTATCAAATATGGAATGGAGGGAGTTCAAAGATCTGTTTTTAGAAAAATACTTTCCTCGTGACCATCGAGAAGATATGGAAAGGCAATTTCTGACACTGAGACGATAGGAGGATGAGAATGTCGCAAAGTATGAGGCTAACTTTACAAGGTTAGCAAGGTATGCTGGAGATTATATACATAACCCAAGAATTAATATTGATCGTTTAATTGATGGGTTAAATCCATTTCTCCGTCGATCATTAGTCTTACAATCCTTCTCATCATATGAAGACATTGTCTCATGGGCTATCAAGACGTAGAAAGAATTCTCAAAGTCATATTACTTTAAAGCAAAGCAAGAAAAGAAGAGATCTTCTGATAAATCTGGGAATGGAAATAAGGGGAATAAGGGAAAGGTTTAATATCAATCCTGTGGTAAATGTGGGAAGAAACACCCCGGTACTTGCTTAAAGGGAATGGGTGTCTGTTACAAGTGTGGTGAAAAAGGCCACCAAGCCCGTGATTGCAAAGGGAAGAAGGAAGCTACCAATGTTCTGTGATGCAATTGTAGGGAGATGGGACATTATTCAAATGAATGTCCTATGCGTTAGGGGAACTTACCTTAGAAAAGTCCATGGGATCAAGGCCCAACTTTTGCTATCACTATTTTTGAGGTAGAAGCTCCAAAAGACGTGGTGGCAAGTAATTTAATGGTTTCCTCAAGTTTAGAAAATGCATTATTTGATTCTGGATCATCGCATTGTTTGATATCTTCCAAGTTTTCTAAGAAAATTAGATATTTCCAATTTGATTTAACAAGGCAGTTGTCAGTTAAAACTTATAAGGGAAGTATCATTGCAACAAAGTTTTGTTAATCTATCCCCATTAGAGCACATAAATGTTCTTTAACTGTTGATCTCATCGTCATACTTATGATTGAGTTTGATATAATCCTTGGTATGGATTTGATTTCAGATTATGATGCAAATATTTATTGTAAGAAGAAGGAGGTTACGATTTTTGATGATGATGATAAGGAACACCTTATCTTTAGAGAAGAATCGTCACCACCAAATTCTTATCTAGATCAACCCCCAGTAGCTCAACTAAATTCAATTATTTGGGAGGAATAGAATGAAATGACTTTCTGTGAGGAAAGTAATGTCCAAATAGAGGATGTTCCTATAGTGAAAGAATATGTAGATGTATTTCCAGAAGATTTACCTGGACATCTTCCAGAATGGGAAGTTGAGTTTTCCATTGATTTAATTCCTGGATCAAGGCCTATATCGAAGACCCCTTATAGAATGTCCACTATAGAATTTGTTGAACTAAAGAAACAACAATAGGAATTGAGTAATAAGGGATTTATTCTCCTTAGTTTTTCTCCATGGGGAGCCCCTGTTCTTTTTGTTAAAAAGAAAGATGGATCTATGAGGTTATGTATCGACTATAGGGAGATCAATGCTATAATAATAAAGAACAAGTATCCCCAACCTCGCATTGATGATTTATTTGACCAACTGCATGGAGCTCAATACTATTCAAAGATTGACCTTCTATCTGGACACCATCAATTTTGTGTAAAGAAGGAAGACATTCTGAAGAAAGCATTTCAAACCAAGTACGGGCATTACAAGTTTACTGTAATGCGTTTTGGATTGACTAATGCACCCTCTGTATTCATGGATCTTATGAATAGAGTTTTCAAGAAATATCTCGATGAATCTGTGGTGGTATTTATTGATGATATCTTGGTATACTCCAAAATCTATGAAGATCATTAAAATCACTTGCTCATTATCCTCAAGATTCTAAGAAGACATGAATTATATGGGAAGTTTAACAGGTGTGGATTCTGGCTTCAGGAGATTTCTATTCTTGGCCATATTGTCTCTAAAGATGGAATCTCTATTGATCCTGCTAAGACCAAGGCAATCCAAGAATGTCCAACACCTACGAGTATAACTGAGGTACACATTTTTATTGGTTTGGAAGGTTATTATCTACGTTTCACCCATAATTTTGCCCGATTAGCTAACCCATTAACGACGCTCACGCGTAAAGGGGTTAAATTTTTTAGGACAAAAGAGTGTGAAGAATGTTTCAAAGAACTAAAGAGAAGATTAGTCAATGCTCCTATATTGAATCTACCAACGGGGAATGATGGGTTCGTTATTTATAATGATGCATCGAAGAAAGGACTTGGTTGTGTCCTTATGCAGAATGATAGGGTTATTTCTTATGCATCACGACAGTTGAAAATTCGTGAGAAAAACTATCCTACTCATGATCTTTATTTAGCAGTTGTGATCTTTTCTTTGAAGATAATGAGGCACTAACTCTATGGTGAAAAATGTGAGATTTATACTGATCACAAGAGTTTGATGTATATTTTCTCACAAAAAAAACTCAACATGAGGCAAAAGAGATGGCTTGAATTACTCAAGGATTATGATTGTATGATACACTACCACCCGGGGAAAGAAAACAAGGTGGAAGATGCTTTGAGTAGAAATGATCATGGAGTTTTGAACAATATGATAATTTAAAGGGATCCAATTTTAATTGATCTAGTGAAGATGGACATGGGAATAACCAGGGAAGGTGAAACATCAATGCTTTTTCAAATAGTTGCCAAACCATCTTTACTAGATAGGATTAAGAGTTCTTATATCGATGATGAAGAATTTCAAAAGAAGATTAAAGCTGTGAATGATCAGAGATTGAGAGGCTTTCTGTATGAAGAAGGAATTTTGAAATTCAGGAAGAGGCTTTGTGTTCCCGATATACCTGATCTAAAAAGGGAATTGTTGGAAGATGACTATAGTTACAATTTCTCTATACACCCTAGGAGCACCAAAATGTATAGATATTTGAAGGATCATTTTTGGTGGGAAAACATGAAGAGGGAGATTGCTGATTTTGTGTTACGATGTATGGTTTTTCAACAAGTGAAAGAAGGAAGGAAATAGCCTGGAGGAGTCATGCTACCTCTTCCCATACCAGAGTAGAAATGGGACAATATTACGATGGACTTTTTCATGGGGCTACCAAAGACTCCTAGAAGGAACGATGAAATATGGGTCATTGTTGATCGTCTTACCAAGTCAACACATTTTCCTGCTATAAGAGAAGATCTACCATTGGAACGTCTAGAAAGACTATATATTGATGATGTTGTGAGACTTCATGGAGTACCCCTATCGATTGTTTCTGATCGTGATCCCCGTTTTACTTTATGATTCTGGAAAAGTCTTCAGAAAGCCTTGGCTACTGAACTGCATTTGGGCACTGCCTACCACCCTAAAATAGATGGACAATCAGAAAGAACTATTCAAACCTTAGAAGACATGTTGAGATCCTGCTCACTTGACTTTCATGGTATGTGGGATCAATATTTACCTCTGGTAGAATTTTCCTATAACAATAGCATCCATTCAAGTATTCATATGGCACCATATGAAGCATTATACGGAAAGAGATGTTGCACACCAACCTGTTGGGATGACGTTGGTGAAAAAAAACTTGTAGGTCCAGAATTGGTAGAGGAAAAAATGGAAAAGGTGAAGGTAATCCAAAATCACATCAAAGAAGCTCAAAGTAGGCAGAAGAGCTATGCTGATAATCAAAGGAAGGATTTGGAATTTCAAGTCGGTGATCATGTTTTCCTGAAGGTATCTCCATGGAAGGGAGTCATACGTTTTGGTAAGAAAGGTAAATTGAGTCCCAGGTACATCGGACCTTTCGAAATTCAAGAACGAATTGGGGCTGTAGCTTACCGATTGGCAATGCCACCAAGTCTCTCCAAAGTTCACAATGTGTTCCACGTATCTCTATTGAGGAAATACATGACTAACCCAACACATGTACTCATCTATGAGGAATTATAACTGGAAACTGATCTGTCTTATTGCGAAGAGCCCATCAAGATTCATGATACGAGATAACAAGTACTGAGAAACCAGACGATGCATCTGGTAAAAGTATTGTGGAGAAACCATAAGATGGAAGAGGCAACATGGGAACCCGGGGAACTTATGATGAAGAACCACCTGACTCTTTTCATGTGGTAGTATTCTAGAAATTTCTTGGACAAAATTATTTGAAGGAGGGGAGAATGTAACACCCCAATATTCTACGGTACGTTTCTCTTTGAATAATGCAATAGCGTGTGTTGTACGCAACATCAAGTTCTAACACATACCACAACCAATCAAACTAGCCGTTATAAATAGTAATACCTATTTTTTGAAATATTAGAAATTTTATCTCTCAAAATGGACATCATTTTTGGATTCGGAGTATCGAATTTAGCCTAAGGTGAAATTTTGGTACTTTTCGGATAAATTTAATATGTTGATGAATAGTTAAAATTACTAAATTTTAATTAAAAACAACTTTTTTAACAAAAATAATTAAAAGTTATAAATTATGAATTTTAGTGGTTTTAAATTATATTTAGAATATATTTTTACCATTTAATACAATGTTGGTCATTGGACATAACTTCACAATTAAATCAAACATAAACAAATATCAATCTTTTTCTAGTTATTATATCTTAAAAACACCATTTTTGTTTTGACAGTGGGAATTAATTTTAAATTAATTTCTTCCAATTATATGTTTTGAATTTGGAAAAATGGATTCCATATTTGGAATCAGGATGTTCAAATTGTGTAAATAGGTACCTTTTATTTTTAGACATTTTGAATAATTATTTCGGCAAATATTTTATTTACCATGGTTAAAGGGTAAATCCAGTAAATAAAGGTTAAAAAATAATATTATAATAATACAAAATTACCCTAAAACGTGTCCTAACCTTACTGGTTGATACATGTCCGACCATGGGCATATTTGGGTCGATTTGGGGACCCCATGGTTCCACTTGTAAGTGATAGGGACACTTTATTTTAATTAAGTTAAAATGAATACAAAAATGACACAAGCATATATCTTTTAGAAAAACAATTTTTACATAGGGTTATATATGTTGGATTTTCGACTATAAATATTTATTAGAGAGATAAAATAATTTCCTACATAATGATATTTTATAAATAATTTTTAGACATTATATAATTTAATTTATTTATGACACAATGATGATGTAGTAATTACCATAATAGTGAACAATTAAATTAATTGATATTATAAATACCCAAATAAATACAATTTTCGGATTTTAATGAATTAAAATAATTTTCTAGGATAATATAAAATATTAGTATTGAATTAATTGACTTTTTTCTAAGTAATCATTTTTTATGATTTTTACAAAAATCAACTATTGAATAGTTTAAAAATTGACATAAAACAGTTTTTAAAAAAAATATTATATTATTAATTTATATTAAATTCCTAAAAATCTAAGGTTCGGCCATGAGACATATATCATGATAGTTGAATCATTTATGGACCACTTGGGGGTCTCTTGGATGTATATTGTATTTTCATTAACCATATAATATAAAAATACAAGAAGATATTGTAAAAGTGAAACTAATTAACTAAGAGTTAATACTTAATGATAAGGTTAATATAGTAACCCAAACCCTTCTAAATTATATTGGTTCAGTGGTTTTAGAACCATACCCACCGTAAAATTTAAATAATCCACTTTTGATCCATTAGAAACCGAATTTTAATTTATTATAAAATAATATTTCTAGCTTTTCTAAAGGTGCCCCTCACCCCTCTTATAAAAGGGCACTCTCCCTTCTCATTAACTCACACCATAAAAGCCTTTTTGTTCAGCCAACCTCTGCCCAAATACTCTCTAAACTTCCCTCACTTCATCTTAGAGGCATTACTTTAGTCATAAATCCAACCTAAAATCCCTTTTGATCAAATCAAAAGGAAGAACCCGAAGAAGAGGTAATGATTTCACCACCCTTTTCCAAGTTCCTTTCTTCTTCCACTTATTCCTTCTTTGTTATTACCATTATAAAATAATTACTCCCATATCTTATATATACTGTGATGTTATTATAAATATTGTACAACCATATTCAGTATTCTATCCATCATTTCAATAACATGTCAGCATACGTGCGTACGTACGGCTTACCGTCTCCACATCGTGGTGTAATTGTTATTCAATAAATTATTATTTGGATGGGTATAATAATGATGTGTAACTCATGTAAATAATAAATATAACATGATAATGATTCTGTATATATGTTATACCATCAAATTATATATTATTTAAATATCAAAAGAATGATATTGTCGCTCGTGCGTACGTACGGACTGCCATCTCCACGAACGCGATAAGATTCATTCTCCATTGAATCCATTCAAGTATAATTCTCATTTGATGATTAATAATAGTGTATAACGACTTGATATCATTCTGGATATGAATAAGATACAATCTATCCATGACAAACATGGATTACATAACAAAACATATAAAAGAAAATGAGTAAGTTAACACCCGAAACAACAATAGTACTAAGATATTATTATCAAATCAATGTTAAATGATAATATATGATATCAGATTAATGTATATGATTCTTTTATAATTTAATAACAATTATTTCACCATTATTCATGAGGTTAACCTACCCCCAACCAAGGAAAATTACAAGGTAATGGTTTATTTCACAATCTCTTCATTATCCGAAGTTGTTTATACGTAATAATCTACTGGGATCTCTTTATCATCCACATCCATGTTTCTTAAAAATGTATTTCAAAACATTTTTACTATTTACAAGAATATGGGTTAAATTCATTTATACCCTTGTTTTACTTTTTATAAGAGGTTTATAAAGGAATCTTTCTGTCGTTTTCCAAACAATGTCCTTTTTAACCTTTTTGACAGAATTAAGGGAAGAATGTTTTTTTAACTTATACAGTGGGAGCGACTCTTTTCCGCCATTATAAAATCTTCGAAGCATCCCTTACAAGCTTAGAAGAATATTTTCAATGAAAATATTTTATTTTATAAATATATGACTCTTAAATGACATCAAAGTAGAAAGAGATATTTCTCTAAAAAGTGTTTTGATTTCATCTATGTCAACATCATTTGATAGATTTTACTCTTATTTGAAGATAATTTATTATGATACAAAACTTCTATATTTTATTGATGGTTTTTGATATGTCTGACTATGGATGTGTTATTTTTATACCATTAATGGTTTATGGATGAAGTATTTACATTTCGTATTCTAGTTTTAATACGAATGTTTATGTTATGTTTAAACCTTTTCATATGGGAATGCATTGGACTTAATATGTGACAGGTGGAGCCTGATATAGCTCCTAGATGAATCAGTAGGTCTCATGAGACAAACAAGTGTCTTGGCACCAGGCCTTGTCAAAATCTTATTTGTAGTCCTGGCACGAGGACTTGGCTATGTGGTTATGATAGTCTGGCATTATGCATTCCATCATTATGAAAGTGGTTATTGATATTGAATGTGATTATTCGATTAGTAGAATATCCATGTGAATAAGTAAATGGAATTATTTCATTTTATTTTTTCCATACTATGTTGAAGTTCAATTTTAAAAGGCTTTTGTTTTAGTTATAAATTTACTTAATTTTTTATTCTTATTTATGAAAGTTTTTGCTATATTATTATCCTTACTGGGAATTTGAGATCACCCCTTTTCAATGTTTTATTTTTCCCAGGATGTGAAGAAGTAATTTATGAATGACCTGAAGGGATAATATGTGGGGATATGAGTGTGGACTATGAAGAAAAGATGTTGTTGTAGTTATCATTTTTATGATGTAATGTAAATCTTTATAAATATATCTAGTGATTTCAAGGCTACTAAACCAATCAGTCTTTCGAGATTTGATCTTTATTGTGATCATGCCAATGTTATGTAATAATGCACCGACTCTGGGTAACTGTGGTCGGGGCGTTACAGTTGGTATCAGAGGAAGCCTAGTACAAACCTTAGAAGCTAGATTTAGATAAACTCTGATTAGAGAACATAGACCTAAGATAGACTTTGAGGATTAGTATAGAAGAACTTCCTAGAATTTTGGTATTGTAGAGATTTTGTTAGTTTTCCATGCAATACATCCCTGTCTGGATACGAGCAGGTAGAGGTGGCTCTGGAACAGATGTACCTAGGGGTAAAACCCGAAAACATCACTTTGAGCTAGACTCGAACGGGAACTGGTGCACGACAACGGGCCTTGCTGCACTCTTGGTTACGACACTCCCAGGGGATATGCTTAGGATAACTCTCACTTTCCTTAAAAATCATTATTTAGGGTTTATGAGTATATACTTCATCAAAGACAACATTTTTTTTATTATGGATTATATCCATAAATAGTTCAATTTATGTTAAGTTTTTTATAAGTATGGAATTATGTATTTTGATTCATAAACTGATCTAGTTTATTCCATTTTTTAGAAATGGAACCTAGTGGAAGAAATGGAAACTGTATCAATGCACGCACTCCATGTAGAGATTGACCTCCTCCTCAAGATAATTATAGTGGAGCTGGTGAAGCAACTGGTGCCGATTAGCTAATCACCATACTGGGATAAGTCACTCAGTTTATGAACAATAACCTTACCCGTATGGAGCACCCTGATCCACAACGTGGAGGATCGATGTTAGATCGATTCATGAGGAAACAACCACCAACGTTCAATGGGAGTAAAAATCCCTTATTAGCTGAGCAATGGAAAAATTACCAGAGAAAATATTTTAGGATTTAGGGAGTAGTGAAAGAGAAAAATTATCATGGAAGTTTACCACCTCACTGGAGATGCTAATCAATGGTGGTAATTGATTCGAAACACAAAGGAAGATGATTAAGTATCAAATATGGAATGGAGGGAGTTCAAAGATCTGTTTTTAGAAAAATAATTTCCTCGTGACCATCGAGCAGATATGGAAAGGCAATTTCTGAGTCTGAGACAAAAGGAGGATGAGAATGTCGCAAAGTATGAGGCTAACATTACAAGGTTAGCAAGGTATGCTATAGATTTTATAAATAATCCAATAAGTAAGATTGGTCGTCTCTTTGATGGGTTAAAACCATTTCTCCATCGAGCATTAGTCTCACAATCTTTCTCTTCGTACGAAGACATTGTCTCATGTGTTATCAAGATAGAGAAATAATTATCGAAGTCATATGACTTTAAAGTAAATCAAGAAAAGAAGAGATCTACTGATCAATCTGGGAATGGAAATAAGGGGAAGAAGGGAAAGGTTGAATATCCATCTTGTGGTAAATGTGGGAAGAAACACCCCGGTACATGCTTGAAGGGAATGAGTGTCTGTTACAAGTGTGGTGAAAAAGGCCACCAATCTCGTGACTGAAAAGGGAAGAAGGAAGCTACCAATGTTCAGTGATACAATTTCAGGGATATGGGACATTATGCAAAAGAATATCCTAAGCGTCAGTGGAACTTAGCTCAGAAAAGGCCATGGGATCAATGCCAATATTTTGCTATCACTACTGCTGAGGTAGAAGCTCCAAAAGATGCGGTGGCAAGTAATTTAATGGTTTCCTAAAGATTAGAATATTCATTATTTGATTCTGGAACATCGCATTGTTTCATATCTTCCCATTTGGCTAAGAAAATTAGATATTTACAATTTGATTTAACAAGGGATTTGTCAGTTAAAACTCATAAGGGAAGTATCATTGCAACAATGTTTTGTGAATCAGTCCCCATTAGAGCACATAAATTTTCATTATCTGCTGATCTCATCGTCATACCTATGATTGAGTTTGATATAATCCTTGTTATGGATTGGCTTTTGGATTATGGTGCGAATATTTATTATAAGAAGAAGGAGGTTACGATTTTTGATGATGATGATAAGGAACACCTTATCTTTAGAGCAGAATCGTCACCACCTAATTCTTATCAGATTCACACCCAGTAGCTCAAGTAAATTCAATTATTGGGGAGGAAGAGAATGAAATGACTATGGGTGAGGAAAAGAATGTTCAAATAGAGGATGTACCTATTGTGAAAGAATATGTAGATGTATTTCCAGAAGATTTACCTGGAAATCCTCCAGAACGGGAAGTTGAGTTTTCCATTGATTTAATTCCTGGATCAAGGCCTATATCGAAGACCCCTTATAGAATGGCAACTGTAGAATTAGTTGAACTAAATAAACAACTAGTGGAATTGAGTAATAGGGGATTTATTCGCCCTAGTGTTTCTCCATGGGGAGCCCCTGTTCTTTTTGTTAAAAAGAAAGATTTATCTATGAGGTTATGTATCAACTATAGGGAGATCAATGCTATAACAATAAAGAACAAGTATTTCCTACCTCGGATTGATGATTTATTTGACCAACTACATGGAGCTAAATAATTTTCAAAGATTGACCTTCGATCTGGATACCATCAGTTGTGTGTAAAGAAGGAAGACATTCTGAAGACAGCATTTCGAACCAGGTACGAGCATTACGAGTTTACTGTAATGCCTTTTGGATTGACTAATGCACCCCCAGTATTAATGGATCCGATGAATAGAGTTTTCACGGAATATATCTATGAATTTGTCGTGGTATTTATTGATGATGTCTTGGTATACTCCAAAATCTACGAAGATCATGAAAATCACTTGTGCATTATCCTCAAGACTCTGAGAAGACATGAATTATATGGGAAGTTTAACAAGTGTGAATTCTGGCTTCAGGAGATTTCTTTTCTTGGTCATACTGTCTCTAAAGATAGAATCTCTTTTGATCCTTCTATGACCAAGGAAATCCAAGAATGGCCAGCACCTACGGGTATAACTGAGGTACGTAGTTTTATTGGTTTGGCAGGTTATTATCGACATTTCGTCCAGAATTTTTCCCGATTGGCTAACCCATTAACGAAGCTCACACGTAAAGGGGTTAAATTTGTTTGGAAAAAAGAGTGTGAATAATGTTTCGAAGAACTAAATAGAAGATTAGTCATTGCTTCTATATTGACTCTACCATCGTGGAATGATTGGTTCGTTATTTAAAGTGATGCATCGAAGAAAGGACTTGGTTGTGTCGTTATGCATAATGATAGGGTTATTGCCTATGCATGATGACAGTTGAAAATTCATGAGCAAAACTATCCTACTCATGATCTTTAGTTAGCAGCTGTGATCTTTTCTTTGAAGATATGGAGGCACTACCTCTATGGTGAAAAATGTGAGATTTATACAGATCACAAGAGTTTGAAGTATATTTTCTCACAAAAATAACTCAACATGAGGCAAAGGAGATGGCTTGAATTACTCAAGGATTATGATTGTATGATACACTACCACCTGGGGAAAGCAAACAAGGTGGCAGATGCTTTGAGAAGAAAAGATCATGGAGTTTTGAACAATATGATAATTAAAAGGGATCCAATTTTCATGGATCTAGTGAAGATGGACATGGGAATAACCAGGGAAGGTGAAACATCAATGATTTTTCAAGTGGTTGCTAAACCATCTTTACTAGAAAAGATTAAGAGTTCTCAGACCGATGATGAAGAATTTCAAAAGAAGATTAAAGCTGTGAATGATGGGAGATTGAGATACTTTGTGTATGAAGAAGGAATTTTGAAATTCGGGAAGAGGATTTGTGTTCTCGATATACCTGATCTAAAAAGGGAATTATTGGAAGATTCCCTTACATCCAATTTCTCTATACACCCTGGGAGCAGCAAAATGTATAGAGATTTGAAGGAACAATTTTGATGGGACAAAATGAAGAGGGATATTGCTGATTTTGTGTCAAGATGTATGGTTTGTCAACAAGTGAAAGCTGGAAGGGAACAACCTGGAGGAGTCATGCAACTTCTTCCCTTACCGGAGTGGAAATGGGAAAATATTACGATGGACTTCGTCATGGGGATACCAAAGACTCCTAGAAGGAACGATGCAATATGGGTCATTGTTGACCGTCTTACCAAGTCATCACATTTTCTTTCTATAAGAGAAGATCTACCCCTAGAACGTCTAGCAAGACTATATATTGATGAAGTTGTGAGACTTCATGGAGTACCCCTATCGATTTTTTGTGATCGTTATCCCCGTTTTACATCAAGATTATGGAAAATCTTCAGAAAGCGTTGGATACTGAACTTAATTTCTGCACTGCCTACCACCCTCATATAAATGGACAATCAGAACGAACTATTCAAACCTTAGAAGACATGATGAGATCCTGCTCACTTGACATTCAGGGTATGTGGGATCAATATTTACCTCTTGTAGAATTTTCCTATAACAATAGCTTCCATTCGAGTATTCATATGGCACCATATGAAGCGTTATACGGAAAGAGATGTCACACACCAACCTGTTGGTATGACGTTGGTGAAAGAAAACATGTAGGTCCATAACTGTTAGAGGAAACAATGGAAAAGGTGAAGGTAATCCAAAATCACATCAAAGGAGCTCAAAGTAGGCAGAAGATCTATTCTGATAATCGAATGAAGGATTTGGAATTTCAAGTCGGTGATCATGTTTTCCTAAAGGTATCTCCATGGAAGGGAGTCATACGTTTTGGTAAGAAAGGTAAATTGAGTCCCAGGTACATCTGCCCTTTCGAAATTCTAGAACGAATTGGGGCTGTAGCTTACCGATTGGAAATGCCGCCAAGTCTCTCCAAAGTTCATGATGTGTTCCACGTATCTCTATTGAGGAAATACATGCCTGACCCAACACATGTACTCACATATGAGGAATTTGAACTGGAACCCGATCTGTCTTATTGCGAAGATCCCATCAAGATTCTTGATACGAGAGAACATGTACTGAGAAACCGGATGACGTGTCTGGTAAAAGTCTTGTGGAGAAACCATAAGATGGAAGAGGCAACATGGGAACCCGAGGAACTTATGATGAAGAACCACCCAAGTCATTTCATGCGGTAGTATTTTAGAAATTTTGAGGATGAAATTATTTGAATGAGGGGAGAATGTAACACCCCAAGCTTCTATGGTACGTTTCTCTTTGAATAATGCAATAGCGTGTGTTGTACGCAACATCAAGTTCTAACACACACCATAACCAATCAAACTAGCAGTTATAAATAGTAATACCTAATTTTTGAAATTTTTGAAATTTTAACTCTCAAAATGGACTTAATTTTTGTATTCGGAGTATCGAATTTATCCTAAGGTGAATTTTTTTTACTTTTCGGATAAATTTAATATGTTGATGAAGAGTGAAAATTACTAAATTTTAATTAAAAATAGTTTTTTTAATCAAAATAATTAATAGTGATAAATTAGGATTTTTAGTGGTTTTAAATTATATTTAGAATATATTTTTACCATTTAATACAATTTTGGTCATTGGACATAATTTCACAATTAAACCGAACATAAACAAGTATCAATCTTTTGCTAGTTATTATATCTTAAAAACACCCTTTTTATTTTGACAACGGGAATTAATTTTAAATTAATTTCTGCCACTTCTGTGTTTTGAATTTGGAAAAATGTATTGCATATTTGGAATCATGATGTTCAAATTGTGTAAAGAGGTAACTTTTATTTTTAGACATTTTGAATAATTATTTCGATAAATATTTTATTTACCATGGTTAAAGGGTAAATTCGGTAAATAAGGGTCAAAAAATAATATTATAATAATAACAAATTACCCTAAAACGTGTCCTAACCTTATTGGTTGATACATATCTGACCATGAGCATCTTTGGGTCTATTTTGGGACCCCATGGTGCCACTTGTAAGTGATAGGGACACTTTATTTTAATTAAGTTAAAATGAATACAAAAATGATACAAGCATATATCTTTTAGAAAAACAATTTTTACATAGGGTTATATATGTTGTATTTTTGACAATAAATATTAATTAGAAATATAAAACTATTTACTACATAATGATATTTTATATATAATTTTTAGACATTAAATAATTTAATTTATATATGACACAATGATGAAGTAGTAATTACCATAATAGTGAAAAATTAAAATAAATGATATTACAAATACCCAAATATATACAATTTGAGGCTTTTAATGAATTACACTAATTTTATAGGATAATACGACATATTAGGATTTAATTAATTTACTTTGTTCGAAGTAATAATTCAGTTATGATTTTTACAAAAATCAACGATTGAATAGTTCCAAAATTGACATAAAAGAGTTTTTAAAACAAATATTATATTATTAATTTATATTAAATTCCTAAAAATCAAAGGTTCGGAAAAGAGTCTTATATCATGATATTTTTATCATTAATGGACCATTTGGGGGTCTCTTGGATGTAAATTGTATTTTTATTAACCATATAATATAAAAATACAAAGAGACAATGTAAAAGTGAAACTAATTAACTAATGGTTAATACTTAATGATAAGGTTAATATAGTAACCCAAACCTATCTAAATTATATTTATTGAGTGTTTTTCGACCCATCCACACCTTAACCTTTAAATAATCAACTTGGGAGCCATTAGAAACTGAATATTAATTTATTATAAAATAATATTTCTAGCTTTTCCAAAGGTGCCCCTCACCCCTCTTATAAAAGGGCACTCTCCCTTCTCAATAACTCACAACTTAAAAGCCTTTTGGTTCGGCCAACCTATACCCCAATACTCTCTTAAATTCCCCCACTTCATTATAGAGGCCTTACTGTAGTCAGAAAGCCAACCTAAGATCCCTTTTGATCAAATCAAATGGAAGAACCCGAAGAAGAGGTAATGATTTCACCACCCTTTTCCAAGTTCCTTTCTTCTTCCACTTCTTCCTTCTTTGTTATTACCATTCTAAAATAATAACTCCAGTATCTTATATATACTGTGATGTTATTATAAATACGGTACAACCATATTCACTATTCTATCCATCCTTTGAATAACATGTCACCATACGTGCGTACGTGCGTACGTACAGCTTACCGTCTCCAGATCGTGGTGTAATTGTTATTCAATAAATTATTATTTGGATGGGTATAATAATGATGTGTAACTCATGTAAATAATAAATATAACATGATAATGATTCTTTATATATGTTATACCATCCAATTGTATATTATTTTAATATCAAATCAATGATATTGTTGCTCGTGCGTACGTACGGACTACCGTCTCCACGAACGCGATAAGATTCATTCTCCATTGTATCCATTCAAGTATAATTCTCATTTGATGATTAATAATATTATCTAAGGACTTGATATCATTCTGGATATGAATAAGATACAATATATCCATGACAAACATGGATTGCGTAACAAAACATATAAAAGAAAACGAGTAAGTTAACACCCGAAACAACGATAATACTAAGATATTATTAACAAATCAATGTTAAAAAAGCATAAATGATATCATATTAATGTATATGATTCTTGTATAATTTAATAACAATTATTTCACCATTATACAGGAGGTTAACCTACCCCCAACCAAGGAAAATTACAAGGTTGGGTTTATTTCGCAATCTCTTCATTATCAGAGGTTGTTTATATATAATATTCTACTGGGATCTATTTATCATTCACATCCATATTTCTGAAAAATGTATTTCAAAACATTTTTTCTATTTACAAGAATATGGGTTAAAGTCATTTATACCCTTGTTTTACTTTTTATAAGAGGTTTATAAAGGAATCTTTCTGTCATTTTCCAAACAATGTCCTTTTTATCCTTTTCGACAGAATTAAGGTAAGAATGTTTTTTAACTTATACGGCGGGGGCGGCTATTTTCTGCCGTTATAATATCTTCGAAGCTTCCCTTACAAGATTATAATAATATTTTCAAAGAAAATATTTTATTTTATAAATATATGACTCTTAAATGATTTCAAAATAGAAAGAGATATTTCTCTAAAAAGATTTTTGATTTCATCTATGTCAACATCCTTTGATTGATTTTATGCTTATTTGGAGATGATTTATTATGATACAAAACTTCTATATTGTATTGGAGGTTTTGTGATATGTTTGACTATGGATGTGTTATTTTTTTACCATTCATGGTTTATGGATTAAGTATTTACATTTCGTATTCTAGTTTTAATACGAATGTTTATGTTATGTTTAATCCTTTTCATATGGGAATGCATTGGACTTAATATGTGATGGGTGGAGCCCGCTATAGCTCCTCGATGCATCAGTAGTTCTCATGAGACAAACTAGTGTCTTGGCACAAGGCCTTGGAAAAATCTTATTTGTAGTCATGGCACGAGGACTTGGCTATGTGGTTATGATAGTCCGACATTATGCATTCCATCATTATGAAAGTGGTTATTGATATTGCATGTGATTATTCGATTAGTAGAATATCCATGTGAATAAGTAAATGGAATTATTTCATTTTATTTTTGCCATACTATGTGGAAGTTCAAGTTTAAAAGTCTTTTGTTTTAGTTATACATTTCCTTAAAAGTTTATTCTTATTTATGAAAGTTTTTACTATATTGTTATCCTTACTAGGAATTTGAGCTCACCCCTTTTCAATGTTTTATTTTTCCCAGGAAGTGAAGAAGTAATTTATGAATGACCTTCAGAGATGTTATGTGGGGATATGAGTGTGGACTATGAAGAAAAGATGTTGTTTTAGTTTTCATTTTTATGATGAAATGTAAAACTTTATGAATATATCTAGTGTATCCAATGCTACTAAACCAATCGGTCTTTCGAGATTTGATATTTCTTGTGATCATTCCAATGTTATGTAATAATGCACCGACTCTGGGTAACTGTGGTTGGGGCGTTACAGTATATATAGATCCTCTGTGGGTCAGACTCTGTATGGTCATAAGTAGTGCCTCTTGATAGAATAAGATTATCTAGCTTCACGACTAATCATATGTACTTCTATACATCACTTAAATCCTAGTGTGAGCTTAGTCATTACCTTCGTGTTTACGTTATGTGTGAGATGTGTACTCATGATGACTTAGGTATATGTATGGGCATATTCCTAAGTAAGGGTGGATGTTTCTTTATGGATGTTTCATTGTGGATGTGTTGTGGCGAAGCCCACGTGGCTTTCTTCTGTGAGCTGTACCTATGGGATACAACTTGTTATGTACTTTATTTGTGGAGTGTTTCTACAGTTGTGGAACAGAATTTGGATGGGCTCAAGAGTCAGAGCCTATTTGTGATTAGTAACCTAGGTATATGTATGGGCATATACCTATGTAAGGACATTTGATACTTTATGATTGTATCTTACTACTGTGGTTTGTCCTTAGTAGATTTTGGGATACCTACGGGGGTCTCGGGGTCCCTTACTAAGTATTTTTATACTCACACCTGCACAGGTTTCGCCCATACCTTATTGTTTTATATTCATACAACAGTCACCAATGATCGAGGATGTGGGTGATAGAAGGAAGGATTCTCAGATTTGGACTAGATGAGATGTAATTTAGGGATGAGTTGTTCAATATCTGTACCTACCCTTCAGGTAGGATTCCCCAGTGGACCATCGATGAGATGTTTTCCATTGTTACTTGTACTTGTACTTGTTGTTCAGTTGGGGTTGTATACTAGTCCACATACTTTTAGCACACCTTTAATTTCTATATTAGTAATTTTTTCTTATACTTCTTGTGTTCAAACTATGTGTGTTACTGGTTTAAAGGCAATGCCTTCCCTTTTTATCTGGGACTCGCCTTTGGTGCTAGTCGCCAGCCTCTGGCCTATGGAAGGCGAGCTTGGGGTAGTCACGACACGGGCCCCAAGGACGGGTCGTGACATGGATGATAATGAATAGATAATCAGTTGGATGATTTCTGCTCAGGTATAAAATCAATAATGACAGTGTATAGTCAGAGCATAAACAATTGAAATTTGTACTAATGGGTTTAATCCAAATATTATTATAGTGTCCATGACTACAAATCCAACACACCATAAGAATACAATGAAAAAGGGTAAATAATGTCTATTTATATATCCAAAATAGTTATATTTGTGTGGGAAGTTGTAAATGTAAAAAAATATTATAATGATTGGAAAGAGAGGATATAAGGGTTTATCGATCAGGATAGACTAAAATACTCTTCTTCACAATTATAGTGGGATCCCTCTCCCAGTGTATTTTTTTAATAATAATTATAATTTCTCAAGACTAATGGAGATATACAATCCATGATGGTTTTATATACTGAAATGGATTAGTTTCATAAGATTAATGGAGATACTTGTCACAAGAAGAACCCCGACTTTTGAAAATCACATATGGTATTAGATTCACCATGTGGTGTTACCTGATCACACTTTTTTTTCAATATGTATATAAGAGTTTATTATGGATAAGGAAGATGAAATGATGAAGAGCCTAATTTGAGATTGAAGATCTATCAAAATTAAATTTTAATAATCAATTGGATCCACACCACATTTATTGTTCAAAAATTTGTTTAAGACCTCGGTTCATGTTATATTTTCCACTATGGGAAAAAATATTTTTTTGGAATGAAGTAACATTCATGTATTAAATTTTTATCTTTTTTAATATGTTAATTTTTTTGTAGCTTGTAATTCTCACAAGATTAAGAATATTAAAGATAAAATTAATATCATTTTTAATAAGTTTTCTCCCATTCTAAAGTGTAATCAAACATCTATATCCATATCATCAATCGATATTAATAATTGGAATCTATCCGTAGCTAGAGATTTGTTGGGATATTTTTTTGATAAGAACTCTAGGATATATTCCCTTATCCAACATGAGATCCCTATAAGGAATTTAAGATCTTTCATACCAAATGAAATAATGTTGTGTTGAAATAATCCATGAAATTAAGTGAATTACATGGATAGAATTGGTGTTTGTTGGATTAAACTCGCGTTTCAAACAAATACTTGTGACCTAATAAGCATGGATGATATTTTAATGAATCAATTATAAGTGGTAATTTTACTTTTTGAAAATCTATCAGTAGTGTGATGTTAAAATGAATAGTATGTAACTAGGATTAAATTATTTTAAAAGGATAAATGGCTTAATCTATAGTTGATAAATGGAGTCTATGTGAGATATGGATCTCATTTGTTTTAAAACGCTAAATTATAATTATTTGAAATTTCAAAGTTCTATTTGGATTTCAATCTATGGTTTCATATGGGCTATGTATATGTGCATGAATAAATGGGAGGGTAATTTCAATTTATGTAGATTTCATGATTTAGAAGGAAAATGTTTATTCCCTCATGATTCCTGAGATTATAGAAAATAATATTCATGGATGTCATTGATTATGGGGATATAAATTTATAATTAAAGGAACACCCAAAGGAATTCATTGAGAAAGTTTGATATTTATGTAAAGTATCAAATCAATATCTATTGGAATAATTAATGGAGAAAGTATATCTTGGTCTACTGAAGCTGGATCATGTTCCTACTCAACTACAGGTTTCAAACATGTTGAAAAATAAATTACCAAAAAAATGCTACCATGTCATCAGTTGGCTCTTGAAGTTTTATCAACATCCAACAAATTAATAGTGGGGATGTGGTACCCCCTATTTCTGTGTTATGGAATTTTTTTCCCTATGTATTGACTTGTGTTATTCAATTGGGATCATACAACAATGGAGTGGCCTTTGGGTTTATTGAAAAAGGGGGAGTAATGTCTTGAAAAATATTGTGGCAGAAGATAACAGAGGGAGTATAAAAACAAGGGGAGTTATAAAATATTTTGATGCTAAAGATAACCTATGATTAAAAAAATTAAAAATTATTAGACTTTGGACTAATGAATCTAGAAGTTCACATGTGTTGGTTGATGAATGATATTGTGACATGTGAACGTTTAAATTTTGGAATCAAGATGGTTTCCTATGTTGGGATCAAGAATGAAGTGATTCATTAATGAAATTTTCATGAAAATGTTGTTTCTCACACAGATCATGACTCCAATAGACATAGAGTACGTTTTTAGTAACTCTTTGAACACTATCTATGAATGTATTGAGAAAATGGTTTCCCATGTGCCGGACATGTCAACAATTAAGTTCATGATGATTTAATGTGATTTAAACAAACTCATTGGGGGATATTATTTTAAAAAAATCTTGATGGGTTTTTGGTTTAATTTGGTTTGTTTGTATGGATAAGATTTTTAAATAATGGATTTTTTAAAGGCTTACACTGAGCATGAATGACCAAAAGGATCACATAAGTAATTAATGTCCCAAATGATCATGCAAAGAGTAGTTATGAAAAAGGATTATGTGGAATAAAATAATTCCTAAAGAATCATATAGAGGGTGTAATTACTAATGGATCACACATAGTGTGTATGTATGTAAAAGAAAGATATGCATCCCTATGATTAAAAATAAGGCAATGATTGTAAGCCTTGTGATCACGATAACAGAAGTAGATCACGTAAAGTTCATGACAGAAGTATTGTTGTCCAAGGTAGATAGATATTTCAACCTCATATTTCTAAATTGATCACATAAAGGGGTTATGTGAATCATAAAATGGATGATATCCTATAAATGATAGATTCAACATATTTTTTCTCAAAATCGTGAGATCACATAACAATCAATGGATCATGTGATAGAGTCGCATGAAGCACATAAAAGGATGTTACTCACCAAAGTGGAATAATAAGTGACATGAGACATGTCACACAGGTCATAGTGAATTCTAAAAATAACTACATGAATTGCATAATACAATAATGATGAGAAAGATATAAGGTCCTACGATAGGCAACAAATCAAGGAGTTCGATCATGAATCCCATAACTTATAATGTGAAACTCAGAAGGGTGATGTTGTAGTGGTTGATGGATGGTTGATTGTGATTTTTGAAGTTAAGTTGGTGGATTAATGCATATTAATACAACATAATTCATCCTTAATATGTTAATAACTATAATATGTGGTTATTATATCAATAATAGTATAAATGATATTTTTTTGATGCATTGACAGGGATTTAAAGACCCACAATAAGATCTAATAATCTACAAGGATCAGCTTGAACCAATTCACACTGTGTTTCCTTTTACAGAGAAAACGCTAACTGTAATGGATGCACCCTCCTAAAGCTATAACATCCAACCCCATCCTCTCACCAAAATTATCAAAATCAAAATTAGAAATAGAAAAAAAAATTAATTTGTGGTTAATAAATAATGAGAAATTGAATGGGGATATCATAATGTAAAATAAGGGAAGAAAAATATGAAAGGAGGGGTCTACAATTCAATATGATTTTCCAAAGGATCAAATAACAACATGGATGGGGGGTTGAATCAGTTGTTCAGTTTTTATAATTTACAATAATTTTAGAAACATAACTCATGTAACAAGTTAAGATTTATTTCCTTATGAAATCATCATAAATAATCATGCATGAAAATGTATGAAATAAGGCCAATCACTCAAGATTTACAAGGTTTGGACTCCATGTGAGAGCCTAAATTCTTCCAATAGACAATCTCGTGGGTAATTAGAAATCCATTATTATGATGAAGTGATTAAAATGTGTCCCAACTCCCTTTAGAAACCTTCAATCTCTCTATAAGAAATATTATACAGACTCCCATCAGTTTACAAAGTTGTATTATTATGAAATTGATCTTAATATAATAATGACATTGTTGAAACTACTCCATAATTTTCTAGTATAAATCCATAGTCTTATTTGGATGGAACTGATTTTCTCAATATGATGATGATGGGTCTGATTATTTTGATTCATTGATTCTATATATAGGATTGGATTTTTTTGAGTATGATAATATTGGATCATAAATCCGATTTTCAAAATAAAATGATTCTGAATCTAATTCTCTGAATATGAAAATGTTGGATCCTAGATATGATTTTATGAGTATGATAATGATGGATCTTAGATAATACTTTCCGAGTATTATGATTAAATACAATGAATTCATTCCCAATTATAAAAACTAAAAGTTCTTGTATAATTCTCAATACAATTCTTCTTTAATCCGATGGGAACCTTTACATCGAATTCTCCAGCACTCCTCCTTTTGTGCGTGTGTGAAAGTTGAAAAGGACTGAATTATATGAAAATGTATTTATAGGAAACATATAAAAAAAAATTGGGTAACTTGAAAACATTCCATACTACCTAAAAGTTTAAGAAATGTGAATATCTCTCGCATTTAAATGTCAACTTTGACATCTTCAGACCTCCTTAGATTTCTTCGAGATTTATAAAAAATTTAATTTCATGTTTGACTTATTTATATTCCTAAATGTTTTATAATTTTTTGAGTATTACTCATAATCAAATTGTTATTAATCTATTTACATCTCAGAGTGTCTCCAATTTTTTGGCTTCTCAATGAATCTGAATTCTATATTCGGTGAATCCATATTCTGTTTCCTTTTCAGTGAATCAGATTTTTTTTATTCAATGAATCGGAATTCTATTTTTTTATCAGTGTCAATTTTATGGAATTACCATTATGGTGGAATTCCCATTATGACTGTAAGACCCCAAGCTTCCACAATACGTTTCCCTTTAAATAATGCAGTAGGTTGTGTTGTACGCGATTTGGAGTTTTAACCCACCACGACCTATCAAAATAGCCGTTATGAATTTTAATACCCACTTTTTAAAATTTGAATAAATTTTATATTTCAAAATGGACTTCATTTTTGAATTTTGAATATCAAAATTATCTTGTAATGAATTCTTTGGTATTTTTTTGAAAACATTCATTTTTATGAATAGTGAAAAACATTGGGTTATTGTTTAAAACCGACTTTTTATTTAAGTAATCAGATTTTTTATTTTAATTCAAATTATTTCAAAAAAAAATTATAAGACCTATATACATTAAATGAAATTCATTGGATTTATTTTATAATATGTTTTGATATATAAAATTTTATTGAACTTTTTACCGTCTTTTACCCACCTTCTTGGAGCATTTTCAAATTTTCATAAAACATAATTTTACCGCTTCTTTGATATGAATTTCAAAAATCAGAGAGACACGATTGAAATCAGTAAAATAAATGTGGTTCAATAAGTTGAAAATAATTTTGGTTGAATAGTTACTTTTGACTTTTATTTACCACTTTTAAAAGTAATTAGGGTAATAAAGGGTAAAAATGATATTATCATTACCCTAAAACATTTCCAAATTATACTGGATAAGTGTAATTCAACCAAAAAAAACTTACGAATAAAATATGATCCTCTTTGGTAAACTTGGATTAGATTAAGATATTTATTATTATTTTATTTAAAGAAGAGTTAAAAGAGTTAAATTCAATGTTTAATAACAAAACCATTTTTAATATTAGGTTAAACACTCTAAAAATTAAACTATAAATATTAATTATAATGCTAAAAATATATCATACATAATGTTATTTTATTTATAATTTTTAGACATTAAATATTTTAATTTATTTATGACACAATGATGATGCCGTAATTACCTTAATAATGAATTATTAAAATAATTGATATTATAAATATCCAAATAAATATAAATTTAGACATATGATTTTTTTAAAGATCAACCTCAAAAAACTTATTAAATAAAAAGGAATAACAATGTACACATGAGGGGTAATGAGCTTACACCAAATAGAAATTAAAGGGAAAAACATACATACAATCGTACTCACATCAGTGAAATACCCCGAACTGAAGATTGCCACTTAGTAGCCACTGCTGTTCACCATACCATCATCCAAAAAGAAGAATTTTATGATGTAACCCTCTCCTTGTGTGAAGCGAGACTGAAGTCCTCAGCCCTCGTGCACCCTTGGAGATCCATTCCACCCTTAATCATACTCCTTGATGAAGGCCTGATCTCTTTTACATCCAAGTGTTGTCTCAAGCATGCAGCAAATTATGGAATCAGCATAACAACCCATCTACGAAACAATAGCATCCCAAGCAATCCTAACATCCAAATGACTTCCCTTCAATCGGTGCTAAGACTGAAGCATTCTTCATCTTCAAAATCTACAGCAATCCAATCTCATCTGCATAAAACTGATAAAAAACTCAAGCACAACACCATGAAGTAAAAACCATCACCAGCCATCACAAAACAATATTTTCAGCAAGAAGAGCAGCCATAATAAGGCAGAAACCCAGAGGGAATAGGAAGTAAACCCGTCAGAACATAGTAGAAAAATAGATAACCATACCAAAAATGATCATCTTCAAAAAGTCTGAAAGGATGATCAGATAAGTCTTCAAAATTAGGAGAAGTCTCAGAGGGAGCTATATACCCAGGGTCGTTGCCATGTTATGTCCTTGAAATTAACGATTGGATATATCTTGAATTCCTCAGCTACTCTAATAAACATTCTTTTTCTAATATCCAGATAATAATAAGCAGTCATATCACCATTTTTAAATTTTCTAAAGGCAGCAGCGTCATTTTCAATTTTCCAAGAGTCAAGATCCTCTAAGAAATCAAATTTCTCTTCAGACTAGTAGGAATCCCTATAAGCAGGATCATTTTTATTTGTTAATATTAAATTTTAGGGTGGATTAAATATATATTTTTTGATTTGAAAAAGTTTTTATGGCATTTAAAAAATCAAATATTATATAGCGTCTAAAATGACATAAATGAGTTTCTAAAACCAAGACAATATTATTTATAGATATAATATTCATAAAAAACTAAAGATAAGTGAAAGGAAATCTAAAATGTTATATATATTAATACATAACCACTTGGGGTTCTCTTGGATAGTTAATGTATGTTTATTAACAATTTAATATAAAAATACAAAGAGACATGGTAAAAGTCAAACAATTTAACTAAGAGTTAAATCTAAATGATATGGTTAATATGGTGACCTAAACCTGTCTAAAACCTATTTTTTGAAATGTTTTCGATCCATCCCCACCATATCCTCGAAATAAATCAATTTTGAGGCATTAGAAACTGAAAATTATTTTATTATAAAAATATATTTCAAACATTTCCAAAAGTGACAGTCACCTATTTTATAAAAGGGTACGCCTCCATCAATTAATTTCACACCTCCAAACCATTTGACTCTGCAAAAAACACACCAAAAATCCTATCAAATATCCTCCTTTCAATATAGAGGACTCACATTGATCATAAAGCCAGCCTATTGAGGCCTTTTGATCAACTGAAAATAAAACACATGGAAAAGAGGTAATAATTTCACCACCCTTTTTATGTACTTTTCTTCTTCCAGTTCCTCTTTCTTTGTGGTTTCCATACCATAATAATAACTACAGTTCCTTCTACATACTGTTATGTTATTATAAATATTGTTTAACCATATTCTTTATTCTATCCATCATATAAATGATAAAGTCACCATACGTGCATATGTATGGCTCACTGTCTCCACATCGTGGTGTAATTTGTTATTCAAGCACTTCATTATTTGGAAGGGTATAATATTGATTATAACAAAATTAAAAAATAAATATAGCATAATCATAATTCTTTATATATGATATACCATCCAATTACATAACATTTCACCATCAATATAATGATATTGTCGCTCGTGCATACGTACGGATTACCGTATCCATGAACGTGATGAGATTCATTCCCCATCGTAATCATTCAATAATAATTTTCATTTTATAATTAATTAATTTTTGATGAACATATGATTCTTTATATGAATCAAATACATCATATCCATAAAAAAACATGGCTTACATAACCAATCATATAAAAGAAAATGAATCAGTTAACACCCGAAACGATGATAATACTAAAATATTATTAACGACGAAATATTATATGATCATATATGATACCATATTTATGTATATAGTTATTGTATAACTAAATAAATTTTTTTTAACTATTATAAAGGTGGTTAACATACCATCACCAAAGGAAATGTACAATGTTTGAGTTAATTCTACAATCTCTTTACTTATCTGAGGTTGTTAATACGTAAGTATCTACAGAGACATCTTTATTATCCACATATGTGCTTTCTTAAAAAGGTAATTCAAAACATTATTAATATTTACTAGACTATGGGTTAATGTAATTTATACCCTTATTTTACCCCATATGTTTTGAAAGGACTCTTTCTGTCATTTTCCAAAAAAGGTACTTTATGACCTTCTTGACAAAATTAAGGTAAAAATGTTTTTTTAACATATACGACGGGTGCAGCTATTTTTCTACCTTTAAAAATTTATCGAAGCATCCCATACAATATTATAGGAATATTTTAAAAATATGTGTTTTAATTAATAATTATATGAATTTTAAATGAATTCAAAATATAATGATATATTTGTCTACAAAAAGTTTTGATATCATCTATGCCAACATCCTTTGATAGATTTAAGTTTGTTTGAAGTTGAATATTACGATACAAATCTTCCATATTTTATTGAAGGTTTTGTGATATTCTTAACTTTGGATATGTTATTTTTACACCATTCATGGTTTTTGGATAAGGTATTGACATTTTGTATACTAGTTTCAATATGAATGTTTATGATACGTTTAAACCTTTTCATATGAGGAATGCGTTGGACATTGTTAGTGATGGGTGGATCCCACTATAGATTTTCGATGCATCGGTAGGCCTCATGAGACAAACTAGTGTCTTATCCCAATTCATTGAAAAAAAATATTTTTTAGTCTTGGAAGAAGTCCTTGACTATGTGGTTATAAAGTCTGGCATTATGCATCCCAACATTATGAAATTGACTATTGATATTACATGTGATTATTCGACTAGTAGAATATCCTTGTGAATAAGAAAATGGAATTATTTGATTTTTCTTTTCCATATTATGATAATTATTATGTTTAAATGGCCTGTGTTTTATTCTTATACATTTCCTTAAATGTATATGCTTATTATTGTATGTCTTTTATATATTTTTATTCTTACTAAGAATCTGAGCTCACCCCATTCTATGTTTTAGTTTTTACAGGATGAGAAGAAGTATATTATTACTGAAATGTATGGATTGTCTAAGGAATTAATTTTGTCCATGGAGACATAGTTGTTTTTTTTTCATTTTATAATGTAATGTAAAACTTATGAATGTATCTAGTACTTCCAATGCTACTATACTGAGCATGATTTCTTAATTTTGATCCCTTGTGACCATTACAATGTTATGTAATAATCCACAAACTCTGGGTAACTGGGGTTGGGGCATTACCGTTGGTATCATAGGATTTTTAGTGCATACATTTGAAACAAGATTTAGATAATCTATGATTAGAGCACATTACCCATAAGATAGACATTGAGGATTGGTATATAAGAACATTATAGAATTTTGGTAATGTATGGATTTTGTGTATTTTCCAATCAATACATCCCTGTCTGGAAATGAGCAAGTAGAGGCGGCTCTAGAACATATGTACCTAGGAGTGAAAACTCCGACATGGAGTTTCGAGCTTGACCCAGGGTATCCTGGTACATGATAATGGGCCTTCATGCACTATTGGTTACAACACTCATGAGGGATATGCTTATGATAATTCAAAAATTCCTTAAAAACCATTATGAAGGATTTCTGAGTATTTTTCTCATGAATGAAAACATTTTTTTATGATTACGGATTATATACATAATTTTTTCAATATATGTTATGTGTTTTTCATTTATGGAATTATGTATTGCGATTCATAAAATAATATATTGTATGCTATTGTTTAGAAATGGTGCCTAGTGGAACGAATGGGAGCCATATCAACACATGTAATCCATGTATGGATTTACCTCCTACTCAAGATAATTATGGCAGAGCTGGTGATGAAATTGGTACTGATTATCTTATCACCATACTAGCATAACTCACTCAGGTTATGAAAAATAACCTTTCCCGTATAGAGCACCCTAATCCACAACATGGAGGATGAATATTAGGCGGCTTTATGAGACAAAAACCACCATCATCCAATGGGAGTAACAATCCGTTTGTATTTTAGCAATGGATAAGTTCCTTAGAGAAAATATTTCTTGCTTTGGGGACTAGTTAAAGGAAAAAAGTGGTCATGGAAGTTTATCACCTCACGAGAGATGCAGATCAATGGTGGTCATTATTCCAAAACAAAATGGAATATAATGAAGTGTCGAACATGGAATGGATGGAGTTTAAATACATTTTTATAGAAAAATACATTCCTCATTACCATAGAGTGAATATGGAAAGACAATTTCTGAGTCTGAGAAAAATGAAGGATGATAATGTCTCAATGTCTCAAAGTAAGAGGCTAATTTTACAAGATTAGCAAGGAAAGCAATAGATTATTTAATTAAACCTAGGAGTAATATTGATAGATTCTTTGATGGGTTAAAACCATTTCGTCGTCAAGAATTAGTATCACAATCCTTCTCCTCGTATGATGATATTGTCTTTGTGCTATCAGGATAGAGAAAGAATTCTCTAAGTCATTTTAATTCAATGAAAAGAAAGAGTAGAAGAGATCTGCTGATCACTAAGGTAATGGAAATAAGTTGAAGAAGGGGAATTTTGAATATCCATCCTATATTAAATTGGGGAAGAAACACCCCGATACTTTCCTGAAGGGAATGTGAGTTTGTTATAGGTGTGGTGAAAATGGCCAACAAGCTCATGATTGGTAGGGAAAGAAAGAGGCTTTAAATGTTGAATTATAAAATTATAGAGAAAACGGACTTTATGAAAATTAATGTCCTAGGATCCAAGAGATCTTACCTCAGAAAAGGGAAATGGAGAAAGGAAAAGCTTATGCAATCACTACTGTTGAGGTTGAAGCAACAAAAAGTTGTGGTGGAAGGTAATTTATTGGTTTCCTCATGTTTAGACAATGATTTATTTGATTCTAGATCGTCAAATTGTTTCATATCATCCCAGTTTTCATAGTAAATTAGATATTTTCAATGTGACTTAACAAGGGAGTTGTCAGTCAAAACTCCTAAGGGAAGTATCATCACAAAAAGGTTTTGTGAATTAGTTCACATTATGGAATATAAATGACCTTTATCTTTTGATCTCATCGTCATACCCATGATTGAAATTGATATAATCCTCATAATTTATTACCATTCATATCATGGTGCAAACAATTTTTGTAAGAAGAAGGAGGTTACAATTTTTTGATGATGATAAAGAGTACCTTATCCTTAGAGCAGAAAGGTCAATACCTGATTATTATCTACATCCTCCCCTCGTATCTCATCAAAATTAAATTATTAGGGAGGGAGAGAATGAAATAATTACGGGTGAGGAAAATAATGTGTGAATAGCAGACGTACCTATTGTGAAATAATATGTTGATGTGTTTCCATAGGATTTAACTAGACATCCTCCAGAACGAGAAATTTGGGTTTACATTGATTTAATTCCTGGTTCAAGGCCAATATCAAAGACCGCTTATAGAATGTACACTATGGAATTAGTTGGACTAATGAAACAACTAGAGGAATTGAGTAAAAATGGATTCATTATCCCATGTTTTTCTTCCTGTGGTGACCATTTCCTTTTTGTTAAGAAGAATGACATATCAATGAGGTTGTGCATTGACTACAGGGAGATCAATGTTATAACAATAAAGAACAAGTATCCTCTACCTTTCATTGATGAATTATTCGACCAACTTCATGGAGGTCAATATTATTCAAAGATTGTCTTTCAATCTAGATATCATCATTTTTGTGTGAAGAAGGAAGATATTCCAAAAACTACATTTTGAACCAGGTACGGGCATGACCAGTTTACAGTAATGCCTTTTGGATAGTCTAATTTACCATCTACATTCAAGGATATAATGAATAATTTTTTAAAGTAATATATTGATGAATTTTTAGAGGTATTTATTAATGATATCGTAGTATAATCAAAAAGTAATGAAGATCATGAAAATCACTTGCTCCATATTCTAAAAACCCTCAGAAGAAATGAATTATACAGGATGTTTAAAATGTTTGAATTCTAGCTTCAAGTGATTTCTTTTTTGGGTCATATTATCTCTAATGAATGAATCTCTATTGATCCTTCAAAGACCAAAGAAATCCATGAATGGATAGAACTAATGATTATAACAGAGGTACACAGTTTTATTGATTTAACAGGTTATTATCGATGTCTCATCCAGAATTCTTCCCGGTTGGCTAACCCATTAACCAAGATCACACATAAAGGGGTTAATTGTTTTTATGAAAAAACGTGTGTGAAGAATGTTTTGAATAACTGAAGAGAAGATTAGTCAATTCCCATATCTTGTCTCTACCCCCAGGGAATGATGCATTTGTTATTTACAGTCATGCTTCAATAATGGACTTGGTTGTTTCTTTATACAGAATGTTAGAGTTATTTCCTATGCATCATGATAGCTAAAAATTCATGAGAAAAATTATCCTACTCAGGATCATTAGTTAACAGCTATAATTTTTGCACTGAAAATATGGACACACTATATCTATGGTGAAAACCATGTTATTTATACAAACCATAAGAGTTTGAAGTATATTTTCTGACAAAAAGAACTCAACATGAGGCAAAAAAAATGTCTTGGACTGCTCAAGGATTATTATTTCAGTATAAACTACCACCCATGGAATGTTAATAAGGTCTCATATACTTTGAGCAGAATGGATCGTGGAGTTTTGAAAAAGTTGAGAAGTGATAGGGATCCTATTTTCATGGATCTAGAAAAAATGGACATGGGAATAACTAGGGAATGTGAAACATCAATATATTTTCAAATGGTTGCCAAACCATATTTACTAGAAAATATATAGATTTATCAGACTGATGATGAGGTGTTTCGAAAGAAGATTAAAGCTATGAATGATGGGATATTGAGTGAATTCATATATACAGATTGAAATTTGAAATTTTGGAAGAGGCTTTGTGTTCCTAACATATATTATCTAAAAAGGGAATTGTTGGATGATGCTCATAGCTATAATTTCTCTATTCACCATGGGAGAACCAAGATGTATAGAGATTTGAGGAACATTTTTTATGGGACAAAATGGAGTAGGAGATTACTGATTTTGTGACAAGATGTATAGTTTTTCAGCAAGTGAAAGCTGGAAGGAAACAACCTGAAAGAGTAATGCAACCTCTTCCCATACTTGAGTGGAAATGGAATAATATTACTATGTACATTGTGATGGGGCTACTAAAGACTCCTAGAAGGAATGATGAAATATGGGTCATTATTGATCATTTTAACAAGTCAACACATTTTCTTGCTATAAAGGAAGTTTTACCACTTGAATGTTAAGAAAGAATATATATTTATGAAGTTAGAAGACTCCTTGGAGTACCCCAATCGATTGTTTATGATTGAGATCCCCATTTTACATCATGATTATGGAATAGTATTTAGAAGTCCCTGGATATTGAACATCATTTGAGCACTGCTACTACCCTGAAACTGATGGACAATTAGATCGGAATATTCAAACCTTAGAAGACTTGTTGAGATCTTGCTCATTTTACTTTCAAGGTATGTGGGGTCAATATTTACCATTGGTATAATTTTCATATAAAAATAGATTTCATTCAAGTATTCTGATGTCACCATATGAAGCATTATATAGAAATAGATGTCACACACCAACTTGATGGGATGATGTTGGTGAACGAAAACTCGTAGGCCTAGAACAAGTTGAGGAAACAATTAAAAAGGTGAAGATTATCCAAACACACATCAAAGAAGCTCAATGTAGGGAAAAGAGAAATGCCAATAATTGGAGAAAGGATTTGGAATTTCTAGTAGAAGATCATGTTTTCTTGAATGTATCTCCCTGTAAGGGTGTTATACGATTTGGTAAGAAGGGTAAATTGAGTCCCAGGTACATCGGACCTTTCGAAATTCATGAAAGAATTATATTTATGGATTATCATTTGGAAATGCCTCCAAGTCCCTCCAATGTTCATGATGTGTTCCACATATCACTATTGAGAAAATATATGCCTGAACCAACACATGTACTCAACTATGAGGAAATTGAACTGGAACATGATCAGTCTTATTTTGAAGATCCTATTATGATTTTTGATACCAGTGAACATGTGCGGAGAAACCAGATGAATCGTATGGTAAATGTTCTATGAAGAAACCATAGGATGGAAGTAGCGTGGGAACCCGAGGAACTTATGACGAAGAACCAACCATATCATTTTATGTAGTAATATTCTTGAAATTTTGAGGATGAAATTATTTTATGTAGGGATTAATGTTACACCCCAAGATTCCACGGTATGATTCCCTTTGAGTAATGTAGTATCTTGCGTTGTACGCAAATTGGAGTTCTAACACACCATGACCAATCAAAATTGTCATTATAAATAGTAAAACACACTTTTTGAAAATTTTATAAATTTTATTTTTCAAATTGGACTTCATTTTTAAATTGAAAATATCAAAATTAGCTTAGGGTGAATTTTTGGTTTTTTTCTAAAAAAATTCAATTTTTGATGAATAGTGAAAAATACAGTGTTATTCTTAAAAAATGAAATTTTATTTAAGTAATTAAATTTTTTATATTAATTTATTTTATGTCAATATAGATAAATAATACCTATATATGTTCAATTTAACTAATTGGAGTCATAATATATTAATTTTAGATATAAAAAATTTTATTGAACGTTTTCTGTCTTTTTCCCATCTTTTAGGAGTATTTGCAAATTTGTATAAAACATAATTTTACCACTTCTATGAGTTAAAGTTCAAAAATCTGAGAGACACAGTTGAAATTAGTATGTAAAATGTTGTTTAATAAGATGAAAATATTTTTTGGTTAATAGTATCTTTTTGACTTTTATTTACCACAGTAAAAAGTAAATATGGTAATTAAGCGTAAAAATGATATTATAATTACCCTAACACATGTTATAATTATATTGGACAAGTTTAATTATACCAAAAAATACCTTAGTAACAAAATTTGATCCTATTTGGTCCCCTTAGATTAGATTAGGACATTTATTATTATTTTATTTAAAGAAGAGTTAAAAGAGTAAAATTCAATGTTTAATAACTAAACCATTATTAATATATGGCAAGACACAATATAAATTCGACATTAAATATTCTTTAGAAAGGTAATAATATTCCTACGTAATAGAATTTTATTTAAATTTTTTATAAATTAGATAATTTAGTTTATTTATGACACAATGATGATGCAATAATTACCATAATAATGAAATATTTAAATATTTGATATTATAAATATCAAAATATATATAAAATGATACTTATGATCAATTAAACTAATTTTAAGTGTTAATATGACATGTTAGTGTTTATTAAATAAATATTATTCAAAGTGATAATGTTTATATGGCTTTCATAAAAATCAAATACCAAACAGTGTCAAAATTGTTATAATTGAGTTACTAAAACAAATACTATATTATTAATTATCCAAATGTTCCTATAAATCAACGGTTAGGTCAAAAGAATTAGATAAGGTAATATATATTAATAATGATCCACTTGTGGTTATATTGTATTGTTATAGTATGTTTATTAACCTTATAATATAAAAATACAAAGAGACATGGTAAAAGTCAAATTCTTTAACTAAGAGTTAAATCTAAAAGATATGGATGATATGGTGACCTAAAAATGTCTAAAACCAATTATATGAGAGGTTTTTGTCTCATCAACACCTTATCCTTGAAATAAATTATTTTGGATCCATTAGGAACTGAAAATTATTTTATTATAAAATAATATTTCAGGATTTCCTTAAAGTGACCCTGACCTCTCTTATAAAAGGGTACTTTCCCTTCTCTTAATTTCACACCTCCAAATCCATTTGGCTTGGCCAACCCCTGCCGAAATATGTTCTAAAAAATCCTCCATTCATCCAAAAATCCTTACATTGATATGAAATCCATTCTAAGGAGACCTTTTGATCAACTCAAAAGAAAACACCCGAAGAAGAGGTAATAATTTCACCACACTATTTCAAGTTCTTTTCTTCTTACCCGTCCTCTTTATTTGTTGTTTCCATACCAAAATAATAAATCTAGTACCTTATACATACTGTAATTTTACTAAAAATATTGTACAACCATATTAATTATTTTATCCATCCTATAAAAGACATTGTCACCATACATGCGTACATACGACTTACTGTCTCCACGTCATGGTGTAGTTTGTTATTCGAAAACATCATTATTTGGATGGGTATAACAATGATTATAAATAATTTAAATAATAAATATAACATGTTAATGATTCTTTATATATGATATACCATCCAATTACATACGATTTCACCATCAATATAATGATATTTTCGCTCGTGCGTACGTACGGATTACCGTCTCCACGAACGCGATGTGATTCATTCCCCATCATAATAATTCAAGTATAATATTCATTTAATGATTAAAAATAATGTTTATGAACATAATATAATTCTGTATATTAATCAAATAAACAACATCTATAACAAACATGGATTACGTAACCAAGCATATAATGGAAAACGAATCAGTTAACACCCAAAACGATGATAATACTAAAATATTATTAACAATGAAATATTATAGGATCATATATGATATCATATTTTTGTATATAGTTATTTAATAATTTAATAACAATGTTTTAACCATTATATAGGAGGTTAACATACCATCGAAAAATTTAATGTACAAGGTAAGGGTTAATTCTACAATTTCTCACTTAACCGAGTTTGTTAATACGTAAGTATCTACTGGGACCTTTATATCATCCACATTAGTGTTTTCTTAAAAATGTAATTGAAAATATTTTAACTATTTACTATACTATGGGTTAAAGTAATTTATACCCTTATTTTACCACATATGTTTTGAAAGGAACCTTTCCGCCATTTTCTAAACAAGGAACTTTAAAACCTTCTTGACAAAATTAATGTAAGAATGTCTTTTTCAACTTATACTGTAGGTGAGGCTATTTTTCTGCCATTATAACATCATCGAAGCATCCCATACAAGATTATAAGAATATTTTCCAAATAAAAGTTTTCTTTTATTATTATATGACTTTTAAATTATTTCAAAATAGAAAGAGATATTTCTTTACCAAAACATTTGATTTCATCTATGTCAACAACTTTTTATGGTTTTTTAGCTTGTTTGAAGTTGATTATTAAGATACAAATCATCCATATTTTATTGAAGTTTTTGTGATATGTTTGAATATGGATGTGTTATTTTTTCAGCATTCATGGTTTATGGATAAATTATTGACATTTCATATGCCAGTTTTAATACGAATGTTTATGTTATGTTTAAACCATTTAATATGAGGAATGCATTGGACTTAGTAAGTGATGGGTGGAGACCGCTATATATCCTTGATTCATTGGTAGGTCTCATGAGACAAAGTATTGTCTTGGAACAAGGACTTGAAAAAATCTTATTTTTAGTCTTCGAACAAGGCCTTGACTATATGGTTATGAAGTATGGAATTATGCATTTCATCATTATGAAACGACCTATTGATATTACATTTGATTATTCGACAAGTATAATATCCATGTGAAAAAGTAAATGGAATTATATGATTTATCTTTTCCATATTATGATGATGTTTATTTTTAAATGTCTTGTGTTTTAGTCCTATACATTGCCTTAAATGTTTACGCTTATTCTGGAAAGTTTCCACTATATTGTTATGCTTACTAAGCATTTGAGCTCACCCATTTCTATGTTTTATTTTTATCAGGATGTGAAGAAGTATATTATGAATGACCTTTAGGGATAGTCTATGAAATGAATGTGGTCAATTATGAAAATGTTGTTGTTGTTTTTCATTTTATAATTCAATGTAAAACTTATGAATGTATGTAGTACTTACAAGCCTACTAAAATAATTGGTCTATCGAGATTTTGAAACCTGGTGATCATGCCAATGTTATGTAATAATGCACAGACACTGGGTAACTGGGGTCGAGGCATTACAATGACGATTTTCAATAACAATGGAATGTATTAAAAATAAAATTACTTATCAACTGTGATCTTCATCAAACATAATAGGCTTCACATATTTTAACATTAGGATATGATCATATAAAACAATCATATTTCTTTAGATATCTTCAAAAATATAGAATTCCAATTATGATGAAAATATCATTACAATATAATTATCATTATGATAAAATTATTCAATCTACAATTTTGAATTTCATCAAACCTCTCTACAATTTCTTCATAATATTTAAACTTGATTTTCTTCATGATTTGTGTGAACATAGTGATTAACAATGATCTTCCTGATTTATTTAAACTATGGGAACTTTCTAACTAATAATATTACAATCTTATTTCAAAACCCTTTAAAAAATACGGCTTCTTCACTCAGAAACTTCTATTTTTCTCTAATTATAGAAAATACAAACGTACTATAAAAAATTAATTTTTCCATAAATTATTTTGAATCCAATGAATTTGAGTTTCATTTTAATGGAAAAAAATGTGATAATGTTTCTAATCACTAACTTCATCTTCCTGACTTATTTGAGTCTAGTGCAGCTCAACACAAAAACTTGGGTGAAGTAACATTTTTCTTGAAAACAACTATCTCCCTCTTTTTTTAGATCCAATCTTTCAGTATTATTTCCAAAAATCACATTATAAAGAATAAGAATACAATAAATAGAATAAAAAAACATTCATCAACCAAAATTTTAGTTATAAAAAATACAAAAACACTTTTAACACAATTTATCACTAAGGTTCTACCATTTCCTCATTTGGATTTGTTTACAACCCATGTTAAAAACATTCCAGACCTCATA
The DNA here is from genome assembly GCA_963277665.1 of Viscum album. Classification (NCBI taxonomy): domain Eukaryota; kingdom Viridiplantae; phylum Streptophyta; class Magnoliopsida; order Santalales; family Viscaceae; genus Viscum; species Viscum album. The sequence goes on from OY728160.1 coordinate 1,669,475,042, forward strand.
ATTTTTTAGAACTCATCTTTTGTAAACAACCATACTTTTTTACTATGATCAAACATATAATTTTTAAAAATAGAGTTTCCTAACACCAAAATTCTAGATAAAGTAATTTTTTTGAAGGAATTACAACCCTTAATATAAAGAATGTTTTGGGTCCATATAATGATAAACTATCCTGACTTTTCATTTCACAATTTATTTTTCGATTCCCCATTATTTATTTTCCCACTTTCACAATTTATTTTTCCCTCCCCAAATATATGAATACCAAAGATTCAAATTCACAAAAAAAGATAAGTAAAAAATTATTACGAAGTACGAAGTTGTTACTTTCTTCCCCCTTTGTCAACATAATTCAACGTATGATGGGGGTTTCCCTTATGGGGTTTATGAAGACACGGTAGGAGGATGAAAATTGTGAATAATCATCAATTCCCCAAATACTTCTTTCAAAATTATTGTTTAAAGATATCAGCAATCTGATACTTTGTTTAAATTTATTCCAACAAAACATCTCATGCAGAACTTCTTCTTTTATGATGTGAAACTTTATATCACGATGTTTAGTTCGTGAATGTTGGACATTATTTTTAGAAAAATCAATTGCACTATGGTTACCAAAAATTATCCCCAATGGTTTAGAAATATTTACTTTCAACTCATTGAGATGAATTTTCATCCAAAAAATTTGAGTACAATCCAATGTAGATGCGACATATTTGGACTCACCTGATCTCAATGTTTCAAATCTTTTTTTTCTTACAATGCCAACTCACACAAAATTCACCTAAGAAAAATCTTTTTCCTAATATTGATTTTATATCCTTAAAATCCCCAGCCCAATCGACATCAGTATAACCATGAAACTTTATCTCACTATTTCATTTGTATAACAACCCATGTGATGTTGTTCCCTTGAAATATCTCAATTTTTTTTTCTGGTAACATATTTTATTCTTTTGGAACACTTTGATAATGGGTATGTAAATACAACACTTAAAAAATATCAGGCCTTGATGTTGTAAGATGAAAAAGACTTCCTATCAGCTTTCGAATGTCTTTTTGATTCACACTTATTTCATATTCATCTTTACATAGATTTGTTCTCACAAAAATAAGAATAGAAACTTCATTGGATTCTCCCATCCCAATATTATTTAACATCTCCGTTTCATACATTTCTCGAGATAAGAAAATATATTTATCCTTTTGTTGGACTTGTAAGATGAGAATGAAAGATAATTCTCTCAATATTGAAATTTTAAAATTCTTTAACATTTATTCAGAAAACACTTCACCAGACATTTCCTAATCCACAAAAAATATCATTGACATATAAAATTAAAAGTTGGGTTTCAGAATCAACATCGTTGACATAAAATTTGTTATGAAATATTACTTTAGTGAAGTTTAACATTCTCAAGAAATTATCATGCATTGAATACCAATAACGTGGAGGAACTTTCAGCACATAAAAAGAAATAACAATTTAATAACTTTTTTTTATCCTTATCAAGTTGAAACCCATAGGGTTTTTCAATTTAAATGTCTTCCTCAATATCACAAATTAAGAAAGATGACTTTGCATCCATCTGATAATTTTTTTATTCTGATGACTATCCACTTCAAGAAATATTAATGTAGATTATAGCCTTGTAATAGGGGAAGGTATTTCATTAATATACACTCAATTCTCAGATGTATTTTTCTAACAATTAAGACTTTATTTGTTTCTTCAAACTTCTCCAGGATCATTCAATTTGTTTCAACAAACCCAATTTATCCTGATAACAATTTTATTGAATAGCTTTGGAAGACGTTCCCACTTTCCAATTTTCTCAATGTGTTCAAGATATTTATTCATAGTATCCACCAATTCTTTATGTTGAATAACCTCTAAAACTGATTCTAGTTCATCATTTGAGGAAAGTGGATTTTTATTTTCTAATATCATCTTTCTTCAAGTCTGAACTGAATCCTTCTGAATCCCATAATTATTTTTAGACTCTACATATTTTTTTAAATATATAATTCTCATTTTTTCTCTCCCAACATCACATTCCTCATCACATGACTCATATAAATATTGATAAAAATGTTTTGGATAACATCCACTGCTGTTGGAATTCACCAGTGTATCCTCCTCATCATTCTTAGAAAAAATAGTTATGGAACATTGATTTTCAATTACCATGAAATCATATGATTCCACTGTCATTTCTAAATTTTTCCATCATTTTTAACTTCTTACATTTTGTTAATAACCCCTAAAAGTTCATTCCTTAACTTTCTCATCAGACATTCACAATATATATATAGTTTTGTTTTTTAGTAAACATAGACTCCAAAAAAACTATTTACATTGATGTTTTTTTTGCTATATCACATTTCATAAGGATTCATGTCGGTAACTAGTCACAAGAAACATTTATTTTGAAAATGTTCAGTGGTACAAACAAATTCCTTCTAATAGAACATTTATAGTTTGTATTCTGCTGACTTATTGCTTCTTATTTCCACCATGATTGTATTCATTATTTCTTCTAATATTTTTTTATGGAGTATAGAGATCACTATACTGATTTTTTAAAACACACTTTCTTAGATAAGTTTATAAATTATTATTTGTTAATTTGATACAATTATCTTATCTCAACATCATTATAGAAACACCCATTTAATTCTTATCATATTTCCAGATTTATTCAAACATTTCAACAGCCTCCCAAGTCTACTCCATAAAAATGGTGCTCATTGTTTGAGTGAAATAATATATAAAAGTGATAAAATAAAACAATCCTTTGGTTTATTGATGTCTCATAATCCCATATAAAATGGAATAAATTATCTCAAGTGGTCTACTAGATTGAATAATAAATCTTGTATAACTTTTGTTAGTAATATTCCCTTTCTAGAAAGTAATATAAACTTCTTCATCTATTTTTTGCAATTATGGAAAATTCTAGACATAATCATCTTTATAAATATTTTTAATTTTTTTCTTCCCAAGGTGATAAAGTATTCCACGCCACAATTTATTTTCATCATTAGAACTAATGTTACATGAGTAATTGAATTGTCCTATTTAAAGGATATTCCAATTGTTTCATTATCCGTTTGTAATTAGTTTTCCATCTTTCACACATTTAATGATACAAAATATTTTATAAAATAAAATTATTTTTTGTCAGAAAAAATTTGACTTAAAGTGAGTATGTTATATTTAATCCCATCAATAATGAAAACTTCTTAATATTTCCACTCTTTCTCTTCAACTTCAACTGTTCCAATTCCTTTTAATTTTAAGGATCCATCATTCCCAAAGGAAAAAATTCTTCCATCACACCTTTCAATAATTTTTATGATTTTTATATCACCTATCATATGTGAAGAAAAAAATTATCATGTATCCATGGTTTGTTCCTTTTACTTATTTTCAAGGATTTCTCAATAACAAAATATATTTACTAAACTTTTTTATTTTCATCTTCCATTGATTTTATATCATAAGGAATTTGTTATGGAATGAGTGTCATACACCATTAATCATGATGAACAGCATGATCACATCTTTTACAAACATATTCCAATCATACAAATTAATTTTTTAAATGTTTATAACATCTTCAGAACTCGCGTTTTTATATTTATTTGAGTTAGGAATGTAATTAATTCAAACTTCAATATTTCTTCCACTTATCTCAATCTTTCTTCAAGGTATAGTTCAGATGTGACAAAGATTATAATATTTTTTCCCATAGATTCCACAACATTGGTAGTATCCCTATAATATTGATATTCTATTAAAGAAATATCTTTCTCCATAAAAAACTCATTGTGGTTGAAAACGTCTTTCAGCTCTAATATAATCAGGATGAAAACCATTTTTTCTTCTGAATGATTTTCCCATATTTGTAGATTTTATAGGTTTCTCACATACTGTCTTCACCCAAACCTTCCCAATCATTTTTCAGGAAGATGGAATGTAAAAACAGTTTGATGAAATATCATTTTTCTGTAATAGATAATTTCAATTGATTCTCGTATTGATCATTCTCTTCAATAATAAAATAAATATATTTTAATTATATTACTTTTTTGAATGTTTTCATTCATATTACTCAGGGTAAGTTTAGATTCAAGATGTTTTAATTGAAACTCATTAACTTATTCTTCCTGATCATCCAGCTTCTTACTAAAATCATTAATCATTTTTCCCAATTTAGAAATTCTATGTTTGTAACATAAAAGCGCTTAAATAAATTCATCCTCATACTTTATTAAACCTTTTATTCCTTCAATGACTTATTAAAAATATTTCTTTGTCATTATAATTTTTTCTTGAGATATTTTTTTTCTCAAGACATGCAAGAAGATATTTTCTTAGATGATACTCTCTATAGGATTCATCACCAACTTACTCACTCTCTAATGAGTATTTTGTTTTATAAACATTTGAAATGAAGGTTCGGAATTTTTCTAAACATTCTTCTTGAGAATAATTGTTTTCATTTGAGTCTGATTCAAATTTCTTTCTCAAATTAATTATTTGTTTCCAGAAAACTACATTTCTATTTTCTGGATGACTTTTATTCTTTATAATTTTTGATTAACATCTTCCCTAGAGGGTTTTCATTTGAATCATATTGATATTATAAAAATTTATTCTTTTTTAAATTCATAGAAATGTTTTTGATTTTACCACCATCAAAAATTTTGAGAGGAATTTTTCCTTGATACTACCTTATTCATCTTCTCTAGTTCTTGGATTCAATAAATACGATTTTTTTCATTCAAATCATCATCCTATTTATCATCAGACTCACAAGGATTTACTTCTTCAACATATTAAATTTTCATCTTTCTCATAGTTTCAAAGGCCATTTCATCTTTCATATTCTTTTTAAACATTGGATAATTCCACATTTCCTATGAAAAGAAATAAATTTTTTCAATTAATCATGAGATAAATCAACCTTTCCTTATAAAGAAAAAAAATTAAAATCAAGTCTATTTGTAATGTTTCTCATAAGATTCATCCAAATTATAGAATATTCTGGGACATCTCCCAATCTTGTATTGTTACAAAAACTTCATTTACTCTCGTGATGTATTCATCAATTGTTTCTTCATTGATCATTATGATGCCTTAAAATATACTATTCCAGATTTATAAATTTTCCACCTTGACATTATAATTCCCTTTGAAAACACTTTCCAGCTTGTACAATATAGTTTTTGCAATTTGGATTTCCATAACCTTCTTATAAATATTATCTGATAAGGACATAATGATTTCATTTCTAGATGTTTCGTAAACTTTTATATTTCTATTATCAGTAAACATCTTTGGAACGTCATTTCCAAAAGGTGGAAAAACAATAGTAGCTATATCAACAACTTATATGAAAAGTATATGAGATAAGGAAACATCTTATTTTTCATCCATAATAATTTTTCCAAAGAATTTACGAATTAATCTATTGCTGAAATAATTTATATTATCCATGATTATGATTCAACATGGTATCCTTGGGATCTAATACCAACTGATTTTCCATAGGAACGAATAACAACTAAGAGGGGGGGGGGGGTTGAATCGGTTATCTTCTTTTAATAACATTCAATACTTATATAAACCTAAACCTTGAATCCTATTATGATTTATTTACTTATCAAATCTTTATAAATACTCATGCATGAAAAATTATGATATAATGTAAAGTACATAAGACATACAAGGTTAAGCCTCTATTTTAGAACCTACGTCCTTGTTATAGCCAATCTCATGAGTATATGAAAATAAACAATTATGAAGAAGTAAATAAAAATAGTGACAACTCATATTAGACATATTGTTGTCTATGGATAGGAAATATTATACTAACTCCATATAGTTTATAATGTTTTCTTATAAAAAAATTAGTCTAAAAAAATACCTAGAAGAATATGCTCCACAATTTCAGAATCCAAATCCTTAGTCTGATTCGGTTGGATCCTATTTTCTCAATTTTATGATACTGAATCAAATTGTCTCAATTTAATGATGATGGATCTGGGAACCAGTTTTTTGAGTATGATAATACTAGATCCTAGATCAGATTTTCTGAGTATGATGATTATGGTTCTAATTCTCTAAATTTAACAATTTTGTATCATGGATCTGATTTTATATTTTTGATAATGCTGGATCCAAGATCTTATTTTCTTAGTACAATGATTCAATACCAAGAATTAATTTCCAATATAAAAAACTCAATCTTCTATTATAATGCTCAACACAGTTCTCCAATCAGATGGGAAAATTTACTTCAAATTCTCTAGCACTCTGCCTTTTTCATTTTTGTATATGTTGAAAATGAATGAATTATTTGAGGAAGTATTTATAGGAAACATGGAATATAAAACAAGGATATATAAAAACTTTTAGTACTTATTCAAATTTCATGAACTATAAAAAAATCTCCTATTTAAACTAAAAATATTACTTATTCAATCCACCTTATATTTCGCGTATATTTTTGCTTAATTTTATTTCATGTTTGAGCTCTTTTATCTTCATAAAACTTACAGAATTTCAATTTTGATTCTTCTTTGTAATCAACTCGTTATAAATATGTTTCCTTTCCAATTTCAATCTGACTTCTATTTTCTTATTAGTAAATCCAAAGTCTATATTTAGTGAATCCAAATTCTATATCCTTTTTACTGAATCTGATTTCTATTTTCATTGAATTAGAATTTTGTTGTATTCCCAATATAAATATGATGGAATTACCATTATATTTATTTAACATAGCTATGAAAATAATTCATTGATGAATTGAAATAGAAACATTTAACTTCGTGAAACTTCATCTTCTTCCCACATTCTGACATCTGGATCCAATCTTTTGAAACATTTTCTATTTAATGAATTTGTTCATAAATATAAAATCCCTATTATGATGAAATTCCTATTCTGATAGAATTTCTCATTATGATTAAATTATTCACTATGTAATTTGGAATTTATTAATACCTCTCCATCATTTAATCAAAATATTTTTTGATGAATTTTTTCCTGATTAATGATAACATTTCTATCCAAAAAGAAACATATAATGTTTTTATAAAGTATTGAACTTTATAACCCTTGAATTCACAATATTCTTTCAAAACTCCTTGGAAACAATATAACCTTTTCTCTTAATAACTTATTTATTTTACTTATTTGGAAAAAAGACAAACATCTAGCAAAAAATTAATTCTAAAATGGATTCATATGAATGTGATGTTATTCAATTTCATGCCAATGGACCTAAATATGATGACGTTTTTGATAAAAAAAATCATCTTCCTAACATCCTCAGAGTATGGTGCACATTAATACGAAAACCAAGATGTGGAACTTATGTATGAAAAACAACATTATCTCCCATTTTGTTCTTATCTAAATATTCAACATTCTTTCAAAAAACATCATTATAATGAATATGAATATGGTTTCCTTATAAAAATTCATTCTTCAATACCAAAATTAGTTGTCAATAAACAAAAAATATTGTTAAAATAATTTATCACAGTGGTTCTTCACAATACATCTTTAAATCTAAGTTGGAGGATCTCAAAATCATGAGAATGTGATGGAGGAAACTCCCATGTGTGCACATAGGGTCATCCAATTGAGATGCATAGGATAAATTGGGTCCAGTACAATTAAATTGGTAATTTATATCTATAAAATAATTAAATTTAAAGTATACATAGGTCAAATCATGGAATAATGTATTTGTTGCTTCATGATGATTAGTAGAATCTAGCATGTTATGACATTACACCTTATGTAACTATATATGGTCATTTAGATACAATCAAGGTTTCATTACCCAAGGGTACATCATAGAGTGATTCTCCATATTACATTCTGAAAAGTATGCAGTCCATAACTACATGTCAGGGGAAGAGACTGATTGCAGTGTGATGATCATCATCACTGTGTGAACAATTGCAGGATCAAACATTAGCTTCTTGGGACTCTCATATCCCCAAAAAATAATGTATAACACTAATAAAAATTATGATACCCAAAAATAAAATAAAATATTCCCCAATTGTGATACTGGCGTGTCATAATTCTCTTAACCATTACAATTTGTATCCCCAGAAATTTATTGATAAATGTATAAATAAAAGAGACCAAATCCCTCACTACCTACATGAGATATTGGGGTTGTATGGATGTATTAATGTTTACTGGTTAGAATTGCACACTTTATACATGAAAAAAATCCTCAAATCCATAGATCTAATACCAAACATCATTAATCCATCTCCAATAACAAGTAAACCCTATACTATAGGACACATATATCTAAGAAGATAGAGATTTTTATAGGCCTCCATACCATATATAATTACTCTAAAATAGTGAGATAATGGACAACAATTTTCAAAAGAGAAACTGTATCATGTACCCAATGAAAACAATAATCATTAAAAACCCATGGTAACTGTTAAAGACATAGCCTAGTAATCCCAAGGGAATAATGAACCAAAAAGAATATAGATGAACAGAAGACCACATCACTAAAACCACAATATCATATATAAGTAAAAGGGAAAATACACCTCAATAAAAAACATTCCTAAATAATAAATGACCTAATCTCTATCCTTAAGTCATAAATTCAGTGGAAGAGGTGATCTAGATCCCAATAAGAAGATCACAATTTCAGGGTGAACCCAAAATTTTTAAAAAAACAATATATAGTTTAAGATTTCAATTACTTTAAATCCTTACTTGGTTACTAAAAACACAATTCCAAAAACTTCTAATTTGTAATCCATTTGACCCCAACCCTTATAAGCACTATATGCATAATCCTTAAGATATAAAATAAAACATAGATTAATACATACAAACACCCTAATCAACACCTCCCAAACAATAAACCAAAATAATATTATGAAATGAATACCTTTTTAGTTACGTCGACATTATCAACCAACTCAAAAATAAATCCAAAATGAATAAATATTCATTATCTGAGTCATATCCATTATCACTCTAATAAATTTATTTAATATGATTTATACCCATAACAAAACCACATCATTTCCAAAAAAAGGACCATGATTTCCATAATGGAAGTATAGTGACTTATGAATTCCCAGACTTTTGAAGGTATTAACTCCACCACTACATTATTTATTTGGGAAGAGTGCATAACCTAAATAAAATAATCTAAACAAAAAAAGTGTCCCCTGTAGGGATCAACCTAAAAACACCCTACAAACATTCTCTCAAGATCATTAAATGGGGAACAACTAATAATATTAAAACATACATATAACTCATTACCATTTCAAAATCCAAATAATATAGTACAATTATGAACCAAGAGGAATGATAAAATACAAAAATCCACCAAATAAAAATATAAAAATAATAATTAGGAAAATATTCAATTTAATTTGAACCATAATTTTTTATCATGGGTCATAAAATCATTTTATCAATGGTGAATATGCTTCGGAAACCACCCAACCACTTTGGAAATGTTTCATTTCATTTCAATAATCACGAGAGAATCATATTATTCAACATAAGTAAATTTCAAAAATAATTAAAAAAAATTCCACAAGAGAACACATGTGATTCGAAATATTCAACTTCAATAAAACCCAATACAAATCAAACATCATAAATACCACATTGTTATTTCCAAAACACCCTTTTAGTTCAATTACAAAACCAATTTTTTTTCATGAAGTTATCCCAATTTTAAACAATTCCTATGAAATCCCACTCTAACAGAAATTGTTTCCATAAATTTCACCTTCTATTAAATTTTTTTCCCAAATTTAATAATTAAATAAAACACTTTCAAAACATCACATTACAAAAAACATTTCATGAAAATAAACTATAACATTTAATTTTCTAAAAATGAAAAAATTCACAAAATATGGATAGTAATTCAAATAAAATTTTCCAAATTCAATTGTAAAACCAAGACAAATCACTTTAAGTAATTAAAAGAGAATCAAAGATTCCATCATTCCTTTCACAAAACTAGTTTCATAAAAGATCACCAAATAAATCATTATTTCCATTAAAAAATTTATATTTCTAAAACAGAGAAAAAATATTTAAAACTGATGTGAAAATAAAAAGGAATAAAGAATCAGCCATAAGATCACCTAATAACATCATTTTACCATAAAATAACATAATTAACCTCAAATAAATATTAAGATCTATTATTATCAATTCAATAACCAAGGGTGATAAGAAAATGCATCTAGGTAATATATATAACTAAGATTGGTTTGGCTACATGGGTTATTAAAATTATGCACCAACCATGAACAAGTCATGATATGGACTTCTATAACCAATTTAATAAAATCTAGATAGTTTTCTAGATTTTGTAAGATAATCATGTAGCTTTGGTCTTCCTTCTATTTTGCCCCCAAAATCTAACGTGACCCCCAAAATTAATGGGATAATTATTGGGGACCAAAAACATAAAAAACATAAATGAAAACCCTATACAATAATAAATATCCAAATCAACTAAAAAATTTGAACCCTAGGTACCCATGGAAACTAAGTGATACAATTGAGAAATTATATTCTCTCCATGCACCTTACTATAATGTTTCAATATTCCTACCTCTATACTACTTAAGTCACTAAATAAAAAGAGCGGTATCAAAGAAACTATTTCGTTGATGAAACTAGGATTTGATAAAATTTGTAATGAATCAGATTGGGATAACTTATCAAATCACCACAACCTTAATTCCACATGTCCCAAGGGTGTTCTTGATCCCCATTGACTATAAAATATTGCCTATGTATTAAAAAACACACATTTAGTAATGATTTCACCCTCTAAACTCAATCACCCAAACATAAACTCTACTCAACAATCTATCATCACCCATCCATGTATCGTACATCCAATCCAAAATATGTAGTCTTGAAAAATGTCAAAAAAAATAGTGTAATACACCTCAATAATAATATATTTAAATGAAAAACCACAAAAATACATAAACAATATGTAATAAAAAATTACTAACAATACAAGAATTAAAAAATTTCATGACATACATGGTTAATACCTAACATATAAATAAATGAAAACTCTATACAATACCAACCATGTACTCATTTCCAATGGTCACTTTCCACATCCAATATCACCCATCAGCAAACCAACCTAATCACAAAACATGAAATAAAACATGTTTGGATTACTATAAAGAATAATGAGAGATGAATACAGTAATTTTGGAATTTATGGTGTGATTTAAACATTCCAAGTAACATTCCACCATGTATTATAGGTATTTTTTTTAAAAAAAATCAAAAATATTAGTTTAAAAAAATAAAAAATAGTTATTTTCACATTAATGTATTATGAAACCAAACAATGTTATAATCACTTTTATAAAATAGACCCATTTTAAAAAAATAAAAGAAATTGTTTTCTTAAATTAAATTACATTATGACACCAATAGAGATGAAATATTTAATATTCAGAAGAAAGTAAAAATCATTTCCCTCATTCAAAAATAAAATTTCTTAAAATAAATCTATATAAAGTGCACATCATTTTCCTTAAAAATTTAAAAATAATTATAAATTAATTTCTTTTTTTGAAAAAATTATAAATAAAATAGATTATAAACATGTACGAGAACCAAGACATCAAAACTGTAGAATATTAAAAAAATGGATAATTCTGAAGTCTTGGTGCCTCATAATCAAATCAAGAGCTAGGTGATTACAAATAAGGAAAATGATTTTACTATGTAATCCACAATGAAATATAAATTTCATGGGTAATTCTCTAGGACTCATGTGACATTAAGAAAAACATGGTGACTTAAAATCCATGGATATATTAATAAAATCCTTATATCATCTAAATTAACTAATTGAACTATTTAGTAAATATATTCCATCCAAAGAGTGCTCAACTATGATGGTCTATAATCATTTATGGGAACTCTCAACTTCAATAGGCTATAATACCCTAGACAAAGCACAATATAAATTAGGGACCTCGCCAGTTTAACAACTAAACTTGACTTAAAATAATCTAGTTTAGTTTCTATCTTCTTTGTATTCCCATGAAATAACTCAAGGTATGTGAGGAAAAACATGATAACGTGATCATTAAAGAAATTATTTTAAAGAAATATTAATTAAAAATCATCTCATCTCCAATTCCTTCTTAAGAAACATCTGTATTCGATAATCAATTTTAATAGCCATGATATACAACATCGGCATCAAGAACTATAATATATAGATTCATAATGAATTACAAAATATAGGGGATCATTATAGGGTTGTAAATTTTTTAGTGAAAAACAATTTTAAGGATTCAAATGAGCCTTTCATTCCAAAACAAAAAATGGGATTTCAATCTATTTCCACTGTATAAAAGAAAACCATTAAAATTATTCTTAAATCTGAATCATAGGAAGCCATTTCTAAGACACTTTAGAATCAAAAATCCTTTCCATTTAAAATCATTTAATAAATACTATCAATTAATATTATTATTTCTATAAATTCCATAAAAAACAATGCCTTCACACTTTTATTGACATAAATGATTCCAAATTCTTTTTGAATAAAAAATATTTTTTTTTCTCAACGACATTGAAATCTTCAAAACACTTTTCAATCCACAATTTTTTTGAAAAATAGTACTACTATTAACCACATTTATTCTTAGTTATATTACTGTTAAAACATTTGTGAAATCCATAAAAAATATCGCATACAGTTTTAATTTAATCAATAATAATATAAAAAACATGAAGCAATACATGATATTCCTTTTAAAAGAATAAAATAAAATATCCTAGCTCAATTACGTGGAACCATATAAAAATGTGTCCCCTATCTTGTAAAAAACCAAAATAAGAAAGGAAACACCCTCTACAATCCCCAATCACCACAAACCCAATGATTATGATACATTAAAACATAAATACAATTGATGTAACATTTATGGTCATTGTGAATGAGAAACCAAAGGTTGTGGTAAATGGGGAATGAAGAAGGGAAGAAAAAAATGGAATTATAGGTTTACCAATTAGGACCCCTTGAAATCCAAGGTGGAGGAGGTTAAATTCAAGGTGAAGGGAGGGTGGAAACACTTTTTAACTAATATAGAGTAAACTGAGTGAGATGTGATGAAAGGGGGTGTTTATTCTTAAATTAAATGAAAAAAAACTAAAATATCGTATAAATTACCAGGATAATAGTTTAATGACTTGGCGTGATGTGTTCATCATGGTTTTTTAACCTTCAAAAAAATGAATATTGTGGTATGATTCCTTAAAACATGTTTTGAAGACCTATGGATAGAATCGAGGGGCCAATACACATGGGTGAATCATGGACATATGTCGTATGGCATGGAATAACATATTAATTATAGAAAAAAATAGCCCTTATCAATATCTTAGTCAGAGTGTAATGATCACCAACACATTGTGACCATATATATTCAAGGACTACAATTTCTCAAAACTCCCTAAACACCGGAAAATCCAAGGATAACTCCATGAAAAAATGAAATACCACAAAATAACATTAAATATAAAAACATAGTGACACCTGGGTATAATAATTCCCCCCACTATGACACTTTTTACCCCCTATAGTTCTTTGTTTAATATAGAAACTACAGAAAACAAAAAAACGTCAACACATAAATGAGTGGTAGGAGGGGAAAATGGGAAACATTAATGAGGTTAGATGAGAACAAAGCACCTAATGGATGCACAAACCCTAAAATTCATAGATATAACACTCAAATATTAGTAGTCAATATAAAAGAACAATTAAACACACTACTATCATATACGGGGCTCTATGAAGACATAGACCATCTATATAACTCCCAACAATTTAGAATTCCTCTAAGATAATGAGATAAAGAAAATCATTCCCAAAATAAAAACACTATCACCATCCTGATGAAAACAATACTCCTTCAAAATCTAGTACAGCCATTCAATAATGGGATTCATATTCCATATAGAATCATAACATAATGTTAATCTAGATGAACATGAGAAAACATCACCAAAAAAACTTTATCATATATCACCAAAATGGTGAATATACATCAGTAAAAAACACTCTTCAAAAAGAAAACATATAGCATCTAAACATAGGCAATAAATAGAGGGGATATGGTGTTCTTGAATGACATGCCTAGATCACTATTGAAAATGTACTTTATAATATCCAAACCAAGATCTCAACTTGTTCCATGTATTTCATAGTCACATAAAACACCAACCCAAAGAAATCCCACATCACTTCCATCAGACCTAAACCATTGTATGATAAACATGAACAATATTTAAGAGACAAGATAAATAATATGGGAATAAGAACAACCACCATAATCAACACAACCCAAATAAGATACAATAAAAGTATAATGAAAATATTCTAATTAAAATAAACATATGAGCCTCATGACTATCTAAAAACAAAAATAAAAAATCTCAAAAGAAACAATCTTCTAAATCGAGGTAACACCTTGGACTACTATTGTTAATTAATCTCACTGAATTTCAAAAAAACAGGGCAAATTTATTTCCTAAAAATGACCTTGATCACCATAAAAGGGACAATGGTTAATTAAGAAGTACCAATGTATGAAAAGTACATACTACACCAATCTATTTAGAGTCTCGGAAAATTACATCACTATAAGAGATGATCCTGAATGAAAAAAATGTTTTCCCAAGGGCTCATCCTTGAAACAACATTCTATATTCTCTCCAGACCATTTTGAGAGGCATAGTAAAAAAGTAAGTGAAATGAATCAATCCCATTTCTATTTTAAAAAACAAATCAAATAGTCACATTACACACCAAGTAGAAATCATAAATGAAACAATTCACTAAATAAAGCTATACAACAGAAAATTTTGAAAAAATTTCATTTCCATTCAACAATACACTTTTCGTAAGGTTTCTCAATATCATTTTTCAAATGTTCATTGGATTTACAGAAAAATCAATAACTTTTGGAAAATTTCACAGTAAATTGAAACTCATTAGGAAATCCCATTATGTAATGTCAATAAATTTCAAAAAGTGTCCAAAACCCAACTTCACAAAGGCACAAAGATTCAATTAAAGATCAGACATCAAAAAACTAGTTAAAGTTCAGAGAGTTGAACATTTATTTACAAACATCTCAATTATTTTCATTAACAAACCAATTTTTTTTACATGAAGGTCACCCCCTTTCAAAAATTTCCTATAAAATATCATGTTTAATTAAAATAATTTCCATAAATTTCATGTTCTTTTCAGAAACTATTCTCTTATTTTATAATGAAATCAATCACTACTAAAATATCCCATGAAATTGAAAATATATTATAAACTATCCAGAAGTTATAATTTTTTAAACCAAATTAAGTCATATAATTCTCTTATTAATGAAAATATTTTTTAAAATTTAAATGAAAAATGATAATGAGTCACCATCAAACAGTTAGAATGCATATAATTTTATTTTTTCCCAACAAAAAACTAGTTTCATAAATAATATTCTCATAAGAAAAATATTCCATTCAAAAATCAGTTCTCTAAAGGACAAAACCAATTCATTAAAACATAATGTAAAATAACATGGCACCAATAATTTATCAAAACATCATTCAAGAAAATAAATTTATCCTAAAACTACCTTAATTAGCCCTACTATAATTTTAATCATAAATTATGTAAATTAAAGAAGAATGGATGAAAACACAACTAATTTTTGAAAAAAATAATATTGTGTATGGTCTGGACATATCTTTAGGAAACCATGAACTAACTTTGAAATAGTCTCATAAAGGACATGTAGAACCTACTTTATGGGCCTCTTAATGTTTACCAAACAATGTGATCTAACCATATAGATTTGGTTCTCCCTATATTTTAACCATGAAAACTCAAGAGACCACAAAAATCATTGGTATACTCCTTAGGGGTAAAAATATTAGGATTCATAATCAAATAATTCAATAATAATAAAATACAAATGCAAATTGTAAATTAAAACCAATACAACTCTTAGGAACTAAAGGCCCAAAATGAGACTGAACTAGAAAGTCTCTCCTTACACAATCATCTTTAATGATAAAATTAATACATTGATAATAGACAATTTCTCAAATAATAAGAGAGATTATAAAAAATTATACATTTGAAAACTGAATTCATTGATAACATTATAATGAATTAGCATAATCAAACATTTCAGGTCTTCTGGCCTGGCTTTCAAGGAGGCTTCGAGGGTGTTCCCAATCCCCATGGGGGAGACACAAGTGACCTAGTATCATTAATACCCATATTATAAAAGATTTAACCCTTTGAAATGAAAAAATAGAAAATACTCTTATAAATTTGGGATAACCCTTCCCTATATCAGATTCCCATTAAAAAAATTAGCTATATTAATAAGAAATTATGACAACCAGCAAGGTAATACGCACAAGTAAAAAAATATTTCTCATAATCTTCATTAATTCATAATCTGGTAATAACGAAACATTACATTTAAAACAGTATTAAATAAAGGTTTGGGTCAACCAAGTTAATATACAACAAACAATTCAATAACAAATTTGAACCATTATAGGCCATATCCTCAAGAAAAAAAATCACTAAATATATCCCAAACCACTCATCAATAGATTAACCAGATCATAGAACAAAAAAGTGACAAAACCTAGGAACATAATAGAAAACACTATAACATCATTCGGTACTTAGATCATGTAGGGTGTGAGATAATGAAGTCTCGTAGGATTCCAAAAATTTTTTCTTACAGTTCCTTTAAAAAATTATTTTAAATTTTATTTTTTAGTAAAAATAAAAAATAATTTTTCACATGATAGTAAGAGGTAACCAAAAAAAATTTTATAATATCTTTTATAAATTATTTCTTATCTTCTAAATAAAATTTTTTAAAATCCTTTCATTTTCAAAAAAAAATATTTAAAAAAAATGGTTCCATAATTTTATTTGAAAAAGGAAAAGAAAAAACCATACAAAATTAAACAAATATTTTTTAAACCCCCTTTATATCAAATTAATATCATTTTAGTTTTAAAATTTACATTTTAAATAAATTAATAAATTATTTTTAAGGAATAAAAATTCAAATTTAAAATTGAAAATAAATATATACAAGACAAAAGACATAAAGTGTTTAAAAAATTAAAATAAGATAAATTTTAATCATTAATCTCATATAAAAAAATTTCGATGTATGGAATATAGATGAAAAATAAAGGAACGAGTCTCAAATTTAATCCTAAATGGAAAATAAATATCATGGGTAACTCCCTAGTACTCAAATGGGATGAATCGGAACTGGAAACTTGGAACACTTGGCTTGCCTCATAGAACCTATCTATTATTCTGGTAGACTAAAAAGACTATTTAAGACACATAATTTAATTTTTTGGGTTTAAATCATTTTAAATATTTTTCAAAATACTAATATTAATAATATCATTCTCAACAATGCACACCAATCTTTATGTGAACTATGATATTCTATAAAATATTCGAATGTGACTTTTTTGATATAGATATTAAATTGGAGGTATAAATTGGAATATATATATATATATATATATATTATAGTGAATATGTATAAAAGTATGGTAACATGATTTTTTATATTTATTTATAAAAATTTATTTACTAAATTTACACAAATGACATTTTAGGCTTCAAATATATATTCTATTTAAAAATGGATTTTATTTCATTTTATGTGGGGACATTATGAATAATTTCTAACATGTTTATAAATATTATTTAAAGGAATTAATTTATATTTTATAATAATAATTTAAAAATTATATTAAGGTAAATGTTTTGTGATATTTCTATGAATATTTATTTTTCAGTGAATATTGTAAACTAACATTTTTTGAAAATCTTACATTTCATTTCTTTAAATCATTTTATTTAAATGTGTAATTATTTTTTTGATAACAAAGTAAAATAAGTATTATTTAATAAAAAATAATATAATTAAATTTATTTTAATTTGAATTAATCATGATTTTTTATATTTTCAATTTTGAGTTTAAAAACATATTTCCCTAAAAACCATTTTTGTTGTGTTTTGAGTGTTTTTTAAAACTTTTAATTTAATATTGCAAAAATTGATTTTAATAAAATTAAATCCATAATTTTAATCATAATTTACAATTTTATAATGTATGACACATTCATTTTTGGTCATTATGGTTAATAACCTAGGTAAAAATTCTTTACAATGGTAATTGTTAAAATTAATTAACAGGGGGTTAAACTAAAACATTAAGAGTGAAAATTACAGAAAAATATATCAAATTCATATTTTACATAAATTTGTTTATCATATAAATTTTTAAATTCTATAAGACTCTAATTTTGACCCATGTTTCTTGAGTAAGAAATTATAAATTTTAATATTTTGAAAAATCAACTGTGTCCCATGCCACACTTATAAAACAACACCACCTCTCCCCTCTTACTCACACATACATTGGAAAAAATATCCACTAAAACCTAACCCAATAGCATCACAAAATATCTTCTCAATAGTTATAGGTCATTTTATAATGAAAATACAAACCATATAAGGATTATGGGTTAATATAAAAAAGTTTTCCTGAAGAATAAGTCAAGCTCCTAACCGAGTGTCTTCACATTTTTTATTTATTATAACTCAATAAATAATATTATAAGCATGATGATAAAGTAAAATTATTTAATAAAATATAATAATATTTTATTATTCCAATTTATAAACCTTTTTTCATATCATTTTCCATCGAACAGTAATCAAAATCATGGTTCATGAGTCGATGCATACTACCGCCTCACAAATTGATATTTTTTTTCTTTTCATCACCACCATTCATGGATAATTATTATAATTTATATAATTTTTAAATGATATAAATGAAACTATTATTATTCTTGAAATATAACATATCCATTGTGTTCTTACATTTTTATCGATTAATAAAAGACAACACCACATCTACGTACATGTGAACAACCACCCACTCAAGGAGATGTGATTCATATTTCATTTATTATTTTCTATAATTATGATAAATAATTATATAATGAAAATAAATTATATTTATAACATTATTGAAATTATTGAGATGATGGAACCATGATCTATATTTAAGGACCACAATTACTGAATCAAAATATACATGAAAAACAAAACAGTTAACACTTAGAAATGAATAATTTAATAAAGAATTGTCAACAATCATGTGATGACATATTAATAGTGGATCATATACGATATTATAATAATTTTTAAGGAAAGTTTATATATTTAAAATAAATTTTAATTTATAATTCAGGAAATAAAAATCCCATAGTAAAAAAGTCAGACCCGAGGTCAGGGTTTTTCATCTCAAATTGTCTTTTTTGGGGAATACGTTAATTAATTAACTTATATTATTTTTTATTGGTATATATTTCCCATTTTACATGTTAAATAAAGAATATATCTTGAATAATTATATTAAATGTTAATATTAATGTCATTTCATTGAATTTTGTATGATTCAAAAGATACCAAAGTTGTAAGGGGAACACCTTATAACATCATTTTTAATGGTTTATATGTGTTTATTTCCATTAGGGAATATTTATGATACACATGGAGATAAAATTTAAATAATTATTCATATTTTTTTTCTATGATTTATTCAATTTCAATTTATCAATATGAGATTAATTTAATCACTTTTGTATTTTTGGGGGATTTCGGTCTAAATTGTTAAAATTATTTAATTCTAAAAATTTAATAGTTTTATATTGCTTTAGTATTTTTAAAATACCAATAAATTTTTTAATAAAAAAATTTTTATTGTTTTTAGGCTTAATCAATTAATTTTAATCAACTTATTTCTTTTTTCCTAGATCCAATTCGAAACACACAAGCCTAAAACAATTAATCAATGTGAAATTTTTTTCTGGCCATCAAAATGGACACCACATCAGTTATTGAAGCCTATATTAGTATAGTTTCCTTAAAATGAGTTTATTCTAAATTTATATGAAATATTATTCAATTAATAATTCTTTTATTAAATTTTATGGGGAAATTCAATCACTAAAGATTTATCATTATGTGTTTAAATAGAGGAAGTCAAAGAATCTCCCCATCCATAAATATTATTAAACATTAATTTGGATTATGTTTTTATAAATGTGTCCAAATGATTTAAAATTTCATTGGTAGATTGTGAAATTCATTTAGAATAACTTTTAAGAATACAACATAGTGATTTTAGTAGTTCTGGTGGGAAGAACAGAATAAAAAATTATATAGACGGATTCTGTTAAAAAATTCTTCTCCTTTTACCTCTTCACGTTATTTTTAGGTTTCTAATTTCTTATTATTATCGCTTATTCATGTATTCCCTACACATAGAGGTTTTATCAACTTATTTATTTTTAAAGGATATGTTTTTCCTTTTTTAATACATTAGTTCATGCACTTAATGCAACAAAAACATTTCTCTCATTTGCAAAGTTAGTATAAATTTCTAATAGCGTTTTTTATTATCAAGTTGAATCCTATTGGATTTTAAATTATATTGTTGTTATTTATTTTGAACATTATAATTTTTCCCAACTATTATGTTATATTTTATATATGATGGAAAATATTAGGGAAACGTTGTGAAGTAATTAGTGATCATTAGTGTGTGTGGGAGGGATAGTGGATATTCTTTGTTGATTACGATAAACAAGTCTAGACCAGGAATTTATTAAGTCAATTGAGAGTATTTACTAATAATATTTTTCAAATTTTAAGGATAGTAGATTGATCTTAAATACTGAGAAGGTTTACTCTCACCAATAATACATAATAATGGAGTGAAAAGAAGGGATCATGGAATCTCACATTAATTGGCTTAGTAGAAGATTAATGGATAAACCAGAACTATAATTGCATTGAAATTAGAAAACTATTCCTGAACTGATCGTACAATTCAAATCACTATTTTCAATCAAATTACTATTCAATTTTTCTTCAATATTTTTCTTAATTTATTTCTTTTATTTCATTGCATTAGTTTCTTTTTAAACTCAAATTAGTTAAAAAACAACATCCACTATATTCCATAAATTATGTTGTAAACTTGACTACTTTTTGTTCCCCTCTAGATAAATCGAAGGATAACAAATTTATTAAATTTCATCTTACGAAATAATTTTTTTTCACAACCTATGATAGTAACATGTCATAACATGTTTCTGAGTCTAGGGAGGTAGTGCCAAAAATCTAAGTCAAACATTTTGTTACTAATTTTCATTACTATCATTTTGAAAAACTAAAAAAAATCCATGATATATGAGAAATTAAATTATTTTTCATGGATTGATAACATAGAGGTTGAAGGAGAAATGGTAAATAATGATGAAATGTCCCTATTATAAAAGGGTGATGAACTGTCTATTTTTTTTCAAAAATTATGTCATAGGACCCACTATTAATGGAATGGTGGAAATGCTTAATAAATTAAAAATAATTTATAAAATATTGAAATACAAGGATGAAGTACCAGTGGATGAAGGACCTCAACTTAAACTAGAATCCAAACCAGTGGTGGAATTGATTTCCACACTCAGCATTCAAATAGAAGAGCCTAAAAACCCACCTCCATTTACAAAAACTCTTCTCCAAGAGGCACTTCCCACTAAATGACAAATTTAAGATTATCCAATTAAGGGAGATGATATTTTCTTAAACTCATTATACTGTGATTTTATTGAATAAGAATTGGGTATTACCTCACCTTTTTTAAAATACTATAATCTTTTAACTCTTGTTTCTCTATGGAATAATATGGTGAACCAGATAACACTTGAAACGGAACATATGGAGATCCCAAAACATGTTGAACACTTATTGGAGGGAGTACAAGTTGAGATCAATGTGATTCCGCCTAAAGAAATAGAGACACATGATGATTAAAATTAAATAATTTCATATTAATTATTCATGGTTTAATTTTATTCAAATAGAATGAAAATATTGCTTTCAATATTATTATTCCATTGATTCAGCATACCATTATAAGTTACTAAAGAATGAAGAAGATGTTTTGTATGTATAAACTATGAAAGGGGAGGACTTTTTATTTGTCCTAACCTGACCATTCTAGATGCATCTCATTTTTATGAGGGTAGATTTGGAATACTATGTCAATAGAGTCATTAAAAAAGGAATAATTGAATATTTTAAGAAATAATTTTTTTGGTTAATCATAATGAAAAATAACCCAACATCAGATTGGGGATAAAAAATTGGAATTAACCTTCTAGAGGGGATCCAAAACCATGACCCAATGGGGGGTGAAAACAAGATCTTTCATTCTTTTATCATTATAATCCAATTTTATTTTCTTTTAATGAATATATTAAGTTTTATTCTCTAATATTTCATGTAGGTTTTGTGTGTGTAACACATTGGAGATTAATTCAATACTCTGCTGCTAATATGTTAGGTTGTATATCCCAATAACATATTTTTGTAGTAATTCAATTAAAAATTGAATTAAATGTTAAATAAATTCGAATTCATCAAGTAAATTGAATCATTAAAGTGTGGTAGAGGGAACATTTGATGTCTAGGTTTTTAAAAATTCTTATTTCCAAAAAAATATGTTGTTCTCTATAATTTTTGGTGTTTCTTTTTGAATTTTTCAATTTTTAAACTTTTGTACTAAAATATTTACCATTTACATTTTGAAAACATGTTTGAATGATTGAACCAATTTATTCCATGAAAATGATCTTAAATTAATGTTGGAAATTAATTTGATTGAAGTCTAAATCTTTGACGACGAACGGCGACATATCGAAGCTGTGAATCGTTATGCCAAAAAAGTTGAAGGATCTTGATGATGGCGGAATCATGAAACCTTTTCAGTGATCGATCCCAGTTGAGGAAGGGTTTTTTTATTTAAATTATTTTCCATGTTTTTTATTTGAAATGATGAACGCGGATCAACCACAAACAAGTTGATCCACAGATTCATACGTTCTTGTGTGATGGTTTTTTTGGGATGATTCGTGGAATCAATCCATGTGGAATTGTTTCTGTTTGATTCTACTCCGTTTAATCCTACTAATGGGAGCATATCAATTTCGTGGAAAACAACGGTGGAGGTTTGTTCCTCGATTTGTTCATTGGATTTCTTCCCCTTTTCTTTTCTCAGTGATTTCTTCGCATTCTTTGTGGGGTGACGAATAAAGAATCGTTTCACATTTGTTTTGTAATGAAATGATCCAAAATTGAGGATTGAACACCACAACAACCTTGCAGAGGGGCGACGACAAAAGAAGATGATGAATCGGACCGGATCAGGATGGTCTGTTCTTCGAGTGTTGTTCGCATGGGTGGATCGTGGTAAGTTTTTCAAAGCCGATCAGAGGTCCTCAAACAATGTAATCGGCTTCGTGGTGTCGGGGTGACCAAAACCTGATAGTTTCATGGAAATCAGACGACCGGATTGACCAACGGGACATCAGAGGAGGTGCTTTGGTGAGGTGCGTCGATTCTATAAATTTTCAGAATACATGGCATGTACATACGAAGAACACATAGAGTAGTACTGGAGGTGGAGGCTAGGGTTTCGGGGGTCAGAGAGGAATCACACTGCGTGTGAACCTGGTGACACAGCATGTTTGAATTTCCCTGAAGATCAGAGTGTGTTTTGGGAAGTACATGGAAATGGGATGGAGTACACGACTGTGTACTCCATCACACGGCCAGGCGATGCCAGCAATGCAGGCCACCCTGTGCACCGATTACATGGGTTAGAGTACACGGCTTGATAACTGTGTACAAGCACATGGCCAGCGTACATGGATCCAACCCCAGTCACTCAGACACAGCCTGTACACCGTACTAAATGGCGTGAACTCACTTTCCTACATGAGCATCCTTACAACATGGGCCGTTGTACACGAGTAGTACCCATTGTAACACCCAAGACTTTTATGTTATATAAATAATCAAAGGAATCGTTTTCTACACACAGCAATTTCTTGGCTTGCTTTACACGCAATCGTGATCTTACTCGATAGCTTGCATCGTACGCAATACCAAGTTTCACTAAACAATGATAAGCTATTAAAATATTATAAAAATTAGCAATTATGAATAGTAATAACCACTTTTTGAAATTTTATAAATTATATATTTCAAAATGGACTTCATATTTGGATTCGAAATATCGAAATTAGCCTAGGGTGAAATTTTGGTATTTTTCTTAAAACTTTCAATTTTTGATGAATAGTGAAACCACTAATTGGTAGTTAAAAAACTGAATTTTTCATAAAACATAATTTTACCGCTTATGTGAGTGGAATTTCAAATATTCGAGAGACACAGTTGATTTCAGTAAGTAAAATGTGGTTCAATGAGATGAAAATAATTTTTGGTGAATAGTAACATTTTACTTTTATTTACCATGGTTAAAAGTAAATAAAGTAATTAAGGGTAAAAATGATATTATTATTAACCTAACACATGTCCTAATTCTATTTTACAAGTGTAATTCGACCAAAAAAACCATAGGAATAAAATATGACCATTTAGGCCCACTTGGATTAGATTAGGACATTTATTATTAATTTATTTAAAGAAGGGTTAAAAAAGTTACAATCAAAGTTTAATAAGTAAATAATTTTTAATATGGGGATATACATAAGATAAATTCGACTATAAATATTAATTAGAGAGCTAAAAAAATTTCCTACATAATGGTATTTTATTTGTAATTTTTAGACACTAAATAATTTAATTTATTTATGACACAATGATGATACATTAATTATCTTATTAATGAAATATTGACATAATTGATGTTATAATAACCAAAATAAATGTAATTTGAGACTTTTATGAATTCCACTAATTTTATTGTTTAATATTACATGTTATTATTGATTTAATTAACTTTTTTTGAACGAATAATTCTGTTATAATTTTCACAAAAATCAATTACTAAATAGTGTCAAAATTGACATAAAATAGTTTTTAAAACAAATATTATATTAGTAATTGTTATTTTATTCCCAAAAATCTAAGGTTAGGCCAAATGACTTAGATAAGGTTATATATATTAATAATAAACAACTTGGGGTTCTTTTGGATGCTTATATTAAGTTAAATAACCTTATAGTATAAGAACACAAGAAGACACGGTAAAAGTAAAATTATTTAACTTAATGTTAAATCTAAATGATAAGGTTAAAATAGGAACATAAGCTTGTCTAAATTATATTGGATGAAAGGATTTCAACCCATCCCCAACTTATCTTTGAAATATATCAATTTGGATCTATTTAAAACCGAACTTGACTTTATAATAAAATAATATTTTTAGTTTTCCCAAAGGAGCCCCTCTCCTCCCTTATAAAAGGGCACCTCCTCCCCTTCTTCCTCACACCACATTGAGCCTTCAAGCTTGGCCAAACAATGCCAATTCATCCTCTCCACTTCCCTAGAGACATCCTAGAGGTCCTGGTATTCTTCAATGACAAATTTTAGTGCCCTAAAAGAAGGACTCAAAGAAGCACTTTAAAGAAGAGGAGGTTCGGACACGTACAAAGCATATCGGACCTAAGGTAAGGGAAATATCACAATCTCATTTTTATCTGAGATTGTTTGTACTTTGGTAATTACTGGGGTGAATTTTATCATCCACATCCATGTTTCCTCAATATGTAATATTATTTTCATCCACCTACAATTGTTTAAATCCAATTTTACCCTTCGGTGAGTTTTTAGTAAAAGATATGAAAGGAATCTTTTGTTGTTTTTCATACGAGGTACATTTTGACTTTTCTGACAAAAGTACGAAAAGAATATTTTATTTAACTTATACGGAATTAATGGATTTTTAAAACATTATTTCCACGATGCTTACTTTACAAGTTTTCAAGTTTATTTTTAATCAACTTCTTTTAGTTTGAAATTGTATGACATGTTAAGAACGGAAAAATGTTTTTGAAGTAGAAAGGATATTTTCCTCAAGAATGGAGTTCAAGAGTTTTATCAAAATTATTTTCCATCTAAGATAATATAGGGTTCTGTTTCTATCCCTATTATTACATGGATTTGATTATGGAAATATTTTTATGAACTCTTTTATCTTATATGAATTGTTTTATGATGTCATGATGTTTAAGATTCCCATTTTTATTACATGAGTTATGCTATGATGTATGATTTATGATTTTGTGGCACAAATAATAATGGTATCATTATAATATGGGTGATAACTATATCTCCCTCCAATGCATTGGGTAAAGATTTTATATCTAATGAGATAGACATGGCTGGAACGATATGTTATACCAGTTCAGTGAAACAGGACTGAAACAAGGAGTGAACTCGGTTCAAAAATGGACTTTGTCCACTAGGATAGTCTTGGCAGTGAGTCTTGACTAATATGAAATGATTCTCTATGATTATGTGTGTATGCCACAAAGATTCATGTTTTATGTTATGTTTATTGGGATCACATTTCACTACTATGATTTATCCCATGTTATGAAATTATGATCTCTTTTGTAGGATATGATTTCGAAAAGTTATGTGCTTATGTATATGATGTGATTGATATTTCATTTGTTTACCCTTAATGAGCATTTGAGCTCACCCTTTTGTATGTTTTTATTTCCCCAGGTCAGGAAGAAGGTTGTGAAGTAGAATATGACAAAAAGGGACTCTAGATATGATGAAAAAAATGGGAGGCAAAGTAGATTCTTTATTAACCAGTTGTTTATGTTTCACAGTTTCTAAAGAGACTATACCTATACGGTCCTTTCTTGGTTTTTTTATATGTTGTAATAAGTGTGCTTCAATTCTGAATTAATAATAATGTATGTAAAGTATGGGTCGTTATAGTTGGTATCAGAGGAAAGGTATAGTAAACCTTTGGAAACTAGGATGTGAAAGCCTTAGTAAGAACCCTAAGGATAAGTCTAAGCATAGAGCACAGTCTTAGTGTTTTAGAAATGGCCATGAATAACTTAGGATAAGACCTTATGTGTGAAATTTTATTCTTGATTATGTGGTTTTCCTATTATAATTATTGTTGCTCACACTATTCTTCTTGGTTTTAGTCAATGGATGGAACCCGAAGGAATAGTATTAATGCGGAATGCGACGGGCAATGCAATGATTTTCCCCCTGAGAAACCAAACGTTATGGGAGAGGGAATAAAAAATCTTGTAGCCTTGATCACACAACTTTCTAAAGCTATGAATCATGAAGGACTTCCAAACGAGCAAAGGAAGGAGCAACATTCTGTTGAATCCTTCATGAGACAGCGTCCACCTTCATTCAGCAGGTCTACTGATCCATTAGTTGCTGAACAATGGATTAGTACTACTGAAAAGATATTTTCAGTTCTTCAATGTTCTGAGCATGATAAAGTCATCTTAGCAGTGTATCGTTTGGAAGGTGATGCTGATCAATGGTGGAATCTTATTAAGAATACGAGGCAAAGGGATGAAATTGAGTCCATGGAATGGGAAAAGTTCAAGAACTTATTTTTCATTAAGTACTTCCCTCATATTCTCCGAACAAAGATGGATAAAGAGATTCTTGAACAGAAGCAAAAGGATGATGAATCTGTTGGTACCTATGAAGAAAATTTTACAAGACTTGCAAGGTACGCTTCTAGTATTATTATCTAACCTGAGAGTAAGATCGATCGATTATTTAGTGGCTTAAAAACAAGTCTTCGAAGGGCCTTAGCCATAAGGGACTTCAATAGATACAAGGAAATCGTTCGATGTGCTCTCAAAGTTGATATGGAGATTGGAGTAACCCATCAGTCATATGGGTTTGATAAGTAGAGGAAAATGGAATTGAAAGGAAAATCTAAAGAGCACACTGAAAAGAAGATGTGCTTTCCCTTATTCTCAAAGTGTGGAAAGAAACATGGAGGGAGTTGTCTTAAAGGGACAAGTAAATGTTTCAAAGGTGGAAAGGAAGGTCATCGGGCATTTGAATGCCGTGATCATGGGAAGAAGATGTATAATGATGCAAACAGAGGAAGGGATACACAGAATGAACCTACTACACATCAATGTTTCAAGTGCAAGGAGATGGGACATTATGCCAATAAATGCCCTAATCCAAGGGTTGATGTTGATGGTCGACGTCAACAAACTCTTAAGGCTAAAGACAAAGGAAATTCACATGCAATTTCTATCAGCATTGTGGAGTACGATAACGATGTGGTGAAAGGTACACTTACCATCCATTCTAAAGTAGCAAATGTTTTATTTGATTCTAGATCCACCCACTCCTTTATTTC
Organism: Viscum album; assembly: GCA_963277665.1. Classification (NCBI taxonomy): domain Eukaryota; kingdom Viridiplantae; phylum Streptophyta; class Magnoliopsida; order Santalales; family Viscaceae; genus Viscum; species Viscum album. Next base: position 1,669,503,459 of record OY728160.1, read on the forward strand.
TGAATAATTTTATAAGGGTATCACCGTATTACCTCAACAATTAGATGTTGAGTTAGCTGTGACAACACCTAATGGCACAACAGTCATATCAAAAGTTTAAAATTCTTCTCCGATTGAAGTTTGTGGGAAAGTGCTTCCTGCAAATCTTGTGATCCTTCCTATAGTGGAATTTGATGTGATTTTTGGCATGGATTGTCTTTCTCTACATCGAGCTGATATCAATTTCCAAATAAGGGAAGTCACATTTCATATTCCAGATCAATCTATGATCGTCTATCGATTCAAGGATGAACATAACCTTCCAGAGGAAACTTCTTCCATTTTATGGGTATTGATTCCACTAAATGAAGGTTATTTATCTCAAATGGTTGGTGAGAATCTCACGATTAAGAATATGCCCATTGTACGAGAGTTTGATGATGTATTTCCGGAGGAATTACCGGGTCTTCCACCAAATTCTGATGTTGAGTTTTCAATAGAACTCGTACCGGGTGCTTTGCCTATTTCAAAGACACCTTATAGAATGGCCCCAATTGAGTTGCAGGAATTGAAGAAGCAACTCCAACAGAATCTTGATAAGGGGCTCATATGCCCTAGTGCGTCACCTTGGGGAGAACCTGTTCTGTTTGTTAAGAAGAAATGTGGTTCAATGAGACTCTGCATTGATTATTGAGAACATAACAAGATCACTATCAAGAACAAATATCCTCTCCCATGCATTGATGACCTATTTGACGAACTACGCAGAGCTCAATAATTTTCCAAGATTGATCTTCATTCAGGGTATCATCTATTAGGGGTCAAAAGGGAGGATATACCAATGACGGCTTTCCTACAAGGTATGGACACTATGAATTTATAGTGATGCCATTTGGTCTTACTAATGCCCCTGCTATCTTCATGGATCTAATGAATAGAGTCTTTAAAGACTATCTTTATTAGTTTGTGGTAGTCTTTATAGACGATATTCTTGTCTATTCAAAGAGCAAGGAAGAACATGAAGATCACTTGAGAATTATATTGAAGACCCTAATAAAGGAGAAGCTTTATGAAAAATTTACCAAGTGTGAATTTTGGCTTCAAAAAGTTTCATTTTTGGGTCACATAATCTCAAAAGAGGGGATATCTGTGGATCCAGCAAAAACAGAGGTTATCAAAAGATGGTCAAGACCAACAATAGTAATTGAGATCCGAAGTTTTCTTGGTTTGGCTGGATATTATCGACGTTTTGTGAAAGATTTTTCACGATTATCTAATCCACTCACCAAGTTGACTTGGAAAGGAGTTAAGTTTGTTTGGATGGAAGAATGTGAAGAGAATTTCAAGGAGTTAAGAAGAAACTTATCCAGTGCACCTGTGCTCACACTACCTTGTAGTGGAGAAAGGATTATGATCTATAGTGATGCATCCAAGAAGGGATTGGGGTGTGTTCTTATGCAAAATGATATGGTGATAGCTTATGCCTCACGACAGTTTAAAATCCATGAGCAAAACTACCCAGCACATGATTTGGAGTTAGCTGCTGTAATCTTTGTATTAATGACTTTGAGGCATTATCTTTATGGAGAAAGGTGTGACATTTATACTGATCATAAAAGTTTAAAGTATATTTTCACACAAAAGGAGTTGAATATGCGTCAAAGAAGATGGTTGTAGCTGATTGAGGATTATGACTGATCAATCCATTACCACCCTGGGAATGAAAACAAGGTGGCAGATGCATTAAGTCGACAAGACCATGCCAGTTTATCCATGATGAGGATCACAAAAGATCCAATATTTATGGATTTACAAAGGATGGATCTTAGAATTATAATGGAAGGGGAGAAATCTTATCTTTCTCAAATGAATGTTCAACCATCTATACATGTGAAGATTAAAGAGGGACAGAAAAAAGATGTCGAGTTACAAAAGAAGGTGAGAAATGTTCCTGAATTCAACCTTGATTTTGATGGGATAATAAAGTTCAAGAATCGGGTTTGTGTTCCCCCCATCCCCGAATTAAAGAAGGAGCTACTGGATGAGGCTTATTTTTCTTCATTCTCTATTCATCCTGGAAGCATGAAGATGTATAGGGACCTGAAAGAGTACTTCTGGTGGGATGGCATGAAAAGAGATGTTGCTGAATATGTCTCTCGATGCTTGGATTGTCAACAAGTTAAAGCTGAGAGACATAAGTCTAAGGGGATGTTACAACCATTACCCATACCCGAATGGAAATGGGAAAACATCACTATGGACTTTGTCACAGGACTTCCTAAAACATCCAAAGGCAATAATGCTATCTGGGTCATAGTTGATCGTCTTACAAAGTCTACACACTTCATTGCTATTAGAGAGGATTTCTATCTGGATCAGCTTGCCAGGATATATGTAAAGTGGTAAGATTGCATGGAGTACCACTTTCTATTATATCTGATTGGGATCCGAGATTTACCTCAAAGTTCTGGGGAAGTCTTCAGCATACTATGGATACAAAGTTGAGTTTTAGCACTGCTTATCATCCTCAGACAGACGGTCAGTCTGAGAGAACAATTCAAAATCTAGAAGATATGTTGAGAGCTTGCTCTATGGATTTCAAAGGTGGTTGGGATCAACACCTACCTTTGGTGAAATTTTATTATAATAATAGCTTTCACTCCAGTATTCAGATGGCTCCTTATGAATCTCTCTATGGAAAGAAATGCAGGACTCCAACTTTCTCAGATGAAGTTGGGGAAAGAAAGATATTAAGACCTGATCTCGTTGATGTAATGGAAAAAAAGGCCAGATCTATTCAACAACACAAAAGAGGAGCTCAGAGTCGACAGAAAAGTTATGCCGACAACCAAAGAAAAGACCTAGAGTTTGAAGTGGGTGATAAAGTGTTCTTACGAATATCTCCCCGGAAGAGGGTGATGAGATTTGGAAAGAAGGGGAAGTTGAGCCCTAGATATATCGGTCCTTTCGAAATACTGAATCGTGTTGGGAAGGTAGCTTACCGATTGGTGCTTCCACCGAATCCCTCTCAAGTTCACGATGTGTTCCACATATCTCTCCTGAGAAAGTACATACCTGATCCTTCATGTGTACTCAGCTCAGAAGTTGTACAGCTGGAGCAAGATCTTTCTTATGAAGAACAACCGATAGAGATTCTGGATCGTAGAAAAAAAGTCCTACAAAACAAGACCACTCGATTGGTGAACGTTTTATGGAGGAACCACCAATTAGAAGAAGCTACATGAGAGCTTGAGGATATGATTAGGGAGAGGTATCCTCATCTATTTGTTACAAAGTGACGAATTTCAAGGGAGAAATTTATTTTAAGGGGGGTAGAATGTAACACCCGAGACTTTTATGTTATATAAATCATCAAAGGAATCTTTTTCTACACACAAAGCTTTCTTGGCTTTCTTTACACGTAATCGCGACCTTCCTCGATAGCTTGCTTGTACGCAATATCGAGTTTCACTAAATAATGATATGCTATTAAAATATTATTAAAACTAGCCGTTATGAATAGTAATAACCACTTTTTGAAATTTTATAAATTTTATTTTTCAAAATGGACTTCATTTTTGGATTCAGAATATCGGAATTAGCCTAGGGTGAAATTTTGGTATTTTTCTGAAAACATTCAATTTTTGATGAATAGTGAAACCACTAAGTGGTAGTTAAAATACTGAATTTTTCATAAAACATAATTTTAGCGATTCTGTGAGTGGAATTTCAAAAATCCGAGAGACACGGTTGATGTCAGTAAGTAAAATGTGGTTCAATGAGATGAAAATAATTTTTGGTGAATAGTAACTTTTTACTTTTATTTACCACGGTTAAAAGTAAATAGGGTAATTAAGGGTAAAAATGAAATTATTATTACCCTAACACAAGTCCTAATTCTATCGGACAAGTGTAATTCGACCAAAAACAACCTTAGGAATAAAATATTACCATTTAGGCCCACATGGATTAGATTAGGACATTTATTATTAATTTATTTAAATAAGGGTAAAATAGTTAAAATCAAAGTTTAATAAGTAAATAATTTCTAATATGGGGTTCTACATATGATAAATTCGACTATAAATATTAATTAGAGAGCTAAAACGATTTTATACATAATGGTATTTTATTTTTAATTTTTAGACATTAAACAATTTAATTTATTTATGACACAAAGATGATGCAGTAATTATATTATTAATGCAATATTGACATAATTGATGTTATAAACACCAAAATAAATGTAATTTGAGACTTTTTATGAATTCCACTAATTTTCTAGGTTAATATGACATGTTAGTATTGATTTAATTAACGTTTTTATAACTAATCATTCTGTTATGAATTTCACAAAAATCAATTACTAAATAGTGTCAAAATTGACATAAAATAGTTTTTAAAACAAATATTATATTAGTAATTGTTATTTTATTCCTAAAAATCAATGGTTCGGCCAAATAACTTAGATAAGGTTATATATATTAATAATAAACAACTTGGGGTTTGTTTGTCTGCTTATAGTAAGTTTATTAACCTTATAGTATAAGAACACAAGAAGACACGGTAAAAGTAAAATTATTTAACTTAATGTTAAATCTAAATGATAAGGTTAAAATACGAACCTAAACTTGTCTAAAATCTTTTGGATGAGAGGATTTCGACCCATACCCACCTTAGCTTTGAAATATATCAATTTGGAGATATTTAAAACCGAACTTGACTTTATAATAAAATAATATTTTTAGTTTTCCCAAAGTAGCCCCTCTCCTCCCTTATAAAAGGGCACCTCCTCCCCCTCTTCCTCACACCACATTGACCCATCAAGCTCGGCCAAACCCTGCCAATTCCTCCCCTCCACTTCCCTAGAGACATCTTAGAGGTCCTGGTCTTCTTCAAAGACAAATTTTAGTGCCCTAAAAGAAGGTCTCAAAGAAGAACTTCAAAGAAGAGGAGGTTCAGACACGTACAAAGCATATCAAACCTAAGGTAAGGGAAATATCACAATCTCATTTTTATCCGAGATTGTTTATACTTTGGTATTTACTGGGGTGTATTTTATAATCCACATACATGTTTCCTCAATATGTAATATTATTTCCATCCACCTACAATTGTTTAAATCCAATTTTAACCTTCAGTGAGTTTTTAGTAAAAGATATGAAAGGAATCTTTTGTCGTTTTTCATATGAGGTACTTTTTGACTTTTCCGACATAATTACGAAAGGAATGTTTTTTTAAATTATACGGCATGAATGGATTTTTAAAACATTATTTCCAAGAAGCTTCCTTTACAAGTTTTCAAGTTTACATTTAATCAACTTCTTTTAGTTTAAAATTGTATGACATGTTAAGAAAGGAAAAATGTTTTTGAAGTAGAAAGGATATTTTCCTCAAGAATGGAGTTCAAGAGTTTTATCAAAATTATATTCCATCTAAGATAATATAGGGTTCTGTTTCTATCCCTATTATTACATGGATTTGATTATGGAAATATTTTTATGAATTCTTTTATCTTATATGAATTGTTTTATGATGTCATGATGTTTAAGATTCCCATTTTTATTACATGGGTTATGCTATGATGTATGATTTATGATTTTGTGGAACACATAAGAATGGTATAATTATGAGATGGTTGGGACCTATATCTGCCTCCAATGCATTGAGTAAGGATTTTATATCTCATGAGATAGACATGGCTAGAACGGTAGGTTATACCGGTTCAATGAAACAGGACTGAAACAAGGAGTGAACTCGGTTCAGAAATGGACTTTGTCCACTAGGATAGTCTTAGCAATGAGTCTTGACTAATAAGAAATGATTCTCTATGATTATGTGTTTTTTCCACAAAGTTTCATGTTTTAAGTTATGATTATTGGGATCACATTTCACTACTATGATTTATCCCATGTAATGAAATTATGATCTCTTTTGCAGGTTATGATTTCTAAAAGTTATGTGCTTACGTATATGATGTGATTGATATTTCTTTTGTTTACCCTTACTGAGCATTTGAGCTCACCCTTTTGTGTGTTTTATTTCCCCAGGTCAGGAAGAAGGTTGTTAAGTAGAATATGCCAAAAAGGGACTCTAGATATGATGAAATAAATGGGAGGTAAAGTAAATGCTTTATGAACTAGTTGTTTATGTTTCCCAGTTTCTAAAGGCACTATACCTATACGTTCCTTTCTTGGTTTTGTTATATGTTGTAATAAGTGTGCATGAATTCTGAAGTAATAACAATGTATTTAAAGTATGGGTCGTTATACCCACGGTTAGACAACACATCATGTCACATTTCTACATGCCGTGTACTTTTTGGAAAATGGCATGATCCTCTTGTTCACCGTATCTTGGAAATATTTTTTTGGGTTAGTGCCCCTTATTCTCATTCCCTTAAAGGTCAGGAAGCATTTCCTTCTACATCAGTATGACCCCATTCAGCAGGACTTTCTATGATATAGTCGGCATCCCTCCGAGAGGCCCAGAGTGAGATCCTCTATCAATTCCTGACCCTAGGTAGAGACAGGCTTCGATGAGATGGAGTCAACTGGGCATTGATCCTCTACCTAGCTGGTGAATCCAGATGAGTTGCGGTATCCTCCATGGCCCTGGCAGAGATCCTCATTTGTGTATCATGAACATTACCACCCAGGAGTGTGTCTCCTGTAATGAGTGCTTATATCTACCGTGATCTTCCCACTCAAGAGTGTGTCTCCCGTAATGAGTGTATCTACCTCTTGTGACATTTCCTGATGAACAATACTTCACATACAGATGTCATCATATCTACTAGACTCATGGAGTGTGTTATACTGAAATGGGTACTTTTTGGAATCATCGAACTGAATTCCTAGCGGGGGTAAGTGGTTGTGTGACTTTTCTCTAGACTATGGGCCTAGGTTTTGAGTATATCTGGATTGTGATATCCTATTATACATTCAGTAGACATATATTGTGTAGAGATTATTGTGGCTTTCCTTTGTGTACTTTATTTGGGTGTTTTCAGGGTCCTCTACTATGTATTATTATACTCTCCCCTCCACGGACTTTTCCTGCACGTGTCGTGTCTTGTGCAGACCAGCAACCTTTTTACAGAGTCCGGGGTAGACCAGGACATGACCAAGCTTTCTAAGTTCCCTACAGGATGACACATTCCTTCAGCTACGAGCATCAGTCATAGTACCTCGTTGTGTTTACAGGTTGGACTTTTCAGTTTTTAGACTCTTTTTTTCGTAGGCTTATATTCTGTCCTAGTTTACTTTCAATATATTACCTTTCATCGTACTCTGTTGGTTGGGTTTAGTTGTATGAATTCATTTTATTCTTTAGTGGTTTTCACATTTCAGCACTTTTCGGCTTGGAGATTTGTGTGTGTGTACAGGTTCTTAGGAAATGCCTCCCATGTAGTAATATGTCTACTCGGTGCTAGTCACCAGCCCCTGGCCTATTGGAGGTGGCCTTGGGGAGTCACGGCATGGGCCCCACTAGGATGTGTCATGACACAAAACTTAAATGAAAAACCAAACACTTAACACTCTGTAATAAAAATTTTATTATGGAATTATTAATAAATGGGTGTTAAAATGATATAAGTGGATCATATATAATATTATATGTTGTTATAAGGATATTTTCTATAAATATAATAAATTTTAATTTACTTTATAAGATTCTGTAATCACTTGTGAATCACATTGGACCTGAGTTAAGGGATTATTGTCTAAAATATCTTTTTGGGGATATATGTTCTATTTTGCAACTATATTATTTTATGAGGTGTATATAATAATCCATTGAAATTGTATATCATGATTAAATATTAAAACATGGTATTGAAAATTAGAATTTATTTTGGTTCTTCCAATAGGTTATCATTCAAAATATACCAATTAGTAAATGGATTTCTTCTAAAACCTCATTTAATTTCAGGTCATTTTCTGTATAGATTTCTTTAATAAAAATTATATGATCCTAATATTTTTATCCTATAATATTTTATTTTCCTATATTTATGTTGGGGTCCATAATTTGGACTTATATTTTTTCTCTTCTTCATTCAAGAATCAACAATTATGTCACATGTCAAAGTGTATAATTTAAAAATATAGGTTAGAAGTCCTCTTTCCAATAAATTTTATTCTATATCAATATATTACGCAAAAAAATCAAAAGTATTTTAACTATTATAAACTGATATTTAGGAGTAACTTTTAAAATTTTTTAATACTCATTAAATTATTTTTAAACGAATATTTATATTATTTTACTTATAAGTACATTTTAAAAATTGTGTGAACATAATCATGGATTTAATGTGCACTATGTGAATTGATTTTCCCTCCATAATGAATACTCTATTAATTGGTTATTTAATTATATGTTTCCATTTTTGTTTTCAAAAAAGTATTTTTCTCAACTATTCTATAAATTTTATTTAAAATTATATAAAAATAAAAGGTAATTATTTTCTTAAATGAATGGAATGGATTCTAATAACAAATTTATAACTCCATTAATTCATAATAATTCTAGAATGTTATTTTTTTATTGATTCAATTGTATTTTATAAATTTATGGGTTTACTAAACATTCAATTTTTATGAATAAATGTTATTCCTTTACTACTAATGGAATATATTTATTATAGATCATACAATTTATTGGGATCATATGCTTTATCACTCTCTATTATTCAAGGAACATTTTTTTCTCCATCAAGTCTATGTTTTTAATATCGTTAATTATTTTTCATTAATTTAAATTATTCGTAAGATGTTTCTATCATATACCATTTCTATATAAAACATCATATAAATAAATATTATTATGTATGTTATTTCATTTAATTGGGAAATGATGACGTTCTTCATTATTCATTCATTATAAATAAATGTTGACTTATATTAAATTTCTAGAATTAATTCGATTGTTCATTAAAAATACAAGAAATTCATTGGAATTTAAAGTGATGGGTGGGGAATAATTATACATAACCCCATGACGCATCGACATGTCTTCTGAGATAGAACAAGTTCTCTAAATAGATTATTATTTGGGTTAATATGACCCATTTATTTGGAATTATTTTTTTATTGAGAGTCATTAATGCTAAGATTCATGATATATTAGTGGATATGTATTGAAGAAGAATTCATGATTTTATTGAATTTTTCATTTAAATAATTAATTGTTTAGTTCCTATTATCCATGTTATTTATATATTGATATTTTCAATATAATTTCATTAAACTCAAGTTATCAATTAATTGGATTGTATTTTTATTATCAACTCTTATATATTGATCGTTCCTTATTTACTCAAGATATCTTCTATTGTATGTTACCCTTAACAAGCATCTGAGCTTACACGTTATATTTTTTATTTCCACAAGATTTGAATGAGGATATTTTGAATGGTTTCAACGATGAAATAATGTTTCGAATTAAATTTTTTTATATTCCTAATGTAATAAGGGAATCCTTTGTGTATATTGTGTTATAAGACTCATAGACTAACCAATCTTATATGGTAAGGTCCCATATTATTTTTACCAATGTAAAAGACTAAATACCTATTCCAGGTTTTCAGATTCAGTGTGTTATAGTTGGAATGAGAGAAAGTTTAGTATAATCCTTTAGAAATAGATTTATAAAAAATATATGTTAATGAACATAAACATATGATAAAATATATCGATAAGTCTACTTATAGAGTAATATCACAATTTTTTGGTGAAGTAGAGATTGTGTGTTTTCCTAGAAAATTCATACAGTATAGTATACTAGCAAGTGGGTGTGGTTATAGAATAAATGCACATAGGGTTAACAAAATTTAATGTGGTAGATTTGGTATTAACTACATCATCACCGTTATAGGGTAAGTGTTCCTAATACTACACAACATTATAAACAATCATAGTGGATATACCTGTGTAAATTCAAATTTTATTTTTGAACCACTAAGAAGGATATAAATATACTTTGACCATGGATGACATAGGTAAACATAAGGTTTTATATATTTAAGATCATATTTTATGATTTTGACATCCTATGAATTTTTTCATGCTTCTATGATTACACACTATAAATATTTTTAATTACACTAGGCTTTTAGTGTTAGCTAATTGATAGGACGAAGATGAATCATTTCAACGATATGTGTGATAGATGGTGTAGTGATTTTACACATGATAATACCATTGAAATGGGAGATGAAATTTGATGGTCAGTGATTATTCCAAACTAGTTTCATAATATATGATAAAAAAATGATCATCAATGAGTTTATAAATGAACAAAAAATGATTAAAAAGTATTTTTATGAATACCATGGAGGAAATATGATCCAGACTCCAACATGTTGATAAATCATGAAAAAAGATAGTGATATTTTGTGAATCATTGAAGTGGAATTATTAGTATTTTTATATATTGGAATTTAATAATTATGTCCTAGATTTTTTTATCAATGATAGACCGTTTATAAGAATCATGAAAAATTTATGGATTTTTCTACAATATATTTTCATTTTATATTTTCTAGAATAAATTTAATGTTATTGGTATCATAGAAATGTGATTTAGTGGTAAGGATATATTTTCAAAGGATTTTTGATTATGGGATATATAAGAGTTTATATATAATTAATGATGGTATAAATAAATTTATTTAGGATAAAGAGATTATTAATATTGATAAATTATTTTGGAAAGTATTTTATACCTTGAAATCAATTAATTATTTAATTAAAAATTGTTTTATGTTTTCAATAATGAGGATTAATGAATTTTCATATTTATGGAATATATTTGATAATCTATGAGTTTATTTAAGAAATATGGATACAATAAATTTGAGGAATAATTTTTTGTTTCATTGAGGTTATATAGTGATTTACAATATGAGCATGTTTTAATTATGGTATTCACATGTTTGGTATGTGAAATTAATAGATAACTCATATTGTTTGAGGATTTATGTTTTGTGGATTTTGGAAATTTTGGGACCTTTATTTTAAATTTTTTTGTGGTTTTTATAACTCATTAAAAATTATTTAAAGAGTTTTGGAATTTTTCTATCTCTGTAAATAATTTAGTAGATCTTTGGGTATTCATATTGAACTATTTGAGATTAATCTTTCAAATAATAGTTTTTTTCATATTTTTTATCTTATCATGTACTAATTTCTTCTAGTTTCAATAACTAAATAAAGGTACCAATAATATAGTCTCATCATTTTATAGATCCTTCGATATATTAGAAGTTTATTTTTGTTCATTAGAAATAAAATATTGGTATTGTTCATTAATCGATGAAATATTTGATGAAAATAGCTGTATTATAATTGAAACATTCAAATAAATGATGAAATTACATATATGGGTGTTATAAAATAATGTAAATATATTTTCTCTTATTCAACGTTAAACATATTCCCCCACTCTAGGAATAGGATTTGGAAATTGAAAATGATTTTCTTATTACAATCATTTTTAATGATTTAATGGTGTTTTCCCCATGTTCATTCATGTTTTTATTGTTATTAACTGTCTCATTTTCATGTTCCATGTCACTCACTATTATAACTAGGACATTTATCTCTTACATGTAAATATTAACACATTCTAGTAATTATATCCTTATTTGGGAGAAACAATATGTATAATTTTAGGTAACCTTTATGTCTTTAAAACACCTTTTCTGATGATGTTTTATTATCCTGTAGAACGATGTGGGTTTTCAAAAAAGGTATTTCAAAATATTAATCCAAGGATTCCCTATATAAAAACAGAAGATATCATTTTATTTAATGTCGTAATAATATAAAACCAAAAAAAATTATTTTAAAAGAAAAAATTGATTGATATCTTGCATAAAACGCAACATTGATCATTAAGTAATCATTTATATACAATAAAAATCATACCAAAATGTGACTATTATAAGCTAGAAGTTAAATTTATCATTCGAATATGAATAAAAATATATTAAAAAATTTATAATAGTTTTATAAAAATCATATGAATTTATTAATCTATAATAAATATGAACTTATGTTTTAGTAATGGTATTATATTCTTTAGAAATTTAATTTATTCAAAAATGGATTTTATTATATTCTTTCACGGAAATTAGAAATGATTTGATAAATTTTTATAAATTTACATGTGGGAAATTTTATCATTTTTTTAATCATCATTCTAATATTATATTATGGTAATAATTTAGGGATTTTTCTAATGTGGTTTATTTTCAGTGAATATTGAAAAATTGATATCTTTATAAACCATAAAATATTATCCTTAAGTATAGAAAATTAAAAGTATAATTATGTTTTTAATTTTTTATAACAGAAAATAATCCTCATTTAGTTAAAAATAATCTAATTAATTATATAGGATTAGATATTATACATCATTTTTTATAACTTAATTTTTTGGTTTAAATATTTATTTTTATAAGAAGCAACTATTATTATTATTTGTGGTTTTATTTTGATATTTAAATAAAGAAAATTCTGAAATTAAATTTAATAAAATTGAATCCATAATTGTAATTAGAATTTTAAAATTCTGAAATTATTCACTATTATTTTTTCTCATTATGAATTGTATTTATGGGAAAAATTCCATTTTACATAAATGATAAAATAGATTAATGGGTGTCAATGTAAAAATTGAGTATTAAAATTACATCGAAACATGTATTAATCATAATTTATATTGATATCTATAACTTATATCTTTATTCCCCCAAAACAATGTAATTTTAATATACATGGATTGAGTAAGACATTAATATATTCAAATCTTTTGAATAATTCCACGTTTTTCCTCTCCCTCACAAATGAAAGGACACCAACAATATTATATTAATAACATTCTATGAGAACAATATATGATAAAACACATTACCATTTCCCATTAAAACATAAATTCCCATGATATATATATATATGTTTTGGTTTTCTGAAAATACCATCTTTAGAAGGCTTGAGGTGTAAGTCAAAGGAGGTTTTCCAAAGAAGTTGTATAACTATTAACCGTGTGTTTTCATTATATTTCATTTTATATCTCCTTAAATTATATTATAAAAATGATTATATAATATCATAATTGAATCCCATATAATTACATGTTAATATATTTATGTTAAAACCATTATTTATCAACTTATATTTTAAATTGGAAAATTAAAGCATCGTTCCTCAGTACGTGTATACTACCACATCACTATGTGAGGTATTTCATTTTATATCACCAATATTTATGGATCGTTATTATTATAGATATGAAATTTATATATTAATGTTACAACATAATTATTATGATTTAAATATTTTAGATCATTTACTTTCTTAACCATGCAATATTTAAAAAATATATCATTGATCATGTGTACATGTGGACTACCTCCCATACGAAGTGACGTGATTCATTTTTCATGTCAAAATTTAAATAATGATTATAAATTTGAATACAATAAATATATAAGATATTTATATCTTGATTAAAATTCTTGAGTTGATGGAACCATTATAAATATGTAAGGATTCTTGCTACCAACCTAAAATAGACATGAAATATGAAACAACTAACATAGAAAATGATGATTTTAATATGTAATTTTACATAAATTAGTGATAAACATTTACCAGAAGATAACATATGATATTATAATTATTTATATGGTGTTGTTTTATGTTTATAATAAATTAAAATTTATTACATAGGATGTTAGAATCACTTATAAAGAATGAGGGATCTGATGAAAGGGGTTATCATCCCAAATTGTCTTCTTTGGGATATATGTTATATAATAAACCTATACTAATTAATGAGTTGTATATAATATCAATTTGAAATATAATATCTTTTATAATTCCTAAATCACATTATTTAAAGTTAAAATTAAATTTATTTTCATTAATTGGTTATTATTCCCATTATATCTAAGGGGTAACCGATTTCTTTTAAAATCCCATTTTATTTTGAGGTTCTTTATGTGTTTATTTCCTTGGGAAAAAATATATTATCCAAATATTTTAATCATTATATATTTAATTATAATCTATTTATGTTTTTTTACATTTCTAACTTCCACTTATTCTCTTTTTTGGATCCATAATCAATAAAAATTCTACATGTAAAATTATTTCACCTAAAAATATTGGCTTAATGTTTTCCTTCGAATTATTTTTATTCCCTGTCCATATTTTATTTGAAATTTTTTCAAAAATTATTTTATTCTTATACAAATTTTTATGAGCAATTTTTATTCTGGTTAGTATTTCTTGAATTTTTAGAAAATAATTTTCTTTTTATTTTTTAATGAGGAACTTTTAACAAATAGTGTGTGAAAAATATTTATTTACACATACACTGTATAAATGAATTTTCCTTCCATAATGATTAATCGTTAATTTAAAAAATACATTAAATATTTCCATGATTATTTTAAAATGAAATATTCTATTAAAATTTCCATATTTTATATTTACATTAACACCAAAATAAAGGGCTATTGGTAATGTACATCAATGAAAATGATTTTGAAAACTGATTCATAACTTAATTCTAACACAAAGCTACTATGAAGTTAATTATATGAATTTATTCCTATATCTATTATAAAGTATTTTATTACAATAAAACCTTCATTTATTATGATTCTTTAGTCTCCCTTTACTGAATATGGATTATACCTTATTTTGATATCATTCACATTCATGTGATGAGCTTCTTCATAAATCTCAATTATTCATTGGACATTATTTATCCCCTTTATTCACATATTTTTAATATAATGGATTTATTTTGATTAATTTCTATTATTATAATGTTGTGTAAACCATATAATAGTTTTATATATGGTATCATGGGAAGTATGATTATCATGCACATAATATCATTTACTCTATAATTATTAATTTTTAATATTATTGATTCAATATAGATAACTATTTTCATATAAATAATTTGTAGAATTAATTTTATTTATAATTTCAAATATAATGAATTCATATGATCCGAAAGTAACTGGTGGTACCTTGTTATAAATAGCACATTTTTGTTTCGACATGTCCCTTTAAACAAAATAGGTGGCTGCATTATATTTGTATTTTGTTTACACCTACCTATATATTAAGAAGGATCTCTTTGTTGATAGTAATTGATGGTAAGATTCCTTCAATTTTGTTGAGATTACTTTTTTTACATTTTATGAATGTCTATTAATATTCATTTCCTTAATTAATATTTTAGTTTTAATTATCCACATGATTTCTTTGTTTATATTAGCTGTATATGAACATTAAAATCAATATCTTGATTGATTGGAATATTATTTAATTATCCACTCTACCATATTGATCATGACTTATTTAGTAATCATATCATTCATTATATAAAATTTTTATTAAGGATCTTAGATGACTATTTACTTTTTTTTCCTTTCCTCAAGATATGAGAATCCTTATTATGAATGAATAAAAGGATGCAAGAATGTTTCTTATGATATGTTTTTATATTTCCATTATAATATGGGAATCATATATGTATCCTTTATTATACTATTTCTAAATTTAATAAATCATTATCATAATATCTCTTATATTATCCACTAATTTAAAAAAAAAATAAACACTATCTCTCAGTTTCTAGAGTCGGGGTTATAGTTGGTATCATAGAGTGTTTAGTATAAAGCTTGGGGACTATATTTAAGGAATAATATATTAAAAAACATAATCCTATGAATGATTTTAGGGATATATATATGTATAGGATAATATGATAATGTCTTGGTAATGTGGAAATAGTGTGGTTTCTCAATTTAATGCATTGTTTTTTTGATACTGTCAACAGGATGTGGACATAGAAAATATGCAACTAGGGGTAAAAATTATAAAAGTCTGTACCTTACCAACCTATTTCATTTTTTGTTTTATGGTTGGATTATTTTTAGAGGAACCTTGAGAATTTTTGGGGGGATGTTGTAGATGAAGGGGTTATGCAGTAGGTTTATTACATCATAAAATAGCGAGTTACGATATATGGTTATGGTTTACGGGTTTTTGGGTTTATAGTTTATAGCTTGAATGCAGTGAGGGAAAATTTGGAAATGTGTTTACACATTATGAAGGGTATTATTGGAATAATTTTAATCAATCTCAAAGAACAATTTTTTTAGTAGAAAAGTGATTCAAAAAAAAATATATTTTAAATCTTTTTTTATACAGTTCAGTGAGATTCAACCAATAAATCCAAAATTTATGGTGTGAATTCGACATTTAATGCATTTATAACATTAAAACTCATAAAATATTTCTTTAATTAATCCATCATATCACTCTCATTTTTCGTTATTCATATATTCCAATGAAGTGTATTCCAACCCACCTTTATTCTTACTTTCTCATTTTTTCTTGTAGTTTTTTTTGGATATTTGTGGTGTGTTAATTCCCCTTTCTCCCCATTATATTACTTATGTTAATTTTAATTCATTCATTTTGGATTTTTTTTGTATTAGAGTGTGTTTGGGTTGAATTTTTATACCCCTTTTTTTTGGTTCAGGCTGATCATGGTTAATCAAGTGGAGTTTTTGGTTTTGGGATGTTCTTCTTTGGCTTGTGGAGCATAGAAGGTTAGAAAATCTTCTTAAATATTTGTAATCATCATTCCCTTCATGATTATGTGTTATGTGTGGGAATGTCTAGATTATTTTATCCTTTATATTGATATTAATTTTTGGATTAATAAATATAATTAATTTTATTAAAGTAAAATTTAAAGGATGTGGAGTAATCAAATTATTTTACTGGTTTGTTGATATTATTGAAATGTTATTATTATTTTTTCCAATACTAAATGTTACAGTTATTGGGATCCATTCCTATGTTGTTGAATATATGTTGTGAGACCGAAACTGTGTTGACTTGTTTTTTTCACCCAAAATAAAGGATAAAAAACATAAATTTTGATAATAATTGGTTTTACATGGAAATTTAGTTTGTGTGATAATGCCCAACCTAAATAAAGTAGTAATATGATGAATATAATTGAATATATTGTGGATTTTAGGATTTTTTATTTCCCTATATGGCCATACATCATATGTTTCCTAGTGTGTTTGGGGTTGTTCTATAGTGACTGTTATGAATGGATGGTCTATGTGATGTGTGGGAATGCGATGTGTGATGCAGTTTGTTTTGATGTGTGAGGTGGTTGGTAAGAGTGGGATTTGATATATGTTGTTTTGCGATAAGGAACTAGTGTGTGATTTGGTGATGATGTAAGGATGTGGTTGTGTTATAGTTCATCATAGTTGTTATGTGTGGTGGATTTTATGAACCATGGTTGGTTGATAAGGTGTGGTGATACTGGTTGATGCGGGATGTGGAAGTTGTAGTGTGAGGTGGTTTATTTATTTTCCTGGATATAAATGGAATAAGTAGTGTGAGGTAAATGTTTAGGATTGGGTTGGGACACCATGATTGGTGATTCTATAAATGATATGAATAAATTATTGTGTTATGTTCTTTCTAATGGAGTGGATTAATGAATAAAATTATTTGAGCGTGTAATTGATAGTAGGGATATGTTGGGTTATATGTGGAAGTATGTTGTATTTCATATCATGGTGGAAATGGTTATGAAGGTAGACATATAGTGTTGTTGTGCTGAGGTGGTGTCTTATAGTGCATTTTATTTGAATGTATGGGATGGGTAATGTGTGTTATCGATATATCTTGTATTTTTTTTATTTCTCTATGTGACTTATCCGAGTTGGATAATATTAAAAAAATTGTAGTTCTAGTATTTGGGTTTTCCCCAACATCTGAGGAAGTGGTGACATGAATGGCTGGCTACCCCCTCTTTCCCACCCTTCCTTTAGAATCAGGGTTAGTCCTTGTGTCTTTGAGTGAGGTGTGACATGTTGGGATAGGTTTACTCCTATGACTTTTTTTGCATTATCCCAGGTTTCTTTGGGTTTTATGTGATGTGTTGGGCCAGGTGAATGTGGGAATGTTTTGGTTTAATGAGGTTTTGATGTGATGTGATGTGTTGATAGGTCATGTATAGTACGTATAAGGAACATTTTTTATTTCATTCATGTTTATGATACCCCTCTACCATATCAAATGAGATGTGGTGTGATAGTCTAGGTGTCTCCATGAAAGATGTGGTGTGATCGGCCTAGTTTCTATTGGATAGATGTGAGGTGATGTGGTTTTGTTATGATATGTATTGACTGGATGGGCACATAGGGAATTCAACATTGGGGTGTGAGAGTGAAAAATTAGTGGGGTAGTGGTAATGGGGTTCCATTGTTTTATTAATTATTAATAGGTTACTAAATTTCGATGTGTGATTGGGTGAGTGATCCAGGGTGATACTGGCATGATTTGTTGACCTATATAAATGCTTGTGGGTTTTTATATTTGTTCACATGCACATTATCTAGTTTTTTGGACATTTGCACTTATGAAATTCGATGTTCCTACTAATTATACTTGTTATGCTAACCCAACATATATATATAATACTTATGTTTCCATGAGGAATTTGGGGACCGATCGTGACATTAAAATCTTTGGTTTGGATCATTTGTTGAGTTATTACTATATGAATTTTCATTTAGTATTTACCTTGGAGACATTTATTGTGTTTCTTGACTTGTTCTTGCATTATTGAATGGTTTTGTGTCTAATTTTATATTATATACAATAGTTTCATGGTGGGTTTTTATCATATCACCTTGTCATGTATTGTTAAAGGGTAATTCCTCTCATCTTGTGCGATTTTTATACACTTGTGAATTATCTCAACACCATGGAATACTGAAGGAGAAATTTTGTGATCATCATCTCTCTTCCTTCTTTTACAGCCCAAAAAGGGTATATTTCTGTGGATGGGTTCATGGTATAGTGGAGTAAAATGTTTTGGTTTAGATATATAGTGGAGTTTGGAGTTATGAACATTGAGTATTGAATGTTTTGTTTAGGAAGTGGTTCCAGTTAATCATCGAGCATCAAATAGGCTAGGGATACCGGAAAAAACATATGATTTTTGGCCCCCATAGATCCAATGTATGGACACTAATCTTATCAAATGACAAAATGAGTTGGTTTTATTATCTGGGTGGAGAGATAGGAGGGGTACATGCATCAAGATTGATAGTTTACATATCTGAATTGAGTGTTTTCTATGGAATTAAAAATAATTAAATATTTAAATATTGAATAAATTTTATGCTACTAGGCTTATGATTCCTCTTTCATTTTAGGATTGGATCATGGTCATCATCAGTGAGTATCTTATGTAATTGATAATTAATTGGTTGATCCAGTTAATTCTTATTGGATCAAACTAACATAGGAGGATGAGGTTTGGATGAGGGCTGTGTGTGCCTTTTAGTGGTCGAGATTGGGGATGTATGAGGGGAGTGTATCTGATCTAGAGACTGAGCCCTGGTAGAAGGATCTACATATCAAATTTGGTCTAATACAATCATGGGAAATGTTTTGTGTACCATTGGTATTTAGTCAATTGGGAGTAGTTCCACATTAGTGGTGGACACTGTTTCTATGTGACCAAATAGAGGACGATGTGTTGTGTCCAGACATTCATAAGGATTTTTGTTGGGAATTTTTTATGATGGTGATAGAGGTAGTGAAGATGAATGAGTTTATCTTCCCTCACCAAGGGATACTAAGTGTGTGGGATCGTGGAACTAGGTTTAAGGACCACTTGTTTAGTTCCCTATATGTTTTGACAAATGATGAGTCTATAGTGTGGAATCTAGAAGATGCTTTTTTGTTTGATGATCAGGTACTCATTCACCCCAGTTATGACTTCTTCATACCTAGAGGTGCATAATAAATTCTATTTTATCAAGTGTATACTTTTCGTAGGAGTTTATCCAAGAGAGGGTGTTTAGTAGGGAATATTAAAGAAAATAATTTCAAGTAGTGACAAATGTTTGTTTATACATTCATGGTTTTTGTCAATGGGGAGATTTTTATGAAAATACTTTTTTCATCCTTTAGGTAATGGTGTATTCCAAGAACCTATTTGGGGATTTAATTTTTTAGGATATGTTTGTGGGGGTTAGATTCAACACTAGGATGATTGTCCCCTTGCTTGGGGATGCTACTTTTAGATGGGTGTTCATACACCATTATGTAATTATCTTTAGTATCCTCTTTGGTATTTTTTAGGGTATGGATCACTAGTTCTTGTTCAATAGTAAGAAGAAGATGGTGTTTATAGAGGGAAACATCGTGACGATCATTGTCCACAAGGACCAAGGATAGAGCATGATTGTGGAGGAAAATAATAGATTGGCATATGAACATAGCATGTTCAGATACATGTGTTGGAGCCAGTTTCAACAAAAGGTCCAAAGGTTTTTAGAGGTATAAATAGTACATCATAAACCCCTTTTAGGGGATTATTTGATTCTGGAGCCTCGAAAAATTTGTGTTTCTCAAAAACAATTTTATGCATCGAGACAAGGTGATTAATTGCAGACAATTCCCAATATGTAATCTTCAATGGATTATGGCCATGATGATTTTTTATTTGTGATGTGGGGCGTAAACTGGTGGTCAAGAAACAAGCGTCAATGGGAGACTTCTCCTTGTTGAAGATGAAATCATACAATTCTTTCCTTGGAATAGAATGGTTATATTATATACATGAATTCTATAAAAGATTCAATAGAAGCAATTCATTTTATGATTTGGAGGGACAGTGATTGACGTTCATTGGTGAGAGAGGTTATAAAATATGTGGAAGGTGTGTAGAAACTCGTGTTCATTGATTGAAATTGTTTTAATTTGATAATCACTGGGAGTATGTTCCTAGGTTTCATTAGGAGTTGAGTTATGCTTTCAAGAATGAGGTTATAGTGCTACCTCCAAAACTAGATTTCATATTTAGGATTGATTTACAAATAGGTGAGATTTTGGATTTGATTGAGCCCTATCGAATGCTACCGAAATAGATGTGTGAGTTGATGTAATAGGTTGATGATTTTATTCATAGGTGTTTCTCTTAACCGAGTCTGTCTTTGTGGGGTTCTCAAATGTTATTCTCTAAAGAGGTGGATGGTAGTTTGAGGATGTTAGTAGTCCACTAAAGGATGAATCAGGTAATGAACTAGAACCATTACCCTCTTCCAAGGACTGAAGATTATTTTTACTAATTGAGTGGATCAGATTGGTTTTTAATGGTTGAACTACAAGATAGATATCACCAGTTGTGGGGAAGAGATGATGATATCCCGATGAAAAATAGTTGATGTTGTTAGGGGAAACATGAGTTCATGGTGATGACATTTAGTGTCACCAATTCACCATTCATGTTCGTGGGGCTCATGAAATTCATCTTTAGTGAGTTTTTATATAGGTTTTTATCATGTTCATTGATGATATCTTGGTTTAGTTGAAGTCATTAGTGGATAAAAATAGGCATATCAGAGATGTTTTACAGTTCCTTAAGCACCACCAGCTCTATAGAATGTTTCCCAAGTGAATTTTTGTAACATGATATTTTCATTTTCATAGAAAACTAGTATATCAGCATGGTGTGGTGTTGGACATGTTGAATGCCGAGGAAGTTGTTTCTTGAGAATCACCCAAGAATGTGTCATAGTATTACAGTTTTCATAATCTAGATGGTTATTACCAAAGGGGTTGTCTAGATTTTTCTAGAGTTGTATCAACTCTAATAACATTAAATTTGAATTACTAGGCCTTTGTGAGTATTTATTAGTCTAAGGCATCATTCACATATCTGACCAAGATTTTATCCAGTGCTTCAGCCTCCAATGGAGGGTGTGATGACCAAGGTTTCCTATGATGTCTCTCATTATGGGCTGGGATGCATGTTTTTGATGTTTATATAAGTGATAAATTATTAGTATTTATAGTTATATCATTTTTAGGTTAAATATTCTATCTACAATCTATAGTTATAGGTAGTTTTGTTTGTGCTAATGTTATGGAGGCATTATCTCATTAGTGAGTTCCTAATGGTTTTCAAGGTCTACCACATCCTGTAATATGTATTTTCTAATCATAAATTGAATCTATACTAGTTTAGGTGGATTGATTCTGTCTAGTATTATTATTTTAAGATATACTATACCCTGAACAAGGGATATTTTTTTTAATGCACATATTATTATGTCCCAATGGGATATGGTTTTAGAATCTACTGATGTTTGGAGAGGGATCAAGGATCTTAGAATGATGCATGTTGTCATGGGGGAGAGCTCTGGATGCGATTTTCATAATTAGATGATTGTGGAGTCATATTTTACATAGTAGGTGGATGAGTAACAATGGGGAGACTCAAAAGAAGAGGCGATGTGTGACTGTGCTGGCTATAGTGATGCTCTAGATGTTTAGTCATATTATATTTAAAACTAGATATTGTTTAAGGGAAGGTTGTTTGTTCAATTTGTTTTGTGTGAGGATGTTCTCAATGGGTCACATAGTTTACCAATATTGGTGAATCCTGGTGTAACCAAAATTTATCATGGATTGATGGGAAATATTTCTTGTTCGGGGATGAAATGGTCAGTGGTATGGTCTATGGTGAGGTGACTAGTTTGTTTGTACGTAAAATTGGATATTCATGTTCCTATAGGTTTTTTGTAATCCATTGATGTTTCCGATTGGAAATAGAAATATGTCTTGATGAATTTATTCACCTTATTACCCTGGTATTTGGAAGGATTTGATGTAATTTGGATGATAGTGGATTGGATAATGAAATTAATTAATTCTCGAGGGATCCCATATTCATGTTTTATGGATTTTTTGTGACATAGTATGTGGATGAAGTTTTCAAAATTCATGGGATACTAAGTAAAATCATCTACGATTGAGATAATCTTATAATTATTTATTTCTAAATTGTATTTTAGCATTCTTTTAGCAACTATTTGGACCTTCGCACTGACTTCCATTCTTAGAAAAATAGAAAATAGAGTTGTCTATGCAGATAGAATATGATATTTTTTTATGTTGTGTCTTGGTTGTTGGTGAATCATGGGTGAGGAAATTTTATTTTCTCTAGTTTTCATACAAAATTAGATATCAATCGTTAATTAGCATGTATTTGTTTGAGGTGTTGTATGGTCAACTCTTCCATTCACCATTTTTATGGTTGGAGGTTAGGGCCTCAAAAGTTCTAGGACCTGATGTGGTACATAACATGAAAGAGAAGATCAAATTTATTTGAAGGAGGATAAGGGAATCCCAAGACCATAATAAGGCCTATACATATCATCGGTGGAGTCCTTAATGGTTCTATATTGGAGGCCAAGTGCTACTTGGACTTACCCTCGACATAGGAAATGAATGTTTGGTAGGGGAGTAATATTTATACTAGTTTATTGGGCCATTCGAGGTGTTGGAGTATGTTGGTGAAATATCATATCAGTTAAAACTTCTATCATTGATGGATATGATGCATGATATCTTCCATGTGTCCAAGATTTACCGAAATCTTAAAGATGACCTCCACATTATCAAATGATGATATTTGGATATAGATGATAACCCAACATTAGTGAACCGACTTGTAGAGATACTGTTTCATCTATAGTGGTCGTTTTGTGAAAAAAAATCACCTTGGTTTATATATTGTAGAGGCATGGTAAATTGAAAGAGATTACATGGGATCTGGATATGTAGATGTGTTCCTTGTACCTAAGATTGTTTTTAGAATTAAATTGTTCTATTTTTCATAATAATGTGATATTTTGATCTTGTTGTTTTATGATATGTGTTTTTTATATGATGATGTGATGTGTGATAAATCTTCTATAATATGTAGAATGGAAAAAATGATTCTTAATTATGATTCACTATGACATGATTAATTCTATGTTGGTGATTTGGTGTCACAAAATAAAAATATTATCTTGGAATGGAAGATTTAATTTCTTAATTTTTGTGATCATTTTAGTATTATGTGTTGGATGTTACAATTTTTGGATGAGTTTTATAAAGGTTGTGATAGTTAGGGAGTTGTTTTTTTGGAAAAGTTGTAGCTTAAAATGAATATCTAATGATTCTATGTTGTTCCTCATGAGAAGTGTTGATGCGGTCGTGAAGGTTGTTTGGTTAAACGTTTTTGTTTGGTGTTCTTTGATGGTGGTAGTGTTTTAGGAGTAATAAGATCCCTCAAAGGTATCCCACATAGAACATTTTTGAACCCCTTTATTTTCTTCATGATTGGTTTTGATTCTGAGAATAAGAATCATTTGAGAGGTAAGTAATATAAATATTTGGTCATTAATATCATGATACATTAAATTTTTTTTGGTCATAGTGTATTAAAAGGAGGTTCAAGAATGGTCCACAGTAGGTTGGAGATACGATGGTGCCACATTAGTTTTTTCACAACATTGAAGGGGTATTTATATTTTATTCTTGTGGTTTACAACTTGTGATGTTTAAATATTAAAGAGTGAAATTAGAAAGGTAAATAGTGTGGAATGAATTTAAACTATAAGATACATATTTAGAAAATATGTTTAATCGAGCCTGAGGCTCTTTTATTTTTATGATAAAATTGATTCATAGACTAAAAAGGGAGTTTATGTCTTGTGTTATATGATAATATGAGATTACATCAATAAATTAAAATTTTATTGTATGAATATAGAATTTTATTTCTTTATAAATTTAAATCTCAACTTAATTTTCATTCAATTAGATATAATATATCTCTCTCTTTTGCAGAACCCATGATTCCAAAGGAGGATCCACCATCCAATCTTCATTATTCCTTAATCATTGGATGTGATGATTTCCCATTGGCGATCGATGGAGAGTTCCTTCCCCTTTCTCCCCATTTATTTCCTTCTATTCTTCTTTAGGGGATCTCTTTGGTGTTATTTTTTTGGTCATGGGTGAGTTTGGGCAGCATTTTTATGACCATTTTGTTTTGTTCAGGATGATCCTTGTTTGTCTTATGAGGTTTCTGATTTTAGGATGTTTTTCATCAACCTGTGGCACCAAATGGATTGGAAATGACTCTTTGATACAAAGGATCCTAGTTTTCTTCGTTTTTAAATGCAATTTCTAGGGATTGCATGATTTTTAATTACTTTAGGTTGATTATTAGGTTTTAATTAACCAATATAAATAATTTTCGTATCCAAAAATTTATGGGATCGGTAGTAATCACATTCTTTTACTATATGATTGATATTGTTTATATGTTATTATTTTTGTTTCCAATTCTGAAAATGATGGTTTTCAGAATCCTTGCATTCACTATATATGATATTTTTTATACCCTTGTTATGCTATGTTGTTTAGTTCACCTTCATTAAAAGTATGGAAATTTTATATATGGATAATAATTAGTTTCTCCTCAAAATCTTTTTTCTGTGATAATACACTTAAAACATAATGAATTAATTAGGTCAATACCCCTGAATAAATATTTAATGTTTATATGTGTGGTTTCCTATTGTTTTTTTTGATTATTGTGTTTTCTTATGTGTTTTATATTATTGCGCATTGATAATGAAACTAGTTGTGTTGTGTGATGTTTTGGGACATTATATGTGATTTAGTAGTTGTGATGTGTGGTGGGATTAATTGTAGGGGATGTGATGTAGTCTATTGTATAATGTAGAACTAGTGTGCGATGTGGTGTTTATGTGGTTATGTGGTTATTTTATTGTAAAATATGGTAGTGGAATGTGGTTATTGTTTTTTGCATTGGTTTGTTGACAATGTGTGATGATGAATGTTGGATTATGTTGGCCAGTTTATTGTGCACTGTGGTTTGGTTAATTTATTAGAAAGTCATGTAAAAAATAGAGTGTGGTAAATTATTATAAATGGACTGGGAGATGATGTGTGGTGAATGGATAAATGAATTGAATAGATAAATGTGTTTTTAAGTGAAAATGTAATTTATTAACCAAAAAAGTGGTGGAGTGTCTAACTGGAAGTGGGGATATGAGTGGCTATGTGTCCCGGTTGGGGTGATTCATATAGTGGCGATTGTGGTTGTGGTAGTATATGTGTGGTGAATTGGTGGTAATGTGGTGTATTCTTGTGAAGTTAATGTGAACCCATATATTGGGTAAATGTTTTTATCTATTTTTATTTTCTTTTATGTAATTTCTATATGATCCCCAATGGAGTAGATTACCTTACCAATTCTTAGATGTTCTAGGTTCCATGGACTTTCCCAAACATCAAGGATAGTGGTGTCATTGATTGATGTATACCCCCTCTTCCTCACTCATTATTTTGATGTCGTGATGGCTCATGTTTCTTCAGTTCAGCTGTGATGTGGTGGTCTAGGTGAGTTGGGTGAGATTTGATGTGTTGGCCTAGGTGTATTTATGTGTAATGTGAGTGATGGCCTGGTTTTATTCGAGATAGTTGTGGTGTGGTGAGGCAGTGATGTGATGTGATAATTGGTGGGGCCATGTGTGGTAGTATAAGGGACCATGATCGATGCAATTCATATTCATGATACTCTACCTCTCTAGATATTAAATTTGATTAGATGTGGTGTGATGGCCCATGTGCTTTTAGGAGAGATTTTTTGTAACAACCCAGATGTATTTAAATGAGATTTTATGTGATGTGGATGTGATACAATATTTAAAAAATGTATGGGAACACAATATTCTCATCATTGTTGTGTGAAAGTACAAAATCATTAGGGAAGTAGAAATGGGTCACCTTTATTTTATTCATGATTTTTATGGTACTATATTTGATGTGTGTTATGGTATGAAATCAATGGAGAGTCTAGATTGGTTTTCTGACCAATTTAGAAGCATGTATGTTATATTTTTGTTCATATGTGAATTATCATGTTGTTTTCATATGTGTACTTAATTCCTTGGATATTCTTAATGAGTATACGTTGTATTCTCACTATACATATATAAATAATTTTTCATGTTTCTTGGATTACATTGGCTACTGAGCTAGACCTTATTATCTTTGTTTTAGAGTTGAGGTTGAGTCAATTTTATAGGATCTGTCTTTTTGATTTACTTCAGAGAACTAAATATATCTGTTGACTTGTTCATGCAATATGCTATGATTTTGGGTTTAAATTTATAATACATGATGGATTTTATAGTTAACTTTTAAAATAATCTTATAATAATCTATTGATAGAGGGTAATACCCCTATCTTTTGTGTTTTTAATACACTTGTTGCTTGTCACCAATATGAGTCCTATTGGAGGTGTGAATCAAAGGTAATTATCTCTCATCATTTATTATTTGGAGAACTGGTTTTATTTCAAGGGATGATGTTGTGATATTAATTAAAAATACGGTGTATTGGGTTTTAACTTCTTCCTCACCAATTCATAATTAGTGTACCTAATAATACACACCTGGATAGAAACTCATGGACTGAGTTTTATGAAAATTCCCATGTTATTTACAAAACATTATGATGGATTTGAATAGTTAATGACCATGATTAGCTAAGGGGCCATGATTTTGATGTAATATGAATAATTATTCCTGGTTATATGTTTACTCACTATGATTATAGTAGATCTCACTATGATCATTGTACTAGTTAATTTATGGAACCATGATGAATCATTTTAACATTGAGTGTGGTAGATGATGTGATGATTTAACTCATGGGAATCCAAATCAAATGGGGTAAGAAATATGAGTGGTTTTAAATATTCCTAACCAACTATATCAATATATTATTATCAACCTAAACATATATGAGTTTCAGAATGAAATAAATAATAGAAAATGGAGTTTCAAGGATGACATATAGGAAAAAAGATTCATATTTCTATATGTGGAGCATGTAGGAAAAAACACCCAGGGAAATATCTCAAAGTATCAAAACGAAGATTCTGGTGTGAAGAATAAGCAAAAAGTAATTAATTATCTTGGGGAAATGAATATTTGTATATAGGAAAATAATTTACATCCCATTGTACCATTTATGTTTTGATGCCTTATGTGTGGTGAACATGGCCACTATCTGAGTTAATGCACTAATAAATTGGCTAACTCCAAGAAGAAGGATTTTCTTATTCTATGTCAATCATTTAATTAAAATGATTAATGTGTTTGTTTATTGATATTCTTGAATTATGTTATAGAAGTGATTTTTCAATGACTTTATAGTTAGATAAATCATCGAAAATCTAATAATTATTTTGAACTAGTATTACATTAAGTATTTTTAGGTATTTATTAAATGGTAATGATAAATTCAAGAAAGACATTTTTTTGTAAATTTATAATTCAAGGAAACACAAGATTGTGGGATAGATAGAAATTAATATGTTCCTCATGTTGGGATAATTATTCTATGTTTGTACAAATAAATTATTGATATTTATAATGTTAATCAGAAATATTAGTGGCCATCAAATTGATAAGTGGTTTAATGACAAAGTGATTTAGGATATATTTGATAATGCTTATAATATTCATCGATTTAGGGAATATAATTAGTACTATATGATTTTATTTATGGAATAAATATAGAGTTAATGTTTTTAGTCATTAATAGTTTTATTGAGGTTTAATGGTGATTTAGGATATTAGTATGTTTTAATTAAGGCATTATCATATTTGTTAAGTGACATTAAGATTTACATTTTGTTTTTTGGGGATTAAAGATGAGTTAATTTGGAAACATTTTGACCCTTTTTCCAAAAAAAAATTTATATTTTACTATTGGTGATGTATGCTTTGAGGTGTTTTAAAATTTAGTAATTTTTGGAAAGAATTATTCACATACATGGGTATTATTATTGAAATATTTAAGAGAAATATTTTAGATGATTATTTATTCATATTATTTATCATAGAATATACAAAAAAAATTTGTTTTTAATAACTAAATATAGGTAAGAGGAATACATATTTATCCTTTTATAGATCATATGACCCATTATAAGTTTATTTTTTTCCTTCAAGAATGAAAAAATAATATTATTAATTAATCATTATTATGAAGGAAGAAGAGTTGTAGAAACTAATAGAAGTATACAACCAAATGGTGAAATTACATTTATGAATCTATTAAAATCATGTATGTATATTTTCTTATATTCTATAGTAATATAAATCCTTAAATCTTGTAACATGATCTAGAAAATGAAAATATTTGACTTTATACAATCATTTATGAGGAATTTATTTTCTTTTCACCCATTCTTGATTTATGGTTTTCAGGACATTAACATTCTCATAAAAAAGTTTAATATCACTCATTATTATTCCTAGGATGTTAATTTTCTCTTTCATGACCACATTTTCACATCCTATTAATGATGTATTTATTTTGGAACCTGATTGAGCATTATTTTATGTCACCTTTAGGTTTCTCACTTTCTCTTTTCAAAGAATGGTTTATTATCCCTTTATACAATATAGGCTTTCTAAAAAGGTATTTTAAAATATTTAACTGAATATTAAATAGATAAAAATTCCACGAACATTATTTATTTAATGAAAGAAAAATGTAACTCCCTAATTTTTTATTTTAAAATAATTTTATCCATGATTACATACTTATCTAAAAACACCAATCATTATGTGAGATGTTATATACTGTAAAATTATTATTTAAAAGTGATCATTCTAACATAGTAATTAATTTTATAGTATTAAAATATAAATAACCAAATTTTTAATAATATTTATAATTATTTTATCAAATATATATGTATTGATTAATATATAATAAATAATTACTCGGTTTTCATTAGAGACATTTGATTCTTAAAAAATAATTTTTCTTCAAAAATGGTTTCTATTGAATTTTATGCTGAGAAATTATAATAAATTTATAAAATTTTTGTCATGTTTATTTTAGGGAATTAATTTATCTTTTGAAATAATCATTTAAAATTTACCTTGTGTTTATTTTTTGTGATTTCTCTAAAAAAATCATTGAATACTGAAAAAGACATATTTCATTTAAATATCTATTTCATTTAATTAAATAAATAAATTTAATAGTATAATTTTATTTTTTTATAATAAACAATTTTAATACAATTTTAATTTTAAATAATCTAAATAATTACATAGGAATCAAAATTATACTTTATTTTGGTAAAAATTTATTTTTTAGTTTAAAATTTCATTTTTTAAAAATGTTTTGATCACATTTGGAAGTTTTGATTTAAAATTTATATATTACCTTTATTAAAAATTAATTTTATTAAATTTAATCTATAAATGTAATCATAATATCTAAACTTTTTAATGATTTCAGTTTCATTTTTAACATTATTAATACCATACAGAGTAAAAAATTCAGTACTATAGTATATGATAAAATGCATTGTTGGAGGATTAATCTAAAAAAAGATTGGTTAAAATTACATTAAAACATGTATAAATCCTACTAGATACATTAATATATATTTATTTATTATCTCTAAATCACTTCAGAAATTATCTAATTCGTTCAACATGGTATGATTAATACATTAATATGGTTTATTATTTTGAAAAATCCCAAGTGTTTCCACTCTCTTCATTGTAAATGGGCACCTCTTGTCCTCAATTAATCGCAGTATAAGATATATAATTAAAGGTATTTGGGGGAGTTCAATATGTGAAGAATTCACATGCTTAGTTCCTTTTAAACATTCCTCAAATATTTTGATTTTCATGCATCTTATATTTTTACCCCACCGACATAAATACTATTCTCTGATGACATCAATCAATGGGAATAAAAAACAAATTACAATGTCTTCTCAACTAATGGGTCATAAACTCTTAAATAAAGTGAAATATATTAAAACTAATTTTTATCAATTTCTTTGAAAAATTAACAAAATCATGTTGGAAAAAGAGATAGATTATTTTTTAATTAGAATATTGGAATTGTATAAACATCAGGAACATTCTTGATGATGTGTATATAGAAAAAATGTATTTTATAGTGTTATTTTACGACAAATAATTTAATCTAACATAACAAAATAAGACATCAAGGTAATGTTCGACACGATTGACATGGGGATAAGTGAAGATTTTGTACTGGTGAATGGGTAAATATGGACTTTTCTTAACCAAATAACTTACACTCTATCCAGGAAAGAAAAATTAAAATTTTTAAATTTCATTAATGGTGTAAAATTTCGAGTGGATCATTCATCAAAAACCCACAGTGTCAAGTCATTGACTAATTTGATTTTATGGGGTAAAAATACACACAAATTTATGTTTTATATAAGATTTTATTCTCTTATATTTACAATGATTTATTCGTAAAAATATAAAACAAGAATTAAATAGACTCAACTTATTTTTCATATCCATATGTAGCAACGATATAGACCTAATTTTGTTACGATTCATGGATAAAGAGATTTCAATAATATGTTATGTCATAGAACTGTTCTTCCAAACGTTATTAATTAATATAATAGACCCCTTAGATCATTAATTTTTTAGGGAGCTTCAAATATGTAGTTCTATCCATTAACAATGGATATACCCTATTGATTGACATAATTTAATTTTAAAGGGTTTGTAAAGATTTTGTGTTATACATATGGTTGAATTGTAGAATAATATATTTTTAATGAAGTATTGAATTCGATACCAATTACATATTAGATAATGATAGCATCAATATCCTAAAGTCACTTTATAGTAGACGCCTTATGGGAAAAGAGATATTTGGAATAAATGTTTTTATAAGATCCATTTCCGGGGGATAAATATCACATATTAATTTTACATAGTAGCGTATAGGTTTCTCCATATATTAAAGCCCGAAAAAAATTCTGATTCATTTAAATTCGTTATGGGCTGAAGTATGGATACAAAATAACCATAATAAATAGTTTTCTGGATTTTTTCGAGATCATATCATTATGGATTTACCTAAATATATGAATACAGTTTCAAATTGAATTCAATTTCAAGACATGAGATCAAATATAAATGTTATATCCTTCTCTAGTTTTGTAATATTTGGTTATATTTTTATACAAAGGAAAACACATAAATATTTTTTGATTAGAAAATAGTGGAGTTACAACTATGGAGGAAGAGATACACGTATCTGTTTCCAAGGATAGAAATCAAATTTATGAAAATATGTCAAATTTTTTCACCATAAAACCGATATTAGAGTTATATTATGAAACATTTCAAGTGATGTTTTTCTAACGAAAATGATTGACAACAAATTTGTAGTGAATGTAGATGAATTGGGGTCCATGACGGTGAATTTCAGTGTATAATGGAATAATGATGAGTCATTTATAATTTCATCATAAGCAATGTGTGTATTTCATGATTTATATCTGAAAAAATAATTAGTCAATCCCACTAATGATAACTAAAACAATAGTTGGTTCAGAGGAAAATTCACTTGACTGTGACCCTTTTAATGGGGGATCAAAATCTTTTCCTAATGTTCCCAATTTATAGAGTGTCTTATATGTTATAAGGGAAAAAATAAGGGAATTGGATTCTTTAATAGAGGATCCAAATACCTTCAACATTTAAAGAAAAATGAGAGTTCGATGAGAAGGTTAATTTTTTTCATATAATATGTTTTATTATAATTATTAGGTATTATTTATAGTATTTATGTAATATAAATTAAATTATTATATAATCATATAAGTTAAACATTCTACACATAATGTTATTACCAATCGCAAAGAAGAACATAAAATCTATAAAGAAACTACATAATTGTTAAGCGACCATAAAAATATTAATAAAAAATATGATTGAAATAACATCATAGTGTTAATAAAATTATGAAGGTGGTAAGAAATTATATAAAACATTAGGTTAGTTGTAATCAATTAGACTATCCCATTGACCCCAAAATTCAATGTTCAATAGTTATGTTTGGATCAAAATGTGAATGGATGTTCCAATTGATATAGATACATGGAACCATGTCATAATTATAAATAAGAAAAAAATTTGGGATTATATTGAGGTAATTTTAGGATTTAATTTAACTATTTAACCAATAAGTATATAATGAAAAATTGATTAAATTTTCATTATATTTTATAGAGCTCATTTATATTAGATTATTATCAAAGGAAATATGTCTTAATGGTCACTAGAAAATCCCATAAATGTGTCTAGACTATTCTAACATAGAGTTATCTCATGGATTTTGAGGGGAATGCAAACCCCCACCCACCAGTTATGTATGCACTCATAATAAAATAAGAAAGAGGGAAATAATTCTTTTTTCATCTTGATAAGAAATAATTTCAAGATTATTATAGTAAATAATATTTTATTTGAAAATATTTATTATGTACAATTTTCATGAAAATTGATAATATATTGAAAAAATGAGTTCTAAAAATAGAAAACATGCAACGAAACCAATTTACCGCAATAATAAATCATATATGTGGTGGGATTCACATGAAATGATATTGGTATATATTTTAAATAAACAAAACTTTATATGATATGAAAAAACATATGTTTATTTGTTTATATATAGATTGATGAATAAAATCAGAAGCTGATTCTATCCAATGACATGTGCTATTGAAGGAGGAATGTGTAAAGAAATAGGTTGAAATATTTGATGAAAACTGACAAGAATTCTAGGAATCACGTGTATGTATGAAATAATATTAATTTATTTTTCTTTATAACCGTATTACATATAAATATATATATATTTGTGTGTGTGTGTGTGTGTTTAGGTTTATTATAAGGTTTAGAAAAAAAGAATTAGCATCAACTATATCGAAAGAAAAACTACTTTCAGTAGATTTTAAGAGACCAAAATAATATGGTGGCATTATATGTATATGGTTTTCAGTCTCACCAGGAACATATTTTGATAATACAATGCCACAGGGAAATATATGTGAGTTGTTGAAGGGATTTAAAGGGAAGAAAGATTCTATGGAAGATATTATTTTCTAGTCTCATTTGGCAGACCAATTTATATAGAAGTGTCCAAGTGAACAGGCAGTGGAACAAAGCTTAGTACATGAAGAGCCAAATGTCCCCACTTGAATTGGGGCTACCCATTCCCCTCATCCTCCTACCGTACACGAGTTAATCAAATTTTTAATTAATTTTTCCTTTAATTTTGAATCAAAAAACATATTATATCATTATATTGTTAAAATTATACATGGTGCTATTTTATGTGATTTATATCTATCAACAACCACAAGTCACCATGTGATGACGGATATAGTGCGTAATATCCAAGGAGATATGGTACACAAAAAATCAGAAAGGATCACATGAGAGTGGGTTTTAATGTAGCTAATGATAGTGAATTTAGTTTCCTCTTCCACTTGATGATCAAGATGTTACTACGATCAATAATTCTACTCAAACATTCATAGTATGACTATATAATCTTATAATGTTAAATGAGGTGTGTAATTAATTTTTTTGAAATAAAACCCCTTTAATAGTTTATGTAAAATGGTTAAAATGATCCATTATTTTATA
This sequence comes from Viscum album, assembly GCA_963277665.1. Classification (NCBI taxonomy): domain Eukaryota; kingdom Viridiplantae; phylum Streptophyta; class Magnoliopsida; order Santalales; family Viscaceae; genus Viscum; species Viscum album. Next base: position 1,669,537,934 of record OY728160.1, read on the forward strand.
GATGGATAAATAATGTGGAACCGAATGGTTAGATCAATTTAATACAATGAATCAAATAATAAATCAAAAGGACCTTCTATGAGTAACTTCTCTCTACCATTTCCACTACAACATTTATGAACATTAAAAGTTCAATCATAGACAAATTTCAAAACCTAAATTTTTAATAAATTCCATATTAAGAATAAGTATTTCGAAATTTAATAACAGATTAATTTTTTTTTATACAGTATAAATGAGATTAAAATGTTTGAATGGTTGGGAGTTTTAGTTGTGAATACAAACATCAGGTATATTTTCATAATTCTTCTCTCAACAAATTGATAAACTGTGGTCATTATAGTTAATATGTATTCATATTTTATACAAGATTATATAATTCTACTATATAGAGTGATACACCCTAAGACTTCATAGTATATCGATTTTTAAAATAAATTTAATCTATTAAATTACTGGTGACACATGTAACAGTGAGATTAAATGAAACATGATATAATATTATAATATTATTTAAACATGACTATTACAACCGAGATATTAATATGAATAACATGATTAGGATTAATTATTTTATTAAAATATATGGTTTACTCATATATATGAAATTAATTCATTGTTTTCTAATTAACTATAAATGAAAATAAAAACCAATTGAAAATAAAGGAAATATTTTTCTAAAAGACTAATTTTTCACACAATTGTGTTTTATCTAAATAATTTAAATTAATTAATTATGGTTAATCAATTTTATGATATTTATATATTAAATATTCAATAAAATCTTTTATCACTAATATTATACTTTTTGTAAGCATGAAATTATAACAAACAATTTTTTATGAATAAAAATGTATTTTTTCTAAAAACATTTATCCAATATTGGGAACTTATGTTAGAATTTATTTTCAACACTTTGAAAACAAAATAAAAAAATTAAAAGTTATTTTAAAAATAATCATGTAAATATTATCTTCAAGTATATTTTTTAATTTTTTTAAAATATTAATTTTCTAATGAATAGTAAATAATACAGATATTTATTGAAAACTACAATTTATTTTAAATAAATTACTAGTACAATTTTTTTAATAACAAAATTAAAAGAAAAATTAATCATATAATATTATAATTAATCAAAATTATTTTACTCTAATAAAATATTTCTTCATTTCAGATATAAATATTTTTATACTTTTGAAAACATTTCCTTTGACAAATTTTATGTTTGTCACGTCTGGGGGTTTAATAATAAATAAAATTCTACCACTTATGTGAATATTATTTGATAAAAAAGATTCCATATATTGATTCATCAAAATTTATAATAAAAAATAATTTAGACTTAATTTTTGACAAAAATGTATTTGGAAAATACTAAAAATTAAGATTTATGGTTAAGGTAAAAATAGGTTTACCTGTGGTTAAACATAAGAAGATAAGGGTAAAAATGTCATAAATATTTTAAAAATATTATTAAATGTTAATATATATACCTTATTTCATAAAATATCTAAGAATGGTTAATTCTATATCCTTTTATCTATGAATGACATCGGTGTAATTCATTCCATTAAAAATTTTAAAGCGTGTCCTCTCGTCCACTTAAAAAATTCCACCCACTCTCCTATATAATTCACACTTTAAAAGGAATTTTATTAGTAAATTGCATGACCAAATAATTTCCTTAATTCCTTCCAAACAACTAATAATAAATTTTTATCACAAATCCAACCATGAAAGTATTTTGGTTCAAACCTATTGAACTTAACTGAAGAAGAGGCAACTCTATTAAATGTGCATTTTTAATCTATTTCTTATACCAATTACTTCAAATAATTTTCAATAATTATTTTATAATAACACAATTTTATACTGTATACTATTTTGGTTTTATTTTAATGTAAAATACTATATCTATATCATCTTTCATAAAATGATAAATAAAACTGTCTATATTATGTACAACATACTACCGCCTCCCGGACCAATGTAATTTTCTTCCAATAACCACCTCAAATTGATCTATATAAGAATGAATCTAAATTATATATATTATAATTTTAACATATTTATACCTATTTATTTAATATATATGAAATATCTTATTACATTCCATTCTGTGAAGGATAGGATAACATCACTCATGTGTATGGTTGACCACCGCCTCGCAAAATGATGAGATATAGTTTCTCCTAACTATTTACATCGAAGGTAATATAGGATGAATTTAGTGAAAATATGAGATACATATGAAATGATTTTATTTTTGGAAAATTAATATTTCATCCACTTCCTTACCCTTTCACCCATTAAGTAAATGATTATATAGTTCATGCATGTGTATGCCATACCATCCCCAGGAAGCGATTTGATTCCTTCTATATTTTCAAAATTAAATAATTATTTTAAAATTTTATATGATGAAAATGAATATTTATAACATTAAAATCATTCTATAGGTGTTGGAACTATATACTATTTTGAGGATCCAGAAATGACACAATAAAACATTCATGAGAAAACAAGGAAAATTAACACATGAAAAATATTGATAATGAATTAATGTTAACAAATGGTTAATAATATGTTATAAAAAGTTATAATATTTTATTATAAACTTTAATATGATTTGGGAATAATTTAATGACATTTAAATTCAAATATATATGAGATTATTGAGCTCTAAACTAATGGGAAGTATGATTTAACGGATTTTATCCCAATTTCCACTCTTCTAGGACTTATTTGAATTTATGAACACATTTTATTTTATTTGGTCTATATAATAACCCTTGAGATCAATTTTGAGTGTATTTTAAATTTATAACAAACATCCATTTTCTTTGTATAAGGTATATTATTATTTCCTAATCCGTATAGAATTTTTACATATAGTGTTTTATTATATATTTTATTTGATCGATTTACGAAAGGACTGATAAACCCATTTTTTTAACACAATTAAAATATCTATTGAAAATTAATATTGTTCTTGAAATAAATTGATAATTTTATATAAGTGGAATTATTTTAACATATAGTTACATGTTAGGGTTTATTATAGATATCCCCACGATGCATCGATTGTTCCCATGAGATAAATCAGTTAGCTAAATAAAATGGGGTTTTACCCATCGATTTAAACTATCTTATGAAATATATTGATAGTAGAGGTATCATTATACCTGAGATCATCACTCTCAATATTATGAATTGCCTTTATTTAGATTTAATTTATTTTTATTACCCATGATATTTTCAAATTGATAATATCCATGGATGCATTAAATTATTGTGTTTTTTATTCAGTGGACCGTGATTTCAGTTATTTTCCTTGAAATATGGATTATTCCTTATTTAATAATGTTATATAATTAGTGGCATGTGTTTTAGGTTATTTAACTCCATATTGATTATTTCTTATTTCATGAACATGATATTGATTAAATAGAATGCGTTATTAGTTATTTTACATTTTATATTGATGATGCTTTATTTTATCATTATATCATTTTTGTACGTAACCCTTGTTGTCCATATGATCTCAAAAATTTCTTATTTATTTTATCTAGGAATCCATGAAGTTTTCTATTAATGATAAGCATGGATATTATATAGGGAATAATGATGTTATGAAAAATGAATACATTTTAATTTATATTTTTAACAGTAATATCAAAATCCTATACATATATTGTTTACAAAGACTACTATACTATTATGTTCTTCGAGATGAGGTCGCATGCATCTCGTGACAAAGTAGTAATGCAATGACTAGATCTAGTGTACAAAGTTTGATGTCTTTATATTTGTTATAAGTATATGTTTAGTAGAATCTTTGAGAACTTGATTTAATAAAACATAAATTATGGAATAAAACCCCATAAAAGAATTCAGTTTATATCTAATTTTAAGAAGATATCATTAATGTCTTAATAATACATAGATTTTGCAAGTTACCTCAAAATACGTCCCCATCTGGATAATTAATGTGAAAATATTTCTGAAATATTCTTAAATATAAGTAATAAAATTGAAAATGGAATGTTGTACTTTACTCAAGCATTACCTAAAGCATATAAATGGTCCTTATTATGACCCTATTTCGACACTCTAGAGGGATATTCTTTGGTTAATCAAAATTTTATTTATGAACCACTATTAAGGATTTCAAAAAATGATAATAATGGATGACAAATTTTAAAACTAATCTTCCATAGATTGAAAATAATGTGTAATGATTTATTATCCTAGAAAATATTTTTCATTATTATATGTTTTTAAACTATGAATATTATTTCTCACACAATTCTTTTTAAAATTTAATTCAATTTCTTGAAGAAATATGAATTGGGTTAACATATAATGTGACAGAAAATGATTTGATGAAAATAAAAATGGGATCATAAGTAGTGTGAATGATATTGTGATTATGAGAAATCAATTATCATAATATATGATTTACAAATTACACCTTTACCAACTCTCAAACTCATAATAGAAGATAATTACTATTTCATTTGAGTGTTCGAGTGGTGGATACTATAAAACAAATATTTTATGTGTGGATATGAAGTGACCAAATAAATTTATTTATGAGGATAAATGATAATTTTAGTTATATAAGTGAATAATAATAATCTTTTCCATATTTCATCCTCAACAGTTGAATGCATTAAATGTAGAATGTATGGGTATTATTCAAATCGAGTTCCAAGGTGATAGAGATTACTAATAGGATGTGAAATGTTTCAAAAATAAATTTTTGTATTGATTATAGAGAAAATAAAAATGTAATATTAATGTTAGGAGGTATTAAGTTAAAAAATATTAAGGGTAGTTAATTGTTTAATAATGAAGTGGAATTATTGAGGTGTTTATGTGACAGAAGTAGAAAATACGTAATATATAAGAATTTTCTAGTAAAATATTTTCATTGTGTATTTTCAAGAATACATGGAATGATACTAATGACCTATAAAATTTATTTAATGGAAACGTTATATTTTATGAAAAATAAATGACTGAGGGGAAGATAGAAATTAATATGTTCATTATGTGGAGATAATTAATTGGGATAAAGATATAGTTGACATGGAAATAGTAAATTGGATTATATTAATGACTTTGTAACTGATTATTGATTTCATGAAAAATTAGATTTTAATTTATTTTATGGAGTTTATCACATTTTTGATTCATGGTCTACACAAAATATGTTTTGTCTTTATTTATGTAATATATAGAGAGTTAATTTTTGAAGGCATGTAAGTCTTCATTATGATTTTATGGTAATTTAGTATACTACCATGTTTCAAAAAAATATGATTGAGGTATTCACAAATTTGGCATGTGACATTAGGAGCTACTTAATTTTTTTTGGGGGATTAATGATAGGTTGATTTTGATAAATTAGTTACCCTATTTCTATTTTTTATTTCAATATGTTTGGGCAGATTTACGATTAAATATTTTCTAAATGGATTAAGTTGTACATTGGGTGTTATTGTTGAGGTTTTAGAGAGTTATCTATTATTTTATTATATAATGATTTATGCATATTGGATATATTTTTCTAAAAAATTTATATTTAATTCTAAATAGATATTAAGGTAATGGAATATCATAATTTTATAGATATTATGATATGTAAAAGTTAATTTTAGTTCTTCAAGTATAAGAAAATAAACATTATTTCATAGAGTAAGAGATGAATTGGAAATTGACTTGAGCAACAAGAAAATAATGAAAATATGCCTATGAAATATACATATATCAAGTATGAATATTTCCTTGTGATCTTAGAGTAGATGATAATGGAATTCATCAACTATCGAAAAAATGTGATAAAATAAAATTTTATCCTATATCCTTCATATCAAATTAATCATCAGTATTTTAACTCATCAAATAATTAGGGTTTGGTTGTTGTTATATTTCTCTTGAAAATGATCTATAAAAAACTCCAATGTTAGTGAAGATATAAAATATAAATAAATAAATTATATTTATTGAAACAAATAATATATAATTATTATGATTACAAATATATTTTAATGAATCATTCTTCATATTTATCAGGGTCAATGTATTCATCTTCTTCCTTAGTATCATCTATTTTTATAAGATCTTCAACTTCATCATCCCTCATTATTTAAAATTCCTTGTTTGAAAAATTAAGACAAGTGATTCCAATAACCCTTAGAAATGGGGCCTCCTTGTCAATATCGATAACTCTTCTAGTAAGATATTTATTTAGTTATATTTACTTAAAAATAAAAACCTATTTCAATAACTCTCTTTCACATTTCATAAACCGATTCTCATGATATTGCATTTTTATTACACATTATGACCCATTTAAATATTTTGAATAAGTATATTAATTTTAATAATAAACATGATGTGTTTGACATTCTGGCCAAAATGGTTCATTTTTTTGTAAGATTTGTTTTATATTTAATGATAATTACTCCATATTATAAATCATATGTATAGATAAAGAGTAAAAATTCCGTATTTTAGATTTTATCATGGGACTAATGTCGTGGTAGCCTCTCCAATGAAGTTCAACATGGTTATCAACAAAATGATCTCATGAAATTTAAATGAAAATGAAAATTAGAATCAAAAGTTTAAATAGATTTATTTTTATTTAACAAGTGTCTATTCAATTTCAAAGATCATTCCTCAATGGAACTAAATTCAGAACCCTTAGATCATCATGAACACTCTGATGTAGGAATGATCATGGATCCTGAATGTTCCACGCATATTGAATTCATGCGGTGGAATATTGGATAATTCTAATTGATTTTTATATCAATTTACTAGAACCCTAATCTAGGATAATACGTATTATTATAATAATTATTTCATTTATATTATAAGAATTAAATTATCTCTCCTTACATTTACTTCTTCATATATGATGTTGATCATATGAAAAAACAAATTAGGATTTCCATCAATACGCTTATGAGGATCCAAGGGTTGAATCTCTCTAATAGTTATCCAAATGTACTCTAATGCAATCCGTGAAACACCACTCAATCAATGGGTTCTAGAATGGTGTGTGAATTTTCTTGAAATTTTTATTTTGGATCACAGATTCTTTTTTCTGGAAGAAACATATCATGTTTTCTCATTCATGAGAGGGAGATAGATGGAGGAGTCAAAAGAGAGTTCATTTTGTGTAATAATTCTCAATTTTTTTATTACCTACACCATTATGATAACATTAAATTTATAAAGGTATAATTTCGGTTAGAATATTTTTTATTTCATGTCTTCCCATAAACAATATTAAAACCATTAAAATTACCCCATTCCACAAAATAGTAATATAATTATTATTTTTCATTGCATTCCATATTGAGAAAATTATAAATAATATTTAACAACTCGTAAATCATTATTTATTACCAGATTTGATGTTGGTCTAGTTAAACTCTTGAGTATTAATGAAACACATTACTAAATATTATATTATTAAATAAATCGTTAATTCATTTCCAAAAAAATAATTATTTATATAATATTAAATAAAATAAATAATTATATTTATATTGATATAACAACAAATAAGTATATATTTAATTTATTAAATTAATAGTAACTGAATTAAAATTGTCCTCTTTCTTGAGAATAATACGTTTTCTATTAATTTAATTAAAATAAAATTTAAACAAGATCAAAGTAAACTCTTTTTTTTGTGACCCACAATGATTATTTCTTATTGCCATTAAGAAGGATCACATAAAGTCCATGATTACTCTCTGCAAAAGGGTTAAGGCTCCCATGATAAAGAATATACGATCACAATGTTGACAAGAAATTATGAATGCTCACTATGTAATATAATACATTTTCAAAATATCCCATCAAGAAGGTTTCATAATGGTTTCATCAACCTTTATTCTTGATACATCAATCTTTCACAATCTGAATCAAACATGTTGATACAAAATAGACATTTAAGTTAGGTGATGATTATATTACAACAAGAGGGACAAGATATAAAATTCCATATTTATGGTGGGGATAAATCCTTCCTCAACTTCTACATTGATAACTTTACTACATGAATCACCAAAAGTACCCTATTTTCCACCAACATATTTCTTGAATGTATTTATCAAAAAATCCATGTTAAAGGTCATGAATTGAATCAATGATAATCAAAAAAGTTAGGGAACATTTTACATGCTCGTATATGAAAATATCATATGACATCAGAACTAGTAGAATTCATACTAGTAGATATTTTCTCATAATCCCCCATCTTAGAAATTACCAAGTGTGTTCATCATCAGAATAATCCTCATCAACTTACTATTACTTGAACCTTATGGTCTATATATATTGTGTCCAATCATAGTATGTTATCAAACAATATAACATTATTAAGAATATTTTTATATCACCTCAAGGTTCCCATCAGGGTGGGGAAATGCTATTGACTTATTTATATGAATGTTTCTCTTTGACATTATTAAATTAATGTCACGTAGAATAATAAACAATATATAATAACTTGTTTAATTAATATTCAATACATCAAATATACATGTAACCAAATAACAATAAATTGGTCCTAGGACACCAACTCCAACAACAAACACCCACCAAGGAAAGATCCTAATTTCTATGACTTGTAGTTCACTAGACCTCACATGATAATCATGTTTCTGCCAATTCTGTGAATTAGTGAATGTGTTTTCTATTTTTTCTTCCATTAAAATACATATTAATGTAAATTAACCACTCTAATAAAAATCCAACAACAAATGATAATTCCAATGTATTTTCTTCATCTGTTGATATAAAATTTGTTCCACTGCAAGAGACATTGCTACCATTTTATTAGGGTAGACTATGATTGGATCTTTATTGATATGTACCAAATAAATCCATTGGAAAAATTTATTCATCTATAGTGGTTTGTTATCAACCCCTGGATCTGTAATATACTGACACTCCACTATATAATTTGTGACTATAGCCTTCTTTGAGCTCTTCAATCTCACATAAACTCACTTTAGAGTGAAAATGTATATTTTTTGTGACTTCTTGTTCTCCTAATCTATTCCAAAAATAAAATCTTTGGATCCTCTAATGAGAATTTACTGGTCTCTTGTATATACTATGAATGTATCCTTAGTATACCTTTGATAAATATAAAATTTTTAACTTCCATTAAATGGTGGTCACCTAGATAATCATGATCCCTTCCTAATACACTCAATTCATTGGAAATATCTATCCTAGAATATAGCATAACATACATTACTGACCTAATAATTGTTGTGTAAGGATTCTTTCACATTTTGTTTCAATACTTGGGGTTCTAAGGACACATATTCCATGAAATATGAATGTCATGTTACATTTTTAACAATCCACTCTTTTATTTTTCACACTGAATCTATTTTGTACCTTTTCAATATATTTACCTTTATATTGGATGAGAATTCTATTGGATCTATCATGATGGAACATGATCGAAATAATATATGAAGCCTCTCCTGATTACTTCATGGTTAATCATTTTTTCTACTATTCCATAAAAGAATATAAGACTCATATTTAATTTCCAATATGTAATATTTCATCAAAATATACTATCAATAATACAACCACACTCTCACCGAAATATTTATAGACACATGGATTACATTTATTCATTATGAAACCAAATTCCATTATGGACTAATCAAAAGAATATAAATATCCATATTGATGTAATTTATTCATGTAAATTTTTTTACATGAGCTGGACAGTGATTCTAAATTAGGACGTGGAAGAGTTATGGGAGGTTGTTTCATTATCTATTTTTATTACATTGTTTATGTAACCCAACACAAAAGGACAATTACTTAATTTTTACTTACCATAATAAATTATATCATTTTAAAACAAGAATATTTTATCTAAAACCCCAAAAATAAATTTATTTGTATATATTATGGATAATAATATTATGTTTTTGTGGAAAAAATGAAATATAATAACATACTTTCCAAACCCACGTCATCTCAATAAGAAACAAGAGTTGGTATTCCCTGAATGTTATAACATCATGATTTTATCTATTTTCAACTCATAGATCAACATAAATATAATTGGTTACTATATTTTAATACATATGTTAGAACAAAAATCTATATCTAATAAGCAATTTGAAGAAACAGATAAATTTCACATGATAATAATAGAATAGTTTTTTACCATTAATTCGTAGGATGGGGGAAATGTTGCTTCTAGTGGACCTTTGGACACATGAAAAACACAAATTATCATATTTAGTTTCTTTCCCCTTGATCATCCCCTTCATGGAAGGGAATTGCGATGAAGGCTTGGACTTATGGATTTTTATCATAGCCTTTCCCCTTGTTCACCATAAGGATGAAGGTTTTTTTTCAACTCCTATATTTGTCCATTTGGAGATGAAGAGTGAGAATATCTGTCAGTAAATTCTCAATGTCGGTCATATTAAAATTACCAAAAAAATTAGAGATAATATAAGGGATTGATGAAAGAATGTGATCAGTTCCTAGTTCATTAGGGAGTTCAAACTCTAGATCCTCTGGGATCTCAATGTGGAAAATAATCAGGACTATTCAAGGCAGAGTTGGGTAACCTTCTCCAATATTTCATCAAAAAATGGAATTAGAGATATCAAACTTATCCTATCTTACTCTATCCAGATATAGATTATAGAGATGATCAAGAATTCTATATGCATCCATACTTTCATGAGAACCCATGAGATCCCTAGACATGGATGAAATCATAAAGCGTTGGAATTTTTTCTCATCGTTCATATATTTCTCATTGAATATGAACTCTAATCACTCACCTCCTTTGTAAGAATATTGGATAATGGGGATTCTAGAACATATTATTTTTGTTATGGTCTAGGAAAACCTGAAGAAATATATAAAATTAATAGCACTTATCACATTTTTGGTGATGGAATTTATCTAACTTAGATCAAAATGTACACTATGTATTCCCAAAAGAAACTCGAAGGGTCCATTTATACTATAAATTATTACTACTAATCCATTGATGGAATTATGAATTGAAATTATTAATTATTTTATAAATGGTTGTTTAAAATTATAAAAAACAATAATTTTTTAAGTAAAACGCTATTGAAATATAATGAATAATCAAATTGAAAATTTTCACTTTGAATTTTAATTAAAAGTTTCTACAGGAAATTCCCAATGTCAATTACCAATGATAATTTCAATATAGTGGAAAATTAAAATTGATTCCATAAAAGAAATATATAATTTTTTACTTGTACGTTCAATTGAACATTCCACAAATTATTACCATAATAAATTCACATATGGAATCTCTTATAGATATTTTTACTATGAATTCATAGTATGAATTTCCATTTGATATTTTAAATGGATTGGGAATAAGTTATTTATGATTTTTAATTTTTTATAGTGGAAATATCATCTTGTATATTCTATTAGAATTTAAATCTGAATGGATGTGAAAATTTCCACTTGGAATATACATTGTGACTTGTCATTACAAATTTACTATAGGTATTTTCCATTGATTCACAATAAATAACCCCTATAAAGACAATTTATAAAAAAAAAATATGAAATATTTTGCATATGAATAGTTCAACTTATAATGAGCATGATTGATCTGAATATGGATGATGTACATGATGCAGAACACATAAATTAAATATATTTGAATATTGTGCACAATGTTTTAGACCATTTAATGGTGGAGAATAACAGTGATGAAATAACTATAGAGACCTAATTTTTACCATGTACGAATTTTAAGTATTTATATATATATTTCCATAGCTAGGCACTGAAATGAAATTAAATTCTGAAGCCCAGTGTGCCCAGAATTATTTTTTAAATAATATTAAATATATTTTATTTTGCGGTCATTAATATTATTATAGAAAACTGGATAACTCTTACATTGTTGAATTATTCTGAAATATGCGATTAGATTTGAGTCCAAAACAATGAATATACCCTTGGCACAACATAAATTCAGTTGGCATGGGATGTTTGGACCCCTAGCTCAATTGTGGTGCATTTAAGGTATTAGTTAATTAATTATATAATTAATTAGTCATTTTTAATGTAACATGAAACTCTATAAGGATTATTCCAATGAAAAATTTTCATAGTTGGCCTCATAATCCCAAATCACCGGCAAGAGATCTCTTCCCTCTTCTTTTGGAGAATATTAATTGAATGATGATGGAACTCTATATCAGATAGGATCAGGACATACCAAACACATCATCTTCCTTCAAAATTGTTGGAAGATTCAATTTTATTCAATGATTGGTGAATAATTGATGCAGTACATGTCAATTAGTGAGTTACCCCCATAATAAAATATTTTTAGTAGATCATCACTGTTTTTCAATATTTTCCCTAGTGAATGTTTTTCATGTTATTGATTATTTAAATATAATTCTATTTTCTGTTGTTTTCTAATATTTAATCCATGCTATTTATTGATTGGAAAAGAAAGATTTCCATAGATCTATTAAGCTTTGTCCTTACACTTTTCCCCCATGTTTCTGCATGACCTCCATGGGTTGTATACACATAGTTCTAGTTTGACATTTCCTGGAGTTATACAGGAAGGAATGGTTGTGTTTAGGATGTATGGATAAATCCTCATGATGTAAATTAGCAATTTTCCATTGAAAAATGGCACAGAATAATTATTTCTAGTTATATCCACATTTATTGGCCTTGGATAGTATTGATCAAAAAAATTTTGAGCTGATTCATGCATTAGTATTGGATTCTTGATTGTTTTCGAAATACTAAATACACCACATGTTCTTGGACGGACTCACATCATTTATCCCCCTCAACTATAGTTCTAGGGTCACAAAAAAAAATTCGTATTGAATTGCATATAGTATGTACATACAAGTAATGTACCCTACCTTGGCTGGACTAATAATGTTATGGTTCACATAAAAGGGAACATTTGTGGAAGCACAGGAGGTCTGGTACAAAATTGTGATCTCTGGTACATGGATATTGAATGAAGGATGCATCCCAGGTCTCAGTTAGTTTGGACGTTCCGTACAGTCAACCTATATAGTGTGTACCGCTACTAAGTATGGAGCCATGTGTTGTCTTGGGAAATGACTAGTCTTTCGATTCATACTGCACACCATGTGGGTCCCATCACATGTCGTGTACCCCTTGAGCACTTCTGAGAAGACTTCAATTGGTCGTATATCCTTCTTTTGAACTAGGAATTCAGCATACAAGTAGCCTATCCTGAGTGTTATTCCAAATAAAATGTGATGGTTCCCTTCATTGTGGATTTTGATAAACAATTTTGAATATTATTGGCCCAAAAAAAATATTGGTGGCGCTCAAAAAATGTTGTTATATAGAGAGATCTACATAGGTCACTTTCTGAGTGGAAGTCTCTTACGGGGTATGGCATGTGTCCCTAATGACCTTGAGTGAAGCCGTATTGCTAGGCTAGGCATGGGTCCTCGAATATCTGAGTGGAAACCTTTTATGGGGTAGGGAATAGGTCCTTAGTGAGCTATATTGGATCTATCTATCCATTCTAGTCACGGGTCTTTAAATTTTCAAGTATAAACCTTTTGTGGGGCATAGCCTAGGTCCTCAATGACCAAGAGTGGAACCCTCTAGCAAGGATGTATATGGTTCCATGAAACTCATAGAGGAACCTATCATTTGTTATGGGGCATGGGTCTTCTATCTAGAAATTGTGGGACCTTAACTATGTGGATCAATGAGGAGACATGGTTTGATGTAGATTTAGACTAACAAGGAAGAGGGATGATTTCCCCACAAATATGCTTTTTGAGATGAAACCCAAACTATGTGGGGGAGTCAATTCCTCCCAATGAGGATAGTTTCAAGGTGTGCTGAAAAAGTTCCTTAGACATTTGTGTTCTGGTCACATTCATGAGATGATGGACACCATTGATGTAGTTTTTGATTAGGATACTCTTCTTCATGGGTTGAGATGTGAGAACGAGAACCCTAACTATAATGTTTGAGTTTTTTTGACAAAGAATATATATCCTTCTTATGTATCCACTCTATAGATATGGTTCCTCTCATTTCAAGGGAGGTAAAGACGCATGGGGTATGTTGTGTTCATGAATTATTTAAATTATCTAGGTTGGATGAGTCTACTCACCTGATTTAGGTGGTAAATTCTAGAAAAGTTGTTCATCTAGTCATTGTCTTTTAGCCCTATAAACATAAAAAATATCATTTTCACTCTTTTCAGGGTTGAGCTGTACTATTTCAATATACCTTGTTTATATACTGTCTTTCTATTCTATTATATCACTTACTACACCCCATTTGGATTTTGATGTTCTTGATTGGGTTTGTTTCTACTCACACCTGCATGGGATTTGACAATATGTATCATGTCTTATATAGGCAATGGATAGGTCGATCATGAATACATATGATCTTAGGGATATTGGGGCTTAGACCTCATATATTAGTCATATATTGGGAATCAGGAGCTCAGATCCCTTTCAGCTTTATACTTTTCCAGTTTTCTATCAATGTTGGGAAGCATTTCGAGTTGGGAGATTATTTTTCACAATTTCATTTCAGTTTACGCTCTCGTAATTTTGAACTATCTAGAGGTTCAAATTTTTTTTACTTTATATTATTTTTGAATGTTTTGTTTTATCCATCTACACTATTGCATTAATATGGCTATGTGTGTGTGTACAAGTACATATGAAAATGCTTCCCCAAGTTAGTAATGCCTTCGACTATAGTGGCCACCCCATGGCCTGTTGAGGCAGGGTTGGGGTAGTTGCATATCGAGCCTCATCTTGGGTTAGTTCATGAATGATTGGAAATAGAGTATTTACATTATTTAGGGTTTTATTCATAAATATAACCTTAAGTGGTTTTGGTTTGGTTTAGAGATATAGTGTCAATGAGTCTCGTGTTCGGTTCATAGTGTGTGTGTGTGCGAGAGAGCTCATCTAACCATTGTAATCCTCGATAAATTTTAGGATACCTCTAAGATGAAAGAAAACCAAAATACCGGATCTGGTTCTGGAGTAAAACCCTATGAGAGAAAATACTATGGTTCAGGGTCCATCACATGATCCCCTTCCTCTAGGTGGACATGTAGTAGTACCTCTCCATAACAAACAATAGATCAATACAGCAGAGTAAGCTAAGGATGCCAGTAGGCTGATCACACATTGTGAGTTCTATCATTATAGACCACTAAGGTTACACAATGATCTAGAACCATTGGTAGTAGAGGATTGGATAGAGTCTCGGGTCTATATCTTCAATCTGGTTTAGACCCCAATGTGTCTTGTGGTTTCACCATGAGCTATCCTTTTCCACTATGGAGATGGTAACTATTGGATAATTGTTACATAGATTCATGATGAGTCAAAACACTCTTTGATCAACCTAAAAAAATGTTTCAGGTGGAGTACCATACATCATGATTGTGCTCAGTCTCGATCCAAGAGATTGTGGAGCTGAATTTTGGAGAGAAGACATTGTATGAGTATTCGTTAGGGTTCATAAACATTATTCATTATTACCATGACCTTATCTATTATGGATACATCCATGCATGGCTGTTTGAGGAGGGAATTTACTAAGATATTTGAGACAAAATTGTACCCTTGTGCATACCCACCTATTTTACTATACTAAAGTGGAAAGTGGTGACATAGATCTTTCTATCTAAGGTACATTAGCCTGTAAGATCTAGTAATGAATTCCATAGAGTTTAGTCATCTACAATAGTTAGCAGATGTCAGGTGAAAAAATATCAGCATAGTAGATCCTTCCATGGTCAGAGTTTGGCATGTGTTCCAAGGTAACATAGAGGACCAGAGTATCCTGGTTATGTGAGGTTCATTACTTTTATTGATTTAGTCACATGTCATTAGACTACCTGACTAGTCATGTAGAGTATCGCATGAAGTTATTTGATAGACCATCATGGGAGACGTAGCCCCATGATCAAGGATCTCCAAGGAATATAAATGGTGGTCCCCAGTTAGGTGGAGATGGAAGAGGAGAAGGAGGAGCATTGGGTAGTGGATGTTGTCATGAGATCCTTCCACCACCAGCACCACCAGGTTAACCACATCAGGATTAGGGAGTTGGAAGATGGGGCCCCAGATAACCACATGCTTTGGATATTTACGATATCACAACGTAAGACCTAAAAATTTGTACAATCTATGTGTTTATGGTCTTTATTTTATATTAGATGACACATATTCCAATATTTTTGTTATCTCCACATTTTTAGTTCTAGAGTTGGAGCTCCCAATTGAAGTGATATCACAACAAATACATCTTAAGGTTCCTACCTGGATCATTTTTCAGAATCATTCATCTGTTGTAAGTGTGAGCTATCTCTTGGAGGAGAGAGGTTTACATGGGAACTTCATTACATCCTGATGGAATAATATGCCATTATATTGGGACTGGATTTCCTACCCATTTACCGAGCATAGATAGACTATCACTATGGGTAATAGTTATTCCAACGTGTTGATGGGATGAGATTCTCCTTTTCTTGAGAGTGAGATCTTGTGGTGGGGAATGTAAATTCTACAACCAAGAGGATTTATACTATCACCCATATTTTATTAAGAAAAGACCTTGGTGAAGCATGATCTTTAGGCATATAGGTTCCATCATTCGTCAATGATTACATGGATATAATCCCTTAGGATGTTATGGGACTGCCTCTAAAGTGGGAGATGTAGTGTTGCATTGACATTCATCCAAGGAGCATTCTAATATATTCTATGACATATCGAATGGATTATAATATGATTTGGGAGATGTGGTTGTAGTTGGATTATGTTTGTGAGAAAGGCTCCATCAGACCTATTGTGTCCCCCTGGGTAGCTCTAATCCTATTTATTGAAAAGGAAGATTAGAGCGTACGTCTTAAAGGGGATTATTGTCACCTGAACCATGCTAGGATAAGGAAAATGTACACTTGGTCGAGGATTTATGACCTCTTGTATTAGATGTGAGGCATGAGATAGTTCTCGAAGATCAATCGCGGGTCTGGCTACCACCAATTGAGGGTTCTCAAGGAATATATTCCTATGTTCTCATTATGATGTCTCTATGGAAGGTATGACTGAATAAAAGTTAATTTTTATTGATAAGAAAAGATAACACCACACCAACCCTTCAAAGAGGCTAAATGTGATGTAGACACAAGGTATCCCCTTGGAATACACTCTTTCACTCAATGGGAAGAGAGTCTAAAATATCATAAATCAGCATCTCCTCATCCAACCTACGCAACCAAGACAATTTTTCCATCGTGAAATTGGATTCCCTCCAACAGGGATAGACCATGCGCCCCTGATTGGTCTCACCATGTCATCGAGGAATATGATAATTCTACACCTAAGGTATCAGATGGCATCCCTACAAAGCCCTCACAAGGACCTCTGAGTCAGATTTTATCTCAACCACTCGAAAACCCCATCTTCCGCAAACTATCAACCCGGATATATGGGCCCGCACTTCCGCTCTCAATGAGTAGGATAGAACGTAAAAAGTGCTAAAACCAAGATGAACTAAACCCCAGGAGCCTCGTAGCACCCCACCTCCCCTCATGACCCCTTCTAGCAATGATCTGTCCACATTTAGTTTCAGACCACTGATAGGAGGGTGACATAGAATCCAATGTCCCATCCCCCTATATGGATTATGGGGCCGATTGGTGTTGTTGCGAGTAGACACTAAAGTCTGCCCTCCATTAACCAATAAGGCCAGCTCAGTGATGAGGGTGTTTAACCACAACTTCATGAATAAAAGAGAGTGACTAGATCCTAGCTAAACACTATTACAAGCCTCCCAAATGGTCCAACATATTTCCAAAAAAATGATCGTACAAGTAGAACACTCTAATGTCCTATTCTAAGTCGCGTGGAACTATGTAGAAAGGTTTCCTTGCATTGAATTTCAGTCTATATCATTATCTAGGTGGGGGATGAACATATACCATAACTAAGAATCCAAGTGGCTCTCAAAGAATAGGAGAAAAGTCAACTCTGCCCTTTTTTTCACATAGTAGTAGTAGCAGGAAGCCATGAAGACACCCTTTTTTAGAATGTTCAATTCCATTGGAATAGCTATATTTCTGATCCTCCATACTTGGAAGTTCATTTTAGTAGGAATCGCCTTACACCAAAATGATGGTGTCCACACAACTGAAGCCACATTCTCATGGATGATTCCCCTATAGTTATTTATGTTGAACTTTTCCATACCTAATCTGGTGAAATAACAGATATCTGGTTCATCACTCATGACTATATTTTCGAAGACGAGAATCTGTTGAGGATTCAGCATTGACTGAATGATGGCATACTATGTCGTTGCCTCCCAGAATGAAATATCCCATGCAGGACAGCCTGTGAACTATAGCCTTTAACTAGCCCAGTCGGATTCCCAAAGATTGATGTCTCCCCTTCTAATAACCCACAACATGTAATCACATAGCACCTCATGGTTCAAAGCCATGAAGAACGCCAAACTAGACATACCATGTTTCCCACTCACTCCCCATTGAGGGTTGTATCATGCCTTGAAGAAACTTTCCCAAATAGAATACCCAGTAATAACCTCCCAAACCAACTGACCTTGCATTCTCGTGACAGTTTCATTAGTATCCTGAAGACCAACCCCTCCTTCAGTGAATCTCTTTACCAAGAACTTCCAGGAAGCTGAATGACTTCGCCATGCTTGTGTCATATACCAATGAATGGTGTTCAACATTCATTCCATTTTCTCAACCACAACTTTCAGGGGATTAACGATGGAGGAAATATGCATCGGAATAGATGTGAAGATGTTATTCAACAGCGTCATCTATCCTCCAAATGAAGTCACCCTATTCTTCCAGCTGAAAATATTATCCATCAATGGGTCTATAATATCATCAAAGTGTTGCTTCTTGATGCAGCCAAATGAAATTGGAAAACCAAGATATATTATTGTTAACTACCTCTACTTACAACCAAGGATATATTGGATACCTCTACATCATCTATTTGGGAATTTTTTTGAGATGAACACATGACACTACAAGTAGTTGATACCTTCGCTGCTTAGTCAACCATATTTATCAAGGATCTCTATGAGGTGGAGAATATACCTACTCCTACCATTCATAAAAATCAACAGATCATCACCAATCCTGGGATGAAAAATAATCTTCATGCCCCACCTACCACAAAAAGGATTCATTATTCCCTCATCCATACTTCAATTTATATTCTTTGATAGTTCATCTTGTGCCAATATAAAAGTGGTAGGGGATATAAGATCCCCTTGGATAACCCCCCATACCATTTTGAAATAGTTGAATCACTTCCCCATTAGGGAGACCGATAGACATGGTGAAGAATAACACCTAAAAAAAGGTTGCAGAACTCCTATTGGAACATGAACCACCTCATAACCCAAATAATGAAGCTCTATTCAACATTTTCATAGGCCTTGTTCATGTCAACTTGTAAAATGACATTGGAACCCATTGACCACATGTGGAGTTCATATAAATTATCACTAAAAATTCCAACCGCCCCTTGGATACATTGACCGTAGATGAACCCATGTTGTTCCTTGAACACAATATTTGGAATGATTGCACATAGCCTCCTTGATATAAGAGTGGAATTAATATTGTAAGAATGTTTCCTAGGAAAATTGTTTGATATAGATTACTGTGGGTGGGTTCTTGATCTTTGGAATGAGAACAACTCTCAAGGAACAAATTAATCTATTAAGAGCCCCCACCACCAATGAAAGCCTGCACTTCCTAAACCACCTGTGGACCAACCATATCCCAAGAAGACAAATTAAAGGAGACCAGAATGCCGTCCAGTCTCCGTACATTGTCCTATGACATACTCATGACCACCTTATTAACATCACTCTCTGATAGTAAATTGGTAAGGAAGATTCTTTCTGCCACCCTCATAAGTCATGGAATCCTAACCAAGAAAGTGTCCCCATCTGTTGCATCCCACAAAATGTTAAATGATGTCTCCTCTGATAGGAGACCGTCGAAGTGATAAAAGTCCATTTTTCTAGTGACGTCCACATCTAATAAGAATATCCCATTGCCAAAGCTCAAATTGATCTTCAAGATCCTCTTTTCCTTCATTCATGCATGGAATAAGTCTATATTGCGGTATCCTTCTCTAATCCATTTGACCCATGTGTGTTTCTTGTACATTCTTTCAATTTTTAGATGTTTTTAAGATAGCGCAACCCACTTATCACAAAAGATCACCAATGTTTTATCTTATCAAGAATTTTGGAGAGAATCATCTAGCCTATCCACCTCATGTTGTATGTAGATTACCCCACCCTACTCGTCTGATTTGTTCACGAACCAGCGTCGAATGTCATGTTTAAGCCATTTGATTCGATTCACCAAACCTCCCCACGACCTTCCGACATCCTCTTGCTTCCAATATTAATTTATTATCTTCTTGATGTATCCATACCAATGACACATGATGGAATATAAAATGGAAAGGCCGACCACTAGACAACTTTTTTTCTCCATGTGAAGCTGTGTATGGTCCGAGAGAGAACACATGAGATGGGTAACATACGTATTTTGGAAAACATCAAACCCATAAACATTCATCATACATCAATCCAGACAACTCCAGATGCAGCTCGTTCCATTCCTATTTTTGCACCATGTGAACCTAGAACCTGAGAAATCCATTTCCTAGATCCCTTCCATCGTCATGATGCTCCGAAACTCTTGCATGCTTCCTTGGATGAAACTAGATCCTCCATTTTTCATCTGAAAACACCTAAATTCCAAGGAAATCACCACCAATGAACCATGTGGTGGTACATGTTTGGAGATCTTCCAAATGACCCCATAATTCCATCCTCCCATTAAAAAAAGTGCGTTCATAAACAAAAGAGAAAAGGACATCACACCCTCTGAAGGAGACTTTCGTATTGATGCATTATGGATGATGATCACTACCTCTACTATGAAATTCTTCTTCCAAAAGATCCAAATAATTTAATTATTAGGGCCTCCATGGAGAGAATTATTGAAGCCGATTTTCCTATCCAACCATGTAGCCTTGATCGGATCCCATATAGGTTCGAGAATAACCACGATAGAGGAGTTTCACATCCTAGCTTTTGAGGAAAAAATGATCATCTAGCTTGGGCCCCTAGGCCCCGTGCATTCCAGATGATAATATAAAGCATAAAAATGGTCTTTTAGAGCATTAGGGCTCTATGAAAATGAAAGACAAGGAGGTGAGAACAAACATGTATCCTTAGACTTTGACCGAGTAATCAACCCTAACATACCCGAAACATGGATGCATCAAACTGGTGTCTGCACGACCTTTTTGAAAACATGATCTAAAAAATCCAAGAGGGCCCCCTTATTAACTTGATGGACCCATGGGGAACCTGATACCATCTCTCCATGCACCTTAGAGATCAGAAGAAGATACTTAGGGGACTGGAGAGAGGAGTGAAACACCTTCTCAACAACTTCAGATGGACACCGAAGCCTCATCAACCCTTCCGTGGGCTCCATTAGTAGCTCACTAGGGACCTATGGAGGAGCACTATTGAAATTTTATATGAGATAGATAATGCATGAGGGGGAGGAGCTAGAGATTTGGATGGACTCATCATCAAACCAGGAAAGCAGATGCCATGATCCTGCCGGGGTGACAAACATTCAACCAGAGAAGGCCCAACTGCTAAATCCCATCCTAAATCTTCAGTAATGTGTGACCAGGTGATCAAATCCATAGGGGCCTCCAGAGGAGCCATAATGTCACTGGTGGTGTAAGGAATTCGCCCCTGATTCTCCGAAACGGGTACCTGGCACATTATAGATGAATTTGAAAGGAACTAGGGCACCCAATGGTAACCTCATCTGACATCTTCCCCATCGAATCGGGTGGTCCATGACCCATGTACCCATCCGTACAAGAGTGAGATGGACCCACCTCCCACCACCTCCTTTGGCAGATCAACTCCAGATGACCATGTAAACTACAAGAGACACAAAACATGGGAATCCTTGTTACAAAAATCTGTTTCCACCAACATAAGTCATCGCTCAGCTTATGTAGGACACAGGAGGTCCGTTTTACCAAAAGGTCCATCTCCACCCAGATGTGAGGGTTGGCCACCACCTGAAGGCATCTGGGGTTTTCATCCACTCTAATAAAAGGCCCTAACAAATCTCCCATAGCCTTTAGAATTGAAATATTGTGAAAAGGGAGAAGAAGGCCTGGAAGTGATATCCAAACCGCCTCAAAAGAAGAATCGCTGCCAAAATGACATTCCCACAACAACCACGATAGGGAGAAGTGTCAGGAATGAAAATGATGATTCTATATCAACCATTCCATCATAGAGACCTTTCTAGAAGATAGTTGAAGATAGAAGGACTCCCTTGAGAGCTCAGAGACCGCTATAGGATGAAGAAGCCCCCACGATTCCGTAACGATTCTTAAGCAGCACATGGAGGGTTTACTGCATCCAAAGCATGCCACCTTGGAGAGGACATGGTAGGGAGCTTCCTCTTCAACTTCACACGCTGAGAGCTCCACTACTGGGCAACCCTACTCTTACCTGAGATCCCATGGAGCCACCACAATCATGGGATACCAGGAAGGCCCTCCGATAAGGCAGAAGATGGCCTCCCATCATGTGTAGGAAACATCGATGATCTGTAAAGGACATCCTTATCATTTATGATCATGTTTCATCAACGGATATAGTGAATATCGATTCAATTTTGTCTTGGGATCCACCAAATAGCTTCTCAAAGGTGTGGATATTTCATGGATTGGTAGAGTACTACCATATTTTGGTGGTAGAATTATCCAAAATAACATACACTTTGACTACCCTAACATGGAATGGATTATTTTTTACCTAGAGTGGGTAGTGATAGATAGATATTTTGGACTTAAGGGTCAGGCTGATGAGTTATCCATTATTGGGACTACTATAGGATGTTTTAGAGTACATTTTTATTATGATGCCTCCTAAGTTGGGATAAACTACATGTTGATTAATATTTAGGTAGCTATCTCATACGGGTCAAGGAAGTTGATAAAAAATGAGAAGAACTATGCATATCACAACCTAGAGTTGTCTGTTGTGGTTTTTTCCTAGAGGAAGTGGATGAAAAATCATCTAGAGGAGCTCTTTTTTGTTTACTCAGACAACTAGAGTATTATGTACATCTTCAATCTGATAGACCTGAACCCGATGAAGTGAAATAGGTTAGAGTTCCTAAAAGACTTCAACTTTGAGTTTTTATATTTTCCATGGAATGTAAAAATCCTAAAAGATGACATTATCAGGAAGACCATGGCTCAAATAGCATTGGAAGCTTCAGAGAAGATAGATTCCCTACACCTGACTCGGGAAGGGAAGGAGGTTACAATTTATCTTCAGTCATTGATGGTGATACATTATCATCGTGAGCGTGTAAGATAGCCGCATATAGGATTCATCAACTGAGAGGTATTAAGTGACCAGTTATCCACATTCCACTCACCATATGGATATTTTGATTGGGAAAGTCACGTCCTCTTGTTTAAGGGGTGAATAGTGGTTCTAGTAATGTTGTAGGAGGAGGTGATGTTAGAGTTCCACAATTCTCCCCTATATGTATATCCATATGTGGGGAAAATGTAACAAGAAATTAAGTGGATGTTTTGGTAGTCCAACATGAGATGAAGCATAGCTGATTTAATCTCTCGATGCCTCACTTTTCAGTAGCTGAAGTATGAGCAACATGTTCCTATATGTGTTTTTGTATCACCTTGAGATCTTGGAGTTGAAAAGGGATGGAATATACAAGGAATATTTCATAGGGATTCCATGGATAGTGATGATCCATGACTCTATCCAGTACAGTAAAATTAAAATTTCATAGAGGTTATTTTTGGATATGGTGGCGGTTTAAACCGCTTCCATATGCTTTTGAGGATGTTTCCAAAAACTGCAACTAAATTGAGTGTCACGATACTATTAGTGGCAGTTAAAAATGTTTACCAGCAATTTATTGGAACCATCATAGTTGGTGAATGTCCCAGCAGTTATAATGTTTTTAGCGGCCGTTTTTCTGGTCAGGGGATTACTTTTTTTAGCGGTAGTTTTAACCACTGCTAAAAAATGTAAGCCCTAGACCTGGAACACCGCCGCTAAAAACATTATTACCGCTACAAATGCATGCTGAAGATGGGAAACTGTAGAGGCGGTTTTCACTAATACTACATTTAAGACCGTAGTGATGGTTAGAATTTCCACTAATAGATAAATACCAATATTTAGCAGCGGTTAAAACCGCCACTAAATATTCCAATTATAGTTTGTGGTGGTTAAAACTGCCGCTAAAAACAGATTTACGAAAAAAGAAGTTTTTGTAACCCCTGTACCAGTGCCCTAAAAACCATTCCAAGAATACCAAAAGGCCAACAGAATACATACAACTGTCAATATGAAAAGGGATGCTTAACTAAGTACAAAAAAATGCATCATTCAGTGGGTAAAGGAATGCAGATAAACATATCACATGGCCATTGGACCTTTATACAAAGTTAAAAACAATCTTGTATGTCATATTTCATGAAAACAATTCCAATCCTATGTTAGCATTAGGATGGGAGGTAGTAATTGTGGGACTTTCATGATTTTAGAGGAATTTGTGAGATTTTACTAGATCAATAATCATTCAATCACTTCTCATTTAAAATAAAGATCATAAGACAATGGCAGAAGGAAACACATGGAATTCATTGTGGGTGATTGTGTTTTATTATGGGAGTCTCGTCAATTAGGGAATCAATGTCTATAGATGCAATGTATGCTAGCACTGATGTTTATGGGGTTGTTCGAGATTATCATGATTTTCATGATAGTGTAATTATATTTGGAATTTCTTCCACAATATCAAAGAATGGGTGATGTTTTACATGTAACTTTATTCAGTTGAACATTCTAAATAAAAATAATGTGGTCAACTATGAGGAATTTTAGTTGTAAACTTACCCAACAATTGTGGAGCACTCGATGGGAATCATGGACTGTAGTGAGAATTTTTTTTGAAGAAAACCGATGTGACTTAGTGGAGTCATATGGGAGCATAGACGTACAAATGATGTGTCTTACATGTGATAATATGACGTGTCAACTTAATATCCCCGGTTCTTTGGTTGTGAAATATAGAGGCACTATTAAAGGATTATGAATCCCCAGAGAGAGATATTATAATGAGTTGATGTTTTCTAGGAGTCGTAAGCCTTACATTTTACCCTTATTTAACTGTTTCTGAGATATTATTTTATTGGGTGAATTCTCAGGTTGTTTGTTTTTGGGTTTTAAGCATTATAGAGGCCTATAAATGGTTGCATGGTAGGAACATGGAAATTGGAATTGTAACATTCCACGATTTCATAGTAATTTATTTCTTCAATGCTATTCAATAACTTTCAATACATGCAACACTGAGTTCAAGCACACCACGACTAACAAACAAGATGTACAAAAGAGGTTATGAATAGTATTAACTGAATTTTTAATTTTATAAAATACTTGTAATTTTTTAATCCATATTTTGAGTTTCTTAGACATATTAAAAGAACAAATTCATTTTTTCATATAAAATAAGTATTTTTAAAAAAAATACAATTTTACCTTCTTTTGATGGCGAACCATTTTTGATTCCAATATTTGAAACTTTTATATATTAAATTTGTAAAAATATACTTATTATTTAGAATAGGGACATAAAAATTTAGTTTTTATAAATTTATGGTGTTTTTTTAATAACATTTATATTTTGGTGAATAGTGAAAAATACTAAATTATAATTGAAAATAACATTCGTAATCAAAATAATTAATAGTGTTAAACTATAAATTTTAATTGTTTGGAAGTATAATAGATTATATTTTTACCATTTAATCCAATTTTGGCCATTGGAAGTAATTTCACATTGAAATTGGACATAACCAAATGTCAATCTTTTGGTAGTTATTATTTCTAAAAAATAATCTTTTTGGTTTTGACAATGGAAATTAATTTTAAATTAATAAATTAAATTTATATGTTTTTAACTTCTTAAAATAGACTACATATTTGAATTTGTAATATCAATATTAGCTTAGCGTAAATTTTTGGTATTTTTATGAAAACATTCAATTTTTAATGAATAGTGAAAAACACTGCATTATTGGTTAAAACCGACTTTTTTTTAAATAATTAGTTATTTTATTTCAATTTATTATAGGTCAAAATAGATACATAATACATTTATATGTTCAACGTAATTCATTGGAGTCATTTTATAATAAGTTTAGATATATAAAATTTTATCGAACTATTTACCGTCTTTTACCTACCTACTATGAGCATTTGAAAATTTGAATAAAAAATAATTTCACTGCTTCTGTGAATTGAATTTCAAAACTACAAGAGACACGGTTGAAATTAGTAGGTAAAATTGGGTTCAATAAGATAAAAATAATTTTTGATGAATATAATCTTTTGATTTTATTTACCGTAGTTAAAAGTAAATAGGGTAATTAAACGAAAAAATGATATTAATATTACCCTAAAACATGTATTAATTCTATTGGATAAGAGTAATTAGTCTAAAAACAACCACAGTAATAAAATAAGATCCTTTAGGTCCACTTGGATTTGATTAGAACATTTATTATTATTAAATTCAAAGAAGAGTTAAAATGTTAAATTCAATGTTTAATAACTAAACCATTTTTAATATAGGGTTACACACAATATAAATACAACTATAAATATTAAGTATAAAGATAAAAATATTTCCTACGTTATGTAATTTTATTTATAATTTTTATACATTAAATAATTTAATTTATTTATGACCCAATGATGACTGAGTAATTACCTTATTAATAAAATATTAAAATAATTGATATTATAAATAACCAAATAATTTTAATTTTAGAAATTTTATTAATTAAAATAATATTATAGGATAATATGACAAGTTAGGGTTTATTAAAATAATTTTTTTGAAGTAATAATTTTGTTTTGAATTTAGAAAAAACAAAATACCAAATAATGTCAAAATTGAAATAAAAGATTTTTTAAAACAAATATTATATTATTAATTGGTATTCTATTTATAAAAATATATGCTTTGGAAAATGGCTTAAATAATATTATATATGTCATTAATGAACCACTTGGGGTTTTCTTGGAAGTTTATTGTACGTTTATTAACCATATAATATAAAAATACAAGGGGACATGGTAAATGTTAAACTATTTAACTGAGAGTTAAATATAAAATATAATGTTAATATAGTGACCCAAAACTATATAAAACCTACTGGCTGTGTGGTTGTAGACCCATAACTTCCTTATCAATTAAACAATTCATTTTTGAGCCATTAGAGACTGAAAATGATTTAATTATAAATTAATATTTTAAGTTTTTTCTAAGGTGCCTGTCACCCCTCTTATAAAAGGACACTTCCCCTTCTCTAAATTTCACACCTCCCAAACCTTTTTTCTCACACAAACCCTACCCAAATATCCTTAAAAATATCGTAAATTCATCTTATATGCCTTATTTGGGTTAGAAATCCAACCTATGGAGCCCTTTTGATCAAATCAAAAGGAAGAACTCGAAGAAGAGGTAATGATTTCACCACCCTCTTTCAATTTCTTTTCTTCTTCCACTTAATCTTTATTTGTTATTACCTTACCAAAATCCTAAATCCAGTACCTTATATGTAAATTTATGTTATTAGAAATATGGAACAACCATATTAATTATTCTATCCATCCTATGAATGATAATGTCACAATGCGTGCGTTGGTATGGCTTACCATCTGCACGTCGTGGAGTAATTTTTTAGTCCACGCTGTGTTAGTTGGATGGATATAATGATGATAAATATGTATATAAATAATGAAAATAACATATTAATGTCTCTTTAAAATTAACATACCATCAAATTTCACACCTTTAATGGAATGATATTGTCACTTGTGCGTACGTACGTATTACCGTCTCCACGATGTGATGAGATATATTTTCACGTTCACCGTTAATCGACGATTATAAAAATATATATTACTAATTATTATGTAATATATGAAATAATAATGATAATATAGATATATATATTTATATATATGTTTATTTATGTACATACATATATCTTATTCACTTACTTCTGTTCAATACGATATGAAAACAGATACACCGTTTATGCGTACTTATGGCCTACTGTATGCATAAATGGTGCTTTCCATTTCATATATATATCTATTATAAATATTTATATTATAAATATATATGATATATAAATCAAGGATTATATTCTTGATTTATTTAAATCTACATCCAAATGATATGATAAAAATTAACAAGATAAAATACGTACGATAAAGAAAGCGATTATTACCTGAAATGTAAATTCATCTTGAAAATCATTATTAAATGGTAGTGTAAAGTCATTAATGAATCAAGTATGATATACTAAATATGAATATGGTTCTGGATTAATCTTATACCATATAATTTTTAATATATAGGTGGTTAAACATACCATCGACCAAAGCAAAGCGCAAGGTAAGGGGGTTCTTATCTCACTTTTAATTCTGTGAGATTTCCATTGTTCACCACATATTTATTGCATGAGGTGTTCTGAGTACTTCCATTTGATATATATTATCATGATTATATTTATATTCATTATATTATGTGATTCATTTGGTGGTTATTGGCTATTTTTCATATGAATCGATTGATTACAATGAGGTAGGGGTTATTTCCTCAATCTAATTATTATACGAGATTGTTCATGTGTAAATATTTTCTGGGACATACTTATCATAGACACCCATATTTTATAAAAATGATTTCAAAAGGAATTTTTTAAGGTTTTATGGGAGGTTATATTTAACTAGATCATCATTTTAAATGTTTAATGATTTATCTTTATAAACCCCTTTAATTAATGTCAATATTTTCAAAATGTTTTTAAAGATATATTTATATGGACATGAATTTTTTGAAATGAAAATTATTTTAAAAAGTTTCAAAGTGGTATGGGACACTTTGATTGAAAATCCATTTTAAATGACTACATTTATAAATTTTTAGAATTTTAAATGATTTCATGAAAAATTGGTATTTCTCTCAAAGAATTTTACTGATCATTTTCATCTATGTCATCATCCTTTAATGGATTTTAAACTTGTTAAATGTTGATTTATTATGATAAATATCTTTCATATTGAATTGAATGTTTTGTGATATGTTTGAATTTTAATGAGTTATTTTGATACCATTCATTGTTTATGGGTAAAGTATTGGAATATCATATTCTAGTTTTAATATTAATGTTTATATTATTTTTAAACATTTTCTTATGAGGAATGTATTGGGCTAGTATGTTCTGGGTTGGGGACTTGTAAAAGTAATCCCTCTGGGTTGGAGTATAGTTAGAGCACACCCTCCTCGTTGGAGTTCAGTTACAGAGGCTCTCCAGGTTGTAGTCTTGTTACCGAGGCTCTCCAGGTTGGAGTCCGGTTACAGAGGCTCTCAAGATTGGGGTCCAGTTACAGATAGCCCTTAAGTCC
This sequence comes from Viscum album, assembly GCA_963277665.1. NCBI lineage: Eukaryota > Viridiplantae > Streptophyta > Magnoliopsida > Santalales > Viscaceae > Viscum > Viscum album. The sequence continues at coordinate 1,669,567,667 of OY728160.1, forward strand.
TGGCATGAGGCCTTGACATAGAAATTAAAGTCAAATATTACACATTCCCTAATTATGAAAATAATATTAATGGTTCATGTTGTCATTCGACTAGTAGAATACTCGTGATTATGTTCTATTATAGATTTATTTTACTCAGCTCATATTGCTGCCATAAATTATTCATGTTTATTATTTGTAAAGTCATGTGTTTTTAATTATTCACTATGCCAAATGTTTATGTTATCTTCTATTGTAGTAATTACCCTTACTAAGTGTTTGATCTCACCCCTTTCTTATGTTTCATTTTCCCAGGATTCCAATTAGTGTTTTATGAATGATAAGCTGGGTTAATCTAGGGGATTAATGGCGTTCTCAAAGGACTATTCTTGTTATGTTTTACTTTTTAATGTGTAATGTAACATTTTTTTATGTAATATATTTTTAAAGTCTGCTAAAATGATCGGTCTTTCCAGATATGATTCCTCGTAATCATGCCAATGTATTAAAATAATGCACCGACTCTTGGTAACTCATGTCATGGCATTACAGTTGGTATTATAGGGAGGTTTAGCAACAAACATGGAAATAGATTTAGATAAAATCTGATTAGAGAACACTACCCTAAAATAGACTTTGATGATTTTTTTAGAAAAACATCCAAGAATTTTCGTAAGGTAGTGATTTTTTGAGCTTTCCATGCAATACATCCCTTTCTGGATATAAGAAGGTAGAGGTGGCTCCGACACAAATGTACCTAGGGGTAAACCGTGAAAACATCGCTTTGATCTAGACTCAAACGAAAACTGGTGCATGACAATAGGCCTTACTACACGCTTGGTTATGACACTCCCAGTGGATATTCTTAGAATAATTCTCATTTTCTTTACAAACCATTATGAATGATTTATGAGTATATATATAATCAATGAAAATATTTTTATGATTACGGATTATATCCATAACCTATTCAATTTACGTTAGGTATTTTACAAGTTTGGAATTTATCAATGCAATCATAAACTGTCCTAGTGTATGCCATTGTATAGAAATGGTTCCTAGTATAAGGAATATAAATTCAAGAAATACACGTGATTGAAAGATTAAGAAGGATCATATCTTTCATGGTATTAAGAAAATATTTAAAATGGAAATAGTCTCCCATGTTTTCCCATCATATGAAGAAATATTATCATATGTTAAAAATATAAGTAAAGAATTTTTTAAGTCTTATGGCTTTTAAGGGAATCCAGAGAAGAAAAAGATGTTAGATAGAAAGATGAATAAAGGGAATAACAGAAAGAAATATATTCTCATATGTTATAAATGTGGAAAGAATCACCTTGTTAAATGATTAAAGGGAATGGGATTTTGTTATATGTGTGGAGAAAAAGGACACCAAGTACGTGGATGAAAGGTTGAGAAGAAGGTTTCAAATGTACAATGCTTCATCTGTAAGGAGTTGGGACACTACGCGAATCAATGTCCAAATCATTTGAGTATTCACCAAATGCTGATATTGGATTAGAATTAATTTATGATACTACAAAAGATGAAAAGTAATTATTAAGAGTTCTTAAGTTGTTATTAAAGTATTATTTCATTTGTGTGTTGTATCAACGATGTACTGGTTATATAAATTATGGAAATAAATAAGGATGGAATTTTAGTACTATTTCATTGAGAATTTGAGATTATTTGGTTCTGTTAAAAGTGACACAAGGAGAGGTTAAACATTTTGGAAAATACATGGTTGCAGGAAAGATAAACCATAATATGGTCTTGTTACTAAGGTAGTAATTTTTGAATAAGAGATGGTTGATTTGGATAAATTATATTGGATATTCTTGACCACCTTGGAAATGATTAATGGTTTGTATATTCCACAATTGTTGGAGTTTACAACATTTTTGGATATAAGGAGTATATCCATTATTCTATAAATAATAAGGCAGAATGAATGTAATCAATATGGTTTTATGGAAATTCAGGGTGTTACCATGTTTTAAAATAATACATGAAGAATGTATTGACCTGTTATTACTTAGAAAAAAGGATCTTTATTGTGTTTAACTTCCTTATAAATTTTGGAAAGTGGGTTTGGATAGATGTATTTTGGATAAGTCTAAAGGTTGCAATGGATTATGTTTGAAATTGGATTTTATTGTTAAGGTTATTGTTGGATTTTTATAAAAAGGACAACACGCAGACCATGTGACAATCTGTCGAATCGGACAAAGCTGCGGGAATCGAACCCAACACCATAGGGTGATTTGGATTTATCACTAACCACTAGACTAATGAAGTCCCTGGATTGCATTATCTAGTTTTTTAAATGTTCTGATAGGTGAATTATAAATTCATTATTTTTGGAACCCTATACGATTAGAATAAATATAATATTTTTTGGAAATATTTTTGAGTGAAAGATGAGTTTGTTGTAGGAATTAGTTAAAGGATGAATGTATAATTGTCATGTATATATATATATATAATTATTTTCCTCTTATTATATGAATTAATTAATTCTTAAACTATTTGGAATGGATCTTAAAACCAATAATGTGTTATCCTAACACCATATGTTTTGTTGAACCGATAGTATTTTAAATCATCATAGATTGATGGATTTGAGGCTGTCAATTTTACACTTGTTTGTGATTGATGACCTCAATCACTCCCTATAAATATTTATGTTTTACTCCAATTTTGTGTCCCTAATATCCACTAATGTTCTCCTAATAGAGATCATAATTGGGTGGTGACCCTTTCATTTCCCATTTCCTCTTATTAAGACTAAACATTATTAACCCAATTTCAGATGTGGGTTTTCCCACTAAGGTATTTTCAATTTTAAATATTTTATTTTTGAAGAAGAATTTCAAATTGCAAGGGTGAAATTTATTTAAGGAGGGTAGAATGTAACATCTTAAGATTTCATACTACATTATTTCTTCAATTTAATTCAATAACATGCACTACAAACAACACTAAGTTCAAGAACACCATGACTTACCAAATTAGTTGTTCAAAAGCGGTTATGAATAGTAATAACTGAAATTTTAATTTTATATAATCTTTATAATTTTAGAATCAATATTATGATTTTAATACACTTAATATAAGAAAAAATTCCTTTTTTTATATAAAAGAAGTATTTTTTAATGAAATATTACCACATTTTTATGGGGAACTCTTTTTGAATTTAATATTTGAAACCTTTATATATTAAATTTGAAAAAAAACTTCTTCTTTAGAATCGGGTCATAAAAATTTAGTCTTGATAAATTTTTGGTGTTTTTCTAATAACTTTCATATTTGGGTGAATAGTGAAAAATACTAAATTTTAACTGAAAACAACCTTTTTAATAAAAATAATTTATATTGTTAAACTATACATTTTAATGGTTTGGAAGTATAATTATATTATATTTTCACCATTTAATATAATGTTGGTCATTGGATGTAATTTCCCTTTGAAATTGGACATAAACAAGTTTCAATCTTTTAGTAGTTATTATTTTTTAAAAATACGTTTTCTGGTTTTGAAAATTGGAATTAATTTTAAATTAATAAATTCAATTTAATTGTTTTGAATATTATAAAATAGACTTAATTTTTTAATTCATAATTGAATAATTATCCTAGGGTGAATTATTTGTATTTTTTCCCGAAAACATTCAATTTTTGATGAATACTGAAAAAACACTACGTTATTGGTTAAAACCGACTTTTTATTTAAATAATTAGTTGTTTTATTTTAATTTATTTTTTGTCAAAAGAGATAAATAATACATATATATGTTCAACTTAATTCATTGGATTCAGTTAATAATAAGTTTAGATATATAAATTTCTATCGAACTATTTACCATCTTTTACCTACCTTCTAAGAGCATTTGAAAATTTCAATAGAACACAATTTTACAGCTTCTGTGAATTGAATTTTAAAAATCCGAGATACATGGTTGATATTAGTAAGTATAATGTTGTTCAATAAGATAAAAATAATTTTTGTGAATAGTAACTATTGACTTTTATTTACCACGGTTAAAAGTAAATAGGGTAATTAATGGTAAAAATGATATTATTATTGCCATAACATATTTCCTAATTTGACTAGATAAGTTTAATTTTACTGAAAACAACCTTAGGAATAAAATATGTTCCTTTAGGTCTACCTGGATTAGATTAGGACATTTATTATTATTAAATTCAAAGAAGAGTTAAAAGTGTTAAATTCAAATTTTAATAAGTAAACCATTTTTAATATAGGGTTTCTCACAATATAAATTCGACTATAAATAATAATTAGAAAGGTAAAAAAGACTTCCTACATAATGGTATTTTATTTATAATTTTTATACATTAAATATTTTAATTTATTTAGGATACAATGATGATGATGTAATTACCTTATTATTGAAATAAAATAATAATAGATATTATAAATACCCAAATAAATATAATTTGAGACTTTTTATGAATTACAATAATTTCATAGGTTAACATTACATGTTTGGGTTGATTTAATGAATTGTTTTTGTAGTAATAATGCTGTTATGAATTTAGAAAAAACAAAATACCAAATAGTGTCAAAATCGACATAAAAGTGTTTTTAAAACCAATATTAAATTATTAATTGGTATTCTATTTATAAAAACCTAATATTAGGCCAAAGGGATTAAATAATATTATATATGAAATTAATTAACCACTTGGGGTTTTCTTGGATGTTTATTGTATGTTTATTACCCATATAATATAAGAATAAAAAGAGACATGGTAAAGGTCAAACTATTTAACAAAGAGTTAAATCTAAAAGATAAGGTTAATATAGTGACCCAAACCTGTCTAAAACCTATTGGATGAGTGGTTTTAGACCCATAACTATCTTATACTTTATTTAATTCATTTTGGAGCCATTAGAAATGGAAAATTATTTTATTATAAAATAATATTTTATGTTTTCCCTAAGGTGCCCTCACCCATCTTATAAAAGGGCACTTCCCCCTCTCTCAAATTCACTCCTACAAAGACATTTGGCTCGGCCAAAAAATGCCCAAATATCCTCCAAAATACACTACCTTAATCTTAGAGGCATTATATTGATAAGAAATTTAACCTAAGGAGTCCTTTTGATCAAATAAAAAGGAAGAACCCGAAGAAGAGGTTAAGATTTCACCACCCTCTTTCAAGATCATTTCTTCTTCCACATAATCTTTGTTATTGCCATACCAAAATATTAACTCCATTACATTAAGTATACTGTGATTTTATTATAAATATTGCAAAACCATATTCATTATTCTATCCATCCTATTAATGATAATGTAACCATGCGTGGGTACATACGACATACCCTCCCCAGGTCATGGTGTAATTTGTTATTCAACACTGTGTTAGTTGGATGGATATAAGGATGAGTAATATGTATAAAATAATTAAAATAACTTTCAAGTATCTTTTTAAAATTAATATACAATCCAATTACATGCCTCTAATGGAATTATATTGTCACCTGTGCAAACATACTGATTACCGTTTCCACGACGTGATATGATTCATTTCCACGTTCACCATTCATCAATGATTATAAAAATATATATTACTAATATGTATGTAATATATGAAATAATAATGATAATTGAGATAAATATATATATATGTATATTTATATGTATTTATTTACTTACCTATATCTTATTCTCTTACTTTTGTTCAATAAGATATGAAAACAGAGACAACATTTATGCGTACATACAGCCTACCATCTCCATAAACGATGTTTTCCATTTCAAATATCTATCTATTATAAAAAATTATATTCTAAATATAAATTATATATAAATCAAGGATAATATTCTGAAAGTATTTAAATCATGATCTTAATGACACGATCAAGAATAACAAGTTAAAATACGTACGATAAGGAAACAAATTGTTACCCGAAATGTTAATTTAACATGAAAATCATAATTAAATGGGTAGTATAAATTCATAAATGAATCATATATGACATAATAAATATGAATATGGTTCAGGTATAATCTAATAACATACAATGGTCGTTATAAAGGAGGATAAATTTACCCTTGACCAAAATAAATTGCAAGGTAAGGGCTTTATTATGTCACTTTTAATTCCGTGAGATCTCAATTGTTCACCACTTATTTATTGCATGTGGTGTATTTTTTACTACCATTTGATATATATTATCATGATTCTATTTTTATTTATGATATTCTGTGAATCATTTGTTGGTTATTGATGATTTTTCATACGAATCGATTGATTACAACGAGGTAAGGGTTATTTCCTCAATCTCATTATTATCCGAGATTGTTCATGTGTAAATATTTTATGGGACATACATATCATAGATAACCATATTTTATAAAAATGACATCAAAAGGAATATTTTATGGTTTTATGGGAGGGTCTATATAACTAGATCATCATTTTAAACGCTTTAATGATTTATCTCTCTAAACCCTTTTAGTTAATGTCCTTGTTTTCAAAATGATTTTAAGGATTTATTTATATGGTCCTAAATGTTTTGAAATTATAATTAATTTAAAATGTTTCAAAGTGGTATGGGAAACCATGACTCAAAAATCCCTTTTAAAAGACTACATATATAAATTTTCAGAATTTCAAATGATTTCATGAAAAGGGGTTTTTCTCTAAAAGATTTTCACTGATCATTTTCATCTATGTCAACATCCTTTAGTGGATTTAAAACTTGTTTGAAGTTGATTTATTATGATATAAATCATCCATACTTTATTGGATGTTTTGTGATATTATTGACTGTGGATGTGTTATTATTATACCATTCATGGTTTATGGATAAATTAGTGAAATTTCATATGTTTGTTTTAATACAAATGTTTTTGTTATGTTTAAACATTCTTCTTATGTTGAATGTATTGGACTAGAATGTTATCGGTTGGGGACCAGTAAAAGTAAGCCCTTTGGGTTGGGGTCCGATTACAGCAGACCCTCCAGGTTGGAGTCCGGTTACAACGACTCTCTGGGTTGGAGTCTGGTTACAGAGGCACTCCGGGTTGGAGTCTGTTTACAGAGGATCTCCAGATTGGGGTCTGATTATAGTTTTCCCCTAGGTCGTGGCATCAGTCCTTGACATAGAAATTAATTTCTGGTATTATGAATTTCCTCATTTTTAAAATAATATTGATTGTTCATGTGGTCATCCGAATAATAAAATACCAGTGATTATGTTTTATTATGGAATTATTTACTCATCTCATATTGCTTCCATAAAGTATTCAGGTTTATTATTTGTAAAGACTTGTGTCTTAAATTATTCACCTCGCTTAATGTTTATGTTACCTTCCACTGAATTACATACCCTTACTGAGCGTTTGAGCTCACCCCTTTCTAACGTTTCATTTTCCCAGTATTCCAAGAAGTGTTTTATTATTGATAAGTAGGGCTAAGATAGAAGATTAATGGTGTTCTCAAAGGATAATTCATGTTATGTTTTATTTTCTAATGCGAAATATAACATTTGTGTAAGTAATATGTTTTCCAAGACTGCTAAACTAGTCGGTCATTCGGGACTTGATTCCTTGTAATCACGCCAATGTATTAAAATAATGCTCAGACTCTGGATAAATTGGGTCGGGGAGTTTCATGAAACCATGTGGGTCTCCCTAGAAAACCATGTGTCTTAGATGAAGAAGGATACTTAGTGGTCCATGGTTGGAACACTGTTAGAGATGATCATGAATCATTTACCTTGAAATAAATGTGTCTCAAAATAGAGGAAACAATAATTATTCGCACATATTTTACCAATGGAGAATATTCATTCATTGAGGATGTGCAAGAATCTAATATTCAAATAAATAAGAATGGAGATAAATGAGTCTTCGGGAATGTAGAAAAGACCAATAGTATCATGAAAACCAATAAAAGTAGAAAATTTTGATGTTCAATATTTTTGAATCATCGAAATGAAAATGTAGAGGTAAATGCATTAGGCTAGAAAATGTTGGATATGGGAGAACTGGTTTCATTAGTTGAATTGAATATCTTATCTTTATTGTAAGACTAGTTGGTGGGTGTAGTTGAGGGTTTAGGGAAATCAATGTGGGCATCCTTATAGATAATGTCTTCATTGAATAAAAAAGTAAATATAAGTTATAATATTGTTCTGGAATGTATCATGATATGTGATCGGCTGGAATAATGTAAAAATATTTTAGGATTGAGCTTTGATATACATGGAGTGATTATAGTTTGTAGTATGGAAATGGTAAAATATTCCATGAGAGTTGAGTTTATGAGAACCTATAATGCTTCGAATTGGGATGTTCACCTAGGGCCTAAAAACACAATAAATTTAAGAAAAATGAATCATAAAAAACGAAGTACAATAATGAATTAACATATATTGTGCATACCACACTCGAGAAATCATGACATAAAAGGAATCATCATAAATCAATAAATTGCATAAAAGGAAACCTGAGAAATCCAAAAAATGTTAGGTCCTGAAAATGGTTGGTGAAAACTATGTGCCACACATGATACAAATAAGAAATAGTTATTACCATATTTTTCAAATCTATTAACAATAAAACTAATCATTGTTCGATGATGCACACATATCGTCACCCTACCCACCACAATCTCCACATCCTTCTACCATTTTTTAGATCATTGTATTGAAAATTAAAAAGTGTTTCATATTTATATTTAAACATAAAACCGATAAAAGTATGACAACTAAATGATTTTAATTTTCATGACTTACCTTCTCACCATCAGTTGATAAAATACCACCGGGGGCATATCTAGTCTCTACTGATGTATATCAGTCAACACATTCAACAAATCAGATATCTAAGACCCCTGGTCTTTAACTATGATTCGTAGAGATGCAATCTCTCTATGAGCATATATGGGTATGGACTGACCACAGCCAGGAGTAGATACAGCTGGAATCCTCGGTGGCCGGCCAAATACCTCATATGGTATGGGTCCCAAACCCATCTCGCACACTCTACCCGAATGCTCCTTCCCAATGACTTTAGCAACTGGGTTGTCCTGGGAGACATAGTTGGACTTCCCAGGATTGGCAGCCCATAGTTCTTTAATTTTAATCTAAAATCCAATATCCATATATATTAACATATTAAAAACTAATAATATGTTATTGTAATGAAAAAAATGATTTAATACCCCAACTTCTTTAGCAGGCTTGTTAACAAAACATCCACCAGATATTTTGTGAACATCCAACCAGACATTAGTTCGGGATACTTCGTTCCATAAACCCTACGACAGAATTAAACAAAGATAAATCAACAATTAAATATATTAAACTGATAATATTGTCAAATAAATATTTAAACTAATGAAAATATTACCAGAGTCGATCGATATCTAGAAAAGCATTTGGACCCCGTAGTGTGAGGGATGACTTGCTTAGCCCATCTTGATGCATTCTTTCGTGAGTGATCCCGAAATAAATAAAATGAAATTTAATAGTAATGTATTAAATTTCATATCCTCTTTATATAAATGTATAAATGTAAAATGAGTTATGTATAGTAATATATATTTAAATACCATCTGCTTTTCATCATGATCTCTGTCAACAAAAAAATTCCACTATTCTTTGGGTACCCCATTGGGTACCTTCTCATAAATTTGTTAAATGTACAACGAAGTATCATTGACAAAAATCCACAATATCCATTTGAAGTATTTCCATTTCATACCCATATTTTTCAATGTCCACTTTTGTGCTTTCAAATTAGCAACTATAAAGATGAAAACATCCGTATACAGAAAATCATTTTGTATATATTAATAACATGACATTAAATTACACCATAATGTATTAAAATTACCTTTATTTGGGAATCCAAAACATCATTTTTCCAACATAGAGGAATGTGTCTCCAAGAATCCTATGAAATAAGAAGCGAAATAAGATTCACTGCCTAATAGACTATAATTTGGCCATGTAATCCCACAACATCATCTATAGATACAATATATGAATTAAATGGGACAACTATCTTCTCTCCATTCATATTCCACCCATCTGAACGTCTTATATTCATCTCCATAGTTGAATTTTTTTCATCTTTAATGAATGAAAAACTATTATAAAAAGGTGTAATAAATTTAATTATTTTTAAATTTGTACCTATAACATTGACCCTCTAGAATGCTCATGAGGAACTTGAAGTGGTGCTTTTGCACCCCACTACTGAGGCTACTAAAGGGAAAGTCGACAACTAAGCTTCTAAAAGGATTCTCACAAAAGGTGTGAGAGATGGATGAAGGCGATATGGTGCAGGGGGAAGGAAGATGGTGGCTCAGATCCTGTAGGGTGGGAGACAAAAGGAACATCATCTCTCGTAGTAGTGGATTAAACAATGCTTCACTTCCTCTATTGCATTACTATCAATTAATAAAATAAAATTATGTTCAGAACATATATTTCAACAAAATTATGAAAAAAATTATAAATTATAATAGATGCCTAGTACATAAAAACAAAATATACAAAATAATGATAATGAATGATCACACAAATGAAATAAGTGGTTGTAGATGAATAACTAATTGTACATAAAATCATTTTACACTTAAATCATGTCAGTTTCCTAGTCTATTACCTTATCCACATCAATCATTCATACTAGACTAATATTTTCCATATCATGGTGGAAAAATAATTCTGCTTCTTTTTGTTGATTAGATTCAATTTCAGAGGTCAAATCATCCACTTTATCACCCATATCATACAAATTTATTTGTATTACATGATAAAATACACTCCCCCCTTCATCCAAAACATAATTCAAATAATATACCATTTTTTCTTATGATGATAAGATATATGGATTAGGTAGTTGATTATCACCAAATTTGATCAATCAAGAGATGTTCTGAGATGTAAATTGCATGGAATCTCTTTTAACACCTCTGATAATATCGACACAATAGAATTTTAATTAAACAACTAAACAGTTCATGTGGTATTTTAATTCAAAAATATATAAAAACATTCCGTAGTATCCCTCTTTATAAAATGTAAATATAAAACTATTATGTGTTTTCAAACCCTCTTCTCGATCGACTGTACAAAATCTAAAGACATTCAGGTTGTAAGTTTTGAACTTTGTAACTTGTTTTAGAGGAACTCTATATAGAAAATACAAGTCTTCTAAAAACTCTACTCATGTATCACTATTCATGAACTAAAAAAATGAAATATATTTTATTAGATTCACGAAATATATGTGTCAAACTAATATTCATATTTATTGCAATATTTATGAACTAACATGTTGTGAAAACCAATCTATAAGATCATTATTATCATATTTCATTATAACATTATCATTTAATTTTAGGACTTTCATTTGTCTCTTTGTTTCTATATTCAACTCTTCAAAAAATCGAACTGCAATTTCACTATTTAGCAACACATATCTATGTGCCTGCAATAATTACAATTTTTTCAGTGTCACATTTCAGGTCTTCCTAACTGATCGACCAATAGCAGTAATTATTTTTGATTTATAATGTATTTTATATTGAGTTGATTTGTTGTCAACACGTCCAACTCAATTAAATCTTGTCTCAATATCATCCATATATCTAGAAAAAATGATAAAACACTCATCATACAAATAGACTTTAGCAATACAGCCATTGGGTTGAGCATTATTTCTCACGTATGATTTCAAATGCCCAAGATATCTGTGAAATAAAATAAGAATAATTATTCCTTTAATTAAGTTATTTTTTTAATTAACTGAAAAACATATAAATAAAGTACCTCTCAATTGGATACGTCCATCAATAATAAATGGGTCCTCCTAATTTTGCTTCCTCTACCAAATGCATAGTCAAATGCATCTTGACATAAAAAAATTACAGAGGAAAGATCATCTCCATTGCACAAAAGTTCGGTACCAACCTCTCCTGAAGGCTGTCAAGATGAAATGGATGTAGAGATTTCTCACATAGATTTTTGAAAAATGTGCAGAATTGGAGTATAATAATAGAAATTTTTTAGGTAATAATCTATGCAATGCCAATGGTAGTAACTGTTGTAACAAAATATGTGAATCATGATGTTTGAATCCATTTAACTTATGGTTATTCAAGTCAAAAAACCTGGAGCTGTTATCTGAATACACATTAGATACTTTTAAATTCATTAAAATTCGAAGGAATGTATCTTTATCCCTATTTTTCAATGAAAAAATTGTCAGAGTAAAATTTTAATTCTCATCTGGCCAGAGATCATGTTTTATATTCATTACTTGTATGCCTTTGAGAGAATTGAGATGATCCATCAACTTTCTATGCTCATTAAGCAATGTGAAAATCAAATTTTCAAAGATGTTCTTCTCAATATGCCTCACATCAAGATTATTCCATAACAAATTAAATTCCCAATACATATGTTTGAAGAATAAAATTTTTCTTCCATAGTTGTGTTCCAATTTTGTTTGATGATGCACTTCGGACCCGATTTCTAGTATCATTCAAATAACAAACATTACAAAATTTGGTATCCACATTTACATGTTGTGTCAATATTTTAGAACCAGTTTAACAACTTAGGAGGTGGTGTACGATCAATGAAACCATTAAATTTTGATCTGTTTAGCCGAAAGCTATGAGATGCATCAAGAAATCATCGATGGAAAAAGAAGCACCATTTTCTACTATGAGGTATCCATTTGGACTCAAAATAAATGTTACCAAAATGATATGCCAAACTCGTGTAAGTGTTCCAACTAGTTAAATTACTAAGCAGTGGGAAGTCACTAATGGTCCTCATTAATGTAGCAGGCATTTTGAACTTTGTTTTATAATAAGCATCAAATGTCTCAACACCATTGCTCCAAAACTCCTACAATTCATTAATTAAAGGCTATATGTTTACATCAATTTAATTTCCAGGAATTTTTTATCCAAGAATAATCATTGAAATGATAAAAGTTGTTTGTTTCAATGCATCCATGGAGGCGTATTGTAAGGGATCAAAACAACTGGCCAAATGCTATAATTGGTAGTCAAAGTCTCAAATGGGTTGAATCCATCAGTAGACAATACCAATCGAACATTCCTAGGATCAGACGATATATGTATATGTAATGAATAAAATTTATTCCATGATTTTGAATCTCATGGATGTCTCATTAACCCATCATTGTTATTATCTACAGAATTCCACTTCATGTGATGAGTGGTTTTCGATGACATGAATAATCTTTTCAATCAAGGCTTTAAGGGAAAGTAACACAAAACCTTTGTAGGTGTGTTCTTTTTATTGTTCTTCATGAAAATATGTTTATTCAGACATCCAACATTACTTATTATGTTTCAGCTAGAGGATGAATATTTTTTACAATCTTGTCTAGTTGAACCCACTCACCAATAAAGCAAACAACTATTGGGACACACATCTATTTTTTTATAATTCAAACGTAGCATGTTAAAGACTTTTTTCATATCATAAAAAGTCTCAGGGATGATTCCATCAAGAAATGCATTACGCAAAAACTCAAATATCATGGACACTGAATTATTTGTAATTCCACATAGACATTTGATATGGTACATGTTTAGCATAAAGGAATTCATTGAATATTTCAAACATCCACTACAACACTCTTGATTTACATCATTAACTGAATCATGAAACATGTTTTCCTCAGTGAAGGTTTATCTTACATTATTCTCCACATAATCATGAGGACTATCAACTGATATTATTAAAATCTTGATATGGTTGTCCTATATTCTCAAAAACATCACTTTTCACATTGTTATTTGTAGCACCCTCATCTGGTTGTACTGATATGTGTTGATGTTGATAGTGGTGTCTTGAAGTGCCAAATTCATCATTTATAAGGATTTTCATTTCATTTTCCATTATTGTCGAAGTTGGGAGGTCATTTTTGGATTGACATCAGTGCTCAACCTTTCTGTAACATTCGATTATCTATGCCAAATCCAACAGAAATATTGACCAGAGAATTGCTTCAATATTAAAGGTTGATAAACCTCATCTCTCTTCAACCTTCTTATAAATTTACTTTGAGGACATGGACATTTTATTCTCCCTTAAATGGGTCGATTAGAAATTGGAAAATCTAAAAAATCATTCAAACCCTTAACATATTGAGGTGTATTGTTCGGTAATATGATTGAGCTTTTATCCATGTCTGTCACAATGTGCCTACACAATATTAACAAGAATAAAAACACATAACTATTACTAAATAGGGAAAAAGCTTCATATATAATAGTTGAAAAAATATATAAATTTTTTAAATAAGGATTTCCTACATAAATTCATAGGGAACATAATAAACCCACCCACTAGAAAACCTACACTTGCAAATTAAAAATATCAATAAAAGAAGACAAGAACAAGGATATTATCCCTATAGTTTCTTGAATGTCATGCTACACCAAAACGGATGGACAAACATATGATGTCATAACATTGATATAACTAAGGTAAGGGATTGATAAATCATTTGATAATTGAATAGAAGCTTGGGATATGAAATGGAAACCAACTATTACATTATACATGACTCACTACTTTAGAAAATACATGGGTATCCAAGATGAAGAACATACCAGGAATCATCAGGTTAAAGGATTCATGGCTAGGGTAGAAGAATCAAAGGTTTATAAGTAAGGTATTTAATTTTGTAGACTCAAAGGAAACAAGAAATTATAGAGGTAAATGAAATAATGTATATTAAATTTTTTCTAAAATAAATCCTAAAATAACATTGAAAAGTATTGATGCTAATATAATGTTTCAATTTAAATTTAATTTTGTTTTAATTATAGAAAGTGGGAAAACCTATTAAATCCATTGTCTTGTGGAATTCATATGAAATATTCAATCCAAAAAAATATACAATAGGGGTAGTATTAAATGTTGTGTGTATTAATAATTTTTTCCTACATTTTATGTTATTGGTGGCCTTGAATCAGGATTCAAAGGGTTGGGTATGGTTTGGGGTTGAGAATTTTAGAACATGTGGGGTATCATGGTGAAGTGTTATGGGTAGCAACATGTTGTGACCCTACATGTGATTAAAATTTTCAGATCTGGGGCAGATCATGTAACATCAATGGGGGTTGAAACAAAATGTAGAGCTCTGGGGTAGATCATAGAACATCCTTGGTGATCCACTATAGTCTTGGAGGGGGTCCACTTTCTCTAACCACCACTATCATGCATGGGGTTTTTTATATTTTAATTTTGATTTTTAAAAATTAAATTTTTTCTTCCACGTATATGACTAGG
Source organism: Viscum album (assembly GCA_963277665.1). Lineage (NCBI taxonomy): Eukaryota > Viridiplantae > Streptophyta > Magnoliopsida > Santalales > Viscaceae > Viscum > Viscum album. The sequence continues at coordinate 1,669,582,989 of OY728160.1, forward strand.
AAATAATAGAGACGAGTCATTTGGGAATGTTTCATTACACCCATTCTTTATATTTATAAAATCTTCTTCAATTTCATATTGAAAAGTCATTAATTGATTTGGACTTTTAGATGGTAGGATAACCTCATTAAAAAATCAATCATTGTTATCTTATTTTTGTTCAATGGAATATCAATCCAATTACCTAACTTTGGTATTTTGATAGGGTTGGGATTATATGTTTATTTAGGATAAATAATATGAATATATTTTTGTGGTTAACTTTTAATGATAATAAGTAGGTGATAGATATATTTTTTCTCTATGCATTACTTGTTTTCTATTTTTTGTGGTTAATATATTTTTTGTCATGTAGAAGGTATATAAGATGTCTATTTGTGGTTGGGGAAAGTTCTTGGTGATGAATAGATGAAAACAACTCAACTTATAATATAATGAATCAATTATCATCTGAAAAACATGTTAATCTTAGGTTCCATATGAAGAAAGGAATATAATACTAATTTACTAGAAGTCCATAACATACATTTAATATCAATTAAATGTTCATTGAATAAAGAAAAAACAATACATATTGAATTTCTAGTGATTTATATGTTTTTTTATTCTAATATGATAAAGTCATGAGGGGTTATATATCACTGTGTCCCTAGGGATTGTAGTATTTGGATGTCCTAGGCTACTGACTAACCAAGAGGGTTGGAAAGTATTATGAATTCCATTTAATTATCCACTATGGTAAAATATTAAAGTAAAGAACTCAATAATTGTAAGTAGTATATATAAAAATATTTAAATTGATGTATAAAACAGAATTTATTTTTTTTTTCAATATAAGGATTAATCTGGGGTATATAAAAATTACATCCAAACTGATAATTTCATATACAATAAAACTAAAATAGATAGAAAATAATATAATAAAATATCTCAAGATGACATAAAAACATATAAAATCAACAAGATGATGTCTCCTAAATTCACCTCATACCTAATTAGAGTTTTTACCCTAACTGCATCACCATAAATTTAGTATGTATTAACTCAAGTTGGGTATATATAGGATTTATGAAATAATTCCAATAAACCATTAAATAACCCAAAAAATGACAAATTTAAATTTTATCATATATTATAGGGGTAGGATTTTAAATTATTTAATGAAATCATAAAAAGATCATCTTTGATGAATTTTTCAAAAACCAAGTCTCCCATAGAACATGAATACCAATATTAGTGAATGCTGCGGGATCCAATAACAACCCACCAAGGACAATGGTATCAAAAAACATGGCTCATGTAAGTTTTATACCAAATGCATGGAAGATAGAATATCCCCATCAAACACATGAAATATAAGAAACATCTTACCAAACACAAGGCCTATCCAAAATCATGGATCAAATAATTTCATATAAGGTCAATTCCAAATACATTACCTCTTGTAATATTTCATAATAGATGAAATTCACATAATAAAAAGATTAATGATTTAATATCAAAAACACAGGTTTCTGATTCAATACTTGATGATCATAATTACTCTATTGATATTGTATTGAAATAGTTAATTTATTTATAAAAAAATTAATTATAAAATTAATTTTATTTAAACTATTATTTCTTAAAAAAATCCAGCATGCATATTTATAAAAACCGACTACATTTTAACTCTTAGTTTTAGATATTCTATTTTTATAGATATTAACTCTATGTCATCCAATATATTTTTACATTATATTCATTACATTATAAATTCCAAAAATAATTCCTTTCATAATTTATACACATCATTATAGAATCACAATAACCCCTGAGTAAAGAAATTAAATCAATATGATTAGTTTTACACCAAATAAAATATATTTTCACGTAGAAAATAACTTCTATAAAACTGATTTTACAGATAAACATGTAATTTCTGAAATTTTTTTTCATAAATTACCTATGTTATCACATCAATATTGTGAAATTATATAACAATAAACTACTATTTATAAAAAACACAATCAATATTCAAGTCATTTTCCAGTAACACCCATCATAATCACTAACTCAATCGTAGAGTCCTAAAAAATAGAATATATATAACGTGTAAGAATACATGTAGATTTAGTAGGATCCTACCCAAAACTCAAGTGAAAGATTTTGGATAAGAATAATAATATCTTAGAAAATAAACAAGAAAAAAACCATTTCCAATAGGGGTTGAGAGACGCGCTGAGGGGTGGTGAGGTGCGCTGAGGGGCGGAGAGATAGGGTCAAGACCAGCAAAGGTGTGGTGAGCATGGTCGGGGTTAGTGAGGAAGGGGGGCATAGGACTTTAGAGGATGGAGGGGTCAGGAGGAAGAAGGGGCGGTAAACTTTGTCAGGGGTAGCAATGGGTTGTGGCGAGCACTGGTCTTCGGGGGTCACAGAGGTCATGGGGAGAAGGGGGGTCTCATGGGGGTCAGGGGGAAGTCTCTTCACTATTAAAAAACATGGTGTAGTAGCAGATTACTAAAAACCACCACTAAACCCTTCTTAAAAAATTAGGTGTGGTTTAGTAAACCGCCACTAATAGACCACTTCTAAGGAATATTTTTGTTTTAGTGATCAAGGTGATTCTTTACCAACTCACGATGTCGACACACTTCCTTTCCACCAGGGAGTAAATTTTAGTGGAGTGTTTGCGGATGTTGTACATACAAGGGATCATTTTCCTTCATGTGGTTCCCCAAATGATTTTCTATGATCATGATGTGTAGTTTACATCATGCTTTTCGAGGGGCTTGTAGAAGAAATTTGGTGCCCCGATGAGGATGAGTATTGCCTTTCACCCCCCAACCAATGGGATACCTAAGAGCACTATCCAGGTGTTTGAGGGGATGATAAAGGCGTGGGAGTTAGACTTTGTTTAGAGCTTGGAGGATCACCATAATTTGGAAGAGTTTCCGTAAAATAATAGAAAAAAATCTACCATCATCCTATAATCATTTGATGCCCTATACGGGAGACACTATAGGTCACCCATTTAATGAATGGAGATTAGAGAGTCATCTTTGGTGGTCCCAATGTTGGTGTATGTTTCAATGGTGAAAATCCATGTCATCCATTATTGGATTAGGATGACACAAACTAGAAATAAAATTTATGTGGATTTCCATCACAACCATTTGGATTTCACATAGGGTGACCACATTTTCCTAGAGTCTCCCCATGGTGAGGATTGTAGAGGATTTGTCTCAGAGGCATGTTATACTTCAGGAACATCAGGTCAATAAAGATTGTACCAAGGATTTAGAATTTTTCTTATCACCACAACCTACACCCGTAGTTGGAGTGGGTGCACAACATATTTCACATGTAACGACTTAGGAGATAAGTGCATGTCCATATGTACATCATTGAATTGGGTAAGATATAGATCATGTTTTGGGCAACCGTTGATGAGAAATTGGTGGTGATTGAGGATCAGATGGTGTGAACTCTTTGTGGATGGACAATCCCTTTGGTTCACATGTTGTGGTAGCATGGAAACAGGATGGGGAGTTCCTGGGAACCGGAGATCCATGTGAAGGATCAGTATCCCATGTTTTTTCCTAGAATTTTATTTTTTATGAACAAAATGAATGTTACATATTATTATGTAGAGAACCTATTTTTCCATTTAATATTTTTAAAATTTTCTATAAATATTTATAGAGCTGGGATTTGAGACGACATGCAATTCCAAGGCCTGATTTTCTATAAAATATATTTTTTAAAATATTCCATATATTTTATATTGCTTACATAGCTTCTTAAAGAAAATAGAATAACACTAAAAAAATTGATCATGTCCAAAACTTGAGACCATATTTGAGTCCAAAACATGGTTTTTTCCCAAAGAGCAACATAAATGTTTCAGTGTGGGATGTTCTGAACCCTCACTTATTGGCAGTTTCTTTAAAGAATTAATATTTTAGTTAATTAATTAATTAATTAGTTTAATTTCATCTCAAAAGATAAATCTATAAGTGTCCTGTAAGCCTAATTTCTATAGGTTTGGACTCATAATCTAATGTTTCTGGTGATATATCTTTTACCTATTCCTTTAGATAATCTTAATCAAACGATGATAGAACTATAGATTGGATTAGATAAGGCATAAAGAATGTATCAGCCACATTAAAAATCATTAAAAGACATGTTATTCTTCAAAAATAGATCCAAAATTGTGTTAGGAATTTTCTATTGGTCTTTTATACCCATGATTAAATATATTGATTAGATTGATCATTTTTTTGATCTCCCACATTGTTCATCCTTTACATGCACTTGAGTACATAAATCTATGTTTATTTAATGTTTTTTCAAATATGAAATCCCTATTATTGAAATATTGGACACAAATTCTTGGCCTCGATCAATTTACATTTTATATTGTGAATTTTCCTTGTTAATTTGAGTTATTCATTAATTGGATCAATGTAGTCCGTGTTCGACCTTACTGAGAGGTACTGGGATCGATCAGACCATCGGAATCAAGGAAGATCAACAAACCAAGAATGGTTTGATGAACTGACCACAAATTCAAGATTATTGTGATTCATAGATGATAAATTTGATGGAATTATATCATAAAATTGATGTAGTAAGGAATGATGGTGTGAGGAATGTATGAAGAAAACCTCAAAATGAATGATTGTAATTTTTACGTGAACTATGGTCTTGAACCATAGTTTCTAGTTTGATCCACATATTTTTTCATTATTTAGCATCACATATGAAGAAATTTTATTATATTCATGCTTGGGTATTGGATATAGTATTTATTTTGAAATAATTACTACATGTTGTGTTCAATGATGAAAAAAGGATGTGTAGACCCCTTATCAATGATGCTTGGGTTACCAAAAAATTTAATATGACATGGTGGGTAGTCTGCACTAGATCGCGGTGTACTCTATCCTAGTTAGACAAGCTGTGAGATAGGTCACATAGATGAGAACCCATGTGGTAGTACACAGGGGAATGTATATGTTTGAATACAATGATACAAGGACATGACAAGAAGGGCATGATCCAAGTCCCTGTTAGCTAGGACATCACATGTAGTCCACCTACATGGTGTATAATAGTACATTGGATGGAGCTGTGTCCTTCCAGGGAGACACCCAAGATGTGGAGTGGGACCACAAACATTGTGATTCTACACACATGTTGTGTAACCCTTAATCTAATTTAAAAAACCTTCAATCACCTATATTTCCTTCATTTGAACATACATTTTGTCCCACGAGTATCCTCTCTTAAGTGTTTTTTGCAAAAAAAATTTGCTGGTTCCATTGGATGTGGATTTTGAGATACAATATGGAATGTTTCAGGAATGGTACCTTTTGTATAGATTCTTGATAGAGGTTATGATCCGGCATGATCACCAAATTTCACTTTCTAAGGGGAACCCTCTTTTGGGGTTGGGAAAGCATCCTTGATGGCCCTTGGTAGATCCATCCTACTAGGTTCGGTATGGGTCCTTTAATTCCCAATTTGAACCCTCCAATGGGGTACGACATGATTCCTCGACGACATAGAGTGTAAAACTTTAGCCAGACTGGTCATGGATCGCCAAATTTTTATGTTGATCCCTCCTACGAGGAATGGAACGGGTCCTCATTGACCTTGAGTGGAACCCTCTAGTGAGGATGTGTGTGGGTTCTCAACCTTCAGAGTGGAACCATCCTATCATTCAAGGGTATGGGTCCTCTGCATAAATTATGACCCCAACTTTGATACATAGTGATGATACATGGTTTGATATTTCTTTTAAATCATGAGGAAGATTTCCACTTTCCCCACTATGACACATTTTTGAGATACGGCCAAACTTATGCAGGAGAGCCAGTGTCGCCCAAAGAGGATAGTTTTATGGTTTGGTAAATGAGTTCCATATACTTGTGTGTATAGGGTAGATGAGTGAGATAGTAGGCATCATTTGTAACACCCCAGGTAAATAAGGAATATGACATTTTCATATTTATCCATATTTTTGAATAAAATATTAATATGATTTTAAAGGGGACGCTATTCTCGATGGCGTACCCAACACGCAACAACGATTTTCTTGGGAATCTTACGTTGCACTCTAATAATAAAATAATATTATTTTAAATGGTAGTTAACATGTAACCGTTGTAATGGCGGGAATGGATAGAAATAACTAAAATATGATTATATATGTTCTTAAGTATTTTTACATTTATACAATAAAAGATAAAGGCTTAAAATACGGAAAGAATTAAATTTTAGGCGTATATGCCCTAGTTTTCACTAAAGGTTCACTTATAACCTTTTGATGGAGAACCGTCATTAAATATAGTTTTGTTCACTCTTAAACATTCTTTTGGACCAAATAAAACTCTTATTAAGAATCAGGACATCAAAATTTACTTTGTGTAAATTTTTGGTATCTTTCCGATAAAGTTCATTTTTTTAATGAATAGTATAAAATGTTGTATTTTAATTCAAAACCACTTTTTAATCTAATTTATTTATATGATTAGATTATATTTTGAATTGGTTTTAAAGTGAAATTAGAAAATATTTTTACCATTAAATCCAATAGTGGTCGTTGGAATCAATTTCACTTTGAAATCAGACTTAAACTAGTGTCAATCTTTTGATACTTATTGTTTCATAAAACACGCTATTTGTCATGATAGCGGGAATTAATTATTAAATTAATTAATGTGACTTATATGTTTTGAATTTTGTAAAAAGGACTTAATTTTTGAATTCAGAATATCAAATATAGCTTAGGGTGAATTTTTGGTAATTTTCTGAAAAACTTCAATTTTTGATGAATAGTGAAACCACTAAGTGGTAATCAAGCAAACTGATTTTTCAGTTAAATGAAATTTTACCACTAATGTGTATTGAATTTTGAAAATCCGACATACATGGTTGTCATTAAGAAGTAAAATGTGGTTCAATGAGATTAAAATAATTTTTTGGTGAATAGTAACTTATTAAGTTTTTAATCGCGATTAGTGGTAATTAGTGTAGTTTAAGGTATAAATAATGCTTTAATGATATGAAATGAACTAGACACATGTCCCAACCTTATTGGTTGTGTCATGGCCGACCACGAAAAGCCATGGGTCAACTTGAGGACCCCATGGATCCACTTTGGTTGGGAAATGACATAAATAACATTTTATTTAATGTAAAAGTAAAATTGACACAAACATGATATGTTTTACTAAAACAATTTTTATGAAGGGTTATACAAGTCATATTTTTGATTATAAATATTAATTGGAAAGCTAAAAAGATTTCCTACATCATAGTAATTTTTTTATAATTTTTAGACATTAAATAAATTAAATTATTTATGACATCATAATGATGCAGTGATGACATTATTATTTAACGATTAAAATAAAATGGAAATATAATGTAATATATATGAACTACACATGTCCAAAACATATTTGATGAGTGGATTTCGAAGCCTAATCACCTTATCCACGAATTATATCAATGTGGGACCTTTTTAAACCGAAACACATTTTCAAATAAAGTAATATTTATTTACTTTCCAAAAGTGCCCCTCCTCTCCTCTTATAAAAGGCCCCCACCTCTACCTCTTTTCACACACTTCTCAGGCCTTTGGCTCGGCCAAACCCTGCCCATTTACTCTCTCCACATCCCTCTCCTCATCCTAGAGGATTCCCTTTGGGAAGAATCCTTTCAAAGGAAGCCTTTAGTCTCAAATGAAAAGGAGTTACACTTTTAAAGGTAATTCATTCTCTCATGTTCATTTGTTTTATTTTGCTTCTCCAACCCCCTAAACTCTTTTTATTTATTTCTTTTGTAACAAAACCAGTATCTTAAATATACTAGGATTTTGTTATAAGATTTATTCGAGCTATACTCTCACACAACTACATAAAATGGTTAAAGAACATACGGTTTCCGTGGATGGTGAAATTCTGCCTCCCGAAACGATGATTGTTCAATACTCATTTAACACCTTCAAAGGTGGCCATTATGATGTCACTATTTTTATATATGATATATAATATGTTTATGTTTTCCTTATGCTTCTGTATTTTTCATTTTTTTCTTACCTTTATGGCTTCCATTATGGGTATACGCGATATCTTCATTTAAGGAAGCGCGGATTACCGCCCCCTCAAAGTGATTTGATTCGTTAAATACCATATGTGGGATGTATAAAAAATGGAAATATGATATTATATATGATATTATACTGGAATTATAATATACCTTTATATCATTATTTTTCCATTCTATAAAATACGAAATAGAAATGAAAGTAGCGTTCATGCGTATGTACGGCTTACCGTCTCCATGAACGGTGCATTTCATTTCTTACCTCTAAATGATTATGTAATGTTATAAATGCATGCATGTACTGGATATATATGACATATATGATATCTACATCATGAATACAATTCTGGATATAATAAACATTTGGCCACACGAACAACATGTAATTCTAAGAAGTCCACTTTCGACTTAAGAACCAAATATCGACAAAACAATAATTATTAACTTAATGATTACATGGTGTTTATAACAAGGAAATAAGTGATATAAAAGGAATAATAAGCTTGAAAAAGGTTCTTAATCAAGTAGAAATTAACTCAAGTTTATTATTCAGGAGATTAAAGAACGATCGAGTCAAGTCGGACCCGAGGTAAGGGATCCTACAACTCTCTTTCTTTTTAAGTACACTCTTTTATGTCATTTCTTTTAAGCTCATATTTCTTATGATTGGAATGTTCTTTTATATTACTCCTACTGTAATTTTTATTTTCATGTGATTAGAGACCCTATTCCCTCTCATCAATCCATTTTGGAAGTTTTGAGTGGCGCCGTTAGGCTGCCGAACTTTCGTAAGAGATCTAACCTCTCTTTCTTTTTAAGTACTCTCCTTTATGTCACTTCTTTTAAGCTCCTATTTGTAATGTTGGGGGATGTTCTTTTCTATTCCTCTTTATGTAAATATTATTGTAATGTGATGAGATACCCTATTTGATCTCATCAATACATATTCAGAAGTTTTATGTGGCGCCGTTAGGCTGCCGAGAGTTCGTAAGGGATTTTTCATCTCACTTTTATTCCCGTGAGATTTGTGCTACATTTGCCACAAATTCCATTGAGTGGTGTATGTACTGCCCATTATTATACTCTTTGTGTAATATACTTTTTTTATGAGTATTTACATCAATGATCTATTGTCCTTCTTTCATGGGGTGTATGTTTTGAAAGATACCCATGTCGGTAAAGGAACCTTTCACCCTCCTTTTTTTAAAAGACTTCTTTTGTTGGGTCTTTTAATTTAAATATTGTTATGTTGGGATATGTTCTCATATATCCTTATTGATGTAAATTTTATGTCCATGTGATGAGATACACTTTTTATCTCTCATCAACTCATTTTTGATGTGATGTCGTTAGGCTGTCAAGGGAACTTTTTAACCCAATTTCGATTTACATCAATGATCTATTGTCCTTCTTTCATGGGGTGTATGTTTTGAAAGATACCCAAGTCAGTAAAGGAACCTTTCACCCTCCTTTTTTTTAAAAGACTTCTTTTGTTGGGTCTTTTAATTTAAATATTGTTATGTTGGGATATGTTCTCATATATCCTTATTGATGTAAATTTTATGTCCATGTGATGAGATACACTTTTTATCTCTCATCAACTCATTTTGAGGTGATGCCGTTAGGCTGTCAAGGGAACTTTTTAACCCAATTTCGATTTCTTTGGGTTCAACATGTAGTCATTGAATATGTCATCCATTTAATATGTGTGAATGACCTTTTATTGTTTTACACTTAATATCCACTTACATTGGGTGTATTTATATTTGTCACACATATTTTGAGATTGATTTGTCCTTAATTTAAGGATACCTTCTTTATAAGGGATTTCATCACATTTGACATTTCTATTGAGGGTTCATTGTTGTTATGCACCAATTCACTCTTATATGGTGTATATACTGTCCTTTGTAGTATTATATCATGAATCATTTTATTCACATGATATTATAAAGTTCTGACTAAATGTTATTCCTCAATTATTGTATTCAAGTGTCTCTAATTTTGGTAAAACCCCTTTTACCAGAATATCGTTTTAAATGTTTTAATTATTTTTTTCTTATTAATATCCATGTTTTCAAAATGGTTTTAAGGATTTATTTATATGGATATTAATGGTTTAAAATGTTAAAAGCTTCAAGGTGGTATGGGAAACTTTGATTCAAAAATATCTTTATTAAATGTTTTAAATGGTTTTGGAAATGGTTTCTTTTTGAATAGATTCATTATTTCAATATCCTAAAATGTTATATTGTGATTGAAATGTGGAAATGTTATGTTTCCTTTATTCATGTTTATGTGATACGATTATGTTATGGTTCTTGGGCATTGTTATGAAGAACGGGTGGTTCCGTGATAAACTAAGGGCGGGTGAGCCCGATATAGCTCTCCAATGAATAGGGTAACGCGAAGGAGTGAAACGTTAAGGTTTCTCCGAAGAGATTTAGGGAATATACTGTGATGGGTATTCCAAACATAACCAAGAGGGTTACTCCCTACGTAAGAATGTTATGAATGCCTCAAGTTACCTTTATGTCATATGTTTCCTATGATTTATTCATGATTTGATATGCCTATGTTTTATGGGTAAAGTATGATTTCATTCTTATGTATATATGAACTCATGTTTCCTTTCCATATTTTTATAACCCTTACTGAGCTTTTTATGCTCATCCCAAGTTTTTGAAATGCTTTTCACAGGTCAAGGGAAAGGTACATGATGTGACGGTGGTGTCAAGGATGTGTCAAGAAAGAATCCGTGTTTTATTTTAAATAGGTTTCCATTGATGGGAAGAATGAACATTGTCTTTTATGTAACCACTTTGTTCAAATGTGGAATGTAATTCAAGTTTCATGATCTAATTCTCTAAAACTCTAAACCTGAAAAGATCCTCAATGTGTAATCTTATAATAACTCATGATTAAGTAAGGTTTAAGGCTGGGGCCTTATAGTTGGTATCAGAGGTCTGTTTAGATAACTTTAGAGGTTAGGGTATTCTTTAAGCATAATTGACAATTACCATAATGTTTAGGATTTCAGAAAGAGTCTTAGTTTTAGATAAAGTGAATGAGTAAGTATATATTATTTTCTATCTTACTCATTAGTACATGATGGTTTTGTTGATATACTCACACTGACATTTCTATTTTTAGTGAATGGATGGATCTGGCAGGCACCAAAGAGACAACAGGTTTGAAGGAAACTGTGGTGGTTCTCTGATTAAGATACTAGATAAAATGAAGTATTCAATGAGGAAACTCATGGTTGTTCTAAACCAAATATCAAGGATTCATGATCAACCACTTCATCCTTGGTGAGTTCTCTAATGCATCAGGTACGAGCTGGCCAATTCGATGTGGAAATTCAGGTAATAATCATTAAGGTAACCATTAGAGTTTATATGATCCTTACTTTTTAGGTAATTATGGGTTACTCTATGATATGATGGAAAATGAAAGGAATGAGATAAACTTGAGGTTAAAATATGTTATGATTATTCATGAAGATTTTATCTCATTTTGGGGAATGTTTTAAGAATTATATAGTTTTGGAAAAAGGACAACACACAGACCGTGTGACATCCCGTCGTGTCGGACAAAGCTGCGAGAATCGAACCCACAACCAATGTGCGACTGGTATTTATCGCCTACCACTAGACTACGTGAAGTCCTTGGTTAGTTTGACTGATTCATTCTAGTTATATAATTTTATGAATTATGAGTAAGTTGATTTTGGGTTATTTTTGAAAATGATTAACCTATCATGGAGGATATGTGATTAGGTTAATTACTTTTCAATGTGAGACTTTAGGAGCAACTGATGTTGTTTGGAGATAAATGTTACGATTTAACTTGGAAGACTATGTGACTAAATCCTTCAAATATTTGGGTTTCAATCTTATATTGGTTTACTTTGAAGAATTTTATGGACAAATTGATTATAGAATGGTCCTCATTGAACTTTGGGTTTTGTTGGACAAATTTTGGAGATTAAGAATAGATTTTCTTTTTATAAAGGGTTATACTTTTCGGGATTATCTGATCTTGTACTAGCCTTTTTGGTTTTGGATTTGGTTAATGTCTAAAGACATGGGAAGTATATAGTTATATTTTGTGGATTAGGTGATTTTCTAGAAGTTGATTATAGTACTCTTAATGTGAACAAGTCTTCCTAAATACTCATCTTTTAGAGAAAATATTAGTTTGTGTAAGGAATCTAATAAAGGTTGAAAGTCAATATGATAAGTGATTATGTTTACTTATGAATAAATTCCTCAATAAAATGTAACTTAAAACAAAAATGTTGTCTATTAACTTTTCCTACTGGGGAATCATATACCGTTTAACCCATCACAAGTTTGTGATTTTCTCATGGTTAACTTTCTCCTAAACATGTTTTCTATCACTCTCCATCAGAACATGACCCTTTTTTTCCTCCATGTCCATATTTTCATACTTGGAATCCTAGTATGGGTTAACTCGGGTTACCTTTGTACTTATCTTTCTTTATTTTAAAGTGTTTGTTTTACCGACTTTTGTCCGATGTGGGACGTTCAAGGATGTTTCCAAGCGCAATTTTAAAATTGCGAGGACGCAATTCCCAAAAGGGGGGAAGGATGTAACATCCCAGGTAAATAAGGAATATGACATTTTCATATTTATCCATATTTGTGAATAAAATATTAATATGACTTTAAAGGGGACGCTATGCTCGATGGCGTACCCAACACGCAACAACGAGTTTCTTGGGAATCTTACGTTGCACTCTAATAATAAAATAATATTATTTATAATGGTAGTTAAAATGTAGCCGTTGTAATGGAGGGAATGGATAGAAATAACTAAAATATGATTATATATTTTCTTATGTATTTTTACATTTATACAATAAAAGACAAAGGCTTAAAATACGGAAAGAATTCAATTTTAGGCGTATATGCCCTAGTTTTCACTAAAGGTTCACTTATCACCTTTTGATGGAGAACCGTCATTAAATATAGTTTTGTTCACTCTTAAACATTCTTTTGGACCAAATAAAACTCTTATTAAGAATCGGGACATCAAAATTTACTTTGTGTAAATTTTTGGTATCTTTCCGATAAAGTTCATTTTTTTAATGAATAGTGTAAAATGTTGTATTTTAATTCAAAACCACTTTTTAATCTAATTTATTTATATGATTAGATTATATTTTGAATTTGTCTTAAAGTGAAATTAGAAAATATTTTTACCATTAAATCCAATAGTGGTCGTTGGAATCAATTTCACTTTGAAATCAGACTTAAACTAGTGTCAATCTTTTGATACTTATTGTTTCATAAAACACGATATTTGTCATGATAGCGGGAATTAATTATTAAATTAATTAATGTGACTTATATGTTTTGAATTTTGTAAAAAGGACTTCATTTTTGAATTCAGAATATCAAATATAGCTTAGGGTGAGTTTTTGGTAATTTTCTGAAAAACTTCAATTTTTGATGAATAGTGAAACCACTAAGTGGTAATCAAGCAAACTGATTTTTCAGTTAAATGAAAGTTTACCACTAATGTGTATTGAATTTTGAAAATCCGACATACATGGTTGTCATTATGAAGTAAAATGTGGTTCAATGAGATTAAAATAATTTTTTGGTGAATAGTAGCTTATTAAGTTTTTAATCGCGATTAGTGGTAATTAGTGTAGTTTAAGGTATAAATAATGCTTTAATGATATGAAATGACCTAGAAACATGTCTCAACCTTATTGGTTGTGTCATGGCCGACCAAGACAAGCCATGGGTCAGCTTGGGGACCCCATGGATCCACTTTGGTTGGGAAATGACATAAATAACATTTTATTTAATGTAAAAGTAAAATTGACACAAACATGATATGTTTTACTAAAACAATTTTTAAGTAGGGTTATACAAGTCATATTTTTGATTATAAATATTCATTGGAAATCTAAAAAGATTTCCTACATCATAGTAATTTGTTTATAATTTTTAGACATTAAATAAATTAAATTATTTATGACATCATAATGATGTAGTGATGACATCATTATTTAACGATTAAAATAAAATGGAAATATAATGTAATATATATGAACTACACATGTCCAAAACTTATTGGATGAGTGGATTTCGAAGCCTTATCACCTTATCCACGAATTATATCAATGTGGGACCTTTTTAAACCGAAACACATTTTCAAATAATGTAATATTTATTTACTTTCCAAAAGTGCCCCTCCTCTCCTCTTATAAAAGGCCCCCACCTCTACCTCTTTTCACACACTTCTCAGGCCTTTGGCTCGACCAAACCCTGCCCATTTACTCTCTCCACATCCCTCTCCTCATCCTAGAGGATTCCCTTTGGGAATAATCCTTTCAAAGGAAGCCTTTAGGCTCAAATCAAAAGGAGTTACACTTTTAAAGGTAATTCATTCTCTCATGTTCATTTGTTTTATTTTGCTTCTCCAACCCCCTAATCTCTTTTTATTTATTTCTTTTGTAACAACACCAGTATCTTAAATATACTAGAATTTTTTTATAAGATTTATTCGAGCTAAACTCTCACACAACTACATCAAATGGTTAAAGAACATACAGTTTCCGTGGATGGTGAAATTCTGCCTCCCGAAACGATGATTGTTCAATACTCATTTAACACCTTCAAAGGTGGCCATTATGATGTCACTATTTTTATATATGATATATAATATGTTTATGTTTTCCTTATGCTTCTGTATTTTTCATTTTTGTCTTACCTTTATGGCTTCCATTATGGGTATACGCGATATCTTCATTTAAGGAAGCGCGGATTACCGCCCCCTCAAAGTGATTTGATTCGTTAAATACCATATGTGGGATGTATAAAAAATGGAAATATGATATTATATATTATATTATACTGGAATTATAATATACATTTATATCATTATTATTCCATTCTATAAAATACGAAATAGAAATGAAAGTAGCGTTCATGCGTACGTACGGCTTACCGTCTCCATGAACGGTGCATTTCATTTCTTACCTCTAAATGATTATGTAATGTTATAAATGCATGAATTTACTAGATATATATGACATATATGATATCTAAATCATGAATACAATTCTGGATATAATAAAAATTTGGCCACACGAACAACATGTAATTCTAAGAAGTCCACTTTCGACTTAAGAACCAAATATCGACAAAACTATAATTATTAACTTAATGATTACATGGTGTTTATAACAAGGAAATAAGTGATATAAAAGGAATAATAAGCTTTAAAAAGGTTCTTAATCAAGTAGAAATTAACTCAAGTTTATTATTCAGGAGATTAAAGAACGATCGAGTCAAGTCGGACCCGAGGTAAGGGATCCTACAACTCTCTTTCTTTTTAAGTACACTCTTTTATGTCATTTCTTTTAAGCTCATATTTCTTATGATTGGAATGTTATTTTATATTACTCCTACTGTAATTTTTATTTTCATGTGATGAGAGACCCTATTCCCTCTCATCAATCCATTTTGGAAGTTTTGAGTGGCGCCGTTAGGCTGCCGAACTTTCGTAAGAGATCTAACCTCTCTTTCTTTTTAGGTACTTTCCTTTATGTCACTTCTTTTAAGCTCCTCTTTGTAATGTTGGGGGATGTTCTTTTATATTCATCTTTCTGTACATTTTATTGTAATGTGATGAGATACCCTATTTGATCTCATCAATCCATATTCAGAAGTTTTATGTGGCGCCGTTAGGCTGCCGAGAGTTCGTAAGGGATTTTTCATCTCACTTTTATTCCCGTGAGATTTATGCTACATTTTCCACAAATTCCATTGAGTGGTGTATGTACTGCCCATTATTATACTCTTTGTGTAACATAATTTTGTTTATGAGTATTTACATCAATGATCTATTGTCCTTCTTTCATGGGGTGTATGTTTTGAAAGATACCCAAGTCGGTAAAGGAACCTTTCACCCTCCTTTTTTTTAAAAGACTTCTTTTGTTGGGTCTTTTAATTTAAATATTGTTATGTTGGGATATGTTCTCATATATCCTTGTTGATGTAAATTTTATGTCCATGTGATGAGATACACTTTTTATCTCTCATCAACTCATTTTGATGTGATGTCGTTAGGCTGTCAAGGGAACTTTTTAACCCAATTTCGATTTATTTGGGTTCAACATGTAGTCATTGAATATGTCATCCATTGAATATGTGTGAATGAAATTTTATTGTTTTACACTTAATATCCACTTACATTGGGTGTATTTATATTTGTCACACATTTTTTGAGATTGATTTGTCCTTAATTTAAGGATACCTTCTTTATAAGGGATTTCATCACATTTGACATTTCTATTGAGGGTTCATTGTTGTTATGCACCAATTCACTCTTATATGGTGTATATACTGTCCTTTGGAGTATTATATCATGAATCCTTTTATTCTCATGATATTATAAAGTTCTGACTAAATGTTATTCCTCAATTATTGTATTCAAGTGTCTCTAATTTTGGTAAAACCCCTTTTACCAGAATATCGTTTTAAATGTTTTAATTATTTTTTCTTATTAATATCCATGTTTTCAAAATGGTTTTAAGGATTTATTTATATGGATATTAATGGTTTAAAATGTTAAAATCTTTAAGGTGGTATGGGACACTTTGATTCAAAAATCTCTTTATTAAATGTTTTAAATGGTTTTGGAAATGGTTTCTTTTTGAATAGATTCATTATTTCAATATCCTAAAATGTTATATTGTGATTGAAATGTGGAAATGTTATGTTTCCTTTATTCATGTTTATGTGATACGATTATGTTATGGTTCTTGGGCATTGTTATGAAGAACGGGTGGTTCCGTGATAAACTAAGGGCGGGTGAGCCCGATATAGCTCTCCAATGCATTGGGTAACGCGAAGGAGTGAAACGTTAAGGTTTCTCCGAAGAGATTTAGGGAATATAATGTGATGGGTATTCCAATCATAACCAAGAGGGTTACTCCCTACGTAAGAATGTTATGAATGCCTCAAGTTACCTTTATGTCATATGTTTCCTATGATTTATTCATGATTTGATATGCCTATGTTTTATGGGTAAAGTATGATTTCATTCTTATGTATATATGAACTCATGTTTCCTTTCCATATTTTTATAACCCTTACTGAGCTTTTTATTCTCATCCCAAGTTTTTGAAATGCTTTTCACAGGTCAAGGGAAAGGTACATGATGTGACGGTAGTGTCAAGGATGTGTCAAGAAAGAATCCGTGTTTTATTTTAAATAGGTTTCCATTGATGGGAAGAATGAATATTGTCTTTTATGTAACCACTTTGTTCAAATGTGGAATGTAATGCAAGTTTCATGATCTAATTCTCTAAAACTCTAAACCTGAAAAGATTCTCAATGTGTAATCTTGTAATAACTCAAGATTAAGTAAGGTTTAAGGCTGGGGCCTTATATCATTTATGGAATTTTTTATTTGGATACTCTCCTTCTTAAGGTGAGATATTATATGGGGATCCCCTTACTCACTCATTTGGAATTATTTTGACAGATCACATATATCATTCTTCTATATCCACTCCTTATATGTTTTACTCCCCTTATAAGAGAGGTAATGATGCATAGTGTATGCCACATGGTTTTCATGTTCATATTCTTTTATTTGGATGATTCAATACTCCTACTATAGGTGGATAAGATTCGACGAATTTTCATTTACTCACCACATCATATCCCATTTTGCTTGGACCATTGTTCTTTCTTTATTTAGTACGTTCTACAATACTACTTCACTGTACCATATGTATCTATAGTATTTATATCGTATTGTGTCACTTGCAGTTACCCCTTTATCTTTAGGGGTGTTCTAATGGGTATTTATATACTCACCCCTTCATAGGCTTTCCCCACACATATCATGCCTTATACAGACAACGATTAGTTCAACAATGACTAAGAGGTTACTTTTAAAAATGGGTTCTTAGACCATATATGGTGATTGTAGCTTGGGATTCTAGAGTTTGGATCACTTCTAGCTAGTCACTTATCAATTATTCTATTAGGTTGGGACACCTTTCTAGTTGTCTGTGTATTTTTCCCATTAATTTTATATTTACACTACTGTAGTTTTGAACTATCTATAGGTTCATTCATGTTTGGGTTTTTATAGTAGTGTTTCAAATTTTGAGATTTTATTCTAAACAATTTCTTATAGATGTATGTGTGTGTGTACAGGTAGATACGAAAAGTCCTCCCCATGTTATTTATTCCTTTAGAACTTGTCTTCACCATCCATCTAACAAATGAGGGCTTCGGGTACATGTAGCTTGAGCCCCAACTTGGGTTGGGTCATGATAATTACGAACTCAAATTTAAATGCATAAATTTTCATCAATTGAGATGAAGTTAAAAATTCAGAATAAAGAACCTATTGAGATAGTATTTATAAACAAAACACTACATGGTGTGAAGAATTTCTATTGTTTTTCAATTTGAGTTTGAAGCATATTTATTTAGGATTATTAAAGAGGAATTATTTGATTCAGTATATGAAAGTTATATTTTAATAGAAAAAAACTATAAAATATTACTAACATCAACATTATATACATGTTGAGAATATTGTTGATAAAGCTCTAACAAGTGTGATTTGAAGGTCAAAAGGCCATGCTTTGAAATAATGACTAATTTTCCAACATGAATGGGTATTGTCTACATGTCCAATAAATAGTATGAGTTCTAGAAATATATTGAGGAGCATAACCACACATTAAATTCTCCTGAGACCATGAATTAGATGAGTTCACAACGACACGTCAGTGATGCACAAAGAGATTAGTTGGATGTAAATGATAAATTTGGTCTTAAGCCTAATTAATCATTTTCACTTGTAATAGTTATTGCAAGTGGATCTGAGAGCCTTGGTTATAGACAAATGGAAAAATGAATTATTTATGGTCCAAAAGATAGAGTAATTTGATTCTAAGTGAATATTATCATATGATATATTCACTATAGAAGCAAGAAAGAAATAAAACATCCTTCTTATTCACTCTGAAACATGACATGTGTAGTAAAATTTGCATAATTTTTTGGGTTAATGAACAAATAAAGGTGTATTATTAGAATTTTGGGTATTTATCCATGTTTGACACTACATTCACACAAAAAATGTGTGCAGGTCTTTAGAACTGTCTGTAGTAATAATCTATCATTATAACACCATGACATTTTAATAAATGAACCTCACATTAGATAGTGTTTATGACATGTAACACTAATCCTAGAAATGAATATAACATCCCAATATAATATGATATATTAAATAATGTAAATAAATCCATATCATTAAATGCACACAATACATAGTGAGCATGTGTTTCAATCCAATATGATTTTCATTGAAATATTTCATTACACACAAGATCGAGTTTTACTAAATACTACTAATAATATTATATAAAATGAAAAAATTTCCCTAGAAATTAAATTGGTGGTTTTGAAATGTATTAACTGACTTATGAAAATATATGGTTTAATTAATTGGCTACCAATTTATTGGAAATGAATATAAAATCCAATTAAATATAATGGAAAATATTTTACAAAAAAAAATTATTTTTAACAACCAAAGGAATATTTTATAAACTAATAAAATTATTTATATGAATGATTGGTGAAAGAAGTTCAAATTAATTTATGTGATTAATAGAAAAACATGTTTACCAAGTGATAGAACATTAAAATTAAGGGGCCAAATGACCTATAAACTTTTCGAAAACCCATTGAATAGGAATATATCGACCTTATAACGTCCATTATATAATTGGGTTCATTATTTTATCCAATTTACATTGGAAAAAGATGTGGGAAAATCCCTTTATAAAAATATTACATGTTTTTCAATCACCAAACTTATAAAAGAACTCCCCCTATCCCCCTTTATCAAAATTGTAAAATAACTTTGGTTTGACCAATACCTACCCAAATGACTCTCAAAAATTCCTCCCATAATCTTATGATCCTTAATTTTCCACAAATTAATCTTAGGTAGGAATTATAACAATCCTATGGAGGGTACCCAAAGAAGAGGTAATGTTTCTCTAAAAGTGTTTATATTTTATTTCCATATCCACCTCCTTATTTTTTTTATATCATGAATATATTATAAATTTAGTTTTTTAAATATACGAATATGTTATTATGTAATTTTTTTGCATAAAAAATAACACATATTCATAAAATTAAATTTTAAATCATTTTTTGTGTGTGTTGAGGATTATTGCCAGGCGAAAAAATGTCGTTTGATTTCCCATTACAACCAATAAAGGATTAGAATAATGATTAGAATAATATTTATATAATATATATATATATGATATTAATTATTTATTTATTCTCCTGAAATTATTATATAACACCTACCTTAATTCTTTCTATTTTGTGGGAATATGATAACATCATGCAGGTGTTTGGTGGATTGCCACCTCATGAATCATTGTGTTTCATTCACGATTTACGTAGAATATATTATGAATGGTTTAAATAAAAATATGTCAAATATATAAAAAAAACAATTATAATTTATTGGTAATATATATATATATTATTTACTTTTCCTTCTTTCAATATGGAAAGAAAAACAAAAACAATGTTCATGCATATGTATGACATACCATCTCTATTAACCTTGAATTCCATTTCTATCACCAATTATTATGGATTTCACTAAAATATATATATAAAAAGTCTATAAGATATTTAAATAATTTTTCAAATTCTATATATTATAAAATAATGACCAAACTACGAAGAATAAAAAAATTGAAATTCAAAACATATTCACAAATAAGGCAATTAACAACCAAAACATTGAAAATAATGAATGATATTTAACAAATTGGTGACAAAATATTATAAAATGATCATGTATGATATAATAAATATTAATAAGGTTATATAAAAAATCAATAACATTATTAAAACAATTTTAGGAGAGGATGAAGAGCATTTAAAAAAATTGTTGTATGTTAAGGGAGTTCTTAACTCAAATTCAACCCATTGTGTTAAACATAAAATGTATTGATTATGTCATTATAAGGTTATGTGTGTACTAAAAGTTTATTATATTATGATATAATTATACTTTTTAAATTTTTATTTACATTGGATTAATATAATTAATTCATTGATTAATTATCACTTTAATGATTGGATCGTTTTTAAGGGTTTCTTTAACGACCACATTCTAATCGAGATTGTTTATTCTTGAATATAATTTGAAGAAAATTAATTAAATATTTCCATTTAATCCATTAAATTTTATATTCAACTGGTTACTATGAACCCTTTCATGTTATAGTAACAATTGTTTTCACTCATTGGAAATTATAATGTTTTAGAACGTTTTTCAAGAAAATAAACCATTATTTCCCTCTTCGGTGGTAAATATGTTTTACTCCAAAACCATGTTTTATAAAAGTGTTTTCAAAAATGTTTTTAATATATTATAATGGATTATAGATTTAATTTCTCCCATTTATAAAATTTAATTCTGTTTTAAATAAATTTTATGTTGTATTAAGAATAATATATGTTTGATTTTATAGAAAAAGTGAAATAAAAAAAAGATTTAATATGGAAAACAATAATAGAATTTCCCATAATCATGACCACTAATATGTTTTCATGAATATTTCATAATCATCAATTTTATCTTCAATAAATATTATTTTTAAAACTGGTTACAAAATTTGAGATTTATAAATCACTTTCAATGGATGTATTTTCAAAATGGTTTTCAGAATGAAAAGAATATTCTCCCCATGAATTTTATAAATATTTGTTATAGTACTTTTTTTAATCAATTAAAAAATCCCATTATTCTAAATTTGTGGGTTTACATTTTATTTACACCATCTTTATTTTTTCTATGGAAGGTTTATGATCATTTTTACTAAGGAATGTAATGGCATTTCAATACTTATCCCATTTGTTAGTCAATGAAATTCCATTGAAAAATTCACATTACTATGATCATTAAACATTACATTTCCCAAATATATTCACTTTGTTATCATGGATGTGTTTATTGACTAAAATATTTTCCATTTTTTTATTACGGTGTTTAATTTCATAGTTATTTGATTATCTATGGAAAAATTGATAAATATCTTTTATTTACTCGATAATGATATTTGATAGTACAAATGTTTTATGAATTAAATCATATATTTGATTTATGATAAATGATTTGTAATTGTATGAAATCATATGGGGACTGTTTAAATTAATCCCTTTAATGCATGGGTAGTCTCATGATATGAAATCAATTAGACACAAACCCTTAGAGTTTGTAGCCATGAATGTTTTAAACTAACCTTTTAATTTCTTAAAAGTATTATGTTTTAAACTATATTATAAATGGTCATGATGGTAAATGTTTCATGTACATGAGAAACATGTTGTATGACAATTAAACATCACCTTCATCCATAATTTCAGTTATTATTATCCATGGTATTTTCAATATGGAAAAATATATAAATGCATTTCACTCATAGTTCATTAATTAAATGGAATATGTTATATGTTTTTTACTTAGCCATATTGATTATTCCTTATCTATTAATTTATTCATGTTATTTAAATGCAGTGTGTGTTTATTTATTTACCTTATATATTTATTATGCCTTATCTATTCTTGATTTCATTTTATTTAAATGGAATCTATCTTTAGATAGTGACATTTCTATATTTATCATGCTTATTGATTCATGATTGTTTCTGTGATACATAAAAAATACTGAGAATTTGAGCACACCATTTTTTTTCTTTTTCTAGGATTACGTGGAGTTTACTATGAAATATATTCTAGGAAATCCTCAATTGAATAAAGTTAATTTCAAAAACAAATTATGTTGAAATATTTTTATTCATTTTTCCAAAAATAATAATTTATGTATCAACTCTACCAAGACTATTGAACTATTTGG
Organism: Viscum album; assembly: GCA_963277665.1. Lineage (NCBI taxonomy): Eukaryota > Viridiplantae > Streptophyta > Magnoliopsida > Santalales > Viscaceae > Viscum > Viscum album. The sequence continues at coordinate 1,669,606,066 of OY728160.1, forward strand.
TCTTTTGGGAAATGTTTCACTGTATATTATGAACGTGTAATGGTAAAATGGACCTAACCCATTCTTACTAGGATAAGGTTACTAAAATCATAAGGACATTGCTAATTTTACTCCAAAATTGTAAAATAATTATTTAACAGACTCTTTTGTTTGGGAATTTTGTATATTTGTTTCATGATAGGATGAATCATTTGATATGTTTCACAGATCAAGATATAGTTATGTATTAATCCATTTCATTAACCTAGCCAATATACTTGGATCTAAAAAAAATGAAATAATACACTTATGTATAGTAACGAATAATGGATCGAAATTGTTGGAATAATTTAAAAAAATATGTTTGGCGTAGAATAGAATTCCAAATTTGGGGTAATATGTAAACAAGTCCATTAATTATGCTTTTATAAAAATTCGAAATGTTAGGAATTCTTTTTATGTATGGGAAATGTTGGATTATTGTTTAATGAAGACTACATTGGAATTAGGCATTTAATTCATAAAACCAAGTGATAGATTCAATGGTTTATTAAAGGATCACATGATTCATAATACCATTGTCTTGTAATTCTTCCAACAGTTTCAATGTGTGTTGCAGAAGAAAATGTATCAGGAATTGAACATTAAATATGTTGGAAGGGAAAATATCACACAAAATAATAGTCCATATTATCCAATCAACGTTTAATCCAGTCATTTGTACACATAAAAAATATCTGATATTTTTGGGCATGTACACAAACATATATGGTTCTTGTTTCCTTAAGTCTTCTAATGGAACTACTACCCCAAAAAGGAATGTGTTTGAATGAATGGTACCTCAAATATGTTTTCTGTTATAGTGTACCTAGAGTCACATATGATAATTGGTATCAATTGCATGAAATTTTATAGTTAGGGGTATTTTTTTTGTCATGAACTCAAATATTGGATAGTGTGGATGTGCAGTGCTTTCTGGAGTAATCTATCCATATGTGATGGATATGAAATTCATTTTCCATGCACTTGGAATACATAATACTTAATCATGTCGAAGAATATTTGGTAGAAATAAAAGCTAAATGTTTCAATTATTCGGATTAAATGGAATGAATTATTTTAATCGAATCCTGTATGTTTTAATAATTATTTATGATTAAGATTTAAAATCTAAACAATTATGCCATGGATTTGAAAAATATAGATATAATTTAAAATCAATACATATTTATGAAGAATCTAAAATAGAACAATGATAAAAATCTAAAACATAATTCAAGAAGAAAGATAAAATGAATGCTGGTGACAAGTTAAAATGTTTTCTAGTATATATAACAAAATTCATATATAGAAGGCACAATATATGAAATCAAGAGACCAAAAAACTTGTACGAAATTCTTATTTTCTTCTTATGTTGATGAAAAATAGAATTTTGTGATTTCATTAATAAATAATGTTATAATGTTGTTTTAGGGAAGTTATGATGATCAGTTGAATGATGGCTACCATGGTTATCTTATCATAGATCTATGTGTTTGTAAATATTGTACCCAAGCTTGAAAACTCTCATATTTCAACACACTTCAGAGAAAATCATATATTCTAAAATTTGAATTATTTATGAATTAAATTTATGATATCATTATGATATTGATATTTGTAGTTATTAATGTATAATTATTTTTTCAATTCGGAGTAAGTGAAAAATATTATTTTTATATTCAGAGTGGAAAATTCAGCAATCGTTGCCAATCAGAAAGATAATAAAATCTTAAAAAATAACTTTTCGATGGAGAAATTTTTTAATTAAATTGATTTATTGCTTCAACTACATATTAAATAATAATATCGAAATATTTTTGAAATCAATATTTTAAAAATAATTATGTGGGTGTATGAAATTGTGGAAATTTGTATTGTAAACTTGAACAAAATCAATGTTGAAATTTTCAATCATAGTTTACAATGGGCGTTTCGCCTATAAATTTTCAATGGGAATTCCTAGTTTGAATTTCTACGCATAGAAAGATTATAATTAATTAAAAGATCTTAAAATGGTGACTAAAAATAAAAATTAATGTGTAACACCAATCATACTATTATAGCCGAAGTAAATATCATCTTTAGAAAAATGTTCATCGATATTAAAAAATAAGAATTTTACCCCCGCTATGTACCAACCATCCCATTTATCTAAAATAAAATTTAAATATCCACTAAATTTTTATAGTGTGGGTTTCCACTGAATATTTCTAATGGGAAATCCCAGTGGAAATTTCTATGAATCACATGTTTCCAATTGGATCAACTATCTATCAGTTCAAAGTACAATGGAATATTATAGACAAATTGATATTCTAAAATTACATATTAAATACATATCAGATTAATCAAAATGCTCACATACATCCTAAAATAACCATTTCCACCCCCAATCTACCACCCATCGAATTGATCAAATCCAATGTGTAAATTCACTCTCATAGTTTATAAAGGGAGTTTCTTAGGGAAATTCTTATTTGAAAGTTACATGCATAGCAAGAGTGTAATTAATTGAATGAAATTATAGTGTATACTACAAAGTAAAATTATAGTATACAAGAAATAATAAATTCATATAATCAATCCATATGATTATCTATATCATAAAATCATCATTTTCAAGCCCAATTTCTCACCCACCCAAATAATCACAATAAATAACATCATTTTAGTCAGTTAAACAATAACTGAATTTTTATTTTCTTAAATAGCCTATTTACATTTCATTAATTCTTCTTACAAAAATAATAATATCTAATATTAGCATCCTACTATGATTTTTTCCTCACTAGATAATTTATAATATAATGGTCCATAGAAAATTATTAGTCCCCATCATTATGTTGTATCAAATGATGTTGTACTACAACTCATATTTCAAAACATTCTATAACATAACAAATTATGACAATAAAATCCAATGTGGCATCTCTTTGTTGTGACATATTTTAAATTTTTATATCCCTTTTATGTTTAATTATAATTTAGGTATGATTATGTCTAAACAATTATTCAAAATTTTATTTCTATAAAAAAATGATTATTCCATATTTTAACGTTTTTAAAATATTGATATACAATGTATAACATATGACAACACAGACTTCATCTTTAATAAATGAGTCTCTAACTCTTATTAATCTAATTTTTTTCATGGAGTTATATTATATGTACACCCTTTTTTCATTTCAATTAATAATTATGTGCAATGGATATTATCTTTGTTTACTGCACAGAATAAACATGTGGAGCTCCTCAAAATAAAAACTACTACCCAGAATAAAAATATTTCTGTTAAATTATGATTTTTGGAATAAATAGCTCACTTTAATTTTAAAAAATTAATTTATAATTATTTATTAATCTATAAATTCAAACATTATGTAGAGTAACAAAAAACTGAAAAAATATGATCATTCATTGTGTTAAAAAATAACTCCAATTTTATTGTAATGGTTCTCATCATGAATCAACAACATCCCAATTCAGTAATGCCAACTATACAGTGTAGCTACCATCTTTCATCAATTATCACCATTTATGCATCTATGACATGCTATAATAAATTAACTTAATAAAGTAAAAATAACACAACTTGTTAAATAAATTGATATAACACATATCGTACTTTGTGTTCACCTCAAGTTTAATATATCATTAATTTTTTTTCATATTGATATGATACGATTAGTTTGTATATTCCTATACTAAAGTACTTTTATCCTAGAAGGACATTTATATTTAATGTACATTGTAAAATATATTAAATAACAATATAATACATTAATTTTGTAACATTAATTCTTCATATTATCATCAAGAAGCATTTTCATTAGCCTTGGGACATTTTTTCACTATAGTATACTTCTTCACCAACCTAGGATTTTACTCAGACAACTTATGGGGAATTTATAACATCTTCTTCACATACACATCCAGATATAAATATGGTGATTGATAATTTGGTTTCCTCTCTCTAATATCCATATCTATATTCAATAACATTTTTATATTTGAGTAATAAGTGGCTACACTAGACTAATCAACAGATTTTTGTTCTTAATTACTAAATTCATCATTTACATATTACTCCTCCTTAATTAACTTGATATTCCATGATTCCATGTTTTTATCTAAATTGTTTTCCTATGTGCTACCCTAGAAACTAGTGGATAGTGATTTATTCTTTTTTTTGAATTTATTAAATATGAATATCATCTAAAACATTTCCTTTCTCCTTAGTCGAAACATATTTCATCCATTCCTTCTTCTGGATACTTATCATTTCTCTCAATTAGTCCATTTTAATTATGTAAATAGTATAAATTTTTTTATTATGTTTGAAATAATCCATATAGAATCGCATTATCTTTTAATTTGCAATTACTTTTCCCTATACTTTCATATTACATGGAGATTTTTTTCATTATTGACCAGTTGAATAGGTTTTTAGCCTTATAAGCCCTTGAATATACCCTATATATATGTCTTGGTGTGGTCAGTGTTTATATTGAATAGTGCAAACATAATTAAATAAATTATAAATTATTTTGGAAATAATGGACTATTCAGAAACATGTTCTAGTAACAATACATTGCTAGTTTCTTATTGAGAATCATCAATATCAGGTAATCTCAACTGAAAAACTAATGTTGCACCCTTTATTTTTGGTGGGACACTCTAGACTTCTCATTATACCAATTCTATAACAATTAATTTTCTCTGGAATTTCACAAGAAGAATAGAAAAAAATTAATTTACATGAAGTTAGATACCTAATAAATAAACTGACAACATAACATTCATATTTTAAAGTAAATGTTTAGATTTTTTAATAGATGTTATCTGCTAGTTATGAATACCAGTATCCCATGAATATCTCTTAAATATTGATATATCTTAAGAATATTTGATAAAATTCCAAACCATCTTAGAATAGTATTTTGGAAAAAATAATGTCGTGCATGAAAAAATTAAATTTGAACATACCAGATCCGATAAATCTTTCTCCAAACCCATTTCAACGGTTTCAATAATGGCACTTTGTGACAAACATTATGATAATAAGAAAACAACATTAGAAAAATTCCACCAAAAAAGTGTTGAAATATTTTCTCAAACTGTATAGACAACTAAAAAATGTAATTCACCATCCTTAGTTCCAAATATGTGGAATATGTTATCAACTATTAAATCCCTCATCCTACCAATTATGTGAAAAAAATTAACACTTTACCTCTACAATAAAAATTATATAGAACAATTGGTATCTTGAGAAGCATTAAATAGAATGATATTTTCATGAAACACTTTAAACATGAAATAGAATGGAATCCTTTAATGAATTTTGACATGTTTTATATTATTATTAGGTTTCATCTCATGAAATATCTTATATAACACTATCATCGAAGGATTTTAGTGGAACAATGTTTATGTAGAGTCTTATTATGGTATACAACACCATATCCCTAAAACATTAGCATTTTTTATTTGAATTTAACCACAAGAAAAATATGTGAAAATCTGGAATACCAAATTAAAATTCAATCAAGAAAAATTCCACATGACATAGAATTAGTACATTTAAATCGACAGGAAAGTAAAAAATTAACTCTTGAAATCCCAGTAGAAATTATAAGTGTTTATTTATAGTGGTATTCATCATTTGGAATTTCTAGTGAAAATATCTTGTGGAATTCCTTAAGGAAATTTCCATTGGATGTTCCTACAAGAAATTTATAGTAGGAATTATTAGTGTAATTTTACCATTGATATTATATAATTTTAATATAGTTCAATATTATTATGGAAGTCCATTGCAAATTTACACTAGGAATCATAATTTCAACAGAGATATTACAAAGGGTATTTCTGTTGAGAATTCACATTGTGAATTTGTAATGGGAATTCCAATGGAAATTTCTAGTCGGAATTTTCTCTAGGAATTTCCTGTTGTATATCAACACATTATTTTCACTTCAAATGTTCTCTAGAAAATAAAAACTGATTCAATTTTAAATTTTTTATAACTGAGAAATTTTAATTGAATTTCACTAGGAATTTCCACTATGGATTACTTTAGGATCAAACACTTAGAAATTCCTATGGAACTACCCACTGGGAATTCGTATTAGGAATTTCAAATAGTAATTAAATATCGATAATAACATATAAAAATTTTAAGTTATTCGAAATAAATATTTACTAGTTATATTTTATAATTTAATTTATCTAGTAATATCAATTACAAATTTCCCCAGGGGCATTCCACATCAATTTCAGTAGAGAATAGATAGTCTGCAATTTCTAGTGGGACATTCCACTCTATAATTTTCTTGTATGGAATAAAAGTTTGGATTTCAAAATGAAAATATTCTTTGAAAAATTTCAATGTTGAAATTTCTAGTTATAGTGAAATGGTGATTTCAACTATAAATTGATGGATGAAAATTTATCCAATTAAAATTAAATACAATTTTTTTAAATTCCTTGAAACTCATCAATGAAAAATTCTAGATGTAATAAATTTAAATTTACATTGGGGATTATTGATGGAAAAATAATATAGAATTTTCATGTTCATAAAATTGTGAGTATTAATTATTAGATGAAGTTTATACTAGGAATGAATTATGGGATATTCCATAAGTAAATAAATTTTGAAATTTCACACAACCAATTCCCGAAAATAATAATCCTTTAATATAAATTCATGATATGAATACCTATATGAAATTTACATTTCCAATCCATTATGGAAACAATTGGAAGAAATTTTGAAATTATATTCAACTAATAATCGGAACTATAAATATCCTGATAATATTTACACATTGAATCATTTTTTTATTATAAATAATTTATATTTTAGGAAATCCAATTTTCTTAAGGAAATTTTCAAAGGTATAATTTTGTGAAAATAAAAACTAAAAATTCATAGTGAAAATTCCCACTAAAATTTTATTGTAGAAAATCCAAATATATTCTAAGAATATGTCCCACAAGAAATGAAATTACTCTCAAAACTCCTACGAAAGAAATGACACATTCAAATTAAAAAAATTCCGAATTTTTTATACATGAAAAGGATAATAGTCCAAAAATTTTATTCAATTAAAACCAATTTAGAAATCCCAATAAAAAATGTTAGTTCATTAGATCAATTTGAAAAAGAATTGTTAAATACTAATGGGAAATTACAACTATAAATGTAAATTTCCAGTTGGAATTGACAAAAAAAATATAATTTCAAAAAAAAACACAAATCAATTGGATGAGACTGGAAATTACAAATGGATAGTGACACTAAAAATAAAATGGAATTTCTAGTGAAATTTACCATTCACAAAAATACTAAAAAATATTGGAAATTTCAATAGAAAATTGGAATTTGAACATGCAGTATGAAAGAAATAGAATTACCACATTCAGTGTCTTCTAATAACTCAAAGAAAAAAATAATAACTAAGACAATATTAATATCTATATCTACCTATCTCTAAAAAAATTATAAAAAATCAAATAGAACCATATCCCAGACAATCTAGTAAATATTAATGAAAAAAACAAACTCAAATCACTGAAACCACCTTACATCTTCCATCATTTATCTATAGAAAAGAAACAAATGTTCGCGGAATATTTCACCGTTAACATCATTGACGGGTTCAAAAAATTATATGGCCATTTCATTTTATGAGGGGTTCTCCGAAGGCTTCACTAATATGTTTACCAACTGATTCACCGTGGGATTTTGATATGGAATATCTAATGGTTTTCTCAAATATTTTCAAAATATCCTAAGGGTTTATTAGGTGATTCAAAGAGGGAATTGAAAAGGTATTCTCTAAGGGGTTTCAAACAGGTTCACTGAAGAGATAGAGGGTTCACTGAGGGATTTGGTAAGGGTTTCACGGAAGAGTTCAATGAGTGATTCAACTACCAATTGTTTTAAACTAAAGTCCCAATTTCATTTTCAAACTCCATGACTGGTCAAAGAGATAGAAAAGTAATTAGATATATGTATGTCATTCAACGTCCAAATTAAAGGTCGAGGTTGGGTCCAAACATGAGACAATAATTTCTTCAATGTAAACTGCATACTAGTTTTGTATATCCTATATACACATATTTTTTTATTCTCACATGGTATGTATAATTTATAATGACAACACAAATGGTTTAATTTATGTAAATAAACCATGTAGACAATATGAAAGGTAAACTAATTCACTTCATGTAATCCAATAACACAGATTCCATCCATGTAACACCCCAAGATTCCATTGTATATTTATTTATAAGTAAATTCAATATCTTGTGATTCATTCAACACTATGTTCAAGCACACCACAACCTATCAAAATAGATATTTAATTTTTTTTCATAAATATTGTTAACCAAATTATGAAATTTAATTTTCATAATTGGCTTCATTTTTTAATTCATGATATCAAAAAAATATTAGGGTGAAATTTGGTAAATTTTACAAAATGATTCATTTTTTATGAATAGTGAAAAATAATATATTATTGTTTAAAAAATGACCTTTTCATTTAAACAATTCTCTCCATTTAAATTTACATAAAATCCATAAATGGTAAATGGTACACATATTAACTAAATTTAGGATATTTGAATCATTTTTAAATTAATTATATATAAGCATTTAATGAAATTTTGAACGTCTCTTTTACCCACTATCTAGAAACATATGTGGGATTAGCTTTAAATGAACCTTTTTTGAAATCTGTGAATTGAACATAAAAAAATGGACATAAATAGTTGTAATCATAATGAAAAATGAGTTCTAATGGGATCAAAATAATTTTTTCTGAGTAGAATATTTTGAAATTTATTGACCATAGTTTAAGGTAATTAGGGTAATTAAAGTTAAAAATAATATTTTTTTATTATAAAATTACACAAAAACTTTTCCTAATTACGTTGGATAATTTTTCTGACCTATATAAACCTTGGGTCAAAAAATATGATCCATTTTAATCCACGTTTTTTAGATTAGGAATTTAAGATCTCATATTTCTTCATAAGGTATGTTTTACTTACATTTTAGTTAAAGGCCATTATTTCGGTTAATTATGTTCTTGAACAAGTCCTTAAGGAGTTTTAGGGGTGTTATGGTGGATCATGACACGAAAAAGTTGAATAGTGGGTTTCTTAGGAAGGCCACAAGGTCGGTGAATTGCTACCGCTAACCATGGAGAAAGACTAGGGAAAGAGTGCATGATGTGGGATTTTGGAAGGTGGCATCCACAATGTTTGCGTACAATTTTTGAAAATTATGCATGTAAACCATGCATCCAAGATTCTTTTTAAAAATTAAAAAATTTACAGTCCATGGTTTTTAGGTTCACTCTGGATTTTCCTCTCCCCACTTGCAACCCTAGGAATGAACCAACGGGACAAAGAACTCCCAAGGATCGATCTCTTTTGATTCTTGACTGTTTGGAGTGTCATTGGAAGAGAATACAAGATAGGAGTGAGTCTAATCATCTTCTTATCTTTCTCTTTTTCATTTTAGGACGTTTCTTTGGTGTGTTATCCATCCAAATATCTCAAGCCTTTTTTTCGGTGAGATCTAGGATGAGGTTTTAAGTGTGTGCGTTGGATTAGGATCTAAGGCCTTGGATGGGAGGATGTTCATCAATGGATTTGATGTAGGTAGTTTACTAGTTATATCCCTTATTTTTATTGAAATTTGTGCATATATAGTTTTTATTATTACTATATTGTCATTATTTCTTCATGAAATTGTTGTGGCATGATGTTTAGGGTGTCTAAACAACTTAATAAAACCCTCAAGATCCATGTGGGATGCATAGAGGATGATCTGTCCAATGTTAGGGCCACCCATGGGATGTTCCCACCTTCTCGGAAATAGAGGTTTTCTAATTAAATGTAGGCCCATTTTTAAAGAACATATAGTCCAGGGTAAATATGACATTGAGCTTGTAGTATGTGAATGGGAGTCCTAGTAACACACCTTGGTTGGGTGGTGACCTATTTGCATGTTTGGTTTTCTTAAAAAGGGGTTATGTGAGATAAACAGAAATTCTAAGGGATTATCTTTATAAATGATTTTTCATTGTCAGATTGGCATGGGGAATTTGGAAATGGGGATTAATGTTGTGTGTTAGAAATGAAAAATGTGTTAATAGATTGCATCATAATGTTAAATTCCCATTTATTGAAATTGTTGTGATGTTTCTAATGACATTATTAATGCTTGTTTGTGAATTATGGTTGAATGTGATGAATGTAAAATAAAACATGTGCACATCGCATGTTTGTAGAGACCCATAGCTTGATGTACATGGAAATTGTATTAGTTTTACAAAGTAATAAATACAGAACAAAAACAGACATCCAAGGATCGTAATAGTTTAGTGTCTTTGGAAACATGGAACACAATATTCTAATCATGGTGAAAGATCTTCAACATCTCCCATAAATATATTTCCATTTTGTTTTCCTACCTCAAACCTTTCTTTATATCCCGTGGAAAAGAAAACATAATAAGGTTGAGCTCAAATTCTCATTAAGGGTAACCATAGAGAAAATAAAACAAACCATATACTTTTGAACATAAAAACATGAACATAATGTTTAAAAATTAAAATCCTAACTTGTAAAATAAATCTTTGTAGTACGTAAGTCATAGATCATAAAGGAACATTAATCATGATAAAATATAATGGGAACAAAACCTGTAATTGGGGCATCCATTAAGCACATGTTATGATTTCTATAGTAGCCTAGGCATTTCTTCCAAGACCATCATTGTGTAAGATTACATTACTGAATCATGTTTAATTGTCGTTCCATCCTAGTATTACTGAACCAGATTCACTTTCCATTCCATCCATGTCTATCTCATGAAATATAAATCATTACCCAATGCATTGGAGGGAGATATAGGTCCCACCCATCTCATAATGAAATCAGTCTTTCATGTGTGACAACATAAAACATTCATGATATCCCAAAGAATAAAATGGGTTTCATAAACATCTAACCTTCATAACATAATCCATATAAAACAAATAGACATCATTTCATCATAGAGAAAATCAATCCATGTAAATAATGAAGACATTATACTCGAAACATAATCTTACTAAATAATTTCATCATAGATGGGACATAGTTTTGATAAAAAACATGAAATGAATTCTTGAGGAAAATATCCTTTCTTCTTCAAAAATCATTTTCTTTTCAAAAAATACAATGTAATTTTATAAGAAAAGGATTTTGTTGAAAATAATGATAAAATCATTTAGAGGAAGCTTCATGAAAATTTGGCTTTATGAAGCCGTAAAAATCCATTCACGCCATATAAGTTAAAAAAACATTCTCCTCATACTTTTAATGGAAACGTAAAAAATTACCATGTATGGTAAACAAAAGAAAGATTCCTTCCATAACACAAAGTAAAGGTAAATGAGGGGTAAACATGACTTTAAACATACATGGAAGAATATTAAACACTTTATGAAAAAAAATTTATGTACATAGATGAAAAATATAACCCCATTAAATACTTATGTATAATGAATCTCAGATAAAAATGAGATTTCAAAATTATCCCTTACCCCATGTCCAATTTCTTCTGTATGTGTTCGAGACTCCTCTTATTCGACACGCCTCTCCTAAACCTCCTCATCGGGAACTAATGATGGTATTTGAAGAAGAACATGACCTCTAGTATGTTTCTAGGGAAGTGGAGAAGAGAAATGGGTAGGGTTTGGTTAAGCTTGAAGGCTAAAAGTGGTGTTAGGAGGAGAGGGAGGAGGTTCCTTTTTATAAGGGAGGAGAGGGGCACCTTTGAAAACATAAGAAATATTAATTTATAATAAATTCGAACCCCACATAAAAACATCCAAAATGACTCACATCTGAAGATGAGAAGATTTAGGGTTGTAATCTCATAAACCAATAAAATTTATACATTTTTGGAATTTATTTTAAACCTTATCAATTTGATTTATCCATATTTAATCTATTTAAATTTATTTGTGGTAATAAAATTGTAATTTTTTAATTGTTAAAAATACTTAATTATGTGTTGTTTATTTTCCATAATTAGATACATTATTAAATTTTAGACAATATAAATTTAAATTTTAAATTTTAAATATTTTTGTGATTTTTAAAAAATTTATTAATATGTTATTTTTATAAAATATCAATAGTGTCAATTTTCACACTAATCAATTATCTGAATTTAAATAAAATCCACAGAGAAGATATATTCGAAAAAAATTATTTAACAGATTCCTAACATGTCATATTAATCTATAAAATTAGTGGAGCATGTTAAATAGTTAATATAATATTTATTTTAAATTTTTTTAAAACCATTTATTTGATATTTCTCTTAATAAAATAATTACAATATCATTTTTGTATAATTATTTAATATAAATATTTGTTCGATAAAAATTAAAAATAAAATCCTATGATGATGATAAATCTATTTACCTTCATAATAATACTTTAATCAAATTTATCATCTCAAAATAACAACATTTAAATTGTTATATTTATTATGTTATGAAGGTGAAAACATTGAAATTATTAAAAATAAAATAATAAAAATGTCATAATCTCATTTATATGGTTCCAAATGGTCCCAAAGACTACCATTGTTTGATTATTGTATATATATACTCGACCAATAGTTTTTGGTCTAGTTTTTGGGCCTTTTTTGGGTATTATGACTTTAATAAAAACAATATTATTGATTTTTTACTAAGTAAATAATTTATGTATTATTAATGTATAAGCTATTAAGGTAATTAAATATAACTTAAAAATTAGAAATAAAATACCATAACAAAGAAAAACATTTTAGCTTTCAAATGAGTATTTATATTCTAATTTATATTCATTATATCCTTATATAAAAAATACATTAATTATTAATGTTTGGGTGAGACATATTTCACTTTCTTTAAAATAAAATGAATTAAAGGTCTTAATCACATTTAATTGGGTTCCAATGGATTCCATTTCGACCCAAATATTCCCTAGGACAAAATAAAATCATCCAATTATATTAAGTCAAGTTTTAGGGTAATTTTATAATATTATATTTACCCCTTAATTACCCAATTTACCTTTAACTATGGTAAATAAAACTTACCGTAGTTACTATTCATAGTGCCAAAAAAATTATCCTATTAATATAAATTGGACCTTATGATTCCAAATATGGAATCAATTTTTAAAAATTCAAATCACAAAATTTGAATAAATTAATTTAAAATTAATCCCATTGTTAAAAAACAAATTTTAAAAGGTAAAACATTGCAAAAGATTGAAATTATTTTACCTATGAATAAAATGTAAAATCAATTATAATGAAATAAATTATATTAAATGGTAAAAATATATTTTATTTCTTCTTTAAAACCATTCAATATTATAATTTAACCATATAAATTATTACGATGAAAAAAGTTGTTTTTAATTAAAATATAACGTGTTTTTATTATTCATTAAAATATTAAAGTTATCAGAATAATATGAAAATTTTATCCAAAGTATATTTTTATATCTTGATTCCAAAGAAGAATTTAATTTTGTTAATTTTATCTTATAAACATGCCAAAAACTATATTTAAATTGGGTGCGCCATTAAAAGGAGGTAAACTGCATTTTTTAAAAAATACTTATTTTACCCAAATTTTTTTTTTCTCATACCATGTTCTTGAAAATGTGTAAGATGAATAATAATGTTATAAAAATCAAAAATTAGTTAATACTATTCATAACGGCTAGTTCATAATAATATTATTACAATATGTCGTTGTTTAGCAAAACCCGGTATTGCATACTACACAAGCTATCGAGGAAGGTCGTGATTGCGGGTAATGCAAGCCAAGTCCGAGCTATGTGTAGTGGAAGCTCCCTTTGGTGTTGCGTATAACATAATCAAAATATATTTCATTTATACATTAAACAAAACATATACTTAATGTTGCGTAGAATAATTTATATAAAAGAACTTGAAATTATGTGTAACACAAGCCAAGAATAGTGTTGCGTATACAGAAAGCTAATAAGATGTTTTTTATAGTACAAGATAATATTTGTGTAATGTAAAATATAATACATCAATGAAATTAAAAATAATATATCTCATAAAATCTCGGGGTGTTACATTGGTAGTGTGCGGTATAGACATGATGTTCTACACCCACATTAAGAGTTTTGAATGAGGATCCAAACTCCACCCACTAAATGAAGATGTTAATAAAGGGGAGGGAGTTACATTCCCCTAACAGTTTCATCCACTCAGATTGAGGCTTTGAGGCGAGGATAACAAAAATTGTTGTGTTGCGATTCCTATTGAGATATGACTTATTTAATGCCCTCATGTTGTGAATGTTGATCTTGCCTAATCAATTTAACATGTATAAAGGGTGAATTTATAAATGAAGTGCATTTTTATGAGTATGGGTTATTTGGTAGGTTAACAAAAAATGACTCAATTGTGATTTTATTTCTAAAATATTTACTTTAATTGGTTATATTTACCCCTGCATGCATTTTCTACTAACTGGATATTCTGTTGAAACCGTTTGTGTTGACCTATTGAGTTGTATATACACCCTACGTGGCCCTTCGTTGGGTAACCAAGTATATTTCATGATTGTAGGATAGGAGAAGGGAAATAGACTAGTTCTTGGGAATTGATTCGGGTTTCAGGAAGAGCTTGGTTGAGGTTCCGGACTTACTGCCATGACCAAATTGGTGATTCTACAGTTTTCCTTCATTTTGTTTTTTTCTCTTTTCACAATAACATGTCATGAATTACTTATTATTGGTTGTTTTGTGTCCTATTTGGGAATGTTTTTTATGCATTGTGTTGGTTATTTTAATGTGTTTCTACTATTTATATTTTTAAAACTATGGATTAATCAGATAAAATGAGTGTAGAGTCTCCCCACGTGACTATTTATACCCTTGATGTTATTCAGTAACCTTTGGTGTATGAGGAGGTGCATTTGAGGTCATATAACCACCCGACTCGGGGCACCGGTTAGTGGCTTGTGGTCCAAGTATGTTTCAATGTTGTATAATAGGAGGTCCTTTCGCTATATTACTATATGGGTATGGTAAATGGAGGATAGGATAGCGTTGGGATGTAGTAATAAGATCATTATTGGGAGTTTCTAACCCATGTATAGGGGAAAAACAAAGTCACACTTGGTGGGAATTATTGGTTTTGTTTTGTGTAGTTACATTTGATGATATTTCACAATCGGTTGATGAACATATTATGTGATGTGATGATTTTGTGATATTTAACTCATGGATAGATTGGAACAAAAAATGCTCATTCATACATCATCCTAGGAACCTATACAGATAAGTGTCGTTCATAATTTCCTACATGTACATGGTATGTGTGTGTGGGATGTAAAATATAGGATTCATTGTTTCTTTTAAAAATGATGATGTTATGCCAAATAAGATGATATGATGGGGTAACAAGGGGCTTAAAATGTTTGCGTGAAAATAAATGAAAATGTTAAATAAAAATTTAACAGGGGTTAAGATGATTATAAAGTAACTTAGAATGTGGCATGGTTTGAAATTTTGTACAAAATAAAGGCATTCAATTGTGTGAGTTGGTTAACCGTGTTAGCCATTGTGTTAGAAGGAATGGCTCTGGGTAGTGTCCAGGATGTGACAAGAGTGGTGAATGGTGTACAAAAAAGGGTTGATTATGTCTAGGGATGATCCTTCCTATGTTTTCCCTTCTTTTCATGATTTTGTTAGTGTTTCATTTTATGTATGTGTTTGACATTATAGTGAAATGTCACTGCAAAGACACATGGCAGTTGGGTGACCAAAAGATGTTTCCATGAATTCTACACCAGTAGTGGTGTAGGGGAACCCAGTGGTTCAAGGTGTTATGGAAGATAAGTTACGTGATAACATCGCTAATATATGTAGATGATTGACCGAGACCAAAGGTGGGTGGCCCCGAGTATGTTTTTGATGACCAAAGCGTTTTAGCTATGACACCTTGTGATCTTTACCAGAGACGGTGGGCCAAAGGTAGAAGAGTTATATATTGATTCCATCCATACTATTCCTGATCATCTAGAGACTCTTGATGAGAAACGAGATAAGTTGGGGGATTATATATTGAGGGGCTAAGTGAAGCGTGGGTGGGATATCAATGTCCAAATGGAAAAGGTTAAGAGAATTCAATTGAAGGTCTTATAGGATATGATTCATGAGAACATCTATCTAGAGACCATGATACAAAAAAGGAAGTGGATTTTATGAGTTTGACACAATGGGTGATGTCTTTGATGCATTATGTTAGTCCTTTAACAGATTTTCGTTGCTTCGTTCTATATTTGACCGGATGTGGGACAATTATGGAGAGATGATTCCAAGACATGTTGAGAAACAATATCATGTATTAGATAAATAACATTCATCTAAAGAGTTTTTCTGAAGTGGTAGATGAGGCTCTTATCTTAGGGGAAAACCTCAAGGGGTCCTCAGGTTGTGATCTTGTGGGGAAAACAGGATGGACTAGTAGCAAGTCATTCAAGTGCAGGAAGCACAGTTATAGAAACATTTAGTAGTGTGGATGTTTTGAGAGCAGATAAAAGATGGTAACATCCTATTTTAGTGGAGACGATATCATTTTCTATCAGTGTGGTAGATCGGGGCACAAGCATGGCCAATGCCTCCTACCACTAGTTGAGTGTCGGGCGTGCAACTGGTTATTCCACGTTTAGAAGTTATATAGGATCCTGCGACTATAAAGGAATGAAGGAACTCAGACAGAGATGCCGAGTTTAGGAAGGGTGTCAGTTTCCACATATCCGGCTAGTAGTTGGAGATCTATTGGTCGTACCATTTGTGGCGGAGGACGTGGAACTATAGGGAAGGACCATTCTTACCATCAGTGTAGTGCAGCGTAGGGTACTCATGTTGGGGCCCAGCGTAGAGGGCGGGTCAACTCCATATGGATCAGACTATGCCTAATGGCGGTGAGGTAGGATCGTCCACTATTCTAGGTATAGTTCTTGTAGCTTCCACACTTTCTAGTGCATTATTTTATATAGGGGCTATGCATTGTTTAATTTCATATCAGTTCATAGTTGTGTTGGGTTTGACTATGGAAGATGCATTTGGGGTAATGTCACATGATACCTTGTTGGGTGTATAAGTCGAAAACATGATGTAATTTAAGGTTTGTCCCCTGGAGATTGGTGGATGTCATTTTCTGTGGTATATTTTTGTCCTAGAGATGTTTAGTTTTGACTAGATCTTGGGAATGGACTGGTTAGGGTAGTATCAAGCGCACATCATCTGTTGTCAACATTGGGTAAGGATTATGTCTATCGATAGAGACACCTATTTCCATTATGATGAGTGGGATGCTCAATCGGGCCATGCCAGGCCTCGTTGCCAGTAGTTATGAGATCTCACAGCTCAGGTAGCATGGCTTATGTTGGGCACAGGACAAAAGGAGCAACCCATCTTACCACCAATAGTGGATCAGTTTCAGGATGTGTTTCCTGAGGACTTCTTGAGGTTTCCACCTGAGAGAGATGTACGGTTCACAATTGATTTGTTACCAGGTGAAGAGCCAGTCTCTATTCCACTATATTACATGGTGCCTTCAGAAATCGAATAACTGAAGGTTTACTTGGAGGAATTCAAAGACAATGGGTTTATTCTCCCTAGTATATCACCATGGGGATCGGTTTTGATATTATCTAAAAAGGAGGATGGGTCACATATCCTTTGTGTATATTATTGGATGTTTAACCTAATGGCTGTGAAGAACCAATACCCACTCATTAGAATCGACAATCTTTTTGACTAGCTCAGAGGTGCTTCAGTGTTTTCCAAGATCGACTTGAGTTTGGGATACCATCAGTTAAGGTTGAGAACTTCTTACATACTGCAAATAAATTAATGAATCATGTATGGGTTGTATGAGTTTTTGATAATGTCATTTTTTTACCAATGGACCAGTTGTGTTCATGGATTTGATGAACCAGATATTTCACCCATATGTGGACCAGTTCACTGTTGTTTTTGTTGATGATATCTTATTGTAAATAATGACGTGTGATAATCATGAAAAACATCTTGAAATCGTCTTAAGTCCACTAGCAGAGCATAGGCTTTCCACCATGCTATCAATGTTTTAGTTTTGGATTGGTGAGGTTCACTATTTTGTACACATCATCTCATTATCAGGTGTCTCCAGGGATATAGAGAATTTATATGATGCAGTGTCTTGGGAACATCCCAAGAGTGTTTTTGATTATCATATTTTTCTTCGTTTATTTAGTTATTATAGGAGGTTGATTAACGAATTCTCTCATTTGGAAACATCTCCCTCCGGTCTGAACAAGAAGGGAGTGAAGTTTGAGTGGTTATAAGCATGTGATGATGCATTTAAGGAGATGAAGAATCAGTTGACTTCCACAACAATTCAATATTTACTTGATCCTAGAAATAAGTATATCATATTTTGTGATGCATCAGGTGTTGGACATCGTGTAGTGATGATGCAGGACGATTGAGTTATTGCATAGGGGTCGAGATAGTTGAGACCACATGAGAAACATTACCCAACTCATGAACATAAATTTGCAGGATTGGTTTTTCATTTGATATTTTGGAGACTTTACTTGTTGGGATAACCTTTTACGGATTATAACAACCAAAAATGTCTTATGTACATATTATCTCAGCATGATATGAATATTCGACAGTGAAGGTGGGTTGAATACCTTAAATACATTGATTTTTATTGGTTTACACACCAATAAAAACAAATAGTGATGTGATGCTCTGATCCAGAATACTCAGAATCATGTATTTAAATAATCATATAATGTGTGGATATTAATGACCTTGCTTGCTGAGATACACCTTGTGGTACAAGATGTATTGGGGAGAAAACCCTTGTATCCTTAGCAGTTGAATATATTATATTGAACCAGATTAAGGAGAGCCAGTTGGCGGATCTAGAGTGTTTATCTATAATGAAAAGTTTTAAATATGGGTAGTCACCTTCTATCAGGGTTTTTGGTACTGATGGGGTTGACCGTGTTCATGACCATGTCATGGTAACTGTAGGAATACATGAAGAGTTGATGTGTGAGTTTCATGCATCAAAATGGGAATCACATCCTGGTTTGTCTAATATGTATCGTGATCTCTGCAGACAATTTTGGTGGCCAGGAATGAAGAAAGATGTTGTGGGATTCAAGGAAAAGATTCCATACCTATCAGCAGGTGAAGGCTGAAAACTAGCGTACATGTGGATTATTGCAGTCATTGCCTAATATAGAGTGGAAATGGATTGTAATGGTAATGGTATTCTTTTTTGGCATTCTGAGGACACCTCAGAATAGTGACTCAATTTTGGTGGTCATGGACCAATTGATGAAAGTGGATCATTTCTTGCCGATTAAGGAGACCTTTACAGTTGACTGGTTGGGATAGTTGTATGTGCAAGAGTTAGTGCAATTTCATGGGGTGCCGAGAACAATAGGTTCGAATCATGATCCTGGTTTCACACCATGCTTATTGTAGGATTTATAGAAGGTGATTGGTACCAAGGTGTTGTTGATTATAGCATATCACCCACAGATGGACGAGAAAACAGAATGAATGATTCAGGGGTTTGAGGACATTTTGAGAGATTGTGTTTTAGATTTTGGGGGCTTGAGGGAGAAACACTTCCCTCTAGTTGAGTTTTCTTAAATTAACTATTTTTTGGCTACAATTCAAATGGATCCTTTTGAGGTAATCAACAGGAGACTGTGTAGATATTTTTTGGGTTGGTTAGTGGTGGAAGTGTTTGTGTTCATTAGACCATGTCTTATGAGGGAAACATCTAATAAGGTCAATTTGATTGAGAAATATATGGAAAATGGTGATGATTAGGTAGAATTATTAGGAAATTTGGAATCATAGACCTATAGAGTTTACGGTCTTTGATAGTGTGTTTCCTCGGGTTTCGCCATGTTTGGGTCACTATTAGATTTGGAATTAAGTAAAGATGGAACCTAGTTATGTGGGGCCATTTGAGATTGTGGAGAGGATTGGGAAAGTGGCTTATAGATTGGATCTTCCACAATGGCACAGTGGGAATCATGATGTGTTTCACGTTTTATAGCTCTGTCAATGTCACCTTGACCCATATCATGTTTTAGATGTTGATGATGTTGACTATGATGTTGATGCATCCTTAAAGGAGCATCTGGTTTGGGTCATGGACCGTAGTGAGAATTTTGTACAAGGAAAGGTTGTTCCCTTGTTCCTTATGTTGTACCAGCATAGAAAGGATTAGTAGGATACATGCGAGAGATAATCAGAAATGCAGTCCTTGTGTCCTGAACTCTTTTCTTTGTTTTTTCTGTGACTATCGAAAGTGAGGCCCAAGGATGATCTGTTATAAGGTATGGATGTTGTATGATCCCATATTTCTCTATAAGGTACGTTTTACTTTGGATTTAGTTTAATCCCTTTGTTTTGAGAAATTAAGCTCTTATCCAAGTCCTTAAGGGGGCTGGAGGGTTTTTCGGGTGTTCGAGAAATGAAAAAGGATAAAAATGGGTTTTCTAGGATGGTCGCATGGTCTGCACATGGATAACTCTATATATTTGGACAGCGTAGGGAAACCATGTTGGAGGTGGGATTTTGGATAGTATAACCCACATAGTTTTCTCACATTTATAGAATCCTGTAGTTAAACCGTGTAGCCTATAATCTTTTAAAAAACTAAAAAATTTCCACTTCGGGGTTTTTATGTTCACTCATGAGTTTCCTCCTCAACATCCCTTAAAACCATAGGAATGATCTAAAGGGACCATGAGATCCCATGGATTGATATACATTTATTCATGACCATTTGGAGTGACGTTGGAAGTGAATAGAATATCCACGTGAGTCTAATCTTCTCCTCCTATATTATATCTATTTTTGGTCTCTTCATCTGTGCGATCTCCCTTAAAATCTCTCAACCATTTCTTTTTTGGTGAGATCTAGGTTGAGGCCTCAACTTTTTCTTTTATTGGGATTTATGTCCTTTATTGGGAGAGCGTTCGTCAATGTATTTGATGTTGGTGGTGTACAAGTTATATCTATTGAGTTTTATATAGATTTGTGAATGTAGGGTTGTCATTATTACCCTACTGTGATGAGTTCTTCATGTAATTATTGTGAAATAATTTTTAGGGTGTATAAAAATCCTAATGTAACCCTCATGATCACCACGTGATTCATAGAGGAAGATTTTACCAATGTTTGGGACACCCATGGGGTGTAACCATGTTCCCGGACTTCGTGTTTTTCTATGTAAATTGAGGGCCATTGTGTGAGAACATAGAGGCCAGGATGAATATGACATTGAGGTTGAAGGATGTGAATGGTATTCCTAGTAACAATCCTTGGTTTGGCAGTGACGTATGTGGGTGTTTGGATGGTTTATAAAGGGGTTATGAGAGATAATGGGAAATGAAAAGGGATTTGCTTTATACATGATTATGATGGTTGATATTGGCATAGGTAAATTGGAAATGGGGATGAAACATGTGGGTTAGAAATGAAGAATGTGTTAATGGATTGTGGAATAATGTTAAATTCCCATTTATTGATATTTTTGTGATGTTTCTAATGAAATTAGTGATTCTTGGTTATGAATGTGGTTGAATGTGATTATGGTTCAATAAAGAATGTTCACATGGCGTGGTACTTTGTGGTATAGACTTATGGTTCTTTTCCCACAGGGCGATTATTGACTATGGTTCCAATCACCACACACTAAATGAACGGGTTATGGATGAGGAGAAAGTTCCATTCCCATAACAGGTTCATCCACCCAGACTGCGGCTTCGAGGTGAGGATAATGATAATTGTTGTTTATTGATTCCTTGTGAGATAGTAATTGTTTAGTTCCCTCATGTTGTGAATGTTGATCTTGCACAATCCATTGAACACATATAAATGGTGAATTGATAAATGAAGTGTCTTGGTAAGTGTATGGTTTATTTAGTAGGATAATGAAAAAAGAAAAAATTGATATTTTCTTTCTAAACTATTTTGTTTACCTTATTTTATTTACAACTACATGAACTATCTATTGACTAGATATTTTGTAGACACTATTTTTTATGGAATATTGAGTTGAACTCAAACCCTAATTGGGCCATCGTTGGGTACCCATGAAGACTTCATGGTTGCAGGTCTGGAGAAGGGAAATGGACTACTCCATGGGAATTAAGTCATGATTCAGGATATGCATGGTTGAGGTTTGGGACTTAGTTCCATGACCATTTTTTGGATTCTGTTGTTGGTCTTCATTTTGGTTTTTTTTCACATAGCACTATAACATGGAATGACATACATACTGTTTGTTATGTTTTACAATATTTGGGAATTCTTTGTTTATGGATTTTGTTGATTATTTTATATTGTTTCCACTATTTATATTTTTACTTCTATGGATTACTCTAGTTAAATGAGGTTATAGTCTCCCCATGTGAATATTTATACCCTCACTGATATTATGCATCATCGAGCTTTTGGGGAGGTTTTGCTTAAATTCACGTATGCACCTAGTATAGGGTACCAGTTACTGGCTCCCGAATCTCGGCCAATATATGGAAATTAATTAAATTTTATTTAAAAATGACTTAAATAGGTTACAATCAAATTTTAATTATTGTATCTTTTTTAATATGAGCATATATAAGTGATATGGACGACTATAAATAATCATTATAAATATAAAATATTTATCTAAACCATTTAAATTTATTTATAATTATAGAAAATAAATAATGAAATTAATTAGTGATAAAATGGTGATGCAATATTTGATTTCATAGAGGAAGAATCAAATAAATGATATTAGTTATATTAATGTAAATTTTCATATGAATAAATTTGAATCCATATAGTAATTTTATGGATGAATTTGACATTTTAGAGAAATGGTAATATATTATTTGTATGGAATCATGTTGTTATGTTTTTTAAAAAAATAATGCAACAAATAATGTCAAAATTGTAAAAAAATGAAATTTTAAAATAAATAATATTTTGGAAAATGATAAAAAAAAATAATAATAAACTATATTTCATCCAAAAATTATCATAATTTTATATATGTCATAAAAAATCCAATTAAGGTTCTTTTTTTTATAGTAACTATATTAACCCTATAGTGTAAAATGATTTGTAGTCATGGTAATTGGTAAATTGTTTAACTAAGCATTAAAGCCAAAATATATGGATAATTTTGTGACTTAAACTTATCAAAAATTAATTTAATGTAATAATTTAGACCCATTATCATCTCATATTTTAATTAAATCACTTTGGATCTTTTTGAAATAAGAAATCAATTTATTTTAAAATAATAGTTTTAGAGTTTCTAAAAGTGACCCTCCCCTCTCTTAAAAAAGTAACCATATCCTTCTCTTCTATTCACACATCAAAATACCTTTAGTTCCGAAAAATCCTTCCCATTTCTCCTAAATATTTTTTCAAATGATCATAGAGGCCATAAATTTTTTCATAAATCCATCCTAAGGAGTCCTTTTGTGCAAATAAAAAGCAAACAGTCGAAGAATATGTAATTGTTTAACCAACTCCTTCAATGTTATTTTATTATTATACAACCTTTTCTTATGTTGATTACATAATAATGAAATAACTACACAATATAATAAATTATGATATATATTTTTAGGATTATGGTACAACAATATTCTTCCTTTTATGTTTCCTATTAAAAATAATAACACTATCCATGTGTACATACAACATTCAATCTCTACACCCTAGAGTAAAGTGTTTTTAATTTATACATTATTTTGATGGGTATAAAGATTAATATAAAGAATTTAAAAAATAAATATGACTTGATATTGTTTCTATATAATTCATATTCCATTAAATTCCATACCCTTTACCATTACAGAATGATACCATCACCCAATCTTATGTACGACATTCCATCTCCATGACTCAATGAGATTCTCCTTCCACATTAACCATTAAAGAATGTTTAAAAAATATATATAATGAAGAAGTATGAAATATATTACATAATAAATCTACCATGATAATATATATGTATATATATACACATATATTTATATTATATTCTTCCAGTTGACATGATAAGATAATAGAAACAACATTCAAGGGTATGTACGGACTACCGTCACAATGAACTGTGTATCCCATTTTTTATATCAAACTTATATATATAATTATATAGTGAATATATATGATATATAAATATTTATTAATTTTTTTATGTAATTAAATCCTGATCCATGTAATATAATAAGGAATCAAAAGTCAAAAAACGTGTGATAACCAAATCGATTATTACTAAAAATGTAGCTTTAACATGGAAAATATTAAAAAATGGAATAGATATTAATAAATAAATCAAACATGATATCATAAATAACATTATTATTCTGTTAAATGTTAATAATATCTAAAAATACATTATACAGGAGGTTCAGTTATGTATGGAGAGTATCAATCCTAATGTAATGGAAATCTTAGCACAATATTCAATCATTGAGTTAAACATATATGTCATTGGATTTGTTTTTCCATGAATATGTGTGAATGACCTATGATTGTTTTAAAATAAATATTCTATTGTATTTGGATAATTTATATTTTGACACATAATTATTTGATTTATTTATCCTCGCTCTAATGATACGATCTTTATAAGATAATTTTGTCTTGCCCTAATTTTTCTTGAGATATAAGACATGATACCCCCATATTTCTTATGTGATCTTCATGTAATACCCCTATTATATTTATATAATGAATACTTTTATCTTTATGGTATTTAATTATTAATTTGATGATATTGGTATTATTATTTACGTGTTTAATGTGGTATGTGATGCATTGAATATTTAAGGAATTAATCATTTCACCATTTCAATATTCGTGATATTATTTTTGTTAACTATTTATATAGATTTAAAATGATTATAAAGGAAATTTCATATCTATATTTATGTTCTTTCCAAAAAATTAAAAAATGATTCTTTATATGGTTTTACATAGGGGTTAATTTCAAAATTTATTTATTGTTCAGGATTGCTTTTACGTAATCATTTACTAGGACATACTTTTCATCCATGTCCATGATTCGTAAAAATATATTTCAAAACATTATTTATATTATTTCTAAAATTATTAAAGGAATTTTTAAACATGCTTATTTTTATTATATAACATTAAGTCATTTTCCTTGTGAGGTACATTTTTTATTTTTCAAAAAAGTAAAATATTTTTTTTCAATTTTATATTTCTTGAGAGGATTTTTTCACCATCATGTTTCCTTTCCATTTTGAAATATCCTTTATTGTAATGAAATATTATATTGAATTAAAATATATTTTTTAAATGTTATTGTAATTTGAATAAGTATTTTTAATAAAAATATTTATTTCTCAAAAGAAGATTCAAATGATTTTATTAAGAACATTTTCATCGATGATGACATCTTTTATTGGATCTTCTGTTTATGGGAGGATGATTTATTATGATAAAAACTATCATATTGTATTGAAGGGTTTATGAGTATTTTAACTATAGATGTTCTAATTTTGTAATAGTCATTGTTTATGGATAATGATTAAAACTTCATATGTAATTTTTAATATGAATGTTTATATGGGTTATGTTTTACCGCTTTTATATGAGGAATGAATGAGACTTAGTATGTGACAGTTGGGGTCCTTTATATCCCCTAAATGCACTAATAGGTCTCATGCGACAAACTAATTTTGTTTTTTACTCATTTATGTAGGGTTTATTGGGATAATCATTGACGGTATGGTTATGATGTCAGACATTATGCATTCTCTCATTATGAGATTAGTAGTTGATATTACATGTGATTATTCAACTACTAGAATATCTATGTGACTATTTAAAGGACTCCATTTTATCAATAATTACTATATTATTATCAATATTATGTCTAAGAGTCTTTTGTTTCAATTTTATACATTGCGTTAAATGGTTTTTCTTATTTATGATAACTTCCTCTTTATTTTTTATCTTTAATGATAATATGATCTCACCCATTTCTTATGATTCATTTTCCTCCTGGATATGAAGAGGCGTATTATGACTGACCTACAAGGATTGTATATGGGATATGATTGCTTTCAATATAGATACTATTTGGTTTTATTGTTCATGATGTAATGTAAAAATTATGTTTGTATCTATTTTTTCCAAGGATACTGACCTGATCCGTCCTTCTGGATTTGATTCCCTGTAATCATTATAATGTATTAAAATAATGTAACTCCAATAGGAATATGAGTTTGGGGAATTATAGATGGTATCAAATTAAGATTATTATAATCCTTAAAAACTATATTTAAAACAACATTGATCATGGAACATTTCCCCATGATAAAATATGAAGTTATGTATAGAAGAACATCAAAATATTTTTTTAATGTAGAGATTATGTGTGTATTCTTATAAAATAAATCTCTATATATATACTAAAAGAGTACAATTTTCTAGAATATATATACCTAGGAGTAATAACTCTAAAATGGTGGTATTGGTTATCATTGGGTAACCTGGTATAAAAAAATGAGCCTCACTACGGACATATTTTGGCACTCTTAGAAGATATTCATTGGATAATTCACATATTCTTTACAAATTACTATGAAGGATTTTAATATAATATGAGAATGAATATAATTGGTTAATCATAATGTGTTTTATATAGAAAATAAGGTGTTATAAACTTTTTAAATGATTATAATACTATTATTACTCAAACTATGTTTTTTTCATTTCAGTCAATGTTTGTATCCCAAAGAAGTCATATTAACATTGAACATGATGGGAAGGTGGTGGTGATATGAAACAAAATGGAATGTTTATTGGCCTTAAGGATATCATATTCATGAATAATAAACATTCTATAGATATAATTAACAACATACACATTAACCAGCTCTCGAAGACACCATAGAAGAGAATGTCAAAGCATTCTAAGTGCTCCAGTAGTGGAGACCATAGATAAAAGAGAGCTCAATATCCATAATGCAAGAAATTTGGAAGGCGACACACATAAAGATGGTTCAATGGAACAATTAAATGCATTATATGTATGATAGATGCGAAAAAATAAAAAAAAAATCCAATGAAAAATGAAGAGTAAAATGGAAGAAAATAAAACTGATCATATGAATCCATTTGCATTCATTTTTTGTAAATGTAAGGGACCTTGGAATTACTAGAGTCAATTTCTATATTCTAATGGATAACCTCTAAGATATGAATATTCTATGTATAAATAAATGGATTATGTATTTATCTATTGATTTTTTTTGAAAAACATAGTGGAATGGTTATTGAGGGACTAGCCTCATTTCAAAAATGATTATAATTTTTTTGGATGTTATATTATTATTATTTTAGAAAAAAATATTTCTCGAAGGTATGGTGACTAAAGATCATGTACGGAAAGGCCATGGGTATTTAACACACAACTGAAGGGTGACTTGGGTGACATGGCTTCTACTATCCAACATGATGTCCTTATTATCATGACCTTTTTATCATATGTATAAATGTTTTTTTTTATAATGGGACATTTGCTTTATCAGATAAACAATTTTGGGATTGGAAAATGCTTTACGGATTATGTAATTAATGTTATCTCAAAATAAATTCTCTATTTTTAAAAAAATCTATGATTGAGGTAATCATAATTTTTTAATGAATAATTGTTAAATTTAATTTTGTACTAAAATATAATTTTATTGTGGACTTATGGGGATTAGGGTAATTTATGGAAGTTGTTAGAAAACCTTGGATATTATGATATTTGGATAAGTAAATTTGGTATAATACATTACGAGTGATTGTTTGGAAGATCATATGATCAAATACATTTGAATATAGGATTTCGATCACAGTTTGTAATATTTGTGAGGAAGGATAATTATTTTTTAATGATTTATATTGAAATTTGGGGTGTTAATGTGGAATTATGAAGATTATTTTTTTGGGAATTGTATTATCATAAACTGGAATTTATGTTTTTTAATGAATATTGACAGTTTAAAATTAAAGTTATTATTTTGTGGATTATGTTATTCTATAAGATATGAATATAGTGATTCAAGTGTAAATAAATCTTCTTGAACACTAATTGTTTGGAGATAAAATTGAGTTTATTGTGGAAATTGATTAAAGGAAGAGACTCTTCTTATTATTTACGTAATTATATTTCATTATATTCTTAATCTATGATGAAAATTAATTCTTCAACTATAAGGGGAAGATCATAAAACCAAAAATGTTTTCCAAGTTCTCTCTTATCCGATGAATCAAAATACCCCTTAGATCATCATAGACTTCTAGATTTTATAATGTTATCTTTATCCTGACCACGTTCTCTATCACTCTCCATCAGAACATGATTGGTACATTTATCATCCACTCCATGAGTTCATTTATGGAACCCTATTAACTGTTATCTCCAGTGACCTTCATACTTCTTTTTTTTAATATAAAATGGGGGTCTCATTAAGCATTTTCCAATATGAGATTATAAAAGTGGATAAGATTGAGTTTATACAAACATATTGAGTATTTAAATTTCATTACATTTATATAGAGATAATACATTCCTCAACTATAGGAAAAGAATCTAAAAAATGTGAATTTTTGTTGAACTGACAGTATTTTAAATAATCATTGATAATTGGCTTTGAGGCCCTCATTTTTCCATTGATAATTACCTTATTTTTGATTGATGACATCAATCACTTCAAATAAGTATTTATATTTTACATTCACGTTTGTCCCTCTAATTTAAACTAATTTTATTTTATTCAAAAGCTGAATTTTGTGCTGATTTTCATGTTTCCATTTCATAATTATGAATAATACATGTTATTAACCCTATTTTTGATGTGGGTTCTTCAATTATAATATTTTTAAATTTCAATCAATTGATTACTAAGATCATGTTTAAATTATATGGATGGAATTTAATTAATGTGGGGATAATTTAACACCCAAATATTCCATGGTATGTTTTTTTAACTAACTATTATATCTAGTGTTGCTCGAAACAGCATGTTCAAGTGCACCATGGTCTATTAATCAAGAAATTTAAAAATATGATATAAATATTATTAAAGACATTATGAAATTTATTTTTCCAAATAGACATCATTTTTGAATATTTAATATCAAAATTTGCTAGGATAAGTTTGTTTTAAATTTTTGAAATGGTTAATTTTTGTTGAATTGTGTAAAATACTACCTTCTTGATTAAAACCTGACTTTTCATTTAAATAATTATTTAAATAAAAAATTATTTTAAAGTCAAAATAGATAAATAATACATATATTAACCTAATGTAGTTCAGATGAATCATTTTTATAATATAACAAGATATAAAAAATTATTGATCTTTTGAAAGTCTCTTTTACTCACCTTCTAGCCACATCTGATGGATTAGAATTAAACATAATTTTACCATTTCTGTGAATTGAATTTTGAAAATCTAATATACACGGTTTTATTCATAACAAAAAATTATGTCTAAAACTATCAAAATAATTTTTGATGAATAATCATTTTTATTTTTATTGACCATGGTTAAAGGTAAATAGGGTATTTAAAGGTAAAAAAATATTATAATAATATAAAATAACACTACCAGTAGTTATATTATAATTTTTTAATAACTTTTTGTCCCAAATAATCCTTAGGTCAAAAATATGATCCTTTTTATTCCACTTTTGTATGATTAGGAGATTTATTATATTTAATTTAAATAAGAGTCTAAAAGGTTTTATTAGAATTTTAATAACTAAATAAATTTTAATATGAAATTATATAACTGATATGTTCAAATTTAAATAGTTTCTTGAAATATAAAATATTTATCTACTTCATGGTAATTTATTTATAATTTTATAAAATAAATAACTTAAATAAATGGTGATTCAATAATTATGCAGTAATTGATTTATTAATGGAAGAATAAAATAAATGATATTAATAATATTAAAATAATTATCATATCAAAATATTTAGGAAAAAAATGATTTTTTGGATGAATAGGAAATGTTATGGAAGATTTAATATAGTTTTTTATAATGAATAAAGATATTATATTTTTAAAAAAATCATGTAATAAATAGTTCTAAAATTGTCATAATTGATATTTTAAAAAATATAATATTTTATTAAATGATAAAATATTCATAAATATATTGATTTCAGAAAAATTACTAGGATAATGTTATATATGTAATAAATATTCTAATTTTAGTTCTTCTTAAATTTTATTGTAACTAAATTAAACCAATAGTGTAAAAATACATGTTGTCGCAGAAAGAGTTAAATTGGTTAACTAAGGGTTAAATCCAAATGATAAGGATATTTTTTGTGACAAAAACATGACTAAAATTAATTTCATTAGAGTATATAGATCCATACCCATCTTATACATGAAATAACTCACATTTTAGCTACTTGAAATCAAAAAACAATTTATATTAAATTAATTGTTTAGGAGAATCCAAAAGTGCCCCTCCTCTCTCTCTTATATAAGGGAACCACTCCATATCATCTATTCAAACATATATGGCCCTTTAGTTCAGATAATAAGTAAGCATTTATCGTGAAAACATATATCAAAAAATTCTAGTGGTCATACATTGGAAAAACCCAACCTAATGAGTCATTTGGTTTAAATAAAAAAATGAGACACTAGAAAAAGTGGTAATTTTTTTACCAAAATTTTCAAGGTTCTATTATCTTTCTACTTATATTTCCTATGTTTCCCGAAATAAAGTAATAAATCCATAATATACTGCATGATTAGTTTTATTTAATATTATGGTACAACTATTTTCTTCATCTAACACATCATATGAAAAACAATACCACCATGAGTGTGTACATACGAATTATCATCTCCACATCATGGTGTAAACCGATTTTCATTTATAAATTATTTATATAGATATAAAAATGAATATAAAGGATTAAAATAATAAATATTACTTTATATTATTTTTATATCATTCATATTCCATCCAATTCTGTACTCTTTCCCATTATGGAATGATATCATCTCTTGTGCGTATAGGCAGCTTACCATCTCCACGACGAGATATGATTCATCTTCCAAATTAACCATTCAAGAATGTTTATACTAATAAAAATAATAAATTAGTATGAATAATAATTAATTTTATGAAATAATAAATATACTTTAATAATATATATATATATATATATATATTACATTTACTTGTTTCCATTCAATACAAAAAGAAAATGGAAACAACATTCAAGCATGCGTACAGACTACCGTATCCATAAACTATGTTTCCCATTTCTTATATATACCATTTATATATACTTATATAGTGAATATATGTGATATATACATCATATTTTATATTCATTATGTAAGAAATCATGATCTAAATATTATAATCAAGAATGAAAAGTCAAAACATATGTGATAAACTAAGAGATTATTATATGAAATGTTTTATTAACAAGGAAATAATTAATAAAATGTAAATATAAAGTCATAAATGATTCATATATGATATAATAAATATTATTTTAATTCTATTGGAATTTAATAATATTTTTAGAATCTATATACAGTTATTTCGGACACGTACGGAGAAAATCAGACCTAAGGCAAGGGAGATCATAACCCAATTTCCATTCATTGAGTTAAACATAAATGTAATTGGTTATGTTCTTCCATTAATAATGGTGAATTACCTATGATTTTTTTATATAGAATATCCATTAATATTGGGTGGATTTATATTTTCCAAATACAATTATTCTGTTGATTTATCTTCAATCTAATGATATAACCATTGTAAGGGAATTATGTTTGACTTTTAAATTTCATGATATATAACAAAATATCACCAACTATTTCTTCTTTGTGGTGTATATACTACCCCTATTATATTTAATATCATAAATAAATTTATCTTCATGGTGTTTAAATATTAATTTTATGATATTGGGCTTATGATTTTAATGTTCAAAGTGGTGTGGGATGATTTGAATGATTAAAGAATTAATCCTTTCTCCATTTCAATGTTCATGATATTATTTTACATAAATTATTATATGGATATAAAAGGAACATAAAATGAAATTTTCTCTATGTTTTTATGTTTATTTAAAAATTTTCTAAAATAATATTTTTAAGGCATTACATTAAGATATATTTGACAATCACTTTATTATCAGGGATTTCTTTTACATAAAAATTTACCAGGACATACATATCATCAATGTCAATGTTTATTAAAAATGTAGTTCAAAATTTTTTTAATATTATTTTGAAAAAAATAAATACATTTTACCAATTTTTTATTATATAAAATGATTGGTATTTTCATTTTCCTTACATGGTACTTTCTTGACTTTTTCAACAATGTACGAGAAGAATGTTTTATCAATATATATGGTGTGAGGTGCTTTTCCCACCATCATGAAAACATAAGGTTTTTAATCTTCCTTTACATGATTAAAAGATTATATTGAATTAAAATATTTTATTTTAAAATTTTAATTCATTTTAAAAAACTATTTTCAATAAAAATATATATGTATATAAATAAGTTTCTAATGATTTTATTAAGGACATTTCCATCTATGTCAACACAATGTCATGGATATTATGTTTAATTTGTGTTGATTTATTATTATAGAAACTATCATAGTTTATTTACGGGTGAATGAATATTTGGACTATGGATGTATCATTTTTATACAATTAATGGTTTACGGATACAGTATTATAATTTCCTATGAATGTTTTAATATGAGGGTTTAAGTTGGTTATTTTTTTTCCGTTTTGTAAGAGGAATGCAATGGACTATTTATGTGATGGGTGGAGACTACTTTGGCCCCTTGATGTATCAATAGTTATAATGAGAGAAACTATTTTGGTTTTTTACATGTTTATGTCGATGTCTTGGATAAAGACTTGACAATATGGCTACGATGTTCTGTATTAAGTATTCCCTCATTATGAGATTAGTTATTTTTTTATTTGTTATTTTCCATCTAGTAAAATAGTAATGTAATGTTTAAATGGTATTATTTCTTTTATTAATACCATATTATGCAAAAGATTATTTTTAAAAGGATTTTTTCTCAATTTTATAGATTTCCATAAAAGGTTATTCATATTTATGTTGACAACTGCTACATTATCTATCCTTATTGAGCATCTAAGATAAGACCTTATTCTGTTTCATTTTTTCTCCAGATGTGAAGAAATATATTATGGCTGACCTCTAGGTATTGTATTAGGGATACAAGTGTTTTCAATGAATATACTGTATATTTTTTCATTTCATGATGTAATGTAAAATGTATGTTTATGACCTGCTTTTTCAATGATACTAAACTGATCAGTCCATTGGAATTTGATTCCTTGTTATCAAGTAAATGTATTAAAATAATTCACCATCTTATGGCTTTTGGGATCAGGGTGTTACAATCCAGGCCCAATCTACACATGTTGTGTAAAAATGCAAGATGTGTTCCAACTACATGGTGCACCATGAATCCCTCGACACATCTAGATTCAATTGACTTGAGTAAATAGTTTATAAACATGATTACATTCCATGTAACCCTATAATACTGGCTGATAAAGTGGAAATTTTTTAATGAAATATCCAATCATACTTTATCTAGTCATAATCCATTATTTAAATGAAACACAGAATGATTCATGACTAATATATCAAATAATGATAATTCAAAATAGAAAAATTAAGGAGTAACCAGAAATGAGTATCTCACTATAATTGTCCACAGATCAAAAATAAAATAAAAAATTTAAATTTAAATCTAACCCCTCTGATAGCACCAGATTTTTCTAAGAATAGTGCGGTACGAGATAAGATACATTAAATTTATCTTTATATCTATTTCATGAAACTAAAATAAAGGATATTGAAAATATTTTTTTAATTAATTCATTTTTATTAGATAAATCAATTTTTTTATCATAGGTTTCTTTCTTCTAATTCTTGTTTGATCATCCAAAATACCATTACAGATTTACTCTAATGTTTTTGTGAGGATTCATGGGTAGAATCCCTCTAGAGATGATCCACACATACTCCAATGTTATTCATGAAATGCTACTCCAAATTTGGGTTCTAACATGGTGAATCGAATGTCTTGTGATGTTTGTTCTTGAACACTCATTCATTAGACTTGAAGAAATATCTCTTATGTTTTTATTATTGAGAGACACCTAGATTGTGGATTTCGAAGAAAATTCATTGTGTACAACAATTATATACCTTTTTTATTACTTATGCAGTAGCCATAATATGAAATTTATAGAGGTAAGGTTTTTTGTTAATTTTTTTATCGTATGGAATCCCTTAAATTACATTAAACCCATTAATAAACCTGATCACACAAAATAATGAAATAATTATTTTTATGTGGATTGATCCATATTGCAGAAATGAAAAATAATATTTACCATATTTTAATAAAATATTAATTAATACACCTAGTATTGTACTAACTGAAGAACTATTTATTTTTTTAATACATGAATAAATATTTTATTCATAAATAAATAATTTATTCACAGACCAGTGAATTAATATTTACTCAATATTCAATAAATTAAATAAATATATATTTACTGATGTTTTAGTGAATATATATATTTAATTTATGTTATGAATATAATTTGAATAGAATTATTCCTCAGTATTGAGAATAGAATTTCATCCACTAATTAAATTCAAATTGATTTTAATTGAGATCAAAAGGAACACATATAGTGTCACCCACTAAGATTCTATCTTATAGGAATTAAGTGAGAATTCCTGATGTCCATGATTACTATCTGACTATGGGTAAAGGCCCCAAATATAAATATCCAAAATTTGCAACCTCAAGAAAAAAATATGAACATCCACTACGTAATATAACCCATTTTTTAAATATCTCGTCAAGCATGTTGGACGACAGTTTCATCGACCTATATTCTCAATATGCCTTTATTTGACTATCTTAAATAATCATATTGATATACCATTACCATAAAATTTTGGTGATGGTTATATTCTAATCCAAGGGTTGAGATATCAACATCCATAAAGATGGATGGGAAAAATCCTTCCTTAAATTATCCCTTAATGACATGTAATTCATGATGCACCCAATGCACCCTACATCCTACCAACAATGGGTTTGTTGGTTTTTGTTAGTAAATCTGTGTGTGTGAATCATGAAATGCACTGGTGATAATAATAAATTCTAATTATTATTACCCATTCATTCATATAGGAATATTTTATGACACTAGAACATGTTTAATTTCTATAGGAAGGTTTTCTCTCATAATATCTCAACTTGGAGATTACAAGGTATGATTTTCAAGACATGAAGCATCATCCACTTATGAGTACTCTCAATTGAATGTATATATAATATGTGTCCCATTTTAGTATATTATCCTGACATTAAATTTTAACAAGAATATTTTCATAGCACTTAACGGTTCTAGTTATAGAGGGGAACTTATATAACCTTATCAATGAGAAAAATAGTTTGTGACAATATTATATTAATGATATCTAGAAAAATGAACAATATATAATAAGAAGATTAATTAATATTCAATACATCGAATATACCAATAATACTAGTAATATAAGTCATTCCTTGTACCGCAACTCCCAAAGATCATTTTGTTTTGGGTGCTAGCATAGTGATCAACGAAATGTTGGATGTCCCAACAATCACCACAACACTGTTCCATTTATATAGGAATGATAATTCAAACTGTAATGCTTGTAACAACCCCTATCTCTAGGAATCAAGAGATATGAGAGATGATATCTCAAATTCATAGGATAAATAGTGGTGTGAATTTTTTAATTCCTCAAATAAAATAGATATGTAAATACTTATAAAAATTTCTCTATTTCCCTTGAGAAAGTATATTCTTCAAATTAATCATGAAAATACACATATTTCCATGTAATTATGTCCCAAATGTCTAAAATAATACATAAATTATTTTTATTATATAAAAATATATTACATCATGCAATTAATGTCATTAAGTCAGCTCACCTTACTAGAGATATTATAATGATCCTTGAATGAAAATATTATTCAATAGTAAAATATTTTTCCATATATTCAATTTATGATTTTTAGTAATTGAGTAATTAAATTCAACACCTAATTTATTTAAGTAAATTAATAAAGAATTTATTTCTTCCATGCTGATCATTTAAACTCATACATCAACTCACCCAATGTGTCAGGGGACCACCATCTCCTATGCATTAATTCATGATAATGGAGAGTGATTACGAATACGCAATCTGTGTGGCCCTATAGGGCCTCATCTTGATATTTTTATGTGATACCCATAGAGAAATAGTTTTATCTAGTAACACATCATTTATCCTATAAGGGTAATGTTATGTCAAAATAACTACAACATCCTATGAACAAACATCATGTAATATAATATTTTTGTCTCACGATATCTTATAAAAAAGGATGCACACTTGGTATCATTATCCATACACTCTATATTTATTATATTAATAACCTATTTCGATATGCTTTCTTTATTTTACAATAGATATAGATTAAATAAAGGCTCCCCCATCCTAGCCAACTTGTCCTGAGATATCTATTCCATTAAAAATGAAAAAATCATGTCTTTAGCATTAAATAAATTTCATTTCACCAATGATGAACATAACTCATGTAACCACATCATGACATAAATTTAATAGTTTTTTTCGGGCATCAATGTATAAGATCAAATGGCATGAAATGATATTGATCACAATCCAAGAGAAAAATAAACATTTTAATAGATATGAAAAATCAATGTCACCAAAATCATGTGGTGTTACTATAGGATGTTCAGTGTTCATGATCTCTTCTAAATGTGACCACCAAGTTAGAAGATGAAGAAAGGAAATCTCATTGGTTATGTGACCCCAAAACCTAGTAGTCAGACATCATATGTCTCTAATTAGTTTTATTTATTTAGACCATGGGACATGTGATTAATATTATTAACATATATTCTAAAGCTTCTTATAAAAGTATGTAACAACTATAGACTATTTATCTGATAAATAATATTATTAAATTTCAATGTAAATTGCGGATGAAAAATTATCAAGAGAATTATTGTGAGAATATATCATACATAGATCAGTATATTCATGATATCATAATATAAAAACACTATTACCATTGGGTCTAGGGAACATACTTTTAGAAAATTCCCACTTGCACTAGATCCAACATTATAAATATCCACATGTTAGATTACACATAATAATTACACACTACAAGTAGGAAATGTGTTTAGTAATTAGGACATCTATTTCGTTCTCAATGGCCTCTTTCTATAAGAAACATCATACCTTGAGTAAGACTCCCCAAAGTGATGATATCCTTGATTATATCCATTTCCCCCTCTATCATAATCTTCACATCATAGATAGTAAATTTGATAGGATTCTATGAAAAAAATAATATATTTCATATTTCATATTTAACTACACCAAAATCCATAACATATTTCATTACTGTATATATAGAAACCCCTGATATCCACTATCTTCTATACTAATTTCCTTTACCTAATTATGGCATTAGTTAAAAATATATCTAAAATTAGACTATTTTTATATCCCTTTTAACTAATTCTCCTTCCTCTATAGTGATTAGTTATATATCCCATGTACATTCACAAGTCTTACTAGATAGTTCTAACTCCATTATATGATGTTTTCATGGATTTCTATAAAATATTCATACCAAAAGATACGTGTTGAAAATATAATATTTTGAATATAACAAGGAATATGTTATATATACATCACAAAAGAATATGGTGTTTTTGTCACTATATTAATATCCTATTATTTTTTACACATGTCTTCTTATATACATTTATGCAATGTGAAATAGGAAAAAGTTCCCTCTTGATGTTTCCAAAAATAATTTTTTAACACATTTTCAATATATATATATATATATTATTAGTTTAAATAAAACATAGATCTACCTTAGTAAATATTTTCCATAGAAATCAAGTAGTTACAATAATGAAATCTTTAGAGAGTTACATAAAACTTAATATTCAATTATTATAACATTAATAACTATTTTAATTATGTTTTCAATAAATTTTACTTGAGAAACAATAGAACTCCCAGTAGACACATATAGAATTTCTACATACTTTATTACTAAATAAATATATAATAATCTAAATTCATGTATTTTTTATCATAAAATGATGTCTATAGAATTCATTCCATATAGTAATTCAATGGAATAAGTATCCCTTTCTATGTGATTCATCTAGACTCTATATAATAAATGTATTCTTGACATATAATACCCATTATAATGACCCTAGAAAATTATTGTTACATGATTTATTCTAAAGGGTGATTATTTTTTATTAAAATATATATTTATTGGTACTAAAAATATTCCACCAATGTTTTGTTTCTTGGGAATAAATGCTGAAAAATATATTGATATGAGAAAATGAACAAATACAAATTATTTGATTTGTATATGGAATCCAGTATATTGTATTATCATAAAGTTTTTAATCACATATTTTTCCATTTATTTATTCTGCGAGGGATGAAGATTCATTAGTGTTAATGAATAATATGCCAACCAACGTAGTAAATATAAAACCATCATTTTATTTTTAATCATCATATTTAATACATTTATCTAGAATAATCCCCTTCCATGATATTTCGGGAATATAATTCATATTATAACTCTTTATACATATTAAGCCTCAATTTTAACAAAGAAATTATCACTATAACTATATTTAAAATATGTTTTTACCCTTTTATGGAAATATAGTAAAAAACTTGATTATAACTTCTCTATCTCATCGATTAATGTGATATTATATATAAACATTATGTTAATTACATAACATGTATGTTGTGTTTTCTCATGATGAATGTTGGTTTATTTCATTACAATTACGAAACTGTTTTCATATAAATTCAATAATTGTGAAATAATGGATTTATTTCATAATATATGTCATATTATATTCATTTATAATTATAGTATGAAAATGGTTTTGTGTTGACAATATTATTTATGAAGCAATTTTCATCAAATATTGTATTATTTTTTCATGAAATATATGTCTCAAAATTTATCCTCACACATAAATAATGTACCTTGCATGTATAATAATATTCTAGTTTAGATATTAATCAACACTTAATTTTAATTATAAATATATTAATGTAACAATCTTTTTCAATTTTCCCTTTAACAACAACATCAGTATAATGTTTATAATGAAATGTGATAGTTTTAATAAATTCTGTTATTATTTTCATGATTTATTAATGTCTGGTTATCATATTCATCAGTTCATGGGAAAAAATATATTCATATATTCTAACCATTCCTGTTCTCTATATCAGTCTTATATTTCATAAATTTAGTAAATAATATTGTAATGTATATGAATTTTCATCTATTTTATACATGAACTAGTTCCGAAAAATCATGTTGAATTATATATAGGTGATTTACAGATTACCATTTTCTCTAAAGGATTATTCATTTGAAACATGATTATATTGTGTGTTGATAATACATAGTTTTTTTGTATATAAATAGTCTAAAACAACATAATGGGTTTATCCTAGACAAATAATCTTATTTTTATTCGAAAAATAATTATCAACCCAAAATTGGGTACTACCAAGTATTAAATTTGATATTTTTAATTTGTTAAAAATAATTTAGATATTATTGTACAATTAATTGACTATAAAACACCACAAACATCATTCATTAAAGAAGGATGACTATATCTTTGATACTTAAAGAACAATGAGATAAATAGTTTCATAACATTCAAGTCACAATTAATGTTTCATGAGAATCAAAAAACACTTCAATGAAAATTTGTCTGTTTCTTATCGATGATGTCGGAATCACCCATTCTCATAATCTTGGGGAATTCACCTCAAATTATAGAATTGTTTCTATACACATGTGGTTTTCATATTTAAATACACTTATGTGATATACATATTTTTTAATACCATTGAATTATAAAAAATGTATTACTTTTAATTGATGGATATTGTTAAAGTGGAATTTACTTCTTTATTATTCAACTCACTTTTGTTTATATTAATGTGATATTTCATTCTACTGGAAAAACAAATTGATTAATGTTTGATTCTCTACCTCTCTAACATTTTCTTTTTAAAATGAAATTACTTAGGTTCCTTTCATATAAAACTTTTAGTTATTATTTTCACACTTACATTTTTATTAATCAATATAAAAACTAAATATTTATCATTATTTAACATATCATTAGATAAGAGAACATTTCATATAACATAAGGAATAATTTTCTCTATATAGATTGTTTTATAATACTCATCAAAAATGGTGTAACTGAGTTTTAATGATAAAATAATGGGATGTATTAAAATATCAGCATTCACATTTTAATTAACAAGAATGGTGTAACCAACATCCCATTCAATTCTTCCTTCACTTTCTCATAAAAAATTTCATAGAGATGAGACGATATTGTATAAACAACCTTGCCTTTATGTTACATTCAGAACTCACTATACATTTTTTATTTCAACATGTGTAAAAATAAAATTTATCATACATGAGTGTCATATAAGCTTCTTTTTAACCATCGTTTTATTTTAATGGTTGGTCAAAATGTTGTGGAGATATTAGCACACATAATTTATTTTCATTTCATTGTACTACACACTAGTACCAGTAACTCTCCTAAAAATTTTTCTAGGTTAATAAATTCTCAATCCAATATTAATCATGTTAAATATGGTGTATTAAATTTCTTTTTATACAAAATAAAACATAAATATTTGAGTAATTTTATCATCGTAAATATTTATGAGACATTATAGATTTATTAATCATATATATCTCACACTATTTTACGAAATTGAACTATCCCTCAAAAAATAGATTTTGAATACTCAATCGTTTGAGAATTATATTTGTAAAGATCTCAAAAAAATCTTCACATAGTCTAATCTATGGTTATGATTCTACATAGAGAGTTTAAAAGTAGAATTTTGGATGGGAAATAATATTGACACGTGGAACCGTAATTTGTTGATTAGATACGAATATTCTGTAATGTGTAACATTTTAATACCCAACCCTTTTTCTCTAATGTTAAAAAATATAGGTATTATTTTTTTTCAACTAAATTTAGATAATATAACCCATCACATAAATAAGAACACCCTAGTAGTAAGAGGCTCCCACAAAAAATGATGAATGGATCCTCAAATAAAATTAAAGACTAATTTTTTTGAGGATTTTTATAGTTTTCTGAATAAATAAAATCTATTTCTATTGTTCATGTCTACTATATGAGAATGAACTCAAAAAATAAACACGATTAAATAGATAACATACTCCATAAGTGTTCATTTTAACTCTATAAGATTTTTTTATTATTTTACATGATCACAACTAAACTGTAATAAAATAAAAATAAAAAACCATTAATAAATAAACAATAAAGATACAAGATCATGATCATTTCTAATTCTATATCTATTGAGTGAAATATTAACCATCTAGGCGATATGGTTAACTCCACGAGTCCTGTCAGACTCCCGTTGCAGTGCCCATCCCCACTTAATCTATTGAACTCATGTTTGGTGCCTTTCCATGTATTGGCATAATCAGATACCAACTTAATGCTCTATATTATAAATTTACGCTCACACATAGGTGAGAGGGTCTCTAGAATTCATAGTAGACATAAATAATATCACTCATATATATGAAGTCGCTTATAAATATAATGTTGTGAGTGATTACATATAGATCATCATTTATTAAATAATTATTACATATCACAACAGATGTAATAATTAAACAATGAAATAAAAAAATACCAAATATATATTAGTCGGTATAAGATCATGATCAGTCGGAATGGAGTAAAACATTCATCATAAAATTTAACATGCTAATAATTCTACAAGATAGAATTTATTTTGAATTAAAATAAAACTAAAATATTTTATTGCTCATAATATTTGTTTCATGATCCAAATAATAATTTTATTAAATTTCTAATATTTTAAAACATTTGATGGATTTTTTTGAAATTTTTTAGTTTCCATGGATATTTTAAAATCTCATTGGAGGGGTTCCTGGTAATATTCATTGTAATATTCTCATAGGTTTCTAAACAATTAAAGAGTTAAAAAATATTTTATTATTATTTTATTCATCAAAATTCAATGGAAGACCCACAATTGAAGTATCCCTTATAATAATACTCATATGAAAAATTTCTAATGTTTTATTCACATTAACAGCATCCACATGTACTAATTCTCCATGTTATAATTTTTAAATTCTCAATACTAAAACTATTTAATCAATATTCAAATGTATTTTATTCAACCATTCAACCTCAGAACAATGTACTGTCATAGGCATTGGAAATACATCAATTCTCTCAACTCATATTAATGATATTTTAATTTTAATTTGGCTTATTTAATAACACAATTGATCTAATATTTTTTTTTGCAACCCAGTTCAGAGTTAAATCCAAATAATTAATTATTTTAATATATTCTCCCTGAACTAACTTTATGAAAACATCTATATAAAATCTTCACATAATTACCTATAATAAAATTTTGCGTGAATTAAATATTCATGCAACTAAATATTCAAACAATACATCATTTCATTTTTTATATAATATGTTTCTTCTTTTTGTCTCATATTTTCACTTAATGGAATAAAATTTAAAACACTCTAAATCATTCACACATTATCAATAATCCTACAGGTTGAGTGATTTTTTATTTATGGTTTCTCATATGAATAACTAATGAATCCTTCGATATATCAAAGTATGTTGTGACATCAGTCCTTCGATTTGAGAAGTATATTCCAATCAATATGCTTGTAAAAAAATTTCTCTCACTCTCTAGGAATTTTGGGAAATGAGAGAGGAAATCACAAATCCACAAGATGGAAAGTGATTGGGATTTGAGAATTCTTCCACTTAAATAAAATGGAAAACTTACCAATATTTTTAATGGACCTTGACAGATTATTATATTTTAATTAAGATGTAAATTTTTTCTGTGAACAAGTTACCACTCGAAAGAATTCATAAATATTCCAGAAATGTTTTTTAATATAAAATTAATATATATAAAAATTAATGATAGTAGTTAACTTGTCTCCCCACTCCCAAAATATTTTTTTCCAAACATGAATAAAATCATTCTTTCTTCAAAAAAATATATTTCATCATATTCACTCAAAATTTCAGTATAAAATAATAATAATAATTCAAAACCTACTATTATAAAATTGAATAATAATGGATTTTATTATTTATTGGTTACTAATCTAACTCAGAAATCAACTTCCCTCTATAGTGGGTCAATCCACATTTGAAACCTTAATTCACAATAATTGGGAAAGCCTCTAAAAATGCTTTTGGTATGACCTTATAGTCTCTTATCTCGATATTAGTGAGTGTTACCAAAAGACCAATATTGATATCAAGGAACTATTATTTCTCCCAAATGTGATATGTTTTAGTCAAACTAGTGAAAGCCT
Source organism: Viscum album (assembly GCA_963277665.1). Taxonomy (NCBI): domain Eukaryota; kingdom Viridiplantae; phylum Streptophyta; class Magnoliopsida; order Santalales; family Viscaceae; genus Viscum; species Viscum album. The sequence continues at coordinate 1,669,649,920 of OY728160.1, forward strand.
CCTAGAAACACACACCATGTAGTATAATTTATCTGTCTATTGATATCTAATAAAGAGAGATACACACATTGAAATATAATCCTTAAATTCTATACTTATTCCTTTAAGTAATAATTTATACAAACATAAATTGTTTTAAAATTTCCATATATACAATAAATGATCCATCATTGTGGTCAACTAGGCCCATGATATCTCTTGTTTTTATCATTGATAAATCCTATCTTGGTTATTCAATAAATGTCATACCACCAATGAGGCTCCAAACACAAGATACCTCACACCATCATAAATTTAATTGTCTCCATTATTTAATGATTTAAATGATTAAATTGTACATTATTTTAATGATCTAATGTTAAGGGACCCATACACATGCTGATAGATTGGAAAAACCAATGGAACATAAAATTTTTAGTGTTCATATTATTGGGGGTGTTCTTATGATCTTCTCTACTTGTGATCGCCATGTGAAAACATCATGAGAATAATTGTAAATGCATATGATCCACTTACACTAGATATTCAAAAAACATAAGGGCCATGTCAGTATGATGTTTATAGACGAAATAGAATATGTTTAATATTACTTTAATAGTTTCATGAGGTTGTCATTATAGTTAATAACAATTATAACATATTAATATGAAACATAATCGAAATAAATTACTGGGTAAATTTTATATAAAAATTTATTTACAACATTATGGTAATTATACATCATTAATAACTCACCATATATATGATATGATAACCAAAATATACAATGCATTTTGGTTATAGAAAATCAATTTTCACAGTATCCATGTCATGGATAAAAGTGAAACCCATGATCATTATTAAGTGAGTGACTTTTAAACATTGTTATATTATTTTATAATAAATAGTATATCCTAGTTATTTAATCCAAAATTCTATAAATATATAAACCCTTCCCATTTTTTCAAATTAATGAATGATTTATTAAACAAAAATATACACAGTAAAAACCAAAATATTTAGAATTATAATTTATTTGGGAATTAGGTATAATACTAAACAACATAAAAAACAAAATAATTCATAGTTATTGAAAAAATCATCAAAATTTCCATACTTAAAAATACATGGGATAACCTAGGGGCATACCTAAGAAAGGGGTAAGGTATAAATCTCAATAAAGGAGTAAACATGGGAAATACATGTAAATTAATAGGTAATTCAATTTGTAATAAAATGAGTTTTAATAACAAACATAAAAAATGATTCATTATATAGAATGATAACATAAAGGTAACATGGGAAATGTGGAAAAAACTTAAAATGCTACATCATTAATATATGTAAAGGATAACTAACATGACATCAGGAAGGGAAAAGTCCATTAAAGGAATCAGGTTTAATATTAATCCCAATATGGTGTCTCATGAGATTAATCATTAGCCAATGAATTATAGCACTATATAATTCCAGGCGTACACATCACTTTTATTTCATTTTCATGTTTATGTGCTCCATATAGATCATACAACATGGATTCATTTATCTTAATATTTTATTTTAAGGTCAAATAGTGTGGAATAAGTAAATAAAAGACCCTTATAAATAATTATAACTGTATATAGGTGAACACCGGTGATAGGAAATGTTTATTTTATTCAAAACACAATTGTTTTGGCATTGAATATCATAATGAAATTTCGGCAGAACCACAATGTCACATAAAAAATCAAAAAATGGGTTGATGAGAGAGAAAGGGGTATATTAGTATTTTCAAATAAACTAATATTTAATATGTACAGGGAAATAAATATCCCATTATTATGAATTTGAAACATAAGGCATAAGATAATAAAGAAACACCAATAAAAGATAGAAATTTAAGAGCCCCATACTAAATTTCAACATAGAAACAGGTGGACATAAAGGTTCTTGGGATGGATAAATCGAGTTAAAGGATAATTTCAATATTTATAAATCAAATTTATAGAATGGGGGATATAGAATTAAATATATCAATAGGAGAAAATGTAACTAATAAGCATATAATAAAAGATGTTACCTAATGGAAACGACAAGATAAAATCCCTCACATGATTGTGTGAAAAGAATGCAAGGGAGGTGCTTCTTCAGATCATTGGGAAACAATGAGAGGAATCTATAGAGAGTATAGAAGATTAATTATGTTCTCCCATGTTTTTTAGTTAAGGGAAATGGGATCTTGGGGGTTTATATAAAAAATGAGTGGGGAATTCTTTATCATTTCTCAAAAATATGTTTTGGACTTTATATAATAAAATCAACAAAACCACAAACAAAAGCAATGTTTTTGAAAATGGTTTCTTCCAAATGGAAATGCTTTTCATTGTTTTATATTTTCATGGTTCAAACATAATCATATAATTCCCTTTTTGATAAGGAAGTGAGCCATACTAAAAAAGTATTTTAAAATCATAAAATATATATAAAATTTTGTAGGACTGATAATGGATTTATAAAAAAATATATATAAAATAAAATTAATTTAGTGTAAAAATAGATCTTTGGTCATGGATACCCTTTATAATATTTATTACATCATTTTGGGTCAATATAATGTCATAATACACACCATACATTTATTCGATATTAAATTTTTACTAGAATATTCGACAATATCATCAAATTATGAAAAATTCACCACTGGGTAATTAGGATGTTATAATTATGAAAATAGAATTATTTTTTAAAAAATAATTTTCCAAATATGTAAATTTTTACTTTGAAAATAAAAATTGTCATTTATTGATAAATACTAGGTTTTTTGACAATAACAGTTCTTTAGCCATTATAAAAATGACATTTGAATTCCTAAAAATTATATGGTAATTTTTAATTAATAAAAATTATTAAATAATAATATTTTATTTAAATTTTATTAATTAAAAATGAATTAATTCATGAAAATAAATTCTTTATGTTAAATTTCATATTATCATAAAATATAATTTTTGGTTTATTGTATAAAAATCGAAATCATTTATTAAGTAATGACAAGAATAAAATATGAACATTATTATATTGAAAATAAAATATCAATATTCATATTATAATGTTTTTTATACATATCCCTTTTATACATCAGAATATTCCCTTTGGGTATGGGGTGTGGTGGTGATTCATTCTCGGGGAGGTTCAACTTTCATGGTTTCAGTCATGATCTTGAAGAGCTCGAATATCTACATTAAAGAGTTTCACTATTGCATAAGTTTATGAATATCTACTTGGGACTGGTTAAGATAAATTCCCAGTGATTTTATAACCATTAGAATATCTGATAAATGGGATTCATAAGGTAATACCATTCTGGTTTAGGCAATCGCTTCCTCTATATGTGTTAATTAGATTCCTTAATACCCTATATTTATACTAATCAACTTATTACATTTTAATGACTATATTATCAATGATAATTATGATTAATTATATCTTAAATATAATAGGATACAATAAAACCAAATAAGTGAATGTTTTTTCAATATGCATAATATATAATAATTACTTTAATTAAATCATTAGGGGAATTTTATTTATAACATTTCAGTTCATCACAATCATCCCCTTTTAGAAATTTTCCCCTATACATTTTATTTTTCCACACTAAAATGGATGATGGTATCTCTATATCGACACTTCCTCCAATTCACACATTACTTCTTCAATATTATGGTTTCTTGACAACAGTTTGATATGATGCATAATCGTTTTTCATAGAAATTTGTCTCTTTGATCTATGATCTTCAATGAATTATCTTCATTTGAGAGAATATTTTCCAATAGCACCACCACTAGATGAGGTAAATGATATGTGTCTAGAATTTATTTTTTCAATTGTGACACATGGAATACATCACATACATATTCTAGGATAGGTGCCAGTGCTAGTCAATAGGCCACTACTCGGATCAGATGAAGGATCTCGAAGGGTCTGATGTATCCGAGATTATGCTATCACTTCATCCAAAATCACATGACTTTATTCCATGAATAATTTCAAAGTAATACAATGATTCCAACATACAACTCTATGTCTAATCAGTAATGTTCAACATTGCTCGTTTTTCACTCTGATCATCCTTGATGTGATTCTTAATGGTTTTATCCTTTTACACTATTCCCTCAACCATTTCACGACCAAGCTATTTTTATTCCCCAACTCCATCATAGAATTATGATGTTTTTCACCTCTTCCTATAAAGGGATTAATAGGTGGCCATTTCGATGCCTGATTGGAAACTATTATTATATGAGAACTCTAATAGAGGATTATTTGGATCCTATCCTTCTTTATGTCAATTGAAAATTTTATCAACCAGTCCCCTAGTTTCAAGATTTTTCTCTCATATTGGAAATCAGTTCGAGGTTGATAAGTCGTATTAATTTCAAACTCAATATTTAGATCATTTTGGAGAATATTTCTAGAACATGGAGATAAATAATTGGTATCGATCAGATACAATTTACATTGTTGATCAATGAAGCATCACCACTTCTCTATTGTGTATCCTTACAAGTTGATCGAGTGATAAATCCTCTCAAATCGCAATTAAGTGAAAAGTCTTCATAAGGCAATCCACTGTAACCAATATAGAATTATTTCTTCTTGATGTATTTTGAAAATGACTGAGAAAGTTGATGTTTATGTTTACCCATTTCCATGTATGTATGGGTATTGATTCCATCGTCCCCTTGTATTTATTCCATTATTCCTTCAATTAATGACATGATAGATATCCTGATGTATACTATATTTTCTCCTTCTTCATATTGCCCATCCAATACTGTTATTGGAGATCTTGATAAATATTTGTGCTTCCAGGATAGATAGAGAATGTCTAGATATGTGTATTATCAAATATATCCTTCTTTAATTAAATATATAACGGTACACAGCGTCTTAACCCAAATATTAAAACTTCTTCTTCATTAACATTAAACTGTAATGATTTCACTTTTCTTATAGTTTCACATTCCTCTTAATTCCTACATCATCTATTTGAGAATACTTTATCCTCTTCAGAAGGTACGGTAGAGCGATCAATTTTGATAATATTGAATGTTTTCCTTTATTTATAATTTATATGTCCATACATTTCCAATATATGAATATCAAATCCCTCTCAATTCTCATAAATTATAAAATTAATGGATCCTTTCTAATTATTGTATTTGACACATTATTTTATTTCCCTATAGGTTAATGAATTTCGGTCTCATAGTCCATGATCCACTCTATCCATATTCACTAGTATATATTCATCTCTTTCAATGTGAATATATACTTGAGGTTTTTTTAGTCCTTATATATTTCACTCTTTTCCACAATGAGATGATGCTGCCATGTTTCCAATGTCTAGATCATTATATCCAACACCAGAAAATTCATTGGGTTGGTCTATTTATGAAATTTCAACTTCCTAAAAGAATAGTCTATCATATATACATTTTTCATTAACACACACCCCAATCAATTATTCATAGCATCATTGAATTCAACAAGAAGTTATTCACATGCATGTATTGTGAATACAGTTGTAGTGATCATCCTATTTTTCCACTCCTTGAATCAGTCATAAAGTTCATCATTCCAAACAAACATGAATCCCTTAAAAGTACACTTGTTTAGAGGGTTTGGTAATCTTGAGAAATTTATCAAGAATAGGTGATTGTACCATGATATTACAAGGAACTATGAATACTTGTCACATATGCTGGCCTGATCCATCCTTTAATTGCATGTATTTTATAGGTCAATAGATATCGTATTGCCTATGATAATGTCCCTTAATAATGATACTTATTTAATATATAATAAATATTTTATATACTTGTGATAAAAATTCTCCTTTCGTATGGTATTTAGCGTAGTTCTCATATGATCCTCATAATCCTTCATTCTTTTTGAGTATATCAGAATATCGTCTATAAATACAACCACAAATGTGTCCAGGTATTCTCTGAAGAATCTATTCATCAAGTACTTGTATATTGTTGGTTCATTAGTGAGTCCAAATGGAATTACTATGAACTCATAGTTCCCAAACATTATATTAATAGTAGTCTTGGGGATGTCCTCCTTCTTCACCCTAATATGGTAATACACATACTATAGATCCAACTTGGATAAGTATTGTGCTCTATGTTTCATATCTAACAATTTATAAATTCATGGAAAATTATACTTGTTCATTTTCTAGATCATTTTGAGATCACGATAATCAATGAAATGGTGCATTGAATAATCCTTCTTCTTAATAAAGAAGACTATTGCACCCCATGGTGAAGGACATGGGTTTATGAATCCTTTATATAGATTCTCCTATAGTTTTTTATTTATATCATAAATTACCACAACATCCATTATATATTCATTCTAGGATAATGGTAATTCCCGAGAGAAAATATCAATTAAAAATTAATCCTCTCATTTAGGAGGAAGGCATGAAAATTCTTGGGGAAATACATCTGTATAATCCCTCACAAATGGAATTTATTTAAGGATGATCATTTCCATAGACTGAATCATTTAAGCTTGAAATTATTTTTCATAACTCTATAACATACGTGAATGAGATATTAGTGGTCATAAAAATTCCGCCCCCTCCATTCACATGTACAAAATCGGGGGTCAATTCGCGATTCAGGGAGTGATTTCTTTATTTCATAAATTTATGATGGATCTATAAATAAAAATCAAATCCATAACCATAGTTTCCTCAAATTATACCAATGTAAGTATGATAATGTTTTTTTGGGAAGTTAAACCAAAAAGTTTGGGAAGGGATGATTTATATACTAAAATGTAATAATTTCCCCATTTTCTGTTTTCAGTAATAATTCCACTTCCAGGAATTGTGGTGGGGTTTGAATAGTTGTACTAAACTTAATGTATATGAAGGATTCGATAGCACCAAATTCAAATTGTTTGGTCACTATTCATGAATAAATAAAAATTATAACTATAACCACTTTTTTTCAGGGTCCAACTCACCAATTGTGATAGAAAAGGGTTTATCATTCTTCCTTGAAGGTTGTTTCTTATATCCAAAAACCCTTTGATTAGTAAATTTATTTGAAAAGATCCCAGGTACATTAATTTTTATGAAATGAACAATTCGATGACGGTTAAATAGAGCATTAAATTCCTCCACCACACTGGTGGGTTTCTCCTATATGAAATCCCAAGCTAGTTTCCCCTCCATCCCGCTCCTAAAGCATTTCCTCCCCCCTTAAGAAATTTATAAGGTGCTTCTTTCCACACATTTTCCATGTGGGATATTGAAATTTCATTACAATTTTATTGTTCTCCACTGGACCACAAGGTCTAAAATCCACATTATAATTATTTTACCATTGATATCCTTCATATTCTACAATCTCCATTTCGAACTTCATGCCCCATCAGACAATTTATTCATAGATTTCAATGTGTCGGATCAACAAGAATTTTAATAGACGAGGTTTTATCTCACTATAAAAGTGGTCAAACATGAATTTAGGTTTAATCAAAAATCCAAAGGTGTATCATTCAACACTTGTGTTGTTTTCCACTTACTCCCTGATATATTATTCATCATTTTCCATGAGGTAAAGGAAATCCCTTTCTATTATAGGTCGACGAGTTTGAGGAAAATATTTGTCAAAAAACATTTTCTTAAATTCCTTCAACCCCATCACATACATCTCTTCATAAGCCTTTTTATTATTTTTCAATGTCTTACACTAATCTTCTTCTCCCTACATATGATAAAAAACTAGTTGAACATTCACTTATTCAGAACATTGAACTATGTAGAATATCTTCTCAAAGTAGATGATCCATTGAAGTCTGAGGACATTATTTCATAATCGTCATAATTGCAAAATGTTTGTTTTTAGGGGGATTTTCCCGATCCTCCAAATCTGGGTTTCTATTAAATCATTTGGTAACTAATAGGGTATCATTGCTATTCTTTCAATTCAGACTCTAATCAGGATGTCCATATCATTGAGGACCTCATTGTATTACCTATATCGTTGATTTTTTACATGATTCCTCCTATTTTTGGCTATTAGATAGAATAATTATAATTTTTGGAATGGTTATTTTTATACTATTAAACACATAAATGGGAATCCAATATCCTTGAAAATAAAGCATATAAATTTCGTGTATTTATATAACTTATTAATTTATAGGCTTCAATATATATAATCAAAGATCTATTTCTTAACATATATTATTATGGGTATTTTTTATTTCATTAATAATGGTTCATAATTATCTTATGAATATACCAAAGAATATCCCCAAGCATTTTTAAACCAAGTTTGCAACATGGACCACTTTTGTTAATGAGTTCCGGGTCGATTCTAGCTTAATGCGGTGTGTTTGGGTCTTACCCCAATGTAAATCAATTCAGGATCCACATCCACTTATAACATCCTGATATAGAAGTATTTTCTTAACAAACCAATTAATATATTCTTATCAAAATCTAGCTGTGTTTTATTATACATATTCTTATCACTGAGGCTTTCACCAGTGTTTTCAAATCCTAATACCAAAAATAACTAAACATTTCAATTTGATTCCAACTATGAAAACATAACTATTTATTTAAAATTAATACATGAGTTATTATATAATAATACACATAATATATCCAGTAATGTTGAGATTTCTAGTGTATTTTGGAATTAGGTACACTATATAACATCTTAAAATATGAAACACATCATCATTATTGGAAACTTCCTTAACATAATCGTACATTAAATTAAATGGGATATCCTATGGACATACATAAGTATGGGGTTATTTATAAATATTAGTAAGAGAATAAACATGGAAAAACATGCACAAAATAATTCATGTTAAAAAATAGGAATTTTAATGGTGCATAAGTGGTGTAAAAATCATTAATATGAAGAGTGTATCATGATATTGCACGATAACATAATGGAAAAATGAGAAATTTATAAACAACATAAAACACTAAATTATACACATGGCTCAATTATACCTACAAAGACATCATGATGAGAAAAGTAAATTAAAGGAATTATGTTTACTCTCAATCCAAACATTAATTTTTTTGAGAGTGAACATTACCCATTGCATTGGAGAACTATATAATTTTGGGTGTATTGGTCACTTTCATTTCATTATCATTCTTAAATGGGTAACATAGATCACACAACATGGATTAAATATTTATCATATTCTTTCCATGATCACAGTGTGCGGAATAAATATATTTATTTCTCTATTAGAATAATTATAACTGTATAAAGTTGAACTCCCTTGATAGGTTATGGGTATGGATTTCACAAAAAAATTGTTTTCACATGAAAAACGGTGTTGAAATTTAGACCCCATAATGAAATCACATAAAAATTAATAAAATTGGATAAATTGAGTGAATAGGGTCTATAATGATTTCTACATCAAATAGGAAGTAATGTGGACAAGGAAGTACATATCTCAACATTATGAATTTAAAATTTAAGGCATATGATAATAAAGAAACTAAAATAATGATGAAAAATAAAATAACCCCTTACTAGATTTTGTTATGGTAATAGGTGTATAAAAAGGATCTTTGTCACACCTCGACCATGGAGACACCCTTATTTTATTCTTTTCATAGTATTGGATCTCTCAAGTCCAGGTTCCGGTTTTAGCCTCATTAAGAAATGTTTCATTTTCAAATTTTTTAGTGTTTATCAATGGTGGAGCATGGGTATCTCATGGTTAGGAGAAACCATGTGGTAGTAATATAAAATTTTGTGTAAAATATAGAAATTGATTGAACCGATTGTATAGTATGTGAATGGTATCACAAACCATGCCATCTATCCTAGGTAAGTGTGTAGCTACTTACACCATGGAAAAATGATTTCAAATAGTTACTACATGGTTTAGAAAATTGTGTGGCCAAGCCATGCGGTCAGGCTAGGTTATTACATTTCTATAAAAAAAATTTACTCTATCCAATTTTTAGCCCATTTTCAGGCTCCTCCTCTCTCATCTGACCTAGCTTCACTTGGGTGCCTTCCCAAACCCCTCTCCCATGCTCTTCTTCGTCCCTTGAAGGACCTTGAAGGTTATTGGTTATTTTTGCCTGAATTGTTTGGTCTACATTCTTTCTTATTATCCTCTTCCCTCTTGATTTATTCATTTCCCTTTGGTGGGGTCTCAATAGGCTGAACGCTAGGATCTTGGTTTGATTTTGGGTTTGTTTTCCTTTATTTAGATTGTGAAGAAGGTCCATGTTGATTATTTCTCACATCTATGATGCTTTCATTGCATTTTCATGCGTCTGAGGTAGGTGTTTCCATGTTCTTCCTTACTATGGAATTTATTTTGATTCATGGAAATTTAATTAAATTTATAAACATGAATCGTACCTCTATGGAATTCTTGGATAACATATTATAGAATTTTTGAATTGGATGTATTTATTAAAAATAGGGTTTTAAGGTAATATTTGAATCATGTATAGGTTTATGTGCACTTATGGTGTTTTCTAAAATGACATTTATTCATTAACATTATATTGGGTATTTTGATAAATGTTAATCCTTAAATGTGTTTTTTTAGCATTGTTGAATTGTGATTTTTACCATATATGTGTGATTGGTAGTGTTACAACTTGAGTATTGTGGTGATCATTTTGGGATATGGTCTCATCGTATTTTTTGAAGGATTTTTTTTATTTGAATAATGTGTGTTGTTGTATTTTGTTTGAAAAAAATAGTAATTTTTATGGAAATGGGTTTTTTTTTGTTTCAATGGTTTTTAGGGTGTATCCATAGAGGTTGGCACATTCATTGGCGCACCTAGTGCACCCATTGATCTTCCCTCAATTGAATATGGCACATTAATATGGTGTTACTTCATAGACCTTGGTTATTTGAATGCTTTTTGATTTACAAATGATATTGATTCTTTTAATTGATTTCTACAAAATGTATTAAAGTGAAATCATAAAAATGCATTCCTTTTGTGAATTTGAAATATTTTTTGGTAAACCGTTGGCTTAAGGGATTATTTGGTGTGTTTTATAAACATGTGCATTTATTTAATGTTTGAAAAGTATTTAATGAAAAATTATTGGAAATTGAGACCTAAATTTTTGTTTAAAAATGCTTAATGAAAACGTGGTTTCATATTGTTTGGATAGAGTTTTTTAAAAGTTTTTGGAAAATGGAATTTGGGGTATTTAAAGATAAGGGCATGTTAGGCAATTTTCATGATTTCAATGAAATGATTTTACTATCTAAATGATGGGATATCCCATTTTTAACCTTGTATGATGTGAAATGTATGAATATATATATGGGGAACCTCTATAGGAGGTATATACCTTTATAGATTATTGTATAGTGTTTTTCTTGTTTGGGGTAGGCAGGTGTGGTGATTGTAGGTAAGATGAGTCACACGTATGAGGGCCTCTCACTTACATAGTATATTATTACCATTAGTTCTTAGGAATAATTTAGAAACTCATGTATTGTTAGATTTCCAACCCCGATTCGATGGGTTGGTACCCTCCTGGAATTCTTGTTATTCCAGGAAGTCAATGTCGTTGGACTGGTCAGTTGAGTGCGTCCCGATGGTTATAGACATAGGGGATTTACCATATGTCATTAGATGGTTCCCAGCTGAGTAAGACCATTGGTATTTTAAGTATGTTTATGAAATACCATGGTTATTATTTTATTATAATTTCTTACCTTCTGTTGTTTTTAACTTTCTACATGCACTATTTATTAATTTATTTTTTTCAGCACTGCCCAGTGCTTTATTGGATTTTAAATTTGGTTTAGTTTGTGGAGACAAAAGGATAATATGTTTTTTAATGTATAATGATGTTTGTGTTGGTTTTTATAATATGAGATACTATGCTTACTATGTAGAATGAGAGAATTCATATTTTCTTAATTTATGTCAAACTAGTGTTAATAGAACCTTATAGTATAAGTAGTAGTATGGATTCTTTGGGGGTATCCTACTATGTTGTCTAGGTCACACAGTACTTGTACCTCTCAGTGTCAGTAGACCTGATCTATTTTTTAGATCTTATTTCGTATTCATGTTCTTGGATCAAATGATTATTTTTGGAGTAGGTTCATTGGGGGTGACCTTGAAGTCATGTGGAGTTCAGTTTTTTATTTTTTAGTTTGAAATTGTTTTAGTTTTCGTTTCATATTAGTTCAGTTTTAGTTTACATCAATATTAGTTGTATTCCTTAATTGAGATCCAATAATAGTTGTTTTTTGTCCTATTTATTTTGATGATCATGGTTATTGCCTTGGGAAGAAATCATCACATAAGATATGTTTTTATGCTCAATGGTAGATGATAACTTGTGGGGATTGGGAATGCAATTCGGGCCATGCGACATACCGGGTTGCGAGTCAGGTTGGATGAAATCCTGGGGTAGTTCATGAATAAAATGTTATCACAAGGAGGCCATGTATTCTGGGGTGTCTTGTAGATGGATATTGTGATTTTTGGATCATATGAGGTGGGTTATGGGTCCATTCCTGATCACCACCACCCATGACGAAACCAGAGTTATGAAGGGTAGTCAGGATTTTGTGTTTTTGTCCTTTTGTAGGATTGAGGGATGTCAACGAAGGAAAGGAGGTGTTACGTCATGATTTCACAAGTAGTAGTGACCCATGTAGAGTCTGAGTACATGATTTAGGTTCTTCTAAGTTGTTTATGCTTACATTGGCATGGCTCACTACTATGTCCCTGAGTAAAGTATAATATCTAGTTTCTCATCCCATTACTTCGTTTTATGTTGTGTTTTGTTTTCTTCCTGGTGGTGTGAGTTTATTCTGAAAATTGAAATGGTTTTCGGAATGAATTTTATTTCATTCAAGTGGTTTCAAATTGGTAGCATGGACATTAAAAAGAAATAGCCATTGGAAATAGAAAATTGAATCTTCTCAATGATTTTGAAATTGTTGAAATGGTGTTTAAAGGAAATATTTTTCCATCAAAACATTGGTGTATGCTTGGATTTTATTAGGAAAATAGATATGTGACCCTTGGTACACTCTATGAATGGTCACATGTGTGAAGGGTTTCTACGGAATGTGTGTGGGGAAACGTGTTCATGGATGATGTAAGAGGAATTGGATTGAAACAATGTGAGGGTTCGTAAGATTCCATGGGTATGTATTAGAGATTAAAGGTGCAGACTTGTTTTCTAAAGTATCTTTTGAAATTGGAGAAATCATTCAGATTTGTGGTTTTGTTCTATAGTGGAGGTTTATTTTGTAAAAATTGGTTTTGTGTATGAAATGTGGATTTGAAATGAGAATGTCTTGAAAATTAAAAATTGAAATGTGATTTTTTAATGATGGATTTCTTTTAATGCATTTATGTGTTTAGTTTGGGAGCCTGTTGTATTGGATGATGATGTTACTTAAGGTTGTATTTTAGATTGATATCAATTTTAGAATTTTGTTTTATTTTTTGTTTAAATTATACTTCCTAGAATGGTTCTGAAGGATTCCATTGATTCATTCCCAGTTTCTTGTTCTTATCAAGAATTATTTTTTTATCATGGTGATTGATGTCTATTAGAGGCATTGGAGTGGCTTAAAGTATTCGAGCGTGTGTTCACGATATTGGGAACTCCTGAAGCTACCAGAGTGCGTATTGTTTTAGGTCTACATGGAGGACCTATATTGGTCAATTAATAGTTAATATCCCCACCATGATGACAATTTTGGATTATGTCGGATATATTTATTTCCATTTTCATATGATGGTTCATACTAGAAGAGGTACAGATGAAGAAAATGGAAGAGCTAATGTGTATTCAATAAGTACAATGGAAGGTGAAGTGCTACAGTGACTATTTTAAGGAGAGGGTTTCCAATTGTATGATGGTAGCATCGCATGATCTGATGAATACTTCTCTAATCATTTGGGATATTCATTAAGAGATCATGGAGTGCGACCTCTCTTTTATGGACCATCATTTTGAGAAGATAATAGATGAAGTGTTCCTGTCAGAGATGGTTCCCAGAGCACAGATGGCTGGTAATCTGATTAATTTCTCCATTCATGATGGTTCCCCATATTTCAAAGAGAATATTCCATAGGAATCTATTCCTATAGATTTATCATCATTGGATATATCTTCTATTTCATTAGAGCGCTTTTTAGTGCACCATTAGTGTGGCCGGTCTAGGATTTCAAAGCCATAATGTCACATCCCTCAGAATACATTTCATAATTGTGACCAGTTGGGTCACCTTGGGGTGTTTTTTAGGAATTGTTTCTCAAAAAGTGAATTAGGATCATGGGATGATCATACCTAACTATGAGGGAGTAGATACTTCAACCATTAGAGTCCAATCAATAAGTCTCAAGGTAAAGCATGTTCACATTCATGGTTTCCAGGAGTATGTGAGACACAACCTAGTTCATTATCTTTCATTTTGGAATATAAATATTTAATGTTTATTTGTCCTTTTTTTACAACTATTATAAGTTCATCTTTTGTGGTGATAGTGCGATGAACATATACATTGTAGATCTTGGTGGTTGTAACCTTCCAAAATTTTTCCTCTAAAAACGTTTTTTTTCCTTAAAAGTTTCATTGGACCTTATATGGGTTGTTCATAGTTTTATTAGTGAAAATTTGGTGATATGAGATACTGGAGATATCAATTTTCATGATTTTGTTCAAGTTTTTGGTTTGGTTGAGTTATTCACTTGGCTTGGGTCGAGAGATCCAGGTTTCAGTGGTGGTGTTTTTTCAATCATGATGTGAATGTTGGTTTGGATATGTTGGGATTTCCCTCATTGGCCCCTCCTCAGGTTGTTTTTTTGCAGTTTTATGATTAAATTGTTAGTCTAATTATTACTTTGGGGACAATCCTCCCATGTTCTTCCCTAACTTTATTTCATGGTTTCTTCATGATATGTCTGGTGTGACATATTGAGTGAAAGGTCACCCAGAAGTTCCTAGGCACTCTTGATTTTGAACAGACATAGACTCGATTTTTTGTGATCCTTTGGATTAGTTCCATTTTTAGGGAAGAAAGTGTCTATGGTTGGGAGAACTATCACTCCCCAACCATGGAAACACCCTTATTTTAATTTTTTCTCTGTCTTAGATCATTCTAGTTGTGATTCTGGTTTGAGTCCTAGTAGAAATTTGCTAATTATGGAAGATGTTATTTTTTTCAAGGGTGGCACATGGGTACTGCATGGTTAGGGGAATCCATGAAGTAGTAGTAAGAATCTATGTTAAATTTCCAAAAATGGACAGAACCTAAAACATAATTTCCACACATTATCAAAAACCGAGCATTCAATCATAGGTAAGCATGTGTCTGCCTCCACCATAGACAGAGGATTCCGCACGATTACCACACAGTTTTGAAAACATTATGGTCATGACATGTCAATAATTCTTAAACCCTAATTTCCAACTCTCCCATTTTTATCCCATTTTAGGCTCCTCATCCCTCGTCTAACCTGGGTGCACCTGAGGGGTCTTCCCAAACCCCTCTTTCTTAATCTCCTACCTCTCTTTATGGTCCTTGAAGGATCTGAGTTATGTTTCCTAGTATTTTATGGAATCTTTTCTTCCTCTATATTCCATTCCATCGGGATATATTGGTTTCCCTATAGTGGGGTTTCATTTGGCCGAACCCTTGGATCTTGGGTTAATGTTTGATTAGTTTTTCCATTGGTTCTATGGTGTGCAATGGGTCTGTGGGGATTAGTTCTCTCTTCTTTGAAGGATTTGTTGATTTCACTCACCTACAATGTAGGACTTTCAACGTTTCTCCTTTTTTAAGAATATCCATGGATTCTTGGAAATTTATGTAAATTTATAAACATGATTCACACCAATATAGAACCCTTGTTTAACTTATTATCACATTTTGGAATTGGATTTATTTGATTTAAATAGGTTTTCAATGTAGTTTTTAAACCATGTCTAGGTACATGTGCACAAATGGTGTTTGTTAAAATTCCATGTATTCATTATCATGAAATTGGGTATTTTGAAAAATGCTTGTCCTTAAATGTGTTTTGGTAGAATTGATGAATTGTTGGTTTTAACTTTTATATGTGATTTGGTAGTCATATTGCTTACGGGTTGTGATTATATATTTTGGAAATGTTATCATTGATTTTAGAGGTATTTATATGTTCTATGAATTGTTTGAATTGTTGGCTTTAGTTGGTTAAATAATAGTTATGATAATTAAAATGTGTTTTGTCTCATTTCTATGAATTTTTGGGTGTTTCATTAAATTCTTTAAATCCATGGGTGCACTAGGTGCCCCCATGGATATCCCCTCAAGTGGAAATGATACTTGAAAATGGTGTTCCTTCCTAATCCTTGGTTCATTGAATGTTTTTTTATTTCTGAATGATATTGATTACCTTTTATGAATCCTAAAAAATGGATATAAGTGGAATCATAAAAATCTATTCCCATTGGGTATTTGGAGTATTTCTTGGTTAAACATTTCTCTTAAGTGGAAATATGGATTTTTTTATAAAAATGGGTATTTCTTTAATGTTTAGAAGGGATTTTATGAAAACATATTGGAACATGAGACCTAAAGGACCATTGGGAAATTTCTCATAAAATGGTTTTTCACATTGATTGGAAATGGTTTTTGAGTTGTTTTTGCTAAAGTGAATTTGTGTTTTTTAAATCTAGAGGACCATTATAAAATTTTTAGGATTTTAATGAAATGATTTTAAATTATAAAGGAAGGGATGTCCCTATTAAGACCATAAATGATTTGAAATATTTGTGTATATATATGGGCCACCACTATAGGATGGGTTTCCCTTTATGGGTTATCGTATGGTGGTGTTCGTGTTAGGGGTATGTTTGTGTGATGATGGTATGCAAGATGAGTCACGCATGCAAGGGTCTCCCACTTACACAGTATATCATTACCATGGGTTCTTGGGAATCATTTGAATGATCATGTGATTATTGCATTCCAGCCCCTATTAGATAGGTTGGTACAATCATGGATTGTTTATTAGGACAGCCGGGTTGTGCCACTAGATTGGTCTGTTGAGGGTGGCCAGTTGGTTTTAAACATTTGGTCCAAACCTTATTCCAATATGTTGTTCTAAACTGAGTACATATTGGGGTATTATGGGGTCGTTTAGGAATGAATATGGATAATATTTATATCTTCTTTTTTACAATACATTGTTTTTAATTTTCGTCATGAACCATTTAATTATTTATTTATTTTTAGGACTAACATTTACTATTTTTTACTTTGTATTTTTTCTAGTTTCTTGCATAAATAATATGATATGTTTTTTAATGTATAATGAAGTGTGTGTTGGTTTTTAACATGAGAGATACTATAATTTCAAAGTAAAATGATAAAAGTATTATTTTCATAATTTTAGTTTAAAACTAATTTGAATGGAATGTTTTTGGATAAGGAATAACATGGATTCTTTGGTGGTCACCAACTGAGCTATCATTCTGACACCGTACTTGTACCTCTAGAGGTCGGTAGAACCGATCCAGTTTTTTGGTCATCTAACTTTTACTGGATCATGTATCAAATGCTCGTGGTTGGAGCAGTTTCATTGGATGATGGTGCTAACCATGGGGTCACATGGATGTTGGTAGCTTGTAGCTTTGTGTGACCTTGTTTTAGTTTCAATTTTGTTTTAGTTCAGTTGTAGTTTTCAACTAGATTATTTGTATTATTTATTTGATATTCAGATATTTTTGATTGCTAGTTTTATTATTTTTTTGATCCTGGTTTTCCATTTTGGGCTTAAATAATTACTTCTCATATTTTTTCATTCCCTAAAATTGTTTCCATCCCATAGAGATCAGGAATTCCCTTCGATCCTTGTCACTAACCGGGTCGGGGGTCAGGTGTCGGGTTAGATGACATCCCATTCTAGTTTGTGACATTATTAGGATGGATTAATGTGTGTGAAAGGAGTATGTACAAATTTATACATCATATGTAATGTAATTTTTATATATAATAACATATCAAAAAAATTTAAAAAAATGGAATCTAAGTAGAATACCATAAAAGAGGTTCTTGAATGGAAATGAGATGATAGAAATCTATAACTAGTGTGTGTGACAAAAAATTCCTTAGAGGGGCTTATTGAGAGTTTGGGGAACCATGGGGGACTATAGAGATGGTGGGGTTGAAAACGTACTTCCTCCAATGAATTTGAGTAATGATAAATGGGGGCTTCAGTGGGTTATTATTGTAAATGAGTGGGGATTTATTTATTTTCTGTCAAATATAGGTTTTTGACTCAATATAATAAAATAAGAAACCCACCAACCATCCCATTGTTTTTCCGATAGTCTCTATAAAATGAGAGTGGTATTCATTATTTTATTTGGAAAATCCCATAACTAAACAAAATAATTCCCATTTTAAAATTTATGCGAGGGATACTCTTAAAGAAATGATTTTAAAACCATAAAATATACAATTAGTTTTGGTGGATTCATATATGATTTATAAAATAGATCAAATAAACATAAAATACCATTAATTTAAATTTAAAACATATATATATACTTGGATTACCATTTTTGTTTTTATAAGTTCACTTTTGTTTCATTATAATCAAAAAATACACACTGTATATTTATATGATATTTAATTTTTTCCCAAAAAATCAGAAATGTCAGAAAATTATGAAAAGCATAATATTGGATGATTTTGATGTTATGATTAAAAAATAATATTTATTTTACCAACATTATCTTATGAATATGTGAATTTGATATTTCAACCTGACAATTGATATTTATTACGAAATGCTATGTTATTTTATAATAACATTTTTCTAATCGTTATAAAAATTACATTTGACTTAATAAAATTTATATTACAATTTACGTTTAGAAAGTAATATTTAATAATAATAGTTTATTAAAATATTATTTATTTCAAAAGTAAATTAGTTCATCAAAATTAATTCATTATTTGAATTTTTATATTAGACAAAACTATAATCTGTATTTTATTATATAAAAATAAAAACTATTTATAAACTAAAGATAAGAAGAAAATATGAACATTATTCTATTGATAAAACATATTAATATTCACATTACTATGGTCTTCATACATATCCATTTAATACACCACAAAATGACCTACGATTAAGGTGCATGATTGTGAGACTTTCATGGGGTGGTTCGACGTACAGGTTTTGGGTCGCAATGTCAATGATCTTGAACATTTCTCTTAAATTATTTCACTGATGCTTAATTTTTTAGATATCAGGGTGGGATTGGTAATGGGATAATTACATGATTCAATATCTCTTGAAAACTATGATAAATGGGCTTCATAATGTAATATCATACTTTTTAGGCCATTAATTCCTTTTTATTTATCATTTTAATTCATTAATAATTTATATATATATATATCAATCAAGTGACCAATGATCAATTACTATATTATTAATGGTGTTTATTCTTAACAGTCTTTTAAATCCAATAGGATATAACAAATCTATGAAATTTCACGTCTTCTATATATCTATAATATATTATAATGAATTTATTTAAATCACAAGGGGTATTTTATTTAAAATAGTTTCGGTCATTAAAATAAAATTGAACATCACATTCTCTATGAACATATCCTTTTAACCAAACACTATTCTTCATTGATTCATTCGATTCACCATATCTGTGTGAATGAAATCAAAACCCATTAAGCACCAAACCATTAAAATTTTTTATAATTTTTTTTATCGGTTACTCGGTTAACATAATTGACTAAAAAATTATTTCTATATTGAGACACGTATAATATTAAAAAGTAAACAATAATTGATAAAATAATAATGAAAAAATTAGGTTCAATAGAAAAAAATAACTTAATAAACATTGAAACCAATAGAGAAATTTTTTCCTTCAACACTGTTCAATAGATGCATGATTAATATTTAATTTTTTTACATTGTCATTATATATTCTATAATTAAATTAATATCAATTTTATATTAATATTTTTAAAAAAAATACAAGTCAAACTATTACTTATCTCTAGAACTATATCAATTATGATTTTTATGATGGATAGTAAATGTGGTCAATACCATGCCCAAAAATGTTTTCTTGTTGATTCCCCATGATAATCCCGCAGAACAAGAAGAATAAAAAACAATGAAATATATGAATACAAGATAACTCAGATATAATATATAATGAGTTTATATAAATTCATAATTACCTCATAAGAAATTATTTCTTCAATAATGATTCAGTTGATAGATTATTGTCATTTCATCATTATATCAATGGATTAAAATATATAATCTCACTAGTTTCTTTCTATCATGCTATTTGAATCTCAGCATTCCATAGTTTAATATATAGGATCTAACAAAAATGCTCCTCGCCACCTACAAAATTCACTAATGATTTCAATAATAGCTCATTCGATGCCTAATGGTTTCTTCTTGTTATACTAGATATTTAAGAGAGAAAATTATTTTTGAAGCTCTCTATTATTGATATTTTTATTGATATTTTTATCTCTTAGGAAATGAGATAATTAGATCAATAGAATTCTCTTCACACTAATTTTATATCATAAAAATCATAAAATTGGGTTTAGATAGTTTGTTAGAGAATATATAATTACACATATTCTCTTATTATTCTCTTAATCCTCAGTATACCACAAATATAATAATAATTATATGATAATTAAAATTTTTTCCATGATCACAGAAAAATCATTGACGATATAATATAATTTTCAAAATAAATAAATTCATATTTCTTAAAATAAAAATAAATATATAATTTCCATTATACCATTTAACTCAGAAAACCATTCCTCCTTAATAATTATTGAAACCATGAATAATTACTATTTATTTAAATAAGAAAACAACAGTAAATTATTTTTTCTATAAATAAATAAATATTATTTTCACTATACCCATAAAAAATTATTTTATACTCAATTCACATATATATATATGTGTGTGTGTGTGTTATTTTGAAAAACTCTTGATTACATATTTTCAATCAACACCACCTGCATTATAGTGTTCTCAAAACTAGAGAATGACATATATTATAATATTAATTTCAAAGGGAATCGATATAAGATTCTGTATAGATATAGTTTTCATCCTATAGGCCTCTTTTTCTTGGTATTATGATGAACATTGAAAAATTCCAATATTAACCTCTATAAACATATGGAGGAACTCATATATAATTATGTTAAATGTAAAAATGGAAATAACCTCTTTAAAACACCTACAATGTAATATAATCAATTTATCCTGGTATCTCATTTAGTGGATTTCATTACATGTGTCATCGAACTACATGATTGATATATATATATCCATATAATTTTATAAATAAGCATACCAAATATATGTTTTCATCACAAATTAATTAATTTGGATATTTTATATCCATCAAATGGATAAATATATCTACTTATTTTAACTCATAAGGTAAAAAACCATTCTTAACACATTCATTATTTCTAAAAAACTTATGATACACCCAATGTAATATACAACACCATAACCATGTGTTGTCACAATTTTTATTAATTAAAAAATTAATGAATCACAAGATATGAATTAATAATAATCTCAATACCAAGGACCAGTTCAAAAAATTTAAGAAAATAATATCAAATAATGAATAGAATATGTGGAATTCCTACTATAGTGTCTATTATAATAATCTCATCTCCTGTATAATAAAAATGGAGGAATTTATGTTAATTATCATCTTCTAATAATACCCCAACCCTTTGTAGCATGTATTCTATGTTCCATGTTAGATGATTTCATCATACTATAGAACATATATTTATGAATATTTTCATAACACTTCACGAATCTTTTAATAGGAGGGAACTACTATTTTCCTTTACTATGAAAAAAAACTCTAAGGACATTATCATATGTAATCATACATATATCAACACTTGTAATGTGATAATATTACTATTAATATTAATGAACATGGATACATAGTTATTTTAAACTACAATATAGTTTATTTTAGGGATCCATATCTATGGTACTCTATCATTCTCCAGATCCATGTACTAAAAATTTTAATTCAGGTATCTCTCACTTGACATTAATAATTTTTCTATCATAATATTTTAGTAAAGTGATCAATCATTATATCCTCTTTGAAAAATCTATTTATTATTTCCTCACCCTGTTGAAAAAAATCCATCATGTGAGGACACTTCCAATGTATATGATTCTCCCATTTATGCAACCTTGGCTCCACGGTGAGAGCCTCTATGATAAAATTATCACAATACAATTTGATATGGACTTTAGTTCATGTCACTCTATCAGTCACCAAGATGAACGTTCACATCCACACTACTTATTAATATATATAAAAATTATCAATATACCCATAACCCATAGTATAATTGTTGTTAACTACATGCTTTGTGATATTTTAGTTCACATATCCTCTATTAATATAGAAGAAATATCATAACTATGATTTCAATTTTTTCTTATTTCGATGGAAACTAGATACTATATATACAATTACGATAATATTGATATCTCCTCAATAAAATAAGAACATATACATAGTTTAACTTAGATACATTAGTATAATATTAAAAAAAACACATTTTTTCCAAGATATTATTGGTATTTACCTACATTGAACATGGTGTAGATAATGTCAAGCCCCGTACATAACATTAAATAAATAATAGATTATATCATAAAAGTTTAAGGTATTATACTCATAATATATATTCCATTTTGTTTATGAGGATAAATTTTATTATAGTGATTCAATCCATGTGAAACTGAATTAATCTCCTATGGTATTGTTCTATACTGAATTTATCCAGTACCTTGCCAACATTTACGCCCTCAAATAATCCGAACATCCCCTTAGATCTACTAGGAATGGTATTGATCCCTAGAAGGTAGGTTGATTCACTAATGTACTTCCTAGAATATCCCTTGTTCTACTATAAATTAACAAACCATAAGACTAGTATATCATTATAATATGTAATATACAATTAATATAAAAAAATTGAAAATAAGTACATTCCCATTTATCTACTAGTATAAATGAAACTGAAATCCATTCTTTATGTAACAATATTTGCTTATGGTTGCGTTAATAAAAATGTTCCATGACATGGAATATTTCATCATTCCATCAATAAGTATCTAAAACATTAAAAATGTATTAGCATCTATAATAACCAATACCCCCTCAAGCCCTATTATATAGACATATTCAATAATGGTCCCATTGTATAATGAATGTTTGATATGCATCATTCAAATTTTATTACCGTACTAGGTATATATGGTAGGAATGTTTTAGATATATTTTAGTATAAAAACATGGTAAATGGTTTTGTAAATTTTTTTACCGTATTTTTTCTTAAAACATTTATCCAAATACATTTCTTTTATGTACCAAAATTAACTTCTACGTCTTTTTCTTCATGAACACCCATTAGTACCAAAAAACATTACAAATATTTGTAAATCAATTCATTACAATTCTTATTTTTTATACATGTGTTTTATCTTATAGTTTATTATTTTTCTCCCTGCATTTTTATAGGATAGAGGTTTATCATCATCAAATAATATTGACTCACAATCCTTGGTGACTAGAATATAATAACACTCTAGTTATTGAAATTGTGCAATACTTCTATATAATACTTTTTTCACTATAGATACAAATTACATGGGATCTTATACAGTTTGTCCCTAGTTCATTTATTTTTTATCTTGAGAAATGAAATTATCGAATATTGTATTTCACTCAATATCATTTTGGTGGTTGTATTCCATCAATAAATAATTATGTCTTATATCAATCCAATGTTTTTATCTAAATGATTTTATAAATTATATCATTTTGAATCATTAGTATATTTGATAATGATACAGTTCATGACATGAGGATCTAGTTTTATGGGAAAAGTTTTTGTTATTATCTATGCCTTGATGTTTCTGAAAACATTTTCACATTATCATTATTTTGATTACACACACAAAACCACATGGATAATTTTAATATAATATCCCCAATAAATATATTAATTTTTATTTAAATAAAATTAAATATATCATTCCCACATTACCATTTAAATATTCCCACCAATCCTCCTTAATAACTATCAAAACCATGAATAAGTACTATTAATTTAAATAAGTAAACAGAAATTCCTTTTTCATTGAATAAATAAATAAATACTATATTCACTAAAATTTTGAATAAATAATTTTTAAATATTAAACTTACAAATATATATTCTTTTGAAAAATGAAGGGTTGAATAATTTTGATCAGCCAAACCAACATATTATTATTATCAAAATAAAAGAATATAGTATATTATAATATTAAATTCAAATAGAATTTATCTATGGTTATAGATATAATTAATGTGTGGCCCTTTATGCCCCTTTATAATTAGAGATATGATGAAATTTATAAAATTTTAATACCATCATCTAGAAACACATAATGGATTCTATAGTTCAATGATGAAGTGGAAATAACCTCTTTTGAACTCACCATGAAATATAACATCACCATCTCAATATCTCATCTTATATGATTCATTACTCATGTCATTAACCAATATGCCCAATATATATTTTCATGAAATTTTTTAAATGAACATACCAATTATTAATTGTCATGGTCATGGATTTAACAATGAAATTCTATTTCTATTAAATGGATTGAGATATATACTTTCCTTAAAATAGAATGGAAAAATCCATCCAAGACATATTCATTAATGTTATACCACTTATGACACACCCAGAGTATCATACCTTAATAGAGGAATATTTTGTCATAATATTTCTCATTTGAACAAATAATATATCCCATGATATGTATTAATAATAATCTCATGTCCAAGGAATAATGCATACATTTGTATACTATAATTTTTAATAACACATATAAAATATGGAATTCCTATTGGAGGTGATATTATTTTGACAACCTCTCTTGGAGATTAACCAGCATGAAATTATTGAGGATTCTTAATGTCTAATAATCCCTTACCTCTGGTATCCCGTATCATTTATATCATGCCATGTGATTTCTTCAGATAATAGAAAATAAATTTCTGAATATTTTCATAGCAATTCATGAGTCATATAAGACCAAGGAACCACTATTTCCTTTCAGAGAGACTAGAATTATAAGGACATTATCACACTAAATGTAACATATAAGAACACTTGTTGTATGATAATATGTTTATTAATATTCATTAAAGTTAATACATAGGTATATTATTGTACAATGTAGTTTGTTCTAGGAAAAAAAGACTAAGGGATACTCACTTTCACATGATCCAACTGTTAAAAACATTCATTCAGCTAACTGTCACATGATGTTCAAAATTTTTCACTTATAAATATTTAGTTATGTAATACACCATGTTAACCTCTTTGGAAACTCATATTACATTGAACTATCCACCTTGATAAAAATCCATCAAGTTGTGATACATAAAAATTATATACTTCTCCCATTGATGCAACCTTTGATCTGTACTGAGATCCAAAACTATAATATTATCACAATACAATGTGATTGGTTATTTAGATATGAAACCATACCAAGATCCTAGATGAGGTTTCACATCCAAACATTTTTTACCAGTATCTAAAGTAACAATATACCCATACCCCATAATATAAAATGTGAAAACATAATACTTTTGGATCTTATTGGTGTAAAATTCTTTATTGAGATAAAATATGTATCTGGGATGTGATTTCATATTAGTACGATCTCTATGTAAACTAGAATAATTATATCCTTTGATGAGTACCTTCTTCTCTATTCTGTGAACTCAAAACATCTCCCATGTATTCCTTAGATAAATTAGATTATTCTTAATATCAACGCAGTGTTGGTCTCCTAGATATTCTTCATATCCACCTACCATTATCAAGGTATAGTTTACATCAAACTTGGTACATAGCATGGAAAATATTATTGAACCTATCATAAAATGTAAGGAATTATACTCATAGATGTTTTCTCATATTGTATCTAAGGATACATCTTATTATTTATATGCATTCCATTTGAAAATGGAACCAATACCCTCTTGAATTTCCCCCCTAAATTTATTCAGTATTTGATCAATTTGTGTACCCACACTTATTATAAATGGGCTATTAGATACATATCTAAAGATATTGATCCCTACAATATATATTCATTAACATATATCCTACCTTTAGAATAAATTATTCAACCCTGAAATAATATACCATAATATTAGTATCTTATTTTTAATAAGTAATATTTCATTGATATATAAAAATTGTAATATGAATAAACACCCACTAATACACCTGTAGACACATGGATCACATTCATTCATTATGAAACAATATTCCCATACGGTTTCATCAATGAAAATGTCCTATGAAATGGATACTTTCTTTTAGCCATTAATAGTTCTCCAATTCATTCATATCTTATTAGAATCTACTATATTCACAAACCCCTAGAGAAGTATCATATATACATCTTTCATAAGTGTTACATTATGGATAAAAAATATGACATTAATAATTCAAATCTTTTAGTCATTCTAGGAAACTATGGAATGTATATTTCATATATATTTTATCATTGAAACTTTTGAAATGGTTTTTTAATAATATATTAAGTGATTTTTCTTCAAAACATTATCCACCGGTCATTCCTTACAGATACTAACCTTACCTTATATGACATGTTTCTTCTTAAATTTTCATTTTCAAACAATGTAATTTACATATATTAATACATCAATTAGCACCAATACATAGTTTAGATATATAATATAGATTATAATTCATTAAATATTTATATATTATAGAATCTAATTTGATCATTACAATTTTGTACAATAATGGTTCACTATAATCATATTATGACTCATAATCCTTAGTGATTATAAAACAATATGAATCTATTTCTCTAATTTATGGTGTCCTTAAAAAGTACTATTTTAACCATATCATCTTATTCCAT
This sequence comes from Viscum album, assembly GCA_963277665.1. Taxonomy (NCBI): domain Eukaryota; kingdom Viridiplantae; phylum Streptophyta; class Magnoliopsida; order Santalales; family Viscaceae; genus Viscum; species Viscum album. The sequence continues at coordinate 1,669,677,014 of OY728160.1, forward strand.
GAAGTCTTATAGAGCTTGTCCCTATTACAATTCTATTTTGTCTTGGTCATAGAAATTTTGAAAGACAATATTTTAGCCGCTATTCTTTTTTAGGATGTATTATTACATTAAAACATTAGGTTTTGTATCAAACAATATTATTTTATCTGATGGGTTGTATAAAAAATAACCTTTAGATTCATTAGGATCTCTTTCAAAGAATCACTTCAATCCATGGGGTTCTAGTCTATTGTAAAAATTTACCTTAACAAATTCCACAAATCTCTACATACGATTATATAAGAAAATTGGTTCCATTCCATACATAAGAATATATAATATCCAATTATCCAAACTAGTTTTCCTATAGTAAAGTTAATATTCTACAAAAAATAATTTATATCCATAAATTAAAATTAAATATTTTTATTACTCATTACCAAAATCACTATATTGGATAATGTGTGGTTCCTCTATTCAATAACACCATTCTAGGATGGTGTATATAGATGATTCAGTGGATATAGAATCCCAAAATCCCATGTGTATTTGATGAAATCTAGGAAAATATATTCTCTACCCAAATTAGATTAATGTTTCTTTATCATCATACGAAGAAAGGAAATGTGTGTATACACTTACATCATTAGGGAGACATATCCATATTTACTCAAGTCATGGGTAGAAGAATGGAAATGTGTGTATAAACTTATATCATTAATAAAAAAATAATCATGCATATATATATATATATAAATATTTTAAAATCTCAGTGGCCAGTTCACCAAATCCTACAAAAGGTGGTTTAGTCATTTTCCTTATAAATAAGTGTTACAACAATAAAGTATTTTTAGTTTGATAAAATAAAAAATTCATCATATATATTTTTAGATACTTCTCATTTTCATGAAAAATCCAATACTTCCCAATTTTGGTGTGAATTTTTTCATGAAAACATGATTTTATATCAATTTCCAATAATTGGTTGGCATATTCATGTACATGAAGAAATTTATGTAGGTATTCCATATAATAAAATATTAAATCCATGTAAAATAAAAAAATCAATCTCAAATTTGAATAAAAAACACCCATTTCTAAACATTAAATTGAAATGATATTATTTATACCATTAGGAATGTAATAACAATTCAAATATATTAAAACCATTCCTAATTAATATTCATGGTGATAGTATCCTATAGACAAGTAATCCATTCTAGATATTTTGGATGCTCATAGATCTACCTAACCTTTTTAAACATTATCTAAATATACTTGGTTCTTAAATATGGATATAAATCTGAGCCCCAAAAGTTACAAATAAAACCCAGCTCATATAAATAGAATTCTGACATTTAATAATGAAGTCACATAAAGAATCCCCTTTCTTCTTCACATGAGTATAGTTCTTATGTTAATATCCTTTATTAACATATGATAAAAATAATTCCTATGCATGCAACTAGATAACACTCTTCCTAGAAAAGTGGTTCTTCGAGACCCTAGACATGGAATGAGTCTTGGAGATCTTTCATTGCTATTCCATTTATTCACTATAAGGAATCATAGTTTTCATGCCCTATAACCTTATTCACCATAATGAATATAGGTTATTCATGGGGATTTTCAATTAATCAATTTATCCATTTGTTTTTATAGCATGAGGCCCCTATGGAATTCCATATCAAATATTTCTAGTTAAAAGTTCCTTAGAGATCTCATATATCTCTTTTAGATCCTTATAATAATTTTTATTTTAGAGATGATACATCATTATGTATGCATCCATTTCATTATTATGCTCTTAGATATTAATGGTCATAGATTATAACATCAAATATGTAAAATATAGTACATGATACAAGTCTCTTGGGTTGGGAGATATTTCTGCTTCACTTACCTCCTTGTAATGTGTCTTAGGAATTAGGGACTCCAATAAGTAATGCTTCCTCACATGGTATAGTACATCATGTAAGTGATTTTTCCACTCCGTGATGTTAATAATTATTAATATGTTATCTTTTTCTAGTATGGATCATAGAGATAATGTAAATGTAATGTTACCAATTTTTTTCAATATCCTATAAAATCAATTTTTGGTACTTATCTTGATTAGAAAAATATGTGGTCCAAAAAATTTTATTTAATAATTTTTTTATCAAATCCCAATTACCCTTTACATTGGCTCTAGAATATCCCATCATATGAAAATTATAGGGGAAATGATTTATATATTCATTATATTTACCTAGGATATAGACATTAAAATTATTTAGATATATATATATATATATAGGTGTATCCTTCCAACTACAATTACTAATAGTTCTTTGATCTGTTGAGTGAACCCCTCCAATCATTAAATGAACGTCTCATATTCTTTTATCACATTCAAACAAAATGTATTGGATAGACTATAAACAGTACACACAATAAACATTTAGTTAAATAATCACAACAAGATTGTTTAAACTCCACAATAATTGAAATATTCCATGACTATATCTCATCTAAATCATTTATTATGGTTGTGTCATAACATAGAAGATAATAAATGATATCTGCCATAAATTTTTTTGTTGAGGAGTTTTTTACTTTATTTGTAAATAATCATTATTTTACCATTATTAATTTTTGTTAATATAAATATTAATTTTAATAAGTAATTAAACATGTTTTGATAGAATAATTTATGTATAAATATTATATTTTATTAATTATTGCATGGTTGTTAATTTATTTATTTTATGTGACCATTATAAGCATCAAATAGGAATAAGTAATTAATAATTCCCATGATATAAATAAAATATATTAATATCTATTAATCATTAAAGAGTAGTAAAACATATTGTCTTAAATGATTGGGATCTTTTCCTAGTGCAACATAGTGGACGAATTAGTTCATTTATCTGGATAAGAATTATTATCGATAAATCAATATTATAATTCATTTTATTTCATTTTTGGAATATTATATTTCCGAAAAATGAAATTGATGTGGGAGTTTATGTTGGTGAGTTTATAATTAATGGTAGAAAAATAGAAAATAATTTCATTAAAACAATTATAACAAGACATAATCAATCTAATTTACCCTTTCATTAATATTTAATTATGTACATTTTGAGCACCTAATTTTTTTTACCCATGAAAAAGAAATAAGAAAAAATAACTAAAAAATATATGAATAAATTATCCCTTGGTTAACATTAGTACAATATATCACAATAGCCTCCTTTTATTGTGGTCCCAAATCTAGTATACAGTTAATCAAAAATAATAGAAACTACTCTAGAATTGGGAATTATTTTATTTTCTCTAATATATCATAAAACTATTAATCAATAATAATTTGATAATATTTTACAATTAAATTATTTCTCCTACAATAAAATTGATCCTAGACATTTTTTCAAAATTTTAATAATTAATTATATATATTCATTAGAAAATCATTTCATTAATAATTATATTATTAATTATTTTGAGTTCAAGGATTAAAAACAAATAATTATGTGGTAAATAATTAGATCAAATACAAATGGAACTAATCTTCCATTGGTTTATTTTTAACAGTATAGATTATTTACATATGAATAAGTTAAAAAGCATAAAACCGCTAGTACAAAATTGCCCTTTAATAGGGCTATAAACGCCATTATCAGTGCTAGAGATACACTGAGTACTAGAGAAATATTTAAAGACCTAGGTATTTATTAGAAGTAAAAAAGTTCTGATAAAGGGGTCTTTTCTCCACGATTTTAGAACCATTGATAAAATAAAACATTTATCAGTTGTTTTAATTAGCAGGGAGAAAGGGACATATTTCAATGTGTTGTTACAGCACACTGAATCACCAATGTATTGTCATGTAAAAGCACATGACCCCATCACAAACAACACTATAGATAAAAAAATCAATTACTAATAGAAAATTTAAATGGAAATAAATTTAATATAGAAATAAAATAAAATAATATTATATTATAAAAATTTAAATCATTAGTTAAAACAATTATATAAGTATACATGATTAAATACATTCAAATATATAAATGTTCATTTGTCATTTGATCCTAACCTCGACTCAGACTATTTTTGAATAAACCACCACTACATGAACAAAATAACTCACCTATATAAGATAAAAATCATTATGTTATAAATAATATAAAGAAATACAAAGACTGAAAGTGTTAATTTTGAACTATAATTTGTGTCATACCAAGATCAACGTGTATCAGATTCAGTTTCGGTGGATTCTTTCACAACAAATAATTTCTTGTTATTTATCAAGAATTATCTTTATCAATGTTAATTAAATAACAATAAGATAAAAAAGATATTGAAATCAATTTTGTAAGAGAAAATAGAATGATTTGAAAACAATCTAGGCTCATTTTTTGGGTTATGGTTAGGTGATGTGTGTTTTAAGCTAAAATAACATGTATATATTAAAAAGACACACGTCGAGTCACAGTGGTCAAACATGTTTCAGATTGAGGTATGTCTAATTCCTAAAGGTCGTAAATTTATTATGACTCATTTTCCAAATGTATCAAAAAATATGAATGTGTTTTCTCAGTTTTCAGTACGATAATTGCTTTCTTGCTATAATGTCATTTTAAACTGGAAACACACCATTTTAATCATACCAGTCTCATCGTGTGTTAGTTTGACATGAGACTGATTGATAAAAATGACAAATTATTTATGAAACATTTTCTTAAATTATCATGAAAATCATAACATGTTTTCATATATTTCCTTGAGTGACACTTTTTGGACTAAAATTTAGATTTTATATTGACAGCAGACACTTTGTGTCATACTGGGGACATCGTGTATCAGATTGGAGTGTGAGCCATTAATTAATTTCATTAATGACTAATGGATCATTTTTATTATGTATCAAACCAATAATATTTTCTTCCATTTTTGAGTAGGCCCGTTTTTTTACTAAAAATAATCTCAATTTTAAATAAAAAGTCACATTTGGATTCATGATGATCACACCATTCATCAGATTGTGTTTAGGCTTACTTATTCACATCTCAAATGGAATATGGAAAATTTTATTAAAGTATAAAAACAATTCAAAATTTTTATCTCAATTATGAGTTCTTCGCTTCTATTTTTAATTAAAATGTCATTTTAAATTGGAAAAAAACACTATGACTCATTACAGTCTCATAGTGTATTGGTTTGATGCGAGATCAATTCATATAAGTCCCAAATTATTTATGAATCATTTTCATAATTTTTAAGACATTTCATGTTTATTTTATTATATTTTAGTTAGTGAAACATTATGAACGTAAAATGAACGTTTTAAACTGATAAAAAATACATTGAGTCATTCTAGGAACATCATGTTTCATATTGAGTTGTGGCTATTTCCTAAAAATAAAAAATTAGTTATGGATCATTTCATAATGTATAAAAATTATTCTAATCTGTTTTCTCAGTTTTGAGTACATCACTGTTTCTTTTTTAAAATGTTGATGTCAATTTGAAATAAAAAGAAACACTTGGAGTCATACTTTTCATAAGGACTGTCGGATTGAGGTGGAATGTTTCATAAAAATCCTAAATGACATAAGTATTTCAAAATAATGAACATGTGTTTCTTTAGTTTTTAGTATGCCACTTATCTTTTTCCCGAAAATGACATTTTAAACTAAATATAAATTCATTAACTCATATTGATCACATCATGTATCTGGTTTAGGTGATTCTAATTCCTACTTGTCAAAAATTATTTATGTATCATTTTCCTGAATTATCAATATTATAATACTATGATTGATCATTTTCTTCAAGTGCCACTTTTTGAACTGAAATGTTGATTTTTAACTCATAACATGCACATTGAGTCATACCACAGGCAACATGTGTCATATTTAGGTGAGGAGAAATCCTACACATAAAATGGAATATGGATACTTTTTATAAAGTATCAAAAAAAGCCTAATGAATTTTATTGGTTTTGAGTAGGTAAGTTGTTATTTCTTCTAAAATTGATGTTACTTTTAAATAAAAAGACACACATTGTGTCCTAATGGTCACACCGTGCATCAAATTGAGATTTGGATGATTATTACATGTCTAAAAATACTTTTTTATCATTCTTCTAACGAATCAAAGCAATAAATATACATTTTGTTATATTTTAGTATGTCTATTTTCTATATTAATAAAATTTCATATTAAACACGAAACACATACTTTGAATCATACTGGTCACATAACGTATTTGTTTTATGTGATATTAATTCCTAACCATCACAAATGAATTAAGAATAATTGTACAAAATTATTACGATAATTCCAGTGTGTTTTATAGGTTTTATTGAGTGACACTTTTTGAACATAAATGTCAATTTTAAAATAATAATTGATATTTTTTGAGTCATATCTGGCATGTCGTGTTTCAAATTGAGGTGTGGATGATTCCTACACATCACAACTAAAATATGGATCATTGAACCAAATTATAAAAACAACCCATTTTTCCCTATTTCATGTACATCTCTTTTCTTTTTTCTAAAATTGATGTCAATTTTATATAAAAATATGCACTTGGACTCATACGAGTCAAATGGTGCATTTGATTGTGGTGAGGATAAGTCCAAAACATCTAAAATAAATTATGCATCATTTTAATAAGGTATAAAAAGATATAATTCATTTTATTAGTTTTGAGTATGTCAATACTCCACTTTACTGAAATTTATTTCAATGTTAAAAAAAATATGTACTTGGAGTCATACTAGTCACACGATGTGTCAAATTGAAGTGAACCTGATTACTACTAATCTGAAATGACTTGTTATTTTTTTCCTAATGTATCAAAAATAATACTAATTTGTTTCTTCATTTTTTAGTATGTCACTTTTCTTTTATACTAGAATGTCATTTTAAACTAGAAACATGCACTTTGACTAATACTGATCACATCCTGTATCAGTTTGATATGTCACTAATTCCTACACTTCACTAATGATAGGTGAACCAATGTACTAAATTATCAAGAAAATCGGAGCATGTTTTCTTGGTTTTTAATAAGCGAAACATTTTGAACTAAAATCAGGATTTTAAACCACGTAAAGTCACATTGAGTCATACCCAGAATATCATGTATCAGATTGATATGAGGATAATTACCACACATAAAAAATTACTTATTCATTGTTTTCCTAATGTATTAAATCAATAATAATTTGTTTTTCTGGGTTTAAGTATGTTATTAATCATTTTTTCGAAAATTGCTGTCAATTTTAAAAATGAAGATGCATTTGGAGTCATATAATTCACATCATGGTTCAGATTGAAGTGATAATGATTCATACACAACTCAAATGACATATTAATCATTTTAATAACTTATCAAAAAATATGAATGTGTTTGATCAGTTTTGAATATCTCACAATTCTTTTTTAATAAAATGTTATTTTTAAATAGAAACAAGCACTTTGACTCCAATTTTTAATGATGTTTACTCATTTAGCATTAGAATTATTATTACACATTAATAATGATTTAATAATATTCTTCCTAAATCATAAAGAAAATTCAATATTGTTTTCTCATTTTTCAGTGTGTGATAATTTTTTAACAAAAATATCTATTTTTAACTGATAATGGACAGTTTGGGACCTATTTGGGACATCATGTATCATATTAATGTGTGGGGGTTTCCTACACATAATAAATGACTAAGGATTGATTATTATAACGCATAAAAACAATATAATTGTGTTTTTTTGTGGGGTTTGAGTAGTTTATTTGTATTTTTTACTAAAAATAATGTGAATTCTAAAAAAAGGCACACATAGAGTGATCCCAGTCATACCATTCATACAATTGAGGTGAAGCACATTACAACACATATAAAATAACTTATGGATTTTTTTATAATTTAAAAAAATAATTGGAATTTTTTTCACAATTTTAGTATATTACTTATCTTTTTTTCTAAAATATCATTTTAAATAGGAAACATGAACATTTAATAATTCTAGTTACATCAAGTATAAATTTTACAAGAAAATAATTAATAAATATATAAAATTTCTTATTAATTATTTTCCTAAATTAACAAGATAATATGAGAATTTTTTTTCTTTTCAATGAGTTAAAATTTTCAAACAAATCTGTCAATTTTAAACTGATAAGAGACACTTTGAGATATACTAGGAATACCATGTATCATATTGAGTTGTGGTTTATTCATACCCCTAAAAAATTACATATATATATTTTTATAATGTATCGAAACAATTAGAATTTGTTTTCTAAATTTTTTTGTTGGTTTGTTGCATTTTTTAGAAAAAATGATGTCAATTTTAAAGAAGAATAAGTACATGGAATCATACTAAACACAGAATGTGTCAGATTGAAGTTAATAAAAATAATTTATATCCCAAATTTATGTTGGTTTTTTTCATTACGTAAAAAAACAATACAATTTAGTTTTATTGTTTTTTAATATGTTACATCCCTTATTTACTAAAATGTCATTTTAAACTACAAACATCCACTTCAACTCATAATGATTACAATGTGAATCATTTTGATGTGAGAAAAATTCCTACACATCAAAAAATGATTTTGAATTTTTTTTCTTATATAATCAAGAAACAATGAGTGTGTTCTATTAGTTTTTTATGATTGAAACTATTATAACAATAATGTTTATTATAAATTGATAATAGACTCTCTGAGTCATGTCAAGAAAATCATGTATCAGATTGAAGTTAGGTTTATTCCTACTAGTCAAAAATGACTTATGAATCATTTTTATAATGTATAAAAAAACCTAAATAACATTTATTGTTTTTGATTATGTATGTTATCTTTTTTTCTACAATTAATGTCAATTATATAAAAAAAGTTGCACTTAGAGTCATATCATTCACACTATGAATTAGATTGTGGTGAGAATTATTCCTACACATCCCAAATATTCAAAAAAATCCAAAATACCCATGATACCATAATTTCATTTAGATTTTTTTTCACACATTAACAAAATCATATTAATCCGATTTTCCTAGAAAAAAACAATTTTTCAGCTAAGAATATTATATTAATATATAGTGTAGTAATTTGATAGAGAAAAGAAAAAGAATATAAGGTAGCATTGGACGTAAGAAAAATATTATATTTTTTGGCCCTTTGCTGATAGTTAAACTAAAATATGTCTTCCAAAAATATCTATCAAAAAATAGTGTATGTAATATATATAAATTATAAGGAAATTAACATAAAAATTATAAATAAAATGATGACAGAATTAATTAAATAATTAGAAGAACTTCACCATTTAATGATGGTTTTATGCATTACGAATGAATTTACTTGGTGACATTGTCTCATTTTAGGCTCGAAATCTAATCTCTTATGTGTATGATCATCTTCAAATAAACCACCCCAAATAAAACAAAAGTGTCCACCTATCTAATGAAACACTTGTCATATGAATAATCCTGAAAATAATTCACCTAAACATAAATATGAAATAGAACATTAATTTTATGGAAAATGATTTTACTATGAAAGCATTATGATTTCATTTTCTGATTGACTATTGGATGGAACATGAGTGAAATTGTTAAATACCAACCCTGGGGGGTGAATGGGTTTTGAGGGATGGGAATTATAAAAAATTTGCCGTTAAAAAGGCATGAAATTTTGATTTCAATATTCTAAAATAAAGTAACAATGAAATTATGACATCCCATATGATATGTGAACAAAACAAAATATACATTATATAAAAATGATATATAAATCAACATAAAAATAATATATAAAATGGTGACAAAATTAATTAAATAATTATTAGTAAATAAAATTTCAAGAATGGTATTATACATTCAATTCCCAATTCCTTATTGTAATTATCTTAGTTGTAGTTTTGATGACCAATCTCTCACGGGTATGAGATGCCTCAAACTAACCACCCCAACACAGGAAAAAAATCCACCTATATATGAAAACGACTCTTAAGGGTATAATATTGAATATTAAAAAATTAAACAATAATATGGAACAATTCATTAATTATATGGATAATGATTTTATTGTGAAAACAGAAATATTACCTCTGTGATTGAGTAATGTAGGGAACATGAAGGAAAATGTCAAATGAAAACACTGTAGGGGTGAAAATTATTTTAGGAAGAAAACTTTTTTGGAAGTATTGGTGAAAAAAAATAATGAAAGAAAGATATAAATCATCAAAATTAAACCAAATCTATATAGAATACTCAAAAATAAAACAATGTTTCATAATATAATTTTTTGGAAAAATACAGAAAGTATATCATAAAATTACCTTTACCTCTCCCCAATTTGTTTGGTTAGTTATATTTTAGTCTTATTTGGGATTAGTAACATCATCATGTAAAGAAGACCTTGTTTTCATAAGTAATAAAACATTTAATTTAGATTAATGTAGATGTTATAGAGAACAGATAACATAATGAGGAAAAAAAATTATATTAAAAAACACATTTACCTTCTCATTGAACTCTATTTATTTTATAGTGGTTTCATTGATTTGGTTCCTCTTTCATGAATACAAATACTATCATTGGGTCACCTCTATCATCTATTAAATAGTCTACATTAGTTAGAAAATGAAATGATTGCGATCTCTTAATGAAATGTTCATTTTCGATTGAATTTTTATATGACCGATTTTTTTTAGTTTCCTGATGGAAAATCCACCAATTATTATTTTCTAGAACCAAGACATAAAAGAATAGAGTTTACAGTGTTTCCAATATGAATGGATCATAGTTTTACAAATCCACACTAAAATTAATCTTTATGATTCTCATTTCATCAACTTTCACTACACTTATATTGTTAATCCATTTGTAATTAAAAATCAGAACTTGAAATATTTAATAATAAAAATCATATTTCGGATTGATAATACAAAAATATGATATATTTTGAAATTTTTCATTTATATCATTGGAACAATATATGTGTATATCTTCTTCCACAATCATAACCACACTATTTTAAATCATACTTTTTTCATCATGTTCGTTTTTAATAGAGCATATAAGCATTGATTACAAAACCCTTCTATGATATAAAATTTTCATTCGGTCCACTAGATAGCTATCATAGTCATTCAAAAATTGAATTTATATTGTTACGTATCTCCTTATAAATTTTGTCTTGTAATCATCCTATTAATTATTGATTATGTGTATTTGATATCCATCCTTAGTACCTTGTTGGATAAAAGTCTATAATAATTTTTTTCTAGTCTACAATGTTTGGATCAACATCTTAACTATTTTTTAAAATGTAATTTGTTTATTATCCCACTATGTCAAATTAATTTTAAAAATATATCATTCACAATTCCATTCTACTATAAGATGTATGTTTTGATGGGGATCTGAGAGACCAATGTTCTCAACAAATGATAGGTAATTGGTTTAAAATTCAATATATTCTTCAATTGTTCTACAACAAAAACTTTTATTTGACATTAATTACTAACATACCATTTCAAAATATTCATATACCATTCGATAGGGTACATCCATTTTCAATGCACAAGGACATAGATTTAAACCTCTATAAAGAATTAAACCCTCAGGTGGAACACAATATCAACGAAATATGATGGTATGAACATATCTAATTCACATAATATGACTACAAACTGAATATTACTGATTGGAGACATCATCTGGTCTATATATTTATCTCATATGGATTTGAAAAAGAAGTATATTATAGTTTACATATGTCATTAATTTTTAGGTAGAATTAATTGGAATGTAACATGCATAAAATATTTTATCAAAACATGACTATCACATTATTTAAGTCCTTGTAAATTTAAATGATCCATTGAAATTAAATTCTTGATATATGATTAATACCATTTGGAACATTTAAACTATTAAAGTATATAAAAAGTTTCAATATTTTATATCTAGATAGAGTGTGATTTGATTGAGAAAGAAAATTACTCCCTTTACCCTCCATCGATGTGAACTATTTCCTTATCCACGTGTCAATCTTGTCCAACTTAGCCTTAATTAGATACTTTTTTCATGGAATATTTAGTAATGTGTAATAATACAATGAAATTCATTTTTTATGCATGTGTGGCATCAAGAAAATGTATTACACAAAAACAATTCCAATACATTAATTTAATGGCAATTTATAGCTTATTCAAATCTATTTTCTTATGGTTTTTCAAAAATTCATCATCAAAATAGTGTCAATATCTCTAACCTTAAAAAAAAAAATTATCACCGATTACTCTAAATGGTGTTTTATTGTTTTGTTATTCCGATAAAATGTGGTCATTAAAAAGTATTATTTATGTTGTTGAGGTAAAAAACTTTAATTCCCTTTAAACAAAATCATTCAGGATTGTTTCAACCAAAAAAATGTGTGTGTCCTTCAAAAATGGAAAACCCAAACAATCATTTAATATTTTTTCATTTTGAGATTCCTCAAATGAGGAATACAATTATAATTATGTACAAAACGTCATTTAATGTGAATTTTACAAATCTATTTGAATCATATATATTAACAACTTCATCTGACATCAATTTTAGATCTTCGATCAGTGGATCCAAATAGACATCAATATCATTTCCTAGATTCTTTGCTCAAGAAATAAGGATGGAAAAAATAATGTATTTTATGTTTATGTATAACCCTATAAGAAATGTATAACTTAACCAAATTATGGGACATGTACTATGAATTCCAATATATATACAAAAAAGTTATTATGTTGGTATGTAATTAAGGAAAAAATTATCTTAGGTCATTTCCATGTTCAAGATACTCATAATTAATTTTCATCCACTAAGTAGAATCAGCAAGATGATATAAGTTCCCATATTTAATTCTTGTAGTTTTGTTCCATGTCAATTATCTAATAGTTTCTTAATATACATTTGGTATTATAAATTGGGAAATGATATTAATTTCCTAACATATACCGAACGACACGATTCATTTTTCAGGTATCGATATATATAACACATAGGGAATTTTATGAGTGATTTATGGTCCTTGTATAACTTGTTTAGTGTTATATGTATGACATGGTATGATAATTTATTCAAGTAGTATATCATTCAGGATACAAAATTTTTTATTGATAGTGTTCCTCCATTGGATTCAGTGTTTGAAATTTTATAACATCAATATAGCGAAAAATATTGTGTATTTAGTACAACCATTATACAATGGTATCTTGGTATAGATATATAACATCTAAAACACCTTTGGACAATAAAATAGGTAATATTCAATTTACTTTGTTATATCTTCCATGAAATATCCATTATTATTTACTCTATAACTCATATCAAATGATCCATAAGCCACAATGTCATCCCAATTGGTGTACACCATTATTTTCCCCTATGATTTGTCCAACATTTATATATATAATCTATTCCCTGAAAAATCTATTAATCATCCAACTCTTTTGGAATTATTTTTATTGAATTAAAAAATGTAAACACATAAAAAGGATATGATAAGTGTAAAATGCATCATATATTCCTAACATGATGAATTGTTTTACACCATGTTCATACTCTGTTTTTGAAGGATTTTTTCTAATCCATTTTCAATTCATATCAATTTTATTGGGTCCATTAAATATTAATTATATATAAAAAATAAACAACTTCACATAAAATATTAATTATAAAAGGTAAAAATTATAGAAAATTATAATAATGGAATACCAATATTTTATTTTTTCCATAAATTTAAGTATGTTTTGATGAAAACAGTTAATTGAATTTAAAAAAAAAATCCACTGTTGTAGGTGTTATCCTCTAAATTCATCCAAAGCTGAATGTTATAGACAACTTTCATCCTCATCTACTCATCTCCAGAACAATTAACATTGCATTTTGTTGTTTTGGTAGTCATACTCCATCACCCATGGACATGAAACAATGGTTCTTGAAATAATCTAAGAAGTAGTAATACATGGTATGAATACATATCAATGTAGTTAAACAATAATTAAAGTGATGAGGGATGAGTCTCAAGTTTCAAATTTTTATAAAAAATATTTTGGAGATAAAGATGATAAGGATGGTAGTTTTACTCATTTATGTTCTATAAAAGAGTTAATGCCTATCATTTTTTAGAATTGCACCATTGAAAACATCTCGATATCGATAATGTCGAGTAGCACAACATCAAAACGGACATGTCAACATGCCATATCATTCTGAGTTTTTAATGTAATGATAATGAATATATCTAATATCTTAAATAATCTTGTATTTTTATCTTTAAATGAACTCCACTTTTATTACTAAAAATATTCATCAAATAAGTTCTTATATATTAATCAAATTCAATGTCATTAGTAATAGTAAGAAAAATTCTGACTAAATGTTTTTATAATTTAATATTATTTATAAAATTAGTTAACATGAAAATTAATTACTGAAATTACAAATTATCGATAAAAATAATATAAAAATGGATCTCAACTTTGTAATAAAAATGAACAGAAATTAAAAATACATAAAAATATAATTTTAATTACTCTAGTAAAACATAAATCCCATATAATTTATAATAATGTTAATATATCATTATAATGATAAAAATATTAATTAAATTCAATATATATGTTATCTTTTATTCACAGGTCAACTAAGTATATCTTTGAGCATATTTCATACATTTTAAAAACACATTAATATACAATGTCACTGCATATAATTCAATTATATATTACATGATTAATGAATTTGAAACATCACCAAATGTCAATCATACATTAATTTGTATATAACAGAACATTATTCTATTCCACACATCAAATCAAATAATAAATCATGGTCAAATAAAAAAATTTCAATGGTAATTTTAAAAAATATTGATGAATCATATTTTAATTAAATGACAAGGGGTGAATTTTAGTGTAAAAATATCATTCCCCAATTTTTAAAGGGGTATAATTTCTAGTTTGATTGTATATTTTATTACATCATATAGAATGAAATGATTTTTATTCCATTAAAATTGAATTCGTACATAGATTGAGACAAATAGAAGTGTGTAATCAAATATAAAATTGATATTAGTAATTATTCCTTGGCATAACCCTATTACTATTATTCATGAATAAAATATGATGATGTGTATAAAATATTCATCAATGGTAATTAATAGATTTCACATAAAATCCTTTATTAGATTATGGAAATTTTGTCAAAGGCGAGCATGTTAGCATGCCTTGGTGTGAAGGGAGCTGAGGTGCACTAGTTGCACCTCAATAATGGTGAGGTGGTGTTACCTCACCGAGTCATTCCAAAGGCTATAGCCTTGGGTGACAACTCAAGAGGTGCTATTGTGTCTGGTATATTAAATGTGCACCATCATCAATAGAAATCAAGAAGAATATGGTGGAAGAAATTGAAGGTTCAAGGGTAGAAGAATTCAAAGGAGACCCAATGGAAATCAAAAGTGGAAACAGAAAAAATAACGATAGAAAATGAAAATAGATATCATAATATAAGTAATATATGAGTTTAGTGGAGTATAAAATAACATACCTTGGATTGAAGCTTCAAATCATCTGCGGGAATTTTGATATATAACCAAACATGGTATTCATTTGAGTCTTGGATCCATTCGAACCATGAAACATTCAATGCTTGGATTTATCCTAGGAATTTTTCGAATCTTGTTTCCAACATTGATTTGAGATTCTTTTCACTGAAAAGGAGTGCCAAAATCAGGTGGATTCCATGAAAAGTCATTGGATATCGTGATTGATTCATGATTTTTATGGTTCTTAAAATAGATCAGGAAACATTTATCAGTTTTTCCAAAGTAGTGTTTATAAAGATCCCTTTTATCTGTACTAAATTAATTAGCACTGATCAAAGTGATATTTATCAATGCTAAAAATAGATGATAAAGGATTAATAATTATAATGATCAATAAAAAATTTTGAAAATATTTTTATATAGTTATATATAAATTTAATAAATAAATATAAATATAAATATAATAAATATATTATTTTTTTAAATATACTAGTAATAATTTTTTACTTATTTAAATATATAATTATTTATTTATATTTATATAAAGTGTTTAAGAAAATTATATATATATATATATATATTTACATATTTATATCAATATATATATTTATATAATGATATATATATATATAATTAATACAATAATTGTATTCATTATTTAAATAAATTTGTTGAATTGTTATAATTATTTAAATGTATATTATTTTTTATTTATAATTATATAAATAATTTTTGAAAATAAATATTTACATATTTAAAATCATAAATATATAAATGTGTAAATATAGTAGATATAAATCTATAAATATATTTATTTATAAATATTTATATAAAATAATATTTTTAACATTATTAATGAATATAAAATTTTAAGTGAATGCATTTTAAAAATGAGTGAAATTGAATAATTAAATGTGAACACACTTTAATAATATTGACAAATTAGAAAAGACATATTCATTGAATATAAATTATTAAAAATATGTTGATATATATTGAAATAAATATAAATACATATTTAAAATATTAAAACATAGTAAATAAATATATATAATTAAATAATAGACCTTGATAAAATTCCTCAGAAAATAAAAAATAAAAAAAATTAAAATTGAATTAATATCGAAGTGTAATTAAATAAAAAATGAATAAATAAAATTACCAATTAAATACATCATATATTAAATATATCATTTTATAATGAAATTATAAATTGAATACTAAAATTCTAATAAATTAAATAATTATTTCCTTAATTACATAAATATTTTTTTAGGTCTACTGTTTATAAAAATGTATTAATTATTTATATGAATCTTAAATCAATATATCAAACTTTTGATATATGATAAATTGAAAAAATAAATTATGTTCAATTATATCGATTACTCGATGAAATTATTTTGTAATTTTTATTGATATTAATTTTTTATTTTAAAAAATTTGTCACAAAATATATTATTATTTTGGTAAATAATTAAGAAATTATTATATTAATCATATTTATATTCATATATATATATATATATGTATAATATATATTTTTTATTAATATTATCAGTAATTATATAATTAATAATTTTTTTAATATTTTCCATAATTTTCTATTTTCTATTTTTTATTTTAGTAATTCTCATTTTATATATATCTATAAATTTTATTTTTATTATTTATTATTATTATTAATTTATATATTGTACAATAAATTTATTCTTTTTTTTTGTAATTATTATTTAACAATAAAAAATTTATTATTCTTAAATAAATCCGTTTTTATTTATTTAATTATTTAATTTTTTAGGACCATTATTGGTGATAAAAAATGTTGTTAATGGATCCCTTTATCAGCACTGAAAATATTGTGTTGATAAATGTTACCCTTTAACAGTGCTTAAAATAACGAGTTGATAAAGGGTACATTTTTTCAGCACTAATAAATTTGTCCTTTTCCTATTCTAAAAAAATGGATGACAAAGCATACCTTTAAACATCACTGATAAAAGGTAGCCATTATCAGCACTTTTTGGTAGTGTTGATAAAAGAAAGTGTTGTTAACTGCCTTTTTGGTAGTAATGAACCCAATATCATATCGACTCTCATATTTAATGAAAAATAATAAAAATAAAATGATTAAAATATAATAACAAAGAAGATTCATTGTATTGAAGGATATATTACAATCACAGATCAAATGAAACAACAATATAAGAAGAGGACAAAAGCCGCCTGGGATGAGACCCTTTCCACAATCCCTCCTTCAAAATACTAAGAGGGGGGAATGGAACCACTCAATTTTGTAACACCCTCTTAAATCCACAACCATTCCACCCCATGTGTGAAAATTAATTTAAATAGAGTGTGTGAGGGATACTATTTTAAATGTCATTAATAGTATATAAAACTTTCTACTTATAAAATTTACTCCATATTTAGATAACTTTTCCACAACGTTTCCACATCAATCATCTATGTCTCTATTTTAATGAAATTTGATAAATTGAATCATTCAAAATCATTAAAAATATCATCCTAGTATAATTAAGGAGAAAAAATATATATTTCCTCAATTGTGAGATAAACACCATTCTATCAAATCTCATTGATATCTAATTTAATTTTCTTCTGTTACCTTAAAATCATGGGATTTAACATCTTTACTATTATGGAATCATGTAGCAAATTACCCCATATGTTTTTTCCAAATATTTATGTAATAATTATATCCATAAAAATTTTATGATAATAAAACTAGTGATATCATAAATGGTTAAAAATATATTTTTCATGATATTTCCAAACTAAAGATCCAATTGGAAATTTCCATAAAATATTCATATTTTTATCAATGTGAGGAAAAAAAATAAATTATTTTAGAAATAATATTAAAAAAAGAGTGGTTTATCAACTCACACACAATTTCACAATTTCACAATTTCACTCCTGATTTAATAAAATATCAATATCAAATCTACCCCTACAACTATAAATATTTAATTATCCTTGTTTTCTTTAAAAAATAATTTATCACGTATCATTTGAAAAAATAATTTTTTTATTTTATTTTATAAAAATTAATGTTTTTCTCATCAAACATGAATCTATATCCCAATCAAAACTTAATTAACATGGAAATTATAATAACTCTTCATTCAAGTGAGATTTAAGATGGATTTATTCTCATACATGGAAAATTAATTTGGGTGATAAATGAGGCTTGGTTCATGTGTATCAAAATATGATTTTAAAAAACTCAATTTCCCACACTATGAGACATTAAACAACTTTCTATCAAGTGGAATTTATTAAGGAGCCTTTTGTGGTTATGGGTTTGTGGGTAAAGCAATTTAAATATTCAAGGATAAAACGACGATGTTAAAATCTTAAGAACCATTTCATGAATATTCAGTTGAAAACATAGGAAATATAACTCCCTAGTTTTATCTTTAAATATGTACACTACACAATCTCTTTGTTACATGGACTGCGAGTCAAGTAGTAAATTCATTGAATACTTTCAAACTAATTATCCTTTTTCCAAGAATATTTTGGAAGATTATATCATAATCAAATTTAATAAATTACTTATATTTCATGACCTTTATTTTTGAGGGGGGAAGGTAAATAAAAGTATTCATGATGAATAATTCAATCTCAACTCCCTTTTTTAATATTATCTAACTTTTTTTACATATCATATAACGGGATGAGAATAAATAAAGTAAAATGGGTATAATTGAATCATGAGTATTTCTCTCAGAACATCCCAGAATGGTGATACATACCTCACACACCCAACACTGAACATATTCTCAAGGAATAAACACAAAAGGACCTTTCCCCACCCTCAAAAATGGATTATATGTGAAAGAATATTATGTGTAAAGGTGGGTTAGGAAAAAACCAAATTTAATGTTTCTTATAACCATATAGAAATGGGTATATTATATGGTCTTACAAGGCTAGATGGAAAGGTTATATCTCTATTTACATAGTAGTTTATACAAATAAATTCACCAATCATATTAAAATCATCGCATGAACTGAAAATGTTGGGAAAATAAATAATTACTAGTCCTTGTTATTGAAAAATATATAATTTTATCTCTAGTTATTGATGGTTCTAGTTAGAATATGTATGGTTCTGTTTAGAATCAATCAAAGGATAATGAAATATATTTTTACATTGTGTTCATTGTCATCGATTTTAAAAATTGTACACTCACAAAAAATAAGACTGTAAATAAAATTCAATGAAATGTTTTAACATCAATAATGGTAAATAAATCAATTTCGAAACAATCATATCAACCCTATCAAAATATATTCATTATTTAAAAATTATATTTATTATTCATTATAGAACACTATTTTTAAAAAATAAAAAATAAACAAATAAACAAAAAAATCATAGGCACGTTAATACTCCAATTAATTAAATGATATTATCAATTTGAATTGAAGAAAAATTAGCTTGGATAGATATTATAAGGAATGAATCAAATAAGAAGGATAAATATAACCTAGTTTATTTTTCATGGAATCTTTGAGTTAATCTCTAAAAGACTACCAATTTCTACAAACATATATGAAATTAATAAAAACACTATAACAATATTTTAGCTGAAGTAAAAAAAGTTTATAGGTAATTAAAAAGGATTTATATTTTTTATCTGGCCATGGGGGTTATGCATTTTTTATTATCCACAACATGATTGTTTAAATACATTATCCCAAGTCCAATAGAAATTATGGTTTTAGTGAATTGAACCATGATGTTTTATTTATTTATTTTTATTTTAAAGTGGATACTAAGTTTGGGATTCATGAATGAAAATTAAAAGACGGGTTTTGACCCCGATGAAATAAGATATAGTGAAATTTAATTTCAAATCCATAGGGATGAAAATGTATAAGGGGTACCTATCAAAATTCATGTTTTCCTCCTCCTTATGATATGTATATTTATATAGATAAGGTTACCCCATCACCATGAAATCCTTGAGCACTTCATATTCTTTGACTACCACAACATTGGTGGTTTTATTTGTAAAATCCTTGAATGGTTTGAAAATATCTAATTACAAATTTAAAGAAAGAGTAAAATCAATTAAAAATCTCATTGGATAAGGATTTAAACATTATGAACAAGAATATGCATGATCCACCTAATTAAGATAGGCCTTTAGACCCACAACTAATTCCTATAGAACATCATCATTATCAAATTTCACCACCATAATCTCCTTTATGATTATAACATCATTTTTATCACCATCAACTTTCATGGAAATCATAGGTGTTGATACTTTAAAATAAAAAATCTTGTTATTGAAAGAGTTTTTAAAAATTATAAAATAAAAAATAAGAAAATCCAGTGTTGAGTTCACTCCCATTAATAGATTAACATAATGTTTGGGTTCTTCTTGATAGGATTTTGGGTGGATTGTGTAATTTTATAGGACTTAATGTTTTATTAGTTTAGTTTACACATTCATGGTGTCTTATACAACATTAGTAAGGATGGGCACTTTGGTTCATAAACAACATCTTGTTTATACTTCAGAATGTTGTAAAAGAAATTCATTGTGTTACTTGGATAAGGCTTTGGTAATTTTTTGTTTTTTAAAATCCCCAATTATGTCCAATATAAGATCCTTAAATACCAACTCTTCATATTTTTAGGTCAAGACTCCCCTCACCTGACTAGAAAATAAGAAAAAATTCTCTTCCAGGGGTGAGGTATAATCAACACATGGTTCCATTTCATTTATATTTTTAAATTCAAATTGAAATCAATAATATATTTATTAATTTAAATGAAATAATGAGTGATTTGTTTTTATCCTCAATAATGATGTTAATTTGATGGGTGTTTGTTCCCATTCACTTGAAATAATTGTGATTTTTACCATGTAAATAATAGTGTTTAACTTATGTCACCTCTTTTGAGGAGCCTTAGTTTCAATCACTCAATATTAAAATTTAATTTGTTATATTTTTTTAGTTTATATTTTATGAAAATAAAAGGTCATTTGGGGTTTGAGTGGGTAACTATGGAACCAAAATAATATAATAAGAAAAAAATCATTAAAAATGAAAAAATAACATTACGTAATTGATCTAATATTACACATCATTATGAATTGATCATTATCTCCTATGTTTAATTCTACTCAATTATGGTTCCATAATTTGTTAACCCAAGATCATAATGGATGAAAAAATGACCACTGATATAGGATGAAATGAACAGTTGGTTAAATTTAGGATATCCAATCATGACAACCAATGTTTATTATGTTCCCAAATCCAACTTAAGAACAGTGCTAAATTAGGGAAGTATTTATTCCCTATAAATGATATTTATTTGATTTTTTATATTATATTGTACCATATAAATCAACCCCATGTTGATAATGTTGGAAAATTAAATAATTACCCTCCCAATTACACATTCTTGACTAAACATGCTATGTGTGACTTTTTTTAGGGTTCTAAATATTGAAGAATAATCTTATTGACCATAATATAATTTAATAAATATCTTACATGCATTAAACAAATCAAATGAAAGAGGTCATATTTTTATTATCCATAAATTGAAATACTCTCCCATGGGTGGATTTTTTATCATGGAGCTGATTTTCATAAGAAAATGATGGAAAAGGTATAACATAATCACATATATAAAAAATTATTAGAACCCAATAAAAAAAACTAATATATTAAAATATAATAATAATTATGTTTTATTTATGTGTAATAGATTATATATGAAATATATAAAATAAATAAAGTATAATAATTTGAAAAGATCCATATTAAAAGAGCTCCATTCCACGATCCTCCATTCTTCCAAATGGTGAGGGAGGTGTAATTAAACCATTATCATTGGGAAAAAACTCTTTTATCCATAATAATCTCTCGACAATTTTTAAAAACTCAATTAAATAGAGTGTGGGAGGGATGGTGTTTGAAATAGAAATAAGGTAACATGTGGAATTTTGACTCCAAAATTACTCCACTCCCGGAAAAAAATTTACGCTGAGATCCCATGTGAAGTCAATATCTATTTAGTATAATATAATCCAAAAAATTAATTAATTTAACGTAGGAATATATTATTTCAAATATAATCATTTTTGAAATGTTATGTCCTAAATGGTGAGATAAACTCAAATATGATTAATACACTCTATCTCTATATTAATGGGAACTTTTTTCTATCTAACATTAGATAAAAATAACATAATTTCAATGATAAATATAGTAAAAATATTTTATAATTATTATAAAAAATTTCAAGTGATAATTCACCAATTGAATTTTATCATATAAATACTATAGTAATATTAAATGTATTAATACATAATTTTCATTAAATTTATAAATTCATCTTCCCAATTAATATTTCCATAAATATTTAAATAAGGACCAATACTAAGAATCTTGTGTACAATTTCTCACCCCATACGACCTCTGTGAGAACTCTCCCTCTTCTCTCTCCCATTAGGGTTTCCTTCAGAAACATTCTAGAGGGGGGGCATGTGGCCACTAGCTTATCTCCCCCTTCCATTGTTCCTTTTTTCTTTCTTTATCAGTTTCTCTTACTTCTATATTTTTTGTTGTTGGGTACATTCCCAGTGGGGGCTTCATGGTCTTAGTCGGTGCCCAGGCATCACCATGCATTTCTGTGGAGTCATTTCCCCTTCAATGCCTGCTTTGCCTTGTGGTTCTTCCATCACCCTATTTGTGGGTCTTTATTGATAGTGTGTGGAGGCATTGAGAGGTGTTGATTGTTTGGTCGACGATGCTTTAGGAGGTTCAACATTCATCAATTTGATTTTTGTTGTAGTGGTTCTCATAAGAGGATTTATGTTATAGATTTTTTTTTCATTGTGTGAGTTTTGGCTGGTGGTGGATTTGTTGGTTTGTTTTAGATATCCTGGAAAGGTTAATTCATTATAGATGGCATGTCTGAATTTGTGCTCTAGCTTTATGTGCCTTCACCTCTCTCCAGGTTGGACTGTTTTGATGGTATAAAGGAGGCTATGTGAATTGTGCTCGTTTGGTCATGGTGTTCCATGAGGCCAGTAAAGGCCTCCATCTGAACTTGGTGGTATTCATTGATTTTTGAAGTGGTGTTCTTGTGGGGTTGTATAAAGGATTATATGTCTGTTTCTATAGTGTTAACATTGGATAGGGTTTTTTTGGATTTCTGTCATCTTTGAATGATTTCGATGCTTGTTTGGCATTGGTTCCATTTCTGGTTGGTTTCTATTTATGTTTATGCATTTTTTGTGCTTCCATTATCTGTTGTGTAGTGTTTGGATGGTAGTGTCAATGAAATGTGTGGATTTTAGTGGGGGGTTTTGAAATTTTCTAGTTAGGTTGAACGGATCTATGGTTTCATTTACATTTATTATGATCACCAATGCAAGTGGTTATGGATGGGAAAGAGGATAACGATAGTTTGATGGGCTCATGAAATATTGCAGGTGGCAAGACCAGTTGTTTTGGGTGGCTCATAGCTGAAGTACTCCTCAGGTTGGGTGGCACTATTTTGAGTGTCAAATTCGGTATGAATCCTGTATTTCAGTTCCTTCTTGTCTTTTGGTTTCCACTTACCCTCAAATAGGATCTTTTGAAAAAACAAATGTTAGTTAGTCAAGATCAATATGGTGAAATTATATCAATTATTATCCACAAAATATTATACAAAAGCGTGGTTTATAAATCATGAACATTATAAAGGCTGTTTTATTAAGTGGATGATAAAATTATCCTTGAAATTTTGGAAAAAAGTCATTTAAAAATAACTAGTATGTTTTACACCATTCCACCTATAAAATTATTTATCGCCTTAGTTGGTTTCACATCAAATATGAATGTAAACCACCTCCAATATCCAAGGATATACATTATTTATATCTTCATACTCACAAGAAATAGAGGAGAATCATTGGAATGGTTATGGGAAAATATAATAGTAACAATGGACATGTAGGCATATACATAATAAGACGTGGGGATGACATATGTTCCATCATTTTATTTTAACAATAATTATGGAAAAACCCATACAATAATAAATATATTAAAATAAATCTAAAAGACATATCGGTTAATCAAAATCATGATCATCCACACGTGTAACAAATATTCATTTCTTGAACTAGGAAACATTCATTTCAATTTAATCGTTATTAAGATAAAATCCCTGAATTATAAATTCATTAATTTATTAATTAATTTAGTCAATTATAACAATTTACATTCTAAAAATACTTGGTGATATAATCATTTATAATATTAAATTAATTAATTAATTAATTTTATAAAAAATCAATCAAACAGAGAGTACTTAGAGGCAACTTATCATGTACCCCTATGTAATTTCAAACATTTTAATTAGCACTTTTCATGTAGTGTTTACTTACACGATATGTAGTATAAATGGTATTTTACATATTACATATCGCATAGTTGATTATATCAAAATGAGTGGTTAGGTCGACATTTCTAAGAAATGATATGACTGAATATATCCAATTTATACAACATTTAATAACTTTGTGTAGTACAATTCATGTATAAAAAACATACGTGATTTTTTTTCTGAAATTGGAAAGGAAATTATTCATTCATTTGATATTATTTAAAACCATGTCTTGTGTGTTTACACTTGTTTAATTCAATGTAGCATTGTTTAATTGTGAAACTAATTTTTATTAACTATAAATAATTTATGTAATGTGTAGTCTAGATCATCATGTACTCCATGTAAATGGGTATAGGTTAGATGAAGTGTATACCCTACTACACAATGTGTACCTATTTCTATGGACATCCATGATAAACGCATTGGGAATCTATCGATATACCTTACATTTACAAATTACATGAAATTTAATTCATATTTAAAATATGTAATTGAGTATTCTCCTTTTTTTCTTGACATTATGTAACAAGAGTTGTTTAATAAACATATGTCATATATTTGACTAGACATCTTACATGGATTTTATTAGGTGAACTTTTTGATATTACACATTGTGTACACCAATTACAGATTGTGTAACCACTAAAACCATGTTCTATATAGCTTTTAAATTTATGAAGTGCACATAAAATTATGTACTATTCTCCCACAAGAGTAACCGTGTATTGTGTGTCGCATCTCAATGTAGGGAATCTAGTTACAATGTGTGTAATTTCCAATTAAAACCCATTTAACATTGTCTTTCAACAAAAATATCTACCAGCTTTGAATTTTATCTCAAATAATTATTCATCTATTCATAATCCATTTTAGCTCACATAACGGGGAACAATAAATAAAATTAACTTTTGAATAAAATAACTCAGAAGCTAGAAATGAAAAAATATACAAAAAATGAAAAATTACATCAATTATTAATAAATAATTATAAATTAATATGTGAATACTCTAATATCAATTGAATGCTCTAGGGAATAATGAATGTCTTTGATCCCATTCCCAGTAATGGTTTTTTTCACATTCCTTAGATAATTCCTCATTAAATGATGAATAGAAACCAAAATGGCTTCAATGACAAGATACTTTACATAGGATTTATAATTAATTTATATATATTAATAATTTACTGACTTATAATTCATTCATTATTGTCAATTTAGTAGACGTATTATTGTTATATAATTGACTCATCGAATGATATAAGTGTATTACCCCACTAACTATATCCACACGTGATCCATGAACACTAAATTTCACCCATGGAATCATTAGGTGCAAGATCATACAATCTTCAGGACATGATACATTCATTACTAATAAAAATAGACTTTGTTTATGCTTGATGGGTTCCTGTAGTTCTCCTATGGACCTAGGAGGTAGGGAGAGTATTGAATATCTACTATCATGATAGTGTTATCAAGGGATTTGTCTATTATTTTTTGAGGAAATTATTTTTAGATAATGTAGTTCACAATAATCATCTATCATAGAAATGATATAGGAATGTTCCAATAGCTAGGTCAGAGAGTAGATTATTTTATCTTGGCCCTTTATTATTCTCCTAATCAACATTTAAACCTATGATGAATAATATCAAT
Source organism: Viscum album (assembly GCA_963277665.1). Classification (NCBI taxonomy): domain Eukaryota; kingdom Viridiplantae; phylum Streptophyta; class Magnoliopsida; order Santalales; family Viscaceae; genus Viscum; species Viscum album. Next base: position 1,669,703,700 of record OY728160.1, read on the forward strand.
AATAATAACAAGATTATTTTGTTGAATTTTGCAAAAATACGTGGATAATTTTAATATCACTTCTTAAATAAATAAACTAAAAATTATTTAAATGATATTAAATATATCACTCTCATAAGATCATTTTACTCATCCTACCAGTACACCTTGGTACTTATTAAAATATAAAATAATGAATATCTATTTAAATAATTAAATATTATTTAATTATTCATTTAGTAAATAAAATATATAATATTCACTAAAATGATGAATAAATATTTATATAAAATTCAACATATATATATATATATATTATTTTAAGAAAATCATAATTTAATTATAGTGACCAACATAACCCATATTATATTATTTTAAAAACATGGGAATACCATTTATTCTAATTTTAAATTCAAATTTAGTTTAACATTGTTTCTAGATAAACAGAGTGTTTGACCCTTTTGGCCCCTCTATCAGTGGAGTTGTGATGAACATTCTTAATTTCCATGATTAGCATCTAAAATCTCATCAATGAACCCATAGAGAAATATTTTTCATGTCATTATGATAATAACCTCATATGAATTCTAATTGGGCAATATAATCTTTAAATATAATTATCTTGTCATGTAGGTTTCACAATATGTGGCATCAACCTACAAGCTTGATATATATTTCATTGACATTAAATAAATGATATTACCAATTATAAACCCAGTGGCCATGAAAAAATTGTATATGTTCTCTTTCAACAAAACGGATTGAGATATTTACCTCCACTAACTCATAAAGGTCAAGTCATTTATTAAGATATTCATTAATACCATATAACATGTGAAATACTCAACTTATCCTACCTCACCGCTAGAAAACGACTCCATAGATTTTTTCTATACATTAATGTATAAACATCATGATGCACATTAATAATAATCTGAAATATACATACCAACACAGAAATTCATAAATAGGACAATCTAATGACACATATATATTGTCTAATTCCAACTGGGGGGGGGTTCTATTCTCACAACCACATATTTTGAAGATTACTAAGAGAATACTTCATGAGAAGAAGTATCATTGTAAAATGATCCCCTTCACCTGATGGACTATATACTCTATATCCTATTAGATGGTTTCATCCATCACTATAACATGAATTTAATAATATTTTCATATCACTTCAAGGATATCATCATAGTAGACAATTGTTAAATCCATTTGTTGTTAAAAATATTCAATGGAAATTATGACAGTAAATATTTTCTAGAATAAAACTAATCATAGGATATGATGTTTATTAATATTAAATACCATAAATACATAGGTAATCAAAAGTACATATTAACTAGCTCTAGGGAACTAACTCCAACAATTTATTGTAAATTTGGTAGAATATTTTTATGTGCTCAGTGTTTTTTCATCTGAAATCCACCGTACATGATCTATAATTGATCTAAGATGAAAAATATTTAACACTATTAGTTGATGGTCCCAAAAATAATCAGTATAATCCTTATTTAGATCCTTTTTTTATGGATAAAATTATTGAAAATATTATACGAGTATAAATTTAAAATTTCCTCTTGAATGAATGCATCTAAAATTGACCCTTAAAATAATGCATTATCATGTACCTCTTTCTTCAATTCTTAAAAGAAAATTTCATATTGGTACATATAGTATAAATTTAATAACTCTCTACACATTTCATCTTATAGAAAATGTTATAATATGTGACTTACTGAATTAGATAATGCTGATGAATTTTTTTTATAATTTACATAAAATTAGAACCTTATATTTTTTTAGTATACTTTGTGTAATAGAGTCTGTTTTTAGTCATTATTTTTAAAAAATTATGATATTTCAATAATTACATCCCATATGTAATAATTAAAAAACACTTTAAGACAAAAATTCATTAATAATTCCATTATGACCTGGAAATAAAAACATTTTAGCCATGTTATATTATCATCTCTAACACAAATAGATCAATTTGAAGCATAACCATCTTATATCCTCCAATATTCAATCCGTTAATAGAATAATAAATTATTTTTTAAAAAATAAAATAATACTATTTTAGATTATATAAATTTTGTGATTTTTTATTTTAAAATAACATAAATTCTATATGTCATTAAATATGGACATGATCTAACCATTACTTTATTGTATCTTTAGTCTTGTCAAGTATTTTCAATTTTGAATATAATATGTTATCAAAACAGTTTTTATCAAAATAAGTTAAATCTAAAATGTAAAAATCTAATATATTATACCAACATAGAAGATACAAAAAAGTACTCTGTTTTATCCAATTGGGTTCTTCCCAAAATCTAATTATTTTTATTATTTTATAGTTTCTCTAAATGTAATTAGTGGAAATGAAGAAACAATAAAATGTATTTAAATCCCCATAAGATCTACTAGAGGTTTAATTATAAATATTAATATTTAAATTATTATTTATGTTTCCTTTGAAATGAAGAGCCATTGGAATAACACTTCAATGATAGTAAATAAAACAATGTTTTTCTCTATGGGAAATAATAAAAAGAATTACAGGTAACCTTGTTGTATACATATTTTTTGATCATGTGTACTCTATCCAGAAATCATAAAATATGATGAATATTCATTTATTCTCCATATTAATGGATGTTTTAGTATAAAATTTTATTCTTTGAGAACATTATATATAGTCAAACCTTCAAAATATAAAAAAATAACTCTTTAATAAGTGGATTAAAATAAATATAAATATTATTTTTTGGACATCATATAATGAATAACACCAAAGAGATATACAATTTCATCATCAATATTTAGTGAGGTTAGTTTTAAAGAGTTATGAACAAAATATTACGAAAATATGTATTTTTATATGTGAATAATTTTAGAAACCATTGGTAGGAAAACCTAATGAGACCTTACTTCATTTCGAATAATAAAAATGATGCACCTCACCAATCATTTTCCACGAATCACCATCATATGAATTATTTAAGCCTTTACTTATAAAAAATTATAAATATAACATTTCATCCACTCATTTTTTTAGTGAGACATAAATAGGCACAAAAATTTATTTTTAGTTAGAATATATAAAAAAAATTAATAGGAAAAAACATGTATTTTAATTATTAAAATATTTTGTATCTTTTGTATCCACATGTTGTAAAATTAAAAAATGTATTAGATTCACCATTATATAACACAAAATCATTTGATCATGTTTATTGATTCTGATAACTAACGCCTAAATTATGTACCAACATCTCGTATTCATGAAAATTTTTGAGTAGATAATTTCCACCAAGAAAAAATTATTTATCCAAAGAAAATATTTTATTATGAAAATATTTTAAATTCATAATTGATATTAAATATACATAAAATTTAAAAACACAATTAGTTTCATTATCTTCTAACATTGTTAAATTCAAACGTTATAGATTTCAAGAATTTGAAAAAAATGATATTCTTCTAATTCAAGTTTGAAATTTCCATTTATAGTTTTCATTACTTGAAAATATTTACAAAGAACATCAGGTACCAAAATTTGAAAAAATTGCGGACATATGACTATTTTTTTATTTTAATCATAATTATGTTCATCATTCTCATATTAAGAATCAAATCATTGTAAAAACCAAATCATAATAAATAAACAATAATATTATCAAAAATATCATATATCCTAAATCGCATTTCAAACACAAATAGTTAATATTCATTTCTAAATAAATTATGAATATGATGATGAAAATGATATAAATGGTTTATCACCCTTTATGTGGACCTGATTAGTATGAATACCATATAGATTTGTTGGATTATTCTACCAATCATGATCTCATAATAAAATTGGTGTTTATTTTCTAAGACCATTTTTTTTATAAAATAATAAATTTTATTATTTTATTATATAAATTGTTGAAAAATTATTTCACTAGTTTATCTACTATAATGGAGTTCATTTAAGACTATATTTGTGACAGACTACATCACAATAAGTGATTGTGATGAATTCATAAACATATCAAAAACAATATATTTTGATATAGACATTATTTTTTACATTTTAAATTATTCATTTCCGCTAGACATGATTTTGATAAAAATATTTGTCAAAAAAACCACCTTTGATGGATATTTTCAACAAATTTTACAAATTTTACTTCATTGAATCAAAATAGATATAGTATTTCCATGTCTAAATTACTATTATCCATGGAAACATTGTCATTTTATTAAACTAGATGTGAACATTAGACTATATTCCTCTATTAAATCTATATAATCAATTGAACTCCATGATTTTTCATGATGGATTCATTGAACGAGTGATACTAAGGATAGTGAACAAACTGAAAATTAAACAAAAATTTGAATTCAATAAGACTATATACTTAATATATTTGGGGAGAATGTTGATTCAATTATCCAAATAACATTCCCCTATTTATCAATGATGTCTATTGATGTAGAAAACATACAGTAACAAGTAATCTTATAACCAAAACATAAAATTCTATAACCACTATTTTATTACTTGTAAATTTTCATTCTCAATGAATATATGAGTTATCTTAGTTCCAATTCATCATTTCAAGAATGTTTAGATATAGACACATTGGAGAACATATATAAACCAAAAAATTTCAGTGGAATAAATATATATATAGTTTTCATGTAATAAATTAATACTCAATGTAGAGGTACTAGTTATTTTACAGAAAAATTAAGATCGATATTATGGACTTTATAAAAAAACATGGTTAGTAGTTTCATACTTGAGAGATCATATATTCCTATCGTGGATTCTAACTAGGACTCATTATAGAAAAACTTATTTCATAACCAAGGTAAATATTAATCATTTAGATTAAATGGATATATTCAAGATTCAAAGGAGATAGTATCCATTATATATTTCCACTACAAAGTCTATTTAAAAAATGTGTATAAAATTCATATATTCTATTAGAATTTATTTGTGACAACATAATTTTCACCATGTTCAACTATATGTTACAAAATATAAAGTTACAAACCAGAATATATAGAAATTACTAATGTGAGATAATTTTATAAAAACATTGTGTTGTACTACTAATATTGTTTACAAAGAAATATTTCAGAACCTATATGAGGAATAACTATATTTTAACTATTATAAATGACACAATGTTTTAGATTTATGATGAAAAATATTTTATGTTGGATATATCATAATTATTTTATCTTTATTTATGGTGATTTTTCATTACTAATATAGATTTTTTAGTTACACAATTTTTACCTTGTAAATATTTGAAATATTTTAATTAATATTTTTGGAGCTAGTTGAAGACTAAGTATTGGATTCAGTGGCCTGAGGAGACGCTATATTGAAATATTTAAAATATTAAACATATTATATCATATTTGAATATATTTTCTAAGATAATTTAATATCTCTCCAATTGTGAAGTTAATGGGAAAATTGAGGCCTCTATTAAATCAAGAATGTGTGTTTTCCCCACTCATGACATAATCATTTTCATTGTCTTGTGTTTGGTCTAAGATATGTCATGAGAGAAATAATAAAATAATGAATAAATATATAAATAATTTATTTATTAACATGTCATGTCCTACATTCTAATAAATTTAAACATTGATATAACCAAACACAAGGGTTGGCTGCATAAACCTAGTGATTTGTAGAGTTCTATAGAAGAAGGTTTTTGTGGAAAACAATGGATCATGGATGAATTATCAGTATACCACAAGGATCATCAATGACAATGGAATTATTTTGTCAACATAATACTACTTACACAAAAAAGAAGTATTTTTTGGTGATCTATCCAACCATGTCATATGGAATATTTTTTGTTTTTAAATCCATATTTGATTTTATTTGGTTGAAGGAAAATTAATTACTAAAAATTATAATTTGAGGGCGAATGTTTTATTTCTTGTTGATGGATTATTATCTTTGGAATTATGTATTTTTTATCCTGGTTTATTCTTATTCATTCATAATTTTTAAATCAATGAACATACACTATCACAGATAATGATCAAGGTTCATTCCTCATGTTTTTGTTATACTCTAGTCATTCTTTGAAAGATCATCATTGATGTTTCTTTTACCAATGGTTTGAAAATTTACTAAAAGGAAATCATTTTTGAAATATAAACTTAGTGAAATAGAATGTTATTTCATGCTCTGATTCATAATAAAATTAATAAGCATGTTGTATCATCCTGACCAAGTTTTCCACTCATACATTGCTATGGGCTTATTGGATACTGTGACATGGGAATGCCTCCCCTTATTCAAAATACTCTTTACTAGGGGAAAGGGTTGAATAAAAAGATAGTGGGGTGGAGGGATATACCCTCAAGAGATGATAATACAATATGTAAATATATAATAAATAGGGGAAGAAGAATATAACACATCAAAAGCATCAATAAATCTCAATAAAATCATAATAAATAGAAATAGTAAAATCAAGACTGATGGGACAACAAAATTTTCAGATGATAGACAACAAATCACTACAATTCAAATAAACAATAGATAAGCTAGGTCACCACTGTCTGAACATAAAGGTATATATAAAATTTCTGAAAAACGAAAAAATGGAAACTCAATCTCTGTGCAAGGACCCCCAATGTCACATTCCATTCATACAATGCAAAAAAGGCACATCTGGGATCACTACGGTCTAGCTCCAAATACTAATCCCTTACCTGATCTCAATGATATAAAGTCTACATGTTTCCTGAGGGGCCATTATTAGGTGTGATAATGAAATCATTAGGCCACCACCAATGTGTTCCTATATTAAATCCATAATTATGTTGGTGTTTGTAATATATTTTGAAAAGGAATGGAACATGCACACTTAAATATTTACTAGCTTACCTTATGGTCGAAATCCAAATGGAAGATATTTACATCTTCATCCATATCTAGTATGTCTTAGCATCCATTCCCTGAAATGTATATTATTTATACCATACAATATTTAATATGAATTTATATATATATATATATGAATTTGTGAGGACCCATGGCATGGTTCCTTGAAATCCCATGAAGAATATAATTTATGGGTAACCTTCATGTTTGACCGATAAATACATCACATGGAACCTCATTCCATATTAAGCCTCATGTTCGATAAAATAAGTGTCAAACATCCATCTATCATGACCGTGAAATATATCCCTTGTCCCTCAAACCTTTACTGTGAAATTCTTTTGTTGGGTTAACGTCTGATTTCTTGAGGAACAGTGACATCCATCCTCTAGTAAATAATTCATGCCCAAATCATCATCCTAACATCCCAAGACACAAAAACACCCATTATCCAATAATCCCAACCCAACAACCTCAATTGTAATGGTGACCCTCAACATCCAACTGGTGGTCTCAACATCGTCTCCTGATAGTATATAACCAACCACTATGTCCTTTTATGTTGAGCACCACCAACATAACTAATGGTCAACTCCTCCCCCTATGCTACATATACATGGAGTCTTGCATCCAAATTGATTGGTCAATACCATTTAAAATGATTCTAATTTATATTCCCATGAATAAAACGTTATGTTGGCCACAAATAGTGAGAGGAAATCCCAACATAACATAATATACATCTTCTAGAACCTCATTCCCTTGAATCCATATCACAAAATCCTAATTTTAATAACCATATCAAGTCACACAGTCTATACCCTAATATTGGAAATCTTATCGGCTCAATCCTAATGAACATTTCACCTAAACCCATAGATCACCATCACCCCATGTATCTTAGTCCAGGCCCGACATGACGACTGTGTCACCTCAGTCTAGGTGATCTGCATCAACTCAAGCCTAGGTCGTGCTTGTCACGTCCCCTAGAAACCAACACAATAAATATACATAATTAAATTAATTTAAAACACAAAACCAACCAATCTCAACTAGTTTGTTAATTCCCCTTACTTGGATCAGCATATTTAGAAAATGATAGAGCATGTCCAAGGAATCTCATGTCATATGCCTAAAATTTAAAGGAAACAATTTATTTATTAGGGGTATCACTTGGTCAAACCAATGTGTGAATTTTAGTACACACAGAAATATACCTGTAAAATTAATGATAAATCATGGAACCACCTACATTGAACAGGTAAGTGCTCGCACACTTTTTAGACTCTAAGTTAAGCCGAAATGGGTGAAATTGAGATTTTAGGCAAACTGCATGAAAGTAGGGAAAACAAGCTTGCACAGATATAGAATTCCATAGGCTGAGATATCGTAGGAATGCTTGAATGTGGATTGAAGATCATACCAATATGCTTCCATCAAGACCATTTGATATTGATTCGGATAATGGACAATGGGGTTAAGGAAAATCCTATGAGAGGAAAAAGATGGGAGGAACCCCAATGTGCATGAGAAACTAGTGGAGAATGGAAAATAAAAACTTAAATAGAATGGAGGTTAATATTCATCATTTCATCTATTTATATGACCTTCATGGTTTGGATTTCCTATTTTCTAACAAAATCCCAATCATGTTTTTCTAACAATATAAGCCCCATGTTATGCATGGTTAGGTGCATAATATTTCAAACAGTGCGAAGCAGTTTCTGTCCCCTCTTCTAGAAAAAACAAAATTTTTGATTTTTTTGTTCCCCCATTTACGTTATTTGATAAAACAATATCTACTGTATAAATGGGCTTCATGGTCACTCATGGGAGGCCATACTATTTTTTCCAATAGTGCACCATTGTATGAACTTTCCTGATATATATTTTTTAGTTTCTTAATTTCCCAAAACACATTTCAATCCTTGAATAACATGTCTGACCATAAACCCCATCTAAAAGCATGGGGTGAAAACACTTAATACTCACATAATTTGGTTATAAATCCCAACAATAATATTGTCCCATTTAACAAATTTAATATATGAAAAGGTGGAATATTTTAGACCCACTGAAAAAGCTAAGATATTGTATTCTCCCCATTTAATTGCCCAAAACTATTGGGTCCATTAATTTGGAAGAATCCTGTCATTAAGGTGTTCTAGGAGGTAATAGTGACTCACATCAAGAGTTTTAAAAATTCTAGTTTTCCAATGGTCGGTCTCCAACAGTGACTCATCCATTGTGACTCATCCAACGGTGATTCATCTGATGGTGACTCATCCAATTGTTCATCTCCCACTAGTGATTATCTAACAGTAGGTCAGGATCAATGAGTCAGGACCGATGACTCACTTTGGTGACTCACAGTGGTGAGTCACAATGTAGAGTCACAATATTATATCACCGAACAGTGAATCACTGAACTATAGCTCATTGAATGGTGGCCCGCCGAAAAATTACTCTCCATTGGTAGTGTGTCATCCTTATATTTCACCGTTGACTCATCCAATGGTGAGTCACCCAATGGTATCAATCCCACTGATCACCCTTGATGGAAACTAACCCAACAATGAGTCATTTCTCATAGTCTGTAAAAATTTTATGTTTTCTCATGTTTTTTCTACTTCCACCCCATTAATGCTTCCATTTACATAAATTGGGTTAAATATAATATATAAATTATATTGAAGCCATTTAAATGGATATAAAATATACATTTTAATTCATAACACCCTGAAGGCTCCTAAATGTCCAAGTTTCATGGTCTTCGACAAGGTTCTACTTTAATGGATTTTAGAAACAATATGCTCCATTTATTTAAGATCTAGAAAATATAATGTTGAGATCCCATTCCATTGTGTGGTTCTATTTATCATGATATCATAATTACCCAGAACCATTTTTTTCCAAGGATTCAGGTAGTTATGTTGTATTTATCAATTTATTTTTTCTATGCTTCTTGCGCACTCCCTGTTTAGGGGGAAGAAATCATAGATCATTTTTACTTCCAATTAGTTATCCCTTTGTCTCTATTAATTATGAATCTTGTGGGGTGGGTGTACAAATGTATCCTTATGAATATTGTTGAATCCAATCATAAATATGATAATAAATCCTATTAGGAAGTTAATCAGACCAATTATGAAAAAATAAATGATGTCCTATGAAGACAATGATTTAAAAACTATTATTTTATCTGTTATTTTTATCCATGTTGTGAATTGTATGACGAATATGCCTTCTAAAAATCGGGGTTTTTTTTGTCACTGTTGGAAAACCTATTATGGATTAAGAATTCTTGTTGATGGTCTTCTATTAAGTAGTTATAAATATTAAAATCCAATTAACCAAGTCTATTCGGTGATATAAATGGATTCCCCCGGATTATGAACCTTCTATTATCACCCTTAATTTATCAAAGTGGAATTAAAGATTGAGTGTTTGTTAAATATGAGTACATCATTCCCAGTATCTTGTGGTGGTGTGTTGTATGTATTTTTACTCTAAAATTACTATAGTGGGGTTGAGGGCATGATTGTGTGATGTGGGGTGGTTTGGGTGGTGTCATGGAATCTCTGATTGAGGGTTTGGTTGGTTGTTCGAAGAGTGGGAATTTGTTCACAACAGGGTTGTGATATGGTTGTGTTTTTTTGTGCTTATTGGGGTCGAAAAGATGTGTTATGCAACAAGGCTACTGAGGATAGTTATAATGGAAAGTGTTTGGTGGTGGGGTTCATTTTGTTGGATTGTTGGGTGCGACTTTGAGTTATGGGTTTACTCTATTAAAGGGATGGTTTTGGGCAGAATGACATTGAAGAATTAAGATAGTAGTGGTTGGAAAGGGTGTTAAGTGGATAGGAAATGTGCAGGGGGTTATTTTACCATGGTTCTACTTGTCTATTTTATCTGGTGTGGATTGATTCATGATTTGGTTATTTGTTTCATGGTTAGGGATGAAATAAATGAATAATGTAATAGTTTAATAATGAATAAGACATCATTAAATATATTGTCTTGGGGTATAAATTGGGTTGTGGATATTTGTGTGGTTGTGCCATTAGATTTAGTAGCAAAGGTGTTTTTATCTATCGATTGTTGTTTGGAAACCCGTAGTATGGTCTTGAGTTATTGTTATTGTTTATATAGATACATGTATTTCCTTGTGATTTCTATACTCACCACACACTGGTGGAACACTATGTTCCGAACAGCCATATCATCATGGGGGAGGGTGTCATTCACAAAATCCCAATGGGAGGATGGATGGATGGTTACATAAGCTTCCTTGATCCCTCTTCTAGGAATTTGTATCACAAGACTCATCAATCAGGTTGTGGTGTGGTTATGAGTCCCATGTGTCTACGGGTGAGGTGTGATTTCCTAGGTGTCTATAGGATGAGATGTGGCACGTATTCTTTGGTGTATTTAGAATGAGTTATGGTTGCGACCCAGATGTATGCGGATAGAATGTGGTATGGATAGGTACCATGTGTCTATTTGAGTTTCCTAGTGTGCATTGTTTTCCCATTTTGGGGGAATAACTATATGGTCAGGGTGTGTGCTTGCGGGTTGTGATGTGGGGCATGTGGAAGAGTGTGAAATTGCCATGTTGTTTTCCATTAGGGTATGAGTTGATAACTAGTTAGAAATTGTATGGGGTATCAAAAACATCGATGAGATTACATTATTACTTTACATTACTATTATACTTTGGTGAGTGTGCATTGTAGAGGCTAGGGTGGGTAGTATACCTTGTTAGGTGTTGTTCGGTTCTATTGTTTCCTCATAGGGGAATTAGTATGCTTCTTCCACATGTACTCGAGAGTCTTTGGATTTTCTTAATATGTATACTTATATCCTCACCCAATGTATATTATACTATTTTTAGTTTTTCAGTATGATTACATGGACCATGTTGGACATTAATATCTCAGACATTGGGACAGTTCCTAAGTCCCTTCATTATCTGTACTTTGGTATTTCCCATTGGAGTATTCAATGCATTTTTTGTAACTGTTATATTTTTTAAATGCACGTGGGATGGACTTTCGGTTTCTTTTATATTCAGTATTTGCAACTGTTTTTGGATTCACCATATTATTTCCCAATCATGTTTTCAAAAAATAGAAATGCCTCCCATTTTGTGTGATTTTATACCGTTGGTGCTAATCACAAACGTGGTCCCAACTGATGGTGAGACTCAAGGTCCATTATATCTCTTTCTCCCTCATGAATATGGTGGGTCTTCAAAACCCACATTATGATATATCATCCCCGAGCTATAAGTCATCACCTAAATATGGTACTGAACATACCCATCACATTTACGTCACACCAGTCCACCCCATTCTTCATTCACATCTCAGCTGACCATTATAGAGGTCCCCCACCTCGAGAGTATCCTACCTATTTGCTTCTCAACCCAAATTTAATCATTTAAGGTGATTCCACCAACCATTAACTAAAATAAAATTCCTCCTATAAAATATTTATATTTCATCACTTCATTATTTGATGAATTCAGAGCCATGTAATTCACGAAACCCATCATGTCCTACATCTCCCCAATTCCCATTTCATTCCTATTACACACACAATACTCATCAAAACCAACAAAAATATAAAATTACCCATAGATCCTACATATCAATATATTCCCAATATAAACACACAATATATATATAAATGCATTCCCATCAATTTTCTAAAACCTATGTACCTCATATAGACCACATATTATACCAATTCCCACAATAAATCTCGGTGCCTATTTATCACACACAGACACACAAATATGTATATATATATATATCACAAATAATAACATATTCTAATATACTTATAATGATGTAGTTAGTGAAAAATCAATACCCATTAACCAAAAAATTCCATTAAAAACAAAACATAAGGTCACTCCATGATCAAAGAGTACCTATAACCACCATCAGCTCCATAGAATACTTTTCACCTCGCTCAAAAAACATTCACCTATATGAAATCCCAACTAACTCCGACATATCCTCTATATGGACCTATACCAATCACCATCCACTGACCCCACTATTGGTTCTCTCTATCGCTACCATTAACATTGTGTGTCGGTAAATCAAAGAATCCAATTCTTGGTACCCCTCCTAGTCCTACCTTATATCCATGACTCTCAATGACTCCCTAGATCCTTCATAATCATGGATTCTCCCTATAGAACCCCTCTCGATTCTTCAGCTGAACACATTCCTAAAAATACTTTAAATTTCACTCAAAATGAGTCTGAACATTTCCTAGCTACTCATAGTAGAAACGCACCATCAGAGTACCACTCCTCACTGTCCTAATCGAAGTCTCTAGCCTGACCACCCAACTTAGACTCCCCATGGTCATTCTTTCAGCTATAAGAAGTATCACCACTATATTAACCTGAAGTCCTCACCCTAATCAAATGATACAAGTCATTCATGTTTCCCTTAGCAATCAACTCTTGATTGGAAACCTCATATAATGTTTTTAGAATGAAAATATTCAACAATTCCATGGTGGCATGCAGCAATCCATCCTTGAAATGTTCTTCCCTGGTGATGTCATCATCCACCATAGTGGGTGTAAATTGGGACAGGTTTGTGAAATTATCTACATAGAACATTTGAAATGCATCCCCATGTTAGATATTCATAAAATTGAGTGATATTTCCACCCTCAATGTCTCTAGGAAGACGTACTTTAAGAACATGTTCCGGAAATCCTTCTAATCCATTCCCTCATGCTTTCTAACATAAACATTTAAATACCACTAGCACATTGCATGTCCTCTAATTTTGTACATAACTAGTGTCACCCTCCATCTAGGTGGGTCTATTGCATGTCAAATATTGTTTTCATAGGCTTAATCCAATTCCCTACTACTTACATTCTTCCCTCACCATATAATTATGGTGGGTGGTATGATTGAAACTCACAACTAAAATATTCCATTGATGGATCATCTCATTGTGATCCCCATTTAGTACTCTATATGAATCAAACCAAGAATTCCATAATCTTCTCTTCAAGATATGGACTAATATATAACATATATGGTGGCTACCCCACCTATAACAGAGCCTGTACCTATGGCTCATGATCATCATGTACATCAGGGGGACTCATCCTGACCCTCAAGGGGGCTCATGTCATGCACGTTCATGTGAAACCATATCTCCACCGTCCTAACGCTCCACTAGAATCCATCTAGGTGGCATCCTGATAATGACCAATGAATATTATTAATCGTCCATAATAGTATCTATATATCATAGATAGGTAATGTTGTACTAGGCAGTGCATATCTCCACCCTTACACTCTCGTACCACACCCATGTCATATGACATCTAGCCTCTTGGACCCTTACCTACCTATATCAGTGTTAGGTATCATATATAATACAACTTCATGGACCTTTTCCATCCCATAATAGAGTCAGAAATCACATATAATTTGACCACATGGCCTGTTTTTCTACCCATAACAATGTTAGGCAACAGATTTCGTATATATCATCAATCGTGGTAGCTTAGTAGAATGATCAAAAAAGGATATAAATGAGTATACTTTTTAGCTTATTTGTTGAATGTTTAAAAAACTATCATATTTTTACGATCAATTCCAACACATAATTTAGTAAAACACATATATCACATATCAGTCTCATTAGGAACTACATAGTTGGGATGGCTATGTTGAATTACACCAAAAATATTAAGAAGGAAAACATTGTTTAGCGTTTCTGTTGAATCTGTCCATAGAACAACTCCTATTAACATATTATAGGTTCCAATAAATTATTTATAAGAAATTATGTAGGTCATGTTACCATTTTTTCCTACCATTATGTATAAACAAACCTCCCTTTCTATACCCTGAAAATGGAAAAACCCAAATAAACAAATCATACAACATCCATGTGTAACACTTGAGGTGTAAATAAATGAACTATAAAATAATGTAGTAGAACATGAATTTTACACCAATTGAAACATGGTTTGTCCCCCGTACTGTGGGATAAACAAAACTAAACATGATCTCTTTACCCTGTTCTGGCTATTTCATAGTCTCTAATCAACCATAGCCAAAATAGAAAGACAAAAAAGGAATATAAAACTCCTCTAAAACCATTTATATCATCCAAACCTATTTTTACACTCATGATGTGTTCTGGGATAGTAAGTCATTAAGCCCAAGGTGTGCCTCTTCGTATTCCAAAGGTTGTTGACTTGCAACAAGGGTAAGATTTGGTGACAGTGGGAACACTATACCCTCACATGGTGATAATAATAATGGTCCATATATATAACATAATATAAGATGAACATAATTCAGTGGATGCATAAATAAATCTTAGAGGAATCATAACCCAGAAAAGCAGTCAAATCAATCCTAGAGGAATAATACAATTTGAAGACAATAGACCACAAATCCTTACCATCAATACAAATAAATAAATAAAATGGGTCTCCCTTGGATAACCATATATTTATAAATATATATAATAAAAAAACAAAAGGAAACTCCATCATGATGCACGAACAACCATGGACCCATTCAATCCATCCAATGAAAATATGTACATCTACGATCATTAAGGACAATCTATAGAGCTTGACCCCTTACATTATTTTAGAGTATTAATGTCTACAGGAATCATGAGTGGCCTATGTAGGGTTTGATAATGAACTTGATAGGCCAGAACTATTGTGTTCATGTCCTCCAACTATAATAATGAATGTGTATGAAAAATAAAAATAAAATTCACTAAGCACACACATTTAATAATTTACACATTCCCCTACACTGAACATCCACAAGGAATCTGTTACATACTTTGATCATCACTGGTATGTCTCAAAATATGTTACCACAAATATATTTTTGTCATACAATATATATGTAAATATATATATTTGTTGGGGCAAGGATCCATGTCATATTGTTAATGCCTCCCAAGGAGAATATCAGTTTTTGTGAGCCCTCACGTCCCACCCATAAATATATCCCTCAAAACCAACTTCCATCAGAAACCTAATGTACCACAAACAGAATTCCCGATGTCCTCTAAAAATTCCAAAACAATAACTCACATGTCCCTCTGAACTCTTCTCTAAAATACCCTATTGAGTCACTCACTGAGGAGTCATGACAATATACTCCTAGTGCTCATTATCACAAGGAATGACAATATCATTCCACTAATAAATATGTTTCCATTGGATAATCATCGTGATGTTCTATTTAATGGTAATACCCATCCTCCAATAGTCCCTTACTAATGAACTCAAGTGTAGTGTCAAGCCTCAACCCCCATCCTATGGTCTAAATAATATCTCCTGACGGTTCATCACCATCCACCAAGGATTTTTGTGGATGGAGCCTCTAAAATAACAGATGTTCAATACATTCCCTTGAGCTACATACTTATGGATGTTTCCACCCACAATGAGTAGTCAAATCCACCTCAACAGAGTCTTGTCTTTGTGCACATGCTTCAACAGTGCATCATCCAATAATGGTGAGTGGCATAACCAACAAAACATAATAAATATAATTCATCACCTCATGCCCCAATCACATTGTTCTAAATACCAATAGTCCACATCAACTCATTTCACACAATCCATTCCCTCATCCTAATGAACTCATCACCTTAATCTCAACGATAATGTCACCTCATCCAAGTGATTACTATCACACCATGTTTCTCAGGGAAATCCCAACATGAAAATTGTATTACCTAATTTCAAGTGGTCAAAATCTCCTTAAGCCTAAGGCCCTAACTATCACAATCCCAAAGAACCTTCAAAATCAATTAATTCAATTTAATTAATTTAAAACACAAAACAATTCAAAATTTCCATGATGGTCAAAGCCCTTTATCGAACTCAAGATATTTATAAAAAATAAAGAGCATGCCTATGGAATCTAACTCCATCTATTTAAATTTTAAAATGAGTAATTTAATTATTAGGGTCTCACTAAGTCAACCTAATGTGTTCATTTCATTACCCACCCCAAAAAACTTTTAAAATTAAGGTTAATGATGGTATCCTCCTATAATGTACTCATAATTTCTTTCTCATATTCTATTGGACTCTATCTCAATATCAAGTGAGGGAAATAAAAATTCTAGAAAAATTTCATAAAAATAGGGAAATTGATGTTTCAGGGATTTATAATTTCATATGAATAGATATTATTATAAATTAGGCAATTTGAGGGAAATCATTATTGATACAAATCCAATGAGATAGACGGAGCTTGATTTGGAGCTTAGGGGATGGACTTGGGACAGACCCTAACTATGTTAGAAGACATGAGGTACCCCCTATGCATGTGGGTAAAATGTAAGTGAAAGGGGAAGAAGATGATAAACATAAGGGAGTGTCAAATCTGTCATTTCGCATATTTTAATGAACCACATGGTTTATCAACACAGTTTTTCTATCTTTTCTCTAATCGTGTGGTGTTCGCTATCAATGAATCACAGTACACACGGTTAGGAGCATGGTTTTACAACTCATAAGAAGAACATGTGTATCCCCTATTTTAAAAAATACATACTGTCCTCATGACCATGTACACCCACCCACATTTTTTGGAATCTTTTTTTAGGGCACAAATGTGCCACATGGTTACTCTTGGGAGTATCCATAGTTTGTACAAACCATGAACCTCTAACTGTGCTTTCCAAAAATGGTGTTTCCAGGACCCTACATTCCTGAAAAACATCCAAAATCACAAATCACTTTTTGCGAAAATAACCATCTAAAAAATATTTTGGTTTATTAAACAGTTGAATTACATTTTGAATAAAGAAATAAATGGTAACTTGTCCACTAAAATCATAATTCAAAAAGGTCAAGGATTACAGACTCGATCAAAAACCTGGGATATTATAAATGTTATGATGATGATGAAAAAATATAGGTGGTTTGGATCAGGTGTTATTAATTCATTGGATAATTATTCAGTGATGTGGTTTGATATGAATATACTTCTTGATGAATTGGTTTTACGAATCTTCCAACCGGCGATAGCACAATCTCAGCCAACAATAGATCTGAGATCTATAGGTGTGATTTGTTGTGGATCAGTAGGTAATAGTGGCATGGGAATTATGCATAAAATAAAATATAAATTATATTTAAACCCAATATAAATGGAATTTATTTTTATGAACACATGTTATGTTTAACCCCTTCTATGGAGTCTTGGGTTGATACATAGTGAAAAGTATTACACCCTGTGTGACGTGACACACGACGTGGGACATGAAGCTGTCATCTTTATGTGTACCCTAGATATAAATGGGCATGTACATAGTGTGGATACATAGAATCTAATAGAGTACTTATGGATAGATAGGGTACATCAACATGACCAGTGTTCACAATCATGTCCATAGTACAAGGCCATGGCCATAAGGACATGAGAATGGGAACATAATTTGATAATACTAAGATTATCATGAAACATCATTTATTTACTATACATATAGTGCACTATTTATTAGGAAGGATGAATTCCATGTTCTCTTCAGTCAAGATTAGAATAAGAATGGTGTGTTTCATTTTCACATCCCTTTGATGGTATAACGAGGCATCCATTCTTAGGAATATGTTGACTGATGCCCTATATGGGTTAGTTATATATAGAGTAATGTATCCCTCCATGTGAACCTTGGTGTGATCCTCTATCATTATTCCCTAGTTTGGGTCATTTATATCATTACCAAAATCCATGGGATTTGATCCCCATCATTGTGGATTATTATAGGTAGGGTTTGGTATCCCCATTGGCCCTGGGTGTGATCCCCTATCAGTGCATGAATATCTTCTCAGTTCTAGTATGTACATATTTTGGGATTGTCCCAAAGGACATACACTGTTCGATAAGCTGTGTCACATTTAGAAAGACATGAGGAGTGAGTTTTAACTAAAATTTATTACCTTTAATTGTATAGTGGAACCCTAGGTTGTCAGTGAGAGCGTCACTTTACATTGATACTTAGTGACAATCATGATAATATCTGGGTAGTTAGTATTAATTATTTCAACACTATCTGATTGACTAATTTTTTGTAATATTTATCTAAATCTCCCCCAATTCATTGTCTTTGGTGATTTTGTGGTGTCCTACTAGGTATGTTTATACTCACACCTACATGGGAACTACCTGCACATGTAATGTATTAGGAAGATAAAAGGCCTTTCAATGAAGTCATATGAGGACCATGAGTAGGGGGAGGTTAGATTGGATTGATGGAATGTAGTCAGTTACTAATATTAAATCCCATTGAAAGTCTCAATTACCTAGTAGGTTGGACTCTTATATATTTTGGTTGGGAATATATTTATCACTTTTCATTCTTTTACTTGATTCATTCTAAAACACGGGATTAGTTGAATTCATGCATATTTTTTGTCTCAGTATTATCTTTCCTTTCATCATTTTATTAGTTCTTGGAGATGCATACATTTTTATAGGTACCTTATGATAAGCCCTACCATATTCATCTATGCCTACTTGGTGAAAGCCACCAGCCCCTTGTCTATTAGAGGGTGGATTGGGGGGCAACAGTCATCTTACCAACTGTTAAGAGGATCCTAATGGTTTGGGTAACGATAGATTAGTATAAAAGGAAAGGGTCATCATTGGACTAGAGTATGGAGATAATCTAACTATTAGGGTTTCTTTGGGAACTAGGTAAATAGAGTTAAGGTGTTTCATTTTTGGATATTGGGCTTTGGAACCCAGTGATGTTGTGGAAGCTAATATATCCATTCATTTAAACTCTTACAACCTACATATTGTCTCAAAACATATATGAATTGGTTGTTGGGAAAACATTGGTAAATGCATAAAATAGGAAGCAGATGTGGTTTCCTTGTCCTTCTTGAGTCAACTCTTTATATATGCTCAATTATTATGGTGTATCATGAATTTTCATAGGATGACTCTATGATGGTATCCAGATGGGAATCAATAGCAGGATCATGATGATGATCCTCCTAGTGATAAGGCATCAATTTACAGTTCGGTTCTAGGTGTGTTACGTTCGGTTGGATTATCAATTTACCTCCACCCACTAATATAATGGTTATCCTTAAAGTGATGAAAGATGATGTGACCATAATGAGTGCACATAAAATGATCTAGAAATATACCCCTTTGTATATCAGGATATCCATACCCCGAGTAATAAGAGGAATAGATCGAGTCTATTTGGAGAGGATTATTCCTTGTTAGGATCCATTCTAATCAGATGTTGGTCCTAATGTAGAGCCTTCTACATTGATCCATGCGGTAATCATGGATCATGGCGACTCATAATCTCGACAAGGTGACTCTTACTTGAATATATTTTTAGCACCTCCTTATAGAGTAATTTTATTACCAAAATGTTATGGGAACTATATATCCAAAATCATATGGGGCTCTAGTGGGGAAGTATGTCATGTGAAGAGTATGCATTAAGGTTAACCAACCTTTCATGTTACTACACAGACATGGTTTGTAATGAGTAAATTTGAGCATGAAACATCGAGTTTGGACTTCACTAATATATCTATTATTGAGTGGTATATATATGTATCCCTTTAGACACTAGATTGTTAGAGAGTCCCATGGTAGTGGTGAGATTTCTAGATGTGTTAACACCAACAGTTTTTCCATTTAGTGGGAATCCGAGAGCAAAGACTTCAACAACTGGTAGATTATAGTAGACATAGGGATAAAAGCACCAAAGGTTTTTATGTAGACAGTCCCAGGAATGAGGTTATACATATAAAATGTCCTATTAGATTTCTCTTTAGTTGAATAAGGTGAAATGTTACTCATGTGATGGATGAGTACATATCATGTGAGATTTCCCAACCAACTATGTGACATATAGCAAGACGAAATGTGTATCACCTATAGAGATGACATTGTTTGACAAAGGATATTCTCAGGGTAGATAATGTGTTATAGGATATGGGAATATAGTTAGAGTTGTCTAAAATTTTGATTTATTTCCACCACCACCCCTATGGGGTGCATGCCAAGATTAGTCAGTTGGTGGTGAGGGACATGGGTTACTATAGGAATTGGAGTCTTATGACCCAGATGCTCCAAAGATGATTTGAGGTATGATCTATTTCATTTTTACATTATATTTAATGCTGATACAAACAAGTTAAAGACATTAATTCATTACAAAATCCCCTATTCATGATCTAGATATCCCAGTAGAGCCTCTTTCTCGACCTTCCCATTTATTAATGCCAATCGATTGAGATTCATGGAGCACACACATTTATCAGTCATGTTACCATACTCTTGGATAGTTTAACTTCTTATTGGATATTTATATATCCACACTACGACTTTACAACATAATTCTAGGAATCCAAATTCTCTAATTGGATTATGAAAAGATAAACTATTTCAGTTAAAGGAAATCATGTGTCTGAGTTGATGGGTTTAGTTATTCCCACATCGATGAGAAAGAATAACAAGAAAAGATTGATTGGATCATATATAGAATGATACTT
The DNA here is from genome assembly GCA_963277665.1 of Viscum album. Classification (NCBI taxonomy): domain Eukaryota; kingdom Viridiplantae; phylum Streptophyta; class Magnoliopsida; order Santalales; family Viscaceae; genus Viscum; species Viscum album. Next base: position 1,669,725,181 of record OY728160.1, read on the forward strand.
CCAATTACCCATCAGTTGGATATTATTACCCTTGGAGTAGTATATTTTATGAGATTCTGGATTCATATTGTAAGGGCGTAGTATGGGATATATTCCATGAGGATTTATTCGGCTTACCTTCCCAAAGAGAGATAAATATTTTCATTGACTTAATCCTGGGGATTTCCTCGATATCTATTCCATCATATTAGATAGATCCCATATATCTATGAGAGCTAGTAGATATGTTGGATTATTTAGAGAGGAATAGATTTTTCATACCATTTGTGTCCACTTGGGAAATATAAGTGTTTTTTTAAGAAGGAGAATGATAGATTGATGATATATGTGGATTACGTTCACCTAAATAGGAGAACATCACGATTAAGTATCGACTTTGGTGAATATTTAACTTATTTGACCATTTTAGATGGGCAAGGTGTTTATCATAGAATACCCTCTCATTGGGATATCACCATATTTTAGATTGAAAGGAAGATATACCAATGATGTGATTTTGGTGATGTTATAGTAACTAAGAGTATTTGGTGATTCCCATCATCATGAAAAACACTCTAGTAGTGTTCATGATAGTTATTGACATGATCATTCAGTCCTTATTTGACTGGTTCATGGCATTCCTTATCAAAGACATCCTTTTGTACAAGGATTTAGAGGAGGAGTACACAATATATTTGAGGATTTTTATGGATGTACTCTAAGAGAACAATCATTATGGAAATATCTAAATGTGTACGTTTTGGATTTAAACAATCCACATTATTGGAAATCTGATCTCAAAAGAGAAAGTAATAATGGACCCATAGAAATTTGAGGTAGTTCTTTCATATGATCCATCCATGAGCATGACTGAGGTATGATGCCACCTTGGATAGATATGCTAAAATTACATATTCTTGCTTGATTTATCTAGGATTTTGATAATCTTGACTTCCTTGATCATAAAAATAAAAAAAAATCATGTTTATTGTGAGGATACAATAGGTTTTTTAGTATTTTTGGAAGTGGCAGATTAGAACAACTATCCTAAGATTTCCAGAGGGGTATGTTTAGTATGTGGTTCCCTAAAATTACATTATAACTAGTATTAGATGTTTTCTGATGGAGTGGAAGGTGATGAGTTCTTTGGGTTCCCATAAACTATGACCCGCTATGTAGAACTACATTTTCCATGATCTAGAGATTTATATAGTGGTCACCACCCAAAAAATGTGGAAACACTACCTTATAGGAGAGAAGTTTTTCATATATTCTGATCATAAGATCCTCAGGTATATCATTCTGAAGATGGATCGATACATTATGTATAGGTATTGGTTGGAGTTACTATAGTATATTTACTTTGATAAATTCTATACCTTGGGAAGGGGAATATCGTGGAAGAATCTCTCAATAGAATATATCATTTCCATTTCATTAATGAGGAATCAGAGAAGTCGACCTCAGTCAAACTATCCTTAGTGGATCAGGAAAATATAGCTTACCCCATGTTGATGGTGTTTACCCCTATGCTTCTTTAGTTAGTTAGGGATACTTCACGTGGTGATATCAAATACAAGATTTTGTGTCTTCATATATCCATTAGGTGTTCCCCTAATGCATTTTTTTTGAAAGCAATGAGAAAATAGTCATATTTTTCGGATGGAAGATAATATCATCCACTACATGAGAGAAGTTTCCAAGGGAGTTTATAAATCCCTATTAGTTTTAAATTTATGAGAGGTAAAGATTCACTAGGATCTTTTTTCTCAGTGTGGTGGTTAGTGATTAAGAGATGTGTATATTAGTTACTCCATCGATGCATCACTTTCTAGTAGGTGAATGCCAAGTACTGGATTCTAGCTAGTTTAGATCAACCCCATTATGATTAAAAATATATATGGCATGTTATCCCTATGGACTTCATGATTGAACAAAAATTATTAGAATGTGGCCAGGATTCAATCCGGGTGATCGTTGATTGGTTCACCAAGTCAACCAACATTGAAGACATTCAACAGTAGAGTTCATTAGAGAACTTTGGATGTCTTTACATGAAGGGTTTCGTCATGCTTCATGGAGTTCCCTGAATGAAGGAGACCATGTGTTCCTAAATGCCTCACATTGATAAGGGGTTCATATATTTGTACGGGGTGTAATGATATCTCATTGATTCATTGGTTGTTTCCAAATACTTTGTAGTCTTATAGAGGTAGTATACCAATTATCCCTATTGTTATGGTATGACAGGATCCATGATGTCTTCAACATGTTGAAACTGAGGAGGTGCGTACATGACCCATAAAATTTCATTGATAGAGATGATATGAATATTGAGGATGGAGATACCTTCATAGTGTCTTGGTAGATACCGCAGATCAAAAATAGAATAACCATTATTGGTGAGTGATTCCCTTGGCACGTTTTTAGTGGTAGCATGAAAATTCTAAAAATAGAACATGAGTGTTGGAAAACCAGATTTGATAATGAAATCAACATATATTTTTTTGTTTTTTAATTTTTTGGACTGTTTTGCCATATCTTAAATAATATTCTCATATCTAGTCATGGAGTTAGTGTCCGATTTTGACGCCCAGGGATCCACGATATTGATATATTTAAAATAATAAATATATTATATCATGTAGATGATTTTTTCAAAAATAATTGTATATCTACAAAATTTTGTATGGAATGAGAAAAATAATACTATAATTAAATCATAAATATGTTTTTCTTGGAATTACATAATATTTGTCTGCGTTGAGTGTTTTTCCAAAGAGTAGTCATTTGAAGAATAATAAATAAATAAATATACTTATTTATGTATTAATTTTTAAATAGTCAGGACTATGTCACATATTTATTTAAACGTAGATATAGGCTAAACCTAAGGTTATCCACACAACCCTATAGATTTGTAGAGGACCATATTAGATTTATTTAGAAGGAGACAAGAGATCAAGTAATGATGATCGATATGTCATAAGGATCGTCAATGAAAATAAAATTACTCTATCTCACCAATGGTAATGACACAGAAACCATTCCACATCAAATATTTATTCATCCTCAAGGTATGGTATTTATTTTATTATGTTAATTACTTATTTTATTCTATCAAATCTAATGCGAATTAATACCATAACAAATTAATTTTTATGTGGAATGTTAATTTACATACAAGGAAATGTTATCCCTAAAATTATGTTTTGTTTATCATGTTTTTATTCATTATTTAAAATTTTCACATAAATATATTTTTTCAAACTTGAATAATGGTTTAGTTTAATTCCTCATGTTTTACTTTAATTTATCTTCTCCTCTCATTCCTTAAATTGTAACAATTGGTGTTGCTTTGACTGGTCGTTTCAAAAATACCAAAAAACATTTAATGTGAAATCAACCATTGGAGAAATAGATCATTATTGTAGGTTCATATTTATTATAAAAATATATATATTTTTATGACATCAAAAATATTTTAGAATTTTGGATTGGGTGTTCTTCATTTGTTGGATAGAGATTCAGTAATTTGAAGTGATAAGAATTTACTTTTGAACAGATGGGTGGATGAAATTTGGATACACGTGATATCTCAAGAGAAGTGAATAATATATATGATATTTAAAGGTTTTATTTTTTTAGATCTTTATTATATGGATGTGTGCGAAATATATATATAATGGAGTTGAACTTATATGAAAACCCATCATATAGTATGTGTTATTTGAAGAACACCCACCGTGTGGAGACCCTTCAATGTAAGGTAGGGTTTACAGGAAGATAAAAATACCACATGTTATGTGACATGTCAAACATAGTGTCACCTAAATATAGAATTATTGCATGTACCGTAGGGATACACATGCAAGAACATCGAAAGTTACATGGTAACAACTAGGTTATATGGGAACATCCATTGTACTCATGGATGGTCAGGGCACATGAGCACAAATAATATACCTGAGAAAGAACATAGTAAATGGGAATAACCAAAATGACACAGGTATGTGAACGGACTCACGTAGGCATGAGTTTATCTGGACACACCATGTATTTATTGTTTATTCTAATTACTTCCTCTTTGGAATGTCGAATCTACCATTCTATTCAGTCTAGATGATTGTCAAAAGGGTGAAGTACCTTTTTCTATCCCTATGATGGTATACTGAAGAATATCCTCCAATGAATATGATGATTAATTACCTATATAGGTTATATTTGGATAGATTATCATACCCATTAATTTTTTCAGAGGTTTGATCCTCAATCATCCTTCCTTAGGTCGTGCAATGTATCCCTCTATCAAATTCCATGGCCTATGATCCCCAACCAAGTAGATTGCTCTGGATAGGTTTAGGTATCCCACCTGATCCTTGGATGTGATCCCAAATACATGTATCAACATCTTCTAAGTTCAAACATGTAGTAATAATTTCGAAGGCATGACTATAGAGACCTCTCTAATGGGCACCATCAGTGTTATCAAGACATGATTAGTGTGATCTCTCGGAAGAACATTTCCATGAAACCTCAAGAAGATTCCTAGGATAGTAGTGATGGAATGCCCTTACATTGAAAATTGGAGGGTATCTTGATTTTATATGGGTTTTTATTGTTTATAATTTTATCTATTTGGTTGAATCATACTTATTAAATTTATATGGCTCTCTTATGATACTTTTTTTGGTTATTTCATGGTCCCATACTATGTACGTTTTTACTCACCCCTAAATAGGCACTTCCCACACATTCATGTCTTATAAAAGTGACAAACCAATTGATGGTATCCTTATAGGATCAAGAGGAAGTGGAAAATAGTTTTTTATGAACGATTCGTAGTTCCTAGTGTTGCATCTTAATGACAGTCCCATTTCTCTATAATATTGGTGTCTTTTATAGTTTTGGAGGGATTATATTTGAATCCTTTCCGTTCATGTACATATTTCATACATTAATAAGATATTATTTTAAATAATTCACTTTTTTTTCTCGGTTATATCATTATATTACACATTGTATAGTGTCTCTTCATATTATTATTGTCAACTAAGAGACATATGTGTTTTATAAATACAAATAATTGGGTTTAAATTTACGTAAACCATTCATCATATAGTAAAATTGAACTATATATATTAATATATTTATAGGAAAATTGATAACGGTGGTTTTTAAAATTTACTAGAATACTATAAGGAATTATACCTACAATTTATTTACACACCTTCCAAGATTCTATAATTTTGTCACTAAAAGTTATTTACAAAGATAAAATTAAAGATAACTATTTATAGAGGTATAAATTTTTATATAATGTCTTAAAATATTCATTAACATAAGGGTAATTGTATCTCACTAGAATTACATAAACATTGAATGTTAACCGACTACAATGTTCATTAATGGTACATTTTATTCATACATATGAGCACACACTGATAGTTCTTTCAATAAATATTTCTTCAACTTCAGTGTCATAAAATGTAGTCAACGAATTAATTTCAAGGGAGCATGAACATAGGATAAAAATATGGAATAGGTATAAGATTTATACATGAATATTGGATATAAAATTATTTTAAATTTTAATTAAAGGATATAGAAAAAAATAAAGAATTTGAATTTGGTTGTGTTTCAGGAAATACAGGTGTAAAATATTTTTTATGTAAAAAAGTACATATTTGATAGTATAATCAATGTCCATATTATTTTGAATAAATTTTATGTCTTTAATACACTAATATAATATGAATATATTAGGTCGAATATATATTAATATATATCATGATATTTGCATGAAAATATATATCACATTTCAATTTAATTTATCTATTATACAAATAAATATGCAATGCAATTTATTTACCATTATGTATACTATTACATTAACCAATATTTTGGGTAAATATTTTGGGAAACATCATTTCAAGAAATAATTATTTGGAATGATCACATAAAAAATAGAAAACTATTCCATATGAAGTACTATGTTATGTAATACATAAATTTTATATTAGTAAAAATAAATGGATTTATATGGAGAGCCAGAAAAAATGTAGAATCTTTTTCAACTAGATAACTCATATAAGACCTTCTAGAAAACTACATCCCAACATTGGATTCAATTTCAATCCATTTAAAAACATCATAAAATAAGGTTCCCAAGAAATTTATCACTGGTAGAATTATTTCAATGTTATATTCATTATATATAATGAAGAATGAATCATATATTTTGGGAACTCAGATAACGAAATTAGAGTAGATAATTGATACAAGTTTCACATAACATGTACAATTATTTTTTAATATCAATTACTCAACTTTTTATTTCCATACAGACTATACCATCCTATGCAGCATCTTGATGATCTATATCTTGTACTATGAAAATGTCATCTTCAAACGTAATTGTATGAAATATTTAATTTCTTGTATTTTTCATTTCTATATTGAAAACACATTAACATATACAATGATTTTTTTGTCTAAATTCTTATATTTGTGTCAAATAGTAGTATACCAAAACAATGAAACTTTAATGATATTTATAATATAATATATTTATAATTTAGATTGGATTATTTTTTTTATAATATATTTTTCATTTTTTATGTGCATATAACCCTACATTTATAATTAAATTATATAAATTATTTTTTATTGTTGAATTTTAACCTGATGATTTTTCGATCATTTTATATCTAGTTTATGGTATTAATATTTAGATTGATATATTTCTCATGTTTCTGTCTATTTTTATTATACTATAAATTATCATAACAATATAAGGTCTTCAATCCTAAAATAATGTTTCAAATAGTTTTTTTCATTTTAGACATACTGTATGATTCCATGTATAAATTTTTCTCAACCAGTATGCATTAGAATATGACCATGTATGAATGGGGAGTTATTAAACCATTTATTTATACATCAATTACCAATAAAGAGAAATAAGATAATATAAACAATAACAGGTGGATTAGGGTGAATGAATTGTGTTTAAATAAAAAATATTCCATGATTTTTAATAGGGGGTTAATTTTTTTTAAGTTAGGATCGAAGCGTCAATTTATTATTTAAGCAAACACAACTTTACACTAGGTAGAGGGTGACCCATTATACAGCCCGAAGGCCCAATTCCAAATGGCCTATATAAAGGGCTAGAAAGCACATTGTTTTGGCCCAAAGGACCCCTCGATGAACATTATTGATATAGTACCCACACTTTTATAGTACTTCCACCGCTACAGTACCCGCAACAGTCCCTCCACCGCTACAGAGCTGCAACTGCTACAGTCACCACTACTATAGTGCCTCTATAGTGCCCTTCTATAGTCTCAGGAATTATACCCAACCCAGATTTGATCCCGGGTCATTTGGATGCCAAGAAGGAGCTTGAACCACTAGGGTATAGGCTCATTGGAAATAGGGGGATTAATTAACAGGTGTATATGTAATGATCCAGAAATTTCAAGGAAACATTTTTCTTAATTTTTTTGGGATTTTATGAGAACACAGTTTCTAATGGCACCTGATTCCGAGGCCCAATGTGCCTGGAATCATTTATCTGAAGTTTAAATCAGGTACGTTAAGTGAACAAATGAGCGGGTTTTCCTAACATTTAAACCAGTGCATAGAATCGAAATCTAAGGACACCAATGGAATTACAGCGCCGATAAATGCTTAGGAACAACGTTTCTGGAGTTGCGTTTGCTCGGGTGTGGTTTTCAAATTTTGGGTTAAGTAAATTAATAAAATAAAGTGGGGTAGGAAATTTATTTTATATAAAGTTGTTTAACCTAAGCTATGTGGTTGAAGTGGGACCCACTATATCCTCTTCCACTAGGTAGGATATTTGTGGGGTGGGGCCCACACGAGCCCCACCTTTTCAACTTCCAAGAAACCCCCACCTTTAATAAGGTAATGCACCCACACCCCCCCCCCTTTAAATGAAAGTCAACCCTTGATTTTATCTGTTATGAAACTCCACTTATAATTTGGGCGGTTTAAACATTTCAATTAATTCAATTAATTTATAGAATCAATTTTGAATTTCATAGACGTTTGGCTTGTGTGTTAATAAAATAAGACAATTATTATATTATTAAGGGGTTCGTTTTGCGTTAAGGATGGGGAGAATTTTCTCAAGGTCTTGAAGTTCTTCTTCCTCGACAAAGAATGCGAAGAACTCCGACCTCTGACGGTGGACCACGGTGAGAGACGCCTTCCTCAGAGATCGATGACCCGACAAGCTTTCTTTCGTTCCTTCTTCCCGCATCAAAGGAAGGGATACATCGTTCCTCCTCGGATGATCTCCGTCAACGTGTACGGAACCTCCTTCCGCGACGTGCAATTCCGTGATGATCCTTTATTCAACTACGCTTGAGGTAGGGGTTTTATTGTTGTTGTTTTTCGTGAAATCTTCCGTCATCTTTCCTCGTTTCAAATTGGACCGCTTGCTATCAATTAACGGGATGCGAACGGACCGCACAAACATGGCCGACCCTCCTCCCTTATCTTTTTGTAGTTGTGGTTCGAATAATAGTGACGTGGTGTCGTCGCACCGTGAGGGATCAAACAGAAAGGATGTGCAGCGCCATCGCGCCGTGCCATTAATGTCGAAGAAGGTCACGGCACCGTCGCACCACTCCGGACGGACCAAGGCCGTGGCCTTAGGCCGCTGCGAAGCAGGGAGCGGTGACCAATTTCTGGCCGCCGACGTCGGAGCAGGGGGGGACGGGACCAGCCGGTCCTGTGGCGACAGTAGCTGGACGGCCGGAGTGGGTCGGCCGGTCAGAGGAGAAACCGTGGGTTTGTAACTTCCGGCTGGCCGGACAGCAGCGACCCCCCACATGGGGGTCGTTGTTACGCAACATGGGGGAAGCCCCCCCCCCAAACCGGTCGGTCATTTCGGCCGAGCCACCGGGCCGCGCCAGCGTGCCGGGCCAGGCCGCGCCAGCTAGGCCGGGCCGCGTCCCATGGGGCTAGACCAGGACCCGGGTCGGGTTGACCTGGTTCGGGCCGACCTAGGGGGTCTCGGGCCGGGTCGGTCCGGGCCCGAAACCCCCACTTCCAGACCTCCTTTGGTCTTTTACCCATAACATGGGCTATAGACCTCTGATCGATGCACCGTCAGCTGCGATGTGATCCATGGATCGAGACGGCCGTTTCAGTATATTACACTCAATGTTTCGTAGAAATTTGAGTATGACCGGGTGGGTTCGGATACGAAACCAACCGGGCCCTCGGAGCGGAAACACTTATATCTTGAGCTCCAGACTACCGATTGATGTGTCGTTGACATTTTTGGATTCCTCTTGATGAGATAGAACTTTTGGAATACTTATCATGAGATTTGAATGTAGTTGGAGTATGACCGGGTTGGATTGTACCCGAAATCCAATCGGGCCCCTGGAACGGAAAAGCTAATAACTTTCAGACCGGACGTCTGTTTGATGAACCGTCAGTGGCGTTAGTGATCACGTTGAGAAAAATTACCTATGAGTATACCCTATGAGAGTTCGGGGTATATTAGAGATACAGCCGGGTTGGGTTTCACATGAAACCAACCGGGCCCTTGTGACGAAAAGGCTAATAACTCGCAGACCGGGCGTCCGATTGATGCGCCGTCTTTTGCGTTGAGACCCCTATGACGAGGTGGTCCATTGAGGTACTTCTTCGTGGGACTTTGTGATTCTTGGAGTATCGGTCTGTTGCTCGTGGAGCGGACCCTCCTAGAGACGAGCGTTCGGATTACGGAAACTGAGTAGATGGCTGAGACCTCATGACTTCGTGTCTGATTCGATTCGGAGTGACTTGCATAGCTCAGTGGGGAGAAATACATTGTGAGGTAGCAGACCCATTGTGGAGAAGCACTACTCTGTGAGGTGGCTGACCCGCGGTACTCGACAGGAGGAGAGCCTCTATAGGCTATGAGGGGGAGCACTACTGTGTGAGGTGGCAGACCCATGGCAGAGGAGCACTACTGTGTGAGGTGGAAGACCCGCGACACTCAATAAGAGGAATACCTCAGCAGTATTAGGTAAGTGAGTAGTACCTCAGAGTCATGACAGGATCACTATACTATCCTGAGTTGGAGCTCTTCAGCAGTTATGGTTTCGATAATGAAAATCCTGGTTTGAGCTGAGTCTATGACCTCTGTGTTTACCTCATGATTGTGATGGGTCACTTGATAACTTAGGTATATTTATGGGCATATGCCTAGGTGGTGGTTATCCGTTGATTTCACAACCATTGTGTTTCCTCATGATTGAGATGGGTTTCTTGATAACATTGGTATAAGTATGGGCTTATACCTAAGTAAAGATTATTTGTTGAGATCCTTCATTGTTGTTATACTTGTTGGATTTTGTGAGACCTTGAGGGTCTCGGGGTCCCTACTGAGTATCGTTATACTCACCTCTGCACGGGTTATGCCCACACCTCGTTGTGTTGGATACAGACGACGGACAGCGCTGACGGAGATCAAATGTATGAGGACTAGACGACACCTGGTGGTGGACCTCATGGAGATTCAGTACTCGGAGGTGGACCTCACGATGAGATGGTACCCGGAGGAGGTTGACGGATGAGGACACTGAGGAGGCAATCAGTACCTACCCTTCTGGTAGGATCCAAGGCGGATAATCTAGAAGCTGCGCTATCTGCACCTACTCTTCAGGTAGGATCCATGGTGGACGATCCATGAGCTGCATGTCACCATCCAGCAGTTTTGTCTTTTACCTTGTACTTTACGGTTGGGCTTGTATTTCCGGCCCCTTTACATTCAGCACTACTTTTGTTTTCAGTTTCACTTAGTGTTTTCTTCCTCTTGTACTTTGATTAGTGTCTGATTACTTTGATAATGGCAATGCCTTCCCTGTTTATCGGGATTTACACCTTTGGTGCTAGTCGCCAGCCCCTGGCCTATGGAAGGCGGGCTTGGGGTAATTACGACACGGGCCCCGGGGGATGGGTCGTGACAAATTGGTATCAGAGTCCAAGGCATGAATACATCATTCATGTCCAGATTGACTGTATTAGGCAAAGAACGTGGTTTATCCAGGGGATGAGACCGGGTGTCTATTTTCCACAAAGATGTAATCTCAGCAGCTCTTGTGGGACCAGAGATGGTCCAAGCCATGACAGAGAAGGTCCGGGTCATCCAAAAGCGGATGAGGATAGCTAAGAGCCGACAGAAGCCTTATGATGAAAAGAGGCAGATACCACTAGAGTTCGAGGATGGCGACCACGTTTTCTTATGGGTGTCACCTCGATGTGGAATTATGGAGTTTTGGTTGAGGTGTAAAGTTATCTCCGCGCTTCATCAGACCCTTCATGGTCCTCATCAGGATAGGCGAGGTGGTTTACAGCTTGAACTTTCCACCTTAGTTGCACCAGGTGCATGAAATCATCCACGTACCTCGGCTGAGGATATACGTGCATGATCCTTCACACATCATCGACCTCAGGGAGTTGAACGTCGATGACAGGGAGAGATGCGTGGAGATTCTAGTTAAGATCAAGGATCGATAGGAGCAGGTCCTACGTGAACGATCGATTCCTTAGGTGCACTTCACTGGCAGCACAGGAACCTCCAGGTGCGCACATGGGAGTGGAAGGCTCAGATGTGTGCTCAGTACCACTTTTGTTTCCCTAGGTTCTGTTAAAGCTTTACGGGGATGTAAATCCATGAGGTGGGAGTAATGTAAAGACCTGGAAATTTCAAGGAAATTTTTTTCTTAATTTTCATTGTGATTTTACGAGTACGCAGTTTCTGACGACACCTAATTCCGAGGCTCGGTGTGCCTGGAATCATTTTTCTGAAGATTCGCTCGGGTACGTTCAGTGAACCAAAGACCGTGTTTTCCTATCTTTTGAATCAGTTCATGGAAATGAAATCCGAGAACAATGATGGAATTGCAGCGCTGGTAATTGCTTAGGAACACCTTTTCAGGAGTTGCGTTTCCTCGGGTGTGGTTTTTAAATTTTGGGTTATGTAAATGAATAAAATAAAGTGGGGCAACCAATTTATTTTATTTAAAGTTGTTTAACCTAAGCTAAGTGGTTGAAGTGGGACCCACTATATCCTACGCCACTATATAGGATATTTGTGGGGTGGGGCCCACACGAGCCCCACCTTTTCAACTTCCATGAAACCCCCACCTTTAAAAAGGTAACGCACCATCACCCCCCACCCCTTAAATGAAAGTCAACCCTTGCTTTTATCTGTTTGGAAACTCCTCTTTTAATTTGGGCGGTTTAAACATTTCAATTAATTCAATTAATTGGTAGAATCATTTTTGAATTTCATAGACGTTTGTCTTGTGTGTTAATAATATAAGACAAGTCTTATTTTATTAATGGGTTCATTGTGCGTGATGGCTAAGGAGAATTTGCTCAAGGTCTTTAAGGTCTTCTTCCTCGACGAAGAACGCGAAGAACGCCGACCTCTGACGGTGGACGAAGGTGAGAGATTCCTTCCTCGGAGATCAACGACCTGACGTGCTTTCTTTTTTTCCTTCTTCCCACATCAAAGGAAGGGAGACATCGTTCCTCCTTGGAGGATCTCCGTCAACGTGTACGGAACCTCCTTCAGCGACGTGCAATTCCGCGATGAGCCTTCGTTCAAATACGCTCGAGGTAGGGGTATTATTGTTGTTGTTTTTCGTGAAATCTTCTATCACCGTTCCTCATTTCAAATTGGACCGCTTGCTATCGATTAATGGGAGGGGTCCAGACCGCAAAAACACGACCGAGCCTCCTCCCTTATCTTTGTTTTGTTGCGGTTTGAAGGAATGTGACGCGGTGTCGTCGCAGCGCACGGGATCATACAGCAAGGATGTGTGGCGCCGTCGTGCCATGCCATTGAAGTAGAAGAAGGTCGTGGCACCGTCGCACCACTCATGAGAATCAAGAAAACATCACGGCTGGAGCGGGGCCACGGCGGAGGGGCACGGTACCATCGCGCCGCATCGGACGGACCATGGCCGCGGCCTGAGGCTGCGGCGGAGCAGGGAGCGGCGGCCAATTTCCGGCCGCCGGCATCGGAGCAGGTGGGACGGGACCAGCCTGTCCTGTGGCGGTAGCAGCCGTTCGGCCGGATTGGGCCGACCGGTCAGAGGAGAAGCCGGGGGTTAGTAACACCTGGCTGGTCGGACAGCATCCGCCCCCCACATGGGGCCCGCAGTTATGCAACAGGGGGGCAGCCCCCCCCCCCCCCCCCGAACTGCTCGCCCGTTTCGGCTGAGCCACCCGGCCGCGCTGGCCGCGCAAGCGCACCGGGCTGGGCTGGGCCGCGCCCAAGAAGGCCGGACCCAGACCCGTGTCGGGTCGACCCGGTTCGGGCCGACCCAGTGGGTCTCGGGCCTAGCCCGAAACCCCCACTTCCGGACCTATTTCGGTCTTTTTCCCATGACATGGGCTACGTACCTATGATCGACGCACTGTCAGCTGTGATACAATCATTGAATCGAGATGGTCGTTTTCCTATATTACACTCACGGTTTAGCGTAACTTTGAGTATGGTCGGGTTGGTTCGGATACGAAACCAACCGGGCCCTCGGAGTAGAAATGTTTATATCATGTGGTCCGGACGTCCGATTGACGTGTCGTCGACTTTGTTAGATTCCTATTCATGAGAAAGAACTTTTGGCATACTTCTCCTAAGATTTGAATTCATTTGGAGTATGGCCAGGTTGGATTGTACCCGAAATCCAACCGGGCCCCTGGAACGAAAAAGCTGCTAACTTTCAGACCGGACGTCCGTTTGACGAACCGTCAGCGGCGTTGGTGATCACGTTGAGAAACCGTCCCTATGAATATACACTATGAGAGTTCAGGATACAGTTGACATACAGCTGGGTTAGTTCGCACACGAAACCAACTGGGCCCCTGGGATGAAAAGGCTAATAACTCACAGACCGGGTGTCCGATTGACGCGCCGTCTGTTGCATTGAGACCCCTATGACGAGGCTGTCCTTTGAGATACTTCTTCGTGGGACATTGTGATACCTGGTGTATCGACCTGTAGCTCATGGAGAGGACCCTCCCGGAGAAGAGTGTTAGGAGTACGGAAACCGAGTAGCTGGATGAGACCTGATGACTGCTTGTCCGATTCAATTCAGAGTGACTTGCATAGCCTAGTGGGGAGCACTACTTTGTGAGGTGGTAGACCCATGGCGGAGGAGCGCTACTGTCTAAGGTGGCAGACCCGTGGTACTCGACAGGAGGAGTACCTCTGTAGGCTCTAAGGGGGAGCACTACTATGCGAGGTGGCACACCCATGGCAGAGGAGCACTACTGAGTGAGGTGGCAGACCCGCGGTACTCGACATGAGGAGTACCTCAACAGTACTAGGTAAGTGAGAAGTACCTCAGAGTCATGACAGGATCACTGTACTCTCCAGATACGGAGCTCTTCAGCAGTTACGGTTTCGATAATGAAAATCATGGTTTGAGCTGAGTCTATGACCTTTGTGTTTACCTCATGATTGAGATGGGTCACTTGATAAATTAGGTATATGTATGGGCATATACCTGGGTGGTGGATATCCGTTGATTTCATAACCTTTGTGTTTCTTCATGATTGAGAATGGTTACTTGATAACATAGGTATAAGTATGGATTTATACCTAAGTAAAGGTTATCTATTGAGATCCTTCTTTGTGGTTATCCTTATTGGATTTAGTGAGACCTTGAGGGTCTCGGGGTCCCTAATGAGTATCATTATACTCACCCCTGCACGGGCTATGCCCGCACCTCATTGTGTTGGATGCAGACGACGGACATCGCTAACAGAGATGAAGTGTACGGGGACTGGACGACACCTGGTGGTGGACGTCATGACGATTCAGTACTCGGAGGTGGACCTCACGATGAGACGATACCTGGAGGAGGTTGACAGACGAGGACACAGAGGAGGCTATCTGTACCTACCCTTCAGGTAGGATCCATGGAGGACAATCTAGGAGCTGCACTATATGCCCCTACCCTTCAGGTAGGATCCGTGGTGGATGATCCAGGAGCAGCATGTCACCTTCCGGCTATTTTTTCTTTTACCTTGTACTTTACAATTGGGCTTGTATTTCCGGCCCCTTTACTTTCAGCACTACTTTTGTTTTCAGTTTTACTTAGTGTTTGATTCTTCTTGTACTCAGATTGGTGTTTGTTTACTTTTATATGGGAAATACCTTCCCTGTTTATCGAGATTCACACCTTTGGTGCTAGTCTCCAGCCCCTGGCCTATGGAAGGTGGGCTTGGGGTAGTTACGACACGGGCCCCGGGGGATGGGTCTTGATAGTATAATAGTCAGATATATCTCAATTTTGTTTCAACGTGAGGTTATTAGAAGAATTAAATCATACATTGATATATTTTAATTAGAGATTATGGATTAATGATTAGTGGGAATAAATAGATCATTGGTAATGGAAAAAAATCTCTACACCATTGGAAACTAGTATATAGAATTATAGAATCTTTCATTGAGAACCAATAATGATCTTTGTAAATTGTTTGGTAGATTATTATAAATCTTGATCTTCACCATACCAATAGAATCTATTAAAATGAGTTAATAGACCCATTAATAACAACCAAGATTTATTTTTGGTGATCTAAACATTTATTTCCTGTGTTATGTGAGATATAAATATTAATATCATAACAAGAATTTTGATATTTTATTGCTACAATGATGTTTTTTAGGATACCAATTTTGGAAAAAATGATATGAATTATACATAATTTTTTTAGTGGGAATACCATGGTAAATTATAGGGGTAAATTAATTAGGAAATGATTGGGAATAGGGTCCCATATTGGAATACATATATGTAGATGTTGATATATAAATTCCTCATAGGTTAAAAATTGCATAAAATAGTTAAAGAAGGGGTAATCCAACTTTTAATTGATGAAGGGTAAGATATTATGCTTCCATGAAAATGAGAAAATCATTGATGGGTCTATGATTGAAGGATAATGTATTAATATGTATGATGTTTCAATATGGGTAAATAAATTTAGTATTTCAAATAAATTACTATTACATATGAATTTCAATTCATTCAAATGAAATATGAAATTAAATTATGCAGTTTATTAAGGGATGTGAATTAGGTATTTGAAACTTTTTGAAATTTTTTCTTTTTTATTTGAACATTGACTCACATTTTACTTAATATATTATTTGAAAAGACATATTGAAAAATATTTGAATCAATAATTATTTAAGGTACGTGAGGAAGATAGAATTGATTTCTTTTTAGTTAGTTAAAGATTCTAAGACCTCAGAAATCACATCACTGAAAATCAATGAAAGATGAAACAAAAAATTGAATTTGAAAACAAGAAGTCAGTTTATATATTTACATTTTTACTAAGAATCTAATAGGTCACTATTTACAAAACTTATTTTTCTTTATAATATGTATCAACTATAATTTACTCTTATACTTCATTCTCTTCCTATATCTTAAATGTATAAAGGCTTTGTTTTACATATTTAATTTTCCCTTTCTTCACAGAATATCTTATCCCATACATTTACACAAGTGGTGGTACTAGTTTTTTATTACACTCCATGATTTATATAGAATGGTTTATATAACACCCCATTATTTTTATTCAAAATTTTTAAATATTTATTGAGATTCAATATTATATTTCATGTTCTTTCTCTTAAGGGGTTTTTAATCAAAGATTAAAGAAGTGGTATTGGGTTTTCATCTAAAATTTTCACTTCTTGATCAATTTTTTTATTAAACACCATTTTTTACTTGTAATAGTGTATCTAATAAAAATTTAATGATTTTTATCATGATACTATAATTATTCATAGTATTTGATGTTATATTTTTAATAATATCCTTCAAGGGGGTGTGTATCAAATATTTTCAATGGTTTATGGGGTTATGTGTCTCAAATTTAATTTCACAACCCATGTTTGAGATTTTGAACCATTATTTTAATTATATAGGGTATTAACTACCATATTTTTTAGGTATAAAATATCTTCCATTTGATGAGATTTTAATGTAAATATCAGGATCACATTTTTAAATACCGACTTCCTTAGAAGGATAATGTAACATCCCAAGTAAGTATTGAATAATAAATATTTTTTATCTATGTCTATTAATGATTAAGATAGTGTTTTATAGGCTTAAAATGAAAATAAATACAATCTTATGCATGGAATACACTAATATTCTTAAAAGATTGTTTTACTGCCTTTTGATGGAAAACCATTTTTAAATATATCTTTCGAAACTTTTATAAGCTATGTTTGTCAAAATAAAATTATTATTTATGATTGGGACATCAAAATTTACTTTGTGTGAATTTTTGGTATTTTTCCGATAAAGTTCATTTTTTAATGAATAGTGAAACATGTTGTATTTTAATTCAAAACCACTTTTTAATCTAATTTATTTATATGATTAGATTATATTTTTAATTGGTTTTGAAGAGAAATTAGAATATATTTTTACCATTTTATCCAATGGTGGTCATGGGAATCAATTTCACTTTGAAATTGGACTTAAACTAGTGTCAATCTTTTGATACTTATTGTTTCATAAAAACACGCTATTTGTCATGACAGTGGGAATTAATTATTAAATTAATTAAATTGAATTATATGTTTTTAATTTTGTAAAATATACTTCATTTTTGAATTCGGAATATCAAATATTGCTTAGGGTGAATTTTTGGTAATTTTCTGAAAAACTTCAATTTTTTATGAATAGTGAAACCACTAAGTGGTACTTATAAAAACTAATTTTTCCGTTTAAATGAAATTTTGCCATCTTTGTGTTTTGAATTTCAAAAATCCGACATACATGGTTTTCATTAAGAAGTAAAATGTGGTCCAATGAGATTATAATAATTTTTTGGTGAATAGTAACTTATTATGTTTTTAATCGCGATTAGAGGTAATTAGTGTAATTTAACGTAAAAATAATGCATTAATAAAATTAGATGAGCTTGAAACATGTCCTAGCCTCATTGGTTGTGTCATGTCCGACCAAGACAAGCCATGGGTCAACTTGGGACCCCATGGATCCACTTTGGATGGGAGATGACATAAATAACTTTTTATTTAATGTTAAAGTAAAAATGACACAAACATGAGTTATGTTACTAAAACAATTTTTATATGGGGTTATACAAGTCAGATTGTTGACTATAAATATTCATTATAAATAGAAAAATATTTCCTACATCATAGTAGTTTTTTATAATTTTTAGACATTATATAACTTAAATTATTTATGACATCATGATGATGCAGCGATGACCTCATTATTTAACGATTTAAATAAAATGGAAATATAATGTAAAATATAAGACCTACACATGGAAAAAACCAATTGGATGAGTGGATTTCTAACCCTTATCACCTTATCCTCGAATTATATCAATGTGGTACCTTTTTAATCCGAAAATCAATTTAAAATAAAGTAACTTATCTTTACTTTCCATGAGTACCCCTCATCTCCACTTATAAAAGGCCCCCACCTCTACCTCCATACCCACACTCCCAAAGCCTTTGGCTCGGCCAACCCATTCCCATATTGTCTCTAAACTTCCCTATCTTACTACTTGAAGCCTCACTTTGAGCAGAAGTCTTCCCAAGGAACCCTTTGAGCTCAAATCAAAGGGAGTTACCCGATTTTAAGGTAATGTCTTCTTTTGAGTCCTTTTGTTTTATTTTGAATATCCAACCCCCTAAACTCCTTTTATTCTTTTCATTTGTAACAACTCCAGTATAATAAATATACTAGGATTTTTTTATAATATGGATTCGATCTACACTTACAAACACCTACATCTAATGGTTAACGAACATACTATTTCCGTGGATGGTGAATTCATGCCTCCCGAAACGAAGATTGTTCAACATTATTTTAACACCTTCAAAGGTGGACATTAAGATGTAACTATATTTATATATGATATATAATATGTTTATGTTTTACTTAAGCTTCTCTTTTTTATTTTTGGTCATACCATTATGGTTTCCATTATGGGTAAACGCGATATCTTCATTTAAGGAAGTGCAGACTACCGCCCCCTCAAAGTGATTTGATTCATTAAATACCGTATGTGGGACATATAAAAGATGGAACTATGATATTATATATGATATTATACTGGAATTATAATATACCTTTATATCATTATGATTCCTTTCTATAAAATATGAAATAGAAATGAAAGTAGCGTTCATGCGTACGTACGGCTTACCGTCTCCATGAATGGTGCATTTCATTTCTTACCTCTAAATGATTATGTAATATTATTAATGCATGTATATACTGGATATATATGATATATAAATAATGATTATAATCATGGATATAATGGATACATGAACAACATGTAATTATAAAGGGTTTATTTTTTACTCAAGTACCAATGATCGTTAAAATGACCGTTATTAACTTAAATAATTACATAGTGTTCACGACATGGAAATAAGTGATATAAAAGGAATAATGAACTTGAAAAAGGTTTTTAATGAAGTTGAAATTAACTCAAGTTTATTATTCAGGACATTAAAGAACGATCGAGTCAAGTCAGACCCGAGGTATGGGACTTCGTCTCAATCTCCTTTCATTGAAGCATATTTTGTTTTATACACAACCTTCTTTTATACGGTGTATAAACCCCTTTGAATTTTATATTTATTCAAAAGGAATATTTTTTATACGAAGTGTTTACTAAACGAAAAAAGTGAATGTTTTTTTCGTACGTATGCGGCGACAACGACTTTTTCCGCCGCCGTGACCATTATTTGAGTTTCGGCTTCCTCTACAAGCCATACTTTTTTTAAAAGAAAAATAAATACCATGTTTTAATTTGCTTTTATTTTGGTATTTAAAATGGTTTTCATAATGTTTTTATATCAATGTTTTGTATTGATATCTTGTTATTGAAAGGTGAAAATGTTATGTTTCCTTTATTCATGTTTTATGTGATATGATTATGTTGTTGTTCTTGGGCATTATTATGAAGACGGGTGGTTCCGTGATAGACTAAGGGCGGGTGAGCCCGATATATCTATCCAATGTATTGGGTAATGCGAAGGAGTGAAATGTTAAGGTTTCTCTGAAGAGATTTAGGGAATACACTTTGATGGGTATTCCAAACGTAACCAAGAGGGTTACTCCCTACGTACGAATGTTATGAATGCCTCAAGTTACCTGTATGTCTTATGATTTCTATGATTTATTCATGATTTGATGAGGTATGTTAAAGTACATATGTTTTATCGGTAAAGTATGATTTCATTCTTATGTATATATGTACCCATGTTTCAATTCCATAATTTTATATCCCTAACTGATCTTTTTATGCTCATCCTAAGTTTTTTTGAAATTTTTTTCACAGGTCAAGGGAAAGGGACATGGTATGATGATAGTGTCAATGATGTGTCAAGAAATAATCCATGTTTTATTTTAAATGTGTTTCCATTGATGGGAATGAAGAATACTATCTTTATGTAACCACTTTGTTTATATGTGGAATGTAATGCATGTTTTATGATCTAATTCTCTAAAACTATAAACCTGAAAAGATCCTCAATGTGTAATCTTGTAATAACTCAAGATTAAGTATGGTTTAAGGCTGGGGCCTTATATTTGGTATCAAAGGTCGGTTTAGATAACATTAGGAGTTATAATTCTATTATATGAATATCCAAAAATATTTTTTTTGAAATTATATAGTATTTGAAGATTACCATGTTGCTTCATCTAAGACATGTTTTTTCAGAATGGTTTTCCACAGAGGAAACAGGGAAGCAGTGTTAGGAAGGCATGCAGAAGGAAATAGCCTTCCGAATCAGCATCCCGAGATGGTCAGAATTGGAACTAAACAGTTTGTTGCAGTAATGGCGCAGTTGAATCAAGCGATAAATTACAGTGGTATCCATACACGAGATCAGCCAGATCAACCGCAGAGGAACATGTCAGTGGTGGAACATTTCATGAGGAAACATCCCCCATCATTTAGAGGATCATCTGACCCTGTGCTATCTGAAGGGTGGATTAAAGCACTGGAGATGATTTTTGATGTAATGGGGTGTTCAGAACATCAAAAGGTTAGTCTTGTTGTTTATCGTTTGGAGGGTGAAGCAGATCAGTAGTGGTCGATGGTTAAAAATATCAGGGACGCTGATGAGATTGATGCTCTCGACTGGGATGAATTCAAAGGTATGTTTCTTGAGAAGTATTTTCCTAAGGCTGTTCGACTTAGGATGGAAAAGCAATTCTTGGAATGGAGGCAAGAGGAAGACTCAGTGGCTACCTATTAAGAAAGGTTCACTCGATTGGGAAGGTATGCTCCAAATTTTATCCGAGACCTTGATAGTAAAATCAATCATTTTTACTCAGGATTAAATCCAAAATATCGAAGGGCATTAGCTTCTCGTGAGTTTAAAAGTTATGAAAAGCTTGTTCGATGTGATGAGAAGGTGGAAATGGAGTTTTATGATGATCAAGTAGTCTATAACAACCAACAGAAGAAGAGACTGAGGTGGCAGGAGAAAGGTAAGAATTCTTCAAAAAAGTCTGATGGTAAGAAAACTAAGTTTCGAGTTTGTGATAAATGTGGAAAAAGGTATGCTAGGGAATGTCTTCTGAATTCTGGAAAGTGCTACCGATGTGGTATGATGGGACATAAGGCTCGTGATTTCACTGAAAAGGATCAAGGTAAAGGTAAGACCAGATTTGATTTACTGTTAGTGAAATGTTATAAGTGAAATGAGATGGGTCACTATGCAAACGAGTGTCTGACAAAGAGCTTGAGTGATGGGAAGCAGTTAGACTACAAGCAGAAAGGGGTGGTGAAATCCTTTGCAACTACCTCAGCAGATGTCGGGCCATCAAATGAAGTTGTATCAGGTGCTTTGTTTGTTTTTACAGATTATGCCAATGTGTTGTTTGTTTCGGGTTCTACACATTCTTTCATCTCTGAAACCTTTTCTAGTAAAATGGGAATACCATCTCAAGAAATGACTCCTGAACTTTTGGTAAAAACACATGGGGGAAATGTTGAGGCAAAAAGAATTTATAAGAATCTTCCTATCCTTATCTATGGAAAGAACCTACTTGCAAACCTTATTGTTGTACCTCTAGTAGAGTTTGATGTTATCCTGGGAATGGATTGGCTCCTTATTTACCATACTAAGATTGACTGTAGAGATAAAGAAGTTTCTTTTCAGAAAGTCTTTCAGTTTGTGTACAATAATGAACCCTTACTGTTGATAACTTATCAAGAGGCCAAGAAACTTGTAAAAGATGGAAATGAATGTTACCTTGCACACATCGTTGAAAATAAAGGAACTGTTCAAATTAATGATGTGCCATTGGTAAATGAGTATCCTGATGTTTTTCCTAATGAGTTGCCTGGAATAATACTAGATCGGAAAGTTGAGTATACTGTTGACTTAGTTCCTGATGCTAATCCAATTTCAAAACCCCCTTATCGAATGGCTCAAATTGAACTTTTAGAGTTGAAGGAGAAATTGCAAGATTTATTAGAGAAAGGTTTCACTAGACCTAGAACATCACCATGGGGTTCTCATGTCTTGTTTGTTAAAAAGAAAGATGGTTCAATGAGACTTTTCATTGATTATAGAGCCTTGAATAACATCACTGTTAAGAACAAATATCATTTTCCTCATATCGATGATTTGTTTGATCAGCTCCAGGGAGCTTAGTATTTTTCAATGATTGAATTGAGATCGAGGTACCATCAGCTGAAGGTAAAGGAAGCAGACGTTCCGAAGACTGCATTCCGTACAAGATATGGCCATTATGAATTTGTAGTAATTCCTTTTGGTCTATCCAATGCACCTGATGTATTCATGGACTTAATGAATAGAATTTTTCATGAGTTCGTGGATAAGTTTGTGGTGGTTTTTATTGATGATATTTTGGTGTTTTATAAAAGTAAAGAAGAGCATGAAAGACATTTAAGGGTTATCTTGCAAACCGTAAAAGAAAAGAAATTTTATGGGAAATTCAGCAAGTGTGGGTTTTGGTTGCAACAAATTTCATTCCTTTGTGACATTGTTTCTTAAGATGGGATAACTGTTCATCCTGCAAAAACAATGGTTGTTGAAGAATGGCCAAGACCCACAAATGTTACTGAGATTCGTAGCTTCCTTGGTTTGGCAGGATATTACTGAAGGTTTGTTCGAAATTTTTCACGGTTATCTAGTCCAATGACTAAGCTAGCTCGGAAGGGTGTTATGTTTATCTGGACAAAAGAATGCGATGATTGTTTTCAGGAATTGAAAAGAAGATTGGTGAATGCTCCAGTTTTGGCACTACCTTCCAGGAATGGTGGGTTTGTTTTCTACAGTGATGCTTCATTGAAAGGACTTGGTTGCGTCCTAATGCAGAATGATCAGGTAATTGCTTATGCTTCACGACAGTTGAAAACTAATGGGGTAAATTACCCTACACATGATTTGGAATTAGCTGCTGTTGTTTTTGCTTTAAAAATTTGGAGGCATCATTTGTATGGAGTAAAGTGTGAAATATATACCAATCGCAAAAGTTTAAAGTATATATTCACTAAGAAATAGTTAAACATGAGACAGAGGAGATGGCTAGAATTAATCAAGGATTATGATTGTACAATTCATTACCATCCGGGAATAGCAAATAAAGTGGATGATGCTTTGAGTCGAGAAAGTAATGCTTCATTATCAATGTTGCATTTGGAACGTGATCCATTGGTTAAGGATTTGATTAAATTTGGCATAGAAGTTGTTGGTGCAGGAATTTATTTTGTTTTGTTTCAGGTATCAGTGAGATCATCTCTATCAGATAGAATCAAGAAAGCTCAGAAGCAAGATAGTGAGTTGTAGAAAAAGGTAGAACTGGTTCAGAAAGGTAAGTTGCCTGAATTCAACATTGATAATGATTGTGTTTTGAGATTTTGGAAGAGATTGTGTGTGGCTTGTCATTCACAGTTGAAGAGAGAGTTTTTATGTGAAGCTCATAGTTCTTCGTTTTCAGTTTATCCTGGCTGTACTAAGATGTATAGAGATCTGCAGGAGTATTACTTGTGGGATGGAATGAAAAGTGATATTGCTGATTTTACTGTGAAGTGTTTGACATGTCAACAGGTTAATGTAGAGCAGAAGTTACCGAAAGGGATGCTTCAGCCTTTACCAGTGCCAGAGTGGAAATGGGAGAATATATCTATTGATTTGTTGTGGGATTACCGAAGACATCTCAAGGTAATAATGCAATCTGGGTTATTATTGATCGCTTGACTAAATATGCTCATTCCTTTGCTATATGAGATAATTTTTTCATAGATCAACTTTCCCGTTTGTATCTTAAAGAGATAGTGAGGTTACATGGAGTTCCTCTCTCCATTGTATCTGATTGTGATCCCAGGTTCACTTATAACTTTTGGAAAGGCCTTCAGAAGTCGTTGGGTACTGAATTTAATTTTAGTACAGCTTTTCATCCTCAATCAAATGGGCATTCAGAACGAACAATTCAGACCATGGAGGATATTCTACTAGATTGTTATATGGATTATCAGGGAAGTTGGGACCAACATCTTTCTTTGGTTGAATTTTCATATAATAACAATTTTCATTCCAGTATACTGATAACACCATTTAAGGCATTATATGGGAAGCGGTGTTGAACTCCAGCTTTCTGGGATGAAGTGGGTGAAAGGAAGTTGATGGGACCAGAATTGGTAGAAGAGATGGCAGAAAAAGTTCAGCTGATTCAGAAACACATGAGAACAGCTCAGAGCAGGCAGAAGAGTTATGCGGACAACAGGAGGAAGGATCTCTCTTTTGAGGTAGGTGATCATGTTTTTCTAAAGGTTTCTCCTTGGAAAAGTGTGATGAGATTTGGTAAGAAAGGAAAGCTGAGTCCAAGGTTTATTGGACCATAAGAAATTTTGGAGAGAGTTTGATCAGTTGCATACCGGGTGGCTTTACCTCTGAGTTTATCTCAGGTACACAATGTTTTTCACGTTTCGATGCTTAGAATGTATATGCCAGATCCATCTCATGTTTTGAGTCCAGAGGTAGTTCATCTGGAAGAGAACATATCTTATGAGGAACAACTGATCTAGATTTTCGACCACATGGAGCAAGTGTTACGGAATAAGGTGATTAAGCAGGTAAAGGTTTTGTGGAAAAACCACATGATGGAAGAGGAAACATGGGAATCTGAAAATGCAATGAGGGATAAGTACCCCCATTTATTCGATAAGTAAATAAATTGCGGGGACACAATTTTCTAAAGGGGGGAAGGATGTAACTTCCCAAGTAAGTAATGAATAATAAATATTTTTTTATATATGTCTATTAATGATTAAGATAGTGTTTTAGAGGCTTAAAATGAAAATAAATACAATCATATGCACGGAATACACTAATATTCTTAAAATATTTTTTTACTGCCTTTTGATGGAAAACCATTTTTAAATCTATCTTTTGATAATTTTATAAGCTATGTTTTTCAAAATAAAATTATTAATTATGATTGGGACATCAAAATTTACTTTGAGTTAATTTTTGTTATTTTTCCGATAAAGTTTATTTTTTTAATGAATAGTGAAAAATGTTGTATTTTAATTCAAAACCTCATTTTAATATAATTTATTTATATGATTATATTATCATTTGAATTGGTTTTTAATTGATATTAGAATATATTTTTACCATTTTATCCAATGGTGGTCATTGAAATCAATTTTCACTTTGAAATTGGACTTAAACTAGTGTCAATCTTGTGATACTTATTGTTTCATAAAAACACGCTATTTGTCATGACAGCGGGAATTAATTATTAAATTAATTTATTTGACTTATATGTTTTGAATTTTGTAAAATAGACTTCATTTTTGAATTCGGAATATTATATATACCTTAGGGTGAAGTTTTGGTAATTTTCTGAAAAACTTCAATTTTTGATGAATAGTGAAACCACTAAGTGGTACTTATAAAAACTGATTTGTCCGTTTAAATGAAATTTTTCCATCTTTGTGTTTCGAATTTCAAAAATCCGACATACATGGTTGTCATTAAGAAGTAAAATTTGGTTCAATGAGATTATAATAATTTTTTGGTTAATAGTAACTTATTAAGTTTTTAATCGCGATTAGAGGTAATTAGTGTAGTTTAAGGTAAAAATAATGATTTAATAAAATGAGATGAGCTTGACACATGTCCTGCCCTCATTGGTTGTGTCATGGCAGACCAAGACAATCCATGGGTCAACTTGGGGACCCCATGGATCCACTTTGGTTGGGAAATGACATAAATAACTTTTTATTTAATGTTAATGTAAAAATGACACAAACATGAGGTATGTTACTAAAAAAAATTTATATGGGGTTATACAAGTCAGATTTTTGACTATAAATATTCATTAGAAATATAATAAGAGTTCCTACATCGTAGTATTTGTTTTATAATTTTTAGACATTATATAAATTAAATTATTTATGACATAATGATGATGCAGCGATGACCTCATTATTTAACGATTTAAATAAAATGGAAAGATAATGTAAAATCTAAGACCTAAACATGGAAAAAACCAATTGGATGAGTGTATATAGAACCCTTATCACCTTGTACTTGATGTATATCAATGTGGTACCTTTTTAATCCGAAACGCATTTTAAAATAAAGTAACTTATCTTTACTTTCCAAGAGTGCCCCTCTTCTCCACTTATAAAAGGCCCCCACCTCTACCTCCTTACCCACACTCCCAAAGCCTTTTGCTCGGCCAACCCCTGCCCATTGTGTCTCTCCACTTCCCTCTCTTACTCCTTGAATCCTCACTTTGAGAAGAAGTCTTCCCAAGGAAGCCTTTGAGCTGAAACCAAAGGGAGTTACCCGATTTTAAGATAATGTCTTCTTTTGAGTCCTTTTGTTTTATTTTGCTTCTCCAACCCCCTAAACTATTTTTATTCTTTTATTTTATAACAAATCCAGTATCCTAAATATACTAGGATGTTGTTATAACATGGATTATATCTACACTTTCACCCACCTACATCTAATGGTTAACGAACATACTGTTTCCGTGGATGGTGAATTTATGCCTCCCGAAATGATGATTGTTCAACATTCTTTTAACACCTTAAAAGGTGGCCATTAAGATGTCACAATATTTATATATGATATATAATATGTTTATGTTTTCCTTAAGCTTCTGTTTTTTCTCTTTTTGTTCATACCTTTATGGTTTCCATTATGGGTAAACGTGATATCTTCATTTAAGGAAGTGCGGACTACCGCCCCCTCAAAGTGATTTGATTCATTAAATACCATATGTGGGACATATAAAGGATAAAAATATGATATTATATATGATAGTATACTGGAATTATAATATAACTTTATATAATTATGATTCCATTCTATAAAATACAAAATAGAAATGAAAGTAGCGTTCATGCGTACGTACGGCTTACCGTCTCCATGAACGGTGCATTTCATTTCTTACCTCTAAATGATTATGTAATATTATAAATGCATGTATATACTGGATATATATGATAAATACATAATTATTATAATTCTGGATATAATGGATACATGAACAACATGTAATTATAAAGTGTTTATTTTTGACTCAAGTACTAATGATCGTTAAAACGACCGTTATTAACTTAAATAATTACATAGTGGTAATGACATGGAAATAAGTGATATAAAAGGAATACTGATCATGAAAAAGGTTCTTAAAGAAGTAGAAATTAACTCAAGTTTGTTATTCATGACATTAAAGAACGATCGAGTCAAGTCGGACCCGAGGTATGGGACTTCATCTCAATCTCCTTTCATTGAGGCATATTTTGTTTTATACACAACCTTCATTTATATGGTGTATAAACCCCTTTGAATTTTACATTTATTCAAAAGGAATTTTTTTATACTAATTGTTTACTAAACGACAAAAGGGAATGTTTTTTTCACACTTATGCGGCGACAACGACTTCTCCGCCGCCATGACCTTTATTTGAGTTTCGACTTCCTCTACAAGCCATACTTTTTTTAAAAGAAAAACAAATATCATGTTTTACTTTTCTTTTATTTTTGTATTGAAAATGGTTTTCATAATGTTTTTATATCAATGTGTTGTATTGATATCTTGTTATTGAAAGGTGGAAATGTTATGTTTCCTTTATGCATGTTTTATTTGATACGATTATGTTGAGGTTCTTGGGCATTATTATGAAGACAGGTGGTTCCGTGATAGACTAAGGGTGGGTGAGCCCGATATAGCTCTCCAATGTATTGAGTAACGCAAAGGAGTGAAAAGTTAATGTTTCTCCGAAGATATTTAGGGAATATACTATGATGGGTATTCCAAACGTAACCAAGAGGGTTACTTTCTACGTAAGAATGTTATGAATGCCTCAAGTCACCTTTATGTCTTATGATTTCTATGATTTATTCATGATTTGATGAGGTATGTTAAAGTGCATATGTTTTATGGGTAATTTATGATTTCATTCTTATGTATATATGTACCCATGTTTCCTTTCCATATTTTTATATCCCTTACTGAGCTTTTTATGATCATCCCAAGTTTTTTTGAATTGTTTTTCACAGGTCAAGGGAATGGTACATGATATGATGATAGTGTCAAGGAAGTGTCAAGAAATAATCCATGTTTTATTTTAAATGTGTTTCCATTGATGGGAATGAAGAATACTATCTTTATGTAACCACTTTGTTTATATGTGGAATGTAATGCAAATTTTATGATCTAATTCTCTAAAACTCTAAACCCGAAAAGATCCTCAATGTGTAATCTTGTAATAAATCATGATTAAGTAAGGTTTAAGGATGGGGCCTTATAGATAATCCATATAAATAATTTGTATACTATTATCTCTAAAACTCCCAATAATTTCATTATCCTTTGTTCATTTGTGGTGTTTTACATGTATTCTCTTAATTTAATTTTCCCCATTGAATCATTATTTACCAGTTGTAAGGAAACCAACCCTTCATTTTTTAGTCAGTATCCTCTCTTTTTCCAAGTTTATTTCATTGGATTCCTTTTAAAATGATATTATCTATTTCTCAGTAAATTTTTAAGGCCTTATTATACTATTTTTCTTTATTTTAAATCTTTAAAAAAAATTACATTTTTATGTATGGGTCATTTACATAAACTTTTCAAAAGATTATATTATTTAGGTTTACATGTTAAAAGAACATTCAACTGTATTTTTCATTCTATAAGAAGAATTATCTCTATGTTTTCTTGATATCTAAAGAAAAATAATTTTATCCTAAAATTTTTAAATATAACTTTTAAAATTATTTAAAATTATAAGTGATATTTCTTTGTAATAAAGTTTTTCTTTCTCAATCCCAAAAATTATTTTCTATATTAAGTTATTTTCCATTAACATGTATTTTTTTGGGTCCAATATTTTCATAAAATATAACCATCTATCTTATTTATCCCTATGGGGTATGAAATTTCCCTCCCTTTCGGGGGAATGATCCATTATTTATTTTTTATTGCACAATTTTATTCATAGTATAACCACAATTTTTATTCCAATACGTTTTTATGAAATCATCCTATTACAAATTCCATTGAATTTATGGTGTTTAACTGGATTCCATACATCAATTCATAGGGAAAATTATTGAATCAACCCCAAACACTTTATCTACATGGTGTAAAAACTATAATACTTATTATCTTTATTGAATAGTATTTACCTAGAAGGATATTAAATACCTTTGGATACTTATTTTAGACCTTTTTATCATGTTATAATATTGAATTGTTTACTTAAATTAATCTATTTGAAAAGTATATTAAACTAATTTTCTTTCCAATGATTATTTATGCTTTATAAAATGTACCATTTTTATCTGGATTGTTTATGAAAACCATTTTATTTACAAGGATTATTTACAATGTGGAAAATCATTGAATTTTACTTCCTATAATATGTATTTATAATTATGGATGGTGTCTTATATCACCATTTTATACATTGTATAAAAGGTTATATCTCATTATATGTGTATATTTTGTCATAATTTAGTTATTTTCAAGTGTGGGTGAAAGTGTGTGACCGATGAAGGTGATGTATACATTGGTGGAATTATGTTTTCTCATGATCATGGGTATAAGTGTGTGACGAATAAAGGTAATGTTTCCCTATAACAATGGTTTACCAATGATTCTCATGTTTCAATTATTTATTTTATATGTGAAGGATTCATGATATGTTATTATGTTTTTCGGTGGATTCTTCATGATTCATGATTGATTATTTTTTGGGAATAACATTTATATGAATCGTGATTACACTCATATACTCAATTTTTCTCACTTATGATATTTTATTGGTATATCCTATGTTTACCCTTACTAACTGTTTGATCTCACCCCTTTTTTATGTTTTCATTCCATAGGTTATGAAGATGATTGTAACCTATGATAAGTATAAAAGAAAGTCTTGTTTTTTTAATTTGGATAAATATTCACATGTATTATAAAATAAGATGCCTTTGTGACTGGTCTTCAAAGACAAAAATGAAAATGGTATTCAAGTTGTGTGATATTATTGATAGATTTAATATAAATGTAAAATATATTAATTTTTATCATGGATCATCCCTCTTGGTGTTAATATTCATTTTTAATATGATTTGTTTTTGGTTTTGGTCCCATGAGTACATATATAACATTCCTCGGATGGTATATAGTGATTGATTATTTATTTTTGAGGAATTAAATAACTAATATTTATAGTATAAAATAAATTTAGTGAAAAACACAGGGATAAATATAGGGGATATTTCTATGTATATGATAACATCCTAAAATTTTGGTAATGTAGATTATTTTTTTCCCTAAAAATGAAATTATTATACGGATACAGAAATTAGATTCGTGATTTGGAGTAGATGTACCTATGGGTAATAATCTTGGAAATAAAATGTTTGGGATTAATTCAATACTCACCTAGATCATGATAATGATGGAAAAATGAACACCTAGTTTTTCAATCCATGTGTATATTATTTGGTTAATTCATATTCTCTTTAAAAATCTATTATGAAGGATATTAAAATATTTAGGGTAAAAACCTAATAGGGAATGAAAATGGATAAAATATATTAAATTATTGAGATTCATTAATTGATATAAATAATAAATAATATGTAATTTTAGGGATAAATTTTAATTTAACCTTTGAGAGAATCAATTCAATAATTTTCAGGTTCAGAATATTATAATAAAGTTCATGATTAATGTGGGAAAATATTTTTTGGGATTAGGGTATGAATTATAAGAAAAAATAACATAACAAAAAGTACATTTATGTGTCAGTATCAAGGGATGAAATGAATGTTTGATTAGAGAAATCAACCATTTATTTCTTTTTTGATATCATTAATTTGGAAATAATCATTACCTTTTTTAGTATTCGGTTGAAACATTATCAGAAAAATAAAGCTAATAAAGGAATATATCTAGAAACCAAAAACCATATAAGGGAGCATACAATAACGGTTTAGAAATTTATTATATTCCTTTTATTATGTGTATAATGTGTGTTTCTCGATATTAACTATAGTGGTGAAGTTGATATCCAAATATAAATTCAATATTGATAATGTTCCCAATTTTTATCAATGAGTGATATTTATCAATGAAATTCCAATATATCCTAAAATTTATATAGATTATTTGAGACATATATGAATTTTTTAGTAGTATTTTCATTAATGGTTATGAAACATATATTAAATGGTATTAATAACCTTCTTAAGTAATTTTATGAAAAGGATATTTTTTAGTGATAAATATGAGTGAACATAGGATTGAGGAATGGAAAACTAATAGGTTAAATATATAATTTAAGATGATATAAAAAATCATTGATCTATTTTTATAAAAGTTAGTAATACAGTATTTATAATATTGGAATTTATTATTGATCTAATTAAAAAGTGATTTAAGATATTTTTAGTAAATTTTATCTTATTTTTTGGATTATATTATATATAAAATGTGGTTTAACATTATTTACTACGGGTTAATACCATTTTAGAGACAAATATGGAGTTAATTTTTGACAGAATATGTTATTTAATTTATTTTATTACTTGGAGATACAAATTATATTTTGAGGGGTATATTTTGGACAATGTGTGATTAGAGTATATTCACACTTTAGTATATGACTGTATAAAATAATAATGTTGACTAGGGAATGAAAAATAACTCAATATATCCTAAGAGTTTTTGGAATATGTCATGTTAGAAGATATTTGATAAATTATTAATATTTTAAGAATAAAATTTCTAAATTTTACAATTGAGAAATACAAAAAATTTAGTGGACATAATTTATTTAACGGGGTAGAATATAATGATACGATCTTTTAGATATATTCTTCTCTAAATTAATACTATCATTGATAGAATGCTTCACAAGAAATACCAATATATAATTATCTTTGACATATTTATTATATAGTAAATTTAATAAAAATAAAACCTCTAGTAAATATAAATTTTTCAATGACTTATAAATCCATACAATATTTGAATAAGAACAACAACAGTTTTTAAAGTGAATGTTTCAATAAAATTATTTCCTTTTTATATATTATATTTGTGTCTAACAAAAAAATTTATAAAAAGTTTATTTATTATTTTTGAATTCATTACATTAAAATTATCCTGATACATATTTTTTTATTTTTCTAATATAATTGATATTTAGTTGAATAGTAAAAAATACTGATTTTGTTAATACTATCAATTTTATGATACTATCATAATAAATAATAAAATAAATGGTTTTTTAATGTTTTATATATGGAAATTTGTTTCCATAAATTAAAATAATTCATCTACAAATATAATGATAAATCTATTAATCCAATGTGTAATGTTTTAGAACCATATGTAATTGTTTACTCTAAATATTGTTGCAATCCGATTATATTAAAATTTATCTCTCATCCCTTATAGAAGTTAAATATATAAAAATGTATTTAATATTTTATATATACATGATCATAATATGTAATAAATTCAATTTATTTTTTTCATTAAATTATGATTACTAAGAATAAATTTAATGATCATGATAATGATAAAACTATTATTTTCAATGATTTTTTATATTAATATTATATAATTTTTGTCTAAAAAATATATTAATATGAATTTAACATATATGTTAATTCTATATAATATATAATATGATTCATTCAATAGTTAATCAATACAATCTATTATTAATAACAATTAATGGTGAAAATAATATTTTTTACATAGCAATTTTTCAATATATTAAATTTTTAAATTTGAAAAACAAATTTATATTTTTTAGGAATTGAATTTTATTAAATCTTTATTGAATTTCCGTTTAATACACATGTTTTTTTAATGGTTTTATTTTATATGTTTAGTAAAACATATATTAAACACTTAGAAACTATTTACCAAGGTATATCTAAAAATTGTAAAATATAAAAGATAATGATAAATGATGTGAATCATGTTTGAAAAATGTGTTAAAATGATATTAAATGTATTTATGAACCTGATACCATCACAAAAACCATTATTTATCAATTATTTATCGTTTTACTATTTAATGATATGATTCCATTATTGAAAAATAATGGATGTTCAAAAAGTGTCATTTTCTCAACTTATAAAATGAGACACTTCCACCCATTCCATCCACTCCCCTTACATATAATTTATTCTTAACATGAATTTCTTTTCAACTTATAAATCACTCTCATTATCATAATCAAATTTTCCCAAATTTTTATTATAATCCTTATATTTCCAAGGAGTCTTTCAAGAGAAATTTCAATGGTTCAAAGTGAGCATTAATTAAACCTTATCCTTTCCATCATTATATAACCCTTCCAAACCTGCCTTATACATTGTGATATAATGGAAGAAATTTCATTAGTGTTATAATGTTTTATTATATTAAGGTAACAACCCTTTTTTATTTTTTTCAACATAGAGAGAACAAAAAAATTGATATATGTGTGTTGTCTAGACTATCCCCTCCCTAAAGTGACTTTTTGAATTTTCATCTTAATATTAATTATTTATAAAAACAACATATAATATGATCCAAAAACAAAAAATAAATATTTAATACAATTATTATTCTATATTATAAATATAATACACTTTATAACCTATACTCACCTATCAAGAAATAGCCTGTTCATTTTGGGTTTTGTTTTACCACCTACTTTAATAATTCTTGAAAACTTTATCATCTATAATTATCGGAATATAAATATTAAAATTATTTTATGAAAATTATAAAATAAATACTGTTTTATTGTTTTTTGTAATGTTATATTATTTATTTTAATTATTATGAAATATCATCTTTTACTATTAATAATATAGAAATAATCTGACATTGATTCGATATTTATGAAAACCTATGAAAAATCATATATTATAAATATATTAAAAGTGATAATAAATATTCCCTTTAAACTGATATATATATATACGATAAATATACATAATAAGTTATATAAAAATCAAAATTTTATTATTTGTAATGTTAGATGCATACCTAGAGCTAATCTAAAACCTAGTAATGGTTTCTGGTCCCATATTTTTACCTATTTTGACATATTTCTTATGACCAACAGTTTTATAATTGAAATACTGTATCTTATTACAACTAAATAATTTTTGTCAACATTATCTTATTTTTTAATATTCAATTTTCTATTTTAATTTCACTCCCTCTTAATGTTTTGAGTCAAATATAAAAAAATCATTAAGGATTTTATGTCTTAAATGTTCACCATTTGAAACATATTTCTTTTGATACTCCATGATTTCATTCTAACTATTTTTTTATTTCTTTATTAATATTTATTAATAATTTTACTATTAATATTTAAAACATTTAATTTTTAAATATGAATCATATTCTTCTAGGGGTTTTAACTAAAATGATTCAATGTCTGTAGAGGGTTCAAAATCTCAAATTTATTTTTATAAGGAATGATTAATATTGAAAAAAATTATTTGTATTATATGGTTTATTCATAAAACAATTTATTTTATGTATGATATATCTTATATTTCATGCTATTTGAAAATTTGTTTCATGATATCCCTGTCCAGATCCCCCGATTCATGTGTTACCAATACCTTGAGGGTTTCATCAACAATCTCATTTTCAATTTCGGATTCCATTGGAAAGATAATATATTCAAGAAATAGTTTTCTCTATAAAAAACATTATGATTTAAATTATTTTCTATATTTTTTTATGTAGTATACTTACATAATTTCCCTCTATACCCCATTATTTACTAATTATAAATTGAACTTACATTTTCATTTCAGTGGGTAACCTACATTTTTCCATTTACTTGTCTATTGGATTCATTTAAAAATGTCCTTATATATTCTTCAATAATTATTTAAGGTAATTTTATACTAATTATCCAGATTTTAAACATTTTATATTAATTTTTAACATTTTCTATATGGGTCATTTTTTTAAAATCTGATAGGATTCTCTTTTTAGGATTTACATGTGAACATGTATTTTGGAAACCTTTCAAATTCTATATGAAGGATTATCACTACATTTTCATGGGTTATAAAATGAATTATTTCAATTTTATCATTATAAAATATATCTTTAAAAATTATTTCAGTAGATCAATGTTATTTCTTATTTACAAAGTGAGTTTTTCTAAAACTCTTGAAAATTATTTTAAATTCAAATAACAGTTTATAGATATAACTTATCCTAGATCAAATA
This sequence comes from Viscum album, assembly GCA_963277665.1. NCBI lineage: Eukaryota > Viridiplantae > Streptophyta > Magnoliopsida > Santalales > Viscaceae > Viscum > Viscum album. Next base: position 1,669,761,016 of record OY728160.1, read on the forward strand.
TATTATTAAAATTAATTTATTCACATTATTTATTAGGATGTATTATGTAATTTTCTTATATTTTGTATGAATTATCCATCACTCCCTTTACCTTGTTTAATCATCCTCAAATTAAGACCATAATTTTTCTTTTAATACCATCTATATGAGAATAGAATATTTATTATTCCTTTAAATTAAAGGTGTTCACCTTTATTAAATATCTCAATTTATTTGGAAAATTTTTTTCATGAAAATATACAAATTTTCTTTATGGTGAAAATACCAATTGCCTTATTATCATTTTTAAAATGTATTTAAATTGAAATTAATTTAATATAATTAGATTCTAATTTATTTTCTATATGTTAATATTGTTATAATTATGAATGATTTACTTACGTGAATTAATTTTAAAAATAAATTAAATATTTTTCCCTTACATGGGTTCTTTATGTTATAAAAAGTGAATGATTTTCATTTTAATGTACAATGAAACCCATTTTAATTCATTGGATAATTTTTTATGTGATATGTGAATGACTTTGAAGTGGTATCCATAAGTATGGATGATGATTGGTGGCATCCCATATCAACTTCCAATGCATTGGATAAAATTTTAAATCTCATGATATATGTATACATGGGAACAATCTAGTTGTTCAAAATCATGATTAAATGTGTTTGACTCTAGAAGGTGATATATACATGGGTAAAATAATGTTTTCACACAATCTTCAGATGAAGTTTTCAACCCATGAACATAATGTTTCCCTATAGTTATGTTTGAGTAATAGTTGGATGATCTTTGATAGTTTTATTCTTATTCTCAAGAAAATTTTATGCACTCAAGGATCGTGATTATTAAATCATGATACCACACTCTTTTGATTCATGTAATATTTTATTCCAATCCTAATTCCATGGATAATAATTTATTGCCTTTATTGTTATAAAATAATTATATATCTTGATTATACCCATATTTTTATATTATATTCACTAATGATATCTGATTGTAATCATCTATTCTTACACGTACATAGAATTCATCTCACCCATTTTTTATGTTTCCATTTTACAGGGTTTTGTAGAAAAGTAATATGTAATATTTTCCTAGAATATATTCTTGTGATGGAGATTTATGGGATATTTTAAAGTCCATTATGTGTTAAGAAGTTTCCTATATAGTGGAAAAAATTCATGTTATACAACGAACATGGGTTCTACTATTTAAATAATATTTATAACTCTCAAAACAATAAACCTAAAAGTATCTTATAGTGTGAATGTTATATTATTTGTGAAATTTCTTTGAATCAATAATGGTTATCAAAGATAGTATGAAATATATGTTTTTTATCACTATGACTAGGTGTGAGAGTTTTGGTGTCCACACACATATAAATAATAAAACGAAAAAAGAACCATTATCAAGGTTCACCCCTGATCACCCATCATAGAAATAAAAACTTATCATCAACCATATCAAAATATAAATCCAGAAATATACCAAGTAAAATTCATTAACTAGAAAAAAAATAAATGTGTAGTTTTCCATGCGAGTTTCTCATCAATGAATGTCACTATATAATGATCAAACAAGGCCTAAAAACTATTCATTAATTGAACGAGTAATAAAAAAACTCAAAAATAATTACATATTATTATAACATATCTAAAACATCTAAAAATTAAAAATTACCCTTTTCAGAAACCTATCATACCATTAAAACTCAATTAAGACATTGAAAATTTAAATTAAATAAAAAAATATTATAAAATCTCAAAATGAATTTATAAGTTCCATTTGGGAAATTTTTAAAAAACTTAGTTGGAATGGATGTTGAAATATAGATTAAGACTAATGTTAATGAAAATAAATACAGAACATTCAATTAAAAAATTGAAAACCTAAATTTCATATATGAAAAAATGTTATAACATTCAACAATATCATTATATATTTAAAATAATAATTTTAAATCTTAATAAATAATTTTTATATAAATTAAATTCTAATAAATGTGGAATCATTCGTAAAATAATTTCTCTAGAAGTGAGATATGATAATAAACCACAATAAATGACAACTCATAGAGAACCAACCCGAACCCTGAAAAATGAAATTCCCAAATAAAAAATTTGATCAAACATTTGCCTACCTCATAAAGACATGATTAATAAGGTAAAAATATATATATGGGAGGAAAATATGACATAAGTTTAATCGAAGGCATATACCATGATGAATCTAACTCAAACACGAGGAGGAAGTAAAAAATCACCATAGAAAATGAGAGGGAAGGGTGGTATTCTTTGGGGTTGGGGGAATTGAATCATATAATAATAAACCACATAAAATAATAAAATAATAATTGGAGGTAAAGTTAAAAAACATTAAAAAACTAGTTAAATAGAGTACATGTTTCATCCCCAATGGCTACAGCAAAGTGCCCCTTTCTTGGCACCCATGTTTCATTTCACTCCAGACTATAGTGTGTAGGATCCCTAAAATATTGGGATACTTTTTTTATTCCCATATTCCTTCATATAACATCTAGATGAATGATATATAGTCTATCACTCCCTTAAATATCACCATGATTATGTAGTATAGGGGTTTTTAAATGACCATTCCTTGTATGAAACACCATGGAATAGTGGAACCTACTATAGCATGGTTGACTGATAGGAGGGAGGCCGATGGAGTGACCTCCCTATGAAATGTCATGGATTACTGTAGTATAAAATCTAAAACATCATTTTCACAATAACACCAAAAAAATCTATAAGAACATGAAAATTGAGAAACATAATTTGAAATCCACGATTTAAATAAAATAATATGTAGAGAAATTTCTTGGTGTTACTATTCTCACCTTTATAAAACATTCTTATATCAAAAACCATTAATGGACATAGATGATCATTATAAAGGATAATATTTATACTCCATGGACATGGATTCATTTTCAAAACTATATAAAACCATGATTATCACTATGAAACATCATAAGAGTATAAATTGAATGAATCATAATCATTATTTTGAACTCAATTAATCTCCTAAATCACCTTAATGGACAAAACAAACAACAATATACTTCTTAATAAATGAAAATGACCACCAAGGCATCTAAGTTAGTTAATCAAAATATTCATGGCTATGCTTGCTATATGGTTCTCCCCACTATATTATAAATCCTATAAATTCATATCCTATATGGAAACTCATCCACACCCATAGAACTGACACACAATTAATAGAAATCACTAATATCACACTGAAATTCCAAACTATCAATAAATAATTTTAACTTTCCCCAATAAGGCACAAGATACAATGAGGTTAAACATTTACACTAAAAAGAATACTACCAATCACTATACCCTTAAATAATGGGAATGTTATAAAAAAATTATATTAATAACAAGAAATAATGAAGAATACATCAATAAATCACATAATCAATATTAGGTTCAACTAGTTACAACCAATAATCCTCTAAAGGTTTATATTTGGATCCACTCATTTTACAAAAAATTCCTTTTAAAAAACTTTGAAATTTTTTAAATTACAATAATCATGTTATTTCTTCCTTGATTTATAACAAGTGGGCTTCTTATGATCTAACATTCCACACTAATGGCACATTGATCTCCTTCCCCAGAATATGTCCTCAATGAAACACTAAAAGTATAGAAGATTCCATCACATTGGTTCTCCAACTCAGACTAATTCAACATTACAACAATCCTTCCTCAATTTCTTGGAATATAGGATGTTTTATTTAACTGAGGCACTCACGGTAAGGAAACCTCAATTCTAGTGACCTATATTACCACTTCAATATAAGAGGTTAAACTGGAATCCAAGAATCTAAAATAAATATCAGGATGAAGGACCCTTTAAAATTATCAGACATTTAAGGTGCCACAGAATGCCTACATTGGAATATAGGTAACTATGTTATAAAAATAATGAATGTACTCTAACATCAATTGATTACTTTGTTGAAGGAAACACCACTCCATTACCTTATCCACTTTCATATACATAGTGAAATACAACTTGATAAAAATTTACTCAAAACATTCCTATAAGAGGACCACTCATGGACTATATTAAAAATGGAATTACAACACGTATAACAAAGACCCTCAAGAATCGATTAAGAAAAAATTATGATGAGAGACATCAGGAGAACAAGAAAACTAAATATCTTTTCAATATGGAAGAATCATTCTTCTACTTCTCGAGGATCTGACTAACCATAAAAGAGAGGAGGAATGAACATTTAAAACTCTAGAATGAACTCTATGGTTTGATTGGTTAGATGGACACTTACAGAAATATAAAATTTTTATTACATTAAAAATCTATAGAGAATTTATGGCTGTGAACTATAAATAATATGAAAAGAGAAAACATAATATATATTCATCAAAAAAAATTATACCCAACTATATGTAAACCATTAACAAAATAATACTCTAAAAAATTAAATCACAACCACTTATATAACACACTGACCTGAGTTACCAAATGTCAGTGCATTATTATATAACATTGGCATGATAACAATGGATCAAATCCCGAAATACTGATCAGTTTTATAGCCTTGGAAGTACTAGATATGAACATAAGTTTTACATTACATTATGAAATAAAAAACAACAACATTGTGTCTCCTTTTAACACATTCATCTCCCTTAGACTATCCCTTCGGGTCATTAATTATATACATCTACACAACTTGGGGAAAATAATACATACAAAGGGGTGAGCTCAGGTGCTCTATAAGGATAACAATATTGTGGAAACATTCATAGATATGAATAATAATTTATGGAAATGTATAAGACTAAAACAAAAAACTATTAAAAATAAACATCTACATAATATGGAAATGATAAATCAAATAATTCCATATACATATTCGCATGGATATTCTACTAGTTGAATAATCACATTTAATATCAATATCCATTTTCATAATGATAGAATGCATAATGTCGGGCATCATAAGCACATAGTCAAGGCCTCATGCCATGACTAAAAATAATATTATTTCGAGGACATGTGGCAAGACAATAGTCTGTCAAATGAGACCTACCGATCCATCAAGGAGCTATAGCGGGATCCACTTGTCACTTACTAAGTCCAATTGATTCCTCATATGAAAAGGATAAAACATAACATAAACATTCGTATTAAAACTAGCATTCGAAATGGTAATATATTAACCATAAACCATGAATGGTAAAAAAATAACAAATCCAGAGTCAAACATATCATAATACCTTCAATACAATATGAAATACCTGTATAATAATAAATCAATTTCAAACTATCGTAAAAATATTTCAAAGGATGTAGACATAGATGAAATAAAAACTATTTGAGAGAAATATATCCTTCTATTATGAAATGATTTTGAATTAAGATAATTATAAAAGAAAAAATTTATTTTGAAAATATTCTTATAAGATTATATGGGAATCGTTGAAGGCATTATAATGGTGGAAAATAGCGGCACAGACCGTATAAGTTAAAAAACATTCTTTTATTAATTTTGTTGAAATGGTCATAAAGGACCTTGTTTGGAAAACGACTGAAAGATTACTTTATAAAAATTTCATAAAAAGATAAACAAGGGTATAAATGACTTTAACCCATAGTCTAGGAAATTATAAAAATGTTTTGAATAAAATTTTTAATAAACAAGGATGTGGATAATAATGAGGTCTCAGTAGATACTCACGTATAAGCCACCTCAGATAATGAATAGAATGTAGAATTAACCCATGCCTTAAACTTTTACTTAGTATAGGGTACATTAACCTAAGGAATAATAGTTAAATAATTGTTATAAAATTATTCAAGAACCAAATACATAAATAAAATATCATATATGATCTTTTAATATTTCACTATTAATAATATCTCAGTAGTATCATTGTATTGGGTTTCAACTAATTCGTTTTTCATTATATGTTTTTTAGGTAAGTCTTATTTTTTATGGAATTGATGTTTTTTATTCATATATAGAATGATAGTAATTGTTTATACATTAATTTTTATCATAAAATTAAAATTATTCATGAATTATTACGGGGATGATTGAATCTCATCTTATTCATGAAGACAGTAATCCATACATATGCACATGAGACAATATCATTCTATTAATGGTTATATCAAATGTAATTAGATGTAATATCATATATAAAGAATAATTAACAAATTAAATTTATTATTTATATCAATTATACTCATAATTATAGAAATCCAAATAATGAAGTGTTGAATAAAACACTACACCATGACATGGAGATGGTAAGTTGTACGTATGCACGTATGGTGACATTTTCATTCATAGGATCGATAAAATAATTAATATTTTTGTACCATATTTAAAATAATTTCACAGTATGTATAAGGTTCTATATTTTTTATTTTGGTATAAAAACAAAAATGTAATAGGATGTGGAAGAAAAAATGAACTTTGAAAGTGTTGATGAAATTATTACCTCTCCTTCGGGTGCATCTTTTTGATTTGATCAAAAGGGCTCCAATGGTTTTTTTTAGATCAAATTAAGGCCTCTAGGATATGATCGGGTTGTTGGGAAGAAACTTTTTCAGCTTTTGGCCTAGAAAAATGGCTATGGAGGTGTGATTTTGAGGTAAGGGGAAGTACCCTTTTATAAGAGAGGTGATAGTCATTTTAGGAAAAGATTGAAATATTAATTTATTATACAATAATATTCTATTTATAATGGCTCAAAAAGGATTTATTTTGAGAAAAAGGTGTTCTTGGGTCGAAAAAATCTCAACAAATAGGTTTTAGACATTTTTAGGTCAAAATATTAACCTTATATTTTATATTTAACTCTAAGTTAAATAGTTTATCTTTTACCATGTATTCTGGTAATATTATAATAACGGGTTAATAAAAATACTATAAAAATCCAATCGAACCCCAAGTGGTTATATAATGACATATATATCATTATATGTGTCCTTTACATATCCTTATATTTTTAGAAATATTTTATCAATTTATAATATAATATTTGTTTTAAACACTCATTTATGTCAATTTTGACACTATTTAGTATTTGGTTTTTGTGAAAGTCAAAAAAAATTATTACTTCAAACAAAATAAATTAAATCAATCCCAACATGTCATATTAAACCATAAAATTACTGTAATAAATGAAAAGTCTCATTTTACATTTATTTGGATATTTATAATATCAATTATTTTAATCATTCATTAATAAGGTTTTTACTGCATCATCATTGTGTCATAAATATACATAATTATATAATGTGTGAAAATTATAAATAAAATATCATTGTATAGGAAATAATTTTATATTTATAATAAATATTTATGGTCGAATTTATCTTATTTATTACACTATATTAAAAATTATTTCATTATTAAACTTCGAATTTAAAATTTTTAACTCTTCATCGAATAAAATAATTATAAATGTCTTAATCTAATCCAAGTTGACAAAAAGGATCATTTTGTATTCCTAAGGTTGATATGGGTTGAAATAACCTTAACCAAAATAATTAGGACATGTGTCCGGGCAATTATATTATCATTTTTACCATTAATTAAACTATTTAATTTTAACCGTGGTAAATAAAATTCAAAAGTTACTATTTAGCAAAAATTATTTTCACCGTTTTGTACAAGATTTTACTTAATTAAATCAAATTTTTGTATTAGATTTTTGAAATTTAATTCAAAAAATTGGTAAAATTATGTTTTCTATGAATTTGCAAATGTGCTATGAAATTGGGTGAAAGACATTAAAATGTTCAATAAAATTATATATATCTAATATTATTATAAAAGGACTTTATTGAATTAAATTTAAAGTATAAAGGTATTATGTATTTATTTTTACCGAAAATAAATTTAAATAAAACAAATAATTATTTAAATAACAATTCAGGTTTAAACAATAAAGTCGTGTTTCCACTATTAATAAAAAATTGATAGTTTTCAGAAAAATACAAGAAATTCCCCCTAAGATAATTTTGATATTCCAAATCTAAAAATGATGTCCATTGTGAAAAATAAAAAACATAAAATTTAAAAAAGGGGGTATTGCTATTCATAACGGCTTGTTTGATTGGTTGTGGTGTGTTAGAACTCAATGTTGTGTACAACGCAAATTATTTTATTATTCAAAGAGAAGCGTACCATGAAATAATGGGGTGTAACATTCTTCCCTCTATAAAATAATTTTATCCTCGAAATTTCTAGAATATTATGGCATAAAATGATTCAGGTGGTTCTTCATCATAAGTTCCATAGGTTCCCACATTGCCTCATTCTTCTTATGGTTTCCCCATAGATCTTTTACTAGTTGAGTCGTCTGGTTTTCCAACACTTGTTCTCTATTATCAAAAAACATGACATGCTCTTCAAAGTATGACATATCAAGTTCCAGTTTAGTTTTTTCATAGGTTTGAACATGCTATGGGTCAGGCCGGTATTTGCTCAACAGTGATACTTAGAACACATCATGAACATTGAAGATACATCGAGGCATTCCGAAATGGTAATCTATAACTCCAATTCATTCTAGAATTTCAAAATTTCTGATTTACGTGGGACTTAATTAACCCTTCTTACTGAATCATACAACACCCTTCCATAGTGATACCTTTAAGAAAACCTGATAACCTACTTGAAATTCCAAATCCTTCCATTAGTTATCGGCATATATATTTTTCTTATATAGAGCTTCTTTGATGTGGGTTTCAATAATATTCAGCTCTTTCGTCATTTCCTCATCAATTTCTTGTCCTACAAGTTTTCTTTCAACAACATTGTCCCAAAAAGTTGTTGTATGACATCTCTTTCTATATAATGCTTTATATGGTGTCATATGAATAGTTGAATGAAAGCTATTTTTATAGGAAAATTCTAGAAAAGGAATATACTAATCCCACATAACTTTAAAGTCAAGTGAGAATGTTATCTACATGTCTTATATGGTTTTTATAGTCCATCAGTTTGAGGGTGGTAGGAAGATCTCAAAAACGGTCCGTATCTAGGGCCTTCTTAAGACTTTTCTAGAATCATTATTTACAACGGGGATCACGATTAGAAACAATCGATACAGGTAATCAATGAAGTCATAAAACATCATTAATATATAGTCATGATAAACATTCACATGGTAAATCTTTTCTTATTTAATGAAAATGTGCTGACATGGTAAGATGATCAACAATGACCTGTATTGTATCATTCCTTCTATGATTATTTGGTTCCCACTAAAAATTTCTACCGTAATATCATCCCATTTACACTCAGGTATGGGAAGAGGTTGCATTACTCATCTAGGATTTTGTCTTTCTGCCTTTACTGGTTGAAAAAGAATACATCTGGACAGATAATCAGAAATATCTCTGTTTATGTTGTCCCACCAAAAATGTTCCTTAAAATCTCGATACATCTTAGTTATACCAGGGAGTATAGAGAAATTGGAGCTATGAGAATCATCCACCATTTCTCATTTTAGATTACGTATATTGGGAACACATTGTCTCTTCCAAAATTTCAAAATTCCATCATCATATACGAAGCCAATCAATATCCCATCCTTCACAGCTTTAATTTTCATTTAAAAATATTCATCATCAATATGATAACTTTTATCATGGAAACCATTTGATAATGTATTTATGGTTCAACTTCCATGATTATTACCATATCCATATTTATTATATCATTGTATATAAGATCAAATTTAGTTCTCATCTTGTTCCAAACTCCATAATCCTTTCTTCTCAAAGTATATTCCACCTTATTTTTCTTCCCCGTGTGGTAGTGTATAGTGAAGTCAAAATCCTTGAGTAGTTCAACCCATTATAGTTTCCTCATTTAGAGTTCTTTTTGTGAGAAAATATTCTTCAAACTCTTGTGATCAGTATATATCACACATTTTTTACAAAATATATAGTTTCTCCATATCTTCAGAGAAATGATTACATGTTCTAATTCAAGATCATGAGTGGGATAAACTGGTTCCTCAATGTTTAGTTGTCGGGATGCATAGACAATAACTCTATCATTATACAAAATTACACACCCAAGTCTATTCTTTGTAGCATCACTATAAGTAACAATCCAATCATTCCCTAATAGTAGATTCAAAATAAGATCATTGACTAATCATCTCTTTAATTTTTCAAAACATTATTCACACTCTTATGTGAAAACAAATTAACCCCTTTACATGTGAGCTTGGTTAATGGGTTACCCAATAGGTAAAGATTATGGATTAAATGTCAATAATAACCTACTAAACCGATTATACTGTGTTCCTCAGTTATGCACTTCGGTTTTGGCCATTCTTGTATTGCTCATGTCTTAGAAGGAACAACAGAGATTCCCTCCTTAGATACAATATGACCATGAAAAGAAACCTCATAAATCCAGAATTCACACATGCTCATCATCTTATATAATTCATTTCTTCTAAGTGTCTTTAGAATAGTTCGCAAGTTATTTTCATGATCTTAGTATCTTTTGGAGTATAACAAGATATAAGAAATAAATACCACTAAAAAGTCATCAAAGTATTTTTTGGTAACTATATTAATTAGATCTTTGAATAATGTGGGTTCATTAGTTGGTCCAAATGGTATTACCTTAAAATCGTAATGCCCATACCTATTAGGAATTTTTGTCTCTGGAATTTCGTCCTTATTCACACACAACTGATGATATCTAGATCGAAGATCAATTTTGGAAAAATATTTATCTCCATGATGGAGATCTAATAAATCATCAATGTGAGGTTAGGGGTACTTTTTCTTTATTGTTATAGCATTGATCTCCCTATTTTCAATGCACGACCTCATAGATCCATCTTTCTTCATAAAATAAGAACATTGGCTCCCCATGCTGAAAAACTAGGGCTAATAAATCCTTCATTAAAAAACTTCCCTAGTTATTTCATTAGATCCACTAATTCTATAGATTACATTCTATAAGGGGTCTTCTATATGGGCCTTGATCCATGAATTAAATCAATAGAAAATTGAATTTGTCATTCTAGAGGATGTCTAGGTAATTCTCTAGAAACACATCAATGTATTACAGTACAATAGGTACATCCCATATTTGAACATTCATTTCTAGACCAATATTTATTTCATTATCTTCCTCCCTAATAAAAGAATTTATTAGATCTACTCTGGGTGGATCTAGATAAGAATCAGATGGTGACATTTCTTCTCTAAAGACAACGTACTCCTTATCATCATAGAAATTTCTATCCTCTTTCTTCTTAGAATAAATTTTTTCATCATAGTCTGAATGCCAATCTATACAGAGGATTATATCAAATTAAATCATGGGTATGACGAGGAGATCAGAAATTAATGAAAATTTATAGGTCCTAATGGGAACTGGTTCACAAAACATTATTACAATGATACATCCCCTATGAGTTCTGACTGAAATTTCCCTTACTAAATCAAATTAGAAATATCTGACTTATGTAGAAAACTAGGAAGATATGAAACAATATGATCATCCAGAGTCAAATAAATCATGTGCTAAATTTGAGGAAACCATTAAATTACCTGCCACCATGTCATTCAGAGCTTCAACCTCAGTAGTAAAGATTACATATGCTAGTCCTTCCCCCTTTTACTTTTATACAATTAGTTTCCTGGGATCTTAGGACATTCATTTTTATAATTCCCAATTTCTCTAAAATATTTGCATTAAAAATTGATAGCCTCTTTCTTTCCCTTGTAATCACGAGCTTGGGGGCCTTTTTCACTACACTTGTAAAACACTCCCATTCACTTCAAGTGAGTACAAGGTTGTTTCTTCCCACATTTACTACTAGATGAAAATTCAACATTTCCTTTCATCCCCTAATTTCCATTTTCATATTTTTAAGATGGTCTACTCTTCTCTTTCTTTTCATTAAAGTTGTAAGAATTAGAGAATTCATTTTCTGTATTGATAGAACAGTAGAAAATATCTTTATATGATGAGTAGGATTGTGAGACTAATTATTGTTGGAGGAATGTTTGAACCCATAATGTAATTGATCAATATAACTCATTGGGATACATATATAATATGTTTCAGGCCTTATTAACAATGTAATGTTAGACTCACACATTGCGATATTCTCAACCTCATTTTTCCTCATACTCATAAATTGTCTTTCCATATCCGCTATATGGTCACCAGGAATGTATTTTTCTTTGAAAATATCTTTAAACTCCCTCCATTAAATATTGGGTAATTATTCATCCACCTCTGTAATTTGAATTAATGACCACCACTGATATTCATCTCACATGAGGTGATAAACTGCCATGAAATATTTCCCCTTTCACTACTCCCCAATGCATGGAATATTTTCTCTAAGGAACATATCCATTGATCAAATAAAAATGGATTAGTATTCCTAGGGAATGTTGGTTTCTATTTACAAATGAAGCGGTCTAAAATTGATCCTCCACGTTATGGATTAGGGTTCTCCATACGGGTGAGGTTACTATTCATAACCAGAGTGAGTTGTCCTAGTATGGTAATAATTTATTCAGCACTAGTTACATCACCAACGCAACTATAATTCACTTGAGTAGGATTCAAATCCATACATGGATTACATGTGTTGATATGTTTCCCATTCCTTCTACTAGGTGCTATTTCTAAACAATGGCATACAATAGATTTGATTTTGAATTGCAATACATAATTACAAACTAGTAAAATACCTAACATAAAATGAACAGTTTATGCATATAATCCATAATCATAAAAAGGTTTTTTAGGAGGTATTTATTCATAATTTATTCATAATTTCTTGTAAAGAAAAGGTGAATTATCCTATGTATATCCACCGGGAGTGTCGTAACCAAGAGTGCAGCAAGGCCCATTGTTATGTACCAGGATACACCGAGTCAAACTAGAAACTCCTTTTCAGATTTTTCACTCCTTGGTATCTATGTGCCAAAGCTGCCTCTACCTACTCGTATCCAGACAGGGATGTATTGATTGGAAAGCTCACAAAATCATTACATTACTAAAATTATAGGAAGTCTTTCTATACTAATCGTCAATGTCTATCTTAGGGTAATATTCTCTAATCAGAGTAATTTTTTAAATCTAGTTTCCAAGGTTCGTACTAAACCTCCTCGGATACCAACTGTAAAGACCTGACCCTGGTTATCCATAGTCAGTGAATTATTACATAAAATTGGCATGATCACAAGGGATCAAATCCAAAATGACCGATCATGTTAGTATCCTTGGAAGTACTATATAAAAAACATAAGTTTTATATTGCATTCTGAAATAAAAAAAACAACAAAATTATGTCTCATTTTATCACATTTATATGCCTTAGACTATCCTAGAAGGTTATTAAGAATATACTTCTTCACATCCAGGAAAAAATAAAACATAGAAATGGCTGAGCTCAGGTTCTAATTAAGGATAAATATGTAGCAGAATATTTCATAAATAATAATAATCTTTTAAGGTAATGTATAAGACTAAAACACAAGTCTTTTAAACATAATCTTCATCTTAACATGGAAATGATAAATCAACTAATTCCATTTACTAATTCACATGGATATTCAACTAGTACAATAATCACAAGCAATATCAATATCCAATTTCAAAACGATGAAATCCATATTGCCGGACAACATATCTACATTTTCAAGGCCTAATGCCAAGACTAAAAATAAGATTTTTTCAAGGTCTTATTCCAAGACACTAGTTTGTCTCATTATACCTACTAATGCGTCAATGAGCTATATCAGGCTACACCCATCACTTACTACGTCTAATACATACATCAAATGAAAAGGTTGAAACATAACCTAAATATTCATATTAAAACTATCATTCAAATTGTTAAAATTTTAACCATAAACCATAAACTATATAAAAATAACATATCCATTGTCAAATATATACAATCCCATCAATTGAATATGGAATATTAAATCATAATAAATCCACTTTAAACAAGTGTAAAATATATTAATGAATTTTGAAATAGATTAAATCAAAAAAATTTGAGTGAAATATATCTTTCTATTTTTAGGTTATTTAAATGTCACATTATTATAAAATAAAACATTTATTTGGAAAATATTCTTATAAGCTTGTAAGTGATGCTTCGAAGGTGTTATAGCTGAAGAAAATAGCCGCACTCACCGTATATGTTAAACAAATATTCTTTCTTTAATGTTGTCGAAAAGGCCACACATGACCTTGTTAGGAAAATGAGGGAAATATTAAATTATAAACATTTTATAAAAAGTAAAAATATAGGTATAAATGAATTTAAACCATAGTATATGAAATATTAAAAATGTTTCGATGTACATTTTTATGAAACACGGATGTCGCTGATAAATAGGTCCCAGTAGATAATCACGTATAAATAACCTTGGATAATGAAGAGATTGTAGAATTAACCCTTACCGTGAACATTTCCTTAGTAGAGGTTACTTCAACCTACTTTATAATAGTAAAATAATTGTTATTAAATTATTCAATAACCACATACATAAATATGATATCATATATGATCTTCTAAAATTGTTTTGTTAATAATATTTTAATAGTACTATCATTTTGGGTGTTAACAGATTCATTTTACTTTATATGTTTTATTATGTAATTCATCTTTCTAGGGATATGATTTATTTTATCCATATAAAGAATTATATTAAGTTCTTAAACATTATTTTTAATTTTAATATGAAAATTAATCTTGAATGATTTCGATAGTGAATGAATCTCATAGCATTTGTGGAGACGGTAATTCGTACGTACGCACGACAAACAATATCATTCTATTGATGGTGAAATCATCCGTAATTGGAAGATACATCATATATTAAAAATTATTACCATATTAAATTTATAATTTATATCAATTATACTCATTATTTGATCCATTAAAATAATTAAGTGTTGAATAAAAAACTTAACCATGACGTGGAGATGGTAAGCTCTAAGTACGCACATATGGTGACTTTATCAATAATTGGATGCGCTGAATAATGAATATGGTTGTTCCATATTTATAATAACTTCATAGTATGTATAAGGTACTGGATTTATTATTTTTCTTTCGAAACAACAAAGAATGAGGAAGTGGAAGAAGAAAAGAACATTGAAATGGGTGATATGATTATTACCACTTCTTCGGGTGCTTCCTTTTGTTTTGATCAAAAGGGATACTTAGGTTGGATTTATCAACAATGTAATGCTCCTATTATTATTCGATCGTTTTTGGGAAGATATTTCAGTCGGGTTTGGCCAATAGAAATGGATTTGGATGTGTGATTTTTAGTGAAGCGGAAGTACCATTCTATAAGATAGGTGAGGGTCAATTTTGGAAAAGCTTGAAATATTAATTTATTATAAAATCATATTCAGTTTATAATGGATCCAAAATGATTAATTTAGAAGATAAGGTGGTTTAGTGTCGAACACCTCTCATCCAATATGTTTTAGACAGGTTCAGGTCACCATATTAATATTTTATTTTATATATAACTCTTAGTTAAATAGTTTAATTTTTTCCATGAATTCTTGTATTATTATAATAAATGGTTAATAAAAATGGTATAAAAAGACAAGAGAACCCAAAGTGGTTCATTATTTAAATATCAATAACTATATGAGTCCTTTGGAAAAAACTTATATATTTAGAAATATTATATCAATTAATAATATAATATTTGTTTTAAAAACTCATTTATGTCAAATTTGACACTATTTAGTATTGATTTTTTGTGACAGCCAAAGAAACATGATTACTTCGAAAAAAATAAATTTAATCATTCATAAATGTCATATTAACTTATAAAATTAGTGTAATGCATCAAAAGCCTCATTTACATTTATTGAGATATTTATAATATCATTTATTTTAATCCTTCTTTAATAAGGTAATTACTGCATCATCATTGTGTCATAAATAAATTTAATTATTAAATATCTAAAAATTACAAATAAAATACCATTATGTAGGAAATAATTTTATATTTATAATGAATATTTATAGTCAAATTTAAGTTATGTGTAACCTTATATTAAAAATCATGTAGTTATTAAACATTGAATATAAAACTTTTAACTCTTCTTTAAATAAAATAATAATAAATGTCTTAATCTAATCCAAGTGGGCCAAAAGGATCATATATTATTCCTAAGGATGATTTTGGTTTAAATACACTTATCCAGTTGAATTAAGACATGTGATAGGGTAATTATGATATCATTTTTACCTTTAATTACAATATTTATTTTTAACCATGGTAAATAAAAATCAAAAGTTACTATTCACCAAAAAAATATTTCCATCCTATTGAACCACATTTTGCTTACCAATATCAACTATGTCTCTTGGATTTTTGAAATTCAATTAAGAGAAGAAGTAAAATTATGTTTTATGCAAATTTGAAAATGTGTCTAGAAGGTTGGTAAAAGTGGTTAAAATGTCCAATAAAATACTATATATCTAATCATATTATAAAATGAATCCAATGAATACAATTGAACAGAAATATGTATTATGTATCTATTTTGACCAAAAATATATTAAAAAAAGTAATTATTTAAATAATAAGTCATTTTTAAACAATTACAAAATGTTTTTCACTATCCATCAAAAATTTAATGTTTTCATAAAAAATACTAAAAATTCACCCAATGCTAAATTTGATATTCCAAAGCCAAAAATGAATTCTATTTTGAAAATTAAAATATATAAAATTTCAAAAAGTGGGTATTACTATTCATAATGGCTAGTTTGATTGGTCATGGTGGGTTGGAACTCGAAGTTGCATACAACACACTTTATTGTAGTATTCACATATAAGAGTAATGTGGATGATTGGGGTGTTACAACTTAAACCATGTTAAGAGTTCATATTTCAAACTGTTTCAAATATCATATCTGGATTTTTTCAATCATAAATCATCACATAGAAATCATTTGAAATTTTCCAAAAAAAACATTATTAAGGTAATTTACCCATTTCAAAAAATTGATCTCATTTCATAATCATCTTATAAAATATATCCAAAAATATCTATTCTTAAAAATTTAATTGTAAAACTAAAAAAAATCATGGAACCTCCTTTTTAATTTTCAAAACCCTAAATCCTTTATTTTAAAATCCAATTTTTATAATTTCAAATACCAAATTCACATCACCCCATTTTAAATGATTATCTAATAATTTTAAAATTTAATGAAACCATTTTCCCATCCAAACACATCGTCAAATGATCATTATAATAAATGAAAATAACTTAATACACCACAAAACAGAAAAATTTAGTAAGAGGAGCTGATATCCTTGTAGGACCCGACTATATGGTTTTATAGACCATTATTTATTCTTACAACTTCCTAGGAGAGTTATATGAAATCATGTATTTTGGTTGCACAGGGATTTCTAGACAATGTAATCTCATTATGTTCCACCAACTAAAATCTTATTTCAATCCCCCAAGTCTGAGGTGTCCATTACACAATCTGAAGATCGCCAAAATAATTTATAAAACCATTAAAAACAAATTAAATAAAGAAAATGAAAATGAATATTTCTAATAATCAATGGCTCACTACCAAAAACTCATATAATATTTTAAAAAGAATAACCATCAATATTTACTATAATAATCCAGAACTGAATAGAAGAGACTGTAATTTCATGAATTATAAGCCAAAGTCCCATAATGAAACAAGGTTCAATATTAAAATATTTTATCAAACATATATTCCAAAATAATTCTCATATTTAGAAAACATTATCTTTAATCTACCATTACTGTCCAAATAAAAAGGGGTGTTTAGAAACCTAGGTCCTCTTAATTAAATGGAATATGAAACCATTTTTTGTGAACCAGTCCTTTCCACCCATTAAAAGAGCACACATTATGGGCCATCTCAGACCATAGAGGCTTTCCCAATCCAAAAAATATGGTGACAAGTTCCAATGGAAGAAGAATATTACTAAATGAAATTATTTCACTCAATATTCATAATTATAACACATCAAATTTTTATATAAAATAGCCCATGAATCCTCCATAGGATGCACATCCATGAAAAAATTCAAATAAAACGATTAACAAATAATTAAAACAAAAAAATTAATAAAAGGCACATAATATTATATAGAATTATAATATATAAAAACTAAGACTGAATTTGATACAAGAGGGGATGAATTGGATGATATAATAGTACTAAAAAAATTAAACCAAACCCCAATCCAATCTCCACATGAATCTCCAAATCACCAACCACATTCAATACTGCATGTTCTCCATGAGCTAAAATATGTTAAACCTTTTGTTAAAATATAAATAGGCTTGGTAATGAATCTAAATAGGCATACCAAAACCACACCCCATGACAAATATTTAAATAGAAAAACCATTTCATGCTCATTTTAAATACAATTTAGAAACATATATTTTATCTTATAATTTAAAATCTAATAATAGATAGTTTTCCTTTTTTTCTTTAATAAAAAATAGTTCTTTTTAAAAAAATTATTATAAATATTTTCAAAAACATTCAAGAACATTTTATCATCACATTCAAAGAGCGATACCCTACACTTTTAAATAAGAAGAACAAATAGAAATGATAATAATAATAATAATAATGAACAATGTAATATAAGAGAAATATAAAAAATAGTCTATGAACTCTAACAAATGTAAATTAAACATATACCATATAATATATCCATGTACATGTTACCATTGGATCCTTAGATCTCAGGGAAAATTTATAACATTTCTCAACATGATTTATTAGAATTTGTGTACTTGAGGAAATAAAACATCCCTAATACACATTTTTCCTACGTAGCCCAAATAAGGGGGGAAATCCAAAATAGGTCTAACACCATAATAATGGTCACAATATGGAGTGTAATACAAAACCAAATAAAACATGTTCTCTTGTAAGTTCCACTGGAATCTCCGAGTTTCCTGTGATGTATAAATTAATAATGATAGAATTCATGTAATAAAAAATAATTGAATAAATATAAGTATATACATATATTTTATTATATAAAATTTTCCATTAATAATGCCTCTCCACAAAACATTATTCACGGAGAACCCTTTATCATCAATCATATACAAAAAATAATTTTTCCTTGTACTATAGAATTTTTCATTATTTTAAAAACAAATAAGAAAATGGTAATGTTAAAAATGAAATTTTTTTTCAAGAAAACATTATTTATAGAGTACCAACATGGAAATAGAATTATTATTTTAAGGCATGAAATTTGAAAACAAACATTTAAAACTAATTACATAACATTGGAAAATATCCAAAACATTCTTGTAATTTCGAATAATCCATTTCTAGATCCAAACACGTAGTCAAAACTTGATTAAGCCTTTTTAAAATTAATTTGAAGATTTTAAAATCATTAAAAATATCAAAATATCATTAAAACATCCATTAGGATATTTTTCCAAACAATCAGTTATCTTGGATGTTAAAATATTTGGGAATACAGGTATAAATAAATAAATAATTAAATTAATATGAAGAATATGTAAATACATAATTTTTATTTATGAACATCCATAATCACATTCAATTCAGTCTTTATATACATAAATAAATAATTTTAGGAATAATAAATTATATTTGAATAAATTAAAGGCCAATATATAAGAAATAATAACTAAAATCATAGATTTTGAATTTTGAATTGATAATTCACCACATGATAGAAAGGATGACCCCTAAACAATAAAATAACACATTTATATAAATAATCCATCAAAAAAAATTTGAATCCCAAACTATCATAGGTCACTAATACTATATTAGGATGGGAAATAAGAGATAAACAGATTAAAAAGTGGAATGAAGATGATTCAAAGGGAAATACCTTGAAGGTTCAGACTCAGCCAAGATGAAGAATAACGAAATCGCCAAAGAGATGAATAGGACAAAATTGGTGAATGACTATGTGTTAAATGCATTGAATGATAGTGAAATAGGATCCAAAAAACACTTAAATTAGGAGAGGTCATGGGGGACAAAGCACCATTAAAGAACGGTGCATAAACAGACCACATCACTACCCTAATGAATATAGACCAGTTCCTCCTACCTAGGAATCCCTACGGCAAGGACCTCTATGTTGTAGAGTCGAGGTGCCCTGAATGTAAGGGCCATCAATATAGACCACAAGAATTTCACGACATAGATATATGGTTGTGAAATTTTCCACAAGTCAAAAAAAATTCCACCCCTATATTGTATCCTAAGCGATTTAATGTAGACTTCCCCCCCCCCCACCACCATGCTGTAGTCAAACCTATTGCATCATTGTCAACCGGTTAGAGGGTGGCCTATGTAATGGCCTCTATTGGACACATCAAGGAATACCTAGTATATTTTTTGGCCTACTACAGTCTGTAGTCTAGAACATATATTCTCCCTAATTAGACAAAAAACAACAAAAAGGCCATGTAACAATTATAAAATGTATTAGAAATCAATAATTTAAATAAAATAGTAGGAAATGTGAGGTCAACGTGTAACAAATATTTTACCCATATTTCTAAAAATTATTTGTGATAGAAGAAATCGATAACAAATAATCATGTTTCTATACTATTTACGATGAACCACCAAATCAATCACATATATTACTTATTTTCAATGGGAGTTTTTTGTGAAATTAAAAATTTTCAAAACATGAACCCATTATAAATAATTTGTCTACCTTATCACAAAATTATTCATGATGGATTCCCTCGACAAAAATTAAACCAAAAAATATACACATTTTGATTGACTAAACAATCCACTACAAATATTTTTTATTCAAAATGGCATAGACACCCTATTATAAATATGTCTTTCATGGCAATGATATTTGCAATGGAAGGGTGAATACCATCTCTAATAACATTTTCCATCTAGCATGAATTCAATTTCACTGAAAATATTTAATGAATATTTTTGACCTATTACAGATATACATTATGAATAAATTCTCCATGTCATTAATATTATTCTGTAGAAAAAATAGTAGTTCATGATTACTATTTGTAATAGAATTATAATACCTCCCAAATGAGCCATCAGAATAAACTAAAATTTCATAGTGTCAATGTAATGTTATTATACATATATCTCTGTGTGTGTTATATATATATAGTAATTAATTTTAGTTATATGATTTAAATTTTTTACATGTTAGTTAAAAATATTAATATTATATGAATTGGGATGGTTATATATACACATGTATGTGTTGCACAGACACATATGCTTGAGTTGTTTAGACATTTTTGTATAAAGAAAAAATTTATAAATGAATATTGATTTCCATATTTAGAAATTACTATTTGAAAAAAATGTAACATAATATCATCCAATAAATTTATAATATTAACTTATATTCAAAATTTTATATATTTTATAATTATGATGTTAAATATATTATTAATACTATAATTATTAATTAATAATTGTATTTTTTAAATCAATAATGAATAATTAAAGCCATATTAATTTTAAGTATATATTTATATTTAAATATAATTATACAATTATATTATTTAGGTTATATTCTAAATTTATATTTATTCAAAGAAATAAATATTAATATTTTATAATTTTAAACTAAATTTAATAATTAATTTTATAATTTTATAAAATCAATATTGTATAAATATATATAATTAGTAATTAGAATATATTGATATTCTATAAATTATAAATATATATAAAATAAGAATAAAATAATTTTTAGTTCTTCATTTAAGGTTTATTTCCAGGAAATATCATCCTTGGATTTGGAGACCAATCATATGGATAGAAATTAATATTAAAATGTAAAAGGTACATAATGAAATATGGCTCAAAAATTGACATAAAATCCCACATAATGGTAAGATAAGTAGAAAATCAAACCCAGTGAGACCCCCTAGATCCCAATTTCCTAGGATGTATGCCTCTTCCTTTTGGATGTCGGCCCCTGTGCCAAGATTTGTACACCTCTTTCATATCCTTAATGGATTAATGAGATGTGTATTCTAATGTAAAATAAGATGAGATCCCTTGTAAGGAACAACGCTTGAACATCCATGATATTGGTTGACAAAAATCATTTGTTTGAACCCTTTTCTATACATTACATTTTTAATAAAGGAACAAAATATTTTTCTCTAGACTATCCATTACTATATCATTATTTATAAATTTATATAATTTATAATATTTCGTAAAAAATTAATACACATTTATAAAATTTATAGTATTTCTTAAAAAAATTAGTCACATGGAAATATAATTATTTACTATTAATATTTTTTATATAAATATTAATATATAAAAATAATTATTATTATTTAATTGGTTTTTTACATTGGGATTTAACTTGTTTTATATATACATATGATTATTTTTAATAAAATTACACATTTAAGAAATTAATGACATGTTATAAGTAACATTTATTCATTTATATAAATAATGTCAATTTAATTATAATTAATAATTTTAAATTCATTTTAAAATTAATTATATTTTTTACATACAATAAATAAAATATATTCATATACCTAATATGTTTTAGAAAAAATTCATCTTAATGGGGTTTTGGGGATGATTGTTTTTGATGACCACATTTTTTGTTGATGAGAAAGGTCATTTGTCAATGGATCACATGGAGTGTGAATGTATCCAAGGATCACATGTAGTGAAAATATCCCAAAGTATCACACGGACAAAAAATATTCAAAAGTATGACGTGAAAGTGTATCATATTTAAAGTATCAAACTAAGAAAGTAAAGCCTAACGGATCACATGGAGTGTGTATGTTTAGGAATGGAATACATGTCTCATAGTCATTTAGAATCATGGAGTGACTGGAATTGTTAAGATTGTGAGATCTAAAGGAGATCATGCAAAGTGAATGAAAAAATATAGTTGTCCAAGATGGATGGCTCTCTCAATTTTATATGTCAAAACTAATAACAATAAGGAGTTAGGAAAAGTGCAAGAAAAATGATAGTCTGTAAATGATGAATTCATTTTGCATTCACAAGAAATAACACGATCACATGATTGTCAATGCGTCTCAGGAATTATCCATGTGAAGCATGTAAGGGAATGTTTTTGACCAAGGAATAATGTATTGTGACATACAACAGGTAAAATAGGTATATATTCATGAGTCATCCCTTGGGTTATATTCCATGACTACCCCAAATCATCCTTCCATAGGCCAAGGGTTGGTGACTAGCATCGATAAGGCAAAAACTAAAAAATGGAAAGGAATTGCCTCTAAACCTATACACACACAGATAGGGCACACTGCATACAAGTAAAATACAATGAAGAAGGTAATGTAGTCCCCCTGATAAAAACCACCACTGAGTTTAAAGTATGTACCTTACGTAAAGGGGATAGTATACATGCCCATCTAGAAATAATGTAATGAAAAAAGGTTAAACAATGCTCTGGAGGACGTCCCCTTCCGGAAGGGTAGGTAAAACTCGTCGTATATTGTCTCTGCCACTCCTCATGTCTATAAAACACCCCATACCACCGTCTATCGCTATATCCCCAAGAATTAGTCAAGTTTTCCATTATCTGCACAAGGCACAACAAGGTGTGGGTGAAGCCCGTGCATTAGTGAGTATGATAGTACTCAGTAGAGACCCCAAGACTCCAGAAGGATTCTCAGAATTCCACAAGGAAAGCATACAAAGCATGATCTCAATGACAAAGTATAATGTAAAAGACATATCACGCCAGGTATTCATCATATAGAAAACGTGTAAAGATTATTAGTCTTCTGCTAGATCATTTAATTCTATTGAGAACATCTACTACTGATCCATAAAGGTTCTCTTAACAATCAATCCACATATGGTCTCTCTACTGTCATTCCACATATGGTCGGTCTACAATCGATCCACAGAGGGTAACACTACTGTCGATCTATATAAGGTCGCATTACTATTGATCCACATTGGGTTTCAATACTGTTGATCCACAAAGGTTTACACTATTTCTAATATATACAGGGTAAATCTGTTACAGATCCTCGAAGGGTCTCTCCCATAATTATCCATAGAGGGTCTCTCTTCAAATAACAACGAGCCATAGGATTCCCATACATAATTCACTTGATTTCCCCGAGGATTTGATCCTCAATTCACTAGTCATATTTCAACCGCCAAAAGGTCGCACAAAGAGGTATCCAAAAGGACTTCCCTATCACAAGGGTTCCAAAGTGACAGATGCCACATCAATCGAAATATCGGTTTATATGATATAGTGAAAAAGTTAAATATGTCCCTATTAAAATAGAGTTTGATCAAACCTCTCCATACTCCAACTTCTACCAAAACTGCTTTAGAGTATCTCAAAATGTCCTCCTCGTTGTGAGTGTCCTCACTTCATAGATGGAGTTTCAATTCAATGCCCAATTTGCGACATAAACCAAATTTAATGAAATGGGACTGGTCGGATCCAAGTCCGATAGGGGACCAACCTAGTTGGTTTACCCATCCTTTAAATACCAACGAATGAAATACATGGACATTACAATTATTTTTCAGAATAATTAATACAAGACTCAAAAATATTTCCAATGACTGTATTAGTTTTGTGTCTTTTGAAACATAGAACAAAATCTTCTTATATTGTGAAATATCTTCAAAATCTCCCTTAAAGATCTTCCCATTTGGTTTTCCAACCTAAAAACATTATTTATATCATGGGGAAAGGAAAAAATTAAATGGGTGAGAACAAATTCATAGTAACGACAATCATGGATAAAATAATACAAACTATATACATTTGAATGTAAAAACTTTAATATAATATTTGAACAACAAAATATTGATTCATAAAATAAATATTGGTAGTACGTAACACATAGATCATAATGGAACGTTAATCATGATAAAAGATATAGGGAAGAATACATGGAATTGTGTCAAACCATGATGCACATAATTGTATTTTCATAGTAGACAAGGCATTGTTTCCAAGCCCATCATAGTGGATAATGTCGATTACTGAACTGGGGTTACTTGCTATTGCAGCCATGTATTAGTGAACTAGATTTACCTTCCATTCTAGTAATGTATATCTCATGAGATATAAATATTTTCCCTATTTATTGGTGGGAGTTATAGGTCCCACCCATCTCATAATGAAATCCTTCTTAAATGTGACACAAAAACATAAATCATTTAACATAGAATAACCCAAGAAATAAAATGGGTTTCTTGAATATCATTCTATCATAATATAACCCATAAAAAGATAATTACATCATTTTTCAATAAAATCATAGTAATAATAGGTGTAGAAACATAACCCCATTTTATGAGTGTCATCTTAGATGGAAAATAGTTTGGTTAAAACACTTCAAATTATTTCTTGAGGAAAATATCATTTATTTATCGAAATCATTTTCTTCTCTCAAAATGTCGTCCAATTTTATGAATTTTTTTAGAAAAAAATGGACATAGATTATAAATATAACTCCTATAGAAACTTACATATAAATAATCTCTGATTAAAATGAGAGTGAAAACTTATCCCTTACCTTAGGTCTATTTTCTTCCATATGTGTCCGAAACTCCTATATAGTGGGACTCAACATATTATGAACATGTAACAGAACCATAATATTATTTATGAAAACATATATGATTAATGTAAGAATTTATATTACCCGTTCATTTATCAATTCCATGTTAATGAAACATTTTGGTTAAAAATAATTTTATTTCTCGTATATATTTAGACTTGTTATATATGATATTATTGCGTATATAATGATTTAATTAATTCCATTATTTAAAAGAGGATTTATATATAATTTATATTTAGTATGTAAATATATATAATAGATAGATAAATGGAATGGAATACACCGTTCATGGAGACGGTAGGTCGTACGTATGCATGAACGCCGTTTTTGATTCCTCATTAAAGTGAATGAATGTAAATGACATATATAAATACATAAATATATTATGATTATTATGTCATATATTTCATGATTATTTATTATATATAATTTAAAATAATTTTTTATTTGTTAACATGGAGAATGAATCTCATCGCGTCGTGGAGACACTAATTCATACGTACACACGAGCGACAAAATTGTTCTCATAGTTGTTGAATAGTGTAGAAGTGGATGGTTTATAATATATAAGAATTATTATAATGTTATTATAATAATATATTTTCATCATTTTCAGCATTATACCCACCAAGTTATGGCGGTGGGGAAAACATATTACACCACGGCGTGGAGACGGTAATCTGTACGTACACACACATGGTGATTTCATTTTTTGTAGGACGGATAGAATGTGAAATAAGGTTGCTTAATTTAAAAGAAACTTATTCATATATTATTTATTCATATGTTATAACTTTCTAATTAAACAACTATATCATAAGAACAAGAAGATGAAATAAATTTGAATGAATCGGTTGAAGAGATTAACTCTTCCTCGATGTGCCTCCATTAAATTTCTTCTTAGGGTAGTAGAGTAGGTCTATTTATAAGTCCAGAACATTTAGAATGTAACAAGGGGATTTTAGAAGATAAATTGGAAGCTTTTGGACAAGCATGAAGGCTCAAAATTGGGTGATGATGAGAGGGAGGAGGATCCCTTTTATCCGAGAGGAGAGGGGCACTTTAGGAAATTTACAAAATATCAATTTATTATAAATTCAATAATAATTTTAAATGGTCCAAATAATTTTTACATAAAATATAAGATTATTATTTTAAAATACCGATCATCAAATAATTGTTTGACATGTTTTGAATTATTTTTTATCCTTATCATTTTAGTTGTACCCTTATTTTACCATTTTTAATATTACCATGATATCATGTTATTTACTTATTGTGGGTTAATGTAATTACCATATATTGTCAAACAACCCACAAAAAAAATTATTTATCAAATATTTGGTCTTATATAATCCATTAGGATAAATATTTTTTTTATGAATTTACTATCATTTAATAAAATATTTAATGTTTTAAGTTAATAATTCAGTCAATTTTGGACACAACTCATACATGAATTTTTTAAAAATACATTACAACTTGATTTCTTCGAAAATAAGACATAAACCTATAGATAATTTGTCAATATCATCCCTAAAATACATTTATAACATCAAAATAACCTAATTACATTTGTTTTCACATTTATAAATTCATTTATTTGAATCATTTATTAATGAGGAAATCACTACATCATAATTGTGTCATAAATTAATATATTTAGTTAATGTCTAAAAATAATAAATAAAATAACTTGATATATTATTATTTTTTGATTTCCAAGGAATATTTATATGCATATCGATCTATTATATAACCCCATATTAAAATCTATTTAAAAAAAGATATATGTTTAGATTATAATTATCATTACTTTAAATTAATTATTATAAAATGTCATTTTCACATCCAAGTGAATCCATGACTTCCAAAAATATTCCAAAAGATTCCCATAGTCGGAAACATCTCATAAAATAGGATTAGGTCATGTGTTAGGGTTTTTAATTATTATAATAATATCATTTGATTCCCCTTATATACCAGATTTACCTTTTAACCACAGTAAATAACACATTTTTGATTTTAATATTCATAATGTCAAAAAAAAAGAAACACATATTTAACCAATTCATAAACTTCTGATTCCACATATGGAATCCATTTTTCTAAATTCAAAACACATAATTTTCAGTATTTATTTGAAAATTAATCCTGTAGTCGAAAAATGGGTTTTTGTTTAAAACATTGCAAAAGACTGAAATGATTTTTTATATGAATTAAATTTAAAATTAATGACAATGATTTAGATTGTATTAAAATATATAAATATATTTTATTTATACTTTAAAACAAATCAATGATATATTTTAACCAAATAAATTATTTCGATGAAAAAAGTTGTTTTCAAAAAAAAATTAGCGTATTTTAACTATTCACGAAAAGATGAATGTAATAAGAAAAATATCAAAAACTTTTCCAAAGTAAATTTTTATTCCCTTTTATCAAAGAATAATTATATCTTATCAAATATTACTTATAAAAGTTTCAAAACTAAAATAAAAATGGGTATGCTGTTAAATGGCCCTAAAAATGCTTCTATAAGAAAAATATTTATTTTATCCAAATTTTTTTTTTCTGTTCTCATATCATGTGTAAGATGAATTATAATGTTATATAAAAGTTGTAATGTGGTTAATATTATTCGTAAAGGCTGTATTATAAAATATTAAAATAATATATCGTTGTTTAGTGAATATCAATATTGCGTACTGCTCAAGCTATCGAGGAAGGCTACTCTTGCGAATAACTCATGCCATGTAAGTGTTACAAGTAGTGAAAGCTTCCATTGGTGTTTATTATTAAATAATCCAAACATAATTCATTTATACATTGATCAAAATTTATACTCAGTGTTGTGTGAATGAAATTCTATAAAAACAACATTAAATTGTGTGCAACACAATCCAGTAATATTGTTGTGTATACAGTAAGAAAATATGGTGTCGCATATCACACAAGATAATATTGGTGTAGTGTACATCACAAGAAATAAAATAATATTTCTTATAAAATCTTGAGGGGTTACATTATACCCCCCATAAAATTTATTTCCCCCTTGATATTCTTGGTGTTATTAATGGATTTCTATATGAAATTTTCTTTCATAGCATCCCATATCATAAAATGGAACACTAAAACATAATTTTAAAAAGGAATGTTAGAAACATAACGGTTACACAAAGTAACTCATCACTAGGTTTCAGAATAAGAGACCATATGTGGGATTTGAAAATATGGATATCGAAGAGAAACTTAACCATCATGTTTAGATTGATAGTGATAGGGAATATGGTTTGGATAATGTTAACTACCACAAATCCATAAATCTGTGATGATTTAAGGGGCCATATATTCATCTAATACTAAGGTATAAGGATAAATTTTTTTGTTTTCAATATCATATCCCTAAAGTTGAGTAATTTATCATGGGAATAAATAATTACTTTTTTATGTAAAATCTCAATATTTTCCGTGACATGAAAAATTTCCAATTCATATATTATGTAATGAAATGAAGTTAAATTTGGCATTCTTGTTGTGATAGCAGATTATGGGATATAATGACAGGTCATTCCACCTGTCTCTATCAAAAAATGTTATCAAAAGTTATTTATTATAATAAGTCCATCTATTGATAGATTAATCGTTTATAGTTCCAAATATGGAATTATACCTCATCTATCATACCACGTTATAAAATAAATCTAATTTATACTAACCCGATACTTCTTGTAGAACAGTGGTAATAGATAAAGACCTACCAAACTTCGGTTCTGGGTTCAATTCCCACAACCTTGTTCAACGCGATGGGTTGTCTCCCATCCTATGGGTTGTCCTTTTTCCAAAACAATACTATTATACCAGTACAAAAATAATATAAAAAAATTTCTAGCAGTAAACAATACTATCTGATGTCCAACTTAATACATTCCAACCTTTAGTCTTATAAAAAATACTTCGGTCCAGTCTCACTATACAAAGAAAAAAATTACAAGAAAGGTCATATAACAGGCATGTGAATACCATCATTTATCCACTATATATCATAAGATATATCTTGTCGGTCACATTCAAATAATTTGAATGACTTCATCATTCATTCTCTTAGTTCATGGTAATAACCTAAATTACCTTATATCTGTATTAAAAACATGCATGTTTCCATATTCCATAACTTATTTGATATATTCCTTAAGTCTTTAAAAGTTGTATAATTCCTTCATGAAAACAAAACCCACATTTCAAAAAAACCATAACCAATTCTAATGTAACTAATATCGTCCAAAATATCATTATACTAATATCATTTTCTCAACATCATGGACATATTAAGGATCATCCTTACATTAGTCAAGCGTTTCGTAGGAATATCACCTTTTCATAAAATCACTTTTATTATACATTATAATTACTCAACATGTTCCTTAAAATCCTTAGCGAAAAACATAAACTGATAACTCTTATATAATTCTCCATTCATCATTTCTGGAGTCAAATACATAAAAAAGTCAATCCTTCTACTTTAATGGTAGGCATGTAATATGTCCTTCCTTATCTTAGAAGTAGATCCTTATGTCTAGGCATTGAGTTGGGTTATGCCAATGTTTTCTATAGATGAGACATTGAAATACATAACAATTCATCATTCAATGAACCTTTTTCCCACAGAGATAACTTATTCCCCATTATTTTAGTTTTTTCTGAAGGTTCATCATTCGTTCTTCTTGATATGTAGGAATATTAATCTCCATTCTTCTATGTTCCTCACCCTGGGAACATGTATTAATGTCAATATTCCTCTTATTCGATGACTTAAGAATAACACTAATGTTCACCTTGTTAATCATATACAGCTATGTCTGAAAAGGGAGAAGATCATCAGGAAGGTCAAAATGCCATGTAATGTCATGGGTAAAACCCTTATTAGGAAGGCCATCTGCAACCTTGTTTTCTTCATAGAAGGAATGAGTTAGAATATAAATGTTATTTATTAGCGCTTGATGAAAAATCATCCAATGGGTTGTGAGAGGCCAAGCATGATGCCCCAGTCCATTCAAAATGGCCTTGGCAGTTATGGTGAAATCACTTTCAATCCAAATATTATTTTAGCCATGTTTCTTGGTAAAGGAAATCGCATGAATTATACTAATAATTTTAAATTCTAGGGATGAAGCGATACCATAACTACCATAGAAGCAACCAAGACATTTCCTAAGGTGATCCTTAAAAATAGCACCACAACATGAGGGACCCATATTATGCTTTGGGGCTCCGTCCACGTTAACTTTAATCCATCTTGTGTGCGGGGCTTGCCAGAAATTTTCAAAAGTATACCTAGGATGATGGTAGATACTCTGAACCCTAAGATGACAAAGAATATCAAATTCTTTGACATATTTGTCACAACAAGACTTCTAGATCGAGGAAACTTCACGAATAGCAATGAGGATCAGCATCCGACCTGCATTTATGTTCAACGAGGAATTGCTATAAATGAGAGAATTTCTACCATAAAAGATCAAGTAGAGGAGATCCTCCATAGTATTAAAGAAATGATTAGTGATTTGCATATAGTTTTCAATATCCGTACAATGTATTATATGTACGGTGATACAGTGACTCAAATGCTATCTACAATTAAATATGTCAAAAAATATTATTCCAAAGGGATGAAGCTGTCACACAAGATAGAAAAATATGGTTAGTATCTTCTCTATGTTGGTTATATAGGATACATTTAGAGAAAATATAAATCCTAAAAGCTTGAATGCAAACATCAGTGGGGACTCTGTTGTGATCAGTGCACCAAACAAGAGAAAACCTCGATGGCTTAATCCAAGGCTTATCAAAATATTTTATCTAGCTGATGTTGCTATCCAAATTTTGAAAATTGTGATTCAAAAATTTATACGAGTTAAGAAAAACATTATTAGAAGGATCCCAATGTAGGAAATCATCTGTGTTGGAAAAGGGATAATTATCAATAATATGAATTACGTTATCAGGAAGGATAGATATATTAGAATTTAAAACCTCCCTGATAGTACAATTATCGTTCTCAGGTAAATTAATGGAAGGGAGAATGGATTTTAAAGGGGTACAAGTGCAGTTGTCTAACAAAAAATTCATGGATTATTTATTTCTAACCATCGATCTCAAATTGATCATAATGCATGAAATGGTCATTCTAATATAAGGCCAAATAGAAGAGAAAGTATGTCTTAATTTTCCCTTCTTTTGTATATCAAGGAAACACTTATTTAGAAAAATAATGTCTGTTTTATCGTAATGAATGAGGTTTCACATTAATCTATCTTTCAGGGATTCATTGATAAGATTATGGTTCTTAATTCTAAGGCCAACATTTTCTAGTGGCTGATAACAATTTTTCCAGGGGATGGTCACAAGTTTCCAGTCCAGCGTGCTTCCAGAACAAACAAATTTTTTTGATATAAACATTAATTAGTTTGAGGAGACTAACTTTCCATTTAACTACCATCAATGAGTAACCCATTTTGGAGACAATTTTGGATTTAACCAAACAGATTCTGCCAGCCATGGAGAGGGATTTACCCTTCCAAGAGGCGAGATGGATGAGGATTTGATCCACTATGTTGAAAAAATAACTAGATTTAGGTCGACCCCAAAAAATATGTAATCCAATGTATGTGAAGTGATAAGGGCCTTCATTAATATTTAGGATATTGATTATAGAACTTTTTATCATTGAGGGAATTTTTTTTCAAAAGAAACCAATGGATTTTCTCAAGCTAATTCATTGACCAGAAATATATTCATAATGGGAAAGGACCTTTTTTAGTATTTGGTCATTCCTTTTATCTCTATGTAGGAAGAGGATAATATCATCAGCATAGAAAGGATGTGTGGGGAAATTTATGATTATAGAAGAATAAATAGGTTTGACTTCATTTTGATCAACAATGTGGGTGAGTAATCTACTATGGGAATCTTCAGTGGTAGAGAAAATAATGGTAGTGAGGGGATCCCCCTGCTAAAGTTCATTGGTTCATTTGAAGTAACCCTTGGGGGAGCCATTGACAAGGATGGAAATAGTGGTCAAATTTAAGAGAGTCCAAATATTTCCAATGAACAAGTCATTGAAACCAAATCCCTGAAGCACTTTGAAAATAAAACTCCATTCAATGGTATCAAATGCATTACTAATTTCAATTTTAATAGAAATATTTCCCCATATTGTAGACCTATTTAAAGTATTAGAACATTCAGAGGCATGATTGATACAATCATGCATAGAGCTACCATTCATAAATCCAAATTGAATCTATGAGAAAATTATACATCTTATCTTAGTAAGCCTACTAGAAAGAAGTTTGGTGATAATTTTATAAAGGTAATTAGAGGGGGAAATAATTCTGAAATGATGAATCTCAGAGGCATTGCTCTATTTGAGAATTAATCATTGAAATTGTGAATTTAATCCATGGGAATGTGAACCATCAGAAAAAAAAGGTTTTAACCATTTTACAAACATCATATTGGATGATTTCCCTGAATTTCTGATAATATCCATTATTAAAACCATCGGGGCTAGGGGCACTATCTGGTTTGAGACTAAAGACAGTGTCCTTGATTTCATGATCAAGAGAAATTCTTAAGAGATAAGAATTATCTTCCCCGTTTACCAAAATAGGAATGACATGGTAAGATATCCTCATTGATATTAGGACCATTTAAAATATCCTCAAAATAAGTGACAACATGACTAGAAATACCTTCCACAATGTCAGTGAGGATTTCCCCATCTCTGAGAAAAGTTAGAAGAATATTCACATTCTTAATTCATTGAAGAGAATTGTATGATTTTGAGTTCCTATCACCTCCAAAATCCATTTAGGAATGAAAATTTTCATACACATTTTATCCTTAAGGTAAAGCAAAGCATTATGTTTCATATAAGTATTTATTTCATGTTGTGGATCAGCAGTGAAGTTTGAGATTGTACTGGAGTTTTGAATTTGGGTATGTTCATTTTCAAGAGAGGCAATTTCATTGTAATTATTCATATATTTATTAATGCACCAACCTTTAGGGTATTTTTTAAGATGCCTGTGTTTCGTAATGCAAGTAGAAGAGTCATTGTGATGTTTCATTGACATCAATTTTTTTTAATAATGCAAGAAAATTTAGGATCAAAGGACCATGAATTATTAAATCTGAAGTGTGTAGAGTGCTTCGTGATTTTATTATTCAGACTAACGAGGATGGGATGATGATTAGAGTTTATCCTAGGGAGGTTTGTGCTAGAGATATTATTCCAATTATTCAAAGATGATTCATTCGTGAACTCTCTATCTATGTTACTAGCGACAATCATATTGCAATTAATTCTATACCAAGTAATATTTGTGCCTGTAATGATGATTTCAACAAGGTTTATATATTATATTAAATATTTGAACACCCTCAATGAGATAAATAAGTGAGTTGGGCCCAATTTCTCATTATAGTTGAGGATACCATTGAAGTCCCCAATTACAAACCATGGATCATGTATATTTCTAGACATGAAAATAAGGTCATTAAAAAGATGTATTCTATCTCGGTATCTATTCATAGAATAGAACATAGTGCAGAATATGTGAGTGCACTCTAATAATAAATCACAAGTAACCGTTTTCTCTAAAACAGGGAAAATGTTCACATTTTGATTTGAGGAATGATAAAAAACCAATGTGTTTCAATAATTGTACCCACTTTTATAGCACCTAAAAAGTTACAACAATAGGAGCAGAGATGCATGGTTTTTGAAGAAAAGTTAACATTAGGTTCAGAAATAGAAAAAATCGTATCTGTATGAGTCATAAAGTTTTTTTATATAATAAAACTATCTGGGTTTTCAATACCCTCACAGTTCCAAAAAATAAGATTCACTGAACTGGGATTTGGAGGAACCCCGCTTCTTTTACTACGAGGGCCTTTTCTCCATGAAAATCATCTGACATTTTGAGCTAAGGCCAGAATAGATTTTGACCATATGTTTCATTAGAATAAACACATAAAACATTATAAGAATCAGTACTATCATCCTTATTAGTTTTATTAGGTGGGCTAGCCTTCATTGGAGAAACCATTGGGCTGTCATTTAATGCAGTCAACTTATTATCATTAAGGTTTAATGTGGGAGTTTTTCCATGTGTGTAAGCTATCTTAGGGGGACCTTAAATTAGAATATTCATAAGAGCAGTCACCGAAATAGATGTTGTGTTTTGAAAAAATACACCTGAGTCACTAGCATGGCCCGATGTAATAACACTGTTTTTTGTAGTTTGGTCTGAGGGGGGAGAGGAACTAGAGTCACTGTAGAGGACTCATTTAGCTTGGGATGGGCCGAGGCAATTATAGCCTTAAATTCCATGCCCTTAACTTGATATTGTGTGTGACTGACTAAAGACAAATGTGAAAATTAGTCCTCTTTTGGATCCTTCATCGAGGTGTCCTTATCAAATGTATCTGCATTATCCAAATTATCTTATGTGGAGTCAATTACACCAAAGATGTGCTGCCCAGTTACAGAATTGGGGATCGTTTAGGAATCCTTCTATAATAGATAATATTGATACTATACAATGGTCACAATGATAATCTTTTCTATGTCCTCTAATATAACCTTCTATTTATTAGTATTTCCTCTTCTTCCATAAGTTCAGCCCAAGATTTTGTCTAGTATTCTCCAATTAGGTTCGTGCCAGCCAGTTTCCTAAACCAAGATTCATTTGGGTTTAATCATATTATTAACTTGTAACAAAACCATAATATTATTTTTTATATCATATATTATTCGTGTAGGAATTTATATTACCCGTTAATTTATCAATTCCATGTTAAGGAAACTTTTTGTGTAATAATCGTTTAATTTATTGTACATGATTTGATGTTTTATTCTTGATATTATTACATAGATCATGATTTTCTTAAATTTAGAACATAAAACATGATTTATATATCTTATATATTTAGTATATAAATATATATAATATATTTATTAATGGAATGGAATGCATCATTCATGGAGATGACAGGTTGTACATATGCATGAACGTTGTTTTTGTTTCCTTATTAAATTTAATGGACGTAAGTAAATGAATTATATATATACATAAATACAGTAGAAGAATAATTTCATATATTTCATTATTGGTTTTTAAATATTCTTTATAATCATTCTTGAATGGTTAACATGGAGAATGAATCTCATCACATCATGGAGACCGTAAACTGTACCTAAGAACGATCGACAATAGCATTCTCATAGTTATTGAACGGTATTGAGTTGGATGGTTTATAATATCTCTATATTAGTATAATGTTATAATAATCATATATTTTTATTATTTCCACCATTATACCCATCTATTTAAGGTGGTGGGGAATGTCAGATTACACCACAGCATAGAGACAGAAATCTGTATGTACGCACATGTGGTGATTTCATTTTCGTTGGATGGATAGAAGGTGATATATAGTTGTTTTATATTTATAATAACATTTCTGTATTTGAGGGATAAAGATGCTATTAATTTTTAATTAAACAACTATATAAAAGAAATTTGAAGAAGAAATAAATTTGAGATAATCGTTAGAAGAGATTACATCTTCTTCGACATGCCTCTTCTAAATTTATTCATATAGAACTAGATTTGTTGTTTTTAGAAGACTAGAACCTATAGAATATTACTATGAAATTTTTTAAAAAAATTGGTCAGTGTTTTCTCAAGCATGAATGCTCAAAATGGAGTGAAGAGTAGAGGGTGGAGGTTCACTTTTATATGAAAGGAGAAGGGCGCATTAGAAAAGTTGCAAAATATTAATTTATAATACTTTCAAAATATATTTAAAATGGTCCAAAACATATTTAATTATATGAAAGAATTATTTGGGTTCTAAAACCATCCTAAAAAATTGTTTGAAAAGTTTTGAATATTTTTTATCCTAATCTTTTTGGTTTTACTATTATTTTACCCTTTTTAATATTATTGTGATATCATGATATTTACACATTCTGGGTTAATGTAATTAACATTTGATTTAAAACAACCCACAATAAAGATATGTATGACATATTTGGACTTATATTATCTATTTGGATTAATATTTTAATTTTTGCAAATTTAATATCATTTAATAAACTAGTTTATGTTTTATGTTATTAATTGTGTCCATTTTGGACACTAGTCATACTTGACTTGGTAAAAAATTCATAAAAACCTAATTCCTTAGAAAATAATTCTATAACTAAAATATAATTCTAAAATTTCATCCATAAAATTCATGGACGACATCAAAATAACCAAATTACATTTTTTTCAATATTTATAAATTCATTTATTTGAATCTTTCATTACTGAGGTAATCAGTACATCATAATAGTGTCAAATCTAAATATATTTATCTAATGTCTAAAAATTATAAATAAAATTACATGATATAGGAAATATTTTTAGCATTCCAATTAATAGATATATGCATAGTTATCTATTATATAATTCCACATTAAAATCTATTTAATAATATAAATATGTTTAGGTTATAATTATCATTACTTTAAATTGATTTTTATAAAATTCATTATCACATAAAAGTGAATCCATGGGATCCCAAATTCATCCCAAGGATTCCCTTATCAAAACAATCTATTCCAATAGAATTATTGAATGTGTTAGGGTAGTTTAATATTATTATAATATTATTTTGTTTACCCTTATTAACCATATTTACCCTTTAACCATGGAAAATAAAACTATTACTTAAGTTAAAATTCATAATATCTAAAAAATAAAAAGTAACTATTTACACAATTTGAACCTTCTAATTCAACATATGCAAACCATTTTTCCATATTCAAAACTCAAAATTTGCAGTAATTAGTTTTAATTTAATCTTGTTGTTGAAAAAAATGGGTTTTTGTTTAAAACATTGCAAAAAAGGGAAATATTTCTACATATGAATTTATTGTAAAATAAATGACAATGGCATACACTATCTTAAAATCTAAAAAAAATTCAATTTATACTTTTAAACCATTGAATAATTTAGGTTTACCATGTAAATTATTTTGATGAAAATTGTTGTTTTCATTTAAAATTTAGTATATTTTCACTATTTATCGAAATATTAATGTTTTTAGAAAAATATCAAATATTTATCTTTAGTAAATTTTTACTTCATCCTTATGAAGAATATGTTTTTATTGTAAAATATAACTTATAAAAGAGTCACAAACTATATTTCAAATGGGTGCACCATCAAAAGGTTATAAAACTACATTTTTTTAAAAGTACTACTTTTATCCAAAAATTTGATTTTCTTCATATATCATGTGTAAGATGAATTAAAATTTTATATAAAATTAAAAACGTGGTTTATAATATTAAAAACTAAAATTTATTATAATATTTTAATAAAATATAGTTTTTTAGAGAAAATTTGTATTTCGTAACACGTAAGCTATCAAGGAAGGTCGCTCTTATGTATATCACAAGCCATGTTAGTGTTCCGTGTAGTGAAAGCAACCTTTTGTGTTGCATATAAAATAATCCAAATTTAGTTTATTTATATATTGAACAAAATCTATAATTAGTGTTGTGTGAAATTAATTCAATCAAAAGAACATGAAATTCTACGAAACACAAGCCAAGGATGTTATTGCATATACTTCATTGAAATATAGTGTTGCATTGAGAACAAGGTAATATCGGTTTAGTGTACGAAACAAGACATAAAATAATATATCTCATAAAATAA
This sequence comes from Viscum album, assembly GCA_963277665.1. Taxonomy (NCBI): domain Eukaryota; kingdom Viridiplantae; phylum Streptophyta; class Magnoliopsida; order Santalales; family Viscaceae; genus Viscum; species Viscum album. The sequence continues at coordinate 1,669,799,511 of OY728160.1, forward strand.
CATGGTGTTACACGGCCCGACTGGCGGGTCCGGCCCAGACGAAGTGTTCGACCGACCAGGAAATCCCGGCCCGCGTGGATTAAGGTTTATTGCTAGATGAACTGACCTAACCTAGTGTGTCTGCCTCGTCTAACTGGTAGCACCAACATGGAACCACCCCCCCCCCATTTCGAAACTACCTGCTAGAGTTATCCATTGGTCTAGTTGAGCGGGCCGAGCCGACCACTCCACTCCACACACAGTGCGTCAACATCCCGCCAATCCACGGATGTGGCCCAACTGGTAGAGCATCCTGCCTCCAGGGTGCTTATGAGTGTCCCTCCTCAATGCAACCAGATCAGATGGCCACCACCGCCACCGGTTCCCGGTGTCGTCGCACCGTCTATTGCTTTATCGGGCCACCAGAGATGCTTCGGTGGTCCGTTCTCATTCGTGTCTATGCATACGGGCCTCCCGGTTCATCGACTTCACTATAACGATTGTAAATTCGTATTTCCACCTTGTTTCCAAGTCACGCACAATGAAAGAATATATACCATGAAAGGCATAGTTTATAGGCCTTGTTCAGATTGGCCCACACCCTCCGCATTAGCACATAAACATAAGGAAGAATAATAATCATTAAAACCCCAAGGTGAAACCCCGCAACAACCTCCATGAAATAAAGAGTGATTTATGGATCAACCCATTGTTTGGTTGATCCGTGTTCCTTATATTATTCACGAATGGTGAAAGAGGAATTTTGAACACATAAACCCCCTACCAGAAAAGGGTGTTGTGGACGACGGATAAGATCCGCATTCAATGTCGTTTGTCATGTTTCAACGATCCCAAGATCGATTCCCCCAATGGTAGTCATTCGTCCACCATACATAAATGGAGAGGAATGTCATCAGTGTTTTTTCAAAGGCTCCTACCATGGGTTTCCAATTACCATGCCAAAGTTTTGAGTAAATAAAAGAAGTAATACCATGTTGTGTTCATTAATATGGTTTATTAATGATTTAAAATTCATGAAATTTTAATCCACAAACATTTTTGTTACACATACTAATGGATGTTTCAATAAATATATCTTATTTAATGTTATTCTTTACATTGTGGTACTTCAATCTACCACTCAACAGGTGTAGAGAGAATAAAATAACTCATTTAGTTAATTTTTTTCCTGAAAAGTCCAAAAAATAACATCTTTTTTTCTGCCCATTTTGATCGATGTTTTATTTTTCTAAGAGAATCCAGGAACTACGAAATCAATGGTGCCTTCATATTTTCAATCAAATCCCCGATTCAAATGATATACATATCTCCTCACATGTTAATTGAAAGTACCTTTAAAATGATCAAAAATTATTAATAGTCACCATCTAGTTGAGTAGGTCGAGGTTAAGGTCCACCTAAGGGGAATAACCTCACATGATCAATGCTATAGTCAGATTTCTAATCTATGTTACCATTTCTGACTTATTAGGATTTGACAAAAAAATAATTATTACGTAATTATTTTATTTTCGGCTAAAAACTAAATTCCCCTATTTTCCAACACCAGCCAATGTTAAGATCTACATAAGGAAATAATACCCTCATGTGTTCCTTAGTGGTTTCAGATTTTTAATCCATCTCTCCAATCGTGAGTCTTAAAAAAATTTAAAAGTTAAAAAAATTATTTATTTTATTTACGGTTATGCCATTTTCGGGTATCCAAACTGGAGGTCTGTTCCGACTAAACATAAGTCACACCTATGGTAATGCCACCACTATGAAAACAATGTTTCCCTCATATTTCTGATTTGGGATCCCGTTTTAGAGTTATTATAATTTTTTAGGAAAATCCCTCACGCGTGCTATTTAATGGTTATCATTTTCGATAGATCATTCCATGAAATCCGATCCTCGGAATCATGTGTCGTCAAAATTTTGTGATCTTGAAATAATTCTATATAATTATAAAAAATTATATAGAAATTTCAGGATATTAAATTCTCCCTAACATAGGGATTTACGGCCTTGAAATCCAAATCAAAGGTAAATCAAACATGTGGGGTATTGAGAATTAATCTGAGCCTACCCCTCCCTTGCTCTTTTTTAGAGATACATGTACTGCTACAGAACATGCACTAGAAAACTCGACAGTCCATGAGGGACCCGATTCTTTTGATACTCTATCTCTATCAGGACTCTGCAATAGTCACCCCATCACCAATGTCCAGCTCTCCATAGTCCATGATGTGAGATGGATTATGTACGTACCTCCCTTGTTGCGACATTGGAAAAACATTATGTCCCCGGTGAATCTTTTGGGGAAAATATAGGTGGTATGCCACCCCGCCAAATCTGCTGAAAATATGAAAACTTCTAATGATCCTCGTAGATATCTTTCCACCCTGGAAAAAACATTTTAATCCTCATCGGGGTGAGACCTGAAGGAAAACAAGATCTCCATCCTCAAACTCCAAGGGTCTCTATGTCTTATTAGCATAAGACATCAGCCTGATTTGTACAGGCCTCATCTGATCCTGGATGATATGCACCTTCACTGTGGTAGCCCATACCATGTCTAGACCCATGAGCGCTGACTCGTCAGGGTCTGTCTAGTATAGCGGTGATATGAAAAGTCGCACATACAAGGCCTCAAAAAGTTCCATTCCAACGGGGGAGTGATAACTATTGTTGTATACAAACTCCACTAGTGGTAGGTTATCCTCTTAAATGTAACCAGAATACAAGACACAAGCATAAAGAACTTCCTCCATGCTCTGTAGGCTCCGCTCCGTCGGACCATCGGTTTCTAGGTAAAATATAGTTATAATGTGCTAGAACCTGATACTCAGCATTCACATACTAACAAGTGAGGCATTGTGAAATGAACTCTACCTTTTTCTTCATCCATGACAACCAATACTGACATCAGAGGTCCTGGTACATTTTTTCCACAACATGATGTACATCTAAGGGGGATGTATGAAATTCCATCAACACATCCTCCCATAACATCACTGGTACCATGGTGCATCATCTCAAAAGGATGATGTGCTTCCCACCTATCAAAAATCTATCAGGAGAAGGTACTAAGGATATCTCAGCATGTTGAGCCTCAGAGTAAACATCCACAAGCTGGCCCTCCTAAATTTCTTTAAAAGTGGGGGAGTGACAATTATAGATAGATGGTTTTCTACCCCATCACTATCCAAGAAGTATATCTCTATCATTTCTAGCTAGTCAATATCCTCGCATAGAATCTGTAATCTAGACCACCTGCTGAGTGTATCCACCACAACGTTCCCCTTCCTATTAGTATAGAATATCACAATATTATAGTCCTGGAAAATATACATCCATCACTATAGTCTCAACTACTACAAGTCCAACAGGAGCCTATCCATCCACATAAAAGGCTACCCCTTTAAAGTAATTGATGTTTCATCAATCCTTTTATAGTGCGTACAAATTCTCCACGACCACTTTGTTAAATTTCCAGTAATCCACATATAATATCAATCACTGGGTCTTACTAAGAACTTTCTCCACAAGCCCCCCAACTATAATCTCAGCTTCCGAAGTTTCGCAGGAGCCATCTGATATGAAGATGTAGATATCTGTGTTGTCCCTCAGTAAAAGAAAATGTTGGAGTCCATCCCCCAACGATGTGGTAATCATGGAAACAACTTTTGAAATAATTTTCACGCACTCTCCACTATTGTTGGGAACTGAAAACTCAAAATACCTGCTGCAACTAGGATATACATGTCCGAATAAAGAGTGGTCGACTTCACCCTCCTATGCATGAGTTCATCTCATGCTGACTGGGTTTCGTTTTTTGCTGACCAAAGAAAACCCCATTCAAATATTATAGATATACCACATCCTTTTTCCTAAAACATCCATTCGGAGCATGAACTATGGATTAACAATCCATACCCAAACTAATGTCGTAATTCATCAACGTTTCCACTAATAAGATCCAACCAAAACTCTCACCTCAATGGTCATATTACACCGTCGAGATAAGTGTGATTATCGAGTCTCCTCCCATATGTATCTTTAGATGTAAGGTTCAAGTCAAATGTTTACCTAGAAACTCTAGGATTTGAACAAGATTTGTGAAAATAATTAATGATTAGTACATATTTCTATTAATATGGTAGCAATTACTAGTCATAGACTATTCCACGATTCATTCCTGGAACCCTTGGGTCACACCCTGTGACCATATGCACCAACTCCCTTCCCCTATCCTATAGCTCCCTAAGCCTTGTGGGGACCATATTAGGGTGGTGGTTGTAACTTGTCAAAATGAATACCACCTCATTCTGCTCTCCTATCTCCCCTTCCACATCTAATGCCATGTATATTCATCTATCCTGATCACTTCCTCTTCCTGATACATTTTACACATCCAAGTCTGTGAGAATGATGTTGGGTTTTTTATTTCACACCTCTGACATTCATTGGCTATATATACATAGCCAAATAATATTCAACAACAAAAGGTTCTCTCTATCACCATAACATAAGTAGGAATACATAGAGTAATAGTGATGTCTTGGATGTCCTTAAAAACATCTCGGTCTAAGGTCCGAGCCATAAAGCACTGGTCATATCGTATTCACTGAGTACCTAGAATTTTCAGTATGCCTTAAATAAAACTCAACTACAGACATGTCATCCTGTCAAATCTATAGAAGCTAATGTAAAAACATAACCCCTATATTTTTATGATAGGATAACCATTCTCTGAGAAAGGTTTTCAAGCTCTGTCCATAGAATATTCACACCATAATAAGATAGGGGAATCCTAAACTCGACCATCGCCCTGGTGAGCCCCATAGAATGTCCACTGCCAGGACCGCCATCTGATTTAATGGTGCCATGGATTGATGGAAACTAGTTCACCATCTCAGCTCGGTCCTTAGCCTCCTGTGATTCAGGCTTTCCTTGGAACCATAGGGTGTCTCTGTCACTGAAACTCATGTATGGCACTGAGCCTATATGTGTCATCTATCAGTAGCGCCAGTAGTAACTACTGACCAACGGGCAGTGGTATCACTGGGACACCGCCCAATTGTACCGACTCAGGAAATTTTTCTTGTACAAAATCCACATCACTCTATGGACCATCCTAATGGTCACCCATTTCAATCATGGCTTTCTATTTGTGTGGTGGAATCTAGAAATAGTATCAAGCTGAACCACATTCATGAAGTTATTCCTAGTGTGGTTGCTCAAAAAAGATCATGAAAACAAAATCAAAACATGAGCGACTAGTGTTTACATATACAAGTCAATAATCAAAATTCAGTTTCATGGTGTATGGATACGTCGGCCACTACAACAACACTGGACTCCTAGAACTATAATTCTAACAAAATACACTTAACAATATTGTCACATTGAAAAATACAGACTCTTAGTTATTTTAGAAGTACCGACCACCCTCTAATACCAAATTGTCATGAACTGTCCCTCAGGACCCATGCCATGACTACCCCAATCCCACCATCAATAGGCTAGTGGATGGTGACTATCACTGGAAAGAGGAAACCCAAAAAATGGGAATTCATTTCCTTTAAACATGTACACTCTTATATAGGTCACCCTGTGCACATGTAAAACACAACAGAAAAGGGAATGTACACCCACTACTAAAAACCACCACTGAGAGTAAATGTCTGTAATATAATTAAAGGGGCCAGTATACAAGCCCAAATTGAATTAATGTAGAGTAAAAAGGGGAAAATGTTCATTTGAGGTCGTCTACCAATGATCCTACATGATGGGTAGGTACAGCTCATTGAATGTCGTATCTTCTGCTCCTCGCGTCTATCAGTCACCTCCGACCTCCATGTGGCCCTGGATACCCATGACTCAGTCATGTTTTTTGTCATTGGTAAAAGGTAAAACAAGGTGTTTATGATGTCTATGTAGGGGTGATAATGACCATACATAGTAGGGACCTCGAGATTCCTAAAGGTCTCTCAAATCCAAAAAGGAAAAACTATAATGAATGATCTCAATCACAATGAAAAAAATAAAAGACAGGTCACACCACAAATACAACATAGAAAAAATGAATAAATACAATTGATCTTCATATATATCATTTTATTCAGTTGAGTGGTTCTATTGCTGATACACGAACGGTCGTTGAACAACTGATCCACACATGGTAACTCTACCATCGATCGACACATGGTCAGTCTAAAGTCGATCCACCTAGGGTCGCACTGCAGTCAATCCACCCAGGGCCGCACTACTGGTGATCCATAATGGGTTGAAATACGTCCCTATCCACATTGGGTATCTCTACTTCCGATCTAGGAAGGGTATCTCTCATACAGATCCACAGTGGGTAACTCAACACTGGACAAACAACCACAAGATTTCCTCACTTAGTACACTTTATTTCCTGGAGATTCCGCTCCTCAATCCACCAGTTATATTTCAACAACCAAAATGTCCCATGAAGAAGTATCACAAAATACTACCCTGTCACAAGGGTTACAACATGACAGACGGTGTGGAAATTAGACCCCCAATCTCTAAGATATAGGCAAAACGGAAAATAGGTTCTTGTGGGATTTGATTCCGATCCAACCCGGGCGTAATACATCACCTTCCAAATGAAATGTTCTATACCTCAAAAGGACAATCTCATTTCGAGGGTCCTCACGTTAATGTGGAACATCAATCGGATGCCAGGTTTAAGAGGTACACCCAATTTAGAAAAACGGGACCTGTCGGGTCCCAGTCTTATAGGGTACTGGTTCAGTCGGTCTGTTGTGCCCTTGGGTCCATCCCAAATAGTAGGTTTGGCTTGGGTGGTGGGTTTAGCCTACTTGAATGACCTAGCCCGACTAGTAATTCTGGCCTGGTTCGTAGGTCCCTCACAATTGGCGGGTCCAACCCACCGGTAAAACACAACCCACGCAAATTCATGTTTGTTTCTAGATGCACCGACCAGAAGTGGTGCATCTAGTTCGTCCAGCTAGTGGCTTCAGTAAGGCACCACCGCCTTCCTAAATTGATGGATAAAGCCAGTAGATGGTCTAGTCGAGCGGGCTACTTCTCTACTCTCACAATGTGTTGGTGATGTGCAATTCAAGTGTTGTAGCCCGGATTTCCATGGCACCTACTGCCATCGGGCTTTAGCACTACCGAACCACTGGTGCTACAATGAGGGTTGCTTCTATGGGCCACCAAAGATGCTCTGGTGGTCCATTCTCTTTCATTTATATGACTACAAGCCTCCCTGGACGATTCCTTCACTACGAGGCTCTTAAATTCATCTTTCCACATTTTTCCCTAGTCGCGCACAAAGAACACACATATCCCAAGGACGACAAAGGGTCTGGGCCTTGTTCCTATTGTCTTATTCCCTTTGTGTTAGATCTAAAAAATGGGGACGAATAATAATCATTCAATCCCCAATGTGAAACCCCACAAAACATCCCACAATAAAGAGTTATTCTTTGATCAACCTGTTGGTTGGTTGATCCACGTTATTCATATTTTTCATGAACTAAAAATGAGAAATATTAAACCTGTATACCCCATAAATGGAAACTGTGTTACCGAAGAAGGAGAAGATCCACGTTTGAAGTCGTTCATCATGTTTTTTTGATCCTGGGATTGATTCCCCCAATGGATGTCATTAATCCACAGTTCTTCATTGGAGATGAATTTTTTCACTATTTCTTCATTGGTTCCTCCAATGGGATTCCATTTCCCATTCCATGTTTTGATTAAATAAAAGAGACTGAACCATGTTTCATTCATTAATATAGATTTTTATTGAACCATAATTGATGAAACTTTAATCCACAAACATTTAGGTTACACATCCAAAGGTTTGTGTAATTATATGTCTCTTATTTAATGTTCATTGTTACACTATGCTCCTGCCATCCACCTCTCAATGGTTTTATAAATAATAAAATATCTCATTTAGTTATTTTAGTATTATTTTTCTGAAAAGAAAAAATATTAACTTTTATTGTATGACCCTTACAAGTCGATGTTAAGCTTTTCCTAAGAGAATCCTGGTTCTCCTAATTCAATGGTGCCCTTGGATTTTCAATCCAAGCACCTGTTCAAAATATAGAACTCCATACATGCAGATTTACTAACCTTACCATAAAAAGTTAAAACATTATTAACAGTCACCCACAACCTCGCGCAGGTCAAGTTTAGGCACCACATAAGAGGAACATTCTCTCACGAGCTCACTGAGGCTCTCAAATTTCCAACTTCAGTTACCTTTTATGAGTTTCAAGGATTTTACAATAAAATAATTGTTATATAATTATTTTATTTATTGAAAAAACTAAAATCCACTGTTGGCCTGCCCCGTCCAATGATTGGATCGTCCAAAGGAAAGCATACCCTCATGAGTTCAGCAGTGGTCCCAAATTTTTAATCTGAGTCTCTCTCCGTGAGTTATAATTATTTGAAAAATAAAATATTTTTATTTAATATTTTTATTTACAGTTATACCATATTTGGGATTCCTCACTGGTGGCTTGTACCTACTATGATTATGTTTCACATAGGGAAATCCCTCCATCCTGAACCCAGCATCATCATCATATTTTTGATCTAGGAACCCATATAATAATTATTCCACATTATTATTAAAACCACCAATGTGCGCTATTTAAAGCGTAAAAATTTTCATCTGATCATTCAGGACACTATAGCCATCATAATCACATGTCTTCAATTAATTTTTGGATTAACAGATGAAATACCACGATTTATGAGTTAAGGCTATTGATTTATGCCTATAAATAACCCTTAACCATCCTTAAAAGATTTTGATGTTTTATAATTGTTTTGATCTGCATCAATGTATGAATAATTGATTTCTCATAAAGTGAAGGGTGTTACGTGATAACATAGTCTCATAAGAATGAACACGTAAGGGATTCATGTAATGAAAAGAAGATCATGTGATCTATGTATAATGAACAAGGTATTTCACTTTAGTCATGGAATCTATGTAATCTGAAGAAGTTCTTGTGAAGGGAGGTATATACCTAGTGTTTTTATGCAATGTCAGACCCATCTGAGTAACCTGATCCACATAAATAGAATATTGTCTCGTAATTAATATATTCAAAATAAGGTCTCATGTCGGAGTCACGCAGTCCAGATGATCGGAAGAGGTAATCACAAATGGGTCTTCTATAGGGGACTTTCAAAAGGGTTATACACAAGGGTTCGAATCAAGGAGATACCTTCCATGGTTACCCTATGAACTATACTATTATCATATATTAATTATAAATTAGAAAAATACAATATATTATCAACACATGGAAATAATTTCATATGGATATTATTCATTAATACATCCATGGCAATGAAAGGAAGACTATAGTATTTCATTCACTATAATAAATAGTAGCTATACCAATGGATATATAACAATAATTTGGAAAATCCCGTTGGAATACGTACCTTAGTGAGACCCTTTAACAATTTTTTGAGGAAACTATTGGTATAGGTAAAAAGGAGAGACCCTATAACAATGGGTTTTTGACAATCTTTTAGTATAGGTGTTTTGTATACAACTTATACCAATGATTTCTCCTTAACTGTTGGTATAGCTCACTAATTAGGGCCTATACTAATGGTTTTATTCAAAAATATTTGTATTGGTAACTTATTTGGAGCTATGCCAAATGTTATGGCTAAAACAGTTGGTATAGGTCGACCATATTTTAATGGTTCCACCAAATCCATTAATATAGCTCAAAAATATCAAATAACATATATCAATAATTTTCAAATCAATATGTATAGGTACCCATATTTTATATATATTTATTTGTTGAATAAAATTAAATAAATAAAAAAGAATAAATACTTATGAATATATATATATATATATTATGAAATAATGTTAAAAATTGAACATAGCTTAGTTGTTAGGTCGTAGGATTGTAAATGCATGGTTTTGGGAGAGATACCAATTAAAGTATTATTTTTTTCATTACCTACACCAACAGTTTTAAGAAATCATTGATATAGGATTTTCATATAACCTATACCAATGGTTTTTCCAAACTATTGGTCTAGGTCTATAGTAACTCCATAACAACCAATGGCCCTCCAAACTGTTGGTATAAGTTAAACCAATGGTTTGGATACCTATCAAAACTGTTCCAATCCATTGGTATAGAAATTTTGTGTCATTATTTCTTGTAAGTGAAGTTATTTTTAATATCATTATGGAAAGAGAATGATATATCTTCTCTTGGATAACATTCGAATGTGAGAAATATTTTTCATGATATCTCATGGAAAGTTGATCCTCAAGGGGATGTACAAATAAAGTCCATGAACGAGCATTAGAAGTTTAATCTCACATATCATTCATTTGGTGTGATTCTCATCAATAGAAGGTATTGTTCTTTGGTATGTGTTCTATTTTATTTTACTTATAAATTAGTGAGGATAATAGGGAAGTGTGAGACAAATTATCCCATAGATATAGTGAATTTTCCAAAAACATTATATGGGTGTTGAGCCTATGAGGGAGTGACTTATAGAAAACCAACAAGCACTGAGAATAATGATTTTGGTGCAGCAACACACTATTGGTAGCATTCTCAATGGACAATCCATTAATGATGAATCAATTAAAAAACTATGTGTACTTGTTGTTTCATTCTTGCTTTACATTATGTGCAACATCATCAAATATAATTGGTAATGATAAGATCAATATAAATACTAAATATTAAAAATATGTACACCCATAATAAAGAGGTCAATATCCAGTGGTATGGGAATAATTCTATAAATAATATTCATACCCCGATTCACATGCACCCCTATCAGGGTATTTAATCCCATTTTAGGGATAAAAATTGATAATAGTTGGATATGTTTAGATTTTTTAGTTTAATTTTCTATAAATTGGTTTACTCATCTATTAAAATTGAGGGTTCTATGTTATCTTATCCTACTGGGCCTTTTAAAAGGTTATAAAATCATAGATGAATTAGAATACTATTTTAATTCTTTGTTGTCAAAGTTTCCAAGTAAATATTTCGATATAATGTAAATGAACAGCTTATTACAAAATGTTTTGGATGAATCATATTGTGAGACTATATAATCATTCAATGTTGTTGGATCCATTGATGATGAAGAAATTTTAGGATGGTCAATAGTGGAATTTTTTCACATAATAAAGTATTTGGTTTTGAAATTAAAATAATAAAAATAATATCATGATATATGGATCCCTTCGAGGAAATTGAATTTGAAAAAATATGAGTTTTAAATAAATTAATTGTTTATGTGTCCAAATATCTAACTGTCCATAATTATTCCCAAGCCAAAAACAACAAGTGATATCAATATAGATAGAAAAAATAAAATTTGGGTACATGGGAAATAATATAAAGTCAAAAATAAATTCGGATTTTTGAAACATGAAATGATGATCATGCTACATTCCTATTATAACTATTTAAGGATAAGTAAATGATACCCCCATAGATGGAATGCTATAATTATTTTGTTTCATAGATTAATTATAAAATAATGGTGCAATGTGACATGGTTGATAATCTCTCTCAGATAATGGAATATGAGATGATTCATGGGAAAATTTTCAATAGAATACATATTAGTAAACATTAATCAAGGGATAAGAATATTGGTTAATTGTGATAAGATATTAAAAAATATATGATAGAAGGGGAGCACTATAATTCCATGTTAAAGATAAAATTGAATGATAAATTTCATTTATTACTCCACTATTATATGAAGGTAATAATTAAATGAAAACAGATTTGATATTTTAATGGAAAACATTAAATGATTTTCTCATTCCAATGTACATGATGTTTTGGAAAATATGTTATTGGCTATGATAAACCCCTTCACATGCATTATAATATGACAACGATGAAGAGTTCCAAAAATAGGGAAAATACTATATGTGCTAGAAATATATACAAAAGGCCTTTTTCATGATGTAATGAAAATATGAGAAACTTTTTGAGATTTATGGTCCTATTTTAAATTTTTTAAGCATTTTGAGTATATTTCATGATGTGAAAACATGATTATTTCCGAATCATAGAAGAAGAAGAGACTATTTAATGGTCTCAACGAAAAGTATCTTGGATGAGATAAGCCATGATGTTCTAATATTGTGGAAGATTGGTACACACCATGAGTATGTATCAAGAGGATTGATGGATCAATTTCAAAAGAAGAACATTGGCTATAGAAACATCTCATCTATTAAATTATAACATGATGAATTTTTCTAATGAGATATGACGAAATGTTCAACAATCATAATTTTAAATCAAATTATAGCTATAATAAAAATATGGAAACTATCCTAAAAGTATATCCCCAAATATAGCGATCTATAACAAGAAATCATATAATAGAATACAACCTCATAATTTGAAAAATATTTTTACACACTCGATGGAAACAATAGGAAATAAATTAAAGTTTCATTATGAATATATTCTTTTGAACCCACATAATCTCTCTTAAAAATAATGAATTGGAAAATTCATGTGTCATGCACTAAAGTGATAAGTGAATTAATGATAAATATTAATCCAATGGAAGAATAAGGAATAATATACAATTACTGATATGATTTATACTTAGTGAAGTAATCATGAATTACTGTGCATAAATAGACCATCATATAATGAAATTTGTACTAATGGATTTATTTTCCAAATTGTGGAATATTACATGCCTCAAAAACCTACAAATCAGAAGAATATTAATCATGTGGGTAAATAATTTCAAGTTATTTTCCAAAATAGATAATGTAAAATGGGAATTTGGAAAAGAAACAAAAATAGTAAAATGCTTTGTATAAAAATTACAAAGGGTCATTCCATCTAGATCGACCATAATCCACTTTATGGGGATTCTAGTGAGACCCCTATCCATATGTATTAAATGTTTTTAATAAATGTTGAACGTTCTTCAGGACTAAGGGGGAGATATGATCTATGGGGTGTCTGCATGATGAAAGGGTGCAATTGAAAAAAGATGAATGGAGATATGTGATAAAAGAAGAATCAAGACTCTTTAAACTCTTATATGGAGATTAATTCACCAATCGGTGTTATATAACCACTCTATTATATTAATATGTATCTAGGAGTTTTTCAATATGAGAGTGAAATATTTTATGATGATGACCTTTATATGAATCTACAGAGCTATCAAAACTATATTTGAATAATCATGTGGTTCATGGTCCCTTTAATGTTCAACAATTGGTGTTAGACCATAGTTCACGTATAATATTATGACCATGAGAAGATAGATTGGTGGAGAAGTAGTAACATTATTGTATTTCATGTTTATATATTTTCATATAATAATTTGGTATTTTTTGGTTATTTTAATTTTATAAATAATCTTCTTTAGAAAATTAATATCATCTTTTAATTGTTGTCTCTTAATTAGAAACAGTAATTCAACATCTTGATTCAACTAAGCAATTGGTTTTATAAATATGTATCTATCAAGTGATGTAGGTTTTCTAGTAGATTTCATTACAAGAACTATAGGATGTCTAGACTTATATGACAAGAGAGTCCTGTAAATAATTTAAGATCAATAATACCATAAGAAATAAATTCACATTGCAAGAATCCATTATTTTAAGGGAGTTACATGGAGAGTGTTTGTGTTTACTGGATTAATCTATTATTTCTTACGAATAGTGACGAATCACTAGGCGTAGAGGATCTATAAATTAATTTATTCTAAGTGGTCATTTTAATTGATGAAAATATATTAGTAGTGTGTAGTTATAATAAATAATATGGAATTGAGATTGAAATGTTTTAAAAAGTGAAATGACTCAATCTAGAGATGATAAATGTATTTTGAGGTGAAAGAGGGATCTCAGTGTTTTAAAAGGTGAAAATACAAATTTTTGATATGGCTAGGTTGTATTTGGATGTCAACCAATGTTCTCACATGGCCTTAGAATAAATAAATTTACAATGGGGGAGGGTAATTTTTTTTATATAGATTTTTATATATACAAGAATAATTTTTATTACCTCATTTTTCTTTATATTACAGAAAATATTATTTGGGGAGATCATTGATTAAAGGGAATTAAATAGTACATAAAGGGACCCCATGTGGGGTTCTATGAAATTTTGGATATACGAGTGAAGTGATTAATATATATCTATTAGGTTAATCCAAGTAGAAATTAGATCATGGACCTGTCAAGCTATAGTATGTTCCTACTGGTCTACATGTTTCACACATACAAACAAAGGCCATACCCAATGAAATATTTGAATGACATCGACTAGCAATTGATGTTTAGTAAACATCCCATATGTGTAATGTGTGTATTGGAATCCCATATTCCTAAGCTATGAAAATTTCCCCTAGTCTATTGGTATGTGTTATTTACTAGGTTAAAGAAAAAAGGAGTGAGAAATGAGTTTATCAAAAAGGGGGAGAAAATGAATTGAACAATAATGGGATAGAAGATGAGTGAGGGAGCATTAAAATAGTGTTATTTTTGAAATATTATTGTTAAAAAATTGTTATATCAATAAATAACAACAAATGAGTAACATTTGTGTTCATGATTCAATAAAATTTCTAGTGAATATTGAGGAGTGATCTTATAATCTTTTCATATTTATCTTTTAGTGTAATGATGTATTTAGAAAGTAGGATCATGAAATAAGTGATTCATAGATGAAATTTTCATGATTATCTTATTTCTACCACCATTATTTATTAATGTTGACCTAGAGTATGTTTGAAGAAGTATTTTTTCACTATATTTGGTTATATAAAGAAAATGGTTTTTCATATGCATGGCTTTCCAAGTAATAGGTTCACGAGGTTTTGAAATGTTTTCAACAATCCAAAATTGGATATTTTTGGAAAAAATCTATATTTATTGTGTTTTTATGTTTCTTTTTATAAGGTTTGACATTATTAATGTTGTATTTTTTCCTATGGATTTCATGGATAGTGGAGTCCCCAATGGATCATGCAGAGTACGAATATCCCAAAGGATCATAAAGTGAGTGGAAAGCCAAAGGGTCACATAGAAGTGTGTATGTCCTAAACTATCACGGGGATAACATATCTACTAAAGCATCTATCAGAATGTGTTCGTCTATAGAAGGAAAATAAGTATCTCGGTTATTCAAAATCCAAATATGATTAGACGTATTATGATAACTAGAGAAAATTAGATCACATGAAGATCATCACCAAACTAAAGTTGTCCAAGGTAGAATGATGTCACAATCACATATGTACAAACAAATTACATTAATGAATTATGAAAATCATATAATGTAGGATAGGTTATAAATGATGGATTTTTCTTATGGTGTCTTGAAATCACATGATCACATGACTACCTATGGATCTTGTGATGTAGTCTCACAAAGTGCATAAGGCAATTATTTAGACTAAAGTGATAGGGGTTACAACATGTGACATTTCATAGAGGTCTTCCCAAATTAAAAACCATATTAAAGAAACATGTAATAAAATAAAGGTAATAAATTTATAAGGGATTATGACAAACAACATATCATGGAGGTTGATCTCACATGCCGAACTGATCATGTGGAGAGCATAAGGGTTATTTTGAGGTGGTTGAACAAATATTTTACCATGATTTTTAGATTTAAGGTGTTGTATTTATACCTATAAATACCCCTAAACACATCTATAAAAGGTTAAAAAGTATTATTAGTAGATTGACCAGAAGAAATTTAAAAAGGAGTTATTTCATGTGATGCATTGATAGAAAATAAATCACCCTCCCCAAACACTAACAACCTACCTAGATCATGTGGATCCAAGTCACAATGTTCCACCTATCATGATAAAGATCCTAAAATGAACGGAAACACCCCCTCTGATTTCTAACAACAAAAATACACAAGATTATCTCATTACATGAAATAAATAAAACCAAAAAATCTTTTGGGGTTTCATGAATAATGAGAAATTAATGTTGAAAATAATAAGGTAAAAGAATAAGTGAACAATAAGGTGGAATGATGATTTTACATATAAATATTTCTTAAATTCCAAGGAGAATGAAAATAAAATCAAAAGAAATTAAGGGTCGAAACTACCCTGTGTGCGACTTGGGACATCTAAGAGAGATGGGAAGGTGAAAGTGGGTAAAACCCATTAAATTGAAAATGGAAAATTTTAAAAATTAAAATATTAAAATTATACTTATGAAACATTGTGGAATGATGTATTTGATTCATCATGATGACTAGTATAATCCATCATGTTAGGAATAACACCATATATAATTATATGAAGACATTTTGGAAGAATAAAGTGTTAATTACCAAATGGAATATCATTGAGTGATTACCCATATCAACTCAGGAAAAGTCTACAATCTAAAACTATATGCTTGGGGATTAGACTAATTATGGTTTGACAAAAACTATCATGGTGTGACTAGTTATAGCCAATGAATACAACTTCATGGGACTCCTTGTTCTCTGAAAACATGGTATAACACTAATGAAAATTATCACACCCCAAAAAACCTAATATATAAATAAATAGTGATACATTAGTTTCACAATTCTCCAAAACATTTCAAATTATTCCCCCATATATTCAAAGATAATTGTAGAATCAAATTAGACAAAAAAAATAAAACCCTACATTGAAGGTGGGTTACGGAAGTGTTAATGAGGTCTATTAAAAATGGCACACTAGATAGACACACAACGCCTAAATTCCATAGATCTAATCCCAAACATCATATATAGATATTGAAAAAAAATAAACTCAGTACTATACGAAATATAGATCTATGAAGTTAGAGATATATTATAAGGATCCCTTGTAGTTATATTTCCTATGAAATAGTTAGACAAGGGGTAGAAACATTAAAAAAGAAACAATACTCTGAACCCAAAAAACAATAATCATCCACAAACCGTTGTATAAATTTGAAAATAATTATCATATTCCCAATAGAAGAA
Source organism: Viscum album (assembly GCA_963277665.1). NCBI lineage: Eukaryota > Viridiplantae > Streptophyta > Magnoliopsida > Santalales > Viscaceae > Viscum > Viscum album. The sequence continues at coordinate 1,669,816,538 of OY728160.1, forward strand.
CTACCCAATATGAATCTAGAAGAATAGAGGACCACATCAGTAATACTGTTACAATTCATATCACTATAAAGGAAAATAAACTTCAATATAGAAAATTCTTCAACAAAAAATGACATAATCTTTATCACCGGGTTATAAATTTAGTGGAAACAATGATATAGTTCATTATAACAAGATCTCCATTTGACGGTGAACAAAACAAGTTCCAAACTAACGATATCTAGTGCATGATCTCAATTGGTGTCAATCTAAATTTGAACAATCAAAACATTCACACATGGACTTATAATGTCTTATCTATCAGACCCCAACCATCATTTGCACTAAATTTTCAATCATCAAGAGTCATGATAAAAAATAGAGACATAAGAATAACCACTATTGTTAACACCTACCAAATAATAAACCAAAAAATTATTAAGAAAACTTACACATTTTAGTCACCTAAAGATCCTCAAACAACTATTAAATCAATAATAAAAAATCCTAAATGAAATAATCTTCATTATACCAGTTACAACCATGATTATTGAAGGTAATAATTTTTACCTTATTTTTGAAAATAACCAAACTATATTAATGAATACAAAGACCTTTGCCACCACATAAGGGAGGATAGTGACATATTAAGTCCCGTAGCTTGGAATATTTTAACTCCACCACTATATTCAGAGCCTCATATGATTCTATGACCAAAATTAGTTAACCTATATAACAATATTGTTCACCAAATAGGTTATCCATAGAAAAAAAACTATACAGATTCCCAACAGACCATTCTGGGAGGTTCAACTAAGAATTAGGAGACATGAGTATAACTCACTCCCATTTCACAAGCCAAATAAAATTGACCAACTACCCCCAATAGGGAAAAACAAATAAAAAATCACTAATGAATAATATTAAAAAAATGTTATTGCTTTTATTTTCTTTTAAACCATAATAGTTTCATAAAGTGACTGAAACTAATTTTATAAAAGGTTCATATTCTTTGAAAATAACTCAATACCTTTTAGAAAAGTTTATTTTCAACTGAACCCTCAAGAGGAAATCGTTTTCATTGAAAAAAATAAATTTCTAAAATAATTCAAAACAATATTCCATAAGATAACATGTGTGACTTCTGAGATTCAACATTCATGCAACAAAAAAAATCACTCAAACATCATAATGTTCAATTTTTATTTTAAAAATCCTCCTTGAGTTCCATTAACAAACCATTGTCTTTTTATAATCATCTCTCAAAATTTAAGACATCTCTATATAATCCAAAATTCAATTCAAATAATTTCTATAAATTCCACTTTCTCTTCAGAAAAATTTCCAAAGTTCTATAATGAAATAAAATACATTAAGAACAATTCATTATATATAAAATACCCAAAAAATTAACTATAACATTAAATTTTTCAATAAAAAAATATCATAAAATCTCCCAAATAATTAAAATAATATTTTCAAAATGGAAATGAAAAAGAAAGACTAATCAATTTCAAAAAATATAAGATCTTCAAAATTTATTTTATTCCTATCACAAAATTGGTTTCATAAACAATCACCCCATAAGAACTTTTCACTATTAAAAAATTATTTTTATAAAACATAAAACAAACTCTATTGAAAATTTTAAAGAAACAAGGAATAAATAATCACACAAAAAATCACCAAATAATATGAATTTTACATAGAAATACCTTTATTAGCCTCCCACAAATGGTACGTACCATTGGAATCAATTCATGAATCAAGTGTGATAAGAAAATGCATCCATGTAATAAATAGAATTGTGTATTGTTTGGTTATACTAGTTGGTAAATCATGCGCCGACCATGAAACAGTGAGGATAAGGACTTCCAAAGACTACTATATAGTCTCCACATTATTTTCTAGACCATATGAGCTAATCATTAATCTTTGGTTTTCCCTCTATTTTCGCACAAAAATACCATGAAACCACCATAATCATGGGTATACTCATTGGGAATCAAAATACCATCACATAAAATAAAATACATCTAGAATTAATAAAGGAAAACTCAAATAAAAAATACAAACCCCAACTACCCATGGAAACTCAATTCTATAAATGATAAAGAGTTATCTAGGCTCTTCCTACACATAAAAATTTCTTTTTGAAATTCATACCTCTATACTACATGGTTCACTGAATAAAAAGATGGGTCTAAAAGAAACTAGGCCTTTGAAGAATAAAGGTTCTAATACAATTTATCATGAATAATATATGGCTAACCCATTAGATCACCTCCACTCACTCATCCCACAGACCGAAGGGAATTCATGATCCCAAAATCCTAGAAAAAATTTCATATGTATAAATTATACACATATTTAGGAATTCTTTCACCATATAAACTCAATATCCCAAACATAGAATCCACTCTTAAATATAGTATAACCCATCAATGTATCGAAAACTCAAGAAACAACTGTAGATTAAAAAAAAGTGGTAGCCAAATAGAATAATACACATTAATAATAAAAAAATCAAATACAAAAACCATAGTAATTCATAAACTAGACATAATAGAACATCACATAGGAAACAATCATGAAGATATGTAGAGGATGAAAAAGCCAATTCATAACATGTAATGTAAAACCAAACATGATCAACTACCAACCATATCCTCATGAACCACCATCACTCATCACATCCCATATCACATATTGACAGACCAACCGAATCAAATAAAATACAAAAATGACAAAATTTGGTGCTACTGAAAGAAAAAATGAGTTATTCTTACACAAATTGGTGAATTTATAGTATGATCTAAATATTCCATGTTGGATTCAACTAAATATTTTATTCAGTTTCATTAAAATTAATAGTCATAATTTTAAGTTTGAAATAAAAACTACAAAAAATATTTTTCACATAAAAGTATTGGGAAATTAAACAACATTCCATAAGAAAATTAATAAAACAGTCCCTATCTTTAATAAAATTAAGTGAGTAACTCATTTTTTCCAATAAAAAACTTTCAAACACCAAAATAGTTTCACATACACATAATTTATAAAATGAAATCCAAATTACATTCCTCTTTCAAATGAATATCCTTAAAATTAGTTTTTATAAAGTAAAAATCACATTCCATTTAAAATAAACATTCTTAATCAACTAATAATCACTTATGATGTAATGAAAAAATAAAAAAATAAAATGTAATATAAACATTTACAGGAAACAATAAATTAAAATTTTATAAGAGGTAAACAAGATAATTCTAAAGATAAGGTTCCTCATAATCAAATCAATAGATAGGGGATAAAAATAATGAAAAGTATCCCCCTATATAATCCAAAATGGAAACTAAATATCATGGGTAATTCCCTGGAAGAATTGTAACATGAACCTAAACATGGATACATTAAACCTCTATATGGATTAAAATAATCAATCTATTATCTCAATAGTCTAATTAGACGATTAGGTACAATAACCCATCCCACAAGTGACAAACTACAATAGGATACAATCCATCATGGGACAATTCAACTTACACATTCTATAATTCCCTAGCCAAAGGCCAATATAAACTATGGCAATAGGCTATTCACACACAATAGTAATTTTGAACTCATCTAGTTAATCTTCTGACTTCTTATGATTCCATCAGAAAAACTCAATTGAATTAAGGAAAAAAGTCCACATATGATCATTAATAAAATTAATGTTGATATATTTTCATCATTTAATATCAAACTCCCTCATACGATACATCTAAATTTAATCAATTTTAATAAATAATATATAAAGTATACCCATATAGAACAATAAAATATATATGTTTAAATTACTAAAAAATTAGGGGGCTCAACTGAGGTTCATGAACATTTCTATGAAAACATCATCAATGGATCCAAATATGCCTTTCATACTAAAAAAACCAAGGAATTTCAAAGCATTTACCCTAATTAAAATAATGTCTTTGAACTTGTTGTTAAATATAAATCAAATGATTTCATTAATAAAACTATTTAGATTCCAAAACCTCCTTCATTTAAAATAATTAAAAAAACCAATACCTTTTCTCAATTCAATTAATTCCTTGTAAAACTACCCCTTTACTCTTTTCATGAATTAAATGTGGGAAAATGCCTCAAAAATAATCATTAAATTTCCATACAACCTATTTTTAATCATCAAAAATACCCTTCACTCAAAAAAATACATTTAAATACTAGTAAATTTACTAAACACCATATTTTTAATAATCATAACCTTTAAAAAAATTAAATCTATAAAAACTATCACATATAGGTCTAATTTAGTCAATATGGAATTAAAAACTCATCACGAATTACACAATATTCCATTTAACTGATGATTATAAAACCCCATACATTGATCAAAAGGAACCAAGTGACAATGTGATTCCTATCTAGGAAAACGCTGAAATATCGAAGGATATTCCCACTAAAATATCTAATAATAAAAAACCTGTAGAGAACCCAAAAACCCAGGGTGCCTCATGTGACATGATATACTTATCATTACATCATTTCAAAATAAATATCATGTCCCATGACTATAGAAGATTGTGAGGCTCAGGATTATGGGAAACCAGCAGCTTCTGATTGACTCCATCAGTACATACCGTGCCTGAAAATTTTAAACAAAACGTAGGGTGAGAAAAAATGCCCAGTAAGGGGTTTTAAAACATTTTAAGGAAATCCTTTCTTAAAGAAATCATTTTGAAGAGAATAAAATACTTTGCTAAAGACAAAACATTATCCTTTCTTAAAACATGAAATCCATCTTTCTTTGAAAACCACTTGCATAAAGAAGCATGTACATGAAATAAACACCAAAGTAAACATGATCAGAGAGCGCAACATAAACAATGAATAATATTCAACAAGGATACTTAAATTCTAAGATGAAAAGTGTGACCAAGCCGGGAAAACGTGCATGTCATGGTTCATGAGAATATACAGTTCATCAATCAGTTTACCTCATGGAAAATAGTTCTTGACATAAGAATTACATTTTCATAGTCATGGGAGAATTCTACTAGGGGTTGTCCTGTTAGTTGAACTAACCCCTGGTTGATCTTTATCATTACATGCAGAGGGGATGCATAATACTGGACTTCGTCAAGACATCGCGTCATAACCTTAAAACATAACTTTAGTACGGGTCAAGTCCAAACGCCAATCCCGTTTCCCATGGTAGCACGATCCAAGGCTATTCGCCAAGACTGTTGCACATGATAGCACGAGCCAAGGCTATTCGCCAAGACCGTTTCACATGACGTCTCATGAGACTCTTGCTTTACCCAATGCATTGGAGCACTGTATAATTATGGGCGCACCCGTCCATAAACATTTAAGTCCTATACATCCCTCACATATCTTGACATGGTCATTCATTCATGGGGTTCCATACATTAAAAATTAAACCCCATTTTCACATACATATTCATAACATGTAATCATTTCTACCATTAAAAACATTGTGATATGCATGCTAAAGCTTCGTGCATATAAAAAGTTAACATCTGAAAACTTGGGTTTTATGAAAAAAAATAGGCATAACACATTAAAATTCCATACATCATGATATCCAATTAAAGAATGGTCGTTCACATATGATGATAATGTGGATGTCATGGGTGTTTTATACAGGCATTTGAAGTTACAATGTGTATATTCAAGTCCACGTTTGGGAAAAACATATGTATATAATTGTGCAAGTTCTTTCGATAATCTTCATCATGCTATAAAGTAATAAATTACAAAACATGGGAACCAAATTCATAGTAATGTAAATGTGACTCAGTTTTTCAGTTAATTAAATAATACTCAATTCATACATTACCTGATTCACAAGCTCTGGACTAGAATTGTTTCAATCGTACTCATATTTATGTGTTTGTGCAAGAGGGGTTTACTGGGTCTTATGTATATGTATATATGTACTCATATATATATATATACATATAAACTGATTTTCAAGGACACAAAAATTAGACTTGGTCTCCCACCTTTATATTTCAGAGCCTATATGTAGAAGAGGGATTCTCCATGACCTTCGGGTGTGATTACACATGGTGCGTACATACACATGGTTATATATATACATATAAACCGATATATATATATATATATATACATAAACCAACATTAAATCACAAACATGTGTTAAATTCATACCCAAACTAGGTTCTCCAAGAGAGGAAGAATACTAGTATACAAGAAAGAGCGTCTTATGGACTTGCGTCCACATAGAGGTATACATTTATAAAAACTTTCATATATATAAATATATCCGAAGTAAAATAAGACACAAAACCATACTTAACCCTTACATGTTTTTCATACATTAAGAACATCATTTCATAAACAAATTATCATTAATTGAAAATCATAAAAAACCCGAGATGGTTTGTTTCACATATACATATATAAATATGTATATACATATATATAGTTTAAACAACACAAAACGAGGTTAACCCTTACCCAAATAAAATCAAATTCTTTGAACACTTACTCCAGAATTTGGTTTTTCATGTTCAGACATAACAGAAAAGTATATGTATTTATATATATAACATATATATATGTAAATACACATATACATAGTTATATTTATACCAAATCTTGACAAAACCAACTGAAATTGAAACATGTCCCTTACCATGCTTCGAGAGGAGGAATGGGCGAGGCAAGAGGGACCGAAACATGTAAGTCCAGAAGATATACATATATATGTATATCATGTTCATACTTATATATTTTAATATATAAACCGAAGCTTAACCAAATATAAAGAAAAAGAGCACGACCCTTACCTATTTAGAGGGGAGGAGAGGGAGATGCAGCAACGAGGTAAGGGAAAACCAAAGGTGTACACACAGGAGATATACACGTATATATGTATAACCCGTATATGTTTATATACATGAAAACCAATGTTTAGAATAAAAAATTAGAAACAGAGTTTGACCCTTACCTAATCGATGATGAGGAGGAGAGTCGACGGAGCAACGATGAGGTCTCGGAGGTCGAAGAGATAGTGAGAGCTCGGGTGCCAACGTTCAGCTTCGGTGGAGCTTGGAGTTAAAAAAAAAAGGAAGAAAAGACTCAGAAACTGGGGAGATGTCGAGGGAACCGAGGCCGGTAATTAAGAGGGTGGCACCGACTTTGTGGAAGAAAAAGAGAGGGGATGAACCTTGTCGGCTCGGGCGGAGGAAACGAAGGCCGAACCCGCCTGGTTCAGCGGCGTGATGAGGAAGAAGAAAACAGTGGTGCGAGGGAGATGTGAAAAAAACGAACGGCTAGGATTAAAAGCAGCTGGATCAGATGGCTAAGAAGCGACGTGGGGTTTAAAAAAAAAGAAATAAACACACAGTTTCGTTTTTTTCTTCTAAACATATTACATATTATATTTAATTATTTTATTTCAAAGTTTTTATCTTAAAAAAAGTCATTTTATTGTTTTATTAATCCTATTAAGAAAATCATTATTATAACCTTATTAATAAACTATAATTATCCTAAGTCAAGGGTCATTAAAACACCTATATATTAAACGATTAAACCGCTATTTAAAACATAAATTATATTTTCATTTTCCTCTTTTTCCTTTATCAAAACATATAAATACACATATATAAATTTTATACATACAATAAAAAAAAGTGAATTCAAGTATAATAAAATACATACTTATGATTTCATAAATCATAAACTAAAAAAAATTACATTCGGATTATTTTGAAACAAAAAGAAAAAGTGTTTAATATTAATAATTTTTTATCTAAATACGTAGAATGTCAAAATTAAAGCAACAAAATTATTAGATTTTAATAAGAAAATAAGTGTGTAGTTTTATTTATTTATTTATTATTATATAATGAATTTCATAAATTAATTTTGTAAATGGGTAAATATATGTCATTAACAATTTTATGAGAAGCTAATCGTAAATATAATTTATAAAAACATTAGTTTTATTGATAATTTTATAACAATTTAACTTTAATCAAATTTTATGCTAATAAACCAAAACCATATATATATATATATATAAAATTACAACTATATATATAACAGGAAATACATATCACTTATCAATTATTTCAAAACGATACTTAATAAGTCTTAACACATCGACAAAAACTAAATTTAAACATTAACTAGATAACGATCAAAAACAAAACATTGGATACTTCGGGAAAACAACTGTCGAAAATATAGTCGTTTGAGGTCCAATGGTCCGATTGGGGAGCTTATAAAAAAGTGTTTGGTCTCGGGTGTCCCTTACCCCATGTGACCGAAGGAGAAAAAGGAAGATGGTTCGTGTAATCCCCTTGGTGCTGAGCACAGTCACGGTGGCTTTAGCCATCCTCATGTTTCTTATGATGGATTCTCGAAACCCCTACCGCATTCTTGGGCTCTTAGTAGTTTTAAGCAGTCTTCCCATTATTGTAATCGGGTTCATAGTTGGGATATTTGGTTAGTGAGCTTTTCTTGTAACCCGAAAATTGTAAGACCCTTCAGTGTTGAGTTCATAAATAAAAGTTACGTGTTTTTTTTATTTTACATTCTGATTGTTTTAAAGAGAGAACATCATTAGAAAAAAACGCCCAATTTTCATTTATGAGTTTTGAAAACTTCAGGGTGTTACATTATCTCCCCCTTCAAAGAATTCAGTCCCTGCAATTCTATCATAAAAAGAGAAACTGAAACCCCAAACGTAAAACTCTACCGAAACAGTGGATCTGGCTCGGTAAACGGGACACCAAAGTTGGCACACAACTCTTCTATTTCCCTAGTTCAGATGCACCTCGAACAGTGCTCCTTGAACTCCTGTTCGTGTGTACTGCACACGGGCTTCCAGAGGGAGGCTCGTGCGATGCAAAGCTTAGAAACGTCCGAGTAGATAAACTCCTTGATGACTCTTCTGGCCACATCATGCTCGAGGTAGTCGAGAGGGATGATGCGGTTGAGGAGACTGATGTTCAGGACTAGGAACATATAAGCTGCACTGAGCTAGCCATCCTGGGCGGCCATGAGGAAACACGCTCTGGCAGAAAAGTTTTGTGCCAGAGTGAAACATTGGAACAGACCCTCAAAGTACATTCCCTTTCACCTATAGTAGGGGAGTTGAGCAGCAGCGATGAGTTGAATGACGCGATCATTCTCTTGACATAGCTGAAGAATCTCTGGACCGTTTGCTAAATTGAGAAAACACTGGAAGGACCCTCGCAGGTGGAGAAAGGATGGGTAATCCGCCATGCATGCCTTGATCAAGATGACTTCTACTAGCTCCTCGGGTAGGGATGAGAAGTTTGTTTGTCCAGCCATCTGAAAACAAACATCGAAGGGAAACTCGTAACAACATAGATAAGGTGGAGACATGAAAGGAAACAAGAAACATCCATTTATGAAAAAGTTTACATGGAAAAGTCTGAGCTCACAAGACGTACGCCACAAAGAGTGGCAAAACTTCCTAACTCTTCAAACCACACACAGGATGAACATACATGACTAAACTCATGGGAACATTTATAACGCCTCATGAGTTTAGTGTTAGGGTAGTGGAGTTGGGAAACATCGGTGTACACTTCTTGCCTAAGTGACACACGGGTGGACTCATTTTCCAACGCTCAAAAGTCCATTATCTGACCCCAGAAGCCGTAGTGTAGGACTTGGCACAGATAAGCCGCTCGGAGGTCTCCAGCAGCAGCTGCTTCTTGAAAAGGGTTATCAAGCATTGTGCCAAATTCCTCGCCAGTTGTAAACACTCGGAAGAGTCCTTCGTGATACCTTCCCCGACGTTCATAAGAGGGAAACTGGGTCATCATCATTAGGGGATAATCCATCCTCATTACTTGGTGGATACTAAGCACCCTAGATGAGTTTAACACATCGTACAAGTGCTTACACGTCATGCGAATTTGGGCATAGTTTAGAAAGTTCTCGCGACTGGCTAGTGATATAATGTTCTCTAGAGCCTCGGTGGGAAGTGACAAAAGTTCGGTAGGTACATAAGCCATCTGAAAGTTATATCATTTTTACTTAGTTAGTCTTAGCAATATATCTATATCAAATTGTTTTCCAGAGTTTCCTGAACCCATCCTCTGATAACAACTGTAGAGACCCCAAAAACTCAGGGTGCCTCATGTGACATGATATACTTATCATTACATCATTTCAAAATAAATATCATTTCCCATGACTACAGAAGATCGCGAGGCTCAGGATTCTGGGAAACCAGCAACTTCTCATTGACTTCATCAGTACATACCGTGCCTGAAAATTTTAAACAAAACGTAGGGTGAGCAAAAAAGCCCAGTAAGGGGTTTTAAAACATTTTAAGAAAATACTTTCATAAAGAAATCTTTTTGAATAGAATAAAATACGTTGCTAAAGACAAAACACTATCCTTTCTTAAAACATGAAATCCATCTTTCTTTGAAAAACACTTGCATAAAGAATCACGTACATGAAATAAACACCAAAGTAAACATGATCAGAGAGCGCAACATAAACAATGCATAATATTCAACAAGGTTACTTAAATTCTAAGATGAACAGTGTGACCAAGCCGGGAAAACGTGCATGTCATGGTTCATGAGAATATACAGTTCATCTATCAGTTTACCTCATGGAAAACAGTTCTTGACATAATAATTACAGTTTCATAGTCATGGGAGCATTCTACTAGTGGTTGTCCTGTTAGTTGAACTAACCCCTGATTGATCTTTACCATTACATGCAGAGGGGATTCATAATACTGGACATTGTCAAGACCTCACGTCATGACCTTAAAAAATAACTTTAGTACGGGTCAAGGCCAAATTCCAATCCCGTTTCCCATGGTTGAACGAGCCAAGGCTATTCGTTAAGACCGTTGCACATGATAGCACGAGCCAAGGCTATTCGCCAAGACCGTTGCACATGACGTCTCATGAGACTCTTGCTTTACCCAATGCATTGGAGCGCTGTATAATTCCGGTCGCACTCGTCCATAAACATTTAAGTCATATACATCCCTCACGTATCTTGACATGGTCATTCATTCATAGGGTTCCATACATTCATAATTAAACCCCATTTTCACATACATATTCATAACATGTAAACAGTTCTATCATTAAAAAAATTGTGATATATATGCTAAAGCTTCATGCACATAAAAAATTTAACATCTGAAAACGTGGGTTTTAAAAAAAATATGAATAACACTTTAACATTCCATACACCATGATATCCAATTACAGCATGGTCGTTCACATATGATGATAATTTGGATGTCATGGGTGTTTTATATAGGCAGTATAAGTTACAATGTGTATATTCAAGTCCACCTTTGGGAAAAACATATGTATATAATTGTGAACGTTCTGTAGATAAACTTCATCATGCTATAAAGTAATAAATTACAAAACATGGGAACCAAATTCATAGTAATGTAACTGTGACTCAGTGTTTCAGTTAATTAAATAATACTCAATTTATACATTACATGATTCACAAGCTCTAGACTAGAATTGTTTCAGTCGTACTCATATTTATGTGTTTGTGCAAGAGGGGTTTACTGGGACTTATGTATATGTATATATGTACTAATATATATATATATATATATACCGAAATGCAAGGACACACAAATTAGACTTTGTCTCCCACCTTTATATTTCAGAGCCTATATGTAGAAGAGGGATTCTCCATGACATTCGGGTGTGATTATACATGGTGCGTACATACACATTGTTATATATATACATATAAACCGATATATATATATATATATACACATAAACCAACATTAAATCACAAACATGTGTTAAATTCATACCAAAACTAGGTTCTCCAAGAGATGAAGTATACTAGTATACAAGAAAGAGGGTCTTATGGACTTGCGTCCACATAGAGGTATACATTTATATAAACTTGCATATATATAAATATATCCGAAGTAAAATAAGACACAAAACCATACCTAACCATTACATGTTTTTCATACATTAAGAACATCATTTCATAAACAAATTATCATCAATTGAAAATCATAAAAAACCCGAAATGGTTTGTTTCACATATACATATATAAATATGTATATACATATATATATGTAAATACACATATACATAGTTATATATATACCAAATATTGACAAAACCAACTGAAATTGAAACATGTCCCTTACCTTGCTCGGAGAGGAGGAATGGGCGAGGCAAGAGGGACCGAAACATGTAAGTCTAGAAGATATACATATATGTGTATATCATGTTCATACTTATATATTTTAATATATAAACCGAATCTTAACCAAATATAATGAAAAAGAGCATGACCCTTACCTATTCAGAGGGGAGGAGAGGGAGATGCAGCAACGAGGTAAGGGAAAACCGAAGGTGTATACACAGAAGATATACACGTATATATGTATAACCCGTATATGTTTATATACATGAAAACCGAAGTTTAGACAAAAACATTAGAAACAGAGTTCGACCCTTACCTAATTGATGAGGAGGAGGAGAGTCGATGGAGCAGCGATGAGGTCTCAGAGGTCGAAGAGATCGTGAGAGCTCGGGTGCCAACGTTCAGCTTTGGTGCAGCTTGGAGTTAAAAAAAAGGATGAAAAGACTCAGCAACTGGGGAGACGTCGAGGGAACCGAGGCTGATAATTAAGAGGGTGGCTCCGACTTTGTGGAAGAAGAAGAGAGGGGTTGACCATTGTCGGCTCGGGCAGAGGAAACGAAGGCCGAACCCGCCTGGTTCAGCGGCGCGACGAGGTAGAAGAAAACAACGGCGCGAGGGAGATGTGAAAAAAAAAACGAACGACCAGGATTAAAAGCGGCTGGATCGGATGGCTAAGACGTGAAACTATGTTTTTAAAAAAAAAGAAAAAAAAGAAACACACAGTTTCATTTTTTTCTTTTTAACGTATTAAATATTATATTTAATTATTTTATTTCAATGTTTTTATTTTAAAAAAAGTCATTTTATTGTTTTATTAAACCTATTATAAAAATCATTATTATAACCTTATTAATAAACTAAAATTATCCTAAGTCAAGGGTCATTAAAACACCTATATATTAAACTATTAAACCCCTATTTAAAACATAAATTATATTTTCATTTTCCTCTATTTCCTTTATCAAAACAGATAAATACACATATATAAATTTTATACATACAATAAAAAAATGAATTCAAGTATAATAAAATACATACTTATGATTTCATAAATCATAAACTAAAAAAAAAATTACATTCGGATTATTTTGAAACAAAAAGAAAAAGTGATTAATATTAATAAGTTTATATCTAAATACGTAGAATGTCAATATTAAAGCAACAAAATTATTAGATTTTAATAAGAACATAAGTGTGTAGTTTTATTTATTTATTATTATTATATAAATAAAGTCATAAATTAATTTTGTAAATGGGTAAATATATGTCATTAACAATTTTATGAGAAGCTAACAGTAAATATAATTTATAAAAACATTACTTTTATTGATAATTTTATAGCAATTTAACTTTAATAAAATTTTATGCTAATAAACCAAAACCATATATATATATATATATATAATTACAACTATATATATAAAAGGAAATACATATCACTTATCAATTATTTCAAAACCATACTTAATAAGTCTTAACACATCGACAAAAACTGAATTTAAACATTAACTGGATTACGGTCAGAAACAAAACATTTGATACTTTGGGAAAACAACGGTCGAAAATATAGTCGTTTGAGGTCCAACGGTCTGATTGGGGAGCTTATAAAAAAGGGTTTGGTCTCGGGTGTCCCTTACCCCAAGTGACCGAAGGAGAAAAAGGAAGATGGTTCGTGTGATCCCCTTGGTGCTGAGCACGGTCGCGGTGGCTTCAGCCATCCTCATGTTTCTTATGATGGATGCTCGAAACCCCTACCGCATTCTCAGGCTCTTAGTAGTTTTAAGTAGTCTTCCCATTATTGTAATTGGGTTCTTAGTTGGGATATTTGGTTAGTGAGCTTTTCTTGTAACCCGAAAATTGTAAGACCCTTCAGTGTTGAGTTCATAAATAAATGTTACGTGTTTTTTTATATTTTACCTTCTGATTGTTTTAAAGAGAGAACTTCATTAGCACAAAACGCCCAATTTTCATTTATGAGTTTTGAAAACTTCGAGGTGTTACAAAACCCCTTGATTAGTCCCCTTGAAAACCTAAATACAATTGATAGAAGATTTATGTTTCATGGAGAATTAGAAACCAATGGGGGTGGAATTAGGGGAAATAAAAATATATGAACAAAAAATAAGAATGGGGTTACCATTAGAGGCCACTTGGAATCCTTAGTGGAGGAGATAAAAATAAAGGCTAAGGGAGGGCGGAATCTCTTTTATATGAATATAAAATCATCTGAGTGAAATTTAAGGGAAGTTGAGGGGGGTTTCCCCTTAATATTTATAATGGAAAAAATGTATAATCATAAAATTAACCATCTACCAATGTCATGTCATGGTGTGATGGGATCATCGAGGTGTGATGAACAATAAAACATGGAACAATTTGGTCTAATTCCTTAAATCAATGTCTGACGAGTTATAGATATAATAAAGGTGCCACTGCCGAAGAGTACATCATGGATTGATTCCTTAATTCATGTCAAAACACATTTGATGTCTATAACTATATGACTAAGTATTGGCTTGGTCATAATGTGAATATCAATATAACAGTGAAACCAGATACAATCGAGGACTATAGCTTCATAGAACACCCTTTAATACTAAAAACATGAGTGAACTCCAGTAAATAAATTACACAATATAACATTAAATATACATCAAAAATGACATAGGGGTGTCATTATTCTCCCCACCTTGACGCATTCCACCCCTTGAAAATCATTGATAAATTTAGAATGTATGTACAACAAAAAAACCTCAACACCTCTATGAGTGCTGGGAGGGGAAAAGGATTAATTATTTTGGTCTGATGAGAAAGAATCACTATACAGATGCAAAATTCCTGAAACCCATAGATCAAATCATAAAACATAATTAACCCATATCTATGAACAATACAACTCATTATAATCATACATGGGGCACTAAGAAGACATAATGTAGCTATATAACTACCAAAAAGTTAAAATTCTTTGAAAATTTTTAGATAATAAAAAATATGTCCAAATTGGAAACACTATCCCTAACCAAAAGATACTAATAACCCTAAAAACCTTGATAACCACTCTATAACTTTCTTCATATTCCCTAGGGAAGCAATACCCTAAGGGAATCTAGAGGAGAACATAACCACATCACTAAAAGCATTTCATCTTATTTGAAATAAATAAAAAATACACCTTAATAAAAAACCAAATAATAAATGACATTGTTTCCGACGCTTTCACCGGGGCGCGTGCATCTATCCACGGAGGAGGACACACTGCTTGTTGCCCCACATTCTCTCTTTCCAAAGGCGGGCGACATTCGTTCCTGGTTCAGGGATGTCTTCTCCTTGATCGAAACCGGGACGATGGGATGTCGGTTCTTCCTTCCGTGGATTACTCCTCAAAATTCATCACCTAGTCCGGGTCTCCCTCATAGATTTAAGACGGGTTCGTGAACCTCATTCCCGGTGCCATATCTAAATGGACGCCAGTAAATTACGCTGCTTCTTTCAAGACGCTCCAAGGGGTCTTGTCGGGGCAGCAACCTTCGGTGGGGAGAATGGTCATGTTGGGGTGTCGTCGGCATGTCTGTCTTTGGTCCCTCATCACAGGGCTTCTCGAGGGCGTGGAAGCCCGAGGCATCCCACATTGAACGCGGGGAATATGTACCATCTGAGTTTTTCCTCATCTTCCCATGTTTAACACGGGGTATGTCGCGAGTTTAACGTCTTGCAGAGATGGATCCGGTTGAAGGATCCCTAGGGGGAACACCGATGTTGGGGCCATCACGTGGGCGGATTCCCGTATATCATGGAGTGGGATGGGGTGTCATGATCTCACCGGGATGTGGCGGCCCGGGAAAGGATCGGGATGAATGGTGGAATGAGGCATGTGGCTTACGTTCTGAGAGGAACCATGAGGGGGAATACAGTTTAATGTCATGCGAGATGGAATATAGTTTAACATCATGCGGGGCAGAATACAGTTTAACGTCATGCAGGACGAATTACAGTTTAACGTCATGCGGGACGAAATACAGTTTAACGTCATGCGGGACGAAATACAGTTTGACATCATGCGGGATGGAATGAAGTTTAGCGTCATGCGGGATGGAATACAGTTTAACGTCATGTGGGGCGGAATACATTTTAACGTCATGCGGGACAAAAGGTTAGGGGCTTACACTCTGAGGCATCCCAAGGTTGTCAGGGAACTGATATGGAGAGGTCGGGATGACCGAGTGGTGGGCTTGAACCTCGTGGAGGCTTCCTACGTACCATGCGTTAGCACGGATAAAAGTCCACGTAGTTCACTTGGATGGGGCTTACACTCTGATGTGGCCCATAAAAGGATGTCATGGTCGATGCGCACTCTAATCCCACGTGAGTCATGCTCAGTGTGGGAAACAGGAGGCAGTATGGACCAGACGATCATGTCGTGAAGGGTGCGTCCTTGAGAAGTGGAATGGGGCATACGCGTTGAGCGACCCAAAGAGGAAATAGGGGCTTACGCGTGGTTAGTGGCCCTTGGTGTCGGGGCTTACTCCAGGGTGGAGGCCCATGGTGCGACAAAGCGCAGTGGGAAAAGGACTCCACTGGCCTTGGCAGGGTGGAAGTACGGAGATGCACAGATGCAATCATCCGCAAAAAGGGTTAGGGGCTTAGTCTATGAGGCAACCCTCCTCCCGCGGACAAATGCCGCTCCGACAAGGAGGATTTCATTCCATTTGAGGAAGAGTCCATTCCCGTGGAGACGAGTGGTGTAAAAAATTTCCGTGCTGGGGGGACCCTGCGTGCGAAGCACGGGGTCAGACCACAGTTTAACGTCTTGTGTTAAGGACGAGGTGATTAGCAGTTTAACGTCCTGCAGCTTGGACGAGGTGGGTTTGCTCCACACTCCTAGGGATTACATTCCCAACGCCCTCTACCCCTTGTGGGAGGGAAGGCATTGGCAAGGCCATGGTGAAGGGGGGCCGCAGGGCGAACCACCCGGGGGGTCCACGTTAGCGTGGCTATGCGAAGAAGCAATAGCCGTTAGCGTGCCTATGTGGAGAAGCCTAAGTCAAATAAACGCAATGGGAAACACAGCCCAGGGGACCTTGAGGTTACTTCGCACGAGCATGGGAGGCCGTACGAGAAAACAACGCATGGCGTGCATGCCCGGCAGGGGAGACATCAGGTGTCGGTGTAGGGGGAAGACAAGGGGCTTCAAGGTGAGGAGTCCAGGGATTTGCACGCAAAAGGGAAGGTTTGTGTGCCAAACTCCGGGACGTCATGAAATTGGAGCAATGGAATTTCGTGCGGAGAGGGAACTACGCGCAGGGTTTTGCGTGCACAACAGCCTATTGCGCACATGAGAAACGCATTGCGCGCAGGGCTGGAACACTGGGGAGGGGGAAAATTCACTGAAGATGGTGGAGTTGCGCGCAAAGGTGCACTCTTGGGAAAGGATGCGTGAAATTATGGTTTTACCTGGAAGTCATCTTGCGCGCGGGGGGAGCCGAATTGCGCGCACGGGAGTCGCTTCGGATTCCTCAACCCCCAAACCGTTCGGGGTCACTATCTATTTTAAGGCGACCTCTGGCGCGTAATCCAGTTGCACGTGAAATTCTTCGCACGCGAGCGCAGCCGGCGCGCAAACGCTCGCCACGCAGAACGGGGGCGCCCAAGGATTGCGCGCCTCAATGGATCAATTGTGCAAAATCCGGTGATTCTATGCACGCAGAACAATTTTTCGCACGGATCCTCCTTTATTTCGCGTACCACATCTCGGGCCTCCGGATCGGGCCTCTGATTCCGAATATGACTTCGCTTCGTCATTCCGAAACTTCCTCCGAGAGTTACGGGAATTTTTCAGCATCAAAAAATGCCCCCCTTGGAATTGGATCGGCGAGAGGTCACATCGATCGGATTCCAAGCGAAGCGCTGAAACACCGTACAACCAAGTCTCTTGATCAAGCTGCACGCAAAATTCCGATGGGGCACACAAAACCTACGGGCACGCGCGAAATCCTCTTTCTGCGTGGTGCGGAACCCTGGCCTCACATATAAAAGGGGCGCTGGGTCCCAAATCCGCACTTCTTCTTTTTCTGTGCGATAATCTTATCGCTCTCGTGCGCGAAATCGCTTCTGCAGCTGCGCGTAATAACGCACTGGCAGCGTGGAATTCCACCCGAAATTCGGTCGTGATCTCGTGCCTCATTGGGCTTTTTTCGCTCCGCATGCCCATTGCGTGCCCATCTCCAAGATTCCGCACAACTCGGACAGATTTCTCGCCGAACTCTCCGATTCGGCGCACTGCATTCTAATTTCGCCCAACTCCCAAAAAATTCGGGATGGCTGCAAACCAAGTTGATGAGGGGGAAGCCGCTGCCCGTAGGATAGAAATGGTGGCAAACGAGGAGGTTTACGATGCCAAGGTGATTGTCTCCAACAATCTGACGTTGTTCAATCTACTAACTCCAGCCCAGAAGGCATATCCCTTGTCGGGCAACCTCCCACTCTGGAATTTTGGTATCCTGGAGGAGGTTCCTCTCCCGGGCCTCGAAGTGGACACGCCGCGGTATTGGGTGACTCGGGAGGACGAACTTCCTTGCTACAACATCACCAAAAATGGCCATCCTGCCAGGGAAACTAGACTTATGGACGTTTATGTCCTGAACCTGAGGACTAGACCCATTACTGGGGATGAGCCTATGGCAGATAATTCTCTGACCCACTACATGAGCATGTTCCGTCAAAGCATCAAAGATAACACGAAGGGCTGGCTGAAGGATTGGGACCTGCGGTCCGGGGGCAACATCACCAGTGAATGGGCCTGGGCATTTTGGGTTCGCCATACCTACGACCAGTTCGGGGACGAACTGTGGTATATCGGCCTATTCGAGGCGGTATGGACATCACAGTTCCGTTTCCACCACTAGCCTGAACTCGGACCAGAGCTATTCACCCAGTGGTCTCCTGACACCAACACGTTCCACCTTCATCATGGGGAAGTCGGCTTCAGTCTTTGGGACGTTCACTGGATCGGAGGTATCCCACTGTAGGGTTACCAATACAATGAGTTCGTTCATCCAAATAACACCTGGGGAGACAGGTCGCGGACGCCTATGCTGATGTGGCACCTGTTGCAGTTGGCCAAGGAGTGGCTGGGGGTCAAGGACTTCCTGAAGGACATCACCTCCAATGGCTGGTTCAGCCTGTTCCTTGTGAAGGATCCCGCCGTCAATATGCTGGGACAGGGCAAACGGTGCCCAACCGCGACTCAGAGGATCAAGGATGGGTCCTATTGGAAGACCCTGGAGGCGGGGCAATACCAATCATGGGGCTACCGCATCATCGAGTCCCAAGACCCAAACGTCCTTTATGTCGGGTTCCTTGCCGCCATCCTGAGCGGGTGGCTCTTGCCGGAGCGGGATGCGAGGATGGGCGTCTGTCCAGTGACATTGGTGATGGAGGGATCCATCTCGGCAGGTATACTTTCCCAAACACCATCCATCCTACGGGCAATGTCTTGCGACCATCCTTGCTAAACATCACAGGGGTGGCGCCATTGACGCTCAATGAGGAGGGCGTGAGGATATGCATTGGAAACCATGCCAACATAAACTTCAACCTGTTCCCCACCCAAGTCGGCCAACTAGTGGACAACGGGCGAGGTTCTCTGGAATAGCAGGAATACATCCAGAGCATTCGGGGCGGGGTGGTCGTGGCTCGGATCGACGGGAAGGTGATCTGTGAGCCTTACGTGCCATCCCGATTCGCCAGGCAATTTGGGTGCCTCCAACGAATGTCGAAGAAGGTATTCACGGCTGTATGGCAGGAGAAGAATCCATGCGTCATGCGCCAGATGTGGTTGATGTTTACAAATTTCAGCTTTGGCGATGTCGTTACTCTTCCCCCCACCAGGGTCGATGTCGGCCTAGCAACCGAATGTGCCGAAAAATGGACCATTGCGTACCCTGAGGGACTATTACGCAAGCGCGCCCGGCAAATTGAGGTTACTCGCGCGGAAACCAGGTGACAGGAAAGAAGGCACAGTGCCATCCGAAGGGGGGAACCAAGGGCGCGTCAGGCAGCGAGGCCTCCGTAGGCCGAGACCTTGGCAGCGGGAACATCACATGGTGTTTCCACGTCCTCGTTACCTGCAGGGGGGGTCACATGAGGCGGCCAGGGAACTGCCCGGGAAGAAGATAAGATATCTGCTCGAACCTTCCCAAGATGAAATTCTCCCAGCATAGTGGTCGGCCTGGATGACCTTATGGCAATCGCTGAGCGTCGAAGCCATCTGGCAGAAGATAATTCAAAACAGGATCCAACTGCCAGAGGTCGGGCTCATTCGAATTACCGACCGAGTGAATTTCCATCGACGACATGCTTATCTAACGGCCATAGACTCATACGCACGCCAAAGGGGGCGGCGTGCGGAGACAACTTTCCTAGTTAAAGTGATGCTCGACGAGGAGCATGATCCGGAAGTGATGCCGCCGGGAGAAGGCGACATTGACGAGAAGCTGGAGGGGGAGGAGGAAACTAGAGACGATGAAGGTGAGGGAGAAGACGAAGAAGAGGAGCCCGAAGGTGAGGGGTCGCAAGGGGAGACCTATCAAGGGAGTCTCCGAGAGAGTGGCGAGATTACCGAATCTGATCTCGACATAACCAAGATTCTCGAGGTTTTTCTATGTCTTTATTCATTTACCTCATTCATTTATTATACTTTCCAACTTCTAACTCACTTCCCCATCCTACTCCGGATCACTTGAGTGGTGGACGGGCGTCCCCACTAGAGTAGGGCGGAGAGGAACCAGTGTGACATTATGGGGATCTAACACCCATCATTCAATTAACCAGCGCAGAGGGGTCTCCCCTTATGGTGGATCCTACAGCGGCCGAAACACTGGGGACCGACGCTCTGGATTCCTGTAAGTCTCACGCTTCACTACTGGTGCTTGGTGTCGAAATATCACGTTTGACCAGTGTATGCCCTGTGCAGTGATCTCAACACTGGAGGCACGTCAGGCTACGGCGCCCGGGCCATCCACGAGTGGACCAGCGATGGACATACCAACTCACTCGGAACATGCTCTCTACACTGAGTCAGCCCCACCAAAAGATGACTAGGGGGCGGCGGACATCAGCGACGGTGTTCCTGAAACGAGTTCGGAAGCTGGTGGATGCGTCATTGCTGCTAGGGCGAGAGAAGGTCGTCTGGACGTCAAGGATTTTATTCCTCATGAATACATCCTTGGTATGGATCCTACTACTGATTTGCTGGTAGCCTTCCCCATATACTTACCACTGACCCTAAGGAGATTGATGACTCAGACTCAGAGGCAGCCGAGGAGAGCCGGATGACACGGCACAAAGGGTGGAAGTGTATCCAGTGCTTCTTCAGGAAGCCCCAGCCGGATTGGCTGAGGCGGATGGGATCACTTCAGACCTGGCTGTGTTTCCTGTACACCGGAGGGGCTGACGCTCAGCATCTTCATCTGACGGTTCGTGATTACATGGCCGAGAAGATACGCGAGAGCAGCCGGTGCACCGACATTGCCCATTGCCGGGAAGGATCGACGAGCGCTCGAGCGCTACTGAGGGCGGAGCAGGAAGTTCGTCACCTCGAAGGGCAGGCGGAAGATAAAGAGGCCTTCATCGCAACATGCTCTGAGCTCGTGGAGCAACTGACGGCCCAGCTGGCTGATGCGCAGGAACAACTGGTTGAGGCGAGTCACCAGATGGTCGTACTTCAAACCGAGCGGGTGCAGGCACAAGCTAGGGCTGGCGAGCTACGTTCTATGGTGGCCGATGAGGAGGGAGTCTTCAAAGAGCGAGAAGCGGTCCTGGAGGCTACCATCCAGAGGGTAGCAGTGCTGGAAAGATTGCTTCAGCATGCTAATCCCTAAGGGCTTTGTTTTTTCCATCTCATGAACTTTCTGCTTGTACTACTCATCGTCTCAATCCAATATGTGGTCAAATCCACTCATTTATATCCTCAGTTTCATGCACTCAACCATAGTTATGAAACGAATAACAACTCATCCCTAAGATCCTGTGGGTCGTGCCCAATGCAAGAAGCTGAAGATGCTCGTACCATCAATTCGTTCAACTGTGGGGCATTGACCAAGCTTCAGGCATCCAAAATTGGTCCTGGACTTCTGAGGAGACCCCTGAGTCGATTGATGTGTCGACTTCCCAATGTTCTCTTACACACAAGCGGGGCAATGCAGGGGGCATTGAAATCCATCCGAACACAGGGGAATGGAGAGGAAGGGTGAATCACGCTTCCCAAATTTGGAACCCAATGGGGCACAACCATGGAGGGTAACTATCAACCATGGCAGAAACACAGAATCCACATCGCGTTGGCCTGGAATGGGGGGACAATAAATGAGGGCTGACCATTGACCATGTTCGCAACACGGGGCCTAACTCAAATATCATTGATCAGTCTTTCGGAATGTTGGCCCAGGAAAGTAGGTGGACCATAGGTCGAGCATCCATATGGTTAGGGGGTCCCATCAAACATGAACAGTTCTTCGAAACGTTGGCCCAGGACAGTAGGCGGACCATAGGTCGAGCATCCATAATGTTAGGGGGTCTTGCAAAACATGACCAGTTCTTCAGAACGTTGGACCAGGACAGTAGGTGGACCATAGGTCGAGCATCCATACTGTTAGGGGGTCCCGTTAAACACGAAAGGAAATGAGGATCCGAATAAGGGGGACACAAAGCGTGGAAGGTGGAGTGGTGGTTTGTTCAAACAGAGTCCAACACTCTTGAAATTGCTCCACCATGGAGAAGGCGCATTAGGAAGATGTACCAACCTGATCACGGGTCGTCCCAATTTCTAGGCAGGACCTCTTTGGCGAGAGAACTGCCGCTTCCCATTATTACCATGGGGCATCCCGAACATGCTCAAGGTAGATATCCCAATTACACCACTTCCCATGAAGTCGGGTCGAGGGGCCGACAATAAGGAGGGACGGAGTTTAGTAATCCCTGGGGCTGGACCCAAGACAAAACATCCGGGCGGTCCTACATATCTCATAAGGATGAGAATCAAGCCACACATAGTTCTTGAAAATTTAGTTTAACATCATACAGGGCAAAATACAGTTTAACGTCATGTGGGACGGAATATGGATCTTAGTTTTAGGTCATAGATCTCAGACCGTAAGGATCTTAGTTTTAGGTCTTAGAGCTCAGACGGTAAGGATCATTGTTTTAGGTCTTTGAGCTCAGACAATAAAGATCTTAGTTTTAGGTCTTAGTGCTCAGACTATGGGGATCTTAGTTTTAGGTCATAGAGCTCGGACCGTGGGGATATTAGTTTTAGGTCTTAGAGCTCAGACTGTGAGGTGGGAAAGGGAGAAACGGACATACGGCATATCAGTTACAAAATCCGATGTGAATGAGGACCTAAGCCCTAATTACCATGTGCTCTCCGGGGAAATGCTCGAGTCGAGGGACCGAACATGAAGGTAGGGTGGCTGGGCCCACGGGGAAGTTCCCTATGCGATCCTACATCTCTCATAAAGATTAGAATCAAGCCATACGTATTTCTGAAAGGTGACATGGTAAGATACCAGTGCCAAGGGAAAAGGGGAGTGCGGGCGTGGCCCTTGCACAAACAAAAGCGGAATTTGATAAATCTTGTTGGTCCTTTAAGGTGAGTGGTTTTTTTGTTATGAAACGACAGAACTAGAGTAGTAGGTCATGGTGTCGCCACAAGCATCAAGTCATGATATGCATTGACAAATGGCATGGCACAAGACCAATACCCAACGTGATGTCCTCTACAACGAGGCGATCACAATGCAGTTCCGTTTTTCCTCGTGCGTCCAGGATGATAATGTCACAGTTTAGGGTCGTGAGATAGGACCAGCAACACAGTTTAAGGTCATTTGGTTTGGACCAACAACACAGTTTAAGGTCATATGGATTAGACCAACAACACTGTTTAAGGTCATATGGTTTGGACCGACAACACAGTTTAAGGTCATATAGTTTGGACCCACAACACAGTTTAAGGTCATATGGTTTTTACCAACAACACAGTTTAAGGTCATATGGTTTGGACCAACCGAGAGAGGAGCCTCGGGCAAAGGGGCCTACGAGGGTTCAACAATCAGGGAGGGGAAAGAGATGCTAGATCCCAACTATGCTGGGCCCGAAACACAATGTCTAGGTGACTCCTCACTCCCCAAGGGGATGAAGGTCAAGTTGTACGCAACCCGTAAAGAAGAGACCCAAGCACATACTCTAGCGCTCAGATCGCGGGAGCCCCGAGAGACACCGTTATGCAGCTTGGTCTATCTGATGTGCGGGGGTGTACTGAGGGTTAGTACAAGGAGTGTCGAGATTCCACCTTGACTCGGTGGGGCGGAACATGACATGTACCATGCCACCAACATTCAGGGCCTGAGGAAGCCGGTGTGACGACTGAGGATTACTGCTGACCATGTTCGCAACGCATCATCCTATCGTGTTAGCCATGGGGACAAAAAAATGAGCATCAAACGCTTATCATATTCGCAACCCAGGATTTGTATCAATTTGTTGTCTGAAACCCTCCGGGGTGTTGGCCCATGACGGTAGGAGAGCCCTTGGGTGTTGTAACCAGGCTATTCTTGGGGGTCCCTCTGGGTATGAAGGGTGACGGGGGCCTGAATGAAGGGGAACACAAAGCTTGGAAAGTGGATGGAACTTTCCTAAGTCGAATCTGGCACTCCAAGTTCTACACCAAAGTGCCTTGAGCACGTCAGCAGACCACTGGAAAGGGTCAGAGGGCTCAGTCCGAGAGCAGCCAAAAGATGGATGATCCCTGGGCAAAAGAGGGGGCGTAATGCCAAACACCCTGGGCACCGTGAGATCGTGGGATCTCTTAAGAGAAGGGGCTGGACCTGACATCTAGGTCTCCAGGAAGTCCTACATATCCCATAAGGATGGGAATCAAGCCACACGTAGTCCTTGAAGGTGCGTCATTAAATTCCATTGGACAGAGGAGGGCTAAACCCTGAGAACATGGTGCGCGTGGTGCATCCATTTCAAACCCGATGTGAATGGGGACATAATCTCACACCACGCCACGCAAACCTGTGGTCGAAGTCCCAAAGGCGAAACAGATGCGACAACGGACCTCAAAATACAGTTTAACGTCATGCGGGACGGAATACAGTTTAACGTCATGCGGGAAGAAATAAGGATCTTAGTTTTAGGTCTTAGAGCTCAGACCGTGGAGCCCAAATGTAGGGAATAGTGTAGTTTATGGTCGTGCTGGACCATACAGTTTAAGGTCATGCAGGACCATACAGTTTACGGTCATGCGGGACCATACAGTTTAAGGTCATGCGGGAACATACAGTTTAAGGTCTATCGGGACCATACAGTTTAAGGTCATGCGGGACCATAAAATTTAAGGTAATGCGGGACCATACCGTTTAAGGTCATGCGAGAATATACAGTTTAAGGTCATGCGGGACCATACAGTTTAAGGTCATGCTGGACCATACAGTTTATGGTCATGGGGGCCATACAGTTTAAGGTCATGTGGGACCATATAGTTTAAGGTCATGCGGGACCATACTGGCTAGGAAAAGTACTTATTAAGGAACCTGGCGTTGGTGGGAGGAGTGATACGCTCACCATCCATAGTCACCAAGGAATATGCACAATTGGGATAGACCTTGTGGACAATAAAAGTTCCCTCCCACTTGGGTTCCAACTTGGGTGGTTTCCTGCCAGGAATCATTGGCTCTCTGAGAGCCAACACGAAGTCACCTTGCAGAAAGGAGCGGAGGTGAACCTTCATATAGAAAGCTCGAGCCATCCTACTCTAATGCCTTTCCAAGTTATGTAAAGCGTGAATCCTACTTCCGTCCAGCGCTTCCAATTCGGCTAGACGGATCTCGGCAACTCTGTCCGGTGCTTGCTGGTCGTAGACCGCCGTGTGCAATGAGGGCAGCTGGACCTCGATGGGAAGGACGACCTCAGCTCCGTATTCCAGGGAATACGGGGTCACCTAGGTGGAATGGCGATTCGTCGTCCTATAAGCCCAGAGGGCATTGGGGAGCTTGTACGGACAACTTTTCTTGTTCTGACCAACAATTTTTTTCAGAATGTTAGAGAGGGTTTTGTTAAACACCTCAATCTGTCCATTCGCCTGTGCATGATAGTGGGAGGTGTGGTTAGAGAGAATGTTGTACTTTTCATACAATCTTCTCAGCTCGGTCGCTCGGAAGTTCATTCCATTATCCGTGAGGATAGCGTGAGGTATTCCAAACTGGTGAGTGATATTGGAACTCACGAAGTCGGCGATAGAACCAGCCTTGACTTCCCAAAGCGGGGATGCCTCTGCCCACTTTGAGAAGAAATTCGTGGCTGTTAAGATGAACCGGCACTGGCAGGCCGTCGCCGGCGGGTAAGGCCCAACGACATCCAACCCCCAGACTGCAAAGGGACAAGAATACTTAGTAGTATGGAGAGGCTTCAGTGGCCGATGCACAAAGTTTGCATGAACTTGGCACACATGACACCTCTTGGCGTACTCGATGCAGTCGTGGATCATGGAGGACCAGAAGTATCCCAGTCTCCGAATCTGGTGGGACAACATCATCCTGGCATGTTGGGCGCCACATGATCCAGCGTGCAATTCCTGCATGACTTGTGGGATCTCAAATCCTTGAAGACAACAGAGGAGAACACCGTCAAACCCACGCCTGTAAAGGAGCTGCTCAGGGCTGGGACCGCTTTGAAGGGTGAACTGCGGCGTGCGGCACCAGATTCGTTCCCTCTCTGCTTGGTCCATCGGAAGACTGTCGTGTCGGAGATATTCAACCAAGGGTGTTCTCCAGTGAGGAAATGTCCCGATCACCATGCCTGAAGCCCCGGGGGGTCCTGACACAGGGGCACCAGCGGTAAGATGGTTCACTCGTAGGCCATGATCGCCCTCCAGGATAACAGGAGAAATGACTCTTCGGTGCACCACGTGGATGATTAGGTCATCCTGTTCGGGCTCCGCGAGTGATGCGGCCAGGCTGGCCAAAGCATCTACTCGACTGTTCTACGACCGGGGAACGTGAACGACATCTGGTCGGGATGGGAACTTAGCCGTTAGATGGAGGGTGCACTCCAGCAACGACATGAGTTCTGGCTTCCTGACAGCATAGTCACCGTTAACCTGCTTGATGACTAGCTTAGAGTCCCCTTTTACATACAAGTGGGGTACGTCAACCTCCAGAGCCAACTCGAGGCCAGTGATGAGGGAATGATATTCTGCCTCATTGTTGGTGCATCCTTCTGACAACAAGAAAGAATATGGCAGAACGACTTGCTCTGGGGTGACGAAGATGATACCCAGGCCCACTCTGTTAAGCCTAGTATTGTTGAGCCTTCTACTGGTAGGGATTCGGGAGGCACCATCAAAGTGAATATGCCAGCATGGGGTGGCGTGATCGACTGAGGGGATTTCCACATCAGGAAAGCCCAAATCAAGTGACTGGTCCACAGAGGTTGTATGGGCAGCTAATAATTCTGCCATCGCCTGCCCTTTTACAGCCTTCTGATGTACGAACCTAATGTCGAACTGCTGGAGGATAACCTCCCAGCGTGCCAATCGGCCGGTCAACATAGGACGGCTCAGGATGTATTTCAACGGGTCTACCCGAGAGACCAGCTGTACCTCGTGGTGCTGCATGTAGTGCCGCAATTTCTGTATGGCGAATACGAGTTCGAGGCAGCTCTTCTCGATGATGGAGTATCTAACTTCTGCGTCGAGGAGCATGCGGCTGAGGTAGTAGAGTCTATTCTCTGTTCCCTCGTTGTTCTTCTGGGCAAGAAGGGCGCCGAGGGATCACTCCAGGGCAGTCACGTAAAGGACAAGCCGCTTTCCGGGGACGGGTGGCATCAGGACCGGAGGTTGAAGCAGATCCTACTTGATTTCCTCAAAAGCGGTCTAACACTCTTCATCCCACCCATAGGCAGCACCTTTCTTCATGAGCCGTGAAAAGGTCTTACACTTGCCGGCCAGATTCGCAATGAATCAGCTTATATAGGCCATGTGGCCTTGGAGGCCTCGAAGCTCCCGAATATTATTTGGGGGAGGCATCTGACTGATGGCCTTGATCTTCTCGGGGTCGATCCCGATACCTTGAAACCTGACGATAAATCCACGAAACTCTCCGGAGGTGACCCCGAAGGAACACTTCAACAGGTTCATCTTCAACTGGAGAGAATGGAGAAAACCAAACACTTTCTCAAGTGCTTTGAGATTGTCCTGGCCCTGACGATATTTGACCACCAGGTCATCTATATAGCACTCCACCAGTGTCTCGAGGATCGACTTGAATATGTGTTGCATAGCCCGTTGATAGGTGGCACCCACGTTCTTCAGGCCGAAGGGCATAACCCGATAGCAGAAAGTGCCCTGGGGGGCCCTGAAGGGAGTGAACTCTTCATCCTCGGGGGCCATACGGATCTGGTTGTACCCGGAGTATCCATCCCTGAAGGAGAGTGCTCGGAACCCAGCAGTTGCGTCGATCAATAGCTCTGTCACGGGAAGGGGAAAGTCATCCTTCGGACAGTGGAGATTAAGATCGCGGAAGTGGTTGCAGACCCTGATCTGCCCGTTCTTCTTCTTGACGAGCACAATGTTGGCTAGCCACCTGGGGTACTGGACTTCCCTGACGAAGTTGGCCTTAATGATCTTATCAACATTGGCCTCAACCATGGCACCGTGAAAGGGGTGCATTTTTCTGGGAGGCTGCTTGAACCCGTGATGGTTTGCTGGGAGGCCAAGGCGGTGGACGGCTACCTGGGGATCTAGTCCCGGCATCTCGTCATAACTCCAGGAAAACACATCACGATGCTGTCTGAGGAAGTCTATGTACCGTTTTCGTTCCTCAGGAGTCATAGCGGCGCTGACCAATGTGGGTCTCGGGTCCGCCTCACTACGGAGGTTCACCTGCAATAGCTTGTCAACCGTGGTAGAGACGCCCTCCTCAAAGGCCGGAGGATCATCTTCCATGTCTTCTTCTCTTCTTGTGGAAGGATCATCCACGGGGGGAGCCGTTTTAGGGCTGATCGACCCTGATGGGGAGCTAGCGTCGGCTTGGGCGGCAGAGGTCATCACGACGGGAGGCTCATGCACCACGGAGTCCGTTGCGACATAGGCGGTTGATCCAATCCCATCCGGCCTGCAGCCCAAGGGGTCACGCTTTAAGACATCAAAGCAGTGGTGACGCGTTGGCTTGAGCCGGTCGATCCTGGATCGGTGAAACAGGCACGTATTATGTACTACTTTTGCCATGAGACCAACATCCCGATATCGTATGGGGGTATGAGGCTCGGGGATCACCCGTTCCTGGTTGGTGTAAGAGTATGAGGTGATTTCCCACCATCTCTTAGACCTGGAAATATGGCTTCCTCTGGTTCCTGAGACAACAATTTACTCTCCCATATCGGGAGTCGTGGCCTCCAATCGATGCATTGGGAAGACATATGAGTCTTCCAAACATGCCCAGAGATTACCCCCGACAGCGGCAAGCTCATCCTCACCTGCCAGGATTTGATTTTCCTTGCTCTTGTAATAGTCAGCGTCCAAATAAAGAGCTTCACAAGAGGCAAACAGAGACACATCTCCTTGGAGAACACCCACTCGACCCTTAAGGGAGTATTTGAGGAACTGATGGTATGATGAGGGAACCACCGCGTGAAGATGGAGCCGCGACCTACCCATCAATGAATTGTAGGCAGTGTCCTGAGAGACAACCATGAACTCATTATTGGAAATTAAGCCACCGAACTGGGTCTTCAGATGAATCTTTCCGAGTGGAGTTTTCTCGGTCCTGTCATACCCCTAGATCCTGAGGTCGGAGGGAGTTAAATAATCCTCGGACAACGCCATTTTTCGCAGTGTCTGAGTTGGGATCATGTTAATCCCAGAACCCGTGTCGACAAGACAGCGACATACTTCCACGCCATTGAACTGGACGGTGATGTACAACGAGCGGATGTGCCCCTGTATGGGAGGGTCTTCATCTTCACCGGAGAATGAGATAACCGCCTGACATTCGGCGTCCTCAGTCACCGCGGTGTGGAAGGCTTCCGTGGCCACTACCTCCGTTTTCAAACTGGAGGGGGCTCCTTAGAGCCTCGGCGAGCACCTCACGCATTTCAAATGATAGGCGGAGGGCCTCAAGGATGGAAAGCCTTGACATAATGTTGGCCAGATGTTTCAGGACGTCATACTTTCGCGCCAAATGTGAACTTCTGCTTACAGGAGGTTGCTCTGCGATTGGGGGCATGATGGGCCCTGCTAGTGGGACCAGGGACTGACAGGTACTAGGAACGTCCTGCTGTTCACCGGCTGAAGCCCGGGAGGTGGCCGCCATGATAGTACTGGAAGGCCGTATTCATCCAGTGGCAGGGATGGGCTGGTTGCGACACGGGAAAGGCGGTTCCACCTGATCCAGCAACACAAACGGTGGTGGAAGCGAACCTTCTGTCACCGGGTGAGGGAGCCGCGAATGCTGCTCTCTATACCGGGCCTGCTCCCTGGTCTCGGTAGCATGCACGGCCTGACTAGAGGTGACGACCTCCGTGCCCCAGTGATTCACGTAGCCATGGCTCCGTCGACGTTGGCGATAGCCGGGGACATTGGGGAGTTCCACCTGACACTCCTCACCATCGGGAGCCTCAAAGGGATTTACCAACTCTACGGTGTTAACCGGAGCGTACCCCGGGCTCTTGGGGAGTTCCACCTGGCGCTCCTCATCATCGGGAGCCAAAAAAGGATTTACCAACTCTACGGTGTTAACCGAAGTGTACCCCGAGCTCTTGGGGAGGTCCACCTAGCGCACCTCGTCATCGGGAGCCACAAAGGGATTTACCAACTCTACGGTGTTAACAGAAGTGTACCCCGGGCTCTCGGTCAAGGAGTCATCCATTACCGGCCGGGGTCTCGGAGGGATCCCCTTTTACGGGGCCATGAAATTTCCAAGCGTGTGAGAAGATGATGACAATGGTAGGGGCGTTCATTCTTCTTGTGTCATTTCCTGCTCTTCTGGGAAGAAGTAGGCTAGGAAGACGATGCCGAAGCAGCACTCGCAGACTCCGAGGGATCTGGCTGATCCAGGCGGGCACGGATGATTCCATGGGAATGGGTGACCATCATGCGGGCTATCCAGTCGTTATACTTCTAGGACCCATGGTCAGAAACATGTTCCCACCCATCCCCGTCGTCACTACTGGCATCTGATCCCACGAAGACACCTGCCACCTGTACCGGGGTTGGGCCCAACCTGACTATGTTGTTGTCAATCTGGTCTTAGAGCCAGTCCATGAACACATAGCATTGTTTTATGGTGTATCCTAGGAATCGGTGATAAGGGCAGTAGTTAGGGCGATCCGTGAGACATTCCCCTTTTGGCTTCCGGCACTAAGGCAGTCGCACGATCCTCTGCTCCAAGGCGCTACGAAAATAACCGGGGAACTGGGCCTCGCCAAACGAGTATGCCTGATTCCTCCTATATGGAAAGGGGACTCTTGGTGGCTGACCATGGCCAGGGGCCAGAGGATCATGCCGAGGAGGCAGAGCCCGATTACCTCGCCTAGGTGGTGGCGGTGCGTTATGCGGAGGTGCCTGCCGATTTTGAGGCGGTCGCTGCTGGGCTTGAGGCTGTGCCCGTGGGGGTGGAACCCGATGAGCCTGCTGAGCTGGTCTCACTGGAAGCAACACTAGCTGTCCGGGGGCCTCTATCTATTCCACAACAGTGGGCTCAGATCTGTCAGCTCTCCTTGCAGAGATCACAGGAGGTAGCGGGCGTGCCTGACTGGCCTGTTGCAGGGCTTCTTCAAGGCGCTGAGCCTTATCCGAGAAGTCCCGGAACCCTCCAGGGTAATTCTGCATGATCAGGGAAGGAACCAACTCCGCCTTGACGTTCCCCACACACATCGTCAGTAGTTTCTCCTGAGTTAGTGGCATGTCAAGGGAGTAGGTGAGCCCCTTCCACCGGGCGACGAAGCCCGCGACTCGCTCGTCGGGCCGTTGCTTGCACCCGAAGAGGTCTGTAATGTTCGTCTTCTGGGTTGTGGATCTGAACTGGTAGAGGAATTTCCGGCGAAGGTCCTCCTAGCTAGTCACAGAACCAACAGGGAGCTGGCAATACCAGATGAATGCTGGTCCTTCCAGTGTCTGAACGAAGCACCAGAGCTTGGCAGCCTCCTGCTGCGCTGGAGTCCCTATCATGGGCCCGCACCTTGAGTTGAAGTGGGCCAAGTGTTGTGGCGGGTCTCCGATCCCGTTAAAGGAGGAAAAAGTGGGGTTCCCAAATCCTGGCGGGGCCGACATGTCATCCACCCATGCGGGGTACGGCTTGCCATCCGGTGGGATCGCAATCTGCCGAGTTTCCAGGGCCTCCAAGAGAGCGATGAGTACATCCATCAGATCATCCGGATGCGGATTCCTATTCTAATGGGGATCTCTAACCACAAGCACATTTCCAGGCTCTCTGACACGATAGTCGCGCTCAGCAGCTCGGGGGGAAGCTGGTGGAGAGACTCTCAGAGCGGTGAGAGGAAACCGAGAAGGGTCCCCCCAGGTTGTCTCACCACTCGGGAGGGTTCGGTGAAACATATTGCGCCCTCTTTCCATGGGCTCAAGTGTCTCCCCTGTCAGCGAACACGACAAGGTCACAGTTTCCCAAGGGGACCTCAGCAAGGGGTAGATGCTCCTGCCCCTGCTGTCCTGGTCTAGGGTTTTCGTAGTCAGGCCGCCGCTCTGCAATGCGTTCGGACAGGAGCTCATCAAACATCATCTTTTTCTCGGCTAGCTGTTGGCACAGCGTGGCCTTCTCGGGATCTTCCTTGACCTTCTTCACTGAGGCAGATGGGTCGGCGAGTTTGAAAGACCTGACGGGCTCTTTACCCTTGTCGATGTTTCGAACCAGCGCCAGTGCCTCCGATGGTACAGGAAGGCCTAGGAGGCTCCTCTGTTGGAGAGTAATCCTCCCAGATGGGACCAGTAGCGGCTTTTCCTCGGGGGGTGAGTCCCCGTCGAGGGGCTCCACAATGTTTCCCTCATCTGAAATGTCAGCCATGTTGACTGCTACTTCCCTTGGCGACATTCCATGAGGGCCGCCCAGTGGATCCGGCTGCCGGTGGATCACCCAGAAGAGGAGAGCAGCGTACTGCCCCCACCCCAGGACGTGCGCGTGGGGGTGGAATCCTCAATAACTCTATGGAGTACTTGAAAACTCTAGACACATTGTTATTGAAGGTCCTCGTGGTGGTCCAGCGACTCGGGGTGCCGGACCGCGGGGTGTGCTGCTAGGTCGACCCGGTGGCACTGCTCACCAATCTCCTCGAGATGCACTTGGCTCTCAGGATAAGGCGCTAACTGATGGAGGATGTGGGATTGAGTCACCCAAAGAATCTGGTGGAAGCATTCAAAC
Organism: Viscum album; assembly: GCA_963277665.1. Lineage (NCBI taxonomy): Eukaryota > Viridiplantae > Streptophyta > Magnoliopsida > Santalales > Viscaceae > Viscum > Viscum album. Next base: position 1,669,850,156 of record OY728160.1, read on the forward strand.
TCTCCCGGGGTGAGTGACTCTGGCACCTGAAAACCCGATTTTGCGACTGGCCAAAACTTCTCAGGGAAGTGGCCCGCTGCAAGAACGGTCCAGAAGCTCCACAACTCCGGTTCGGGGTTCGGAACTTTCCGCCCTTGCTCATCCACCGAGTAAAGTCGGGGAATTGGCAATGGCGCCGAGGCAGGACGTCGGGACGGTGGGCTAACCTTCGGGGAATACGGCGAACAGGCCGATTGGCCGCCAATCCCTGGGTCATCCTCCAGGGGTTGAAGTGCCCTGGATGCCACGTTGCAATAGGATGGGCCAGTGGATGGGCCTCCTTTCTCAGGGTCGGTGCTTGCCGAGGGTGTGTAGCCTCGCGATTCTTCCGTCGGTCCCCAGAAAAGTTCCTCACCCTCCATAACAGGGGCGGGAGGTTCTTCCGAGGAGGTCATCAGCAACTGTGGGCTTGATCCCTGGCGGTACACCAAGTCCTAATCCTCTTGGATATACCTTCGAAGGGAGGAGGGAATCATACAGACATCGCATTCTGGGAGTACGAGACTGATGCATCGCGTCCCCACCCCTGCCCTCAACTTGAAGGGGGGGGGGAGGGGGAGGTTCCATCGTCGAGTCATACTCTGCCTCCGAATCCGAGAAATGGACTCGTCTGATTCCCATCCGGACTCCCTTGACATTCCTCCTACGACGACGATGTCTGGCCTTCCTCGCCCTGGGTAGCTTCTCAGGGTAAGGACGACTTCCGTCATGGGGTCCCCCGGCAACAATAGTGCTGGGGCAGAGGGGACCGAAGGCTGGGGTGTGAGAAGCACCGAGATAGATGTCGAAAGGGACATGGGGAGGACCTCCATGTGAGTGAGTGATTGGATACAAAACAGCTCCATGCTCGCGACTGGAGGTAGTGGGAGTGACCTCATACCCCATGCAGTGGGCACTGGAAGGAGTCATACCCGGAGCATAGCCATCACAAAGAAACATTTAGCTTCCCAGATCGGTGGCACGGAACGAGCCCTCATGGTGAGTGGCACTACCGCGGATTGGTCCACAGTGGCCATTGCCAGTGTCCACGACCGGGAGATTCGACCCAACCTGCCTGCAAGGTGGTCGGGGTTTCTATCCAAGTCGGGCACGCAGCTGCCCCTTCTCAACATGCACAAGGATATGGTAACAGGAGTCAGCAGTGGCTTGGGCCACAGTGGTTGCTGATGCTGGTGCCCTAGGATGGGCATTCTCTCCCGCTCACGCCCGACGCTGGCGTCGAGTCTGATGGGCCAGAACCGGCAGTGCAGACATGAAGATTTCCAGCTCCTCGGCTCGAGGAGTCGGGCGGCAGCATCGACGCAGCCTGGCGGGGGTTCTTGCCATCAACCCATGGGATGGATCGCCGATCGGGTGGACCCGGACATCCCCCACCTCATTGTCGTAGGGGAGGGATGTGTCAAATCCCTCAGAGGATAGGCTCCCGAAGCGGTTGAATGTCAGCGTGGGGAGTGGCTGCTCCCTGCGCAACCCTCGAGGGCAACGACGATGGTGAGGCGCGGCCACCTCTAGATCCAAGCGGGCCATGCCCCTGGTGGGGATGAACCCTTCCTCGTCATAGCTACAAACCGGGTTATTGATCGCCCTCTGTTAGATGATTTCAGAAGGGGAGAGGGGGTGCAAGAGGCTATTTTCTACGACGGTCGAAGCCGGAGCAACCACCGAATAGGTGGGACCGCGTGGGGTAGCCGCGTCAGAACTGCCCCTGCCCCTGCGCCGGTGGGTAGGTGGCGATCGAGCTCCTAATGCAATGATATGATTCCTGGAAATAGGGAGATGAACCCATTAGTATCAACAAGAAAAGAGATCAACAACCAAGGCCTAGCGTCATTCCGTCATCCATGGTCGGTGAGAGGGATCCACGCTGAAGACGTCACAGAACGGAGGAGTCAACGTCCTGACGGCCTCAACCCCTGGCGAGTTCACATCCTGGTGAGGGTTACTAAGACCTGGTGACATGCTGTTATTCCGATGCCCCAACAGCTACCATTCCCCGTGTTGAGGAGAAGAGCTTCACACCGGGTTCACCATCTTTTGTGGATCTGACGCCCCAACAGCTACCATTCCTCGTGTTGAGGAGAAGATCTTCACATCGGGTTCACCATTTTTTGTTTCTGATGCTTTCTTCGGGGTGCGCACATCCGTCCGCGGAGGAGGACGTGCTACTTGTTTCTCCGCATTCCAGCTTTCCAAAGGCGGGCAGCATCTGTTCCTTGTTCTGGGACGTCTGCTCCTTGATCGAAACCGGGATGATGGGATGTCGGTTCTTCCTTCCGTGGATTCCTCCATCGAACTCGTCACCTAGTCCGGGTCTCCCTCATAGATTTAAGACTGGTTCGTGAAGCTCATTCCCGGTGCCATATCTACATGGACGCCAGTTAATTACGCTGCTTCCCTCTAGATTCTCCAAGGGGTCTTGTCGGGGTAGCAACCTTCGGTGGGGAGAATAGTCACGTTGGGGTGTCTTCGGTGTGTCTGTCTTTGATCCCTCATCACAGGGATTCTCGAGGGCGCGGAAGCCCGAGGCATCCCACATCGAACACGGGGAATATGTACTATCTGAGGTTTTCCTTATCTTCCCATGTTCAACATGGGGTATGTCACGAGATTAACGTCTTGCGAAGACAGATCAGGTTGAAGGATCCCTAGGGGGGAACACCAATGTTGGGGCCAGCACGTGGGAGGCTTCCCATATATCATGGAGTGAGATGGGGTGGCATGATCTCACCGAGATGTGGCGGCCCAGGTAAGGATCAGGATGGATGGTGGAGTGAGACATGGGGCATACGTTCTGAGACGACCCAAGAGGGGGAATACAGTTTAATGTCATGCGGGACAGAATACAGTTTAAGGTCTTGTGGGACAGAATACAGTTTAACGTCATGCAGGATGGAATACATTTTAACATCATGCGGGATGAAATACAGTTTAACGTCATGTGGGATGGAATGCAGCTTAGCGTCATGTGGGACGGAATACAGTTTAACATAATGCGAGACGGAAAACAGTTCAACGTCATGCGGGATGAAAGGTTTGGGGCTTACGCTCTGAGGCAGCCCAAGATGGTCAGGGAACCGACATGGAGAGGTCAGGACGGCTGAGTGGTGGGCTTGAACCACGTGGAGGCTTCCTACTTACCATGCGTTAGAATGGATCAAAGTCCACGTAGTTCGCTGGGATGGGGCTTACGCTCTGAGGTAGCCCATAAGAGGATGTCATGGTCCATGCGCACTCTAAGCCCACATGAGTCATGCTCGGTGTGGGAAATAAGAGGCAGCAAGGACCAGACGATCACGTCGCGTAGGGTGCGTCGTGAGAAGGGGAATGGGGCTTACGCGTTGAGCGGCCCAAAGAGGAAATATGGGCTTATGCATGGTTAGAGGACCTTGGTGTCAGGGCTTACTCCAGGGTGGAGGCCCGTGGTGCGACAAAGTGCAGTGGGAAAAGGACTCCACTGGCCTTGGCAGGGGGGAAGTACAGAGATGCACTGATGTAATCATTCGCAAAAAGGGTTAGGGGCTTACGCTCTGAGGCATCCCTTCCCCCGCGGAAAAACGCCCCTTCGACAAGGAGGATCTCATTCCATGTGAGTAAAAGTCCATTCCCATGGAGACGAGTGGCGTAAAAAATGTACGAGCTGGGGGACCCTGCGTGCGACGCACGAGGTCGGACCACAGTTTAACGTCTTGTGTTAAGGACGAGGTTCTTGACAGTTTAACGTCCTACAGCTTGGACGAGGTGGGTTTGCTCCACACCCTTATGACTTACATGCCCAATGCCCTCTACCCCTTGTGGGAGGGAAGGAATTAGCAAGGCCCTGGTGAAGGGGGGCCGCAGGGCGAACCACCGGGGGGTCCACGCTAGCGTGGATATGCGAAGAAGCAATAGCCATTAGCGTGCCTATGCGGAGAAGCATAAGGCAAAGCAACGCAACGGGAAACATGGCCCAAGGGACCTTGAGGTTACTTCGCACGAGCCTGGGAGGCCGTACGGGAAAACAATGCATGGCGCGCATGCCCGGAAGGGGAGACATCAGGTGCCGGTGCAGGGGGTAGCCAGGGGGCGTCAAGGTGAGGAGTCCTGGGCTTTGCGCGCAAAAGGGAAGGTTTGCGTGCAAAACTCCGGGATGGCGTGCAATTAGAGCAATGGAATTGTGCACTGAGAGGGAAATACATGAATGGTTTTGCGCACATAGTAGCCTATTGCGTGCATGAGACACGCATTGCGCACAAGGATGGAACACTGGGGAGGGGGAAAATTCACTGAAGCCGGTGGAGTTGCGCGCAAAGGAGAACTACGGGGCAAGGTTGCGCGAAATAAGGGTTTTACCTGGAAGTCATCTTGCGCGCGGGGGGAGCCGAATTGCGCGCGTGGGATTCGCTTCAGATTCCTCAACCCCAAAACCGTTCGGGGTCACCTTCTATTTATAGGCAACCTCCGGCGCGGAATACAGGTGGCGCGCGAAATTCTTTGCGCGCGAGCTCAGCCAGCGCGCAAACGCTCGCCACGCAGAACCGGGGCGCGCAAGGATTGCACGCCTCAATGGCTCAATTGCGCGAAACCCGTTGATTCTACGCGCGCATAACAATTTTTCACGTGGAGCCTCCTTTATTTCGTGCACCACATCCCGGGCCTCCGGATCGGGCCTCTGATTCCGAATATGACTTCGCTTCGTCATTCCGAAACTTCCTCCGAGATTTACGGGATTTTTTCGGCATCAACAGACATATAATATAACCTTAGGTCATAAATTGAGTGGAATATGGGTCATTTAACCTCATACTTTTATCACTATTTTATAGTGTACTCGATAAGATCCAATTTTACATCAGCAATCACATGATCTCAACAGGTTCAAAATATGTCCATGTAACCTAAAACCCCAACCCAATGCCTTTCTATGTCCCATCAGTGATACTCCAACCATTGAAATTTAAACATTCACCATCCAATAGAGACATGATTATACATTGGGGAATAAAAAAACCATCATAATCATCCCTACTGAAAAAAGAAACCCTAAAAATATCTAGAAATTATCCCCTGATAATAATCTTAGGGAACTCATGACACTCTAAACACTATTATCACAAATCTAAACTGTTAAAAACATATATATTTATATAGGTTTTACAAATGAATAATAGATGAAATTATACTCACATAATTTAAAAAAAATTAAGGGGCCACTTATTTACCTAAAAAGTACATTTATAACTAGGAAATGTAGGATGTTGAATTAAGATGTCTCGAACTAGGGAATGTTTAGACTCCACTAAAATATTTAATGGCATAGAATTTTCCATGAATAGAAGAGAAAAACCTAAAATAAATCATGGTTTTTTCTTGGGATCATTCATAAAGATAGACGTTCTAGATTCTCACAAGTTAATTTTTGGTTGGAACAAATGATATGTAGTTAAAATCATTCTTAATCATTCTTATTTTACAAACACAATCTAATTTCTCGATTACACAAAAAGTGGTAATCATAAATGAAAAAAATTCACCAATATAAAATATACAAAAAATCCTTATAAAAAATCATATTCTATAAACTATACCCTTATCATAAAAGGTGTCATACATGTTATCTTGGATTCATAAATAACCCCACCACATTTTGAAAATTTTCACATTAATTAGAGACTAATAAGTAAATCAATTTCTTTTGAATAACTATATTCCAAAATGTTTTCAACACATCATTTCACTAAATAAAATCGTTTCTTTTAATGATTTGACTTCTTTAAAATAAAAAAAATGTTGTTAAACTTCCAAAACATACATTTTTATTTCCAATATTTTCCAATACTTTCATTATAAATAGAAATTTTTTCTCCTTGAATCTCTCCCCATTTTAAAACATCGATATTAAATAAAAATTTCACTTAAAATAATTTCCATCAATTATATGCTATTTTCAAAAACATTTCATAAATTTCATATTGAAATCAAACACTTTATAAACATCCCATTATAGTAATAAAATATTTAAAAAAACTATAACATATAATTTATAAACAAAAATACATCATAAAATCATCTCATTAATTCAAATAATTTTTTAAAAATATAAATGTATAAGAATAAATAATAATTTTCAAATAACTCAATATCACAATAACATCTTTAAATCTCTTAAAAAATTTATTATCTTAAATAATAACCCCATAGGACCTCTTTTTCCATTCTAAAATTATTTTTCTAAAACAAAAGAACAACTCTTCGAATCATGATTCAAAATGATAGGGCACCAAGAATTTATCAAAACATCACCCAATAACATTATTTTATCATAAAAATTCCGTAGTTAGCTTCAAAATAATGTTAATAGTAATTGATTTGATGTCCTAAATATTCGGTTAAAAGACTACACATTTAGGAAACAAGTAATATTGGGTTTTGTTTGGTTACATGGCCAGAAAAAAAGGACAAACCCATGCAATATCCAAAGAAATGACATTCAGTAGCTACTTCATGGGATAAAAAGGATTACCAAACTATGCAAGATAACTGTACAACATTGGTTCTACCACTAATTTATCCCAGAAAATTAAATAGACGACCAAATTCATTAGTATAATCAGTGAGGATGAAAATATCAATATTTTAAATCAGATACATAAATATTAGTAAAACTCAAATTTCAAATTCAAACCCCAACTACCCCGGGAAACTCAAGGATAAAATTGATAAATATCTATATATACTCTCATTCCAGCTACGGGACATACAAAATTTTTACATTCTTAATACCATATATTAAAAACAAGAAGATAAATATTCAATATTTTATACCTTTGAAAACCCAATGTTCGGGTACCATTTATAATGAATTATCCTAGGCTAACATGTCATGTCTCCCAACCTAGATTGCCACTAGGCGCAAAAGATTTTCCCAATCCCCATGGGTGATACACTAGTACATAGGTATCAATAATATTTAATAATTATTTAATCTTTGGATATGAAATGAACACAATACATACTCCACCTAGAAATCTGGGATGATCCATCAATGTATCGAATTCCGAATCCCAAAATATGTAGTTTTATTAAAAAAAAACCCAAATAGAGTAATACACACCAGTAATAAAAATAGTAACTCAAAAACCAATTCAGTTAATAAATTGAGAATAATTGAACATCGCATAATATAAAATCTTAATGAAACATTCTTGGTAGAAAAGGACAATACATAACATTCAAAGTAAATCTAAATTTGAACCACTATCGATTGTCTTTATAGGACCAATAATCACTAAATATATCACCCACCCCCAATTAATAGATCAACATGATTACAAAACCTAAAAAAGTGCAAAAATCCTAGTCACCATGAAGAAAAAATTATAGCTTCACAAACTCATTAGCTCTAGTAGGGTTTGATTAAAGAGGACATGGGGGATTCTACCAAAGAGCTTCTGTAGCTCCTTTAAAAATACTATTATAAATTCTATTGTGAAATAAAAATATAGAATACGATTATCACATTAATGTATGAGGAAACCAAATAACACTCCATGATAAATTTTACAAACAATTCACTCCCTTTTAAATAAAAAATGGAAGAACCCTTTCATTTTAAATAAAAAGACCCACAAATAAATAAAATAAATATTTTATTTTATTTTTAAAAGTAAATGAAAATACCTTATGTCATTCAAAAAAATTCTCAAGATCCATTCATCTGAAATTCTAATCTGTTTTCTTCTAAAAATCCATTTAAAAAGTAAATTAATAATTTAATTAGGTTGAAATCGAATTTCAAATCTACAATAAAATGTTACTATATACATGAAACAAGACATTAAGTGTATAAAAGATGAAAATAAAATACATCTAATTTATTTATATCGCATAACCAAATCATGTGATTGTTATTACAAACAAAATAAAGGAAATAGTCTCAAAATTATTCCTAAATAGAATATAAATATCAAGGGAATCACCATAGGACTCACATGACATGAACATGAAATGGAGACTTGGAACCCTGGGATGGCCTCAAGGAACCCTATTTCTTATCCTTGTAGGCTTAGTAGAATATTTTGGTCAGATAATACAACATTGTAGTTTTAATACCTTAATAATTATGTTTAAAATAATATTATTCTTAATATCTTTCTTCACACCCAACACCAATCATTAGGTGATATGTGGTGTACTATAGGAAAACAAAATTTTATCATTATAACCATGGTATTGAATTTGATTTATAAAGAGAAATAAAAATATTAGGGAAAATATGTATGAGGGTTTTATATAATAAAAAACTAATTGATTAATTCATAAAAGTGTTTACAAAATTTTAAAAAAATTCATTTGATGATTCATAAATATGATTTCTTTAAAAATGGATTTCATTTAATTATCTTTACAAAAAGTATATTTAATTTCTAAAATTTATAAAAAATTTATTTGGGGAAGAAATTTAAAATTTGAAAAAATAATTTTATAACTATCTTTGGGTGAAATTTTTTGATTTTCCTAAAAATATTTATTTTCCCATGAATATTGACAAATTTCGATTTTTTAAAATTTTCATTTCCTTTCATTAAATCATGTAATTTAAATATATAAATATTTTTTTAAATACATCATAAATAAAAATATTATTATTTTTAATAATATATAACCTTATTAATAAAATTTAATATTAATTATATATTATTTTGGTAAAAATTCAATTTTTGGTTTAAAAATAGGATTTACAAAAAAATATTTTTCCTCATATACTGTTGTTTTTCATTTAAATTTATATATTAAATTTATATAAAAAGAATTTAATTAAATTTAACCCATAATTTTAAAAACTTATTAATGAGTGCAATTTTCTATTTTTTCATTATGAGTAGTATCTTGAGTAAAAAATCAATACTACGGTAAAGGATAAAAAAAATTAAAGGAGATTAAACTTAAATGATAAGGGTTAAAATTACTAAAAAACCTATCCATGTACTATTATATATATATATATATATTATTTATAAATTCATAAATAGTCTAATTTTGAGCTATGTGTCTTGAGTAAAACATTATATATTTAAATATTTTGACAAATTCAATGTGTGTCTTCTCCCTCCCTTATTAATGAACACAATCTGTTCTCTCTTGATCACACTTACATAGCATTAAATATCAACAAAAAACAAACCAAAAACATTAATAAAATACCTCCTTGTGATATCGATGTAATTTATTAATCAAAATATCAGCCATAAAATAATTAATGTATAATATAAAGGATGTTTTCCAAATATTAGGTTTAGCACTTAAAAGAGTTTTTTAATATTAATTCTTCTTGTAAATCCATAAATTATATTGTAACCATGATTATATAGTAACATAATTATTTAAAATATGATAATATTTTATTGTACCTATTTAAGAAACCTTTATTCATCTCCTTCTCCATCAAATGGTAAATGAAAGCATCATTCGTGAGTAAATACAGGCTACTACCTCACGAAGTGATGTATTTTGTTTTTCACAACCCCCATTCATGGATGGTTATTATGATGTGTACAATGTTTATATATTAAATCAATATTATTATTTTGATTATTTTAATACAATATACCTTTTATTGTCTTATCCTTCCACCTATTAAAAGTTGATAAGGTCGCTTCTATGTACATGTCGATTGAAACCTACACAAAGAGATGAGATTAATTTTTCTTGTATTAATTCTAATAATGAATATAAATATCTATATATATAGAAAATATATTATATATACAACATGATTTTGATTATTTTAATGATTAAAACATGATAATGATGTAAGGACCATAACTAGTGAATCGATCCTTACATGAAAAATAAAATAGCCATCAATTTGAAAAGACAATTTTAATATCGAATATTTACTAAATGAGTTATAAATTGTTATAAGTAGATCATATATTATATAATAACTCTTTATATGGACCTTTAATATAATTGAAATATTTTTATATTTATTTTTTAGTTGGTAAAAATAAATTACTATGAATCTCAGGCCTTAGCTCAGAGTTTATCGTCTCAAATTATCTTCTATGGAGCATATGTTATATTATTAAATTATATTATTTTTTGATTCATAAATATTTTTGATTTTATATATTATATAATTAATCAATATTATACAATAATATTTAAGTTTTCAATTCATGTTATTCCATTCAATTTTTTTAATAAACCAAAAAATACCAATGAAGTAAGTGATTTACCTTACAATCCCATTTCATTTCGAGGTTTCCATGTATTGATTTCCTTTGGAGAAATTATATGATCCTAATATTTTGAACCTCTTATATTTTTTCTATTTTTTATGTTTTTATTTACAATATAATTTTAAATTTATTTTCTTGTTGGGTCAAAAATCATCAATTAAGATACATGTATGGGACATTCTTTTAATAATCATATTTTGAATCGTTACTTCCAGTAATTTTTCTATCATGTTAAATTTTTCTTTAAAATGTTTAAAGATTATTTTTAATATTCTGAGAAAAAAATATTAATGTTTTTTTAATTTATTTCATTTCAATAAAACATTTTAAAATGAATCTTCTTATCATTTTATGAATGAGAATATTTTTTACCAATTCTGTGAACAGAATCATTGTTTTAACATACACTAAATGAATAGGTTTTCTCACCATCATACTATTTTATTTTAATAATAATTCACCAGTTTTCATGGTTATTTTAAAAGAAAATATTTTTCTCAATTTTTTGGTAATTTTTATATAATTTTTTATCAAAATAAATTGGAATTATTTTCTTAAATGGATGAAAAGTACTATGGTATTATATTTATAACATAATTGTTCTATGAATTTACTATGAAATTATTTTTAATGAATTAAAAAAATTTATAATTTTTTTAAGACAAAGCCTTTATTTACAATTAATCAATTTTATTCCTTTACATATAATTTTTTATAACTTATTTTGAGAGCATACACTTCCTTGTGATCATGTTTTCTATCACTCCCCTTTATTCATTGGACATTAATTTTAACATTCATGTTTATATTTTTATATAATGTATGATTTTATATTTATTTATATTACGTTGATAATTTTTCAATGGTATATAGTTTCTTTATTCTATATCATTTGGAAGTAGATTATTATTTCTGTTATTTAATTTACTATTGAAATATTAATGTTTTGTATTATTGATTCAATATGGATAATTGTAAATTTATATTGAATTTGGAGAATGAAATTTATTAGTCATTAAAAATATAAGGAATTGATAGGAAATCTATGTGACAGGTGGGGCATGATAAATATGTCCCCTGATGAATTGATGGGTCTCATGAGGAAAAATAGGTGGCCACTTTATATAGTTTTTTTGGGTTAGACCTACTAGTTTATTAAGAATCATGTTTTGGTATAGAGGCCCTAACAGTACAATTCATGGAATTTTGGTTGAGAGGTCATGATGGAATGTTCTTGAATGTCCCAAATTATCCATTTAAATAGCTAACAATTAATATTCCATTATCCATGATTCTCCTATTTTGATATTATTCATGTATATACATTGAACATGAGTTGTTGATATAATTTCAAGTGTTTTAATTATCCACTCTACCATATGGTTTATTCATTGTTTTATCCGGACATATTATGTTGTACAAAACCCTTACTGAGTCTCTAAGACCACATTTTTTTTGTTTAATGAAGATATAAAAGTATTTTATTAATAATTTCAATGATTCAAGAATATTTCTTTTAATATGCTTTTATATTTCTAATGTAATATGGGAATCATGTATGTATATTTTTTTTAAGACTTCTAAATTATTGATTTTTCAGGGTGATATAATGCGAATGTTTTACCAATTTAATAAATTAAACACAAAATCTAGGTTTATGGAGATGGGGAATTTTAATTGGTATAAGTGAAATGTTAGTATAAACCATGTGGGCATTAATTAAAAAATAATAGATTAAAAAACATAAAACTATGAAAAAAAATTGTGGATATTTCTACGAATATGATAATATCATAATTTTTGGGTAAAGTAGATAATATGTTTTTCTTCTATAAAATAAATTCATATCCTCATACTATCAAGGCATTGAGTCTATTGAATAGATACAACTCATGTTAACAAATATTAATGGGGTGGATTAGGTATTAACTTGATTATAACTAGTGCACGACGAGTGGGCATAAATCTATACAACATTGTAGACACTCCCATGGGACATTATTAGGTTACATAAAATTTTCCTTATAATCATTAGGAATGATTTCAATAGATGATGACCATGGATGACATTGTTTAAAACTATGTTATCTTGTATTGAAAATAATATTCATGATTTCGACATCCTATGAATGATTGTTCATGGTTATATGATTATTTTCATTGACACTATGAATTCGGTATTAGTTCAAGGCTGGAACTATGTGGATTCATGTTAATGCTACGGGTTATGGATGATTCCATGATTTTACTCATGATCAACCATATGAAATGGGATACAAATTTTGAAAGATTGTTATTATTCCAAACATTTTATCATAATATATGATTAACAACATGAAAAATGTTTAGTTTCTAAATAAACCAAATAATAGGGATATTTTGTTTCATGAAGAATATCTTGGAATGATTATGTATCTGCCAACATGGTTAAAATGTAGGAGGAAACATATTGGGAATACAATAAAAAGAACATGAAGTTTTTTTGGGTGTGTAAAAGAAGACCATAGAGAAATAAATTCTCTATGAAAAATGAAAAGTTAAATTAAGGTAAATACATTACATCCTTTGGTAAAATTTACAAATCAATGTATTATTTGTGTGGAATTTAGGAATTATCCCAATCAGTTCCCTAGTCTATGTGATAACTCTTGGATGAATGAAGGTTCAACGCAATGTGAATCATTGTAGTGGAGTGATTGATGTTTTTATGTATTGGGATTCCATAATTATGATATAGAACTATTTTATCAATTATATTATGGTTATAAGAGTAAAGAAATATATATGGACTATTTTTTGTAGTTTTCCGTTAAATATTTTCCAGAATTTTTCTAACTGTATTGAAAACGTAGAAAAGAGATTTAGTAGTAAGCTGATATTTATATAAGACACATTATTGGGGGATATATAACCATTAATATATTCCTGATGTTGAGATAATAATGTTTAATTTTGTAAATAGAATAATTATTTTAGAAAAATAAAGTAGATATCAATGGTGACCTTTATTTTTATTAGTGATTTTGTTACAAAGTTATTTTTTTTTTCTTTAATGAATCTTATTGAATTTTTTTATTTATAGAATATATTCTGTAGTCTATGATTTTATTTAATGAATAATGTTTGAGTTTCATTTTCAACTCATTTAGGTTTTTGATTTAGGTCTTATGTTGATTTGTGTTATTATCATGTTTTATTCGAGGTATTCATATGTTTTTCTATGTGAAATTAAAGTCTACTTTATATTGTTCGGGGGATTAAAGTTAAGTTGATTTTTTAAATTTGTTGTCAAATTTTACAAATATTTTGGTCTTCAATAATGGTTATGGATGCATTGTTGAGTTTTAGAATATATCTATTTTTAAATAATTAATGATATATTTGGGAATTTTAATTAATATATGTTAGAATAATCATTTAATTTATTGTGTATTCAAATTAGTTATGTTAGCATATACTAACCATATCCTGTTTATTTAACTCAATAAATATAAGATGAAAATTATGCCATCCTTGTTTAGATAATATGATATATTAGAAGTTTATTTTAGTTATTTAATGAAAAATAGAAATTTTCAATGATCATTAGAATATTGGAAGAAAATAGGAGGAAATTATTTTCAACACAGAATGAATAGATGAAATTATTTTTATGGATTTGATAAAATCATGTAATTATATATTATCATATTACATGGTAATGGAATTCCAAAAATTTTGGAATATGAAATATAAAATTAAAATAAATTGTTATATTATTTTAGGATAATTTTATGGTCAATTCGCCCCTAACTAATTTATGGTTTTTTATCCATTAACATTATCATAATCAAGCTCTCAATCACATGGTATTATTCCACGGATGTTCATTTTCTCATCCATCTAAATATCTTCACGCCTCTCTAATGTTATCCTTATATTATAGTATTAATATCAATAAAAAAAATTATAAAAAATATGTATAAAGGTTTTATATAATTAAAATCAATGGACTAATTTATAATAAATATGTACTCAATTTTCAGTAAATTCATTTTATGCTTTGAAAATATGTTTTCTTCCAAAATTTATTTTATATCATTATGTGTGTAGAACTTATAATTATTTAATAATAATTTTAGAAATTTTATTTTATGGAATTAATTTAATTTTTAGAATCATGAGATCAATATTATATTAGAACGAATATTTTGGATTTTTCTATAAATTTTTACATTTTATTGAATAGTAAAATAAATTTTTTTTTAAAAACATGCATTTCTTATCCTTGAATCAAGTATATTAAAAGTTTAGTTTTGATTTAAATTTGATATTAAATTAACCAATGTATTATTTTATAATAAATTACTTAATTTATCAAATATTTTTCATCATATATTTTGATTTTTGTATAAGTATATTTTTGATTTTTAAAATGGATTTTTCTAAAAAACCCTTTTTCATCGCGTTTTATGGGTTTTTATTAAAATTTAAAGCCTCCACTAATTGAAATTTCATTTAAAAAACTTTTAATCCATAATTGGAATGATAAATTCTATATTTTTTAATGAATCTGTTTTCATTTTTTCTCATTATGAAAAGTAACCAAGGTAAAAACTCAATACCATGTAAAGGTTAAAATGGATTAACAAGGGATTAACTAAATAGATAAGATTTAAAATTTCTTATAAACTTGTCTAAATCCGACTGGATCTCTCTATTTAGATCATATGTATCATTAACATATAAAACTGTCTAATTTGGATCAATAAGTTTTGTGGAACAAATTAGTATATTTTAAATTATTGAAAAATTCCATGTTAGTCATCTCCCTCCTTTAAAAATGGACACCATATATACTCTATCGATCCTACACAATGAACCTTTTATATAAGTAAATACCTACTAAAATTATTTCATAAATGAATTATTATTGTTTGTTATTTAAATAACACCCTTAAAAGGCTTAATGTGTATGAAAATGGATGTCTTCAAAAGAAGTGATATAACTCTTAACAGAGTGTTTTCATTATATATCCTCAATAAAACCTTAAATTATATTTTTAAAATCATAATATGAAAAAAATAAGTGTCTCCAATTCACTAATATATTTTTATATCAATTTCAAACCTCTTATTCATCTTTTAATCCATCAAATGGAAAATGAAAGCATTGTTCGTGTGTATTTATGGACCACCGCCACATGAAGTGATGTATTTCATTTTTCATCACCTCAATTTATGGATGGTTATTTTGATTTATAAGATTTTTAAATATGAAATTTTTAATAAAAAATATTATTGAATTATAATATATCATTTAATTTCATAACCGTCCACCCATTTAAATGTGATAATGTCACTCATGTGTACATGTGGACTACCAGCACCACGAAGCAACATGCTTCATTTTTAATTTCTAACTTTCAATAATTATTATAAATATGTATTTAGTGGATATATATAATATTTATATCATTAGTAAAATTATTCATAGTGTTTACGCTTTGTCAAGAGGCAATGATAAAACTATCAAAACCAAAACATTCATGAATTACAAAGTAGTTTACACTCCGAAACGAGAATTTTAATATGGAATAACTATTAAATGGTTGTTGAAATGATATAATTGGATAATATATTATATTATAAATATGTATCTGGCTATTTTATATAATTATAAAAAATTTAAATTTAATATATATGAGTTTAAAATCACATACGAATCATATTCAACCTGAGGTAAGGGTTTATCATCTCAAAATGTCTTCATTGGAAAATATGTTATATTATGAACCTATAATATTTTATAAGGTTAATATGTTAACCCATTGAAATTTTATATGTTGAATAATTTTGAAATAATTATATTTAACATTAAAATTCATGTCATTTCATCCAATGGGTTTTGAATCAAATGATACCAAATAGTTATGGGATTTCTATTATAATGTCATTTAATTTTGGGGTCATTTATATATAGATTTCTTGATGGGAAATTATATGATCATGATATTTTAAAACATGAATATTTTCTTATATTCTATTTATATTAGGATTTATATTCTTATCATCCATTTATTATCTTTTTGGATCATTAATTAACATGTAAGTCACAAGGAAACATCATTCATTTATAAATGATTATTTAAAGTGATACTTCCAAATATTTTTCATCCATGCCCATATTTTATATAAAATATGTTCCATAATTTTTTTACTATTATAAAAAGATTTATAAGATTAATTTTTAATCATTTTATAACATCTATAATTTTTTTTAATGGAATCATCATGTCATTTTCTATATAATGTACGTTTTACCAATGGTGTAAAAAAGTTTTTTAAGGTGGACTGCATGAACGACATTTCTAATCATCATGAATAATCTTTTCATTAATTATTTCATTATAAGATTCAATGTTTTTTTAATAAAATATTTTTATCATTATTTTTTTTAATTTCTATTTAATATCATTTCAAAATAAAGGTTAAATTTTTCCAAAAAATGATAATAATTTTGAAAAGTGATTCAAAAATCTATTCAAACATGATGTTTCTAGGAATTGTTTTATTCATTTATTGTATTTTATCTTATAAATACATGTTTTCACAAAAAAAACATGCATTTTTTGTGAATAAATAACATTCCATTACTAATAATGGATTATACATTATTTTTTGATCATCCAATATCTTGTGATCATGTTCTATGTCCCTATTCGTTTTTCAGTGGACATACATTTATCCATTATGTACAAATTTTCCGTATAATATATAAATCTATATTAATTTATATTATATGATAATGTTTCAACCATGTATGATTTCTACATATGAAATTTTTTATGTAATATTAATATATAATTTATCATATTTACTAGGGAAATATCGATGTTATTAATTCTTGATTCAACATGGATAATTATTGAAATATATGAAATTTTTATAATAAATTTATTTGATCATTCAATAAATTAGGAATAAATATTATATGAAACTGATGGGTGTGGAAAGGTTATGGATAATTCCTCAATTCATCAACATGTCTCACGTGATAATGTAAGTGCCTAATTGGATGTGTATTTTGATTACACCAAATCATTTATAAAGAATGATGTATTTGTTGAGGGTTTGTGATGGTAAGATTCCTGATATCTTCTTTGAGAGGTATTTATTGAAATTTTATGCATTTCTGGATTTTTTATTCACTTAATAAGTAATTTTGATTCCATTATCCATGTGTTTTCTATGTTTATACTTTACATGAATGTTCACTGACCAAAAGTTATTAATTGAACAGAAAGTAATTTTATTGTCCACCATACTATATTGATAATATATTATATAATCATTATATATTATATTGCATGTAACCCTTACCATGAATCTGTGATCACCCATTATTTGTCTTCAATTCCCCAAGATATGAATAAGGATATTATGAATGATTTTATGGTTGAAATATTGTTTCCTATTCTATGTTTTTATATTTACAATGAATTATGGGAATTATATGCCTATATAGTTTTCCATGATATATAATCTAATCGATCATACATTGTAAGATCCCTTGTAATTTGTACAAATGTAATAAAATAAACACTTGTTATGGGTTTCTGGATTCGAGGCGTTATAGTTGCTATCATAAACATTTTATATAAACCATGAG
This sequence comes from Viscum album, assembly GCA_963277665.1. Classification (NCBI taxonomy): domain Eukaryota; kingdom Viridiplantae; phylum Streptophyta; class Magnoliopsida; order Santalales; family Viscaceae; genus Viscum; species Viscum album. The sequence goes on from OY728160.1 coordinate 1,669,868,066, forward strand.
AAATAGATTTAAGAAAACATACATTAATGATTATAAAATAATGAGAGACAATACGGACGAGTCATTTTATAGGGTAATATCATAAATTTTTAAGTATATATTGTGTAGTTATCCATAAAAATTCATCCATGTAGGTATAATAGCATGTGGATGCTTCTATAGAGTAGATTCACATAGGGGTGAAAATCTAAATCAGTGGATTTGGTATTAAATCCATTGTCACTGATGCATGATGAGTATACCTAACAATGAACATAAATCTTGGAACTCATGGGGGGATATTAATAAGTTAATTTGAATTTTTATTACAAACCATTATGATAGATTTGAATAGATTGTAACCAGGAATGACATAGTTATACAAAGGTGTCATAGATTGATAATATGGTGTTATGATTTTGAAATCCAATGATTATTTTTTTCATGATTATATTATTACTAACATTGATTATTAATGATCACATTATTAATTTTGTATATGTTAATGGTAGGAACCAAGATGAATTATTCTAATGCCATATATAAGGGATGATATAATAATATCTGTCATGTGAAAAAAAATTATATCGAAGATGAAATGTGAGATATTTTAATTATTCTTAACCAGTTTCATGATAAATGATTAACAACATAACTATATGTGAATTTATGAATGTAAAAAATAATATAAAAATAGAGTATCATAAATATAATGAAGAAAATGAGATTCATCTTCCCAAATGTTTATAATGTGGGATTAATAACCCATGGAAATTTCTTAAGGAATTGAAATATGTATTGGGTGTGAAAAAGAAGGGAACGAGAAGTAATTTCGACGAAAAAAATGAAAAGTTCAATGGAGGGGAAAAAATTATATCCCAGGGATTGATTTCTCGTTCAATTTCATATGTTTCAAGAACATGGTATTTATTCAAGTCAATTATCTAAATAAATGGAAAAATATTAATATATGTAAGGTTCTGTTGGAGTTAGTGGGCTAGAAACAACTATATTGTACATTATTCATTAATAAAGGCCTTATCACATCTTGATTATTCATCTGCGTGACAATGAATGTGATAATATCCTAAGGATAGTTGTTTCAATAAAGGGTCATAGCGGATCCCCGCTATGATGATAACCCAGAATTTCTATACCACTGTTCTTGAATATATGTTATATGGCCAGATGATGTAATTTGAGGGACCCAAATAATACATTCCATTAAGGTTGAGGCCTCATAAAACATTGAGGAACCTTCTCATAGTGTGCGCCATTGGTAATATCCACGAGGATATTTTGAGAACGAGACCCACCGGTAGGAAATACACATTTCATAGTGTCATTGAATGTTCTTATCTGCGGACATGTGTATTGGTCCATAGACTTTAAGATTATTATTAATGGGAATTAAAGCTCATGCACTTAGATGTATTGACGAAAACTGTGACGATACATTATTCACATCGAGGTGGGATATTTTAGGTGCTTCATGAGTAATACTGCATTAATAGATAATGCGAGAAATGATTTTCCCTTCTGTTCCATAAAATAAGTAGAAATATCAGGACCTTTGATGGAATTAATATATCCTAATTAAATACACAGCCATTGAAATGTATGGTAAATTTCAATTCAGGAATGTCAAAGAATGAATAATTGAGCACATGGGTTGATGGAACTAACATGAAAACCACTTTGATTCGAGATATCATGACATAGGGATTATATTACATGGTAAGCATTCAAAGGAGGTGACATGTCATTTCAGTGTTAAATGCTTTCCAAATGGTTTCCTTGGCGTGTTTCTAGATTTTAACCTTGGACATTAGGCAGGCTCTTCCTAATTCCACTAAGAAAGAGGCTTAGAGGGTCACACACTATGTGTGTCCATCTATCTCAGTCAAATATTAATCTAACAAGTTAAATAAATATTATTCCCCACTGTAGTTTAATAAATATTTAGCGATGCCTGATCGCATTTATTTTAACACTAGTTATTTGAGAGAATATATTTTGGGTGAAATAATGTATATTTAGTAGCGATTAATGCAGTTACATTTATTTAATAAATAAATAGCCATTACTAAAGGTCTAATAAATGTGGTGGAGGAAATAAAGGAAATGAAAACAAGTACATGTCGTGTATTAATGATTACAGGTTGTGTTGTTTTTAGTCAAGATTATGAGGAAATAATATTGTTTTATTAAATGATATTTTTTATAATCATTGTGGCACATGTCAAGGAAATAATGATTCAACATGGGGTTTTCAATAAGAGTTAATGAAATAAATAAAACATGTAATACGTTTATTTATTATCATAACTACATAAACTCAAACCCGATTATAAATATCCTAAAAACCACAACACTTTTCCCTAATCGTTCTTCACAACAATTCTAGAGAGTTCTCTCAGGGATTAATGAACTCCTTCTTCCAAGAATGATCTCAAGACCAAGAGAAATCCACCGCCACCGGAATAAGGCGATTGAAGGAGGACATCAAAAGTGAAGGTTCCTCTATGCTATAACCGTGATATATATTCAGTGATGTCCAGAGATACATGGAGAACATATGGATCACCTATAGGGGAATACTACACTTGGATTCTATGACTCTATGACGGATCACATAGTATTGTGTCCAGAGACATCAACGAAGAAATAATTCCATCATGTCAATTATTGTCAATTAATTAAATTAATTATAACCAACAAATTATGATCATATCTCTATGGTTCCTGGATCCCTGTTTTGTTTTTTCGTTCTTTGTTCTATTTCGAAGATCAAGCATTTTACATCATGACTGATCTCAGATTGATCTTTGTTAACGCTCAAATCAATTTGGGCGACCCACCAATGCGCTTCCGCTGCGCCCAGAACCTATAGTGTACAATGGAATATAAATTACTAATTTAGAATGATTGATGTGATTATGTATTGGGGTTCAGAATTCATATTGTAGATGTTTTTTTTCAATGATATTATAGTTATTAGAATCATTAAAATCTATTTATTTTTCTACACAATTTTTTAATTATTGATTTACAATTACATTTTAAATGGTACTGATAACCTGGAAAAGTCATTCTGTGGTATGATTATGTTTTCAGAAAACACATGATTGTCAGATGGATAATCTGAAATGTGTTCTTAATGATGAAATAATAATTCATATTTAGGATAAATAGATTATTAATATTCATTATATAAATTTCATAGTATTTGTGACCCTAAAATTGATTAGTGATAAATGAAAATTTGATTTATTCTATCACAGATAATGATTAATGTATTTTTTGTATTAATGTAGTGAATTTGATAGTGCATTATTTTATTAAAGTAATAAGTATATAGTTAATTTTGGGAATAAGTTTTTGTTTACTTGAGTTTTTATGGTGATTCAGTATATTAGTATGTTTTAATGAAGGTATTCAGTTGTTTTTTATATTACATTTAGATCTAATTTATATTTAATTGGGATTAAAGTTATGTTTATTTTTGATATTTTATTACCATTATTCAAATTTATTGTGTTTTTAATATGCATTAAGTATGCATGGAGTATTTTTATAATCTGACAACCTATGGAAATAATTAAGTAGATCTTTGTGTAAAGTTACTAAAATATTTTAGTTTAATATTTAAAATGATATTTTATTCATATTAGTTATCTTATCATGAACAAAATATTTCTATTTTTTGTAACATAATTTAGATAGTAAGAATATCGTGTCAACATTTTATTGATCATATGGCATATTAGATGTTTTTTTCAGTTATTCGGGCATAAAAATGATATTTTACATTTACATTGCAATATGGGATGAAAAAGGTGTAAACAAAATTGAAACATGAAACATTAGGACTAAATTACATTTATGGATTTGATAAAAACAAACAAATATATTTTCTCTTATTCAATGGTTTAAATAATTCACATACTCTAGGAATAGGATTTAAAAAATGAGTTTTTTGTCTTCTTACAATCATTTATGATTAATGGGTGGCCTTTTCCCCCTTGTTAATTTATTGTTTTGTGGTTATTAATTTTCTAATGATCATGTTATCTATCACTCACTGTTAATACAAGATTATTTATCTCCTCCATGTCCATATTCAAAATATCTCATAATTATCTCCTGATCTAGGATCATAATTACATTAAATTTAAGGTAACATTTATGTATCCACATCCCTTTTTAAAATGATGTTTTATTGTCCCATTGTACGATGTGAGATTACAAAAAGGTATTTTTGAAAAATAAAATAGTCATTACCAAGATATGAATCATTAAAACACAAGTCATTTATAGGGGTAAAAATTTAACACATAAAACTTTTAGTTTAAAATAATACCATGCATGATAATTTTCTTAACACACAACTCTAAGCTTTCAACGAACTTCAATATATTGTAGAAATATTACCTAAATGGGACCATTATAACTTAGTAATTTGATTGGTAGTAATATTATGAATAATCAAATTATCTAAAATATTTATAATTTTTTTAGATAATTCAATTTTTTTTATTAATTTATAATAAATATGTTCTCAATTTTCAGTAAAGTCATTTTATTCTTCAAAAATATATTTTCTTCAAAATTATATTACTACAAATTTTCATGGTAACTAGAATTAAATTATAGCATTTTTTCAAGAATTTTGATGTAAATTATTATTTTTGTTTAAACAATCATTCAAATATTATCATATATCAGGTTTTTGATATTTTTCTAGAAAAATTGATTTTCAGTGAATAATAAAAAAATATGGATTTTTTTAACTATCACTTCATTTTATTAATTAAAAAAATATAAAAGAATTATTATTATTTTGTTTTAAAATAATGTAAATACAATTTCGTTTAAGTTTAAATAATATAATTAATTAACATATAATCAATATTATACTTAATTTTGGTATAAGTTCATTTTTAGTTATAAAAATGCATTTTTTTTAAAACAATTTTTCATGTTTTGTAGGTTTTAATCAATTTAAATATTAAAATTATAAAAATTGAATTTTTTAAAATTAAATCCATTATTATAATTAGAATATATTATTTTTTTAATAATTTAACTTTAATTTTTAATCATTATTAAAAATAACCAATTAAAAAAATCAATATTACGTTAATGGTTAAAAAGGATTAATGTGGGTTAAACTAAAAAAATAGATAAAATTACATAAAAAATGTATAAATCCTATTTTATATCTATATTTATATATTATATCTTCTTACTATTAAATATTTTCTAATTTTGATACAATTGGATTGAGTAAGACATTAATATATTTAAATCTTCTAAAAAATTCCAAGTATGTCCTCTTCCTCCCTTATAAAAGGACACCAACTATACTCTCTTACTCAAAATTCATGAAACGTATATATTATAAGATCATACACCATTTCCCATACTAATATCCATCCCCATTATATATTGGTCTTATTTAGATCAAAATACCACCCATAGAAGGCTTATGGATTAAAGGAATTGGGGTTTTCTAAAGAAGATGTATAAACATAATTGAGTGTTTTCATTTTATTTCTTCTTATTCCACCATAAATTATATTATAAACATTATTATGTAAAATAATATGTGGATCCCATATCATTATGTAAAGATGAGGAAGTTTCAAAGAATTTTTTTTCATAATTTCATTGGAATTTTACGAGTTTGTGGTTTCTGACGGCACCTGATTCCGAGCCCCGGTGTGCCCAAAATCAATTCCCTAAGTTTAGATCGGGTACGCTCAGTGAACGAATGAGTGGGTTTTTCTAACTTTTGAACCAGTTCTCGGAATCGAATTCTAAGGGCACCGATGGAATCGTAGTGCCGGTTTTCGCCTAAGAGGACTTTCACCTCGACGGCAGATGATCGGGTGTGAGAGTTGGTTTTTGGGTTCACATGGAATAATAAAATAAAATAAGTGACAAATTATTTTATCTTTGTTGAACCCACACCATGTGGATAGTGTTGGTTAAAATCTCCACATGGGATTTGGTGGTGGGACCGCCACACCCTAACCTCCCATGGGAGGATAATTATGGTGGGGACCACCCGAGCAGCATAACCTCCAAAAAGAGGTTATGACATGGGGTCCACATAGGGCATAACCCCCCATTTAATGGGAGGGGGGGGGAATCTCTCAATACTCCTCCATTAATGGGGGAGAGCCTCTTGGACTCTAACTCCCCTCTTAATGGAGGAGAATAAAACATCCTCAAAAACCCCCATTTAATGGGAGGAAACTCCTTGACCCTCTCATTGTCAATTAGGTGGGGACCACCCGGGACCCTAAACCCCCTCGAAACTCCTGAAAATAATTTTGTCATCCACTCGGGCAATTAATTTGGTAGAGCCTTTCCACTTTTTTGAATATTGATTTGTGCCGACCATCGTGAACTTCATTAAGTGGGGCCCACTTAATTAATTTTCACCACCAAGAATAATAGATTATGTTCTATTATTTTGGGCACGTTCTTGCGCATTTAGTGGAGAGCTTGGAAGAACTTCTTTCTCTAGTGAAGAACGCGAAGAACACCAATGACGCTTCTTCCCCGAACTTCTTCGGACTTCTTCTTCGAAGCCCCCCCCCCTTTCCTGACGTGGTGCTTCTCCGAAGACCCTCCATCCTCCCTCCTCATCGTCAATGCACCGACGCACGAACTCGGAAGTGGAAGCAAGCGGTGAGTGACTCCATCCTAGGAGATCGACGACTCGACGCCGTGTACCGTGACGCCGTCGTTTCTCTTCTCCGGGACATCGTCGATGCTTACGGAGTCTTCTTCCACGACGTTCTTTTCCATGACGAACCTTCGTTCAACATCACCTCAAGGTAGGGGTTAATTGTTTTGTGTTCATGAATACTTTCGTCACCATTCATCGTTTCAAATTGGGTCTCCTGTTATCGCAATAACGGGAGGAGGTCGGACCGCACGAACATGGCTGATCCTCCTCCCCCCTTGATTGTTTGAAATTTTTGCGGCACAAGCAAAGGCAGGGCGGTGCCTTTGCACTGCGCGGAAGCAAAGAAGGATGGGCGAAGAAGCGCGGCGCCGTTGCGCCGCGCCGTTGCGCCACGCCGTTGATGTCGAACAAAGCCGTGGTGCCATCGTGTCGCGCCGGAGAACCCCGAAGAGGCCGCAGCCAGAGCGGGGTTGTGGAAGAGGGGTGCGGCGTAGGGGCGCGGTGCCGTCTCGCCGCCCCGATTGAACAAGGTCGCGGCCTATGGCCGCGGTGGTGCGGGATGTGGTGGCCAGAACCACCGGCCGACAGAGCAGGTGGGCGGGACTGCGGTGGTCCCCCGGTGGCAGCAACGAACAGGCTGGGCCGAGCCAGCCGTTTTAGGGGGAGTCTGAGGGTTCGTAAACCCCAGCTAGAACCAAGAGCGGCCCCCACATGGGGGCCTCGACTCTTCAATTAGGGGGGCAGCGCACCCCCCCCCCTGTCCCGCTCAGCTCGGCCAACCGAGCTGGCCATGTCGGCCGCCCGAGCGCTCCAGGCCGCAGTGCCGCCCAGGTCGGGACGGTCTACCCAGGCCGGGCCGGGCTGCGCCCTAATGTGCCGGACATGGACCCAATTTGGGTCGCCCATTTCGGTCTGACCCGAGGGGGGGGGGGTATCGGGCCAGGTCGGACCGGGCCCGAACCCCCTATTTTTGGCAGGTTTTGTTTAAACGCCCATAACATGTTCTATGGACCTCCGATATACACAACTTCAGTTGAGATGCGAAACTTGGATCGAGACGGTCGTCTCGGTATATTACAATCATGGTTTCTGAAAACTATGGGTACGTCAAGGTTGGTTCGAACCCGAAACCAACCGGGCCCTCAGAGCGGAAACACTTATAACATGAGCTCCAGACGTCAGATAGACGTGCCGTCGACTTTTTTTGATTTATCTTGATGTGAAGGAACTTTTGGCATTCTTATTTTATGATTTAGACACAATTGGATAGAGGCCGGGTTGGATTGAACCCAAAATTCAACCGGGCCCCTGGAACGGAAAAGCTGATTGCTTTCAGACCGGACGTTCGTTTGATGAACCGTCAGTGGCATTGGTGATCACATTGAGAAACAGTCCCTATGAGTATACCCTATGAGATTTTGGGGTACAGTTGAGATACGGCTGGGTTGGTTCGCACACGAAACGAACTGGTCCCCTGGGATGAAAAGGCTAATAACTCACAGACCAGGCGCCCGATTGACACACCGTCTGTTACATTGAGACCCCTATGATGAGGAGGTACTTTGAGATACTTTTTCATGGTACATGTGATAATCGAAGTATCGACCTATTTCTCATGGAGTGGACCCTCCCAGAGAAGAGCGTACGGAGTACGGAGACCGTGTAGCTGGCTGAGACCTGACGACAGCTTGACTGACTGAACTTGGAGTGAGTCGACTAGCCTAGTGGATGGAGCACTACTATGTTTGGGTGTAATCCCATGGTGGATGGAGAACTCCTGTGTTTGGGTGCAGACTAGTGGTACTCAACAGAAAGTGTACCTTTGCAGGCTATTACGGGGGGTTCACTTCTATGTTTGGGTGGCAAACCCCGGCGGGAAGCACTACTGTGTTTGGGTGGCTGACCCGCGATACTCAACAGGAGGAGTTCCTCAGTAGTCTTAGGTTAGTGATAAGTACCTCAGAGTCACGACATGATCTATGTACTCGTCAGAGACAGGTCTCTTTAGCAGTTACAGTTTCGATAATTAAAATACTGGTTTGAGATGAGTCTATGACCTATTTGTTTACCTCATGATTGAGATGGGTCACTTGACAACTTAGCTATATGTATGGGAATATATCTAAGTAGTGGTTATCTGTTGAATTCATAAACTTTGTGTTTCCTCATGATTGATATGGGTTACTTGATAACTTAGGTATATGTATGGGCGTATACCTAATTAGAGGTTATCTGTTGAGATCTTTCTTTGTGGATATCATGGTTCGATTTAGTGAGACCTTGAGGGTCTCGGGGTCCCTACTGTGTATCGTATACTGACCCCTAAATGGGCTATGCCCGCACCTCATTGTGTTGGTTGCAGACGACAGGCAGTGTTGTCGGAGGCCGAGTGTTCGTAGATCGGACGGTATATGGAGGTGGACATCACGACGAGATGATACTCGGAGGAGGAAGACATGCGAGAGAGTTTTGGAGGCTATCTGTACCTACCCTTCAGGTAGGATCCGTGGTGGATGATCTAGGTGTTGCGCTATCTGTACCTACCCTTCAGGTAGGATCCGTGGGGGACTATCCACGATATGCGCTTTATGTACCTGTCATTCAGGTAGGATCCGAGGAGGAAGACCCAGGAGCTGCTTCCATTCTTCCAGCTATTTGTCTTTTCTGTTGTACTTTCTTTCAGATGTAGCTGTACTTTCAGTTGGTTTTGTATTCTGTCACACTTACTTTTCAGCACATTCTTTGTACTTAGTTTATTACTTCCACTTGTACTCTGAGATGTTTTTTTTACTTTTATAAAGGCAATTCCTTGCTAGTTATCAGGATTTATGCCTTTGGTGCTAGTCACCAGCCCCTGGCCTATGGAAGGCGGGCTTGGAGTAGTCACGGCACGGGCCCCGAGGATGGGTCGTGACAAATTGGTATCAAAATATTCGGATCTACCGCAGAACTTATAACTCAGATATTTTATTTCTATGAAGCAATAGTGTTATGGGTTCCGAGTGTGGTATTCAGTTCAGGGAGTCCAGTGTTAGAGTGGGCGACCGACTTATCCATACACAAGGACCCTGACTTCTGATTTCCGACTCAGTGCATAAAAACATTAATTGCGTGTGTTTTTTCAAATGTTTTCCCTTAAAACAGATCAAATCAGTTCATCTCACCAGGTATAAATTATTGATTGTGTCACGTCTGTTTCTTTCAGGATGCCTTATCATGAACGACTAGCTAGAGCTCTGAGAGATGTACATATTGACAGCCTGTTGAGAGACAAGGCTTCGGTACATGGCCCTCTTGCAGTTGAGGAACCAGAAGAGGCACCAATAGTACTACCATACGTTGGGCCACCGATGCCACTAGCCCCAGCAGTAGGTGATGCATGCCGCTTGAGTGCGCTACATGTCTTCCAGCGCCAGAGGCCACCCAGGTTCCAGGGAGAGACGGACCTTCATGCGGCTAAGGATTGGCGGGAGGCTGTGGTGAGAGTCTTCAGGCTAGTGGGGATGCCAGCAAACTTCATGGTGATCTTTGATACCAGCTTCCTTCAGGAAGCAACTGAGAGATGGTGGAGCCACTTTTTCTAGTTTTTCAACGGGATGTCCTTCACATGGGGAGACTTTGAGACTGTCCTTAGGGTGGAGTTTATACCAGTGGCTATATACCCCAAGCGTGTTCAGGAGCAGCTGCCTTTACCGCATGATTTTCCATCAGTAGCCGAGTCATCTGTAGGCAGTAGACACATGATGCAGAGGTCTAGGAGGACCAGACCTACAGGTGGTCGACCGAATGACTCAGGATTGGTTGTACGGGGAACCAGGGGTGGGTTCAGATCCAGGCATGCCAAAATCGGACAGTGTTACTCCTGCGGCAGGAAGGGTCACATGGCACGTGACTGTCCGACTGCACGTACAGTTGATCCTCAGGCGTTGGAGGAGACACTGAGACAAAAGCAGCGGCGGGTACATGAGCAATAACCGAGCACTAGACAAGACAGAAGAGCTCCGGAAGAAGGTGGACAGGAGTGGAAGTAGTGGATACCTTTTTGTTCTTGGTACTTCTAGTTCCATGTTGTTTTTTTGTCTTTGTACTATGAGCTTCTATAATAAAAGACTCTTATCTTCGTGATGTTTTCTTTCCTGACCTTTTGATTGGTTGATACTGAGAGGTCCCAGTTAAAATTGTTGACTTGACCCTCACTTTTGATATTTCTACTGGAGGAGACCCAGTGACCTCACACTGATGCTGAAAGTGTGACTCGACCCTTGGAGGTGAGAGTGACAGTTGGATCTCTTGGTAGTAACATCGAGGCCTTACGACATCATCCATGGCATGAATGCATCATTCATGTCATCATTGACTATATTAAGCAATGGGTGTGGTTCATCCAGGGGATGAGACCGAGTTTCTCTTTTCAGCAAAGGAGAAATCTAAGCAGCTCTTACAGATCGTAGGCAAAGATGGTGCAGATCATCCAGGAGCGGTTGAGGACTGCACAGTGCAGTAGAAACAGGAAATTTGTGCTAGTCTCAGAGACTTGGGCGTGTGAATGTTTCAAAAAGAGGAAATGTTAAGGAATGATTAATCTGCAGAGCAGCAGACGTGGAGGCAGAGCATGGAGAGCAGCATGAAGTGGTGTGCATTTTAACATGATACAACCACCCGCCTTAGTTATCCCCGCCAGGCTTAGGGATCTGGAGGGTAGGGGAAGAGTGCAGCTGCATGCGGTCAAGGAGTGTGACCCAATGACTCTAAAAATGATTCAAGGTACAGTCTGTGTCCACTACTAGCTACCATAGTAAAATAAGTTGATATGAATCATTCCTTCCTTCCACGAATCTTGTCCCATACATAGCGTTTTTGGTAATCCGTGGACTTGACCCTCATGTATGGAGATACCTTTTGGAGGAGACACGATATTCACACTTACGCCGACAGTGTGATCAGACCCTTAAGGTGAGAGTTTCGGTTGGAATCTCTTGGTTGAAGCGTCAAGGCCTTACGACGTTGGTCTCAGTATGGATTGGATTCACATTTCAAGCTCAGAATGACCATATTAGGCAAAAAGGTTGTGGTCTAACTACAACGTCGGGATTGGTTTTCCTTGGTCAGCGAAACAGAAACCCCAGGAAGTATAGGATAAACTCATGCAAAGGAGGTTGCAGTAGATCACTCTTGAGTCAGTCCACCTTACCCTCGTGGTAGTGGGAGTTTTGAGTTTCTGTTCCAATCAGGAAATAGAGGCCTCTTGAGTTCGAGGATGACGACCACATCCTTATACGGGTCTCACCTCGACGAGGTTTACAGAGTTGTGACCAACGGAACAAGTTATCTTCGAGGTTCAACGGACCTTTCTAGATCCTCAGCAATATAGGCGGGGTGGTTTACCGCTTGACCTTTCCACCATAGTTGCACCGGGTGCATGAAATCATCCACATACCTCTGTTGAGGAGATACATGCATGATCCTTTACACATCATCGACCTCAGGGAGTTGGACGTCGAGGACAAGGTGACATGCACGAAGGTTTCAGTGAAGATCAAGGATCGACAGGAGCGGGTCCTACGTGAATGGTTGATTCCTCGAGTGCACATTCACTGGCAGTACGGGGACCTCCAGGTGAGCACATGGGAGCGGAAGGCTCAGATGCGTGCTCAGTACCACTTTTGTTTCCCTAGTTTGTGGTATAACTTTACGGGGACATAAATCCCTAAGGTGTGAGTAATGTAAAGACTCAGAAATTTCAAGGAAATATTTTTTCTTTATTTCTATGGATTTTATGAGTCTGTGGTTTCTGACAGCACCAAATTCCGAGGCTCGGTGTGCCCGAAATCAATTCCCGAAGTTTAGCTTGAGTACGTTCAGTGAACGAACGAGTGAGTTTTTCTAACATTTGAACCGGTGATCGGAATCGAATTCTGAGGGAACCGATGGAATCGCAGTGCCAGTTTTCACTTAAGATGACTTTCTCCTCAACGGTAAAATATTGGTTTTGAGAGATGGTTTTTGGGTTCACGTGGAATAATAAAATAAAATAAGTGACAACTTATTTTATCATTGTTGAACACATTCCATGTTGATAGTGTTGGTAAAAAGCTCCACATGGGAGTTGGTGGTGGGACCGTGACACCCTAACCTCCCATGGGTGAATAATTAGGGTGGGGACCACCCGAGCAGCATAACCTCTCACGAGAGGTTATGACATGGGGTCCACATAGGGCTTAACCCCCATTTAATGGGAGGGGAGGAAATCACTCAATACTACCCCATTAATGAGGGAGAGCCTCTTGAACTCTAACTCCCCTCTTAATGGAGGAGAATAAAACCTCCTCAAAACCCCCCATTTAATGGGAGGAAACTCCTTGACCCTCTCCTTGTTAATTAGGTGGGGACCACCCGGGCCCCTAAACCCCCTCAAAACACCCCAAATTAATTATGTCATCCACTCAGGACCTTAATTTGACGGAGCCTATAGATTGTTTGAATTTTGAATTGTGCCAACCATCATGAACTTAATTAAGTGGTTCCGACTTAATTAATTTTCTCCACCAAGAATAATAAATTATATTCTATTATTTTGGGCATGTTCTTGCGCATTTGGTGGAGAGATCGAGAGAACTTCTTTATCCAGTGATGAACGTGAATAACGCCGGCAACGCTTCTTCCCCGAACTTCTTTGGCCTTCTTCCTCGGAGCCCCCCATTTTCTAACGTGGTTCTTCTCCGACGACCCTCCTTCCTCCCTCCTCGTCGTCAACGCAGAGACGCACCTACTCGGATGTGGAAGTGTGCGGTGAGAGACACCATCCTCGGAGATCAACGATGCGACGCCGTGTACCGCGACACCGACGTTTCTCTTCTTTGGGACGCCGTCAACGCTTACAGAGTCTTCTTCCTTGAAGTTCTTTTCTGGGATGAACCTTCATTCAATGGAACCTGAAGGTAGGGGTTATTTTTTTTTTGTGTTTGAGAATACTTTCGTCGCCGTTCGTCATTTCAAATTGGGCCGCCTGTTATCGCAATAACAGGAGGAGGTCGGACCGCATGAACATGGATGACCCTCCTCCCCCCTTGATTGATTGAACTTGTTGCGGAATGAGCAAAGGAAGCACGGTGTCGTTGCGCCGCACAGAAATAAAGAAGGATGGGAGAAGAAGCGCGACGTCGTCGCGCCATGCCGTTGAGGTCGAACACAGTCGCGGCGCCATCACGCCGCGCCGGAGAACCCCAAAGAGTTCGTTGCCGGAGCAGGGGCGCAGCGGAGGAGCGCAATTCCGTCGCGCCACACCGATCGAACAAGGCCGCTACCTACGACCGCAGTGGTGCGAGAAGTGGCAGCAAGAACCGCTGGTCGCTGGAGTAGGAGGGAGGGACCGCGGTGGCAGCAACCGGCTGGCCGGTTCGGGCCGACCGTTTCAAAGGGAGACCGGGGGTTCATAAAACCCACATGGAACTATGAGTGGCCCCCACGTGGGGGTCATGACTCTTCAATCAGGGGGGGCACCCCCCCCCCCCCCCCCCGTCCTGCTCAGCTCGGCCAGCCGACCTGGCCACGCGGACCACCCGAGCACGCCAGGCCGCCGGGCCGCCCGGGCCGGGCCGAGCCGCGCCCTAATGGGCTGGACCCGGACCCGTTTCGGGCTGACACGGGGGGGGGGGGGGGGTATCGGGCCAGGTCAGACCGGGCCCAAACCCCCTATTTTCTACTTGTTTTGTTCAAACGCCCATAACATGTGCTACGAAACTCCTATCAATGCACTGTTAGTTGTGATGCGATCCTTGAATTGAGACAGTCCTTTTGATATATTACAGTCAAGGTTTCGGAGAACTTTGGGTATGTCCGGGTTGGCTCATACCCAAAACCAACTGGGCCCTTGGAGTGGAAACTCCTATAACTTGTGCTCCGGACGTCTGATAGACGTGCCGTCGACTTTGTTCGATTTATCTTGATGAGACAAAAGTTTTGGCATACTTCTTCTGAGTTTAGGATGCATTTGGATAGTGTCTGGGTTGGATTGAACCTGAAATCAAACTGGGCCCCTGAAACGGAAAATCTGATAGCATTCAGACTGGACGTCCGTTTGACGAACCGTCAGCAGCATTGGTGATCACATTGAGAAACAGTCCCTATGAGTATACCCTATGAGATTTCGGGGTATATTTGAGATAAGTCCGGGTTGGATCGCACACAAAACCAACCAGGCCCTTGGGACGAAAAGACTAATAACTCACAGACCGGGCGCTCGATTGCACGCAGTCTGTTACGTTGAGACCCCTATGATGAGGCGTTCCTTTGAGATAATTCTTAGTGGGACTTGTGATACTTGGAGTATCGACCTGTAGCTCATTGAGCGGACCCTCCCGGAGATGAGGGTACGGAGTACAGAGACCGTGTAGCTAGCTGAGACCTGACGACTACTTGACCGACTCGACTTGGAGTGAGTCGACTAGCCCAGTGGACGAAGCACTACTATGTTTGGGTGCAGACCCATGGCGGATGGAGAACTAATGTGTTTGGGTGCAGACCTGCGGTACTCAACCGAAGGAGTACCTCTGAAGGCTATTAGGGGGGGGGGGGGGGGGGTGAACTACGGAGTTTGGGTGGAGGACCCCGGCGGGAAGCACTACTGTGTTTGGGTGGCTGAACCGCAGTACTCGACAGGAGGAGTACCTCAGCCGTCTTAGGATAGTGAGAAGTACCTCGGAGTCGTGACAGGATCATTGTACTCGTCAGAGACGGGGCTCTTCAGTAGTTACGGTTTCAATAATGAAATCCTGGTTTGAACTGAGTCTATGACCTATGTGTTTACCTAATGATTGAGATGGGTCACTTGATAACTTAGGTATATGTATGGACATATATATAAGTAGTGGTTATCCGTTGATTTCATAACCTTTGTGTTTCCTCATGATTGAGATGGGTTACTTGATAACATAGGTATATGTATTGGCATATACCTATGTAGAGGTGATCTGTTGAGATCTTTCTTTGTGGTTATCATTGTTGGGTTTATTGAGACCTTGAGGGTCTCGGGGTTCCTACTGAGTATCGTATACTCACCCCTGCACGGGCTGCACCCGCACCTCGTTGTATTGGTTGCAGATGACGGGCAGTGCTATCGGAGGCCGAGTGTTCGAGGATTAAATGGTATCTAGAGGTGGACTTCACGATGAGACGATACTCGGAGGAGGCAGACGGGCGATAGATTTGTGGAGGCTATTTGTACCTACCCTTCAGTTAGGATCCATGGTGGATGATCCAGGTGATGCGCTATCTGTACCAACCTTTTAGGTAGGACCTATGGTGGACGATCCAGGAGCTGTGCTATCGAAACCTACCCTTCAGGTAGGATCCAAGAAGGATGACCCAGGAGCTGCTTCCATTCTTCCAGCTGTTTGTCTTTTCTATTGGACTTTCGTTCAGATGTAGCTGCACTTTTAGTTGGGTTTGTATTCATGCCCACTAACTTTTCAGCACTTTCTTTGTACTTAGTCTATTACTTCCGCTTGTACTCTGAGATGTTTTGTTTACTTTTGTAAAGTCAATGCCTTCCCAGTTATCAGGATTTACGCCTTTGGTGCTATTTGCCAGCCCCTGGCCTATGGAAGGCGGGCTTTGGGTAGTCAAGACACGGGCCCCGAGGATAGGTCGTGACACATTATATGTAATTATATATATTTTGGAACCATTATTTGACTAATTTTCCTTCAAATATGAAATGAAATCATCATTATTGCGTACATATAGACTACCGACTCACCAAGTGATATATTTATTTTCCCTCACCAATATTAAGGGATGTTTATTTTTATTTATATAATGTTTTTATATGAAATTTATAACATAATTATTATCATTTAAATATAATTTATCCTTAACATTCTTACCCATAAAATAGTTAAAAAATATAACATCGCTTGTATGTATGTGTGGAATACCACCTTCACAAATCATTGTGATTAATTTTTCACGTCCTCCATTCAATAATTATTAAAAATATTTATATATTGAGTATATAAGATATTCATAACCTCTTTAAAATTCATGATCTTTGGGAACTATGACCAAAATTAGAGGACTGAAGCTACCAAGCCCAAACATACATGAAAAATGAAATAGAAATAAAATAGAATTGATTATTATAATATTTAATTATTAATAAATTGGTTTCGAAATATTTTTAGTGGATAATATATGGTATTATGATTTTTTTATATAATTATAACAAAATATAGATTTTTTACCTGAGAGGTTAAAATCACTTGCAAGGAATAAGAGATCTGATGCAAGGGTTTATCATCTCAAATTGCCTTTTTGGGACATATGTTATATTATGAAACTATCCTATTTTATGGTGTGTGTATATACAACCATTATGACATGTAATATCATTAATAAATTTTTAATCATCATATTTAATTTAAAAATTCAATTTATATATCCAATGGATTATGATTCAAAAGATACCAAAGTGGTAAGAGGTTTATTTTAAAATATAATTTTTTTCAGGGTTGCTTATGTGCACATTACATTTTGGGAAATAATATGATCCCAATACTTTTATCTCCATAAGTATTTTTTATCATATATTTATGTTTGGTTTTACATGTTTATCTTCCACTTAATCTTTTTTTGGATCAATAATCAAAAATTATGTCACATGTAAAATTCTTTCTTTTAAAATATAATTTTCATGTTTTATTTCCAATGCCTTTCCTTCTAGGTCTATTTTTTATTTTAAATGTTTACAATAATTTTTGAATATTAAAAACATATTTATATGAGTCATTTTTATGAATTTTGGGATTTTTACAAATAAAATTAAATATAATCACCTTGTTTTTTTTCTAAAAGATGTACTTTTATCCAATGTTTTGAATAGAATCTTTTTTTTTGACATACACCGCATAAACAAATTTTCATGCCATCGTTGTAAGGACATGGGTTTTTAGAGCGGGTTAAAATTTTTGACCCTGTTTGAAATTTTCCGCTTTTCTATAAAATATTTGTGGATGATTATTGAGATGTCTAGAAAATCTTGAATGTTTTTAGAAATTTCCAGACTACACGCCATGTACTCCCAAGTACACGTCGTGTATCCGGTAGGCATGTGACAACCCATCTGAGACCAAGTACATGTCGTGTTGTTCCCATGTGTAAATTTCCATCTACACGGCATGTAGTATTCCTTGAAATGCCGTGTGATTTCGTTCTATGCAATAGCCAAGTCCCTGGCCGTGTGTTAATCGTGTACACGGTCCAAGCCGTGCATTGGACTCTGCTTAAGTTGGGGTATGAAAAAGCCATCTACACGGTGTGTAGTCTTAAAATACACTCTGTGTACTTTTATTTTTATTTGAGAATTTGAGACGTCGTTGCGTCTTATTTCAAGAACTCCCTTTTTCTTCTTCATTGGATGAACCCTCTATTCGAAAACCTCTGAAGAAAACAAACCCCACTAGATTATTCATGAGACCCTTGTTCTTAAATCCGTCAGCGGTTGCAGGACCACATTAGAAAGTCGAACCCCACTCACCCTTTTTTTTTCAATATCCCTTGTCATTTTCTTTGAAATTTCCATCTGTGCGGAATTTCCAGGATTTGATGGAAACACGGATCTACCACGATTTAGCCCGATTCAGAGGCTGATATCGAAGCAGTGTCATCGTACGAGTACAAGGTAGGTGGTGCATACCTTCTTTCATGTTTTCGTAGACTATTGGGGGTTTCAACCTTCGGGCACGACGTCGGGTATTGAGAGAAACCATGTTTAATTGTTTTTAATTATATATCAGCAACGTGGGATGCCTCTAGGCATTCCCTGACCTAGTTCGGATTGAGCGAGGATGGGTTAGAGGTCGTTGCTCGTTTGGGGCATTTCGGATGGGGGTGATGAAATGGGTATAAATTGAACTGCCTAGTTTAAACTGTTTATTTTAATTTGTTAAAGCATGAATGAATTTTCTTAGGGAATTTGAGACCTAGGCTCTAGTATGGGATGGAAAACATGTGGTGGAACATGACTGTTTAGTAATTTCCTCCTCAAAGTGATTATTTCAAGTATATATATTCAATGTGTGATATTTCTTGTGCTAAACTGTTTAGTTATGTTGTGCATGGCCTGTATATTTTGTTGAGTGACGTTGATCACATGTTGGGGCTTTGCTCGGGTTACATGGGTAGTTTTCTACCATGGGATTGGGTGTCATGGACGTTGGTTGGGACAGTTGGACTATCAGGTTGGGCTTATCCCAAGTTAGTTGTATGGTGATGCCATCAGACTTGAGAGAATGGTTCATAGGGACATGAGGTGTCAGAGGTGTTGTGTCTTGGGAACATATTGGGTGATTACTACTCACCGAGTACTTTTGAGTAGTGTGCAGACAGATAGACTCTCTGATGAGGTGGTATTACCACTCCCTGGGTAGAGGCCCACAATAGATGCGGTTAGGTTTTATTGGTTTGGGGGTGCTTTCCATAGGATGCCACGTGGGAGGTGAGGAGCCTTTGGGAGATAGCATTGAGGCTGTCAGGTTGGGGGCTGAGGCTGGCCATGATTTGAGCACATATATCGTTGTACCACTAGGTATTATTTGTGGACAGACATCCATGTCCATCTGGTTATTATTTGAGGATAGGTATTGTTGTTCCTCTCAATGATGTGATATGGGAAGGTTGAGCATTAGAGCTAGGTTATGACTATAGGGTGTACCATCGAGACATCGGTACTTGAGACACATGGTGTCAGGTGGCACGTGGTGCCGGGTTACAGGCCAGAGATTCTGGCATTGGCCGAAGCGGATGACACTTCCGGGTGGCTGCTGAGCACTAGTGAAGTTTGTTTTTATTTTAGGGCATTTTATTGTTTACTTTTTGTTTCTTATATAAGCAGGTCTGCTGAAACACTTATTGCAGGTACACACCCTTGGGTGGTATCCTACTGAGACTCATGTCACACCCTACATGGGCCCTTCGGGATGCTTGTAGACTTTATGAAATTGTGTGCAGGTAGAGGGTCAGCCTCAAGAGTTGTACCTTAGAGATGTTGGAATGGAGACTGGCATGGACCTTGAGTTCTTGCCTTGTTGGAGTCATTTTTATTAGTTTACTTTTTGTATTATCATTCATACATTATTATGTAGCATCTATTGGTTTCCTATCCACGCTATTCTATGTTGATATGTATGAATTGCTGTGGGTGCAAGTCTGTCTGTTTACAGCAGTAGTTGCTTGTGATATTCAGCATGTTGTTCTGTTTACATTCCACTGCTATTGTTCTATATTTCTTCTGTTGTTCATTTGATATTTGATATGTTTCCACTTTGCGGGTCTGGTTTGAGTTTTCTTAGTCATTAAATTACTGCTTCCCATAGATGTTATACTCATACCAGTACCTTTATTTCCTCTGTGAGGGTATAGCCACCCCACTAAAACTATTCAGACCCTCTCTGCTAGTCGACAACCTTTGTCATTCAGGGGAGGTCCACCTAAGGTAGTAACAACCGACCTGTTTGGCATTGTTTGGATGGATGGATGAGTCCGAGTCATTACAAAGTTGTATCAGAGGATTTATTGACAGGGATTTAGTAGCCTTTCTTTGCTAACTAATAATGATTTTGAGACTTCTCTTTTTATTTATGCTAGGTTTACTATTTGGTATTGGTAGACTGGAGATAGGTTGTTATTGGAACTGGTTTTCTAGCTTGTGCTTGGGTGCCTAAAGCCCCAGGTATGAGGGATGGACCAAGTTACCATGGGTTGGAATTGCTGTTTGATTTATCTCGGATTATAGTTTATATGATTTCCACGTCGGTGGTTCACTTGATGGGTGGTGTTATTGATTGTGTATGTGACCCTTGATGTGGTTTGGTAAGGGAGAATTGGACCTTGGCCCTGTATGGTGTGGTTTTTTTTGGATATTAATAGGCACATCTTAGGGTATTTCAATTTCATAATTGCACGTATTCCTTGTGAAGTGATAATGCCATGTGAAAATAATAAATCAATTTCCATGATATGTATTCTTTGAAATGTGAATAGGTGAAACTCCTGATAGAAATTTCTTGTTTATTGCAATATGTATGCAATGCTTTTTGTATTTTTAGAATTGCATGTTGCATGATATTTGGGTCTGGCTCTTATGATAGTAGGCAAGTATTATGACTGAGGGAGTGTAACTGTCAGAATTAGAGTACTTGGTCGTCGGGTTAGAGGCAACGTTGGTTGTCAGGACGGGCATGGCCTGAGGTACCATTGATACATGGCTCTGTTGAAGGCGGGTAAGGAGGTCGTGAGGCCAGGATACCAAGGGCATCAGTTGCGATAGGGGAGAGTAAGGGTAGTTATTATACGCTGCCTCTTTACTTCATTCCTTATCTACATAGAATATATTGTTATATATATATATATATTAGAAGTCTGACCATTAATGGAATTCAACGGGTTAATCCCTCACGACTCGATGGAGCGTCCGGAAGGAGAAGATATAGTTTCGTAGGATCAGGTTCAGAATTCAGTGTAGGCAGAGCATGAGCCGCAGGTACATGCCTCGGGATAGGATCGTGTTTAGGATCCGGTGCAGTCATGGCAGTAGACGGGTTTGGCAACATTCAGACCATGGCTTGATGAGTGGCTCTATGCTAGCCTGGTATGTGTCATACATGGGATTGGCAGAGGCTCACAGGGTACAGAGCCTTCTATGGAATATCTGTCATGGGAGTTTGAGTCGCAGCACCCGCTGCTTGTTTAGGGTGAGGATGGCCCACAACCAGCAGAGAACCGGATAGAAATCATGCAGATGATCTTCGAGCCACTCGAGAAGCCTCTAGGGTGGAGGGTCAAGATGGAAACATACATGCTGAGAGGACCGGTGAAGCGTTGGTGGGATGTACAAGAACATGCTCTTAGTCATGGGGGACTGACATGGAAGTACTTTGAAGACAGGTTCATTGAGAACTTATATCTAGAGACACTAAGGGCAGAGAGAGCTTGGGAGTTCTTGTGTCTTCAGTGGGGGGATATGTCTGTCATGGAGTACATAGCTACCATTATAGAGATGTCTCTCTTTTAACCTAGTATGGTAAGCGATGATGCAACTAGGGTGAGGTGCTTTGAGAATGGCTTACAACATGCCATTCAGGTCCATTTGAAAATCTTCAGGTTGGGTAACTTCTATGAGGCGGTGATCCATGAGAATATAGTATAGGAAAACTAGAGGGATAGACACCAAATTGGCAGGGAGATAGCTTCAAGTGACAGTTTAGACAAAAGGAACCGAGGTAGAGATGAGTTCCAGCATGGCGTGCAAGCCAAGGACTCAGCTAGGCCACCTCTTTGTAGTTCAGCGATGTTTTCATTCAGTGTCGGTAGCGGGGACATGTTCGGCCTCAACGTGATAGGCCTCTGAAGGAGTTCTGGGCATTGGGGAAGGTCAGACATCTAAAGAGGTTTTGTATGCAGCCTTCTCATACAGCGGGCAGGCAGGGACCGGGACAGACTGTGATGTCGGTGTTGGTTCAGGTTCGGTACCAAGAGAGGGTAGTCGAGGTTCTGTTGTGCCCGAAGGACATGACAGAGACGGTGGGACCCAACTGAGGGGTTAGTGGCTCATGACTGGAGAAGCATCGTAGGGAGTTCCGGAATCAGACATACATACTTCATGCTAGGTGCACGCTTAGGAAATTCCATGGACGGAGCAGGCTGGTGAGCTGACGATGGTGGCAGGTACACCGTGGGTGTGGCCATGATTTTCCTTGCTTACATGTGGCATGGCCACTTGAGGAATGTCTGGTTGAGTGTACAAGTTTCACAGGACACTTGTGGACTGACTAGATGCTAGTTAGTGGGATTGGAATCATATCGGATGCCTTATATATTTAATTATATATTTGAGATGCGTAGCATCAGGAGCATCAGGGATGAAGGTTACGTGAGGTGTCGTGCACAATGGGGCTTCATGGATATGGGTTATATGTGGTGCAAGGCACCATGTTTTTATTGGAGCATATATGAGATGCAGGACCTCTTGGAGGCAGACACCAATGTGGTGAGAGTTACAGAGGATGTTGGAAGCGACATGTGAGCACCGATGAGGTTCATGGGTGATGATGTGTCACGGGAGGCCCATGGGTCCAGGAAATAGGTCGTTGGGCCTTGTTTATTTATTTTGATTTCTTTGAGATTTGTTCGGGTTGAGACCGAGTAGGAAACTCCTATGGTGGAGAGCCCATTGAGGAATTCACCCAGAACCTTGGGACAGTGGTAGTCCAGGATTATTAACCGGGACGGGCGTGTTCGGTGCCATCTTCAGGTTTCGTTCGGTAGCTCAGGGACGATCTACGTTAAGGTGGGGAGTTTTTAAGGACACAGGTCTTAGAGCGGGTTAAAATTTCAAACCCTATTTGAATTTTCTACATTTCTATAAAAAATTTCCATCTGATTTTTGAGAAGTCTGGAAAATCTGGGATGTTTTTGGAAATTTCCAAACTACACATCATGTACTCCAAACTACATGCCGTGTATCAGCTAGGGATGTGACAACCCATTTGAGACCAAGTACATGCCATGTGGTTCCCATGTGTAAATTTCCATCTATATGGTGTGTAGTCTTCCTTGACACGACGTGAAATTTCGTTCCGTGTAATGGCCGAGACCTTGGTCATGTGTTGACTGTGTACACAGTCCAATCCATGCATTGGACTCTGCATAATTCGGGGTATGGAAAAGCCATCTACATGGAATGTAGTCTTAAAATACATGTCGTGTACTTTTATTTTTATTTTAGCATCTGAGACGCCATCACATCTGATTTCCAGAACACCCTTCTTCTTCTTCGTTGGATTAACTCTTCGTCCGAAAACCACCGAAGAACACAAACCCTCATAGATTCTTCATACAACCTCCTTTCTTCAATATGTCAGTGGTTGTGGGACCGCATCGGAAAGGCTAACCCTGTGCACCCTATTTCGTTCAAGACCCCTTATACTTTTCTCTACAACTTCCATCTAAGAAGAATTTCTAGGATTTGACGGAAACACAGATCTACTACGATTTAGACTGATTCATTGGCTGATATCAAAGGAGTGTCATTGTACAAGTATGAGGTAGGTGGTGCATACCTTCATTTGTGTTATAGTATACTTTTGGGGGTTGGGACTTTTGGGTGAAACGTCAGGTAATGAGAGAAACCCTGTTAAATTATTTTTAATTATTTATCTGCAATGTGGGATGCCCCTTGGAATTCTAAGACCTCATTTTGATCGACCGAGGCTGGGCTAGAGGTCGTTGGTCTTTTGGGGCATTTCGGCCGGTGGTGCCGAAATGGGTATAAATTGAACTGCCTATTTTAAACTGTTTATTTTAATTTGCTAAAAAATTAATGAATATTCTTAGGGAATTCGAGTCCTAGGTGCTTTTATGGGACACCACACGTGTGGTAAAACTTGACTGTTTAGTAATTTCTTGCTCAATGTGATGCTTTCCGGTATATATATGCAATGTGTGATATTGCCTATGTTGAACTATTTAGTTATGTTTGTCATGGCTAGGATATGTTGATGATTGATGTTAATCATCATTTAGGGATTTTACTAGGTTACATTGGTGGTTTTCTACCACGATAGTGGGCATCATGGACATCAGTTGAGACAATTGGACTGTCGGGTTGGGTTTGGCCCAAGTTACTTGGATGGCGAGGCCATCAAACATGAGAGACTCGTTAACGGGGACACGAGGTGTCAGAGTTGTTGTGTCTTGGGAACTTATTGAGGTGATTACCGCTCACTGGGTATATTTGAGTAGTGTGCACACAGATAGACTCAGTGATGAGGGGGTACGACCACTCACTCGGTAGAGGCCCCCGATAGATATAGTTAGGTGTTATTGGTTTTGGGGTGCTTTCCATAGGAAGCCACATGGGAGGTGTGGAGCCTTCGAGAGATAGTGTTGAGGATGTCAGGTTGGGGGGGCTGAGGCTCATCGTGATTTGAGGGCAGATATCACTATCCATCCTAGTATTATTTGAAGGCATACATCATTGTCCCTCGTGTTATTATTTGAGGACAGATATCGCAGTTTCTCCAGATGTTGTTCCATGGGAAGGTTGAGCTTTCAAGCTAGGCTACGACTATTGGGCATATATTCAGAACGTTGGTACTTGAGACACATGGTGTTAGGTGGCACGGGGTTCCAGGTTACCAACCAATGATTCCAGCATTGACCGAAGCAGGTGACACTTCCTGGTGACTGCTGAGCACTAGTGAAGTTTGTGTTTACATTTGGGCATTGTAATGTTTACTGTTTTTTTTATAATATTGTCTATTGAAACACTTATATTAGGTATGAACCCATGGGTGATATCCTACTGAGACACGTCTCACATCCTACATGGTCCCTTTGGGACATGTGTAGACTTTAAGAAATTTCATGCAGGTAGAGGGTCAGCCTCAGGAGCTAGACCTTAGAGCTGTTAGCATGGAGACTAGCATGGACCTTGTGGTCGCTCCTTGCTGGAGTCATTTTTCTTAGTTTCCTTTTTCTATTAGCATGATTACTTTATTATGTAGCAATTGTTTGTTAGACATCAGCGCCATTCTATGTTTATCTATATGGCTTGCTATGGGTGCATGTTTGTTTGTTTACAGCCGTAGTTGCTTGTGATATTCGTCATGTTGTTCTATTTACATTCCACTACCATTGTTCTATATTTCTTCACAATTTATTTGATATTTGATATGCTTCTACTCTGCGGGTCTGGTTTGAGTATACAGAGTCAATAAATTTCTGCTACCTATAGAAGTTTTACTCAGACCAGTACCTTTATTTCCTCCATGAGGGTATAGCCTCCCCACTATATCTATTCAGACCCTCTCTTCTAGTTGGAAGCCGTTGGTGTTTAGGGGAGGTGTGCCTAATGTAGTAACACCTGACCCGTTTGGCACTGTTCAGGTGGTTGGCTGGGTCTGGGTCGTTATAATCATTAATACGTTTTATTTTAAATATTAAATTAATATTCTCCATTTTTATTTACAAATATTTTTATTATTATTACTTTGGGATTTTTTGTTGAAAATTATATCAAAATAAAAGGAATTTTTATTAGAGGAATGCAAAGGATTTAGAAATTTGATTCATAACACCATTCTAACAAGAATTTACTAGGAAGTAGATTCTTATGTATTTATTGTATTCTTCATTATAAAGGATTTTCCCCCTAATAACATCATTTATGATTAATTGATGGTATTTATTTATTAATAATTGAGTAGAAAATATTTTTTGGAATATACAATTTCTTGTGATCATCTTCTCTGTCACCCTTCATTATTCATTGGTCATTATTTTTCTCCTTCATATATATATATTTAACATAATGGTTTAATTTACTATATTTATTTTATTTTGATTATTTTTTTACAAGATACCATTTTAGTATAAGTTATCATTTGATGAAATGTTATTTTTAAATTAATTTTATTTATTGGGGAAATATTGATGTTTTGTATTCTAGATTCAATATGGTTACATTTTTAATTATAATTAAATTTGTGAATGAATTGTATTGATCAGGAAAAATACAATGAATTCATTTTATTTAAACATAATGGATGGGTCATGATTTTAAATAACCCTGAGATGCATCAAATGGTCTCATGAGATAATATAGGTTGAAAAATTAAATGGGAATTTGTATTACACCAACCAATCTATTAATAATGATGTAATGGTAAATAAGACTTTATGGTAAGAGTCCCGACATTTTTATTAACATCAATTTCTGTAATTATTATGAATATATATAATTATTAATTTCTATAATTAATAATTTTTTATCATTATCCAAGTGATTTCATTATTGATATTTGTTATGGATGTGCATAAAACTCTAGATCTTGATTTAATGGAATTTTTTCTCATTATCCACTGTACCATATTGATCATGACTTATTAAATCTATAAATATTCCATTTAATATAACCGTTACTAAGTATATGAGCTCACAATTTATTTTTTATCCTTTCCCAATGATATCATGAATGATATTTCCAATGATTCCAAGGACGAAATAATTTTTCTTATAATATATTTTTATATTCCCATTCAAATATGTGAATCATATAGCTTTCAAGTTTTCGTAGACTACTAAATTGATTGATATAACATGGTAAAATCTGTTATATTATATACTAATGTAATAAATTAAATACCATTTCTGGGTTTCTAGAGTCAAGGGGTTATGTTTACTATCATAGAACATTTATTATAATCCTATATAACTTTATTTAAGGAAATATGGATTAAATAAAATAAACCTGGGAAAAAATATAGGGAAATCCTATTTATTGGATAATATCATATTGATTCTTTAAATAATGTATTTTGTGGTTATCCTAGAAAATAAATCCATGTATAGATACTATAATGTGGATGGGGCTATGGCAAAAAGGCACCTAGGGGTAACAATTATAATTTTCCATGCCTTCCCACCCCATAACATTGCTGGTTTTATGTTTGAATATGTTTAAAGGAGCCTTGGGAATATTTTAGAGGTGGATGGTGATATAGTTTTGTTGAAGTGTGGTTTCACATCATAAATTTGGGGCTTACTATGTATGTTTTTATTTTATAGCTTATGTGGTTTATGTTTTCCTACAGGAATGCGGAAAGGGACAAACCATGAAATGATTTTACACTATAGGAAGGCTCGTTATTGTGTAAGTTTGGTCCTTCCCAAGGATCCATGATTTTTTATATAAAATGGATTCACAACCTAAATATATATTTTACAACTTTTGTTATATATCCAATGATATTTAAGATGTAAATAAAGAATTTATGATAGGGATTCAGTATTTTTATCCTATATAGGCTTGATATATGGGATACTTTTCATTAATTTTTATATTTCATCTCTCTCATTTGAGGTTCACCCGAGACAAAAAATGTGTATCTTCCATAAAACCTTTCATATTCCTTGATCAAGGGTTTTTGTTGTTTATTGTCCGCAATTAGTTTTAGGATCATTCTCTTTTACCACCATTGTTTTTCTTTTGTTCATCTTCATGATTTCACTATAAAATTGTTTATTTATTATGGAATGTTTAGTATTTTTTTATAACCCTTTGGTGTGTTCCTTGATAATATATTGTTATCTTGTGTGGAGTCATTTTCCAGGTTATTCATCTTCAACCTATATAGATCACCTTCTCAAAAAGGCTTCTTCATGGTAGGGAACCCCTATTCTCATCATGTTTATGTGTTATTTCTAGGGATTTTATTCCATTATATACATTTTAGTGGATATTCAGCATTTTATTAATGAATATATTTTTTAATAAATAGAAATTGATATTGTTTTGTTGATATTATTTATATGTTTTGCTGGTTGTTTCCAATATTGAAAATAACGGTTGTTGGGAGCCTTATATCCATTGTAGATGATATGTTGTTAGAACCTAGTAATGTTATGTTGCTGATATCATCTAAAATAAAAGGATAAAGAATATATATATTGATAATAATTGATTTCCCATGGAAAATAGATTGTCTAATAATAGAAATGATTAATAAATCAATGGGATGAATGACCACAAATAAATTATATATGATGGCATGTGATTTTTCCATGCATGGTATTGGTTGTTATGTTTCCTTTTGTGTATTGGTCTATTTTTGGGTGATGGTTGTAACAATATAGGTTTTGTGTTGTTGTGATGTGTGATGTGGTTGGTTGTAATGGGGTGCTATGGGTAATGTGGTGTATATGGCACTAGAGTACAATGTTGTGTTGTTGTATGTATATGGTTTTTTTGGGGTGTAATGGTTGTTGTGTGTAGTAGATGTTTTTGTGGGGGTTGGTTCAGAAGATGTGGTGGCGATGGTGGTTGTGTGATGGGCGATATACTATGTTGTGTGGTTGTGTTAGTTTACAAATTAGACACAGAATAATTAATGACTGATAAATGATTGGGAATTGCAGGATCATGATGACAAGTGATTTGTTAAATGAAATTAATAAATAAATGTGTTTATTAGTGTGAAATATAATGTATTAATGAATAAACTTTCTTGAGTGTGAAATTAAATGTGAGGATATGTGTGGTGGTATAGTGGGTTATATATTTTGGTGTAAATGGCCGTGGTTGTAGAGATGTATTGTAGTGGTGGTGATGTGGTGTATACTAGTGTAGTTGATGTTCTCCCATAGGATTGGTAATGAGTGTTATCTATATATTATATATATTATATCATATCTATACGTGCCTCACACAAAATGGATATCCTTACCAACATTTAGAGGTCATGGGTTTTGGGTGTTTTCACAACATCCTAGATGGTGTTGACATGGATTCCAAGATCCCCACCATTTTTTAGTAGTATTTATTGACAATGTATCTTCTGATGAGGTGTGATGTGCTTTCCTTGGTATATTTATGTGAGATGTGATGTGTTGGATTAGTATTCTTTAGGATACATGTGATGTGATATTTTATGTGTCTATAGGAGAGTTGTGGTGTGATGGGGTGGTGATGTGATATGATATGTTTTGGGGGTTTGTGTAGTAATATGAGGTCATTATTTTGATTTTATTCTATTTCATGATACCATAATACCATAGTTATGAGATGTTATGAGATGTGGTGTTATAGACTAGATGTCCTTGGGTGAGATGTGGTTTACTGGCCTAGTTGTCTTCAGGTGAGATGTGATGGGATGTGGTTACGTTGTTATACTTATAAAAGGGATGGGATCATAGGATGTTTGACATTGGGGAATGAGAGTGGAAAATGATTGGGGAAAACACAGTAAGGCACCTTTGTTTTATTCATGAATATTATGTTACTATATTTGATTCATTATTTAGTGAGTTAGTCATTCTGAGATAAGGATTTTTAGTTGACATATATAGGTGCATGTTTGTTCTATTGTTTGCTCAATGGTGAATCATCATGTTGTTTTCACATGTAAACTTGAGACCTTGGTTTTTACTAGTGATTATACATGTTATTTTCCCCCTGCATATGCAAATAGTATTTCATGTTTATTTGATTAATTTGAAGACCGATATAGAAATTACAACCATGGTTTTGGAGCGTTAGTTGAGTAACTACTATAGGAGTTATATTTTTATATTTATGTTGGAGAACATTATTGTTTCTGTTAACATTTTCATACATTGTGGGACAATTTTAGGTTTACTTTTATATTATATGATATATTTTCTTGGTGTTTTGTTATCATATCTCTGGATTTTATGTTGTTATGGTGTAATTTTACCATTATTTTTTCATTTTTACACCCTCAGTTCTTATCGAAAACTCATGGCCTACTGGATGATGTACTTTGGGGTCATTGTAATTTCACCATCATTTCCACCCAGGGAGGGATATCTGGGGATGCAGGGGTCAAAATAGATTGGTAGAAAACGTTTTTTTATTGAGATATTGGTTTCACTATGGAGTTATTCACAATTTGTATTACACTTATTGGTATGGAAGTGGGGAAAATTGATCTTCGTGTGTGAGATATATCAAGAAGATCAACTAGAAGATAGTATCATGGGTTCCCCAAAGATCTACTTCATATACTCTGAAATTATCAAACTTCCATGTGAGTTTGTCCTTTTTCCAATATAGATTCCCAGGAGAGGGACATGTATCATTATTGATTGTGTTCATGTATAAATAAGTTGTTTTTTTGGAAATTAAAATAAATTAATTAATTAATTATCAATAAAATTCTTGGCTACCGAGCATATGATTCCTCCTTGTTTTCAGGAATGGTTCATGGACATCATGAAAGATTAGCTTAGGAATTTGATATTCTATAGGCTACTCTATTTGATTGTAAGAGGATGGACCCAATATAGGAGTATGAGTTTTGGTAGAGGGACTATGGTTCCTTGAACCTAGAGGTTTTGGTAATTTGTGAATGGAGAATCTCATATCTACAGACAGGGTGCTGGTAGCTAGAGCTCAAGATCACTTTTTGTATTATCCGAGTAAGGGAGGTGTTTTGGGTACCATTGGTTGTTAGTCAGTTATGAGGAATACCAGATCCTTGGTTAGAACTATTTCTTGGTGACCAAAAAGAGGAATATGTTTTGTGGAAATAAATTCATAAGGAGTTCAATTGGTAATTCCTATCATTGATGAAAAAGTAAATGAAGAGGCATGAGTTTATGTCCATTACAGAATGTCTACTAAGTGTTTGGGGTCTAGGGATCATTTTCAAGAACTTTTTTTCATATTTCCATTGATGTTTTCCTAGATTTTGATTCTATAGCACGTTGTTTATAGAAGGATTTACAACTGATGATCAATTACACTATCACCATGTTTATACTTTCTACGTACCTTGAGGTGTATGTGAAAGAAATGGTTATAAAGTTGATTATTTTCATGATATTTCATCCTCAAGAGAGTGTCTTCTAGGACATCTTGAGGAGAATATTGTGATGTAGTGGGTCGTTGATGTTCTAGAATTTAAAATTCTATCTTATTGGGGGATGGTCGTAGAATTTCATTTCTTTTCTTTCTGGGATATGTTTCTTTTATGAAAATATTGGTGGCATTATATTTTCATGATAGTTTTTTTGTGGTATTTGATCACAAATAGGATAAATGTGAAACCACTCAAGGAGGCCAGTTTCAGGTGATTTTTCAAGACTCATTCAAGAAGCATCAAAATTTTCCTTTAAGACACTTTCAATAGTAGGGATTCTCTAGGATTTTTCATTAGTCGGGAGCAGATAGGTTGGAAGAGGGAATCTGCATTATGTCCCTCACCCAAATGGACCTTCGCTAGAGCATGGTCATGGAGGCTTAAATCATAGAGGTATTGGATATGATCGTGTTCAAGTTCATACATTTGAGGAAGTGGAACCAATTGTTCTAGATGTTAATAGAGGTACAATCATTTTATCATATACGCTTTTCTGTACATTATTTGATTCATGATACACACTATTTTTATTGTTACTACTCTAGTTTGTGATATGAAACTATTTTTGAGGGTATTTTAGTTCCCCTAGGGTTACCTATGCTGGTTGGATGTCATGATAAAGTGGTTGATGTGTGATGATGGAGTAGACTGTTGATGTGGTAGTTCCAGTTAGCGAGAGACTGCTTATTATAAATGATTAAAGGAAAAAATGATATCCTTGGCATGGATTGGTTTTATACATTTCCTTCACTCATCAATTGTTTCCAGATTAGACTTTCGTTTTATAATGTGTATGGAAAAAATTAGATATCCATCAGAGAGAACGATTGTCTAATGGGTGGAAGCAGATTGGATTTAATTTTTTCATAGTTGATAGATATTTCAGTGGAATATCAGATTGTGGATGTTCCTAGGGTTTTGGAGGAGTTCTAATATGATTTTTTGGTTGTTCTTATAGTTCTACCCCAGAAACATGATGATGAGTTTGGGATAGAGATGCAGTTGGATGTGTTATTAGCTTCGATAGATCCAAATCGAATTGTTCTTATGGAGCTGTGTTAGTTATGGTTGCAAGTGTATGATCTGATGAAAAGGGGTTTCATCAGACCAAATGAGTCTCTATGGTATTCTCGAGTGATTTTCCCATGATGGTGGATGTTAGTTTAAGGTTTTTTTCCTGAATACTCGAGGTTGAATTAGTTAATTTTCAAAAACCATTTCCATCATCTAATGATCAATGATATATTTGACCAACTCAAAGGAGCCAATTGGATTTCAAAGGTCAACTTGTAGCCTGGATATCACTAGTTGAGGGAGATAGATTAGTATATCCTAATGGTATACTTCAACTGTATGTATGGGCTCTTTGACTTTTTATTCACATCATTAGGTGTTATGAATGCAGCATTCATGTTCATTGGGCACATGAATTCCATCATGGGTATGTTCATAGACTATTTTTTCATAATTCTCATCAATAATATCATGGGTTTCTCAAAGTTGGAGGTAAAAAATAGCAAGCATCTAAATGTTTTTTTAAAGGTCCTTTTGCACCACCAACTCTGTGTAAAGATATCCATGTGAATTCTCTAGTTGTGAGAGGTTCATTTTATTAAGTATGTAGTGTCTATGTTGAGTACATCATTGGAAGCATTGAAGGTAGTGGGAGTTGTTTCTTTGGAATCAACTAATAATGTTAAAGAGGTATATTGTTTTTTATATCAATAGTTATTATTAGAGTTTTTACCTTATTTCCCTTTAGGGGAAACCCTGCTAATAGATTTGAAGAGAAAGTTCTTGTCCTTTGTGTGAATTGATAATTGTTAAGTATAATTCATTTTTATGAAGGAAAAGATGGTTAGTTATTTTGTGCTTCAAATTCCTAAGCATGGTGTGATGTTAAAAATTTATATGACATGCCACATCTAGGATTGGAATCTATATTGTTACAATAGGGGGATGTTATCTATTATGGATTTAGGAAGTTAAATTCCCATGAGGGTACATATTCATGGCATGACCTAGAGATAACAGTTGTAGAGAACCAGAAATTCCATTTAATTTTTTTAAATATTTTTTATTATAATGAGTCTATGAAAATTGACTGCATGTGATTCTAAGGCTCAGAGAGCCCAAAAAAGAAATTTGAACTTTTTTAAGGTATGTTCAGTAAACATGCGGGTAAAGATTTTAATTTTTTTAACCTGTGGTCAGATTAAAAATATGAGGTCACTGTTGAATCCACAGTGCCAGAATTCTAATAAGGAAAGCTTTACATCAACTGACAAGGGTCAGATGAAAAATATAATTTTTCGACATTACAAAAAAATAATAATAAAATAACTCAACAAATTATTTTATTTATTTCTACATAATTGTTGATCGGTGGTGAAGGCACCTCTGGGATTTCATACCATTAAAAGTCTAGTTACACTTGTTTGTGTAACCTCACTAATGGGAGAATTAATATGTGAATTAGTTAAATTTATAAATGAACCTCATTAATTATGTAGTGGGTTGAAATAATCATTTCTCCTCTATAATTAATGATCCAGAAAGGGATTTGGGGAGTAAAGGGTGGATCCTATGAAGAAGTGTCGGTGATGTCTTCCACCAATGTAGAAAAGAGCTTCAACGACCATTGGAGGTGTCGATGACGAGCGCCAAAGGACATGAACCTTCTCCTTCGTCTGAATCACCCTCGAACGTGGAAACTCCTTCATCATCCACATCGAATTCCAACTAACACAAGGTTGGGGGGATTATTTTTTTACCTAAGAGTTGTCTTCTTCAAAAAATTCTTCCCATGTAGTTATGCTAACGCAAAGGGGGAGGGCCAAATGAATTAGTCCCTGACCTTTTTCTGAACTCCGTTATGGTTGAGTTATTCCTTGGGAAACTAAAATATGTTGAGACAAGGTACAACCAAGGTCCGCGTAGTGTAGGAATCATCTAGAGAGGCCCGTCAGCATGTACAATAATAAAAACCGACCGTATGCGCTTCACCGGTGGCCCACGGAAGCTTTTCAAGCATAGAAATGCTGGAAACGAAGGGAGGTGGTGGCCTGCACCCGCCGGCCGTCAAGGAACAAGGACTAATGAAGTCGTTGTAGTGGGAAAAGGTGCGGAAGGCCAGTGCCAACCATACTGAAGTAGGGCAGCGCATTGCGGTAGTGTGCTGTGAAGGAAGACCGTAGATTCGAGCCATGGCGGGGGGCAGACCCATGCCAGTGGGTCTGTTGAGGGTCAGTCCGCATGGACAGGCAAGGTTTTGTGGCACCATCCAGCACCGTAGTAGAGTCGTGTGGCATGTTGTGGTGGAGTTCTACAGAGGAGGGTTGTGGCTTCGAGCCAGAGTAGAGGGCGTACCCACACCCATGGGTCCATAACGAGCTGGTCCACATGGGCTAGCTAGGAGGTGCGATGACATCTGGAACTATAGATTTGAAGACCCAAACGGCCGAAGCCATTTGGGAGGGGAGCGAACCCCCTGCACTCATCCAGCATGCTGAGCTGTTCTGTAGACATGCAAGCCTGGCCCCGTAGGGTGTTTCCGGCTGGCTTGTGGCCTAGCCATCCTAGGATGAGCCCATCCCCCTTATGGCTGGTTCTGTCAGACCGTACTCAGACCCCTTTTTTCCTAGTTATGATTAACGAGAAAATTTGCTAAACCGGATGTCCGTTTGATGAACTTTATATGGTGCCAGAACCCTTAAGAAGATGCGGTGATTTTTAGATACACCAAAAATGACTTGGAGAATGATGTAGTTTGGCTGGAATGGGTCATACCAGAATCCAACTTGGCCCTCGGCACTAAACTAACTATACCTTACAGATTGAGCATCCAATTGATGCACTATCTATCGCGATAGAACCATTATTACATGGCAGATCATCTGGTTACTTCTTTGAGGGACTTCATCCCAGTTAAAATATGTCCTATGGCTTGAGGAGTGGTTCTCCCAAGCGCTGAATATGTAGAACCCAAAAAATGGCTAAGACATGAAGTCAACTGAATGTCGACCCTTTGTGACTTAGAGGCCTAGTGGGAAGAACCTCTATGTGACTTTGTAGGACCACGATGGGGAGTGGCTCTGTGAAACCCAACAGTCACACGATACTCGACAGGAAGAGTACCCTAGCAGGCTAGGGTGGGGAGCGATTTTGTGTGACCCAGAAACCCATGATATGCAATGGGGAGGAGTACCTAAGCAGTTCAAGGTCAGTGGGAAGCACCTTTGTGTTACTTGGAAGGCCCACTTTACCATATAGAAGATGCGTTTTTTTGTAGTCTAGGTGTTCGATGATGAGACTGATGATTCTTCTATTAGTGACCTATTATATAACTGTAGAGTGTAGTCTTCTACTTTAGATTTCTGATTGAGATCATGCTTTGTGGTTTTCCTACGTGGTATTTTGAGAGTCCTTCGGGGGACTTGGGGTCCCAAGGGGGTATTGTTATACTCACCAATGCACGGGCTTCACCAGCACCTTGTTGTGTCTTATGCAGACATTGGGCTGCTTTGATTGAGTCTCAAGGAGCCAGGACATGATGGAGTAAGGAGGAGACGGTGGACATGGAGAGCCAGAGTGATGAGTTGTACCTACCATTCAGGTAGGATCTATGTAAAATGACCTTAGGTTCTGTTTTCCCTTTTTTTGAATTTCCATTCATGTTTTCCCTGTATTGATGCCCCTTTAGTTTAGTACTTAATTTTAAACTCTTTGGGTGGTTTTAGTTGGGGTTGTACCTTTCACTCTCCATTGTGTTTTACCTATGCGTAGTGTGCCCTGTCTTTTTGTGAACAGGTTTTGAGGCAATTCCTTCCCATTTTTGTTAAATTTATTTTCTCGTGCTAGTCACCATCCCCTGGCCTATTTTAGAGGGGATTTGGGTAGTCATGGAATGGTCTCAAGGGATGGGTTGTAAAAAATTGGTATCAGAGGTTGTTAAACTCCCCCAAAATGAATGAGAGTCTTATTATTATTTTTCTGGCATCATTGTTAAGTTTTTTGAGCATGAATTTTAGATTTAGGGAGTCTGGTATTCGTGTGGCAGCTGATGCATCCATACCCCAGGACCTTGAATTCTGTTTTTGGATCAATACATTAAAACAATTGTTTCATAAGTACCTCCTTTATTTGATTAAATGTCATCTATTGAGGTATAACCTTCTTACCATGGTACATCATGATCTATCTTAGGATACCTCCATGTGGACAACTCACCATGAAATCGATATGAGGTCGTCGGGATATCTCACATAGCGACAAGGTGTTTGTTCATGGACCGGTGCTAGAGATGACCCCCTCAGGTGGTTCACCATTGCTTCCCCCACCTAATGGTCAGCATCTTCTATTGGCTGTTCTGGAAGAGGACGTTCATAGGCTGAGTGACCTACATGAGTTTCAGAGACACAGACCTCCCTGGTTTAGGGGAGCTATGAATCCTCATGACATTGAGGACTAGATAGACTCTATGACATGGGTTTTCCACATTTGGAGGTCACCACCTGACCAGATGGATATCATGGAATCGAGCCCTCTATAGGGATAATCAGGGATATAGTGCAGTTTGACCTTCCAGACTCAAGATGAGGCGACCCTCACATGGGTTTACTTGGTGAGGATTTTCCAAGAAGAGTTTTTCCCCGTGGAGTTGTGATATGTGTGAATTCAAGAGATGCTCCACTTAAAGTAGGGTAGTATGAGAGTAAACGAGTACTTGGGGGGGGGGGTTCCCAAATATTTTTGGATACTCCACAAACATTATGAGAGACCATTTCATCAAGGATAGAGCCTTCAAGCATGGACTCAGTCAGAATATTAGGGCATTGGTGGTTTCTCTCATCATCCCTACCCCAGTCGGGGTGCTGGAGCTGGACCTTATTACAGAGAGATTCTTGGTAGTGCAGGAACCCACAGTTATAGGTGCTAGAATACCATAGGGGGAAATGACTTCAGCATGCAGCAGACAAGAGATGCATGGGCCCAAGTGGTCTAGGTCTTTAGAAAGCCGACCCCATGACTTAGGGTCGGTAGTAGGTGGGTCCTAGGCGAGAGGGAGTCAGACGGGGGTTAGGAATTGGTTTTCATCCGGCGGGCCGAGACACAAGGCATGTGACTTCCCTAACCACTGTGTGGATGAACATTAGATGGTTGAGGGGCTGTCGAGATAGTGATACCAGTTCTAGTGATGTGGTCTATAGAGCGACGTACTTGGTAGAGGAGCTAGCCAAGCAGTAGGTGGTGGGCAGTGATTTGTTGTTCTACTGCTACCACCTCCATGATATCCACCATGACCTCAGGGAGCAAGTGGAAAGAGGCGAGTTCATCGTCAGGCTGCTAAGGCCTACGATCAAGGTGCTCTAAAGATTATTCGATGTATGATATTTTCCTATTCCAATGTAGATTCTGTAATTATAGACACACGTTCCAGTCACTCTTTGATTTCCACGATTCTCAGTCGGAGCTCAGAGATTCTGATGGATCCATTGGCACGATCCATATGATTAAATACTTTT
Organism: Viscum album; assembly: GCA_963277665.1. NCBI lineage: Eukaryota > Viridiplantae > Streptophyta > Magnoliopsida > Santalales > Viscaceae > Viscum > Viscum album. The sequence continues at coordinate 1,669,905,710 of OY728160.1, forward strand.
ATAGGATAGAATTCGACGATTATGCACTAGTTCCAGTAGTTTAAGATTACTCTAGGAGGCGATAGATTTAGCTAAGATCTTCTAGTAGTAGCGTCGAGTCCTTACGATGTCATATTGGGCATGGATTGGTTACCCACGTTCCATTCTCAAATCGACGGTTTTAAGTACAATTTGAGGTGTGACCATGAGGATGGTACTTGGTTTTCCTTCACTCACAAGAAGGGAACCTTTTCTACCAAGGATGCATATTATCGCGGGAGGGTTCAGCTGATCACTCATTAGTTGGATAGCCTTACCCACAGAGCAGTTGACGTGAGTATTCTGAGTTATCCTATAGTGGTGTACCAGTATGCTGAGTTCTTTCCAGATGATGTTATGGGACTACCTATTCATAGAGAGGTATACTTCTACATAAACATGTACCTTAGGATGACACCGATATCTACACCAGCTTATTGGATGGCTCCCATGGAGCATCGTGAGCTAAGAATACAGTTGGAAGACTTACAGAGGAAGGGGTTTGTAAGGACCGATGTTTCCCCTTTGGTAGCCATCATTTTGTTCACCAAGAAGGAAAATGAGAGTCTGAGGTTTGTGTGGACTATTGGCGCTTGAACAAGGTGATGAGAAAGTATATGTATCCTCTGCCGAGGGTCAATAATCGCTTCAACCAGCTGAAAAGAGCACAATGGTTTTCAAAGATAGACCATAGATCAGGCTATCAACTGCTCAGGGTATGGGATGAGGATGTACCAAAGACATCATTCTGATGTTGGTATGACCATTAAGAGTTCTTCATAATTCCCTTGAGGTTGACCAATGCTCTAGTAGTGTTCATGTGACCTACGAACAGAATGTTCATGACTTACCTTGATCAATTCATGGTGGTCTTCATGGAAGACATCTTGTTGTACTGGCTGACCAAGAAGTAATATTCCACGCACCATCATATTTTTTAGCAAACACTCGGAGATCTCTAGTTTTATGTAAATATATCTAAGTTCTGGTTCTAGATATGGGAGATCCACTTACTAGGGCATGTTATCTTGGAGGGTAGATTTGTAGTGGATCCAACAATGATAGATGCAATGATTTCTTGGGAGAAACCCAGGAGTGTGACCAAGGTGTGGAGTTTCCTAAGATTGGTTTGGTACTACCAGATATTTTTACCTGACATATCTAGGGCAGTGTCACCCTTGTTAGCTTTTATGATGAAGGGGTAGACTTTATTGTGGATAGAGAAGTGCCACAAGAGTTTCCATGAGCTGAGCCAGAGACTGATGAGTGCCCCCATCATTAGGCTACCAGAAGAGGGTGATGGGTATGTAGTCTAGTGAGATGCATCAGGGACCAGAATAGGATGTGTACTGATGCAGGAGGGAGCAGTGATCACCTAAATCTCACGAAATGGGTTAATAGTTTACTATTTACTCCAATGAGAAGAGACTCAAGTATATTTTCTCATAGTAGGACATGAACATGAGATAGTAGTAATGGATGGAGTTCATCCAGGACTGTGACATTGAGCTAGTCTACACTCCTTGGATGGAGAAAGTGGTGGTAGATACACTCATCAATAGGTATTGACTGCAGTAGCTAGGTGAGGTGACAGAGCAGCTCGCCGCATTGCATATAACCTTCATGGTTATAGATGGAGTTTCTTACCTTTAGTCTATGACAGTCACTCCGCCACAATATTAGCGAGTTTGGGAGGATCATCTTGGGGAAGATGTTTGTGAGGCCAAAAAAGCTCAGATATCCTCAGGATAATCTCTTAAATGATTTTATGTGGGTGGGGTGCCTTTTTTTCTCTTTAGAGGATGCACCAAGGACCTTGTGACACTACAGGATGAGGCGTTGAAGGAGTTCCACACATCCCCTATGGCAGAACATTTGTGTGTGGGGAAGATGTACTAGGACCTCTGTCGTCACTACTGGTGGATAGGTATGAAGAAATATATGTTAGAGATCGTATCATGATTCCTTTTTAGCAAATGAAGGCCAAGCATCATGTACTATTATGCTTAGTTCATCCACTTGAGGTTCCAGAATGAAAGTGGGATGGTGTCTCCATAGATTTCGTGACAGGGATACCACATATGTCTTGGTGCCACGATTCCATCTTGGTGATAATTGACCGACTCACCAAGTCAGCCTACTTCCTAACAATCCAAGAGCATGGGTTTGTAGATGGCTTGGGATTTCCCTAAATATAATAGACTGTATGACTTCAAGGGGTTCCATCTATGATCATCTCAGATCATGATGCTCCTTTTACACCATTCATATGGATGGGATTATTGGAGGCTTTAGGGACTCAGCTACGCTTGAGCACCACATTTCAACTGCAGATATTTGGTTAGATAGAGCAGAATATACATAAAATCAAGGACATATTTCATGCTTGAGTCCTTGACTTTGGTCAATGTTGGAAGAACCACCATCCCCTGATGTATTACGCATAAAGAAATAGTTATCACTCCACCATTGGAATGAAACAATTTTAGGCATTGTACGGGCGACCATGTAGATCACCTATATGTTGGACAGACCATGGGGAGTCAGCAATTATGGATCTAGAGTTGGGATAGGCTACCACTGAGATGATGAAGACCATCCAGGAGTGGATGAAGACAGTACAAATCTGGATAAATATGTTTTCCTATCGAAGATGGGGACCCTTGATGTTTGAGGAGGGAGACCATTTTTTTACGGGTCTCACCCTGATGAGGATTGTTAAGGTATTTTTCGGGGAGGAAAGCTATCTCTGAGGTTCATCAGACCTTCCCAGATCCTCATAGTATAGGATAGGTGGTGACCATCAACTCTTCCACCACAGATACACTATGTGAATAATGTTTTCCATGTGTCGCAACTGAGAAGGTATGTGAATGATCCTTCAAATGTTATCAATTAGGGTGAGATGGATGTTGACAATGGGGCAACGTTTGAGGAGTTCCGTATAGAGATAGAGGATTTATAGGATCTGGTCCTTCATGCGTGATCAATTCCTCTATTTTCAGTCTGATAGAAGCAAGAAAATCTCCAGTAGAGAACATGGGAGAGGGAGTCTCAGATACGTGATCAGTACCCCATTTCATTCCCTAGATTTTTTTATTGATTTTAGGGACCAAAATCCATAAGGTTCATAAAATGTAATGACCCTAAAATTCCACATAATTCTATTTATTTATCTTGGTTTATTACGAGTCCGTGAAAATATAAGGTACGTGATTCTGAGGCCCGATGAGCCCAAGATAGAATTTTGACCTTTTTTAAGGTACATTCAGTAAACAAGTAGGTAGAGATTTAAATCCATTGAACTGGTGCTCAGATTAAAAATCTAAGTGTACTGTTGAATCCGTAGCATCAAGAATTGCTGAAGGGAAGCTTATCATTGACTAGAAAAGGTCAAACAATAATGTCAATTTTTGGACATCACAAAAATATAAAAAAAATAACTAAAAGAGTAATTTTATTTCTTTCTTTGTAAAAGCTGAGAGACGATGGTGTGACCACTAGGTTGTCAGAAAATTTAATGATTAGTTACACTTGGTTGTGTAGCTGCATTGTTCAGTGAATAAATTGGGTCATTAATTGAATTTATTTATAAATCGTGATCAATTTGTAGTGGGTTGATCTCCATTTTTCTTCTTTTTAATCGAAGCTCAAGATGAGGTTTTTGGGAATAAACGGAAGAACCTCTTACGAAGTTCTAATGATGTCTTACACCAATGTAGAACAGAGCTTCGATGACTATTAGTGGATTCGAAGATGAGTACCGAATTATGTGAAACTTCTTCTATGTCCGCAGAACCGTCGAATGTGGACACTCCTCCCTCATGCATAGAGAATTGCAAAGAAAACGAGGTGGGGGTATCATTGTTTACCTGAGTTTGTTACATCATGAAATGATTCTTGTGTTGTCATGCTAACTCGTAGGGCATCAAACTATAGAACAGGGCCCGGACCCTCTGCGGAACACGGTTGTGGTTACATTATTTGTTGGGAAACATGATGATATGGAGGAAAGGTGGAACCAAGGGCAGAACAATTTGGGCATCATCCTGTGAGTCCCGTATGAGTAGATGAGGGTAAAATGGACCACTAGAGCTTCATCAGTGGCCTCTAGATGCTACATTTCCATGATGGTGCTGAAGACCAAGGGAGCTAGAAGCCATTACCTACCGGCCACGAAGGAACAATGATGAATAAAGGAACCACAGAGGAAAAAGGATCGGTCGGCCAATGTCGGCTGCGTTGAAGCATGGCAGCATGCTGCAGCATCACGCTGTGAAAGAAGGTCACAAATTCGAGCCATATCAGAGGGCGGAACCATACCCACAGGTCCATTGCTGGACGGTCTGCGCAGTCAGGTCAGGTGGTTCGGTGCCATCTGGTGTCGATGCTGAGTCGGGAGGCGAGTTGTGGAAGTGCACCACAGAGGAGGGTTACGAAAATGACCCATGGAGGAAAGTGGTCCCATTCCCACAGGACCATAACGGGCTCTTCCACGCTGAACGATAAGAAGGTGCAGTGCCGACTAATGTCGTAGCTATGAAGACCCGAATATTCAAAGACATTTGGTAGGGGAGGAGAACCCCCACGCTCTTCCAGTGGGCCGAGCGATTCTGCAGCCTCCTAGGATGCCCCAATCCCAGTGTGACGGGTCGGACTGGTGGTTCAGCTGGCCTCACCCGCAGCCATCCAGCCTCGCCCGTGGCCCGGCAAGGCAGTTTGGACTATTCATGGAGCAATTTTTCCATGATTTTCTTCAATATGCTTATCTCCTAAATTGTATGTCTATTAGAGGAACTGTCTATAGCTCTATAACTCTTAAGACGGGGGGGTGGGGGGGGGGGGGGGTTCTTTTGATATAGTCCACTAATGACTTGGAGAAATATGTAGTTTTTCTAGGTTGGATTGTACAATAATCTAACCGGGCCCTTGACACAAAAATGCCAATTACTTACAAACTGTGAATTTGGTTGATGCACCGTCTATTGCGATGGAACCCTTATGAAATGATATATCATTTTCTTTCATCTTTCAGGGAGTGTTTTTGGATAAAATTCAATAGATGGATTGAGGTATGGTTCTCCAAAATGCACTACATGCGGAACCTTGCGACTAGCAATGACCTGAAGACTACAGACTTTCAACTCTATATGACTCAACGACCCAGTGGGAACCATCTCTATGTGACTTAGAAAACCCATAGTGGGGTGCGGCTCTATCTGACCTAGAAGACCAACGGTACTTGATAGGAGGAGTTCCTCAGCAGGCCACGGTGGGGAGAATCTCTATAAGACCTGAAAGACCCACAATAAATGATGGGGAGGAGTACCTAAGATGTATATGGTTAGAGGAAAGAACCTATGTGTGACATGGAAGTCCCACTATACATGATAGAGGAGGAGTTCTCAACTAGCGAGGTGTTCGATGATGAGACTGATGATGCTACTATTGCTACCCTGAGAATATACCTTGTGTGAGCGGTCTCCTACTAGTTCTTTGTGATTGAGTTCATTCTTTTTGGTTTTTTCCTTTGTGGAATTCTAGTATTCCATTGGGGGTCTCAGGGTCCCTATAGGTATTGTTATACACACCCCTACACTGGCTTCACCTACACCTTCTTTTGTCTTGTGCAGACGGCAGGCAGGTTTGACTGATTCTCAATAAGACAGGATTTGACATTGTACGGAAGTGACCAGTGGATATGGAGAGGTGTAGGGATGAGTTATTATTGCCACTTAGGTAGGATCCTTGGTAGATGTCCTCTAGATTGTTTTTCCATTTTTCTAAATTTCCATTTCAGTTGGGCCAGTATTCTTTCCCCTTACATCAACACTTACTTTTATACTATGTGGGGGTTTTTATTTGTGGTTATCCCATTCTCATTACTTTTTGTTTTACTTCATTTCAGTGTGCCATGTATGTGTGTGTACAGGTTTTTAGGTAATACCTTCCCATTATAAGGAAATTCCATTCTAATTCTAGTATCCAACCCCTGTCTAGTGGGAGGCAGGCTTGGAGTAGCCACGAAATGGTCCCTGGGGGATGGGACCAGACAATGGTAGTTTTTAACACTAAAACTATCATAAAAACTATCTCTTTGGTATTTTATTTAGGGGTATCATGGAACCCAAGAGTATGAAATATGTTTTTTAGCACTTGGATATCAAATTAGGCTAGTGTTTGTAGATGGAGTTTCTCAAGGATTATGATTTTGAGATATCTAATAGCCCAGGTAATGGGGGTATTTTTTTTCAAATAATTGATCCATAATTTCAAAGGATATGTGGACTTGGTGTGCATAGATGTTTGGAATAAGATGGACGAACTTTCAGTGATTCGTATTGATGTGTGGGAGAGTATTCTGTGAGTTTATTTTCATCAGAAAACATTGTAGTCATCTTTGATGGGGTTGGTGGAGTTGTCTAAGTAGGGATTCTAAATGGTAGAGGTGATGGGTGACCCTATTTGCTATAGTGATGTAGTGGATGGTTGGTTGGTGGATGACTAGAAATTTTTGTTTTTATGGATGGGTTTTTATTTCATTGGATGTTTGTGGATATGTCCTCCATGAGTTTCATTTCTGGAATTTATCAATGTATCATGCTGTAAAAGTTATGTATCTTGGCTTAAGGATAAATCCTTGGAGGCTGTTGATGAAATTGTCATTGGAAAAGCTTATGGTGAGTTTTCTTTCAATAAGTGAATGTTGAGTACTATGTTCCTATATGTTTGTTTTTGTCTATGTGTCTTCCCAAGTATAAATTATATGATATATTTATGAATTTAATTAATATAAAACCCTCGGCTCTAAGATTTTTTGATGCAGTTTGGGTGATAGTGTACTAACAGATGAAATTGGATCATTTCTAGTATTCCATGTGTCATGTACAATAGATTTTTTGGACAGGAAGTATGTGGATGATGAAGATATAATTCATGGGGTACCACCTAATATCATCTCTAATCAAGATACTCATTTGACCTCATAGTTCTTGAGGGTATTGTAATAGGATTTTTTTCCAACTAAACTTTTGTTCTAATTTCCACCCTCAGACTGGTGGTAGAATGGAATAAACCATTTTGATGGTGGAAGATATTTTGTGATCATTCTTCATGGAATCTAGTGAATCAGGGTTAAATCCCTTACCTCTGGTTGCGATTTCATAGAGTAATAACTATCAGTCATCCATTGACATGACTCTTCTTGAGTCATTGTATGTGTAGATCTGGGTTTCTCTATTCTGATAGTTGGAATTTGGGGTTTTAGTAGTTCATTTTATTGATGTGGTTTAGAGAATGACCATGAAGATCCAATTAGTCTGAGTGGGAATACGGACAACCCAACACCATTATAAATCTTATGTGGTTAATAGGAAATGTTCCCTTTAATTTTATGTTGGAGACAATGTGTTCTTGAGAGTCTCCCCTCAAAATGGGTAGTAGAGGTTTGTTATGGGAGTAATATGTCTCCCCAATTTATTGTGTTCTTTGAGGTGTTGGGGAATATTTTTCAAGTGTTATATCTTTTTGAACATCCATCATGACTGGAATGGTTCCACAACATCTTCTATGTCTCAGAGATTTATTTGTATCTTCGTAATGACCCTCATATTATTGAATATGGGGGGTTGGTTAACAATTATGCCACTACATTTTTGTAGTGGCCTGTAGAGATCTAGGATCTTCAAGTGTAGGTGTTTTTTGTATGATCCACCCTCTTAGTTCATGTGTTGTGGAGGAATTGTGCCTTAAAGATGATTATTTGGGAGGGTGATATGCAGATAGGCGCCCATTTAATAGAGTTGTTTTAAGATTTTCATTATTCTATTTTTCATAACAATGTGATATTTGGATATTGTTGTATTATTTGATTTACTATTTTATTTAATTATATGATTTGTAATGTGTGTTAAATCTTATAGGATACGATGAATGGGAATGATGATTCATAATTAAGATGTTTTATACTATTATAATAATAAAACTATGTGGGCGAGTCATTGTCAACCAAAAAAAGAATATCATAACATAGAAGATGTAATTCCTTGATTTTTGTTTCTCATGTTAGTGTTATGTGTTTAATGTGGTTGTTTTATTGTTTTATAGAGTCTGAATTAGTTGTGTAGATGGTTGTGTGGAAATTGGGTCACTTGGGATTAGTACCATATGATGTGGTTTTTTTCCGATGAGATGTGGTGAGGTGGTTCTGTTGGGTGATTGGGAGGTAATTTTAGTTTGGTGTGTTTGGATAACTGATAGTGCTTTAGGTGTAACATTATCCATAATAATTATTTCTCGAGGTGGTCATTTGTACCACTTTTTTTTCATTGGTTTTGGTTTTACTTCTCGTGGATAAGAATCAATTGAGTGGTATCTAATGTAATAGTATGTTCATTCCTCACTTATTAAATTGATGTTTGTGGGACTATAGTTTTTTCAATGTAGGACCAAGAATTTTACAGATGTGGTTGAAGCATATGTAGTTCTACAATAGGTTTTTCATGTCATAAAAGAAGCATTTATGATATAAACATGTCGTTCATTGCTTATTTGATTTATAGTCTATGGAATGAATGCTACATTGAGAAAAGTATGGAATGAGTTTATTCCATTGTAATGGGATTTATTTCATAAGAATAATCCAGCCTAAGGCGCCATGTTTTTCAATGTAAAAGGATTCACATCATAGAAATGACAGTTTACATCTTTTCTTATAATGAATTGTGAGATTCAAGCATTCAATCTAAAATTCAAAATAAGATTTTGGATTTTTCAAATTGTATAATTTTAGCACTCAAATGAATTTTCATTGATTCATATTTCACCTCTCTCTCATTTTTTGAAATCCCTAGATGTCTATGGTGGATATTCTATACCATTTTCATTCTTATTTGAAATCCTATTCTAGTGGTTTTTCATCAGTGATCGGTGGTGAGTTACTTAACCTTTCTCCCAATTATTTTCCATTTTTTCATCTTTATGGTTCATTGTGAAATTATTGTTATGGTTTAGGGTGATTTTTGGATGTGTTTTATTACCCTTTGGATTGTTTAATGTTTATCCATGTTTATCTTTTCTTGCGGTGGTTTTCTAGCGACTCTTTTTAACTCTGTGGTGTGCAGTTTATCAGAAAAGATTTATGGAGTTAAGGAATCCTAGTTCTCATATTATTTAAGTTTTATGTTTATGGATTTTATACACTTTCATTTCTATGGTTTGGTATTAAGTGTCATTGTAATGAATATAATTAATTGTCATAACCTGTAATTAATTCTATGGGTACTAATATCATGCTTTTACTACTTTTTTGATACTATTTATATGTTATTATTATTTTTTAAAATATTGAAAATAATAGTATTTGGGGTACATGATTGTACTTGTATGATAAGCTAATATTCCCTTTCTATGTTGAGTTGTTGATTTCACTCAGAATAAATGGAAAAATAATGTATATATAGCTAACAATCGATAACCCTGTGAAATCTAGTTTTTGTGATAATACCCATGAAAAATAATGAAGTAATGTGATTAATTCCCCTGAATTAATTTTTGAAGATGGGATGTGATATTTCCTTATGTTTTTATGATATTTTTGTTTCTTTGTGTGTTTTAGGGTTTTTTTCATTGATATTGGTGACTGGTATGGTTTTTTGAGGAGTTCAGATGTGATGTGCGATGCGACTCTGGTGATGTGTGATGTGGTTGATTAGAAGGCGATGTGATAAATTAAGATGTGTGATGTGGAGTTACAATGAATTATGGTGTTGATGTTTGTATTTTGTTGTGTTGTAGTGTGTGATGGCTGCGGTACATGGTGATTTTTATGTGTGGTGGTTGGTTGAAGAGTTGTGATAACGTCGGTTTATGTGGGATGGGAAATTTCTAGTGCAGTGTGGTTGTGTTAGTTTCTTGGTTTTTCGTGGAATACATAGTGTGCATTAAATGATTCTGAAGGGGTTGGGAAATTATCTGTGGTGAATAGATAATTAAAAAGTATAAACAAATGGTTTATTTAGTACGAAATTGAATATATTTATGAATAAATGTGGTGGAGTGTGTAATTTAAAGTGGGGATATGTGTGGTTATGTTTGGTGGTATGGTGGGTTTCATATAGTGATGGGAGTGGTTGTGGCAGTAGACCTATGGTGTATTGGTGATATTGTGGTTTATTATGGTATAGTTGATGTGATCCCAAAGGATGGGTAATGTTTGTAATCTATATATCAGTTATTTTATGTCATTTCATTACATTCCCCATAAGATTTGTATTGCCTTTCCAACTATCAAAGTATCTAGGTTCTAGGTATTTTACCCAATATCGAGGATGGTGGTGAAACATATTGATGCATATCCACTCATACTTTATCTTTCTTCCACAATAGTGATGGACTAGGTAGCTTTAGGTGAGGTGTGATGTGTTTTCCTAGGTTTCTTCAGGTGATATTTAATGTGTTGGATAGAGTGTCTTCTGTTGATATGTGATGTGATGGACAATCCATATGCGAGAAAGTTTTTGTTTGATGAGGTAGTGATTTGATGTGATGTGTTATGGATTTCATGTGTGGTAGGACATGGCATGAGGTTAATGTCATTCATAGTCACGATACTCTACTAACCTGGTTATTTGTTACGAGGAGTTGTGGTTTGATGGGCCGAACATCTTCAGGAATGATGTGGTGTAATGTGCCTTGTGTCTTTGAGAAAGATGTGATGTGATGTGGTTATTTTATGACATATATTTATGTTATTAGAGCATAGAAAATTCTTCATTAGGTAACGATTTGAAAATCAAAAGGGAATAAGTAGTGGAGAACCTATATTTTATTAAGGATTATTATGGTACTATATTAGATGCATGATTTTGTAAGTGATCCATGGTGAGGTTGGGATGATTAGTTTACCAGTATAGGTGATTGTTGGTTTTTTAATTTATAGATGCATTAGCATGGTTTTTTAACAGGTGCACTTGAGGTATTTTATTTTCATACTAAGTATACATGTTATGTTCTCCCTACATATATAAACTTTTTTCAGGTTTCAAGGAGTGCATTGGGGACTGATCTAGACATTACATGAATGGGTTTCGAGCTATTATTGAGTCGCTAATACAGTACATAAATTTTGGTATATATATTTGATACATTTATTGTATATTTTTCTTGTACACACAATATGGGAATTTTTCCTTTAATTTTATTATATTCGATGTAGTTTCATGCTAAATTTTTATCCGATCTCCTGATCATATATTTTTATAGTTTAATGCCTCCCATTTTTGTGATTTTTACACCATTAGTGCTTATCACCATCTCGGGGCCTATTGGCGAAATGAATCTTTGGTCATAATCCATATTCCATTATTTTCATCTGAGAGTACTATATTTAGATGTATGGGGTCATGAAAACAAATATGAATTGGGTGTATTGGGTTTCAAATCTATTTTCACCGGTGCTTGATGAGTGTGCCTAACAATGCACACCGGGTACGAAACATCTAGGGGATATACTAAGCTAAAATAACATTTTTATTATGTACCATTATGAAGGATTTTAATAGATGATCAACATGAATTCCCTATTATAAACTTATTTTGTTATAAATTTTAAATAAGGTATCATGATTTTTATATCATATTAATACTTTTTTAGGATTATATGATGACTCACTATGATTACTTTTTGTCGTACTATTATTTTTAAATAATTTAATGTTTGGAACTAGGATGAGTCATTTTAACCATGAGTGCTATTCATGATATACTGATTTTCTCCATGAAAAATCAAATTCATTGAGAGAGAAAAAAATGAAATATTATGATTATTTCTAACCATCTATCTCATTATATTATTATCAAAATGAACATAGGCGAGCTTAAAAATGAACCGAATAAGAGAAAAATTAATTTTGAATAATAAAAATGAGGAAAGATGATTCAAATTCCTTCTTTTCAATAATTTGGGAAGAATAACCCAAAGAAATATCACAAAGGAATGGAAAGATGTTTTGGTGTCGAAAATATGGACATATACTATGTTATTAACTAGTGAAAATGGAGATTTCAATGGAAGGATTTAATGTATATCCCATTGTACCAATTATAATTCATTATATTATGTGTGGGACACTTGGGCATTATCCATGTCAATTACCTATTCCAAAGGCTATCTATTAGACCAAACGAAATAGAATATTCTATTCCAATCATTTATGGTTAATGGTAAATGTGTTTGTGTATTGAGATTCAAGAATTATGTTTTAGAAGATTCATGTAAATGTTATTCTAGTTTTAAGTATCCTACAGATTTTATGGATTATACTGTTGTTGTTTTTTTATGTATTTTCAATTATAGGTCGAATGTTGCTGATAAAATTGGAATTTAATTTAGTGTAAATGTTTTATTTTTTTGAAACAAGCGATTAAGGGATAGATAACTGTTAATATTTTCTCAATGTTGTGATAATAATTTTTACTTGGTTTAAAGAGATGATCAATATTGATAATGTAAATTGGATAGTATTGGTGATCTTGAATATGATTAGTGATTTGACGAAAAATATATTTGTGTTATATTTGATTTTTTATAATAAATTTTTGGATTTATGGAATATATTTTATTTTCTGTAATTTTATTAAAGGAATATGGACAGAGTTAATTTTTGGAAGCATAAATGGATACATTTATGTTTTATGGTGATTCATAATTCTATCATGTTTTAATCAAGGCATTCAGATATTTGTTATTTGTAATTAAATGAATATTTATATTGTTTGGAGATATAATTATTGTTGATTTTTGAAATATTGTTACCTTTTCTTAAAAAAATGGGTTTTGAATAGTAGTAAATTATTCTTTTAGGTGTTTTAAATTTTATCTATATGTGCAAAGAATTAGGTGGATCCTTGTGTATGATTATCGAAATATTTGAGAAAAATCATTCAAATTATAGTTAATTTATATGTGTTATATTATTATGTACAAACCATTTTTGGTTTCAATAAACGAATAAATATACGCATAATATCTTCTGTCATTTTATAGATCATATGATCCATTATAAGTTTATTTTGGTGCTTCGTGAAAGAAAATTTTATATTGTTTATTCATTATTAGAATATGGGATAAAAAGAGATGGAAACAAATTGGAATATAATAAAGGTTGAAAATAAATTTATTGATCTGATAAAATCATGTTAGTATATTTTCTCATATTCCACGATAAAATAATTCATCAAAACAATTAATGGGAGTAGGAAAATGAAATTGTTTGTCATCAAACAATCATTTTTTGAGAAACTGATGGTTCTTCTAACCATTTTGATTTATGGTATTATGGTCATTAATTTTCTCATGATCTAGTTCTCTATATCACTTTATTATTCGTATGATGTTCTTGTTCACCCCCATGTCCATATTTTCAATTTCACTTAATTTTCATTTTATTTAGTAATCATGTATTGCATTATTTTTGGAAAACTTTTGGATTATTTCTTTTCCTTTTCAAACAAAGTTTTATTATTCCTTTGTATGATGTGGGTTTTCAAAAAAGGTACTTGAAAATTTTAAACTGAATAATACCGAAATTAAAAATTTAGAGAGCATAATTTATAAAAGGATTGAAAATCGTAACACCTTGAAAATATTTTTTAAAATTAAATTATACAAGGTATCAGTATTAAAACTCTACACCAAGAACTAATTGAACTGTAATATAATATAACAATATTATTTTAATGTGATCATTTTAACTTATTCATTTAATTTATGTTATGGTAATAGTAAAAATAGCATTATTAAAAACATTTATAACGTTTTCATATAATGAAAATTTATGTATGAATATGTAATAAATAAGTAATTAGGATTAAAGTATGTCATTTGATACCTCTAAACTATATTTTCTTCAAAAAATATTTATACGTCATTTTTTGTGGACATTATAATTAATAAATTAATTTTATATAATGTTTATTTTAATTAATTAACATCAATTTTGGAATTATTTTTTTAAATTATCTTACTAGGAATATTTTTATTTTATCAATAATTATTTATTTCATAGTGAGTAGTTAAAAATATGAATTTTTATAAAACAATCATATCTTTAAATTAAATAATGTAACATAAAAATATAATTATTTTTTCAATTTTATCATAATATAAATAAATTCTAAATTATATATAAAAATTATAATTATTTACATAGGAATAAATATTATACATGATTTTTCTATAAATTTAATTTTTGGTTTAAAATGCATTTTTGTAAAGAAATTATCATTGCATTATTTGGGATATTTATTTAATTTAAATCATCCATTTTTAGATACCGATTTTGATTATATCTAATGAATAATTTCAATCATCATTTATAGAAAAATAATTATGTTCACATCCATTTTTTTCATTATGAATACGAAATAAAGTGAAAGATTCAATAATATAGTAAAGGACAAAATGGATTCATCGGGGGGGGGGGGAGAAACTCAAAATATAATGGTTACAATTACTACAAAATATTATAAATCCTACTATATTTATATATTTAGATCCTATATCTTCATAACATTTAAAATAATATAATTTTAGCCACATGGATTAAGTAATGCCTTAATATACTATAATCATTTAAAAAAATCTAATGTGTGTTCACTTCCTTCCCTATAAAATGATACAAAAAATATTATCTTCCTCAAACATAATGCGCATTAAATATCTTTGAATACCTTCCCAAAGAATTTTTTAAAATTCCTCTCCATTACCTTGAGGATTTATTTTGATATATGTACTAATATTAGAAGTATGAATGTGTAAGACAAACCTGATTTTCTAAAGAATATGAATAGCTCTTAACTGAGTGTTATCATTTTATTTCATACTATACCTGAAAAAATTATATTCTAACCATGAAAATATAACAAACAAATTACCATCCATATAATTATATTATTATTATATTGATTTGGTAAATATTATTCATTTTATACATCATCCAATGGAAAATGAAAGCATAGTTCTTGTAAATGTGCAGACTACTATTGCGTAGAGTGAGTTATTTTATTATTGTTCACTACACACTATTGATGTTTATTATGATGTGTATAATATTTAAATATGGAATTTATCACATAATTATGAATCTATAATTATAATATATTATTTATCTTTTTACCCGTCAACCCATTAAAAATGATAACATGATCGTGAGTACGCGTGGATTGTCGCCACTATGAAATGATGTGATTCATTTTTCATGTAAACCTATCAATAATGATAATAATTATATATTTAATGAATATATATTATATTTTTATTTTTATTGACATTATGTAGATTATTTAACCATGATAAATATGCAAGGACCAAAAAAGTCAAACTGATACATACATGAAAAACAAAATAGTTTACACATTGAGATAAAGAGTTTGATATTTAATTATTAATAAATAGGTGTTGAGATGTTATAATTGGATATTATATGATATTATAAGTGTAACACCCTAGATTTGGGTACTTCCCAAAGGTTCCATGAACCGAGTTGGTCACATGACCTCAAAAACATTTCCCCAAATACTAGAGGCTATTGACTTGGAGCGGGGGACAAGGTGTGATATTAGGGAATCTATGCCCTCATTGGAAGAGTATACACAATGGAATTCAAATAGTAATCAATATCAGAAGTAATAGTACCATACAAAACTAAACAGTGAAATACTGAATGTAAATCCAACAGAGGCCACAATATATATGTATGATGCATGGCATATGTATATAAGGAAATATCCAAACACGTCAAAGTGTAGGAAAAAATTTAGAAACTAATATGTTGATGAAATAAGTAAAATCCATCAACATCAGAAGCCTCAGCTTAGTCCCATACTCACCAACTCAAACTATAATCAAGTACCTGATGAAGAAGGGTTCGTAAAATTATCTATAACAACAACCATATAATATGTTTGGGTCCAAAATCATGACCCAAACAGGGTGTGAGATGAATATTTTTAGGAATCCACATAAATATATGTCAATAACTATCATTGAATATATATATATAAGGTAATATATAAAAATGAATCAATAAACTATAGATTACTCAAAATTAAACAATCCAAGAGTTTTCAATTACATTCATTTAGATTTATTATTCAGCATATGAATCATGTAAACTTTGGATCACCCTAATCTATATATCCACCATGTAATGTTGAGAAAACAAATGTCTCATAAAAAATATCAACAATCAGTTAAGACTGAGTACAAGCTTGTGCATTGGATTGTTAATCACATCACAATCAGTCATCTATTCACAAACGACCCTTTGTAATTCTCTCATAGTCCAACCCCATTGGCCCCACATATAATCAATTTAATAAATAATAACCCTCTGGGAAAGCAGTCATAGTCTAACCCCTTTAGTCTCACATAACATATATCAATTACAAATGACCACCTGGGTAGGTATCATGGTCAAAATCCCTTGGTCAACATAAAATCAATAAATTATAATTGACCACCTGGGTAGCTCTCATTACCAATAACCTTGGTTCTATCATCTACAATAAGGATCTCACAACACGGTCAAAATAATATGGATCTCCCCTAAGTCTTCCCAGTCCATGTCTCTCATGGTCCAATGTAAAAATATTTTAGTGCATGTATCATATCAAAACAAATAATCTAGAAGTCCCCTCACTTTTCCTTGTCCAATTCTCCCACGATCCATTGGAAAAAATATGTGCATATTAAATCATATAATCTCATGTAATCTGAAACTACTATGTTGTTAATCATTCACAAATCATATCACATGAATTTCAAATAAATAATTACTCTATTGTAACAAGATAATTCATGGAAAACTTGGAAATCCTCAGAGAACTCATAGGCCAAATTACCATAAATAATCTCTTAAGGGAAACACAACCATGGGGTGTCCCATAAACAAGGAATCTAACCTTACACATAAGAAACTACCCTTTATCAATCAATCAAACCATAGCTGGTAATAACATTGACAAATTCCAAATCAAGTATTACCCCAAAGGTGTTTATGCGGCACATTAACATATATAATCCAAATACAGAAAATGAAAGGAAAAACTACCTATGTCATTGTAAAATGATAGATATAATTAAATGTAAACCCTTAATGCAACTTTATTGACATAGATCTACCAAAAGGTGAAACAAACCAAACCTTGAATAACTCACAAGAGAGTATAGAAGAGGAAGAATGACTCTATGGGTTTTGAGAACTCACCAGTGGGATTCCAACGCACAAGAAAATGTCTCAATTAAAACATGGACGGAGAATTGGCAGTTCAATATTCGTTCAACATTGTAAAGAACTCTTTTATAAAACATGGGAAGAAGAAGGTTTTTTTGACATGAGACATGACCCTGCCCTGATATATCAAATAACAATAAAATCAAAGAGTGTGATCATTATGATTGCCTACCATTTAAAATCCTTAACCAGACCCCAACTTAAGCTGTCTTCCAGGTCACCCCACGGCCATGAATCGAGCCATAACAAGGCCAACACAAGGCGGTACATGGTAAGCTAGGTACACGGGATGTACTCATAACTATATGACATGTACATTGAATATCTAGTTTTCATTCTTTTCATAAAAAAATCTGATAACATGATCCAAAACTAAAATGAAGATATGTGTTCTTAAAAGTATCCCCCATTAAAGCAATTTATCCACAAATTTCCCTTCTGAGGGTGGTGAATAAGAATATATGAACAACTCAGGCCACTATTATCATACATTAGAATCCCTATTTCAAGTATCATCCTGCACTCGCTCTTTTTTCCAATGCACACAAACCATTAGAACAAACCGGCCATAACGAACCGTCAATTTGTAATCCCAAATCCAATTAGGGTTATCCTGAAATGATGAATCCACCTCCAACTCGACCTTCATGGGATGAAAATCATGAGGCTGGTCTAAAAAGTAACTCCATAGCTAAGAGAAACTGAAAACATCATTTTTAACCTGTTACCTCCGAGGTAACTTCAACTGATAGGAAACTGACCCAAATCTCTTTAAATCCTCAAAGGACCCGATGTATTTTGGTGAAAGCATCCCCTTTCTATTAATCCTCTTGTGTCCCAATCATAGTGTGAAACATAAGACAACATGATCTCCGACCTCTAATTCCAGAGGATGTCTTTACCAATCAGTATAAGATTCTGGAGAGACTGTGCAATATCAATCCTCTTTTGAATCTACTCCAGCTGCTCAATGGTCTCCAGAAAAAAATGAGGTCCCAGAATAGTTGCCTCTCCATCCACCATAGAACATAGGGTCAACCAGCATTGACTACCATACCAAGCCTCGTAAGGTTCCATCTGAATCATTTCCTAAAAATTGTTATTGTAGGAATACTCCCCCATCGATATGTGTCTCTCCCAAGAGCCCACAAAATAAAGGACAGATGTTTGAAACATGTCCTCTAAATATCGAATCGTGCACTCAGGCTGGCCATTTGTTTTGGGATGATAGGCCATACTCAGAAGTACCTGTGAACCCAAATCCATTAATAGTCCCTTCCAGACACAAGAAGTAAATCGGGCATCCCTATCTGAAATGATAGGGTGCAAGACCCCATGAAATCATACGACCTCTAGTATTTACCACTTATTAGGTTCATCAACAATTAATGAATCTTTTATTAGCAATAAATGTTCAACCATCATGATTATTTCAACAAAAACCAACACAACATCGATTTTTAGGTGAACTTGGTTATCCCATCACAAAATCTATAATGACATCACCCCACTTCCACACAACAATGGGAAACTTTTGTAAAATCCCTTCTGGTCACTGATGCTCTACCTTTACATGCTGACAGGTGGAAAATCTCATAACAAAACCAACTAAATCATTATTCTTGACTTGCCACTAATACTAACGATGTAAATATTGATATATCTTGATGAACCCGGATGAAATTCCCATACTAAAGCATGAAAATATCGCAATAGATCTTCACATAATACTGCTGACACCCATACGTGCCCATGAAAACCCAAAACCACATACTCACTTATAGCTCTCCCAGGAGTAGGGTCCTCACTTGACACACTCTCTAGAAGGAATATGGATTCAACATCTGATAGATTCCTCCTACACATTTGATCTAGTATAGTAGAGATAACAACTATAGGAGAATGAAACGTCTTCCCATATTTTTCGTTCACCTCTAAATGTATCTCATGGAACAGGTCCATATACATTTACTCATTTCTGGCCTCCTGAAAAACTTTTATTTGAGTTCTTCTCCTCAATACATCAACCACTATGTTTCCATTCTCAAGCTTGTAGGCATGTTCATAGTCAAAATAATGAAGTTATTAAACCCAAAAGTGATGTCTCAAATTCAATTCTCATTGTGTAATGATATAATTTAGGATTTTATGGTATGTTTATACCAAAAAATTCTCTTCAAAAAGATAATGTCTCTAACAGCGTAAATTATGCACAACTGTAGGTAATTCAAGATCATGTTTCAGGTAATTACTCTCATTTGTCCTCAAAAGCTGGGACCAGTAGTCAAAGACTCCTCCCCCATCATAAGAACTACTCCCAACAGGATACCTAATTCATCATAGTAAACTATATTACTCTTGACTAGATCTGTAAAAATTAGTATCGGTTTTGAAGTGAATCTACCTTTCAGATCCTGAAAGGATGAATGAAATAAATTTTCCCATAAGTACTTCACACCATTCATAGTTGGTCCTATCATTGAATTTCTTAGTCATGAAAATTCATGAATAAAGTGTTGGTAGTAACTACACATCCCCAGAAAACACCATACCTCAAATAATGTTTTAGAAAATACTATAAAAAATACTATTCTCCCCTTTTCTAGGTCCAGTAATACTCATTTATCTAAGATTACATGACCAAAGAAATGAAAATGGTCCATCCAAAAGTGGAATTTTGAGATATTAGCATATAATTGATGCTCTCTTAGTTTACTCAATGCGATATCAAGATGAATGGCATGGTCGTGTCGAGTGTGTGAGTACACATAGATTTCATCCACAAAGACTACCACAAAAAACCCAAGTACGGATGGAACAATCGTTTCATTAGTTCCACGAAAACAATCGGGGCATTTGGGAGACCGAGCATCATGACCAAATATTATTATAGACCATACCTACTCAAAAATAATGTAAGTGGTATATCGTATTGTCTTACATGCAACTAATGATAACCAGATCTCAAATTAATCTTAACAAACACCCAGGATCTTCAATGCTGATCAAAGGGATCGTCAATCATATAAAAGGGATATCAATTCATGACCATAAAATTTTTTATCTTTTGATAATACACATAATGTCTGAGGTTAACAACCAACTTCTTCACAAAAAGGATAATATAACCCCAATGATAAGTATTAGGTTATGTGAAACCATTTTTTGACAACTCCTATAACTTCTTCTTGAGCCCATTAACATTGTTCTAGCCATCCTCTAATGAGATATTGACACATGTACCTCTCCCAAAGCAAGATCAACATATTAATCTACCTATCTCTATTGACGAAAACCTGAAATGTCATCTGGAGAGACATCTTTAAAATGATCCACCACTAGATGAATGTCTATCTGTGAAGTCCCTGGGTCTTCTAGATATAAACTAAAAATTTGGTATGTGATTCCTCCCAACCCATGATGCCCGAGTCTAACTATACTCAACTGTACATACCATTTGGAATTATGTAGAAGGGATCAAATCTCTGGTGATTTGAATCTCAATCTCTAGTGATAGATGTCACAAAGGCCTGAATGGGTACCAACCAATCCATTCTAATAATGAAATCAAAACCTATCAACTCTAATACAATGAGGGAGTATAAGAAGTGACACCCACCTACCTCAATAGGGAACTCCTTGAAATGTCAAACACTAGAAATCCTAATCCACAATAGAGCATCTAGAATCATAACATCATCCAATATAAATATAAAGAGACCACAAAACAATATAATGGAATCAAATATAAAACTATGTTATGCCTCTGTATCAAAAAAGAGAAGAAGATAAAACTATGGAAAATTGAATCGTACATCTAACCATAGAGGGTCTGGGATCCTTCACCTACAAAGTTTGTTCCATCAGAAAAATATGACTTATACCATATTCCTGCGACCGTTCCTGGATACCCTAAAAGGATCCACCCTGCTTTCACAGAAAACCTAATGTCTGGCATCCACATACATGACCACCTCCTCAGCATGAATAGCCTGATAAACTCTTGTTCTTTGACTGAGGGGAAACTAGTTTTCCTTATTCTATACGTGGATTCATAAAAGGTCCCCTGTCACAAATTGTTGTGGAGAACATCCTAAAAAAATGAGGATGACACATATTTCTACCAGATTGGAACTCCATTATATATATCGAGCACTGGGGTATCATGTTACCACTCTTCCCGCACAGGTATCACATCCTTGAGCTACCTGAAGATAAAACCCATCTACTGTAATCACCGCCCGAAGGATCCCTATGGCCCTTCCAGCTATCAAATGAAGGATGTTTCTACCTAGATGATGAACCACCCTGGTTCATAGCTCCTAAATACCTAAAATTTATCTTGGTAATATACGATTAATTAACAATAGAAGTCACTAATGTTATCCTAAAAACATTCACCTATGATCAGATGTCGTTCCTAAGGCCATCCTCAAATATCCTTGCCCATGATAACTCGCCACCTCTCAAAACAGGTTCAAACTGTTGAAGATCTATAATGAGAAAATAATATATAATCACTGAAAGAGAACCCTACTCCAAATGCATGAACATCCGGTCATAGTCATCCCTCAACATCTCAGGGAAAAAGTAATCATATAAGGTCATTTCAAAGTCTTCCAAAACCATATCGCGATGATGTCCCGCCTATGAGACAATATCCCCCATCTCGTTGCGGGATCCTGACACAATTAGGTCACAAACATCACCCTCCTCTAGGTCTGTTCCATCAGAAATGTATGACCTATACCATGATCCTTCAACCCTTTCTGGCTACCCTGATCGGATCCACCTTGCTGTCGTAGAAAACCCAATGTCTGGATTCCACATCCACAACCACCTCCTCATTTTTAACAACCTGATGAACTCGATTTCATTGACTGAGGGTAAACTAGTGGTCCTTCTTATATACATGGAGTTATAAAAGGCCCCCTCTAACAAATTGATGTTGAGTACATATTGAAAAAACAATGAGGATGACACATATTTATACAAGATTGAAATTCCGCTGTGTATCACGAGAACTGAGGTTTCATGTTCCCACTCTTCCCACACATGTATCACATCACCTAGCTACCTGATGATACAACCCTACTACTGTAATCACTATTGGAATGCTCCCAATGGCTCTTCCTACTATAAATGAAAGGCTACTAGACATGGATGATGAACCACCCTGGCTCATTACTCGAAAATCCCTCAAATTTATCTTAGAAATCGGTGCATAATTTTCTACAGTAGTCACTAATATTAACCTAAAAACATTCACGTGTGATAAAGTGCTCCCTACTAAATATTTATGATCTCTCAGGCTCAGTCATCCTTCAGAATTTCAAGGAAAAATTAAAACAGAAGGTCTTTTTAAACTCTTCCTAAACCATATCATTATGGTGTCCCTCCAATGAGATAATAACCTATAATCTCATTAAAGAATCACACCACATGTAAGTCACGAACATCTCCCTCATCTCGAGAGGACACTCCAGATTCTTGAAGATAGAAATCATGGCCTCCAACAATGACTATGCAGCATGTGGTCATCCATACCAAAAAATAAGGAGGATTGTAAAACATGGGTCCCGGTGACACCACACACACCCCGCCTTAACATTGATGTTGTCTCCTGGCTTTACAGGTACAACAATTACCCTCATAGACACGTGTTCCACACCATGAGGCCCACCCATGAGCCCGAACGGGTCATCTGACTAATGAAAGACCCCATAGGCATGCATGACTTCTCAGGCTCAGTCATCCATAAATATTTTGGGGAAAATTTAATCATAGAAGGTCTTTTTAATTCTTTCTTAAACCATATTGTGATGATGTCCCTCCTATGAAATATCATCCTACCATATCTTTGGGGAATCACATAGCATTTAAGTCACGAACATCACCCTCCTCTCAGGAGGACTATATATATTCTTGGTGATAGAAACCACGACCTCCAACCATGACTATGCATCATGTGGTCTTCCATACCAAAAAATGGAGGATTGTAACACATGGGTCCTGAAGATAGCACAGACACCCCACCATAACATGGATGTTGGGTCCTAGCCCACCAGGTACCACGATTAGCCTCATAGACAAGTGTTCCACACCTTGGGGACCACACAGATGCTTAAACAGGTCCTCTTACTAAATACAGTCCCCACAAGCATGCATGGACTCTCAGGCTCAGTCATCCCTCAAATTTTCATGGAAAAAGTAATCACAGAAGGTCTTTTTAAACTCTTCCTATACCATATCATGATTATGTCCCTCTTATGAGATAACATACTACCATATCTTTGAAGAATCACACCGCATGGAAGTCACTATCATCACCCTCCACTCGGGAGGACTCTCCAGATGCTTGAAGATAGAAATAATGGCCTCCAACCATGAGTATACAGAATGTGGTCATCTATACCAAAAAATAGGTAGGATGGTAACAAATGGGTCCCGGTGACAGAACATACACCCCGCATTAACATGGTTGTCGGGTCCTGGCCTTCCAGGTACCACCACTTTCCTTGTAGACATGTGGTTCACACCTTGGGCCCCCCACGTTCCCGAATGGGTCATCTGAAAAAATACAGTCCCCATAGGCCAACAGAAGTCCTTTCTAGAGTGTTTTTCCTCACTCACACACACCCTGGGAAACATCCCATTGAGTCACCCATCCCAATCACTACTCCAGTCCACACACGCTTAATAATGGAGTTCTAATCAGGTAGGCTCCCAAAAGGATGGTGGACCTTTTACACATGAGTCATATTATTTAATCATTTAACCCTTTATCATTTGGGGGGTGTTCCAATCACCCCCCTTTAGAGAAGAACATCTTCATTATGGGCCCTACATCTCAACCCAAGCAGTGCACAATACATAAGACTGGGTACCACCTCTGATATCAAATGTAACAACTGGGGCCCACCCATGTTCTCGAACAGGTCATCTGACTAATGACAGTCCCCATAGGGTGACACATGTCCTTTATAGTTTGCTTGGTCCTCACTCACACGCACCCTGGGAAACTTCCCAGAAGGTCTCCCATCGTGATCAGTACTCTAGGCCAATCACAATTAACTGTGGAGTTTTAATCAGGTAGGAACCCAAAAAAGAAGGTGCACCTTATTAACATTTGTGTAATCATTTATTCATTTAACCCTTTATCATTTGGGGGTGTTACAATCACCCCCCCTTTAGAGAACACCGTTCTTGTTGTGGTCCCTACATCTCAAACCCAAAAATGCACCACACATAATGCTGGGTACGACCTATGATACCAAATGAAACAACTAGGTCCTACTAAAAGCACAAACACACCACCTTAACATAGCCATTATGTCCTAGCCCACCAGGTACCAACAGTTGCCTCGCAGACATGTGTTCCCCATCTTGGGGCATACCCAAATGCTCGAACTGGTCATATGACTAACGACTGTCTATATAGGCCAGCACATGTCCTTTCTATTGTGCTTTCTCCTCACCCACACACTCCATGGGAAACTTCTCAGAAGGTCACCATCGTGGTCACTACTCCAAGCCAAGCATGCTTAACTATGGAATTATAATCAAAAAGGGTCTCTAAAAGGAAGGTGAACCTTGTTGAAATGAGTCATATCACTTATTCATTGGACCGTTTATCATTTGGAGGTGTTACAAGGATGCTACTGCTGGAACACCCATATAAACTCTTCCATAGTCGGGGAAGGATGTGGTGCTCCCTGAAACGTCTACATCATCTTCATAAATCTATCCTGAAACTATGCATTAGAACCTACATTAGATATAACAACTATTGCCAAGACATGCATGATGGGATGTTCTGTTGGTATTCCTTGATCTACCATTTCTAGTCTCTAATCATTTTGTTGTACCTGGTGTACATCCAGAATAGGTCTTGGGGGAATTACTCTGCTAGGTCAACTGCACACCTAAATTCATGATTTTTAAGGACTACAACACAAATTTTCAAGAATAGAAAATTTAAGTAAAGCATTCATGTTTTTCAAAATAGGGATTCACTGCGTGTAGAGAAACTACACGATGTGTTCCCTTAATCCATAATAAGAGCATGTTCCCATGCCATGCGAGGCATGTAACATTCCATACACATGGTGTGTCCCTCCTGAGACACACCGTGAACTTGATTATTCCTTCCTACCCAAGTACTTCTACATTAATAAAACAACAAGATTCAACTCGGGTAACACTACATGACATGCAAACCTTAGACATGGTGAGTACAAAAGGTTCCATCCACCCAAGTCATTAGTCAAACAACTGGATACACGGTCGACTATAGCACGGCGTGTACTCCCCATACACTGTGTGTTATACAAAATGATTACCAACCATGTGTCTCTGATAACAAAGTATGTCACACGGTCAACTAGTACATGATGTTTACTTACAATACACGGAATGTACTTAAAAAATGTCATTTCTTATAGAATAGAAGACCACATGGGGTATATTCCTTATCATTACACACAGTTTTGTCATGATATTCTAGACAGTAAGACCCTGAAACTTCTCTGGAACCCCTTAAATCAAATAATTTGGCCAAGGAATTCCATGTTCCGATCGGTGGGAACCCATACTCCACATAAATCAATGTTTTTTATACTTTTTCATATCATATCATAAAATAATTCCAATTATATTTCAAACATGATCTACCCAATTATGATCCAAGAGGAACTATAACACCTCTAGGAATAAATCACTGAATCTATCCAAATGAAAAATTACATATACAAATACCATATCAAAATAGAAGGCATTTCTATCACAAAATATATCATAATGGTATGAATATGTAGAAAAACATCTATCAAAAAATCATGCAATTAGAAATGCACCCTAAATGTTATGACATGAAAGCATGGCATGTGATATCTAGAAATTTCCAAAATGATATATGAGATGGAATAATCACTTCTAATAAATATTCAACAGAAATAGAACCACAATTATATCAATAATAAATGAACAAAACAAGTGAATCATCCAACATTCAAATAAAATCAACCACAACAATTGGAAATCCATAAAAGTACAATATTCGAGGTAACATGGATTTTCCCTGTACACGAGGTAGCTACTCCCAAGAAAAGCTTATTACCAACTACCTATTCATTCATATCCCACCTTATTGGCTCCAAATGGTAAGGTAATTTAGGAATGAAAGGCTCTGATAACAGTTTTTGTCTTCCCAGATCTGGGTGCCCCCCAACGGTTCCCCAAACATATTTGGTCAATGACCTCAAGCGCATTTCCTTAAAAGCCAAAGGCTGAAGACTGTCAACGAGGGACCATGTGTGATATTGGTAAATCTATATTTTCATTGTCAGAGTATATATAGTGGAATCCAAATAGTATCCAATAGCGTAATCTATTATACAAAACAAAAATAAAGAGCAGAAGATTGATATTAAATCGAAAAGAAGCCACAATATATTGTATGATGCATGTAATATGTATATGAGAAAATATCCAAATAGTTCAAAATGCTAGAAGGAAATAAAAAAAAATTAAAAAAGAAACAAGTAAAGACCAATAGCATCGCAAGCCTTGTCTTGGTATCATGATCCCCAGCTCGAACTGCAATCAAGTACCTGATAAAGAAGGTATCTTACCCATATCTATACATACAACTATATAATATGTTTGGGTATAAAATCATGACCAAAATAGGGTGTGAGACAAAACCTAGTATCCCAACACTAATATATTCATTCCTAAATATCAGTGAATATATATATATGAGGTAAGATATTGGAATGAAGTAATAAACTTGGAAGTTCTCAAAAGAATACTATTCTATTATTTTCAATTAAATTAATTTACATTAATTATTCTACTACTGAATAATGTAAACCATAGAATATAGCCTATTCTATGTTTCTCCCATGTAAAGTAACCAAAATAGACATCTAATTAGACCATGTAAAAAATCAAGTATGACTGAATCCAACATTATCATTTGTCTTGGCAGACGTGTCACAATCATTCAACAATTCACAAAAGGTCCTCTAGAATTATTTCATAGTCTAACCCCATTGGGCCCATATAGACTCAACATAATAAAAAAAAACCTCTGGGAGAGCTTTAATTATCTAACCACTTTGGTCCCACATAGCAATGATCAATTACAAATGACCACATTGGAATATCTCATGATGAGTACCCCTTGGTCAACATTGAATCAATAAATTATAAATGACTACTTGAGAAACTCTCACAGTCAATACCCCTGGGTTAATCATCTACTCCAAGACTCTCACAATCCTATATAAATCATCTAGTTGTCCCCTCGGTCCTCTTAGTCCATAGATCTCATGGGCCAGTGGAAAATATAGTAGTGCCCGTATCATATCAAAACAAATAGTCTAGAAGTGCCCTCAGTTTTCCAAGTCCAAGGCTCCCACAGTCCATTGGAAAAACAGTGAAAAAATTGTATCAAAGAATATCATGTAATATGAAACTAATACATGGATAGATATTTTCAATGCACATCACATTAATTTCAAATAAACAACCACTCCATCTTGACACAACAAACATTGAAAACAAGGAAAGCCTAATAGGCTTCCGAGACCAAATGACCATAAATAATCAATAAATGGTAACACACCCAAGGGGTGTCCTATAAACAAGTTATCTGACCATACACATATTAAACAAACCTTTATCAATCAATCTATGCATTGTATGTAATAACATAGTCAAATTCAAAATCATGCAATACCCCAAACATGGGTATGTGGCACTTTTAGCACATATAATCCAAATACAAACAATGAAAGGTAAAAATCACATAATTCTATGTCGTCTGATATGTATACATGAAATCAATCCCTTGAATCATCGTAAATCGGCCTATATCTATAATAAAGTGAAAAAACCAACATTGAATAACACACAAGTGAAGAGGAATCAGGAAGGAGGAATCTAGGTGCTTTGAGAACTCACCGGTGGGATTCCAACACAACAAACAATATCTTAGTTGGTTCTCAAATAGAGTATCAATGGTTCGATCATTTATCATTGTTTCAAAGAACTCCTATTCAAAAAACATAAAGAAAATGGTGTTTCCAAACATGTGCCGCGACCCAACGGTGATATATCAAATAAATATAAACGTATATGCCGTTTTCATTAAAACAACATGTCATTTCATAGCCTTATCCGGCCCCCGAATTAAGCTGTCTACTAGATCATGACACGACCATGTATATTGTTGTCACATGGTTAGCACACAACTGTACATGGGAAGATAGGTACATGGCGTGTTCGTAGAGTACAAGACATGTACATAGAAGAACCCCTTTTCTTCCTTTCCCTCAAAAAATCCCAAAACAAGATCCATACCGGAAATGATGATCGACGTTCACAAAATAAGTTTATATATGGTTCATTTGTATAACTATTTTAATTAAATTTAATTATGAATGAGCATACAATATCATAAGAAGAAATATGGGCCAAAGGTAAGGATTTATAGTCTCAAATTGTCTTTTGTGGGATATATGTTATAGTATAAAGCTATATTATTTTATTCTGTGTTTATACAAAACCATTGAAATTTTATATCATGGAAAATTCTATTATCATTATATTTAATGATTAAATTCAATTTATTTCATCCAATGGGTTATGATTCATAAGATGCCAGATAAGAAAGTGATTTATTCTTCAATATCATTTTATTTAGTTGTTGTTCATGTTTACATATCATTTAGGAAAGTATATGATACTAATATTTTAAACCTCATAGGTTTTATTATGATATATTTATTTATAATTTTACTTTTTAATTTTCCATTTAATATTATTTTAGATCAAGAATAAAAAATTCATAGTCTTATAAAAGACTATTTTTAGTATAATTTTGATTTTATTCCTCCACCTTTTTTTCTTCAATGTTCATATTTTAATTTAAATGTTTTCATGACGTTTTTACTTTTACTTAAATATTTATTAAATTCATTATACCCATGTATTACATTATATTAAAATATTAAACTTATTCTTCTTTTAATTTTCTGAATGTGGCACATTTTACCGATGGTGTGAATGGAATCATTGTTTTATCATATATCGCATGAATAGATTTTACCATAATCATGAAAAATATTTAATTTAAAGATTCCATAAAATTATCCATGGTTATTTTCAAATAAAATATTTTTCTTAATATTTTGGGAATTTTCATATAAAATTATATCAAAATAATATGGTATTGTTGTCTTAATGGAATGAAGTAATTTTGAAAAGATATTTGTAACATCATTCTTACACGATGTTACTACGAATATTTTTTTAATTTATTTTTTAATCTTATTTTTTAAATGACTAGTTTTAATCAAAAACATTTATTTATAATGATTTTTTTCTTCCTTTAATAATATTGAATTATCCCTTATTTTTAGATAATTCACTTTCTTGTGATGATGTTCTCTATCAATCTATATTATTCATTGGAGATTAGTTTTATACGTCATTCCCATGTTTTTAATACCATGAAAGAGTTAATAGTAATTTATATTTCATTGATGATGTTTCAATTATATTCCATTTCTATATATGGTATCAGTTTCAGGAAGCTTATTAATTATGTTATTTCATTTAATAGGGAAGTATTCATGCCACGTATTCTTAGTTTAGTAATAATAATTTTTTACTTAAATATCAATTAGAGAATAAATTATATTGATCATTTAATATATGAAGAATCTATAGAATGTGAATGTTATGGGTGGATCATGGTAATAGATAACCCCTTAATGAATTTATTGGTGTCATGAGACAAACAATGCTTCCATATTAGATGGGTATTTGGACTACACTAACCCGTTTATTAAGAATGATGTCTTGGTTAAGTGGCGTTGATGATAGGATTCAAATTATCATGGTTGAGAGTCCAAAATAGAAATTTCACAAATATACTGATCTATGAATTTACAAAATTAAGAATTAATTTTCAATTATCTATGCTATGTTTACATTATCCATGTATGTCTGTTGAATGAAAGCTATTGATTGTTTGGAAAGTGATTTCATTATCCAATCTATCATATCGCACATGATTTATTTAATCATAATATATTCTATTATATATAACCCTTACAGAGTATCTTAGATCAAACGTTATTTGTTTTTTCCTAGGGATATATAGAAGCATATTATAAATTATTATGAGGATTCAAAAATGTTTCTCATGCTATGTTTTTATATTTACAATGTAATATAAGAATCATGTATATATCTAGTTTTCCACGAAAGTTATTCTAATTTATTATATATAGTGAGATTACTTTTATTTTATACTAATGTAATTATATAAAAACTAGCTCTATATTTCTAGATTCGAGCCATTAATGGATTTATCAACCAACATATTACATAATCCATCTTATATGTGCTAATGTTTCATTGGACATAATCTCCCAACCAGAGAAAAGTCTAAATATGGGAACTGGATGGTTTAAAAAATAAACTTCTATTTCACTTCTCCAGGTTAGTTTCCCACTTCATATGATTTACATTACAATACTCAAAAGATTTGTGAAAATCAGAAGGGAAGAAAATCATTATAAAACTTAATTTCAATGAATTCTATGAAAATTTAATTTCACCTCAAATCACCTCTTAAAAAAACTATTTGAAAATCAATTGTGATAACCAATATATACAAAATCCCAATAAGGAACCAAAAAATTAATATGAATAAATTATTACAAAAGATAGGGTCTCAACAGAGGGTCGTGAAATTTATTGAGAAAGATTTTATAAATGTGAAAAATAGGCCATTCTTTCAAAACATGGCATAGAATGTCAAGTCATTTTTTACTTTATAAAATCATTACATTAAAATCTGAATCATAAAAATCCATTCATAAAATAATTTATATACCAAAATAGCATTAATTTAAAATCATTTAAGAAATATTTCCAATTCCATTTCTCATTTTACAAAATTCTATTTAGATACTTCCTTTAACATTTTCATGTACAAAATTTGGAAAATTTACTTTATTCAAGAAAATTGATTTTTAAAAACAACTTATGCATATTTAAAACAATTGGACCTTGAAAAAATATTTTAGACATTTAAGAAAACAATTAAAAATATTTATACAAACCGATCATTCCCTTAATACATTGATGAAATCCAAAACAACTGTCATTTAGAGATTTAATTAAATAAACAAGGCATTAAAAACTCATCAATTTTTACATTACATGAAATTTAAATGAAAAAGGAAAAACATACTCATTGAAAATGATAATCCAAGTAAAAGTATTACAGACATCATTGAAAACACCTAGATATGTATGGAAACACCCTACACAATCCATCATAATCAGATCCCCAAGAATAAGTCACTTAAAACCTTAAATCCAACTATCGCAACATTTAGGGTTCATGGAGAATGAAACACCGATGAGGGTAGAATAAGTGAAGAATAAGGAGGTCAGATGAGTTTACAATTCATGAATTCTTAAAATCCATGGTGTAAAAGATCAAAATCCAGATTATGGGGCGTATACACTCAATTTTGTATGATTAGAGTTATCTAATTTAATTGAGAGGATAAAAGGGATTCTGGATACTTAAAATTGAATGGGTCAAATATAGATATTCATAAAAATATATCCCTACCTAGGTCATATCATGGAATGAGTCATTCGTTGCAGCATGAAGAACTGTGAAATTGAAACTGTGTGATTTGACTCCTTAAGTCAGAGTGTGTTGACATATAGACATAATGTAGTGGCTACTACCCAAGCATATATTATAGAATAACACCATGATTCATGGAATTCCTTTCCAATAGTTCAAAACTATATTCTTATTGAATTTACTGATCATATATTTATGATATCCATCATAGTATGACCCACAGTAGTCTAGAACTATGATTTCACATGACTCCCCAAACACGCCAAAAACATTGGGGAATTTAGTGAGCCATATTTTCATAAAGGTACATATCATTTGTACTTAAAAATGAATTCCTTAAACCACACTAATAACATATTCTAATCCATTGAAATATGTAATGACTGTGTTCATGGATCATTCGGATACCAAAACATTGAAATTGCAAGAGTGGACTATGCCATATGGTTAGGGAAAGAATTACTGGTCAACCCACGTGATTTCTCTAAAACGTGTGGTTGAAAAATAGTGGCACCAATCGGCCACCCAATTTTTTTGTCACTATGTGACCTGAGGCACATTTCAATATGGGGATATTGATATTTTTCATAGAAATAATTTACATCGTTTTAACATAGTTATATAAATCGTGTGCCTAAACATGTGGTCTTCCTTCTTACAGTAGTGACTTGGGCACATTTTTCATATTTTTTGTATACAATGAGTCTAAATAATTTCCCCGTTAATTTGGGGCTAAATTTATGATTTGAACTTCCATTAATCATAAAACCTTTTTCTTCTTCCCCTTTATTCCTCCAATAGACCAGCCTTGTATTCCTCCTCCATTGACCACAAAATCCTTTCAATCTAGTCTTCGAGCTAACTCTAGCACATGATGTCCAATCCTTGATATGTGGGATGCCTTGGATCCATCTCAATATGATCCTCTAGTCTTTTATATCCAATAAATGATTATATGTAGATCCATAACACTTTTTCGAAACTATATAATTTTCAAAATTTTGAGGGTGTTGAAGAATTTATCATGTATCTTCCACCCTACTTTAAATATGAGGAAGATATTGAGGAAGGAATCAACTAAAGCCTTCAGGTGGTGGAGAAATCATTTTCCCTTATATTTTTTATGTTTGTTACCTATGTTTTTGTGCCACATGTAGTTATTTTTCTATATTTACCTTTATAATGAGTTATTCATGTCAAATTGACCCTTTAACCTAGATACATGTTCATCGGTAATTTTTTAGTGAATTCAAAGTGGTTGAATCAATTTATTAACAATCCATTGGTGTGCCAAGTAAAATTTCCCTTTATGGTTAATGGTGTAAATTTATGAATCACCTTATGAGAATTCTTCATGGTCCAATATGGGAGTTTCACTTTGTCTGTAGTTATTATATGTGACCAAACCACATGCTAGGTGTTTCTCCCAACCAATATTTGTATTTTCCCATATAATTAATTCCTATAGTTATCCTAGGAACCTTTCTAAATGACCAATGAATAATTTTGAATTGATATTCCATGTTGAATGACTTAGAAATGTTGGTATTATAAAATATGTACTAATAATCAAGGTTTCCCTCTTTTTTAAATGAATTAAAGTTCTTTAAGTGATATTGATTATATGGAATGATTTTTACATGTTGGGTTTCTATACATCTAGTGAATTTAATTAATGAAATTCAATGATCTATTTGATGTTATTTTAAATGATCCTTTTGAAATGTGTTTCCTTTTATAACTTGGAACATGTATAATGAAAAGTCTAAGATATTTTTATTAATATATTATATTGTAAAATAATTACACATTGATAGTAGTGGCTATGGTACGATAATATCGGATTGTTGAGAATGGAAGTATCATGATCCCTTACATCATTTATTGAGCATGATGTCTCACACCAATGAAACTATTAGGATGGTGGGATTGATGTGATTTTTACCTTGTTCGAGTGAGGACATGATGGATCTCTCACCATCCAGAGTGTCATGCATAACGTCTCACACTTTTATTAGGATATAAGACATGTTTCATATAGTATGATCTTATAGGCTTGTTAGACATGTCAGGGGTGACAGTGTTATGCCCTGGCCTAGAAAATAACTAGTATTTCAGGGATATGGCCACTTATTGTTGTACGTAATTGGTTCATATATGTGGATGAAATATATAATTAAACTATATATATTATTACTATATATATAGTAACTGATCAGACATCTTTTCTAGCCATGATCCAAAGCAGGTAGACCTTCCAAGTAACCTATAAGAAAATTATAGGGCTGGTTATTTATTTTAGCATTATTTATTTATACAAATTATTCATGAACACAATTTAGTTACAAGTAGTACTTGGATTAAATTATACACCATTGGTGGTGTGTTGCGGATATTTTTATCTCACGCCATACTAAAGATGACTTTGGTACGATATCAAATTATCTATCTATATGTATTGATAAGGGAAAGTTCACTACTACATGTTATTGATATTCATACAAATATTTGGATCATAGGATCAAAGGAACAAGAATACACTCGAGATGCTGGTAGAGAACCTTTTTTTATTCTTGTACTTTTTATATATCATAACTATATTCATGTTCCCCTAATCCCCAGTTTGTATATCAGTATTCCATTCATCATGTATTGAAACATACATATAATATTTAAATTATATTATCATTTGTTCAGTTATTTACGCTTACACATTTGTTAGATGGTTCTGACTTTTTATGTTATCCTATTTTTCTATTATATGTTTGTGATTTTATATGATATTCCACTCTGAAAATAAGGTATAGTCGACCCAATGTACCAGCTTCACACCCTCACTACTATTTTATAACCTTTTTTATGTGGAGGCACCCTTAGGATTTATTACCCCCTGGATCAGGGTATGGGTTAAGTGGAACTTGGGTCAGGATGTTACAAAGTGGTAGTAGAGCATTTTTTTTCTTTTTCATAACTATTTGGGTATTAGATAGGAGACTACGAGATAACGAAATTTTTAATTGACCTTGTTCTTTAATGAAGTTATATAATGTATAGAGGAAACCCATATTACCTGGGTCGAACTTGTTATAAATGATTGTTCCATTTATTGTGGAGACAACTTCACATTTGGGTGAAACATTTGTGTTTTGGTGTTATTGAAATTGGTATCACTAGAATGATAAATTCTTCACCTAGTCCCAATGAAATTACAGAATTTCATTAGTACATGTGTCATCATAGGCACAATAGGATTAATATTCCATTCATTCATCCATTTCATGTCTATTTTTTAGTGTTCATTTTACTATTACATATTGAATGCACCTTGAATATGTTTTGAATTGTGATGAAACTTCTAGTAGGGATTGTGAAACATAATTCATACTTAAAGAGG
Organism: Viscum album; assembly: GCA_963277665.1. Lineage (NCBI taxonomy): Eukaryota > Viridiplantae > Streptophyta > Magnoliopsida > Santalales > Viscaceae > Viscum > Viscum album. Next base: position 1,669,941,099 of record OY728160.1, read on the forward strand.
CTACAATAATCTAATAGTGTTTTCCAGAATAGTTCAATGAATAACACATAAGTAGTCAATTAGGGGACATTATGCCATAGACCATTGGTAGCATGAGATAGAATGTATTGTTGTGTAGATTAAGTAGATTCCATGTTTTGGTTTATAAGGAGTATGTGACCTTATTGATTGGAAATATAAACCCACTAAATTCTATCATTTAATGATTTTAATTTATTTAAACGAACATAATATTACAATAAATATGATTCTGAAATTGAAATGTCCATATTTTGTATATAAAATATTGGGACAAGGGCTCAAGCGTAGCCTTAGTATTCAGAAGTGGGTATCACTTACATTCTTATGGGTAGTTATGGCCAATTGTACCATCTAGATAGGTATTTTGAATTAGGCAGAGAGGTGTTATCATTTCTATATGAAGGATTTATACATTCCCTAGAATATTATATACCATCATTGTGTTTCTAAAATCTCTTCTAAGGTGTTTGTTTGGTATTTTACCATTATTCTCCCACTATATACTCTGGTTGCACGCCCTAAAGGCGGTGATGACCGTGTACCTGAGGTGGTGGGTCATGAGCCACCAGTGAGTCCTCATGCAGTTCCTAGTATGGAACCTATAGATATTCTTAACATGTTCATTTAATCCTAGTTCCAAAATGGTTTGTTGTGTATGTTTTTGTCTATTTAAGAAGTATTTCAACCCACATAGAGTATGGAAGATATGAATTTTGAATTCCAACAGCATCATCCTCCCACCAATTCGTGGGATAGAGGACCTCATTCTTTGGATTCTTTGATTGAAGCAATCCATTCTATATAAGAGCATCTAGATATGCCTACACAACATATGGTTAATATAGATACATATATACTATGTAATGTATCCAAGTGGTGGTTTTATATAATCACCTAGGTAGATTAGCATCATGATATTGCGTGATATAACCACAAAATAATCATCTATGACTACTACTTTCCTTAGACTCTATGGCTAACATTGCTAGAGAATTCATGAACATAAAATAAGGGACCAAGTCAATTATGCAATACACTAACTATTTCATAGTTCTCCAGCAGTGTAATCCTTCTCTAGAGGTAGACTATATTATGATCAATATTTTATTCGAGGATGGGATGGTATATACCATTCAATCATAGGTTAAACTATTTAGGTTGACATTCAATTCTGAAATCATCAACCATAGACATATTAGAAATCATAACATGAGGGAAGATGATGGTGCATGTCTGGGAAGTTCAACACCAAGAACTATCTGTGATTCATATTTTGAGGGAAATAGATATTTTTGAGGATAATCATGAAGGTATAAATATTAAGGCACATTGTGATGATAGCTTAATTATATATCACTAGTGTGGGAATCAAGGACACATGAAGCCTTTGTGTTTATGGGATCCTGTCAAGTGTAGAGACTGGTACTATGGGTAATATCCAACTACTCTACTAGTAATTACCTCTAGTGCCTAGTGAGATGGAATTAGAACCTCCCCCTAAATCAGGAGTACTTCCAGTATGATCACGTCATGTGGGAAGTTAGAATAGAAGTGGTTGATTAGGAAATTGTGGCATTGAATGTAGGGGAAGTCAGTCTTATTATTCTTACCTCTATTAGATAAGGCTTGGTTAGGGAAGTTACAATGTGACTCAAGGCCCCTGTACATTCCAGTTACATGCAATCCAACCTCTTCTAGTAAATTAGTGCACCAGACCTTCTACAATTTCAGGTATTATTCTAGTTTCCTCCACATTAGTGTCTGCATTTTTTATATAGGCTAATTTCAAAATTTTATATGTAAGACTATTTTGTAGTTTCTATACATTATAAATCAAAAAATTTATTGGAATTATGATGTTGGACACCCTATTTGGTATGAGTTCGAAGGGATTCCTCTATTGTAAGGATTTCCCATAGAGATCAGTAGTTTCTTTTCCATATAGAATCTCTCCTTACTGAACATTATGGGAATTGATGAAATCATCAGTACGGAATGGTTAGTTATCTATTGATACCACATTGATTGATATCCATAAATTGTGACATATAAATCACCTTTGGGTGGTTGGAATTTGAATAAGGCATAATGGGTTTTATAGGATTCATGATCAGGGCCATAGTAATAGAGGATGGTTAGTGTGATAACTCAGACAACCAATATTTTCCTAGAAAATCAGGGGTCATGGCCTGATGTATTTCCACATGTAATGAAACATCTCAATAAAATATTCCAGAAAAACTGTTGGGTCTACCTCCATTGTGATAGATAGATTTCATGATTGATCTTATGCCAGGATAAGCACCAATGACCATTCCTCCATGTAAGATAGAACCAATAGAGATTTTAGAGATCAAAAAGCTATTGGAGGATCTAGAGGCTAAAGGATCTATATTCACCGACCTTTTATCAATGTGGTTCACCTTTTATTTTTACATGAATTAAAAAGGTAACCTGAGGCTCTGTGTGGATTAACATCTGTTAAAATAGCTCATGATAATGAATCGTTATCCACTAGATAGAATAGTAAACCTCTTTGATCATCTCTATAGAGAGAAGGTATTTTCATAGAGATATTTATGGTTTTTCAATCATCAGGTCCATGATAGGTCGTTAGATATACCTCACAAAACATTCAGAAGTTGGGTATGGTCTATAAGTGTACCTGGATATGCCGTTCAGAATCACAAATGCACCTATGGTCATTCAAAGGGATATATCTTGACATATTCATTAGTGGTTGTCCTTATGGCTCTTATAATGGTCTTAAAGCTATCACAATATGGTCTTATATTATTGGTATTGAAAAATAGATATTAATAATTAATTTTAATTTATATGATCAATTACAAAAATAATTTTTTTCAAATTTTTTAAAAATCGATGAAATCTATTAAATTATAATTTTTTATACTATTTTAGAGGAGGTTTTTTAAAAACCACCAATAAATATTTTAAATTTAATAATAATTACTAATTATTAATATATATTTTTATGATTTTAGTTTATACTAAACAATTAATATTTGTAATGCGTAGTTATTAATCAATAATATATATTTCATTATCAATAAGTATGAAAAAACAATTTTACATTCATAATGAAAAAATTTGAATTATTAACAACTAGTAAATACATAATAAAAACTTATTAATAATTAGACATGTGTGTGTATGTGTGAAAATATATTCATAAATATATATACATACATGTGTATAGAAATAAACACAGACACAGATAAAAATGTATTAATAAATAGACACTTATAAACACACACCCACACATGGAAATGTATTTATATATGTGATATGTAAATATATTTATAATAATTTTACATATAAAAATTTAATTAAAATTATACAAAAAAATAATGAAAATATTAATATATAAATTCATATAAATATATTAATATTAATGTAGTGGACACTATCTGAACTGTAAAAAACTATAGAAGATTTTATCAGTGATAATAAAATTGAACTATAGTAGAGTGTACATTCAATTGTCACTATAGAAACATGTTATTGGTGCCCCTGAAAAGTGAGTATAGATCCGTAGACATCTAGACAATGGTTATTGAACATTGAGGATATATTTTGCAGTTGGTGGCACTATAGTAATGATTTATAATGTATTGTCTTTTTTCTTTATGTAAAAATTCATGTTAGGGATTATTAATTCTCTGAAATTTCCTATTAATATTTCTCAAAAAATCAGGGAATTCATTATGAATCCCTATTTTTTATAGTGATTATTCTAGAACCACATAAATATTTTGGGTTGCAGATCTTCTTCTTGTTGGTTTATGTTTTTATCCCTTTTACTATACTTCTTCCAAATCCACTATTGTTTTTTCTACCGATGTCCCCAATAGGTGGGAGACATTGGGGACGTAGAGAGAGGGAGGGGGGAATATACATATATTAATACAGATATTCAGATGACAAACTAGAATAAGAAAATGAATGACTAGACCTACTGATTCCCCTTGATGCACATGATATGTGTTTGATTATCCCACCATATGTGAATATATTTAATAATTTTCAATTAACATTGAGAGAGGAATATTGGTAGGTGAGTCCTATAATCAAGAGGATATTGACAACAGGGCACGAGCTTTGAAATCTAGGATGTGTGGGCTAGTGGGATAGGGAGGGGTGGTGTTGGTTAGGAATGTAGTAGGTAGATAGGTAGAAAACTAGGGTAGGTTGTATGGCAGAAAATTTTTAGAGATATTAATTTTTTAATTTGTTATAAAATATTTAAATACATTCGCCAAAAAAAATTAAAAACATTAGTGCAAAAATAACTATGAGATAACTTTGACACATGTATACCACTACTACAGATTAGGAAATATCTTGCACTACCCTTTATCATCACTAGCTAGATGAAAAGATAAAGGAGGTACCTTTATCATTGCCAGAAAGAAGAACTCGTAAAGGATGGTTTAATCATTGATAAGAAAATCATTGATAAAATAACCCCTTATTAGCATTTTATAGTAGTAAAGAAGGGGAATATTATCAACCTTTTTTAACACTCAAAAAAGGTATATGTCATAAAAAAAGTATATATCATTAAAAAAATATTAATATATTTATAAATATAATATATTTTATTAAATATGTTTAATGTATGACTAAATATACATTTACGCATGATATATAATATATTTATTAATAATTTAATATAAAATTAAAATTATATAATATTAAAATTATTATTTCATACCGAAATATATATTTATTTATATATAAAAGATAGTTATTGTTTTCAATTGATATATATATATATATATATATATTCATATTTAATTACTATCCCTTCAATGATTTTTAAATTTATTTTGTTTTTAATATATTTTACTATTTATTTATTATCATTTAATTTTTTTACTATAGTTTTTATTTATATATATCAATATTATGTAACATTAATTTCTAATGCATATATATATAATTAATTATTTTTTATTGTAATTTGTAATTTAATCATTTTAAATTTGTCTTTGTTTGATATTTTGGTAATTTTTTCAATTATTAATATTTATTTATAATATTTTATTCAATATCATCTAATTTATTTTATATATTTTTTATTTAAATAATGAATATATATTAAATATCAATGACATATATTATTTTTTAAATTTTATAAAAATATATAAAGTTAATAATATTTATTCATTTTTTAAATTTATTCATTTTTATTTTTATTTATTTCATTAATAGACATTATATATTAAAAAATTTCAAATTTATTTTAACATATATCAAACTTGTGTTATTTGTATATATACACAAACAAAATAATTACACAGAAATATTTACATAATTAATGCCAATCTTATATTGAAACACACACACGCATAATATTTATGCAATTTATTAAAATTTCAATATTAATTTTCGAATTACATTTAGTAACATACTATATTTAATATATTATTTTTAAATAATTCAATTTTATATATTCAATTTAAATATTATTTCAGAAAATATTATTTATTAATTTGTATAAATTATTAATTTTTTTAATTTAATCTTTATCTAATATTTATTTATAAAAATTCATTTAATGAGTTCTAATATTTTCAATATGTGGTCATATTTATTTTAATATATATCCAAATTTCATTTATTTAATTATTTTTATAATTAATAAAACTTATCATTTTTTAATATATTTGAAGCCAATTAATTTTTCATTATTCAGTTTCACACATTTTTATCATTCATGAATTTCATATTATATAGTCATTAATAATGATATTTATTATTTACATTTATAAATTTGTTTTTAAATTTCAATATTTATATGTTTAATATTTTTTCATTTTAAATAATTGTTATCACTACTTTCAAAAAATAACTTATAAATATGGATTTTATGAGAATTATATTGTAATGTGCTGATAAAACCTATCTTTATTAGTGCTAAAATTCTAGGAATGATAATTATTGGTATTTAGGAATAAATAAATATATAGTTATAGTTATATTTTTATAAATATATTTAAATAATTAAATAAGTTTTTATATATTCATAAATGTAGATATGTAAAAAAATTAAATTATAAATCATTACTGAATTGTTAATCTGGATGGTTAGCGTAATAGTTTAAAAACCCAAACCCTATCTGAACTTCAGTAGGGGGTTCCTAAACCTGAAAAATATATACAAACATTTATTAAAAACACATTTGTAAAAATATATTGGTAAATAAATATTTATAAACAAATATATTTATATTTATATATAAATATATTTATAAATTTAGGTTTTCAATAAATATAATATTATATATTTATATTTATCAAATAATATATATAATATTTTTTAAAAAATAATTTTATAATTAGAAATAAATAGTTATAAAATTATAATATATACATATACTAAAATAATAAATTTATATATTATATTTATAATTATTTGTATTTATATATTAATATATATATAATTCTATAAATATATTAATAAATATATTTACAAATGTATTTATTTATAAATATAATTGTAAATATATATTTATCATTATATTTATAATTAAATTTTTAAATACATATTTTAAATTCATTTAATGTATTTATAATTATGTAAATAGTTATTTATTATTAATTATAGATATTTATATTTATAAATACATATTTAAAATTATATACGTTTTAAATTTATTTATAATTATATACATTTTATAATTTTAAATATATTAATTATATTATTAAATATTTACTATGTATGTCTTTATGAGTGCTTCTTTAGCAGTGATAAAACCTACCTTTGTTGACACTACAATTTTAGCACTGATAAATATATTTTTTAAAAGAATTTTTTTGAAAGTGCTAGTAAACCCCATCAGGGTTTTAATAACTTAAACATAACATTACCCATTTCTTTAGGCCTTTTAGAGATCTCAGGGAAGTTGAGTTCTCCCACAGCTTCACCTCACACTTCTCAAATGAATTGATCCACTGAAAACCTAAGGTTTGTAATTATTTTCACTCCTCTTTTTTCAATCATGAATTACTACAAAATATTTATTTCATTGATGTATCACAATATCCATACAGGTCTCACGTACTTGCATTTCAAATGCCATGTTCATCCATGCTCTAGTCACCAGATGCTCATGATCCCCAGAAGGCCTTATGCAATTAAATATATAGGCCATTTAAACTCTCTTTTTTAGGAGTTTTAGTTTTATATATAATCAATGATCATCCAACATTATAAAATCATATAATAAGATTCTATAACCCCATCGAACATAAAGAGGTCATTGATGTGCACCTCACTGCAATATTTGGTTATTTCTGTTGCTCATGTTATTAGTATAATGTCGAGAGATTATCCATAATATTCATATATATTTTTATTAAAACTATTTAATTGATCTAAATTATATTAATATACACACATATATATATTAGTTATTTTTTTATAAAATGTATTGATTAATATTTGATTTCAAAGATTAATATCCTTTCATTTTCATCACATTGAGGTAATTTTTTTCATCACATTGTTGTCTTGGAGTGTTTAAGGAATTATATACAAAATTAAACTTCTTTAGGGGAATATAAATATTTATGATTACAATAATGTAAATTTTTGTTATATCCGAGGTGGGGAAATTAAATATATAATTTGATAGAACATTTGTTTTAAAATTTACATGATTTTATTACAACATGTATATAATTTTTTTTATTTCTTAGATGAAAAATGTGTCTTTGCACAATAATAAAAGGAATAATCATTTTATATAAATTAATGATGTTTATAGATTTTTTTAATTTTATATTTTAGATAATCTATTCAATAACAATAGAAATGATAATATCCAAATTTTTAATCAAAAATCACTTCAATTTTGATGTAATTATATAAATAGTAAACGAACCAAATTAGTTCATAGGATGAATAATTGGGATCATATTATTTTAAATCCATAAATATTTTTTAGTATTTTTATTTAATAATAATAACAATATTTATAATTGGTGAGAAGGAAGAAAGGTCGAGATAGTTATTGAATCCGCAATGGTATTTTTATTGAGAAACATTGATATGATTGAGGTGTGGGAATACTTACATCCATAGAAAAAATGAATCATGATTAGTATTAGATTGATATGAGGACTCTGAGAACCCTATTTTAACGATCCACTATGAATTCCCTTAACTCTTTAAATTGGAATCATGACTAGTATTCAAAACACCAATATCTACTTCCATTTTTTTATTCCTTTATGCCAATTTCCCCTCAGACATTTTTCAGAGTTGATACACTATTTTTGTTCCACTGAGGCTAAGTTTTGATATATATTGACTGATTGTAGTTGGGCTCTTCCCCAATCATTAGATTGATATTAGGGTTTCTACAAATCCCAATGGGAAACATCTTCAAATAGTTTTGATGTTGATTATTTCCTCATATATTAAAATATCATAAACATTAGTTCCAAATAACCATGTCTCTAAAACACCATTTGTCCCACCATGTACCAAGTGAAGAAATTAATAAACCCCAACTCCTACATATTGATATTCTCCAACATAGAATGATTATAAAAACAATCATTGAATTGCCACTTTTTTCCCAAAAAACATTAAATTAGTGACCTAGACCAATATACACATGTTTACCCTATGTTATTTATTTTCATGTCACCCTTGTGTAAAATCATAGATTCTTAGGATTTACCACCAATTAAAATAAATGGTTGGGTTCATCGTTTTAGAAGGTTCTTTAACTTTCTCCATTGAGTCTAAATACCTTATGTATACTTTTTTTTACAAAATGATTATTTAATGAACTTAATTGGATAGATATTAATAAAAAATGATTCATACTATTAATATTACAAAAAATTATGATGATGGAATAATAGAGTTCTTATGTTCTAAAAAGAGCCATTATACATCTATTATCAAAACCTCTATATGTATTTAAAATCATGAATAAGGATATTGCAGTAATGTTATGTGAATTAGATATTATCATCCAATAATAATTTCATGATATAATGGTGCACATGATGGCTCACTTGGTTATATATGTAAAAATATGATATCTAGTCCATGATAAGTGAATATACCTCATTGAGCAGTATATGAATATTTTGAAAAGGTACATCAGGAATTAATGTTGTCCAGAAGGGTGTATTGCAGTACATTTTATTATTAGATAAGAAGATGGATTTTTTACTAATTACCTATTATATATTGATACAATTAGTCTCTCAATGTATCATCATATCAGGAACCTTATGGGATAACGTATTTCATGAAAAGATGATAGAAATACCATTATCGAGATGGAGTGATCTCACCATTACATTTTATATAATTGATCATATGTTTCTCGATATATTGATGCCAAAAATAAAATTGGACATTTGAATCCAACAAGGTAGGACAGATGGATATCAAATACCCATAATCATTAGTTTATAGGATGGTTGTGAGATCATATTTATAAGCAGTTAATTGAAAATCTATATTCAATTGCAGAATGACATTGATGACTAGCTAGGGGAATAATTTTAAATTAAATGTATTAAATTACTTTTTTAATTAATGATTTTTTTTTCAATATAAATGAAAATGTTGAATGATTAAAATGAAAAATATTAGAGTTAAAACTACGGATGATGTGAATAATGTATCCGATTCAATGGATATAAATCCAATTTATGAAAATATTTCATATTTAGTCACCGTAGAAAAGTTATAAGATATTTATTAACAACATTTCATGTGATTATTTTCTATTTTATATTGGTTCACGATATGTGTTCAGTGATATTTAAGGAATTGGGCTTCATAAAAGAGAATTTTAGTGTGTATTGGTATTAGGGAATGTTATTCCTAACCAAATCACTATCAATTCAGGTGGATTATGTCATTGATCTAACAATCAAGAATTGGTCATTTTTTCTATTGGTGACTACAACTACTGTAGGGTCAAATGAAAATTCATTTTAGGATGACCCATTTATTAGGAGATCATAATCAATCCATAATAGTCGAAATGTATATAGTGTAATATACACAAGCGGGGAGACCAAAGAGGATATTTGTATACTTGATAAAGGATAAAAATCTTTTCAACCTTTAAATAAGAAATGTGAGTTCAATGAGTTGGTTAATTGTTTTTAATATATTATGTTTTTCCTCATAATAATATGCATCGTCTACTCCATTTATGTAATTTCTAATAGATGTGGGAATAGTCATATAGATAATGACTTATGTACATGATGATGTAAATATTCCCAAGGAATAATATACAATCGATACCAAAACTATGTAATTATTAGGGGATCAACAATATGTTGATAAAAAATAATGGGTTAGTATCTATGTGGTAACTAAAATTATCCTGCTAGGATGAAATGGTATACAATTTGAGGTTATATTGAATCAATGAGGTCAACATATTTACCCAATCATGTCAATGATCAACAGTTATATTGGGATCATAATATGAATGCATTTTAAAATTGATATTGATGTATGGAACCATGTCTTTCATGTATTGATGGAAATACATTGAGAAAAAATAAAGGTAATGTTACAATATAATTCCTCAATATTACTAAAACATTTATATAAAGAAATGTTTATTTATATTTAATTATACAATGCAATTTTTTTTAGATGATTTATGTAGTAAATATGTCCTAATGTTCACTAGAAATTCTCATAGAGGATTATAGACTATTATTAAAATTTTTCATCTTATGGATTCTAAAGGGAATGTAAACCCAATCTCGCCAATTATGTATGCACAAATTATAAAATTGGAAACCCAGAAATATATTTCTATTGGTCTCGATAATAAATAATATCATGTTAATTGTATTCAATAATATTTGACTTGAAATTATTTATTTTATTCAATTTTATTCAATACTACTAATTTTTTAAACAACAAACGAGTGATGAAAATAAACCCCATTAAATAAAACTAATGAACCCCTACAATAATTTAAGGATGGGTTACACTTCCCTTGAAAATAAAATTGTATGTATTTTAAATTTACAAAAAAAATGTTTAGGGATATGAAACAGCATATCTCACATTTTAATGTATATTGATGTGTCAAAATCTAAATTCGCCTTCATCCCACATCATGTGCTAGGGAAGGAGACTTTTTTAGTGAAATAGGGTAAACTAGTTGATGAAAACCAACAAACAATATGATAAAATTCTGTATGTACGACATAATATTCATTCATTATGATTTATAATAGTATTAAAATATAAATTCTTATCTATGTTAGTATTTTTGTTATTGTTTAGACATAAGAGTCAACATCGTCTATAAAAAAAGAAAAAATAATTTTAATTTCATCGAAGGGACTATAAATATGTTGTCGCATTAGAGGTAAATGTTTTAGAGTGTGACCTATAATATATTTCTAGAAGAAAATACCACAAAGAGATACATATGAGATGATAAAAGGACTTCCTGAATAGATATGTGCATGGAAATATATTGTTGGCATGTCTATTTTTGTAGACCAACATATGTGAAAGGAACAAATTGAACTGGAAGTGGAACAAAGATCATTATATGAAAATCCAAATGACCCCACTAACGTTGAGGTCATTCATTAATATCAACCACTTACCTTACTCGATTTAATCAATTTTTTCACAACTCCTTCTAAATGAGAATCAATGATATTTTGATAACCTTATATTTCGAAAAAACTCAAGTGTGGGGTTTTATGTGATTTATACCTATCAATATGCACACAACACCTCATTTTAAGGGATACATTGTATAATATCCCAAGAGACATGATACAGAAAAAACAACCCCAAAAATTGAAATGTGAGTAAGGATTTATGTACATCATGATATACATATTTTATTCTTATTCTTCTTGATGATCTAGATATTACTATGGATGATAATTTTATTGCAACATTAAAATCATGACCATATAATCTTATAAATATTCATGAGGTATTTCCTTAAAAATTATTTCAAATGAAATCCCTTTAGTAGTTGGTGAAAAATGGTCTGAAATAAGGTATCATATTATAGAAAGATAAAATAATGTATAAATGAATGGTTGTATCAAGACAATCCTCTGAATCAACCATGAAATCAAAACGAATTTTTTGCAGTACCGTCTCCCTATCAATTCCAATGCTGCATTTTTTAGCATTATAAGTACATGCATATACAATATTAAAAAATGGAAATACGTCCTAAATTCATTATAAAGAAAAAATATTCAGTGATTTCATTACATATGAAGTTAGTATGGAGAGTATAAATGATAATATCAAGTTTTAATAGTTGGGAGTCTCAATTGTGAATACATACATGAGGTACATTTTCATTATTTTTCTATCCAAAAAACATTATAATATGTACATTAAAGTTAATACGATTCATATTTTAAACATATGTATATATTAATACTATAAAATGTTTAACACTATCAGACTTTAATGTATAAAATTATATCTTAAAATAAATTTAATCTCTTTGATTTCTTATGATATATGAAACACTGAGATTTAATGAAACATGAAACTCCATTAAAATATTATTTAAACATGACTATTATAACATTGATGTTAAGCTAGAATCTATTAATTAAATTACCAAAATTATAAAAATATATCGCCTGAAATTATATATGAAAAAAATTATTTTTTTTCCAATTAATTATAAATGAAAATAAAAACCAGTTTAATATAAATTAAATATTTTTTATAATATTCTATTTTTATGCATTAAAAGCTGGTATATCTCAACAAATTAAATAAATAAAAATTTGGGAGTTAAAATAATTTTATTTATATATTATATATTCAATAATATCTTTTAAAACTTATTTAATTTTTTTTATAACAATGTTATATGAATAAACCGAGGTTTATTCATATAAAAATAAATTTTACTAAAAAATTTGTTCCTTCGTGATTTGCGCACATATGTTACAATTAAATTGTAAAATTTTTAGGAAATTGATTTTAATAAATGAATTTTTTTGAAATCATAATTTAAAAATTATCTTAAATTATAATTTATTAGGACTATTTGAAATGATTAAAGTTTCTATGAATCATGAAAAATACTGATTGTTTTTTAAAACTTCCTTTTTGTTTAATGAATTTGGAAGTCCATTTTTTATAAAAATTAAAAGGTGAATTATTTAAATTATATTATGATTAATACAATTTAGGTCAGTTTAATCAAATATATTTTACCTTTTTATATAAATCATTTTATACTTTTGAATAATGTTCTTATGGGAAATGGTTCATTCATCTCGTCCATGGGTTTAATTTAAAAATAAATTATACCACTTTTATAAACATAATTTGATAACATTAAAAAAATATTTTGAATAATAATAATTTATATTATATATAAAACATGACATAATTTTTTACCATAATTAATAGTGAGAACGTTAAAAATTAATTACCACTTTTAAGGTCAAAATGGTTTTACTGGGGTTTAAAATAAAATGATATGGGATAAAATGATAGAATATTTTTAAAATAATTATTTTGTCAAAAAATTTAGTGTTTATATAATCCATGGATAGATAATGGTCCACTTTTATCCTTTTGTCTTGTAAAAAATGTGGGTGTAATTCATTCTTTTCAAATATTTCACGTATTCCCTCTATCTGCATATAAAAGGAACCACCCTACACAAACATATAATCAATTAAAAATAATATAGTTTTTCAAAAAAGAAACCCAAATACATTCCATAATTTCATACCAACATCATATAGGAATTTCTTATCATAAAGACAATCTTGGAAGGCTTTTTGTGTAGAGCTAAAGAAGGTGTCTACGGAAGAGGTAATGTTCTTAAATGAGCATTGTTGTATTAGTTATTATTCCTCCTCAAAAAATTATCATTCAATCATGATGATATCATAAGACAATTCTATAACTTATAATTATATTTTATTATGTTAATTTCATAACCTATATATATCTCAGCTACCATTTAATTGGAAATGATATTATCAATCATGTGTACGCTGGAGTACCACCTCGCGAACCGACGTAATATTTTTTACATAAACACCTATCTTAGGATGATATAATGATGAATTTAAATTATATATATTATATTTGTAACATATTTATCCCAATTAATTCATGATATCACATAAAACTTCTTACATTCCATTCTTTGGGGGATACGATAACAACGCTCATGTGAACAGTGAACTACCACCTCGTGAAGTGATGTAACATGTTTTCACTAACTCTTTACATGGAATACAATTATTTTTTAATTTAATGAACATTTTTAAATTTTTAAATTGATAATTTTTATGAAAATTTAATATTTTATCCACTTCATTACCCTTTCACCCATTATTGAAATGATAACATCACCCTTACATTTTTATAACATACCATCTCTGCAATGCAATGTGATTCATTTTCCATGTTTAAAATCAAATAATGATTAAAAATATGTATATAATAAAAAAATAATTTTTATAACAATAATATAATTATCGAGGTTATGAAACTATATAATATGTTCAAGTTATGAAACTTTTGTGACAAAACATGCATGAGAAATCAAGGCTCTTATAACACGAAACAATAGTGATAATGAAAGATTTTTAATGAATGGGGGAAAAGATGTTATACAAGGATAATATATGATATTATAAATATTAATTTCACAATATACATTAATAACAAGTTCAAAACTACTATACAAGATCTTAAATAGTGCTCAACTAAAGGGAAACATATGATATGTGATTTCATCTCAATTTCAACTCCTTTGGGACTTATTAGAAATTATGCACCTATTTATTTTTATCAGGTGTATATAATGAACCATGAGATCAATTTTTAGTGGAAAAATAAATTTCACTTATTTATCCATATATAGTGTATCATAGGTTTTATTATTTCTTAATCTATATACCATTTGTACATACTGTGTCTTATTATAAATGTTATTTGATTGACAATGGAAATTATTTATAAATCCATGTTCTTTACAAAATATAGATTTTTATTGATAATGAATATATGTAATGAATTGAATATATCATTTGATATATAATGAATTCTTTGAAAATTATATTATGGTTGGGGCCTTATTATATATAGCCCCTTGATGCATCGATAAATCTTATGAGAGAAATTAGTTGGCCATATTAAATTGGGTTTTACCAATAGTTTTATATTTTCATGTGAAAGGACTTGATAGTCAAAGTATCATGATTTATGAGATCATTACATTAAATATTATGAATTTCATGTATTTAGAATTTAGTTATTATTTTTTCCCATGATATTTTCACATTTATATTATACATGGATGGATTTAATACTCAATTTTTTAATAAAGGACATGTGTTTACATTTATTTACCATTCCATATTGATTAATATATATCTAATTGATTTTATGATTTAATGGGGTGTGTATTTAGTTATTTACATTATCATATTTATTATACATTATTTCAAGCTCATGTTATTGTAGAAATTTCATGTGATCATAGTTATTTATCGTTTCATATTGATGATTCATTATTTACTCATGATATATTCTATTGTACACAAACCTTACTGGGAATTTGAGATCATCGTTATTATTTTTTCATTCCCAAGGAATCCAAGACGTTTATTATTAATTATATTAAAGTAAATTCTAGAGGGAATAATTATATCCTGGAAAATAAATTACTTTGGGTTTTAAAATTTAATATTGGAATCATGCATGTATCTAGTTTATAAACACATCTATATTATTAGATCCGTTGGTGTTTGATCACTTGCATCTTATAGAAATGTAGAAATGTTACCACCAGCTCTGGGATTCTAGATCTGGGGTCTTTACTTTTGATATTAGATAAATTTTAGTAGAATACTTAGGAACATGAATTAATAAAACATATATTAGGGAACATAACCCAATGATATACATTGATTATATTTATAATTTTAGGAAAATATAATGAAATTATTAGTAATTTTTTTGTGTGAATTAAATATAAATATATCCATATATAGATACTACATGTCAATGTGGTTATAAAATAGGTGTTCCTAGGGGTAATAACTCTAAAAATGGAATATTGATCTTGACCTTAGAATTACCTGCTTCACAACAATGGGACCTACTATGCACCTATTTTCACTTTCCTCGGGGATATTATTTTGTTAATTAAATTTTTTTATGAAAAACGAGAATGAAGTATTTGAATATATGATAATCATATATTTACTATTTTAAACCTTAGAACCCATATATTGAAAATAAAGAGAAATTATTTAGTAATAATAAAAATATTTAAATGATAATGTGCTTTTTAACAATGAATATTTTTTCCCACATTATGCTTTTCAGTTTTAGTCAAGGGGTGGAACCATAAGGAACTATGTTAATGATGAATGTTATAAACAAATTGTTCATGGGATAACAAATGGTTTAATAACTGTTGTGAAATATATTTCTATTATAGTAAATCAATTATCATTATATATTATTTACAAACGACACATTTATTGGCACTACCCCTCACCAAAAAAGAGGACGACAATGTTCACTGACAGTTTTTCTAGTGGTGGACATAATGAATGGATGATTTGGTTTCCTATATGTAGATAATATGGGAATAACCACTTGTGGGAATGTATAAAAGGATCGAAAATATTTTTTATGAGCAGAGAAGAAGGGAACACAGTACGTAATTTTAAAAGGAAAAATGAAAAGTTTAGTTAATGTTGTGGATGAGAATAATGGTTTCCCTAAGGTGTCATCAAAGGATGAATTCATTAACTACTGAAATAATATTTATTATAAAAATTGATTCTATAGGGGGGAAGATCAAGATGTGGATTATAAATCATTCATTATAAATGGTGTTTCATTTCATAATGAAGAGATACAAAGGGAATGAAAAATTAATTAGTATTAGTGATTAAAATAATGAAGCCCCATTAATTATTTAAGAATTAAGTGGATTGATTGATGATTTAAGGTGTTAGAATTTAATAATTATGAGATATATATGGTTATTTTTATAGAATTTTTTCATTAAGTATTATCATGAATATTTTGAGTGGTACTTGTTACCTTGAAATGTTATGTAATAGATTAATTATATTTTATGTAAAACACTTGATCTAGGGGAAGATAACCCATAATATGTTTTTATTTTAAGATAATGAGTTGGGATAAAGAGGTGATTGATATGATAATTTAAACTGGATAGTATTGATGAATTTGGACCCGATTCATGATTTGATGATAAAGTCGATTATAATATAATTCATAGAGTTTAAAGCAATTTGGATTGATGTTATATATAAGATAATATGTGGTTTTATTTAAGGAGTATTGTTAAAGATCTTTTTTGAAATCATTCACGTATTTATTATGGTATTATTTTAATTTAGTATATTACAATGTTTTAGGAAAAATATGTTCAATGTATTTAGATATTTTTTATGTAACATTAAGAGTTACTTATTACTAATTGGGTTATTAATTATATATTGATTTTCGAAATTTAATGACTTTATGTCTAATTTTTGGATTTCAACATTTTGGAAAATCATTAAGGATAAATATATATAGAAATCATCAAGCTAAAATTTAAGTGTAATTGTATATTTTTTGGAGATTAATGTTTTATTTCATCATATGAATATTTATCAATATTTGATAACATGTTCTACCCATTTTGGATTTGATAATAATGAATACATAGGAGTAATGAATTTCATTCCATTATGTATCCTATGATCCATAAGAAGATAGTTTTACTATGTCAGGAGAGAAGAATTCATCTTTATTTATTGGGTTAAGATATTAAGTGTAAATTTATAAAGATAAAAAAATGAAATTGTGTTTATGAAATTGAAATATATAATGTATGAATATTATCTTATGTTCCTAGTATATATTTTAAAATAATTCCAAAACTCTAGGAAAAGGATCTTGAAATAAAATGTTATCATTTCACCTTCATATCCACTTAATCAATTCACTTTTAACCCAACATACATTTATGGTTTTATAATTGTAAAATTTCTCTGAACCATAATCTCTATATCTATTCATAATTATTTATACTTTTATTCCATGTTAATAATTTCACATTCCACAAATGATCTACTAATTGGAAGCCTATTTATATTTTATTCTAAATGCACTTTTTATTTCCCTTTACCACTTTTATAAAATGCATTTTTAACCAAAATTGATTTGGGATTTCAATAAATATAATTTCCAATATCAACCCATTGATTTTGAGAATAAGATCAAATTATGAGGATTCAATTTACTTGAGGCACTATAACAAGTATTGTTATCAATAATTGATGTAGGTAAGGTTCGATACTATAGAAATCAATATAATAGGTACTATTTGGTGTTGTAGCTACTAAAACTATTCATCTATTGGGGCTTTCAAGCCACCAATTTGGTCCTCGTGTCCTTAAATTCCTTTGGGCCACCCAAGGCCTTCAAGAAAGTAAGGCCTTCAGGCCACCTCAAGGCCTTCGGGAAACCTCAAGGCCATCAGAAAACATGAAATTGTGCTTAATGGACTAGACAAATTGTACAAGGAGTGGGTTCCAGATTAAGATTCAGAGAAAGGCATATTTAGCAGAGTAGAGCTATCAAATTTAGAAGAATGGGATGGTATGGAAATTTCTATCAGGGTCGGCCTAGTAATGCACGAGAAACCTAGCCGAACAATCATATGACATTGGAGAGTGGAAATCATGATGAAGACACAAGGGAGCACCAGTTCATAGTAGTTATAGTCTCAATAATTTCTCTAGGACCTTTGGGTCATGTAATGTCATAAAACATATGGTCCATGTAAGGTTTCCCCTTCAACCCTTAAAAGGGGGATTATAAAAAACAACTAAATATTAAAGGACTTCATGAATTTACTAGAGGGAATAATTTAACATTTTTTTCTTTATATCATACCTATATTTTAATTAAATTTATTCTCTTTGATAGCTTCAGATAATCGTAACACCGACTTTAAACAAAACATTATACTCTATCAAAATATTATTTGATAATGAATATTACAACCTATACATTAAGTTGGTGGGAGTGAATAAGATTAAAATAACTTATTTAAACATATGGTTTATATATATATAATCAATTCTTAGGCTACTAATTAATTAGAAGTGAAAAACAATTGAAAGTAAAGGGAATCTTTTTTAAAAAACAATTATTAACCATAGAAACACATATTTTCTTAAAAAATAAATATACCTAGTTTGATAAATTATTTCCAATAAATTTATATATATCATAAATTCAATAAAAAATATTAAAATTCATCTAATATTTCTTCTAGGAATGGGATAAGAATAAACTCAGTTTCATTCTATTCAATAGTATTTTTCTTGAAAATGCTTTTTTTGCACATTGAACATGTTTGTTAAAATTAATTTTTCACCATTTTATTAGAAAATTTTTAAAAACAATACTTATTTTTTAAATAAAAATTTAACATTTTTCATAAAATTATTTTTTAGAATTCTTTGAAAAAATAACATTTTAGTGAATGTTGAAAAATAGTGACTTTTATTAAAAACATTATTTTTCATTTAAATAATTTACAAGTTTAATTTTGTATTAAAAAAATTTTAAATGGAATATTAGGTCAATTATCTTATAATTAATCTAATTTAGGTCATTGGTTTCAAATATATGTTAATTTTTAATATAAAACGTTTTATATTTTTGAAATAATTTATTTTGAAAACCATTTCTTCATCACATCTGCGGGGTTAATTTTCTAATAAATTATAACAATTTTATGAATATGATTTGTTAAAATTGAATAAATATCTAGAATAATTATAATTTATGTTATATAATATGACCAAACTAATTTTTTCCCATAATGAATAGTGAAATTAAGAAAATTAAATATCATGGTTAAGGTGAAAACAAGTTTACTAGGTGTTAAACAAAAAATATAAGGGTTTAAAATGACCTAAAACATTTACAATTCATATTTTAAGGCCATATAGTGACTTACCTCATTCAAGGTTTGATATTGGGCCATTTTTGTGCCTTGTTTCATGTGAAAAATATGGGCCAAACTAATTCTTTTCAAATATTCTATGTGTGTCCTCTCCCCCACTTATAAAACGGCACAGTCCCTTCACAATGACACATAAAAAGACATTTTTAGTCAAATACCTGCCCAAATACCTTCTTTAATTTCCTCCCAACATCATATAGTCATTTTTTAATCATAAATAAATCATTGGAATGATTTTGGTGAAAACCTAAAAAATTTGTCCTTAGAAGAGGTACTATTCTTTAAGGAGTGTTTTTTAATAATTTCATCTTCTACCTCATTCAAATATTATTAAATCCTGGTGATTTAATGACAAAATTATCTCCCATATACAAATATTCTATTATATTAATTTTATAACCTATATCCATATTCTCTTACATCAAATATGAAAAAAAAACATTTGATCAAGTGTACGGTTAACTATTTCCTCAAGAAATTATGAACTTATTTATATTTATGTTATGCATATAATGTACCTTGAGATCATTTTGGAGTGGAAATTACATTTCAAATAAATATAAATATTAATTTTATTGTTGATATTACTATTTCCAAAATTGTATGACATTTTACATATGATGTTTTATTATATAAATTATATGATCGACTGGGGAATAAGATGATATATTAGTGTTCATTACTTAATATGAATTGATATTAATAATTAATATTGTTCATCTATTAAATAAATAATTTAATATATGAGTAAATCTTTGGAAATGTAGTTATGAGTGGGGACCGATTATTTAAATCCCCTCAATGCATTGTGGGACAAAATAGTTGGCAAAATTAAATGTGGTTTTACAAATAGTTTTAAAATGTCTTGAGAAAGGTCATGAGAGTTGAGGTATCATGATGTTGGAGGTCATAAAACCCTATATTAATCATTTATTTTATTGAAAATTTATTTTTTATTTTTACCAATGATGTTTTCACATAGATATTACTTAGTGATTCATTTTATTCCCGAGTTAGTGATTGAATGGAATGTGTTTTCTGTTTATACATAGTCATATTGATAAATTCCTTATCTACTCAGGTTTATGATTTAATGGTACTTTTTCTCAATTATTTCCCATTCCATAATAATTATTACTTATTTTGTTCTCATGTTATTTATTCGATGGAATGTATTCTTAGTTATTTACCTTACGAGCTGATAATGATTTATTTACTCATTATAGCATCTGATGTACGTGACCCACACTAAGGATTTATCCTCACCCTTATTTTTTCCCTTTAACCATGAAAACTGAAAGATAACAATGAATAATATTGAAATATATTCTATATTTAATAATGATATTCATAAAAAATATGTTGTAATTTTTGTTTTCGAATGTAATATGGGAATCATGTATATATTTAATTTACCAGGACTACTAAACTATTCAGTCCTTCCAGATGTGATCACACTAATCTTATGAAAATGTATTAACGTAACAAACATCTCCTAGATACTGGGTTTGAGGTCATTACATAAAGTGAAACCCATATGAATATAAAGTTGGACTCATTAATCCTTCTATCATTTCAATGGAAAATTTTCATCAAAGTGAAATGATATTGAAAAGAAAAAATAGGTTCTATGAAAGGAGTTTGAGAAGAAAACAACAGATGATATACTATTCTTGATTCTTAAATACAGTTTAAAATTTTACAATTAAATCATATAAAATATATATTTCATTTATTAATTACTAGGTTATGTTATTTTTTTAGGAACCATTATAATCCCATTAAAATAAATTTTGATACCCCCAATATTTATTTTTTTGATCAAATATATGAATTACCATCAATGAGACCACACATGTTGTCTATTGTGAGTTTTTAATGCACTATAACAACTATTTTTTAAATAAAATTCAAATTATATGACTCTTCATTTTTAATGATAATTTCTTATGATATGGTGATCAGTAAATATAGTAAAAATAAAGGTAAGAGGCTAGTGAATTGACATAAGAAACCGATTTATTTATTCTAATGGGAACAAATTAATGTATATATAATATGATTTAACTGTCAAAATATATATCAGATTAATTTCTTTATTTTGTTCAAGTTTTGTAATGTGTTTGAGTTAAAATAAGGAAAACTAATGGCAATATTTCATTTGAAAATTTTCGAATTATGCCATATACCATCAAAATACAATCATCCTCAGACATGAAATTTTTAAAGGTCACTACAGTTTTTTTTAAAAAAAAATTTAATCACAATATTCTTTATTATATCAATACTACCAAGAGTACCGATATTATTTTATCCACAAAATATGATGTAATTTTTTTTATAATTGAGGGAGTATTACATGGTGTTGGAATGATTTCTGACCACAAATTTTTGTGATTACATATTATTTTTTTGATATAGTATGAGATATGACCTTAGTGATGCATTTGGGATGTGAATAATTAGTATTGTGATTCTTATATATTACATTTGATCTATTTAACAAAGAAAATTATAATGGAGGGTTGTGCTCTGTGGATTATAGTAGAGATATTAATATGTTGAAAGATACCCATTCTTGTGAGAGATTAGACATCGAGGTTGCAACTAAGATAATGGTAATTGGTAAATGGGTCAAAAATGTATAAAAACATTCTGAATCGGTGACTTCCAGATACTTATTTATTTAATTTTATGATCATTTTATCAAAAAAAAAACAGTAAATTTAATTATCATTTCTATTTGATATGTATTTATTTAATTTATATAGAAGTAAATATTGAATACGAATAAGAAATGGTGTGATGCTTAATGGATTGTTGTTCTAAAAATCATCTCTTCTTGAGTTGACCCACATCTTTTGTGAAAGATTATTATGAATAAAAATGTGATCAAATTAAATAGAATCTACTATTGAGAAAAATGATAAATTTTTGTGGTATATAAATCAACAACACAAGAATATAATACATGATGTACCTTGTAATACATAAATTATATGATTTTTTGTTTAAAAATAAATCTATATTTAGAAAAAAAATATCACATACTCCAAACCAAAACAAATTTGTATATTTCCATACATTATTACAACAATTCATAAGTCGCATTTCATGTGTAAGAATCAAAATCACTTCAATCTAATATACAAGTCACCAGTATGACTCTATGTGTATGTTATCGATTTAATATTAACATTTTAGTTCAGAAAAATAACAACATACTAAAAAACAAGTAAAACAATTCTAATTGTTTTTATACATTAGGAAAATATTTTATATGTCAGTTTTAATGTGTAAAAATCAACTACACCCCAATTAGATACACAGTGTTCCAAATATGAATTAATGTGTATGTTTTTTTATTAAAATTTATATTTTAGTTAAACACACACAAGATATACTCAAACCAATGAAATAACAATCAAATTGTTTAAAAACATTTGGAAACCGACCCAAATGTCATTTTATGATATATAATAATTAGCTACACCTCAATCGGATACATGGTGTGTCTAGTATGAATTTTAATGTTTGTTTTCATTTTAAAATTGATAATTTAGTTCAATTCACATGTCACTTACTAAAATCCATGAAATCTCATTTATATTTTTTTTATAACTAATGAAAATTATCCAAAATTAATTTGGGACATGATGGAATTGAACTCACAAAAATCTAAAACATTATGTGTTTATTATGACTTGAATTGTATGGTTTTAATATATAAACCCCATTTAGGTTTAAAATGTGCATCACATAACTGAAATCAAGAAAAAATATTTGACTGTTTTCAAACATTACAAAAATAATTGACAATTCATTTGTGATTTGTATATATCGGCATCACATCAATTTGACATATGATGTGGATGGTATTACTAAAATTTCGTTCTTTAAATATAAAATTCTTTTTTTAGTTGAAATCATGTCACATAGACAAAACCAAAAGATATGTCTTAAAATATTTTTAATCATAAAAAATGACCCAAAATTTATTTTTAATGGGCAGGAATTAACTGTACTTCAATCCAAAAAATGATATTGTAGTTATTACATGAAGTTCAATTTTTTGATAAAGAAGTTTCACTTTAGTTTAAAAGACATTTCACAGAGCCAAAACCGAGATAGTCATCTTTTACTTGTTTCTAACATTATTAAATAAATCAATAATTCATTTGTGACATTTTTAACTTTACCTCATGTCAATCTGACACATGATGTGGTGGGTATGGATAGATGTGTGTGGATTCGATAAAAAATTGTTGTTTTAGTTTAAAATGCACACCACATATACAAAACCATGAAATTGGGATCATATTGTTTTTAAAAATTAGTAAAACAATCCATAATTCCTTTTAACGTGTATGAATTATCCAAACATCTATTCGACACATGATATGGTTGCTATGACTCTAAATTCATGTTTTAAATATAAAAATGTCATTTTAGATTACAATATTCCTCCAATGGAAAAAAATAAGAAGCAAATCTTTGATTCACATCAAACATTAATATAATGATTCATAATTCATTTGTAACATTTAAAAATATACTGTACACAAATCTGATGTACAATGAGGTGATATTACTCGAAGGGCTTGTTTTCAATATAAAAGTGTCATTTTAGTTTACAACACAAAATACTAGAAATAAAATATTAAAACTATCTCATATTTTTCTGAAATATAGAATAAAACTCCATAATTACTTTACTATATGTAGGAATTTATTGCACGTCAGTATGCCTCATGATGTTGGTGGTATGACTCAAGGTTATTGTTTTCAATATAAAGGTTTCGTTTTAGTTTAAAACAAGTGTCTCATATCCAATACTGAGAAAATGAGATTTTTATGATTTTAAAATTTAGTAAAACAGTCTATAATTCATCTATGATATGTATGAATCAGCTTCAAATCAATATGATGCACAATGTGGTCAGTATGACTTTATGTACATGTTTTCAATATAAAAGTATCGTATTTGAGATTAAAGTGCATTTCACTATTCAATTACATGAAAATTGGATCACACTATTTTAAAAAATTATTCAAATGACCCATAATTCATTTGTGATGTTTATGAATCAATCGCACATCAATCCAACACATGATGTGGTCAGTATGACTTGAAGTCCTTGTTTTCAAGGTATAAGTGTCATTTTAGTTTTTAATGTTCATTTCCTAGAAAAAAACTAGAAAATATTCTACTATTGTTTTCAAACATTTTAACAATATTCAATAATTCATCATTAATTCATAGTAATTGACCCCACATCAATCTAACATATGATGTGGTCATTATGACAGTAATTACATTTTTTCATTATGAAAGTTCCATTTTAGTATAAAACAAACATGACATACACAAAATAATGAAAACATTATCAGATTATTTTCAAAACATTTAAAAATTATCCACAACTCAATTTTGACATGTTGGCATTTACCAAATGCCAATCTTATTCATGAAGTGGATGATATGACACAATGTGTATGTTTTCAATTTAAAAATTTCATTTTTGTTTATAATAGGCTTCACAAATCTAAAAATTAGTAAACATGCTTGGATTGATTGAAAACTTTATAATAATGGTACATGATTAATTTTTTATGTATATGAATTTGTTTCACATAAATATGATGCACACTATGGTTCATAGACTCGAGGTGGGTTTTTCAATATTGAAGTGTCATTTTAGATTAAAATGTGTGTCAACAAACAATAATAAGAAAACAATCTTGGATAGTTTTCAAACAATTGAATTGATCTCCATAAATCATTTGTGACCATTAAGAATTGACCTCATTTAAACATAACAAATGATTTAACTGGTATTACTCAAAGTTCATGTTTTCAATATAAAAGTTCATTTTATTTTAAAACATGAATCACATATACAAAATCAAGAAAGGATATTGGATTGTTTTCAAATAGTAGAAAGATGATCTACAATTCATTTTGGACATATAGTATCGATTTTATATCAATGTGACACATGATGTGTCCAGTATGACTCCATGTATGCATTATTAATATAAAAGTATCATTTTAGTTAAAAATTTGAGTTAATTATAAAAATTGAGAAAAAATATAATATTGTTTTCATAGATTAGGAAAATGATCCAGAATTAATTTGTAACATGACATAATTGGATGATGTTCAGCTCAACACATGATTTGGTCATTAAGACTTGTGGTATGTTTTTTAATATAAAAATGTCATTTTAGATTAAAAAAATGTGTCACATTGACATAAAAAGGAAAAAACACATAATTTTTTCAAATATTTGAAAAATTATCCACAATTCATTTGTTATATATAGTAATCAGCCTCATGTAAATCCCCCACACAGTGTCGTTGGTATGACTCGATGTGTGTTATTTCAAAATAAACTAGTACCCATCCCATGATTGTTCTCAACATAAACATTTAATTACAAATTCACACACACACAATCATAATTTGGAGTTATTAAATCCCTTATACATATGATTTATAGTAATAAAAATATTCATAATAGTAAATAATAGTTTGTGTATAAACCAACAATGAATCACAAATAAATAGTTGGACATAGAAAGGGCCTTTTGGCCTATCTGTTAAAATTTTGTTTTTATCCGGTAATGATAATCATTTTTACAATCCAATGATGTCGAAACATCAATGATGAATTAATTGTTGTATTTTTCTCATATTGTAAATTATTCTTTATTAAATTCATGTTCTAAATGTTCCAATAAATAATATCTTATGTTAAATATCATAAATAGTTGACTGATTAAAAATAGAGCGTGCATAGGTGTAATTTCACTCAATTGAAAAAAAAATTGCAAAATGTGTACCAACATTATATGTAATAATTAAAAATTTCCAAATGAAATACCATTAGTATATAACAAAAAATCACAGGGGTTCTTATTTTCATTTTTGAGGAGGATTTATATTTTCAAAAGGAATCAATATGAAACAACTATTTTATAATTTTCCTACTTATTTTATGTTGATTCCTCCCATAACATGATTTAATTAAAAGTTGTATTAGTTCAAAGAATGTGTAATATTTGGGAATATGCATATAAATATATAAAATATTATGTGAATATAAGTTTACAACATTTTTAATATTCAACTCCATTATGCATACACATATATGCACATAAATATAAACAACTATGTGTACACATATGAATATAGATGTTATTAAACAATGTGAATGTATACATAATGTATGAATATATATGCATTCGTCAATGATTTTTTTAACACTATGAAAGTATGTTTATAGGTGTAGGTAAATTAAAACAATGTATGAAGTTTATATATATAGTTGTGTAATTTCAATGAATTTATTAATACTATATGCATACTATATATGTTTTATTAATATAGAATTTGAATTAGGGGAATTATAGACATTGTTAATACAATATGCATAATGTAATTGTGTCCAATATTATTCTTAAATAGCTATGGTATTATTTAATTCATATTTTATACAACATACTATAAGTGTATAGATTTGTGTACATTCAAACAATTAATGCACAAAATATAAACACAAGTGTATGTAATTTTATGAAAATGTATCCATACCATGAAAATTTGGAATAAAACAATTCCAATATAGTATTAAATTTTTGAATCTTTTAATTCAATACAATATGAATATGAAAGCTGCATGGGAAGTATATATAATTTTAATCAATGTTACAAATATTTAAGGGAATGTAATATTAAAAAGGCATCGATAATATTTTTGTAACCATTTTTTAAGGTGAAAGAATGTCAAATGATAATTCATTAATTGTGTATGTTATATAAATGTTATTAATTTTATATAGAACATAGAGGTGAACCATTGAATAAACTGACAACGATGATATATATATGAAGTCACATAACCTTTCTTTTTTTCTTAAAAAAACAGTCTATATGCAAATAATAGGGAATATTGAGAAAAAAATGATTTTATTATTTACATTATTTAAACATTTTACACTATATTAAAAAGTAATTTTAAAAATATAAGAACCACAATCAGCTAAATAGAAACATAAATAAAATTATGATGCATAATATTTTTTCACCTAATGAAAATGTGATGTGGAAAGAAAGTGAAAATACGTGAAAGTGGGATAGTCTTCCCTAGAACAAACTAAAATTTCACAACACAAAAAGTTCCAAATTTTTTATAGACCATTGTAGGATAGATAAATCAGATTTCACCAAATAGAAATGAATTTCATGCAACACGAAAAATTCAACAAGATGAGATTCATGAATCCAAACATAACCTGTAGAGTAGCCTTATAATATCAGACTCCATTAGCCACAAATCTATTTATTTAGATATTATAGGGGATGGTATTAGGATGAGAAAAAGGATATGAATCTTCCTAATGAAGGTAATATGACATATGATATTCAGAATATCCATTCTAATGTATGAATAACATCATATGTGCCTTCATTAAATTTTATATTCCTAAATAAATTAATCGATTTTGAATAGGAAAATAATATCTGTAAATAAAAAAGAACACATGTATAAATAAAACATCGAAATTGATAAAACAATGAATTTTTTTTATAGATTTAAGAATAATTTGTGGTAGGGAATCTCATATAGTGTAAGGTGAATTCGAAGTGATTATATATCCACAAAAAGGATTAAAAATTACATACACAAATACTCAATAGATGAAAAAAAATATACAAAACACATGATTTTATCCAGTGATAATTAATAAGAATAAAAAAACTGAACTCCAAAATGACATAAAATGACATCAATTTCTTTAAAAAATCATTTAATGGAATGTAGTAAAAATTCCCACAAACATGATGAAAATAATATAACATATAAGAAATACTGAATTATTGTGAGTAAAAAGATAGTATAGAAATTTAGATTGGAAATTTTAATAAAAATATAAATATATACAAATAATTCATTAATTTTATACAGTTTTCATATTCACTAAGTAACTTCACATAAATAATCATGACTCAATGGGTTATATAAAATAAATTTTCTAATCATAGTAAATTCAATGAAAAAAATCCAACCATATATAAAACATCAAAAATATATTAATTTGGATTGAATTTATAATAAATTTCTAGGTGGAGTTGACTGTAAAAAAATGGATTCTATGGGAACATGGATAGGAAAACAAAGAATATATAATTGTTTTTAAAATCCTAAATCCAATTCTTATTATTGTATTATATCAAGAAACTAAATGGTATTGTCTAAAAAATATGTAATAGGAAAAGTAAATTTGTAAAAATATTGGAAAACATGTTTTAAAAAAAATCAATCATCGAAATAGATGGAGCATCATTAATATGATATAATAATTAAAAAAATAAGGAGCTGATTTAAAACCTGAGATTTTTCCTTATAAGAATTTATTAAGGAAATGAAAAGGCCTGATCACTTGTATCACAACTGGTAATTGACAACTATTTGAAATCCAAGGATTGTCCTTATAATCATTTCCTAAGGAAATGAAAACATGAATTATCTAGTAAAAGAATATGGAATATGAAGATAATTAAGATGAATTATGGTAAGAGGTATAAAGAAATTATATGATAACCTCAATCAGAGAAGAAAATATTGAAAAATGTATATAAATAAAGTATTTATTGTAATGTTTGTTTTTGAACATTTTAGTAAAGGAACATATTCTGCAATTCATAATGTATAGTATAAAAATTGGAAATACCCATTTCATTTAGGAAAATAACTTTCCTTCAAAGGTTAGTTTCCTGTAATAATTGTAAGAGAATTACAACATAGGTTTGGGAATTTGGAAAGAAAAATATAAACAGAAGGAGAGAAGTTGAACCTTCCAAGACATGGATGAGCTGATTGTCAGATAAGAGGTGATGCCCCAATTTTAAGAACATCATAAACAAAATATGGTGAACATTATATAGTAAAACTAAATAAATATGTTTAAATACATACAATGAACAAATAATAGTAAATATTTTAAAAAAATATAGCCAATACTTTTGAGAGTCAATACTATAACAACAAAAATATTCTGAACATCAAGAAAGGATAAATTTGATCCACTAAACATCTCAAGGGTCAATGAAAAAAAAATTGAACAATAAAAAATTACATGTATTAAATATTAATTATATATATATAATTTAAAAAAACACAATTTATAATTTTATAAAATATACAAAAAGAACAATTTAGGATAAAAAATACATAGAAAATTTAAAGACACACTGCCCTAGATTTGTATATCATAGGGTTGTTTTTTTAATTCTTCTGAACTCAAGTAATTAAATTTTACCAGTTCAATACATTTAATTACTAATATTTCTCCCTAAAAAATGATAAATTCTAACTTCCCTATTCCATATATACCAAATCCAATTTTTATTTTAGTATATTTTTTAATTATAGTCTGTTTTCATTTAGCTCAATCAATACATTTCAAAATATATAATGAATTTAAATTAGTTTTTCCTCCATTTTTTAATGTTTAACAGATTTTTAAAATGTTTGCATCATTAAAAATTTAGTAAACAAAATTTAATTCATTTTTCTACATTTATAATTTCAAAATTAATATTATATTATATTATTGTTAATTATAGATCCAATTTTATGTCATTGTTATCCATATTATGGATTTATAATTGAATTCAAATTATTTTATTGATGCCTTTAAAAACTAAAATTGAAATTAATATGAACCGTATTAAAATGTAAACAAGTAATAAAATCAAAATAATTTTAATAATGATTGGAAGGAATAAAATTAAATGAAATACAATGATATAAAATACAAATAAAAAATTAATAAAGATATAATTAATAATAAAATAGAAAATATTAAAAGTCATATAACACATGGACAACATAGTCAAAAAAATAGAATTTAGTGATCAATAAAAATACTAGATAAATAAAACTCAATCGTAAAAAATATATAAAATTTAATAAATTTTTTCCAATAATGAAAATAGAAACGTAGTATAAAATTATTTTCTAGAAGCTCCCAAATGTAATAGGAAATGCGATGAATATTTTTAGTAAAATAAATCAAATAACTGTAAATAAATATAGTGAAGAGAGAAGAAATATTTTTTTTAACAAATACATAAAAAAATAAAATAAATTGACTCTAGAAAAAACAATATGGGTGATTTTTGAATATTTTCACTGAATTTTATATAAGAAAATAGTGATTCAATATTTTAACAATGAATATATAAAAATAATAGTGAATATTTATTGATATGGAAGAAATAAAAACACATAAGTGGCGAATTTCGGCATGTAATAATATAACGTGTTTCCAATTCATACAACATAAAATAGTAAAAATTGATTTTCTATGATGAGAATATTTATAAGGGGAAGTTATGGGCACTCTTATTATTGAAATCAGTCACAAAATTGGATAGATTGATCGTCACGACCCCTCAAAAAATGGTTCAAGCCTTATGTTGTTAGTGAATCGAGGAGGCTAACTTCATTAACTGTTAAATAAATGGTAAAAAAGGTAATTTGGATTATCCACTACAAATAATGAACCATTAGTTAAGTGCATATTAGATTTTGGGTGGTTTGAGAGAGCAAGGACATATATTAACACAATTTTATGAATAGAAAATGATGAATGGGGAGGTATGCATGGATATGGTTTTTATTTTACCTTGGTTGATAATTTGGATGAAGAACAAATAAGATTTTAAAAATTGAAGATCAATTAATGATACCTTTAAGAGAAAATGCATAACTGATGAAGGTTTAAATAGTAAGATAAAAATAAGGATGTTTTGATAGAGGACGATTGAGGATGAAAAGCTATGATGATGTACATATAATATAAGAGTTGAAAAATAAAATTCAATAATATGAAATTGAAGAGAGAACTGATTAAAAATATGAAAATTTGGATCAATAAAAAAAATTGGTATTAGAGACGATTTTAGGAAAGATACTGAACATTATGAGGCATAGGAAGAGGAAACTAATTAGAGAATGTTACAACCTATGATCAAACTGTATCCCTAGAATTTGAAAATATAGTAGCCTTCATATTTTTATCTATGAAAGAATGATGTATGCAATCATCAAAAGAAAAAGGAATTTGTAGTCAAATGTAGAAAAAGAAATGAAACAAAATTGATAGAATACATCTGGAATATATACGATTAAAAAACAATTTATATTTGAAATGGAATAATTATATGAATTATAATATGAACATGTGTGACAAATATGAGAATGTAGTGAAAAATACCATAAGATAAATAGAATTATGGTATATATTTTTTCACCACAATAAGATAA
The DNA here is from genome assembly GCA_963277665.1 of Viscum album. NCBI lineage: Eukaryota > Viridiplantae > Streptophyta > Magnoliopsida > Santalales > Viscaceae > Viscum > Viscum album. Next base: position 1,669,973,532 of record OY728160.1, read on the forward strand.
AACAATAGTAAAATATGCACATCATTAAAATAATGAAAAACATATAGGATTTTACCTCATATAGGTAACATTGATGAAATAAACACCTACCTTAATATTCTAGCCCACATTAGAGTACCGATATATATAATTTCAAGTGTGTAACAATGTAAGAAAATAAAATTTCAAAACATATATATAATGTACTAAACAACATGTAAGTGTCATAAATTATCAAAAATAAAATTTAACTACATAATTTTTGTATTCAAAAAATGTAACTCTAAATAAAAGTAAATTTAACGAATATAAAACCTCATATTTTTAATGGAATACCAAAATTAAATAAGTCAAAAACTGAAAAAATAGATATAAAGTGAAAATAAGTTATTATATATGTCTTCATATATACCTCTCTTGAAATTAATAAAAACTATACATAAAAACGAATTCCCAAAAATTACCCCTCGATGTAATTCCATGGAGGAGTATAGGAAATACCATAGAGGGGAAGAGCCTTGAATTTTAGGAAACCATATCTAATATAAAGAGATAAACAAAGAAATTGTTAACAAATAAAAAAATTTGGAGAATTCTTACTGTATTATATTTGATATCTATAAAAGCACTAATGAATATAGAGGTATGAAAAAACAATGTCTGGTGATGGTTATGAATTCTTTGAGATAGTCATTTTCATAAATTAGCAACCATAATAATCGTTGACTAGTATAAGGTTCATCCCATGAGGTGGGAGGTCTTATACGATTGGAGGAGTTATAATTGAGCTTTTGAAGGATAGAGGAACAGAAGCAGTGGTGATTAATGCCTCCTGATGATGTTTTCCTTTAATTAATATATGATGTGTTAATCTACAATCCATTGATTCTATTTGACATGTTAATAATCTAGACTCATCCTCCCTAGACAGAAAAAATAACGGGTAAGGATTATTGATGTGGTTGTCCTCCTCAGGAATTTCGGGTGGTTCCTTCATCCCACTCGCTAACTAATCGATGAATTGGGTTATTAGAAAGGGATCAAAAACAAATTTCACAACCTCTAATGATGCAATATCGTCTCAAGTAAATATTTGTAATAATTCATTCATTAATTGAATTATGTTATTAATTGGTATGAAACCCTAGAATTTTACTGATCTTATTTGTTTCTATGTTTCTATTTATGGATTTAAGGAGATTATCTGTGTCTCCATTGGCTAGGTTTTCATCCATATATTGTTCTATACTGTGATGATTAAAAATCATAGATGGAGTTTTAGTTCAATTAATCGTAGACCATGAACACTTCAAATTCATGATTGTATATGGGACTTTAATCAGCATGACTTCAAGGGTACCTACACACAGGTATGGATGAAAATCCATGGCCTTAATTAAGAGTTATGGAATGAAGTGAATTTATTTTTCATATCATATACAATTAGAATCCCGATTAGATAGACTATGCCTCATAATCAGTTGAATATGGTCATTATGTGTGTGTCTTGGTGGAAATTTAATTAAGCTCTACAAAAATTGAGAAGGTAGTTCTAAACACATTGCAAGAGGAAATATTCCCTAAAAAACAGTATGATAACCCCCTTCCCCCTTGTGTGCATTTTCAAATTGTAGGAAACTCAAAAAATACATATAGAATAGAATTAGATTAATCTATGTGTTAGATCATGGGTCACAATTTGAACCATTTTTTTGGATGGTTAGCTAAATGTTCCATCTTGTTAACAATGTGGATGACTCCAAAACATATTAAACACTAGTTGTTTAGGGTGAGGTCACCAATGTGAACGATTCCGAGGATGCTACCAAGTCAGATACTAATGACCCCTCCCTAAATAATGGTCACATTTTTTAGAAACCCACTACACCAATCTCCCATATTACTAGGACTGACAATCCTAAATTAAATTTGGTTACCCTTTATAATTATAAACAATCAAATGATATTGAAACATTTAATGAATTTTTTAGTGGAGATTCATTTAAGGATATCCTCTCTAGGGATATTAATGATGAATAGGAAGATGAATATGAATATAGTTATGAGATTAAAGATCATTCTACTCTAATATAGGTTGAAAAATTTTTTTACCAAGAATTGCTCATGGTAAATGAAAAAAGTAAATAGGGTAAAGTGATAAGAGATGTGGAAATAAAAAAGCAGGGTAAGTCCAAAGGGGATATTCAAAATTCCAACATGGATGAACCTCTTTTACTGAAGGTTCATTAGAGGGTCACCCATTAACACTCATTAAAGAACAGGAGTTGCTGCATTGGATCTATAAACAAGGTTCATCTCCCAGAATCTAAAGATTATGCAACACCTCACATATAGGATGCTTCATCCAAAAAATCTCTAGGCTATGAGAGGGAGGCTTATCCTGCCCATCAGAAGGACCTTTGTACTTCTCCCTTAAAAATACTATATTATATCTTATCCCCTCCCATATGATTGGAAGTAACTAAGACATATGAGCATCCTAAAAATGAAATGGAGACACCGGTACATCCAACTCAAAATTTTGAAGGCCGCATGGGGGTTTTTATATCTCAATAATCATTTTTCAATAGAATCACACAATAATATTGTTAGTGTTGAAATGGAAACACATAATCTTCAAACTTTTCATGTTCCTGCTCCCCCAAAATATCTACTGGTGGTTAGGTCAAAGGAATAAAAGATTACATTTAGAATCACCTCTACACAAACATTAATGTGTAATGTAAATAGAAATGTCAGTATGCATAATTCTTTTGACATCATTTCTTTGATGGGAAGTGATCAAGATGGTAAAAATAGTGATGACATGGAGGGAGTTGAAATTAAAGAGCCTTATATTTCTACTAAAAAACTGATAACGAAGATGGTACATGGATGAAGGTCAAGACTTGGAGGAGGAAAAAGAATCCTCATGATAGGGGTGGAATACTTTCTCTTCATTTTATGAGTACTCACTAAAAAATGTGGTGATGAATTTTCATTCCTTTTTTATGGTTGTATTTTGTTTACCCATCTTTTCACCTTTTCCATATTAAATAAATAGGCCTTTTCGCCTCACCCTTAATAGTAAAATTCATCTATTGAATACTATTAGTCTTTGAGGCCAGCTAGAGAGGCCAGGGATCATTTGATTAGAAATGGGTGATGGTTGATGAAAATTGGGTGTCACACAAATGAGGAGTAAGCACAGAGATATTGATTGAGGGAGATGAGAATATAGGAGGTGTACAATGTAGTGTCACAATGATATCAGGGGAGGGGAGATAATAAGAGGATTCATGCATTTAGAGAGATATGTGGATGAGAAATAATAGGAGGATTCATTGGTTTAAGGATAGGAGGGGAGGAAATCTGGTAAATCATCGATATCTGTAGACACAGATAGGTGGAAACTATAGTAGAGATATTGTGGTGGAGGCACATAACATGGATATAATTTCCTTTATTATAGATAATAAATCTTTTATTTTTGTTTAAAACCCATATATAATTTTTATAACTAATCAAAAGAACCCAGGTAAAATAATCTATATTTCATTCATCACATGTATGAATTTACAACACATCAATATAGATCATGATTAACTAATAATATACTTAATGTAAACATCAATTAATAATATAATTTATCATATGTATATTATTGAAATTAAAACTATCATTTTCTTATTTTTTTATTTACTATTACTAAAATAAACATTAGTTTTATCATAGCTACAAGATATTGAATGAATGATTATATTTAGAGAAATCCTTCTATAAAAATTATGATTTTCTCTATTGGGTGTAATTATTTGGATTAATTTTAAATATAAAATAAATATTAATATTTATTATGGATAATTTTAATTTAAATGAACATAAAATGTTATATTTTGAGGTCAAAATGATATCAATTATATTTTAATTTCAATATGTTTGATTTCTGACTGTGTTTACTTTTATAGGGCTATTACTGCTTGGTGGTAGTTGCATGACGTATATCAGCACTAGAAAAATTTTGGGATGGAACCAGATTAGTTCTAGAATCATTATTCAATTGTTATTATATAATTGTGAGAATAAAAAATATAAAATAAGTGAAAAACTAAATAGAAAAAATGTTGATATGAACATTTAACATTGAAAAAACCCACCAATATGATGTATTAAACAAATTGATAAACTCTATGAACAAAAAATTAATTCGGAGAGTAAATAAATAAAATTAAAGACCAATATTTGAATTTAAAATAAATCATAGGAAGTATATCTAAAAATATACACCTTGATACGACTCATTCATATGTCAGATAATTGCCTTGTGAGAATATGACACCCTTCTGAGATCAAAATTGAATAGATGACATTGTTGCAACACCTCATTGTACAACCTATATTTTCATTTATCACTACTTCTCAATCCCTAAAAACAATTCTTTCTATGCTTCCAAACACATATATTAATGTCCCTTTCAACACTCTCATCATGTATATCTACGCACCATTTCTTCAAAAAATAATGTTCATTTATAGTCCCTTATGTGTTTCTCAACCCCTTAAGAAATGATTTAAAAGATATATATCTCGTATCTAAAATCACTCCAGTATCTCATGAATGTCGATGGTAGCATTTGAATTCTAAAAACCCATATCTTTAAAATTCACAAGAATATTGTTGGAATCCAACAAATAATCACTAATGATGGTTCCATTTACTAAAACTACTATAAAATGTTGAAAAATGATAACTTTGCCATCATTTTTCCTATCATTGATCATGGCTTCACACTTTTAACATCACTTATATTGTTATCATCTTTCTATGATGAAAAATCCCGTTTCTTTTGCTATTAAAAGACTCATCTTTAGTTGTGTGCACATTAATCTTCAATATTTAATATTGATCATTTATAAATAGTATAAATCGCCACTAGAGTCCAAAAAACCATGATTTATATATAACCCCACCACGATCTATGTCTATAGTAGATTTGAATGATTTTTTTTCCAATTTACATCATGTAATTTAATGGGAATGAATTGAAAAAACACCATTTCTATTGATAATTGTTTATCTTCTCATTTTATGAAGACTATTTAATGTTTATTACTGTATTTATAAGTCAATAGATATTAATCCATGTGGTCTTTGTTGTATTGAAGACTCTAAAAATGTAAATTATTTCAAAATATAATGAAATTATAGAATACCCTTTCATGAGAGAATTTTAAATTCATTGATAAAAAATTAACCATTAATAAGTGGAAGATACTGACTTTATTGATAGTTAACAAGATCTTTTTCAGTCGACACATATCATTTAACTCTTAGTTCATAGAACATTTTGTGTTACAAGGAGTGTTATTCTAGAAATCAAACATATTTTCATTCACAAATAATTTTGGAAGCTTAGTTGAATTAATTTTATGACTATGTGTTTGTATGATTATTTGAAATTAAAAAATAACAAATTGAAATTTATTTTCTTTTTTTATAATAAGAATCCAACATGAGATGAACAATTTTTTTATTCTTTTTAACCAATGAGTATAATATTTTTTAAATGTGAAATTTTCTATCATAAGTTGATTGTGTTTTTTTAATATCTATGAAACCCTCAAGAAGGATGATTATCATGTAGGGGATTGAATTTCCCACCCAATATATTGGTAGTTTCACTTTTTAAGTGTGTTCCCATTCTTCAATTTCACACTAGTTCACATCTATTATAGCCGAGTATCTAGTTCTTCTCTTCACTATCAGACTGGTTTGTAGGGAGATGGAGGCCTAGTTGTGGCCTGGTTATTTGATGTGCTATATTTTTGGTCTCTATGAGGAGGTAGAAACAGTATCTTTCTGTCTAAATGTATAGGGGATGTGATGCAAGGTGGTTTCAGGTGTGTCTGTGGTGGTGAAATTCAAATAGAATGGGTTGTGGAACACCTTTGGTGGGGAATATGGGTATGTCCTTGTGTGCTGCAGGTAGGGAGGTTGGTGCATGAGTGGCGTTGAGTAGGTTTAAAGGGAGGTGGTATCTAGTGTAAAGGTGGTTATGTCCAAAGCTGATGTTTCTATGGGAATTCCAATATGTTTTTTGTGGGGAAAGAGGAATCTCCCTTGGACAATGAAGGCCTAATTTAGGTATACCTGTCCAAAAATCAACAAGACTGATAACTGATCCGTTAGAAAATGGATTTTTTTTGGTTATGATATTTGAGTATTTTGACTCTAAATTTTTTGGATCTAATTTGATTCAATAAGTGATACCCATGTCTTGCATAGACTAGTCTGTTGTGTGCTCACGAGTCCTATTTGATCTATAATTAAAAGAAGAATTCCAAAATGTTATGTTTGAAAAATAAATTAATGTAATTTATTTTTATAAATTAACATGATTTTGGGAAAAAATAGTTCAGGTTTAATAAAAATATACATAAATTATTAACATTTTCATCTAAAGATAGGTTTTGAAACTGTCAGTAAAATATGTCACATAATGGATCACACATTTATTTATTTGGAGCATGAATCCATATTAATAAATATGAATGATTTATGAAAAACATAGTCTAAAAATTATAATAACAGTTGTACAAGACTACCCTTTTGTTTCTAATACAACGCTTTACTAATATTTTTATATATATATTTTAATTTTATTATTACAATTATTTATATATTTATATATTATGTAATTTTTATAGAATTTTAAAATATAAAATAATGTGTATATTTTTATTTAAAAATAGTTTATATGATAACACAATTTTTTTTATAAATTTTATAATTTTGGATAACATCATTCAATTTGAAAAATGGAATGCCCATTATTTGTTTTTAAATATACATGTATATATGTATATAAGTATATATATTTATATATATTACAATGAGTTTTTTAATGTTACTTAGAAAAGGTTATTAAGTATGGTAAATAAAATTTCTTTGTAAAATTTTACTGTAATTAATGAGTATATATTTACACTAATAACAGTAAAATTCATGTGTATAGAAAATATAATTTTTGGAATCCATTTGACTTTTAAAATGATAATATTGACAACATTTTTCCTATTGAAATTTTCATTGTGAGTTTTCAATGTATATTTCTAATAAAATTTAATATTTAATATTTTTTATTAATATATTTTTATTTTATATTGAGGTAGACAATTTATAACACCACAATATTTTATTGTAAGTATCATATTAAATAAATTCATGTTATTTTATAGTCTACATCGCACAAACGAACTATGTTATACTATAAAATATTTACATAACCTTTTGAATAATAATGTAACAATTAAAATAATAACCTCACTTATGAAATTATAAATAAATTTAATGTATCTCATCAATGAAAATATTATATATTTAAATCATATAATAATTAAATATTTATTTGAAAATTGAAAAATTCATTATTTGTAGTTTTATTAAATGTAACTATTTAAATTACAATTTTATAGTTTATATAGAAATTTAAAATAAAATTTATTTTCATAAAATAGATTCTTGAATTAATATTTCATTTCCTTATGATTATAAGATAATATGAGACCGTAATTAATTTTTCAATTTGTCTTGAAATTTGTTATAATATTAAAATTAACATTTTTTCAATAACTTGTTATTTAAATTAAAAATAAAATTTCTAATAATTGATAAAATATTTTTATAAAATGATGTTTCATTTTAAAATATACACATAAAAAACTAGTTAGGTTGGTTTTATATTTTTATAAAATATTGAAATTTTCGGTGAATAGAGAAATACAATAATTTACAATATTAGCTAAATACATATATTATGGATTATTTCCTTATGGATAGATGTTGTATGTTTAATAATATCTATGAAACATGCACCGATTACTAATATAGGTCACAATAATCATTACTTTTTATATTCATAGACCAAATAATAAACAAAAAAATAAAATAACAAAAAAACTCTTTCCTCTAGTATAAATACCACCCCTTCTCCTCACACCTTCTAAGACATAGATATTACTTATTTTATAACCAATTATACACCCAATTCGCTTATGAATGTCATGTTCTTTTGAGTCACACCAAAATTCCAATCCCATGTTTTTTATGGAGGTTCTCAAGGAGATGTTATAAAAGAGGAATCCTCATTCGTTCTCTTTTAAATCCTTTTAATTTCTTTTCTTATAATCCCCTTAACTCCTCTACCCAAACATGAATGATAACTCAGGTATTTTATATATAATATTATTTTATTTTTTTAATGTAATATTCATCATATAACCCCTTCTCCTATTATTTTTATTCTAAAAATGTAAACATCATCTGTGATGGGTCTATTTAATGTCATCATGGACGATTCATCTTCATTTTTATTACTTCATATGAGGTATGTTATAAAACAATTATTATGGTAAAATATGATTTTAATATAAATATTATAGATTATTTAATCTTCTTGAATGAATATGTGAACATGATATTAAATAAAATGATATAATTTCATGGTGGTCGTAAAAACTACCAAAATAAATTATTTCATATTCATTGACATTTCATCTAATGAACTGTTCTCATTCTGAAATCCCAAATGTTATATAAAATAATTTATATTTTGTAACAATATTAATATATATATTTTTAATTTTATATCACTACTTCCATTTTACAAGAACTTTTATATTTGTATAAAATGGAACCAATAATTAAAAAGCATGAACAGAAACACTCCCAGATTGATGAAATTGAATCTTATAACTCATCAAAAAATTCATAAATTAACATAATATATTTATAATAAATCACATAAAGGTTTATAATTTTATGAATTATATAATTATTGAATCTAATTTGATTATCATGGACATTATGCACTAGTGCATAATTCTTTTTGACATAAGTTAAGGGGTTTTGCATCTTACATTTATTTTTTTGAGATATTCATTATTCTATACATATTAATTATGTGCGGTGCATTTTTAATGATCATTTTTATTTATGATCACAATTCATTGATGAATTCATTACATATCCAGATTTCCTGCATCATGTATATTATTATTATCTTACCCATATACCATTTTACTTATTGTTTTTATTTTTAAGGTTGTTTTAACTGGAGAAATATTAATGAATATATATCCTTTAATCAATATAGGAATTTCGATAAGGAATAATGTTCAATAATTAACGATATGTAAAAATAATTATTTGTAATTGAATTGACTGGTGGGTCTTGTCCTTATAAATCCCATCGATGTGTTCATGAATCTATGGAGGCAAAAATGTTGTGATAATTTATTGATATCTGTTTCATGAAAAATAATACAGGTTTATACCCACAGACATAAACCATACAATGAGAGGTATTGATAGTAGTGGTTTAGGTTCTAGATATATGTCATCCAAAAATTAAGCATCTAAGTTATTCAGTATTATGTTTTTACATTCCATTATTTTTTCACTATGAAAAAATTAATGGATTCATTTCCATTCTCAGTTTATTGATGGAATGTGTTTTTTAGTTTTTTAGCTTTCTATAATGATCAAGAATTTTAAAATTTTCATCATTTATTATCAATTCTCTTAACCCTTAATAAGAATCACTACTTACCCTTTCTTCATTTCCCATGTCATGAAGATGAAATCATTGAATAAGTATCCATGATGTAGTTTATTATCCTTTGTATGGTTCTATGTTTAATAAATAATGTAATAAGAGAACCATGTATGTGTCTAGTTCATAAATAATAATAAATCAATCAATCCATAGTGATGTGATCTCTTGTATCTATTCAATTATAATAAAATAACCAATGAATCTAGGCTACTGGGGTACGGATTGTTATAGTTGGTATTAGAGTAGGATTAGTAGAAACCTTAGGAACTAGATGTTATATAAATTTGGGAATTATAATAATTACTTGTAGTGAATTTTTTTCATAATACTAATGTTGATTATGAGATAATTGATGTGTTCTATTAATTAGTAATGATTCCTATTTGAAAAAAGGGATTCAATACCCATGGAAAATGTAGGGATTTTCCATCTGATAAAGACAACATAGTTAGTATTAGAGAAGATAAGATCTTGAAATTATTAACATAACCTACCAGTGTTATGATGCATAAAAATACTATACCTATAATGGATCATTTCATGTATAATAATCTCCCATCTATTAGTGGGAGTACTAATCCTATAGTATATGAAAAATGGATCAAGCCCCTTGAAAATATATTTTTGGAATTAGGATGTGATGAAGGGGAAAATATATTTCTAGTGGTATATTTCCTTAATGGAAATGTATATCGATTATTGTTATTTGTCCATAATTCTAAGGAGGAATATGAAATACATGAAATTTTATGGAGAAATTTTAATGAAACATTCATTGAAAATTATTTCCCTTGAGAAAAATTAAATAAAATGAAGATAAATTTATTTAGATTGAATAAAAAATAAAAATATTCTGTTATGGAGTATGAGGATACCTTCCCAAGACTATCCAGGTATTATATAGATTACATACTTGATATTTGAAGCAATATTGATCAGTTCATTGATGGTCTTATGAAATGTCATCGAAGGGCACTAGATTCTCAAATATATTCATCATATAATGAAATTGTATTATGTTACATAAAAAATAAAAGGAATTTTATATATTTTTTTAAGGTAAATCAAGAGAAGAATATTTATTCAAATGAACATGTAATATTGAAAGAATCATATAGGAATATAGAAACATAAAATTACCCATTATGTGAAAATTGTGGAATGAATCTTCTTGGTAAAATATATAAAGGAATTATAGTTTTTTATGAGAATGGAGAAAAATGTCATTAATCTAATGATTGAAAGGGTATTAAATGAATTGATGATGTTCAGTAATTCAACTGTAAAGGAATAAGGCATTACACAAACCAATTTCCCATGTTCTATGTTAATATACCACAAAAGAATGCAATGGGAAATGAGAAATCATATGTGATCACTATAGCTGAAGTAGGATTACCCAATGATGTGGTGGCTGGTACATTGATTCTATCTTCAAACTTATAAATTATTTATTTTTATTTTTATTTATCACAAAAATTTATATCTACCCAATTTTTTAAGAAAATAAGATAATTCCCTTTTGATTTAATAAGGGAGGTATTTGTCAGAACATCTAAGGGAAGCCTCATTTCAACAAAAATGTGTCAATTAGTCCCCATTATGGAATATAATAGTTATTTTTTTGATAAAGTAATCATCATACCTCTTTTTGACATTGATATATTCCTCATAATAGTCATTATTTTAATATATGTTCATAATATTTATTAAAAGTATATTGAAAATTACAATTTGTGAGGAAGGGGTAGAATCCAATATCATTAGATCAGAAACTTAGTCATCTATTTCTTATCTATATCCACTATATTAAATAAATTGATTTATTTACTAATGAATTACATGGACACCCCTAAGAGTGTGAAGTTGATTTTATAATTTATTAAATCAATGATACCAAACCAATATCAAAAAATATTTATAGAATGAAAACTATGAAATTAGTTGAACGGAGGAAAAAAAATAAGTGGATTTTAGTAATATGGGATTTATCCACACTACTGTTTCTCTATTGCGAGCCCAAGATATCTTGGTTTAGAATAAATATAGATCCATTATGATATGTATTTACTATAGATAAATCAATGAAATTAAAATAATGAAAAAGTATCATCTGCCATACATTGATGATTTATCTTATCAAATTCATGGATTTCAATCTCTTTTATGATTGACCTTCATTTTGTGTTTCATGAATTGTACATAATGGGTGAAGATATTTGAATGATATATTTTCATATGGGTGATGTAAATAATGTGTGTATATTAATTCCATTTGGATTAACTAATGCACCATCTATTTTTTATGGATCTAACAAATATAATATTCAGGTAATATCTTGATGGTTTTGTTGTTGTTTTCATTTATTATATTATGGTATATTATAAAACCTATGAAGACTAGGATAATCACTTTTGAACCATTCATGACACTGTTAGAAGGAAATATTTATATGGAAAATTTATAAATCTTGAATTCTGGCTTTATGAAATTTTGTATCTTGGACATATTGTATCAATGGATGGAATCTATTTTCATCCTAAAAATACAAGGGCAATCCAAGAATTGGCTACACCCACAAATATAACTAATTTACATTGTTTCATTGGTTTATATGTTTAATACTAGTGTTTCATTCATAATTTTTCCCACTTGGGTAAACCATTAACTAGGATCATGCCTAAATGGGTAATGTTCGTTTGGATAAAATAATGTGCTGAATTTTTAGAAAAATTGAATAGAATAGTATTAAATGATCTTATTTTGTCTTTAACATCAGGAAATGATGGATTTGTTTTATACAATTCTGCATCAATGAATAGAATGATTTGTTTCCCATATAATTAATTAAAACATTATTGCTTCTCCATCAAGGAAGTCGAATAATCCGGAATAAAATTCTCCAACTCATGATCATGAGTTAGAATAAATCATATTTGATCTAAAGATATAGTGTCACTTTCTATATGGTGAAATATTTGATATATATATGGATCATAAGAGTTTTAAAATTAAATTTACATAGAATGAACTTATCATAAGGAAAATACGATGGCTCGAGTCACTCAATGATTATGATTTCTCAATACAATACCAACTAGGAAATGAAAATTACCTACTAAAATCATTAATAAGGAAAGATCATGGAATACTGACCAAATTGAGGATTGAGAATGATCCTATAATCAGTGATTTATTAAATATGGATACATGAATTTTTATTTAATTAGATGCATTACCCCATTTAAAAATTATAGTTAAACCATCATTAATGGATATGATAAAAAGAACTCAATCTTATGTTAAGAATTATCAAAATAATATTGAATCTATTAAGTATGAATAATTGGTAAACTATATTTGTGAGGATATAATTTTGAAATTTGAAATGAGGTTATATGTTCCATAAATACTAGAGCTGAAAAGGGAAATCATAGATGATGTTTAAAGATAAAAATTATCTATACACCCTAGTAGTGAAATGACATATAATGATCAGAAGAAATATTTTTTATGGGATAATATGAAGTGTTAAATATCTGACTATGTGTTAGGATGCGTAGTTTTTTAAAAAGTGATGTCTTATAGACATCATCACAGAATATTAATGCAACCTCTTGTTATTACTATGTGTTTGTGGGATGAAATTTCTATTTAATTTTTCACTGGATTCCCAAATACCCCTAGAATGGATGATATGATATGGTTTATTATTGAGATCCTTACAAAATCGATACATTTTCTTTCTATATGATAAGTTTTACCTACTGATTTCCTAGTATGAATCCTATTTAATGAATTTGTAAGACTTCGTGGCAAACCTCTATCCATTTTTGATGATCGATATCCACATATTGCATCAAAATTATGAATGATACATCAGATGTATTTGGATTCAAATATTGATTTGAGTACTTCTTATCACCCTCACTCTGATGGACAATCTGAAAGGAAGATTCATACAATGGATGACATGTTTCAATCATGTTCACATGACTTTCATGGTATGTGGGATATGTATTTGACATTGGTATAGATTTTTTATAATAGTATTTTCCATTCTATTATTCAAATAGTGTCATATGATGCATTACATGGATAATGATGTCGTATTCCAACTTGTTACGATGGTTTTGGTAAGTGGAAACTTATAGGACCAGAACATATTGATGTGACAACGATTATGGTAATGACTATTAAAAATCATATTAAAGTAGCTCAAAGTAGGAAAATTAGTTATACTGACAACCAAAGAAATGGCAAGGAATTTCATGTTGGAGGTCATGTCATTTTGAAAGAATATCCATGGAAGTTTGTCATAAGGTTTGGTATGAAATGGAAACTATTCCCCAGGTACATCAGACCATTTCAAATTCTAAAAATAATTGAAGCTATAACTTACCTTGTATCAATGCTATTAAGCCTCTCCAAAGTTCATGATGCATTACACATATCATTTTTAAGGAAGTACATGACATAACCAAAGTATTTTCTAACCTTTAATTAATTAAAAATCAAACTATATTTGTCTTACTATGAATATCATATCAATATTCATGACACTAGAGTGAAAGTATTCATCTTTTAGATGACTCAACTGGTAAATGTTCATTGATGAAATTATAAAATGGAAGAATAATTATAGTAACTCAATGATGTTATTAATAAAAACCACCCTCACATGTTTAGAATGTAAAATTGATGAAACATTTTGTGGATTAAATTTTTTAATGTGGTGAGAATATAACATCCCAAGATTTTATGGTATGTATCTTCTTAAGTAAATTTAATTTATTCTATATATTACAGTGCATAAGAAAATCATGATATTATATTAAATATTAACATGACTATTGCAATTTTATTGTATCCATTAGATTAATAAATTAAACTATGAAATAATAATAAAATAAGTTATCTCATAAATAGAAATATGAAATATTTCTATTACATAATATATTATTAAATGTATTAAAAAGGATAAATTAAATGATCGTTTTGTTTTTAAACATAAATGATTACTTACAATTATATAATTAATATAATGATTTAAATGTTAATTTATTTTAATAAAATAGACTCATTATTTAATATTATTTTGTCTTATGATTATAAGATAATTTTATGGGAGCATAATTAATTTTTCAAAGTGTCGTAAGGTCATTTATAATATTAATGTAGTTTTTTTATAAAATAAATAATTATTTTAATTTAAAATAAATATATCATATTTAGAAAATTATTTTCATAAAATGGAGTCCATTTTTTATATATAAATGAAAAAATGGTTAGGTTGTTTTTTTGATTTTTATAAAATAATTGAATTTTTGGAGGATAGTGACATACAACTATTTATGTTAATAGCTAAATAAATGAATTATTGAGTCATTGATGATCTATTGATCATATAATAAAAATAAGATCAATATCACATTCATTATTTACTATAAATGGTCACAAGAAGCATTACTCTTGATATTATTGAACAAAATAATAACTAAATTAATAAAATAAAAAAACACCCCTCTCTTCCACTATAAATTCCACCCCTCAACACCGCTTCTCTTCACACCTTTTAAGTTCATGAGAATTTTAATATTATTACCAATTAATCTCCATAATCTCATCCTCACATCTTGGTCTTGATGGTCTCATCAAAAGACCAATCCCATGTTCCTTAAGGAGGTTCTCAATGAGACATTATGCAAGGGGTGAAATCCTATTTCATTTTGTTTTATTTTCATTAAATTTAATTGCTTATCATATCCATACCTCCTCTATAAAAACATTCTTCAAAACTCTAGTATCATATATATAATATAATATTTTTATGTCAATGTAATATCCATCATCAAACACTTTCTTTTCTCTCTTTTATTCTAAAAATGAAAACATCGTATGTGATGTATCGATTTACTGCCATCATGGACGATGCATTTTTAATTTACATTACCACCATCAAGGATGGTAATAAAACTTTTATTATGGTTAAATATTATTTAGTTATACTTATTATTAGTTATATCATTTTTTGGAACCAACTAATAAACATTAAATTAAATAAAATGATATATCTTTATGATGGTCGTAAAAAAGCCAATATATATTAATTTATTTTCATTAATGTTTTTTCTAATGAATAGTTCTCATAAAACATAACCAAATGATATATAAGATATTTTAATACTATATAATTTCACTAATAACATGTGATTTCTATTTTTGAGAACTATTCTTATTTTAGTTCAACTTCAATACTTATATATAAGTGAACTAGTCATGAAAAACCAAGAAAACAAACAATCCTTTAAAGAAAATATTGAATCTTATAACTCATAAAAATGGTTATTCATGAATGTAATAAAATTATATTAAATTTAAAACATGTATAAAAGATTATTAACAATGTTATTAATGAATTTATTTTTATTATTTTGGATATTTATTTCATGTTTATAATGATTTTAGACATTGGGTAAGGGGTTTCTCATCTGTCTTTTTATATTTGTGAGATATTCCTTATTCACCACCTATTCCATGTGTCTTGTTTATGTATAATGCCACATTTTTATCATAATTAATTCAATAATTCATTATTATCCATGATTATTGTATCATGGATATGATTATTACCTTAGCCATATACCATTTTATGTAAGGTGTTTATTTTGAATGTTGTATTAACTAGGAAAATATTAATGAATTTCTATCCTATGCTCAATAATATTATTTGGATAAGGAATATTTCTATTCAATTAAATATATGATTGAATAATTTCATGCAAATGCAGTGAAATGTGGTTCATGACATTTTATATCCCCTCGATGCATCGACGAGTGTCATGATACAAAACAGTTGATGATAAACCCTCCATGATGGTTTCTAGGAATAATCGGACGGGTTTATACCCATAGACTTAAACCATCTTGTGAGAGTATTTTATGATAGTGTTTCATGTTTCATATTTATGATTTGAAATAAATAAGCATTTTATTCAGTCAGTATTCAGTTAATACTTTCCATGAGATTTTTGATTTGAAAAAAACAGTGGATGCAATTTCATTAACAGTTTATTGATGGAATGTGTTTTTTATTTATTTACATTTCCATAGTAATTATTCCTTATTTACTATGCTTCAATTATTTTTTATTCATGTAACCCTTACCATGAATTTTAGCTCACACTTAATTTGTTTCATCCCCATGTCATGAACTTGAAATCATTGAATAAGTGTTAAGGATGTAATATATATTCTGTTGTAATTTTCTATGTATAATTACCTTTGTAATAAAATAACCATGAATTTATCAGTTCTTAAAGATTACTAAACTGATCGATCCTTGGTTAGGTGATCTATTGTATCTATGACATTATAATAAAATAACCACCAACTATGCGCTACTGGGGTAAGTGTTGTATTTTGTTTCTAATGGTGGTTTATATTAAATGTTTTTAATGGAAATTTGAAATTTAAATTTCCATTGAAAATTGAGATTTTAGATTTTTTTATTAATGTATATAATTTAATGTGAATGTTAACTGTGAATTTCGTTTGGATAATTGCATGATCGATATCCAAAAAATAATTTCATTAGAAAACTCAATAGGAAATTAATGGTTTAAATATTTATTGCAATGTTACGTTATTTATGTGTTAATATATTTAGACTTAAAATCAGAATATGCATTTATTTTATAATTTTTTTGATAATTTTTTTTGATTAAAATAAAAAATCAAATTAAATATTCATTGGAAATGTAAATCAAAATTAGAACTAAACTTTTCCTGTGGAAATATTTACTGTGAGTTTTTCATTCAAATTTTAGATGGAAATTTCGAGTTAAAATATATATTTTTATTATATATGTATTAATATATTTTAATTTTAGTTTTAGTTGTTGAAAATTTAAAATTTTTATTTATTTTTTACTATATCTACATTGGGATTTTAAGTGAAAAAATGAAAAGTAATTTTATAGTGAAGATCTACAATGAATCTTTCCAGTGGTAGTCTGCACTGAAAATTTCAGAGTCAATTTTACAATTCAAATTTTTAATGAAAAATTAAATTATTTATTTATGTGTTAATATATTTAATAAAAAATTTAAACATTTACTTATTTTTAAAGTTTTTCAATAATTTTTTTAATTTAATTAAAATAAAAATCAAGTTGAATTATTCAATCAAGAATTATGTATGTACTAAAATTATATTATTGTTTTAGGTTTGTAGTAAAAAAAATTTAGTGAAAATTTTCTATGAATTTTTTGGATGAAAATTTTAATTTTTTATTTATGAACTAATATATTTCCATTCTAATTTTACGAGAATTTTTTTTATTAAATTTACTGTACAAATTTGCACATGAAATTTCGAGAAGAAATTTACATAAGAAACTTCTATTTGAAATTTTCATTAGCAATTTTCCTATGTACATATAATAAATAATATATTTTATATGTATTTGTAATAAATATATTTTATATATTATATAAATTTATATATTAAATAATATATATTATTATATGTATTTTTAATAAATAATATATATACAAGTTGAAACATTAGTGAGTGGCTCATGGGTATTTTTATCCATAAATTGTTTTTGATTATTATATTAAATTGTAATCAGAAACGATATTAATCCAATTAAATATCAAGGATTTAATTTTCTAATGGTTTTTGTCATTGTTTTCGATATTGATAATTGAGAACAAAATATTTGTACCCAATCTCAAATATTTCAATTTTACCACTCCACCTTACCATGGTTCACCAAGAAAAAAAGATTTTAACCATTTATTTTCCTTGAGCGCATGGGATTGCCCGTTAGTTAATGGGTACCTCCTGGAATGTCTTTTGTTTTTATTTTATAATATTGAATTCATTATAGAGGGGGTCAAATTGATGAATAAATTATGTAGCCCAGATGATCACCCATTGGGCTGCCCACCCCACCCCTTTAAAACCTCTAGTTGTATAGTCATCTGAGGAGGTGTGGTGCTGTTTGTAGATGAGGAGACACATGTGTGTTGTTTTATGTAATCGGATCCTCACCTGCTAGTGTGGAGGTGTATAGTTGCTATTGGTGTTAACCCAATATGGAGGAGGGATATGCAATGTAAATTTTTTTTCAAGCGGAGAAAGAGATGTGATCCTGTATCATTTAAATTGTAAACTAAAAAATCATGTAATCCAATTTATAAGTCAAAAAATTTATACTATTAATAAATTTTACATTAAAATAATACTAATATTAATAATGTATATATATATATTATATTTACAAAAATAAAATATATTAAAAATGATAAATATAAAAGTACATAAAATTAGATATAAAAATTCAAAATATGAAATAAAATCTGAAGACATATAAAACATTAATCCATACACATAATAATATTACTACAATAAAATATTAATCTAATTTAATAATAATAATAACAATAATACTAAAATTAATACTTATTTTATTAATACAAAAAATATTTAAAAAAAGAAATACAATAAAAATCTACTATTAGAAATTAAAATAATCACTAAAAAGATTAATAATCAAAAAATAAAACAACTATTAATTAAACTAATAAAATTGAAAGTTACATATTAAATGTGAATAATGAATGAAATCAATATATAATAATAATAATAAATAACTATATAGTTAAAGAGACACAATTATACATAGACATATATAATTAAATATATGATTACATGTCAAATTAAATTTATAATTATATAAAATAAAATAACTTATTTAATTAAAATAAACTAATATAATACTAGATTACTATATTGAAATATAAATAACTAAAAAATATATAAATTATAAAAACACTACAAAACTATGAAATACACAAAAAATAGTAAAATGGATAAACTATTTAATTTAAATTATATTAAAAATTTATAAAAATGTTGTGATAAATATGGTTAAATCATGTAACACCCCAATCTTCTACGGTATGTATCTCTTTAAATAATTCAATAGCATGTATTGTACGCAACATCGAGTTCTAACACACACCACAACCAATCAAACTAGCCATTATAAATATTAATACCTAAGTTTTGAAATTTTATAAATTTTATCTCTCTAAATGGACTTCATTTTTGGATTAGGAGTATCGAATTTAGCCTAAGGTGAAATTTTGGTACTTTTCAGATATATTTAATATGTTGATGAATAGTGAAAATTACTAAATTTTAATTAAAAACAATTTTTTTAATCAAAATAATTAATAGTGATAAATTATGAATTTTAGTTGTTTTAAAGTATATTTAAAATTTATTTTTACCATTTAATACAATTTTGGTCATTCGACATAATTTCACAATTATACCGAACATTAACAAGTATCAATCTTTTGCTAGTTATTATATCTTAAAAACACGCGTTTTGGTTTGACAACGGAAATTAATTTTAAATTAATTTCTGCCACTTCTGTGTTTTGAATTTGGAAAAATGGATTCCATATTTGGAATCAAGATGTTCAAATTGTGTAAATAGGTAACTTTTATTTTTAGAAAATTTGAATAATTACTTCGGTAAATATTTTATTTATCATGGTTAAAGGGTAAATCTGGTAAATAAGGGTTAAAAATAATATTATAATAATAAACAATTACCCTAAAAAGTGTCCTAACCTTATTGGTTGATACATGTTCGACCATGGGCATCTTTGGGTCGATTTTCGGACCCCATGGTGCCACTTATAAGTGATAGGGACACTTTATTTTAATTAAGTTAAAATGAATACAAAAATGACACAAGCATATATCTTTTAGAAAAAGAATTTTTACAAAGAGTTATATATGTTGGATTTTTGACTATAAATATTAATTAGAAAGGTAAAAATATTTCCTATATAATTATATTATATATATTATTTTTAGACACTAAATAATTTAATTTATTTATGACAGAATGATGATGCAGTAATTACAATAATAGTGATAAATTAAAATAATTGATATTATAAATACCCAAATAAATAAAATTTTAGGCTTTTAATTAATTGATCTAATTTACTAGGATAATATGACATATTAGGATTTAATTAATTTACTTTTTTCTAAGTAATAATTCTGTTATGATTTTTAGAAAAATCAACTATTGAATAGTGTCAAAATTGACAAAAAAGTGTTTTTTAAAAAAAATAATATATTATTAATTTATATTAAATTCCTAAAAATATAAGGTTTGTCCAGGAGAATTATATCATGATAGGTTTATCATTAATGGACCACTTGGGGGTCTCTTCGATGTATATTATATGTTTAATAACCATATAATATAATAATACAAAGAGACATTGTAAAAGTGAAACTAATTAACTAAGAGTTAATACTTAATGATAAGGTTAATATAGTAACCCTAACCTGTCTAAATTCTATTGGATGATTGGTTTTAGACCCATCCCCACCTTAACCTTTAAATAATCCACTTTTGATCCATTAGAAACCGAATATTAATTTATTATAAAATAATATTCCTAGCGTTTCCAAAGGTTCCCCTCACCCCTAGAAGGAACGATGCAATATGGGTCATTGTTGATCGTCTTACCAAGTCAGCACATTTTCTTGCTATAAGAGAAGATATAACACTTGAACATCTAGAAAGAATATATATTTATGATGTAGTGAGACTTCATGGAGTACCCATATCGATTGTTTCTGATCGTGATCCCCGTTTTACATCATGATTCTGGAAAAGTCTTCAGAAAGCCTTAGATACTGAACTTTATTTGAGCACTGCCTACCACCCTCAAACAGATGAACAAGAAAAACCAACTATTCAAACCATATAAGACATGTTTAGATCCTTCTCACTTGACTTTCAGGGTATGTGGGATCAATATTTACCTCTGGTAGAATTTTCCTATAACAATAGCTTCCATTCAAGTATTCATATGGCACCATATGAAGTGTTATATGGAAAGATGTGTCGCAAACCAACTTGTTGGGATGACGTTGGTGAAAGAAAACTTTTAGGTCCAGAACTGGTAGAGGAAACAATGGGAAAGGTGATGGTAATCCAAAATCACTTCAAAGGAGCTCAAAGTAGGCAGAAGATCTATGCTGATAATCCAAGGAAGGATTTGGAATTTCATGTCGGTGATCATGTTTTCCTGAAGGTATCTATATGGAAGGGAGTCATACATTTTGTTAAGAAAGGTAAATTGAGTCCTAGGTACATCGGACCTTTCGAAATTCTAGAACGAATTGGGGTTGTAGCTTACCGATTGGCAATGCCGCCAAGTCTCTCCAAAGTTCACGATGTGTTCCACGTATCTTTATTGAGGAAAGACATGCCTGACCCAACACATGTACTCACCTATGAGGAATTAGATCTGGAACCCGATAGACCTTATTGGGAAGAGCCCGTCAAGATTCTTGATATGAGATAACAAGTACTAAGAAACCGGATGACGTGTCTGGTAAAAGTCTTGTGGAGAAACCATAAGATGGAAGAGGCAACATGGGAACATGAGGAACTTATGATTAAGAACCACCCGAGTCTTTTCATGCGGTAGTATTCTAGAAATTTCTAGGACGATGTTATTTTAAGGAGGGGAGAATGTAACACCCCAAGCTTCTATGGTACGTTTCTCTTTGAATAATGCAATAGCGTGTGTTGTACGCAACATCGAGTTCTAACACACACCACAACCAATCAAACTAGCCATTATAAATAGTAATAACTACTTTATGAAATTTTAGAAATTTTATCTCACAAAAAGGACTTCATTTTTGGATTCGGAGTATCGAATTTAGCCTATGGTGAAATTTTGGTACTTTTTGGATAAATTTAATATGTTGATGAATAGTGAAAATTACTAAATTTTAATTAAAAACAACTTTTTTAATGAAAATAATTAATAGTGATAAATTATGAATTTTAGTGGTTTTAAAGTATATTTAGAATATATTTTTACCATTTAAAACAATTTTGGTCATTGGTCTTAATTTCACAATTAAACCGAACATAAACAAGTATCAATCTTCTTCTAGTTATTATATCTTAAAAACACACTTTTTGTTTTGACAACGGGAATTAATTTTAAATTAATTTCTTCCATTTCTATGTTTTGAATTTGAAAAAAAGGATTCCATATTTGGAATCAGGATGTTCAAATTTTGTAAATAGATAACTTTTATTTTTAGACATCTTAAATAATTACTTCGATAAATATTTTCTTTACCATGGATAAAGGGTAAATCTGGTAAATAAGGGTCAAAAAATAATATTATAATAATATAAAATTACCCTAAAACGTGTCCTAACCATATATGTTGATTCATTTCCGACCATAGGCATCTTTGGGTGTATTTTGGTACCCCATGGTGCCACTTGTAAGTGATAGGGATACTTTATTTTAATTAAGTTAAAATGATTACAAAATTGACACAAGAAAATATCTTTTAGAAATACAATTTTTACGTAGGGTTATATATGTTGTACTTTAGACTCTAAATATTAATTAGAAAGATAAAAAGATTTACTACATAATTATAATATATATATAATTTTTAGACATTAAATAATTTAATTTATTTATGACACAATGATGATGCAGTAATTACCATAATTGTGAAAAAATAAAATAATTGATATTATTAATACTAAAATAAATACAATTTGAGGATTTTAATGAATTACACTAATATTATAGTATAATATGACATATTAGGATTTAATTAATTTACTTTTTTCGAATTAATCATACTGTTATGATTTTTACAAAAATCAACTATTGAATAGTGTCAAAATTGACATAAAAGAGTTTTTAAAACAAATATTATATTATTAATTTATATTAAATTCCAAAAAATATAAGGTTCTTCAAAGAGACTTATATCATGATAGGTGTATAATTAATGGACTACTTGGGGGTCTCTTCGATTTATATTTTATGTTTATTAACCATATATTATAAAAATATAAAGAGACATTGTAAAAGTGAAACTAATTAACTAAGAGTTAATAATTAATGATAAGGTTAATATAGTTACCCAAACCTGTCTAAATTCTATTGTTTGAGTGTTTATAGACCCATAACTACCATAACCTTTAAATAATCCACTTTGGAGCCATTAGAAACCGAATATTAATTTATTATAAGATAATTTTTTAGCTTTCCCAAAGGTGCCTCTCGCCCCTCTTATAAAAGGCCAATCTCCCTTATCATTAACTCACACCTTCAAAGCATTTTGGTTCGGCCATCCTCTACCAAAATAATCTCTCAACATACCTCAATTTATCCTAGAGGCTTTCATTTAGTCAGAAAGCCATCCTAAGAGCCCTTTTGATCAAATCAAAATGAAGAACCCGAACAAGAGGTAATGATTTCACCACCCTTTTCGAAGTTCCTTTCTTCTTCCACTTATTCATTATTTGTTATTACCATTCTAAAATAATAAATCCAGTATATTATATATACTGTGATTTTATTATAAATATGTTACAACCATATTCAGTATTCTATCCATCCTTTGAATAACATGTCACCATACGTGCGTACGTACGGGTTACCATCTCCACGTCGTGGTGTAATTGTTATTCAATAAATTATTATTTGGCTGGGTATAATAATGAAGTGTAACTCATTTAAATAATAAATATAACATGATAATTATTCTTTATATATGTTATAACATCATATTATATATTATTTTAATATCAAAATAATGATATTGTTGCTCGTGCGTACGTATGGACTATCATCTCCACGAACGCGATAAGATTCATGCTCCATTGTATCCATTCAAGTATAATTCTAATTTGATGATTAATAATAGTATCTAAGGACTTGATATCAATATGGATATGAATAAGATACAATCTATCCATGAAAAACATGGATTACATAACAAAACATATAAAATAAAACAAGTAAGTTAACACCCGAAACAACGATAATACGAAGATATTATTAACAAATCAATGTTAAAAGATCATATATGATATTATATTAATGTATATGATTCTTTTATAATTTAATAACAATTATATCACCATTATACAAGTGTTTAACCTACCCCCAACAAAGGAAAAGTAAAAGGTAAGGGTTTATTATTCAATCTCTTCATTATCCGAGGTTGTTTATACGTAATAATCTACTAGGATGTCTTTATCATCCACATCCATGTTTCTTATAAATGTAATTCAAATTTTTTTTACTATTTACAAGAATATGGGTTAAATTCATTTATACCATTGTTTGAATTTTTATAAGAGGTTTATAAAGGAATGTTTCTGTTGTTTTCCAAACAATATCTTTTTTAACCTTTTTGACAGAATTAAGGTAAGAATATTTTTTTAACTTATACGGCGGGTGCGGCTATTTTCTGCCATTATAAAATCTTCGAAGCTTCACTTATAGTCTTATAAGAATATTTTCAAATAAAATAGTTTATTTTATAAAGATATGACTCTTAAATTATTTCAAAATAGAAAGAGATATTTCTCTAAAAAGAGTTTTGATTTCATCTATGTCAACATCCTTTGATGGATTTTACACTTATTTGAAGATGATTTATTATGATACAAAACATCTATATTGTATTGAAGGTTTTGTGATTTGTTTGACTATGGATGTGTTATTTTTATACCATTCATGTTTTATGGACGATGTATTTACATTTCTTATGCTTGTTTTAATACGAATGTTTATGTTATGTTTAATCCTTTTCATATGGGAATGCATTGGACTTAATATGTTACGGGTGGAGCCCACTATAGCTTCTCGTTGCATCGGTAGGTCTCATGAGACAAACTAGTGTCTTGGAAAAAGGCATTGGAAAAATATTATTTGTAGTCTTGGCACGAGGACTTGGCTATGTGGTTATGATAGTTCGGTATAATGCATTCCATCATTATGAAAGTGGTTATTGATATTACATGTGATTATTCGATTAGTAGAATATCATGTGAATAAGTAAATGGCATTATTTCATTTTATTTTTTCCATACTATGTTGAAGTTAATGTTTAATAGGCTTTTGTTTTAGTTATACATTGCCATAAATGTTTATTCTTGTTTATGAATGTTTTTTCTATATTGTTTTCCATACTGGGAATTTGAGCTCACCCCTTTTAAATGTTTTATTTTACGCAGGATGTGAAGAAGTAATTTATGAATGACCTGCTGGGATAGTTTGTGGGGATATGAGTGTGGACTATGAAGAAAATATGTTGTTGTAGTTTTCATTTTTATGATGTAATGTAAAACTTTATGAATATATCTAGTGATTCCAAGGCTACTAAACCAATTGGTCTTTCGAGATTTGATCTTTCTTGTGATAATTCCAATGTTATGTAATAATGCACCGACTCTGGGTAACTGTGGTTGGGGCGTTAAAAAGAATAATGTATCACTTTTCTTACTGTGGTGATGTAGCGTTTCCTGATGTAAGGGTCGAATAGCTTCCCCTATCCTCCCCCGTTTCGGCATTTGACTGAAACTTCATATTACCCCTCCCTACCTCGCCACCTCCATCTGCCCCTCTCTGACTCCCAGTTCACCTCTTCACATCCCCTAATGGTGGTGCATCACCAAACAGCCGAGTTTGTTCATCCTTATTCATAATTACATACAATAAATCATAAAAATTGAGATAGTTTAATTTTTTTTTAATTTTTTGGTTTTTATCTTTGATTGCAAGTCTGCGTTTTGGGGATCTGGTTTGTACGGTCGTTTGGGATTTCAATGAAATGGTGCACACATTAGGATTTCGACCCATTCTGTATTTTAGCCATGTGAATGACAAAATATTCATAAATGGTGTTGGGAAACAATATTATATGGCCCGACCTAGAAGATCAAATCATTGATTTTCATGGTTGGTGATAGAGAATGGTTGAGGAAAGGAAGAAAGAAAAAGCTCTTTCCTGGAAGGGTTGCGTGGTTGATCTTGCTACTCTTTATTTTCTAGACATATTGTTCAAAACCTTTGAACCAGTTCATTTATTTATAGTTTTAATTTTATTGTTTTATTAGTTCCATATTTTGGATTATTTTTTAATATTACCATTAAATGATAATTTTATTGTTTTAGAAATAGGTTTTTAAAAATATCCATTATTTATATTAAAATTAATAATAATCATTAAATTATTAGTAAATATTTTTAGGTTAATTAATTTTTATAAATATTTATTAAATTGTAAATAAATAATAAAAAATATAAACATATTAGTAATTATTAACGTGTAATTATTTATTATAAGATAAAATGGAAAGTCATAATGATTAATAAAAATTCATGTGTAATGATAGTATATAAATGTATTTAATAATAAATTATGTTCTAATATGAAAACAATTGTTATATGAATGGTTCAATATATTTTTATGTGACTCTTATCACATGAATAATTGTTTCCTTTGATTTTGAATAAATTATCTTTAATCATTTTCATAAAATATTATTTAAATAATTTTCAAAAAAATAATTTTTATTGATTATTCATGTCTTCCAATTTCATTAACTATTTTCATGACTTGTGTAAAATTTTAGATTCTGATACAATTAATTATAAATTATATAATTTTAAAATAAAATGAATTGTTTTATTATATTAAAAAATTTATCTAAATATTATAAAATTTTTATTCCATTAATTATTTTACTTCGAGAAGGTATTTTTTGGTCATTTTCATTTTAATTACAATCATGAAAACAACACTAAATTTAAACAGATGCTGAATTAAAAGAACAAACCAAAAAAATAATTTTATTAACAAAGTTAAAACCGTACATCAAAAGAAAGATTCATAATAGAATATAAAATATAGATTGATCTTCAATAAATAACGAATATAAAAAAAAGTATGCAAGATTTAACGTGATTCGGTCCTTTTAGGGCCTATATGAATAGAAGGAACAACACCCACTTGTGTATGGTTACCTTTGTATGGGTAAAATTTGCACATAACAGTATGTACGTAAGGGTATATCCTACAGTACACGTAAGGGTACCACCCACATGTAAAGGTAACACTAATCCAAAATAGAGGTAAGAGACACACATGTAAGGGAAAATCGTCCATTAGGGTACATAATTATACAACCAACAGATTTTGGTAACACTTATGCTATGTAAAGGTAAGGGACACCCACCTATGGGGTTGGGTATCATAACACAAATAAATGTAATGAATACCTTACATAACAATTAAACCAAAAAATCCTGAAACCTAAATAGAACAAAATAATGAGGGAAAAAATTAATATTCACAATTATATGCATATAGAATAAAACTTTTAATGGAAGAAATAATTTAGAATTAAAATTCAAAATTAAAACACCTTAAAATCATATCAATCACTCAAGTATTAGAACCCTCCAAGTAGTAGGTTCCACATCACCATCAATTAACTAAATAGGAGGCTCAACACTAGTCAGTGCATTGCTAGTCAAGCTATGCATCATTTCCTTGAACTTTTCATGGGACATTTGTAGGATATAAATAATTTTTATTTCAAATTATACATTCTATATATAAATAGAAATCATTTTCAAAATTATAGATCCTTTTTAAAGAAACTGAATGAAAATAAATTTACATTCAAATAATTATTAATACAAATATCAAATTGAAATAACAAAAAAAATATTTACTGAAAAAATAACAGATCACGATCATGAATATAAAAAGATTCTAAGGAATAATTCATTATATTTATCACTGTAAATGTTGTCATCTTTATCCTCAGTATCATCAATTATTATATAATCTTCAATTTCATCATTTCTAATTTTCTCAAATTCAT
Organism: Viscum album; assembly: GCA_963277665.1. Lineage (NCBI taxonomy): Eukaryota > Viridiplantae > Streptophyta > Magnoliopsida > Santalales > Viscaceae > Viscum > Viscum album. The sequence continues at coordinate 1,670,001,915 of OY728160.1, forward strand.
TGGTTACATCATCAACATTATCAACACCATAAAACCTTAACTAAGGGGTCTCATCATCCATATTTATTCCTCTTTAATTAAGAGATGTATTTGGAAATGATTCCTTAAAAATTACAACATTTTCCACAAACTATCATTAATTTTTCAATAGATTTATTTTTCCTTACACAATTCCATCCATTTAATTCACTCGAATATGTATATTTATTTTAATAATAAACATGATATATTTGATGTGTCACCATAAATTGTTCATTTACAATATGAAGTCTTATATTTAATGAAAATTTATCAATTATAGGAACAAGTAGTGTAGTGTAAGTATTAAAATTATATATTTTAAACTTTTTTCATCAGAATGATGTCATGATGGCATCTCTAGTGATGTTTTACCTAGTTATCAACATTGAGATCTTATGGAATTTAAATAATCATAGAAAAAAATGAAATTGTACTTAATTATATTTTGATCGAACAAGTGTGTATTAACTACCAGAGAACATTTATCAATGGAAAAAAGTTAAAACCCTTTAGATCATCCATGATCACTCCAGAAACATTTATGTACATCGATCATTGTTTTTTGGATTTCATCACATAGAATCAACAAATCTATAGATGTCATAACTATCATCGTGAAACCATTTCTTCTATCCAAGAAGGATATTTAAGATCAACATTCTTGAAATGAATCATATCTCTGGAAATTATGACAGATGATAGAGGAGATCTCACCTTCTTAGGATGAGTAATGGACTGAATTTGGGCTTTCCTCAACTCAAATAGATTCGTGAATACTTATCAAAATTGCATTATGTCCCTGGAGCATGTATCATATTCATTTTACAACATAAACTAATCATGTGGCCATGTACCCATGACACAAATATCATAAATAATACATCAAACATTAGTAATATTTATAAAATACAATACATGATGAATTGTGAGTAATTTACTTTACTCACCCCTCCAGAAATATTATAACAAACCATGAAAAAAAATATTATTTGTTTGTAAAATATTTCTCCTAAAATTCAATTAAAACTTGTGAATATAATGAGTAAATAAATTCAAAAACTAATATTTTAAACACAAATAATAATAAATTTATTTATTTATTAGTTATCATTTAAACTCAGTCCTCAACTGGCCCACACACTAGGGCCCACCATCTCCAAAACTCGATTTTACTAAAATTGGGCAATATTCTTAATAAACATTGTGTGTGGATCTATAGGGCCTTATCTCGATTGTTGTGAATGATACCCATTTACAAATAGCGGTATATATCAACACATCATTTCCCATAAGTTGAGAAGGATTAGTCAAAACAACGACAACCTTCTATGAACACACTCCATGTAATATAACATTTTTTTTCTCCTTCTATAGTATAAAATAGTATACACAAATTATATCATCACCCCTCCAATATTTATTTATTTTTTTAATAACTAATTTTGACAGACAAACTTTCTTTTACCTTGTCAATAGTTTTAATAATTTCTCCAACATCCTGGACAATTGGTCCCAAGATATCTCTTTTTTCGAAAGGGAAAATTTCTTCCTTGATCATTAAACCATTTTCAAAACCCTAATGATGCACCCAACAAAAGATACCTCACCTAGACATTAATGTCACATGTTTATTCTTTAATTAAAGTATGTGGTCAAATGTTAGTCAATCATAACAAACTCAAGTTAATATAAAATACAAATGTTTATAGATTTGGAAATGTAATGACACCCAAATAGAATGGTGTTACTATTAGTGGTTCAGTCTTCATGATCTATTTTACTAGAGATCACCAAATGCAATGCTCATGAGAATAATTATCAATACTTATGTGCCACCAATGCCTGATAGTCAGACATTTTATATGTCCCAATAGTATGATTTATCTAGAAAACTTGAAATATGTTTGAGATTATTATTATATAATAATGAGGTTATCATTATAGATATGAACAACTATAACCTGTTGAAAATATAAATAATCCTAGGAAGCTACCATGTAAATAGTGCATAAGAAATTATCAACCCTATTATTTTAAAAATATTGCATGAAAAAATCAATATATTCGTGATATGGTATTTAGAAAACACAATACATATTGGGTCCAAGGAACCTTCAATCATAACATTCCCACTCACAGTAGATCTAACTTACTAACTATCAACATGTTATATCCCACATGATATGATGACAGTTATTTTAAGTAATGGGATTAGTAATTTAGACATCCTTGCCTTTTTGTATGACATCGTTTCTATCTGAAACATCGCCTCTTTGTGTAAAACTCTCAAAAAAGATGATTTATATAAGTAAAATCATTTTCAACATTATTATAATTTTAACATCTTATCTAGTATCATTGTAATGATTCGATGAACCAGAAAAAATAATTATGTATTTTATATTTGATATTTATATAATTTATAAGACATAACATATTCAATATTGGTAAATGTGGAAACCACTAACTTTTATTAGATTCTATAATATTTCACTTATACTGATTGTAATATTACATAAAAATTATCTATTAGAAGAATAGTTTCATCCCCATTGAAAGTAAGGTTCTTTCCACTCTGGATATTAGTTATATATATCCCTACTACATTCTGATGACTTATTGGACAGTTCTAATTTCTTTTTTTTAGTTGTCTTATATTTATCCTATATTTCAATACCATAATAAATGTGTTGACAATACCATATTTAGAACATATCATGGAATAAGTGATATGTCCATCACAAAATCATATATATTTTTACTCACCATATTAATCTCCTCTTACATTTTATACATTTTTTCATAGATATATTTATGACATGTGAAATGGGAAATAAATTATCTATTAAATGTTCTAAATGTTTATCTTCTAATACATTGTATATATATGTTTTTCAACTTGGTTTAATCAACCCTTAGATCTAACTTAGTAAATCATTTTCCCTAGAATATGGGTTTAAATGTTAATGAAATATTTGGAGAGTTACATTCAACTTATTCTCAAATTATTATAAGACTAATAACTATTTTCCTTGTGTTGTCAAAATATTTTACTTGGGAAACAATAGAACCCCCACTATCCACTTATAGATGCATTTCATAAATTCATAATAAATTAATATTATCTGATCACAATTCTTGATTTATTATATAAATGTATGTCCACAACTTTTATTCCTTATTGTAATTATATATTGTTTCATACACTTTCAAGTTACGTTGTATGGATACCTTCCAATAAAGATGGTCCTAACATCCAATAACTGACATAATGATCATTAAAAATTTGATATATGAGGCAGAATTATAATTTATGATAATTTTTTTATAAAATATATATCCTTATAGTTACCATACATGTACCACTAATGTATTGTATCTCTTGAATTTGAAGAAATGACATTATATCAATAGGAGAAACTGAAAAAAAAAATTAAAACTGGATATTGGTAAATGGAGTACATTTTATTGAATTAATATAAAATATACATTCATAGATTATTAATATTTAGTCATTCTTTATAAGATGAATATTCATTAGTCTAAATGAATAATATGTAAACTTTCATAGTAAATAAAAAACCACCATTTTGTTTCTTATCATCCTATATAATACATGTGTCTAGAAAAAATCCACTTTAATGAGATTTTTCAAAACATTATCTTTTTACAACTAGTTATGAATATCAAACCTTTATTTTATCAAATAAATTCACACTGAAATTATAACTACTATATATTTGAACCCTTTTATAGTAATATATTCTATCACTTGACTCTAAATTTTCTATCTCAGGAATTCATATAATACCCTATATAAACATTAGGATTATTACTAAGAATGTATGTTGGGATTCACCTTGATTCATGTAGTTTTATTTCCATATCCTTACCAAAACTCTTTCATTATAAAAATATATACTATGACATAATGGATTTATTTCGTATTTAATGTCATATTATAATAATTCATCTTTATAGTTGGAGAATGGTTATGTGTTATTGGTGTTATTTGTGAATCATGTCTTATTAAAGAGGAGAATATTTTTCATGACATATTATTATGATCATTTATGACCATAGTTAAATCATTTCACTGATGTGTACATGTAAATGTGAGTTTGGGAATAAATTTACACTTCATTTTATTGATCAATATATGCATGTAAGACTCAACATTGATTCTCTATTTAAAAAAACCGTTGGACTGATATGTAAGGAAATGTGATTTTAAAAATAAAATCTAATTATATTTATTTATTTATGTTTTTTTAAAATATTATTTGACTCATGGGACAAAAGCTATGCATATCTTCCAACTGTAGATATTCCTGGCATCACTCTTACATTTATTTAGTTTTGTAAAAGAATCACATGAAGGGTATGAATTTACATCTCATTATAACATTAAATAGTTCACACATATCATGAAGGATTTGTCATTGATTTTATTTGTATTAACATTATTAATTTAGTTTTCTTTAATTAAAAATTGATAATTATATGAGTTGATAATACATAGTGTTTTATCTCAAAATATTCTGAAACACCGTGTTGGGTATTTACTTAAAAAATACTCTCAATTTAATATGAAAAATAATTACTTTACCAAAATAGGGTATAAATGTGTCATACATATTATATTAAATAATTATTTCGAGTAATTTAGATATTATTGAACTATTAATTGACTATAAAACAAAAAAACATTAATTCTTGGAGGAAAAATGTATCATTATGTCTTAATGAACATTGATATAATTGTTTTGGTATCTTTCATGTCAGAGTTATAGTTTCACGGGATCAATTCCTCCATTCAATGAAAATAATTGTTATTCTCAACACTGAAGTAGTAATCACCCTTTATCGGATTCTTGGAAAATACAACATGACTCCTAGAAATGTTTTTATACTCTCTTGTTTATAGTATTTAAATACACGTATGTAATAGTCATATTGTATTTAAAAAAAAATAAGTGTTTCAAATGTATTACTTTTAATTGATGGATATGAATTTAACATGACTGATTGATTTCCCATTAATTTCACTATTGTTTCTATTCATGTGTTCTTTCCTTACAAATGAGAAACAAATAAGATAATATCCAATTCTCAGCCTCTATAAATTTTATTTTCAAAGGATGTTGCATAGGTGCATTAATAACACCATTTCGGTTGTTCTTTTGAATATTTCATTCTTATATTTCAGTATAAGAAAAAAAAATTACCTTTATTTAACTTTTCATATTGTTATTAAAGCTTAACCATGATATATTAAATTAGATTCTCCATAATTTTACTTTTATTGTACACATCAAGAATTTAGTAACTCAAGGTCAATGATAGAATAATTGGATGTATTAAAAGTTCATGAATCAAATTTTTATTTACATTATTAGTGTAATATTCACATGATTCATTTAATTCTTCATTTTTCCACAAGAAATTCATAAATATGAGACAACATGGTATAAAAATCCTTTCAATAATTTTTCTTTCATTACTTATTGGAATTTTTTGACTTCCTCATGATGTAAACATAATATTCATCATACAGTTTTATCCTATAATATTCATTTTAACCCATAATATCTTCCAATGGTTTGTCAACCTATTGTGTGGATATGAGAACATATAATTTCATTTCATTTCATTGTAATATGCACAAGTTCATGTAACACTCCTAGAATTTTTTTTTGGGTTAAGACATGTTATTTGACAAATATTATTCATGGAAAATCTAATAAATAACATTCCATTTTTCTATAAAATAAAACAAAATTTGATTAGTAGTATTATAATGATTAAAAGTTACTATACATTCTATACTTATTATACATAAATGTCTCCATCAATTTTACCAAACTATAGCACCCTCAACTACTAGATTTTTAATACTGAGACGTTTCATTATTCTAGTGGTAAGGATCCTTAAAACCTCTGCACATAGTCTATAAAATAGTTATTTCAATAATAATATAGTTTCAATGTAGGATTTTTCCTGTACAACTCATGGATCCTTCATATGTTGTGTAGAGTCTGATCTTCTAAAAAAATATCCTTTCTATAATCAACTATTTTCACTTAAATTTATAAAAATATATCAATGAATACTTCTTTTTTATATAATTTATTTATATTTACTCGAGAATTTTATTATGACTCTCCTGTAGTTATAGACTCGCTCAAGAGGGGATAATCGTACCCACAAAAGGCATTAAAAACTAAATATTTTCTTTGATGGTTTCCAAAGTTCTTTTAGTGAATAAAATCTATTTCAATTGATCACGTATCCCTTATGTGATGAAATTAAATGATTATCCATTCTTAAATAGAAAACATTCACCAAAATTGTTCTTTTTATCTATTAATGCTTGTTTATTTTTATATGTTATCACAACTAAACATCATTAACATAAAAAGCCATAAATAAATGTAAATATCATGATAATTTTAAATGGTTGATCCATTTAGAGTAAAATGGATCAATTAGACCTTATAGGTAACTCCTTGAGTAACATTAGACCTGATTTGTAGTTCCCACCACACCTAATGTATCAAAAACTTGTTTGGTGTCATTCCAGGTCTTGGTGTGATATGTGTCATGTTTTATCCTCCTCATTATAAAGGTATACTCACATATATGTGAGAGGGTCTTGGGAATTATTTGTAGACATAAAAAAATCACTCAAGGATATGCAGAACCTTATACAAATAATGAGTTAAGGGATGACATATAAGTCATAATTTGTTAAATAATTATTACATATCATTGTACATGTAATATTTAAATTTTTTTATCAAATACAATTTATACAGTTGTCATTCTATACTCATGATCAATCAAAATGAGAAAAACATTCATAATAAAATTAAATATGAAAATAATTATGCTCAAGGGAATTTATTAATAATTAAAATAAAACTAATGTAATTATAATTCATAATATATTTGTCGCACGGTGCCAATAATAATTATATTAAATAAAAAATGTTATGAAAAATTTATCGTATTTTTTTGGTATACCTGGGAATTTAAAATTCTTCTGAGAGGGGTCCTTTTTACTATTATTGGTAATGTTCATGCGGATTCATATTCACCCAAATAATCAAAAAATTATTTTCCATTATATTTTTTATTCATTAAAATTTTAAGGAAGACCCGCAGTTGAAGTATCCCTATGATACATATCATATGAATAATATATATGTTACAATTCACGTGGCTAATAATCATATTACCAATCTTCCAAATTTGAATTTGTTTCTTATTAAGGTTAAAAAAATTTCAACAATATTTAGATTATGAGAACTCAACCATATGAACTAGGATAAATGATTTGTTAGAGGTGTTGGGACTGTATCTTTTTGCTCAACTAAAATTCATTAAAATTTAATTCTAATTTAGATTATGTAATTAAAAAAATATTTATCCCCACTTGTTTGAACTGGGTGCCCAAAAAAAGTTTAAAAATTCAGTTTTTTAATATTTATTCAATATTTATGTCTTGAAAATGCCTATACTCATTCTCCACTAGATTATAAATGAGTGTATTTATTGTGAATTAAATAAGCCCGAAAATTAAAAATCAAATCGTAACTCATTAAAATTCAAGAAAAATTTTGTATGCGCACTTTTAGTGATTGTCACTCAAAGGAAACAACTTTAAAATGACTTAAATCAAACTCAGGTGCCTTAAAAACCAACAGGAACATCAATTATCAATTTTGGGAATCACTATGAATAATATACGATGATTTTTATGTCTGGAAGATCACTGCAACCTCGATCCTTAAATTACTGAAGGATAATAAAGATCAATATGAATGGAATAACTCCTTTTAGTCTCATGAGTTAAAATAGATGTGAGAGGTGCTCTCAAATTTACATGATGAATATCACTATAGATTTGTCCTTTCATCGTCAAAATAGACAAGTGAATACATTCCAAAAAATTTCAATGGACCTCAAGCATTTATATTATTGTAATTATGATATAAAAAATAATTGTGAACAATTTTACATGTCAAAAATGACTTAAATTTTCCACAAACAAATTTTAATATATAAAAATAAATTTCATGATGAAATTTGTGTTGTTAAATTGACATGCCTCTCCCAAAATCTTTTAGAAATCGATGAATACAAATAATCTTTCTTAGTAAAATATTTATCCTTCTAATTGATTTAAATGTGTGAATAAAATGAATAAAAAAATTTCAAATCCTAATATTCTATTCTATAATAATAATTTATTTAATTATTTCATGGTGACTGATTAAACTCAGACATCAAATTAAACCCACTATAAGTCCCATGATGTTTTAAACAAATATTTTTTAGAAATGGGAAAGACACTAAATATGCATTATGTGTGACCCTATAGGCTCTTATCTCGATATTAGTGAGTGATTCCCACATACCAAGATATATATCAATAAATACATCACTCCCCCAAAATGGATAAGGTTTAGTAAAAATAGTTACATCGACTAACAAATGATTTCCATGTAATAAAATCTGTTCATATTGTGATATCTCATTAATCGAGATACATACATTGTATTTTCATATTTATATGATTTATTTATTATTTTAATTACCAATTCATACATAAATTCTTTATTATAGAATAACCATATATTTAATAAATGTACCACAATCTTATTCAACTAGTCTCAAAAATATCAATTCCTTTTGGATGTGAAAATATTCTATCTTGATCATTCAATCTATATCATAACACCAATGACATACCCAACAGAAGATATATCTATAATATCCTTAGGTTTTCTTGAGGAATGGAAATTTTATTTTCTGGTTAAATTATTGTTAAAAATTCTTTTTGGATTAGACCCTAAGTCATGGAAAGGGATGGTTGGGTTATACTTGGGAATGCACAAGATGGATGGTTGTAGGCTGGTTGTAGACATATTACAAGATGTCAAAGGTAGATATAGGTCGTTTAATCCAATATCATGAGATGAAATGGTCTGTCTATGACATTCCATGATGTATAATTTTTTTCCCTCAAAAAGAGAAGACCGAGCATTTAATAATGTGAATGGAAATTACAATTTCTATAATTTCATGAAAACTTTTTTTATTAAAATTGAGGGATTAGCCTCTATTTTATGCATTGAAGTGTTTTTCTCCCTCTTTCAATGCCTAAAATACTCTATTATAGTTTTTATAATCTTGTTCATGTTTTGACATTGATTCTTTATTTCTTCAGTCACTTTGGAACAATATCAGTAAGTACTCGATTCATTTTTAGCCATACTTGATTCTTCAGAAAAATAGCTGCACTATTTGGATTTAGGCCAATACGCCTTAATTTCTCATTCATTATATTCTCTTCAGATTTATCCTAAACTGAGTAAAATCCTCACTTGTTACTGTATTATAACTCCAGTACTATTATATGTTAGGAAGCCTATACTTTCTTTCAGGGTTATGATGCATTATAATGTTGAAAATCATTACACTGCACGTCGAACTTTTCAGCGTGACCCAGATTTTGTACGGCTTAGCTAACATCTATTATATAGGACAGGTTAGGGATTCAATGAGATAATTTTATGGTGAGTTGGTGGTTTTTCCCTAACTATTGCTAGCCATGGGTGGTGTCAGATTAATTTTGCTTGTTTATGCCTTGTCAAACCACCCAAGGGGTGAGTTGTAGTGATCCCCTAGTTAAGAGGAAACTCATTTATACATAAATTAGTTTGAATATATTTATTATGAGATGTACTACCTTAATTCCTTGTTTTATCATGAAATTCGATGATTATATTGATTGAATATATTTTATGGTATTTTTCATATGAGATGGTATACTATTTATTTTTTCTAAAATTGCCTAAAATGTTTATTGGAAAATGTTGATTTTGGGTGGGTAGACTTACGATACATGTTTAATTGATAATGGTGATGAATGAGTGGCTATTACCAAGTGAAATGTTAAATGTTAAATGGAATACATGAGTGGGTATAATCATGTGATAAAATTGGTGATGTGTGTGGGTATACACACGTGTAATTGAAACAGTTAAATTGTATGAAATGAATGAATTGTTTGATAGATTCCATGGAAGGCTCTCCTTTTATATGGAAAGTGGTAGTGGATGTCTTAGTTGAGTATGTACCCTGGGTCTTGATTATGTGGGATGCCTTTGTCATTTATACCCCTTCGATCTGGCTTTCTTGGACTCACATATGACATATTGGTACACATGCTCACAAGACTCCAACTTGTTCCTAGACAAATTTTCCACCAATATTATCTAGGGGCTTGATGAGGATGCCTTTTTACTTGACACCTCAGATCTTTCCTTTTGTGTGGTAAAATTATTTAAATGGAAAGGTTGTGGTTTTCATTTCTGATTTAATTATATAGCATGGCTATCGATTGTGATACACTAATTTATATAGTAAGTCTATGGATTTTTAATATGGATCGATGTACAATGAGTCCTTGTCACTTGTATACCATGATTATTTATATAACATGTTATAGGTATCCTAGAGATATAGTTTAGTATTACTTATTAAAGAAGATATATTCTAATGGGAATTCACTCATACAATACTACTTTACTTACACATGTTAGTATGTTTCATTTTATCTTCTTAAAACATTATAGACTATTGGGAGGAAACCTACTGGGATATTCATCTCACACCATGTTTGGGACTCCATGGGGTTCCAAATAGATTATATGGATGTAGGTCTTCAAAGGAGAAAGTTCCCTTGAACTGGTTTTTAACCGTTACATTAGAGCAGGGGATCATGGAACCAAGATGAGGCTAGCGACGATACTTGGACACATTTTGGTCATTTTTTATTATTTGACATGTGTATTAAATTTTAATACTATGTACCTATTTGGAATATTTTTTGGTTACATGTATCATCTGCATCATTGTATATGAGCCATATTCTGAGATTGTTATCTTTTTCTACTATGTATTAATTATTTTCTTTTTTAATCTTCTTATGCTATTTAATGAGTTTGAATTCCATTGTTACATACTCTAGTAATGAAGTAATTGTCCCCCCAATGACTCACTTAGTACCTCACTGCATGTCAGATACCTGTGGAATTTGTGGATATGCGCTTGAGGTCATGTTTCCAACTGTGTTTGGGGAACTATAGAGTAGACTTTGTGTTTAAGATGTTACAAAGTTGTATGATAGGCTATTTATTTTGTGGTTTGACAAACTGTTTGGTGGAAATATATTGGAATAAAAAATAAATGGATTTTGGTAATGAGTTTTTCTCGAGCGTATCAAACCCATATTTTCAGATAAGCAAATTTTATTTAATGTTTTTTTTCTAGATTTTGATAACTTCAATTGTTTTGATTACACCATTGGGTGATGCACTTGTCTTTTTCTATTACTATATATTTGATTGGGTCATATTTCTAATAAAAACCAATTTTATGAGGGTATTCCATCTCATGCATCATATAAAATATTTTTATATATCACATTCTATTCATTATGCAATGCCATTTTGGAATAATTACATTACTCATGCTATTGTGATAGGTTTTCTGATAGTTCTATCTATTTTTATGATTGTATCTATTCAGAAGGTATCAAAGTGGCATTATACTTCAATATATAAGGTGTATGGGACCTTATGGAATGGGAAAGGAATAACCTTTTGAATTCAATTTCTAATGTTAATTTTATATATATGGATTATAAGGGAATCAAATTTTTGTTTATGAGGTGATATGGGCCCTCAGGGATCTGATCATGGTCAACCATCGGTTAAATTATTCTAAAAAATAATTGTTAAATTGAAATAGAAATTGGTTTATTTATATAGATACTTGACCTAGTCCCAACATATGAGTGGAAAATAGGTAGTATTTCTAGTTGTTTTGTGACTATTCATTATGAAATCCTAGATTTAGGAGAAGGATATGGGTTAGGACTTTGTATTAGGATGGTTTTGACCCATCCTATGATTTTGAACTTTATCTTTAATATAATTCCTTTCTGACAGGTGTTTTTTGGAATTTTAAAGTCATGCCTCCAAGAGTACCTCAAGTGTTATGCAAGGATGATGGAGAAAACCATGCTCCAGAGTCATCAGGAAAGGGGATATTAGTTGATCCTCTATTAGTTCCATCCATGGAACCAACTATTGTTTTGGATGTAGGTGATGATGTATTGTTCTCTATGGGGTTATTTCGTTAAAAGTAGATTTTCTGGGAGTACCACATCCTTCTGTGAATATGGCTAGGCTGAATCAGGTGTTCTAACATCAACATTCTACCCAATATTTGGGGGGATGGTGGTATATAGTCTATTCAATTGTTGAATGAGGCCATGATATCTATCTTAGAGCAACTGTAGACACCTCCTTATAGAAGGGTAAATCCCACAACATACAATCTATGTGGAGTTGAGAAGAATTGGTGGGATGTTCTGATCTATGATAATGAGCTATGAGATATGGTTTGGACAGATTTCCAGACACTCTTCTTCAACTAGTTTTACCTTGAGACTCTATGTGAAGAGTAAGCTAGTGAGTTCATGCATCTAGAGCCAGACGCCGAATGGTTATGGAGCACTTGACACAAATTATAGAATTTCAGCATTTTGTGTTGATGTACCTTACTTATGAGTAGTCTAGAGAGACACGCTTCGAGGAAGGACTGTAACATGCTTTCAAATCTCAAGTAAATATATTTATATTGACTGAAATCATTGTTTTTTTGAATTAGGGGTTAATTATAATGTGGAACCTGAGGGAATATTGTTGAATAGAAAAGGGAAATGATACATTTCAACTTATTGGTTCAACATATTTAGGAAGGAAACGTTGTATTGAGGCTTCTCATAAGATGAGCGCTATTCAGGCTGTGAGTGCAAGAAGATCAGTGTTTTTTCATTAGTGTAGTAGGTGTATTCCCATGAAAAATCAGTTTGATCGTGACCCTATAGAGTGTAGATATTGTGGAAAGATGGTCCATGTACAGTGGTTTTTCTAGACCTCCCCTCCAATTTTATGTGGTAGGGATCCACTCTAACACCAGGTTCAAGAGTATGTTTCATAGATTTGCATCAGGTAGGAAGCTGGAGCAGTGCTCTGTGATCAGGATGAGGCAGTGGTGGTTATGAAAGAGGAAGCCTAAACTAGTTACACCTAGTCATCAGAGTGTACCAACTCTATGTGGTGAGGATGTGTCACTGGGTAATTGTGCATGCTAGATCTATTTTCTATAGCCTTCCCCTAATGATCTGGGTGCTGGACCATCTATGGTAAGTAGTAAGGTCTGAGTAGCCTCTAATATTGTATCTAAAATTTTTTATATATGTTAATCTCATTATTTCGTATCATCAACTATGGTAAAAGGACTTGGGATTTTTGTTATTTATTTTGAGTGTTTTTGATGCTAGACGTGTCATTGGAAATCAGAATGAATTATTTTAACTCGTGGACGCAGTCCCCCCTTATGGATGGACATTTCACTCAATCTAGGATCTTAATGTCCTTGAGATAATAGGGTTTTATTTCATTCCCAAGATGGACCATGTGGTTGATTATTGATCTTAAATTGACTACTATCAACATAGAGTGGATTTCACTACACTAGAGAGTGTATTCATTACTCTCAAGGGTGAATGAAATTTCCAGGTTATCTGATATGGACAGAAGCACTGTGGGTTGGGCGGTATGATAGCCTAGAAAATTAGTTTTCTTGATGATTAGGGAGTGATTTAGGAAGACTTTCCTCGAGTCGTTGAGTTCTTCAAGGATGTCTTTTCTGATGACATTTATAGTTTACCTCTCTCTCGAGAGATATTTATTTCTCTATATAACTAGTTCTAGTAGTTTCACTGATATCCATTAATCCTTATAGGATGGCTATGAAGGATTGTAAATAATTCAACCATTAGTTAGATTATTTAGAGGTGATTGTTTTTATTCGATCTAGTACTTCTCCTTGGGGTTGGTTGGTCATTTTTGTAAAAAATAGAGACAAAAATATTAGGATATGTATGGATTAATGGAAACTAGACTACCTAATGGTTAAAAAACAATATCCCTTTATATAGATATATGAATTTTTTGATTAGCTTAGAGGATCCTAAGTTTCGTCAAAGATCGAATTGAAGTCATGATATAACCAGGTGCATGTTAGACCTTCACACATACCTAATACAACCTTTTGTAGAAGGAATGATCTTTACAAGTATCTGGTTATGACCTTAGGTCTCATGAAAGTGCCATTAGTTTTCTTGGTTTTGATGAATCAGGATTTCCATCCTTACTCAGATTCATTTATGGTGGTTTTCATGGATGATATCTTGGTGTATTCTCCTAATAGACATGAAAAAATCCAACCATCTTGAGATAACATTGAATACACTAAGGGAGAATTAGTTATATGATATGCTACCAATCTGCCTCTTTTGGATGGATTATATGCACTTCATGGGTCACATAAACATATATATGAGAGAATCAATGGACCTAGAGAGGGTGAGAGTTGTAGTTTCGAGGTAAAAGTGCTAGAAATGATTTTGAAATATGAAGAATCTTTGTGATGCTGATTACTACAATAATTTCATACTAGACTTATCATACATAGAAGTTCCATTAACGAGCTGGAGTAAGATGGTTGTGACCTTTTTATGGTCATATTCTTGTCAAAAAAACCATTTAGAAGCTGAAAGGGAGACCAACATCAGCAGTAGTCCTGATACTTCTCAAATAGGGATGAAGATACACTGTGTATTGTGACACATATGGTATCAGGATGGTTGCAATGATAATTCAAGGAGATATACTCATGGCATACAGGTCTCGACAGCTGGGGATACATGAGAGGAATTATCACATGCACATTCTCATGACGACTATTGTTTTTTATACATTATTCTATTAGAGACTTTACTTATTGGGGGAGAATTTTGTAGTTTACACAAACGACAAAATCCATGAGTTTACATTTACTCAGTGTGATCTGAATATGAGATAGTATATATGGGCTTATTGCCTTTAGGTTTTTGACATTGAGATTTCCAACATGCCTAGTAAAGGAAATGTAGTGGACGGTGCACAAAGTTAGAGAACTCAGATTTTTGTAGTGCGACAGCCTAGTAGAAATTGGAAGCATAGGACGTTGTTCTCTGATATGTATCTAGAGGTGCATGATAGTCAGGGATAAACATATCTATCATCCATACCTATAAAGAATACTGTAATGGATAGATTGAGGATTAATAAGCTATCATATTCAAAGGGCCTAGTTCTTTAGAAGTATATGGTAGGTGAGGACCCACCTCCAAGTTGGACAATAGGAAAGGATTAGGTAATTCATATCCATATATGTGTTTGGGATCAAATGGATATTATTGGGGAGATAATACATGAGTTTCAATCTTCAGCATTGGCAGTTCACCTTGGAGTCACCCAGATGTACAATGAATTACTTCATTAGTACTCATGGTCGAGTATGAAGTGAGAGGTAGTTGGTTTTGTTACGAGGTGTCCCACTTGTCAGTAGGTGAAGGTGGAACATCAATAACTTGTTGATATTTTACAGTATTTACCTATTTAAGATTGATAATGGGATGATGTTGTGATGGATATCATGAATGTTTTACCATGGTCATCTCGACGTAATGATGTTGTGTGGGTTTTGGTTTATAGGCTCATGAAGATAGATCATTTCTTACCGATCAAAGAGTCCATCGGTTTGGATGATCTTGGGAGATTGTACATCCATGAGATAGTGGGGATCTATGTGGTCCAACACACTATCATTTTGGATATTGTTACCCACTTTACATATCGTTTTGGCAGAGTTTTCATAGGGAACATGGTACACATGTCTTTTGATCATTGCATAGCAACCTGATACTGATGACCAGTTAGGGCGTATGATATAGGCGGTAGAGGACAAGTTGCAAGCATGCATACTGGATTCTGGGGGCTCTATGGAAAGACATATTCCCCTATTTCAGTTTTCCTATAATAAAAGTTATCATATGACTATATAAATGGCCCCTTATGAAGATTTATGTGGTTGGCTATGATGATCACCCTTGTAGTGGTTAAAGAGATGAGAGACCGTATTATTGGGACCGCATCTCAAATAGGATACTTCTAAGTAGGTCTAGTTGACTCAAAAGTTGATGGATACTTCACATTCTTTTAAAAAATATTATGATGATCACTGAAGATGACCTACAAAGTTTGAGAAAGGGATTGGGTCTTTTTTCATGTTTCAACAAGGTTTGGACATGGATGGATCAAGAGATAGGGTAAGCATTCCCTGTGATATGTCAGGATATTCGAGATTTTGGAGGGATTTGGGTAGGAAGCCTATAGGTTGCAGTTACCTTAGAGTTATCAAGCCTTGTATGATGACTTTAATGTATGTTAGTTGCAATGTTATCATGTAGACCCATTTCATGTTTTTCAGCCTAAGGAGGTTGAGCTACAGGTTGATGAATACATTCAATAGATTTTGATTCATATCGTTGATAGGAGCACGAAGGTTCTATGAGGATAGTCAACTCCTCTAGTACAAGTGATATTGTAACATGGCCGTTTACAAAATAAGTCTTTGGAGTAGGGACTTGAAGCATGTGCTCAGCGAATGTAGTTTTTTTAGATGAATCTTGACCACCCATTAAGATGAAATTTGGGGAAGAATAGTTTTATGTGTGGAAGATTGTAAGATGACAATATTTTATTGAGTTATGGATCTTTTTTTATCGGGTTAAATTCTTGTTAAAACTTTTTTTGTGATAAGATCCTATGTCAGGCCATGGTCCAGTTGGGTTATACTTGGGAAAGAAGAGGCTAGAAGGCTGTAGGCTGGATGTAGAATGATTACATGATATGAATGGGGGATAAATTTCATTTAATCCAATTTCATGATGTGTAATGTTCTTTCATAGAATATTCACGACGTGTAATTGTTTTTCCCTAGAAAGGGAGTACTGATCATTACACGACATCAATGGAAAATTACACATCAGGTAATTTCCTTACTATTTTTTTTAATAGAGGGAGTGGCCACTATTTTACACAAAGAAGAATTTGTATCCCTCCTTTTAAGCCTCAATCCCCCTATTATATATTTTATAATCTAGAATATGTTTGGACTTTGATTATTTTTTCCATTGGTTACATAGGAACTGCATTTCCATGTACTCGATTCCTTTTTATCCATTCTGGATTCTCCAAAACAATAGCTTCACTATTAGGATTGAGGCTTATATTCCCTAATTTCTCATTTTCTCCATTATTAAAGATTCTTATAAATGAGGTGAATAATTAATTCATATTGTATGAGCACTCCAATACTGATATATGGTTGCAGGTGATGCTAGTGGAATGCACCCTAGCATATGTTATTGACCATTTCATTAGATAAGGGGAGCATGTGAACAAGATAAGGCATGCAATGATACTAGAAAACTTTTTGTACATTTTTGGAAACATTTATTACATTATACCATTATGTACCCATTCTGTATGATTTCTTGATACATGTATTGTGTGCATCATTGTATATGAGCCATCTGTTGATATTTTTATCTATTCCTGCTATGTATCTGTTGTTTGTTTGTTTTTCTGCTTGATCTATTGAGTGTGTTTGACTTCAAAAAAGATAATATATAGTAATGATGGAGTAGTCTCCCCATTAACTCACCAAGGACCTCACTTCTTGTCGGAAACCTCTATAGTTTGGGGAGATGTTCTTGAGGCCTTGTAGCGAATTGGGCTCGAGGCACTATGGAGTGGTATCCAGGTCTAGGATCTTTCACCCTCCCCATGACTTAAATGTATTTAATTTAATATATCATTTAAGTACATGATCAAACTGTAAAAAATGGTAATTTTATCATGTTATGAGACCCATATATAAGCATGTATAAGGGAATATCCAATCACACCCAAAATATGCGGTGTTCCTATTAGAGGGAATGTCCATATTTTATCCTCTAATTTTTATCACCAATTGAAAACATAATATGAATAAGTATCAATTCTTATGATAAATTAATAATTTATATTAAAATTTTATATATTTCCTATCAATATTATGTATCTATATTAAATAAAATATTTTTATGATTAATTTCATTGTATATTGAGGTTCTCATTACATTCATGAAATATTAAAACATATTGATATGATAAATACTATAAGGAAATTACAATTTAAATTGTAGATAATGAAATGTATAAAATATTATACTTTTAATAAATCAATAATAACTCACAATATACGTGATATGATAATGAAAAAATATTATGAAATTTGGGTCAAGTGAACCTATTTTGATAGTATATGTGTCATGGATTAAAGATCAACCCTTGATCAATATTAAGCTAGTTATATTTAAACATTGTTTGATTATTCTATCCTAGAAAATATCACTCAATTACATAACTCATCATTACATAAAACTAAAACTCACATTCTTTTTGATAAGATTCATTTATAAAAATATCATTGTTCATTTATTCTTTTGATTCAACATACGTGCATGCATTAAATTAAAAACCATTAACCACATACAAATTAAACTATTTATATAATTTTCATGGTAGGTTAATCAATTTACATAATTGAATATTAAATTTATTTCCTTGTTGATATACCTAGAGAATTTAAAAAAATAATATAATATATAAGATAAAAAAATATTTTTTATGTTTAACCGTAAACAATTTAAATTACAAAACGTTAAAACCAATAGGAAATATTACGCCTTCAACATTATTCAAGAGAATCATGAGTAATTATTTTGAATGTTTCATACATTATCATCATATATTCAATAAAAAATAATATAATTTTACTATTAATTTTTTGAAAAAACATAGTTCAATGCATCACATAGTTCTAAAAATGTTTCATTTGTTATGGTTTTGAGGGATAAAAAAAGCAGTTAATACCATATGCAAAAATGGATTTTTGTTGATTTAATGGGATAATTAATAATAAAAAGAAAAATAAAAACCCAAGAATCTTGGATGAAAAGATCAGTCACGTATTATTTATAATTAATTTATAAAAATTTAGAATTATCTAAAATGAAATTATTTCATAATTATGGATTCAATTGAATACTTATTGTTATATAATCATTGAATAGGTGGATTATACTATAAAATCTCTATAATGGTATCCAATCATTCCCCATGAATCTTATAATTCCATTTTGGAATCTCCACATGAAAAAAAATTATCCACTCCCCCTACAACATTTTTCATTGACTACATTTATATCACATTCAAGTCTTAAAGGATTTTGTTGGTTCTCTTGGATACATGATAATAAATAGTATAATTTAAGATTTCCATTATTGAGAATGTTATTGAGAGTTTTCTCTCATAGATAATGAGATATTTATCTCAATATATTTTTCTTCAAAGCAATTGTATATCATATAGAATCATAAAACAAGATTTATATAGCTAGGTTATAGAATAAATAACTACATATACACCCTCTATTATTATCTTAATCCTCATTTCACCCAATGTTGAATAATAATAATAACAATAATAATAATAGTAATAATTATCATTATTACCAGGATGCGCAAAAAACGCATTAATTATTTTAATATAATTTCCTAAATAAATAAATTCTTATTTATTTAAATGAAATTAAATATAACATTCTAATTAGACCAGTAAACCTGACCAACAATTGTTTCTTTAATATTTATGAAAACCTTGAATAATTTCTAGTTGTTAAAATAATTTCACATTTTTTGGGTTTGAAAAACGTTGCATGGAATATCATAAGGAATTTATGATTTTTGGTACAATTTCATTATAATCAATCAACTTATTTCATAAAGATTAAAATGGAGTACTAGGAGTCATAGAGGAGATACAAAGGAACCCTAACTTCCACATATCACAATCTATATGTGGTCTACTACTTTGTATATTTCCTCTTCATAGATCCCTTGTAAAATAAAATTTAATTTTTGGGTGAGGTGTTACATTTTTAACCCTAAAAAATGAATTTTTTGTTGGGGGTATGCATGATTTATAATACCCAAAAAATGTATTTTTATTAGAGGGGTGACGTTCCTTTTTCAACCCCCACTATACGTGAAAATTCTCTTACAGGGTGAGGCATCACCACCTCAACACATGGATTGATGGGGGTTGTATATTACTATAGAGATGTGATAACGTATGTGAGAGATGAAAAATATAATCAAAGAAATATGGTATGAGAAAGAGATTCTAGTTGGTAATCATTTATTTAATATGAAAAAGTAAATTTGGTCATAATAATTGTTCTGCATTGTATAATAATAGATCCTCATAGAATATCCTTTTGAGGACACCCATCCACATAGTAGAGTCCTTTGTGTACTAGTATTCTGCAAACTTCATGTTGATGATAATTTCTCATATCACCATCCCACATAGAAAAAGACCAGTAGGGTGGGTTCCTTTAGTCTCGGTACCCTTCTAGGTATCATTCAGCCTTATCATTTCCCCATAATTTTTTTTTCAAACTAACCTCTCCATCACCATATCATTTGATGCACTAGAACTCAAGTGGTCCCTTCATGAAATACCAAGCTATTGCCTCTTTCAAATCCTCTAGATATTTATGAAAACCATATGGAACAACTATGTTACAACTCAAACATATGTTCCAATGGTATATGTGGTCTTCTTGGAAACCTAATAGCCAATGTGGATCCCCAGAATGATTTTTATCATACATTCTTATGTTAATGAGGATCCCATCTATGGAGGAAGTTCTATGAACGTCCCTATTTTAGGGCACGAGGGGAACTGATATCTATTACCATTCATGAGGTCAATATCTCTTTCCACCTGTCATCCATGAAATCGGGAGTAAGGATTACCTCCATGATTAAACCCCTATCCTTCCTTATTATGACAGATTTATAGTAGTGTTTATGTACTAATCATGGTTACCTAAATAAAATAGGATACCTTCTAGAAATGCCCTTTCTCTCTCATAGCCATTGTCTTATCAACAGTGGACGAATGAGATCATTATGTATGCTAGATATTCTCCTTCTTATTTCTCACATTGTTGGTGAATCACTTGGTCTTAGAGGTTCTTAATGACCATGACATCCATATAATTATATACCCACAAGAAAAGGGGATTAAATTTTTAGATCATCCTCTAACCATCACCTATTGGCCTCTTATATGGTATAAGCACCAACCATGGAATCTCTACATAAATAGAACATTTCTAAATGATTCAACCGTGGGTATCCTATTCAGTATATGCCCAAAAATAATGAACAACCCTCTGTAGGAATATATTACCGATGAATAATTAAATAGCCCCCCTATTCAGTATAAGCACGAAACCGTACCCACTTATAATCCACCCCCATAGGTGTAAGCCCCAAAATTCCAAACTATATTGGCTTTGATTCCTATCCAAATGGGATTCATAAACTTCCTCCTTAAGGTCCAAACCCTATACCCCAAATTTACCTAGTGTTCTCTTCGATAATTCTTTTGTAGGGTCTTATCCAACTCGAAAGGGACAAATTGCATCTGGGTCTCCATTATCACCATCATTATTAGTCTTAATATATATTATGATCATCCCTCCAACCAGGGATACTACATCCCTCTTAGGACCTCTGGGCCCCTATGGCATAATCCCTAGATCGGCCATTGAATATGCATCTCTCTCCTATGCATCAATGTTGAATGATGTTAAACCATACAATTTGTCCCACATAACATGAACTTTAATGGTATGAAGTGTCCAGTTAAGTGGAATTGAACTATAGGGGTTTTTAGTCCACTAATGCAGATATGTAGGAAGTCCACCTCATGGAACTTATCCCAAAATTAAAACATATATCTTATACTTAGTTGATGATAAATTCTAGGGAACCCCCTAAGTATATTAAAACATTTATATTGAAAATAAATGATATAAGAATCACTAATCCACTTGAAAAATTTTACCATCGATGGAGAACCTTGAATACATACGTATATCTCCATTAATGCAATACCTATGATGCATATTAATTATTATGAAATAACCACATGCTAAATAATTGATTGTTAATGAAGGGTATACTGATCTTATATTTGTTATTTAATAAAGGTCTCATTAATTGACCATTAATCAATTGGATAATCCTGAATTTGGAAAAATCTTCCCCCAAAATGGTACGATGAGTGTAACCTCCCATCATATCAGCCATTATATTATCTAAGGACTCATTACAGTACTCCATGTGACCTCTTTTATTTGGAAAGCAGGTATGAATCAACTCAAAATGGGAAAGGGCATAATGTGTGTTAGAAATAAAAAATGGATAACTTTATGTGAATCTTTAACCAATAGATGGCTATGTCACCCACACACATGTCGGCATTACACAAAATAAAAGAGGTACAAAACATAGATCCAAAACAATTAATTATTCATGCATTCATTTATTGAGATGGTTTTTTGATGGGTTTTCTTTTTTGTGTTTTTAATATATATATATATATATATATATATATAAAGGTAAATTTTTCAAGAACTCCTTTCAGTCCAATTTAAATCAATCCGTTCAACTTATCAAATCATTTTCAACTACCGGAAGGTCCCTAATAAGCCTGAGGAAGTTATCATTATCCCAATGTCTCTAATTCTACGTCTCAAATTAATTTTTTCAAGAGTAACATCAAAATGGTGCTATCACGACCCCAGAGGTTTCTCTAAAATTCATATTTCCCCTGAATCACCACAATTAGTCCACTCAATGATGGTTGATGAACCAAAAGATAACGATACCAGTTACTATTTCAAATTAGTTCAAGTGAATATCCATGGAACACTCTATAAATTTCCTCCCTTATCTCTGGAAGGTTGATCAACAGGCCACTAAGGTCCTCATCCATAAAACATAGGGGTCTCACCAAAGGGATCCATCCAGCATTCACCGCAATCAGTATCGTGCGACATCATTCCATCAATATTATGGGTGTGTATTTCTCGAGAGTCTGGATGAGGTCACTGATACCTGAGCACCCTAGACAACCCATTGAGGACAATGACTAGAAAAAAAGGATTACGAGAGCACATCTATTCACCTTAAAGGATAATGAAAATGAAACTTAGTGGAAAACTATGAGTTGTCACACTCAAAGTTCTACACCAACCAAACGTTCCAAAATTGATTATCAATACCTAGAGAAAAACTTCAGTAGATCCTGACTAAAAATTATCTGAAGAACCATATATCTTCCCCCATTATAGATTATGATCATCGTATCCCAAAAATAAATTGTGGATAAGAGAAAGAATACACAAATTCTCTAGCTAGATAATTGGATTTCATTCCCTTTCTATGTAATGATGTATCCCAAAAAAAATAATAGATGTGATGGAAGGGAAAAAATTTATTCTCAACCAAATTCTATACGATTTCTAGGATATGATGAAAAAAATTGGGGATTAATATTCATGATCACAAAAACTACTAGGAATTTGAATTGACTTAGACAAATAATTTGAGAGTCACCATAGATAATGAATGTATTCCTTCTCCTTTAAATAAGGGTTTTGTCCATCCCATGTTAAAGGGAAAACTAGATTGTGCCTATATCCCCATTTCGATTAGACATTATTTTCCATCCCACTATCCACTCACATGTAGAAACATATCTCTGCCAAAATTCTACAGACCTGTCGACAAATTTTGGAATTCACCTAGTAACTAAAACAACATGTTTCATTATATAAAATATGACACATACAGTGTCTGGAACTATTTTCAGGATTGAAGACTTCTACAAAGTTTCATCAAAAAAGATGATTGGAAAATGAAGAGTCGGGCTATAAACCTGCTATATAGAACGATGGTTTTCATGAATCTGTCATATGCCTATATAAGGAGGTTCAATATCATACTCTTATATTACAAAACTATGAATATTATAGAGATAGATGTAGAGGTACTCACCTCAATTTGGCTTCTTAGAGTTTTGTAGGTCCTCCCCAGACATCATACCGTGGAGGATCATTTCAGGTCTAGAATATGATGGATCTTAGTATCACGTCTCTTGATGAGTGCCACAGTAGACCTACATGTGGTCATAAGATAAATTAAAAATGTTTTTTACCCCTTACAAACATCCTTCCTGAATTTCTTATTTGGAGTATACGAAATAAATTTCCTCTTGGCAGTTTATTACCAAAATCGTGATGGTAGTCCTCTTAATGATTTTAGTAACTGATAAGGTCCTCCTTATAGTGACATTTAATTTGAACAATAAGGTCCCCTAATTGATGAATAATCTCATTGAAACCCCTCCAAAGGGGAGGCACATGAGAAAATGATGTTAGTCCTTATTAATGCATTCTTTTTGATAAGTGATATTCATTATCAACTAGAAGATAAATAATGATAGTGATAATCCCCCAAACCACCCTTGCATTTTCTATCTACTAAAATAATAGATGAAATCCCCACTAACAGCGTTGTCTATAATAATAAAATAGGGTATCATCCACATTTCTTGGATTGAGTTGTATAACCTCCTAGGAAAGAAGAAGAAGAAATATTTCTTATAAGGCAATAGTTGGTGAAGGAGAATATAATAGTAATGTTCTGCCTTTTATCTACTCCTTAATTTAGAATTCTAGAGGTATTTTTGAATGATTGGGTGCAAAAAATCAACATAAAAACAAGGAATACTATTTATCAATTGAAAAAAATTCATTTCCTTATAATGAATACCCAAAGCACGTTATGGTACTAAAGATATGCACCACCAAATCGAATTGGTGGCCCCCCATGCTACTGTACAACTAAAATTGGGTACAATGCAATTATCCTATTTGTGAACATGCCTAGATGCATTATAGGTAATGTGTTGGGTGATTTTTGATACCCCACTGGGTATTCATATTTGATGATGGGATGAAAATGTGGTGTTTCACATCACCTCTCTCCCCAAATAGCAATCCCATCAACGGTGACATTATCTAATGTCTTGTCCATAGGAAAGCGTGATGAAATAGACTCTTCTCACTAAATATGTTATTCTAATAGTGAAATGGGATATAAATGAACTCAAATATTTTGGTCTATAATTTATAAAGAAATTGAAATACTCTTAAATAATGAATATGAATATATCAAGAATGCCTCATGCTTAAGGTATGTCAATTGTTATATTGAGAAAATGTATCCAATAGCAGATAGATCGAGTAAAAATATTACAATTCACCCAAACCATATTTGAATAATGAAAAAAAATCATAAAAGTATCCTCATTTGTTGAAACTGATCTAGTATTTTAGAAATCAGCGTATGCAGGGATGGAGGCATTTTTAGCACTACCTTTGAAGCTAGAAAATCATTCCTGAAATGTACTGAATGTGGAATAATAGCACCTCTAACCCACGGGGTTGGGGGAATTTCCACTTCTATATTAGTGAAATTTAGTCTTATCTCATTTCAAGGATGTTCCATGAAATGAATTTATCAAGTTCGTTCCATTCACTGATGAAATTTATTCTTTAACAATGCATAAAACTAAAATATATCGATATTTCCTACAGGTTAAACATTACCATTTGGTTTCTAATGGATACCTAAGAGAATGGATGAGATTATTTCAACGTCGTATATAGAAAAAACCTATTATGAGTAAATCCACTCATAGTAATCATCGACCATCTAGAATATGTTCCTATAGAAAAGGGTTTTTCCACTATTTATAGACAAAATAAATTATTACAATTTAGTTCATGTTAGTAAATATAATCAGCAGAACATTTGAAAATACTATTGAAAATCATGTGAATGTGAATGAATAAGTAGATGATGTTTCCATTCAAAATACAGTCCCCACCAAAATTTCCGAAGGAGTTGTGTGTACCAGAAATCAAAGGATTGTAAAAATTGGGAAATCCTTAAAATGTACATTCATCATCGACAAGAATCATCAAAATAGAAGAGTAAGGACCTCATTCAATCCCACATATTACCCGAGGTTGTGGAACCCCTCATACATGACTACAAACTGTATTATTATGAGAATTAATAGAGTTAGATAATAGGTATTGAGACTAAAATATTCAGGGGTCATATTCCCACTGGATATGTTGTTCCCACAAAACATCATTTCACTCATCTAGGAGATTTCCACCCGGAATAAGTGATCTACGTATTGAAGAAAGTAGATTCACAATGTATAGTAAATACATGACTAATACAACAAATATATTTGGTATCAATGACAGCTAAGTGTCAATATTTCCTTCTATTTCCCAAAAAACCAGACTAATGTCTACCATGATACAACCGACCCATAGTAGAACTAGTGCAGATAATATCAAAACAACTATTTTTTCCTGTTGTGACCACTACTCCATCCACCACTAATTTGACCATTCCCATATGATTTTATGACACCAATTAATCATTTATTGGTCAACTATATGTTGTGAAGGGAAAATTTTCACTAGTGCAACTGAAAAGAAACCCATATCCTAAAGGGGTAGATGCAACACCGTTTTCATGTAATTTTGGAAATCATATGTCTCCCATATTCAGTATTTCATGAGATCTAGAGAAGAATATTCTGAATTTTGTATCATAGTTTTTTTCAATAATATGATCTTATTTACAATAATAAGCTTCCAAACATTGGTGCTTTCTAAAAACCATGTTGGGAAAATCATTCATTTAATACAACATTTTACTAATATGGAAAATCAAAGAATGGGGATACATCCACTGATAATTTATTTACTAGTAAATCTTAACACTATGAAATAAAACATTTATAGACCTGTAAATCTATAAAAATTTAGAAAATTAGAGTGTATACAAATATGTTTTTATGTGTAATGGTAAAACCTACTCAGTAAATTTTCAATTTCTATAAGAAAATTTGATTGGTTTTTCATAGAAAAACATCAATGATGAGTGGAAAACACAACTCATTTCATTCAAGTATATAGGGGGGATCTGATACCATGATGTAGTTTAAAAAATATTGGAAGACTCCATCATGTGAACAAATGAAAAATATAGACCAGTTTCAATAACCAATGGAAAGATAATATGAAATGAATATACCAAGAATAGCATATTAAAACTAGCTCGATAGTAGTTCTTTCTCTAATTCCTGCATCTTATCTTTCAGTTCCTCCTCTATATAAAAATCTATAGTATCAAAAAGCATCTCAAAATTAGTGGAGATTGTATAAATTATCATATTTTGAGGAATATAAGAACATAATCTATTTCTTTTGTGATGAGTATGTTCCTGGTTACTACGTAGTAGCCTCTAAAAACAACCTACTAACTCTCCAAGAACCGAGAATGCCCAATAAAAATATTGATGGATATTTCAAAGATGATATCCCCTTTAATTGAATTTTAGGGCACACCATCTAGTCCAATGTAATTTTCTATGATGTCATGAAAAATATTTTTAATACTGTTTTGGTGAAATATGGAGAACTGTGGACATATTTAGTGTGTTTTTTCCTCACCACATCGGAATAATAAGGTGAATAGAAGGAAGTTACCTTTAAGGGTGCACCAAATTTTAGTTATAGGATGACTAGAAGAAAAATCAACTGAACTCGTGTTATTCTTTCAGTGTAGTTATAATAACTAATTGTGCTACCATTATATTCCTTTGTCATATCCGACTCTTCCAGTACCAGAGTCGTCCAAAATATTGGTTTATAAGAAACACCATCGCTGAAAGAGTGAGAAAAAAATTCATGAAAATGATCACGTGCGTAGGCCAAATCCATCCCAAACTCTATCGAACTTCATACATTTAGTACCAATGGAACAAGAGATGCCTCACCCAATGATACAATTGGAAAAACACATCAAACAGTGTCATCATTATATGATGAATTAATATTTTTATACATTAATGTAATTCATTTAATTGAACAATTATCTGATGATGTGAGTTATTATAAACCCGATCATCCCATAAAATGTTGTGGAGATAGGAATTGAGTGTATGGATGCCACAAAAAAAAGAGGGAGGCATAAACACAACCGAATGTAATATACCGACTGCATCCTTAGTAGAGCTATCTATGCCACTGAAATGCATAGGAAATACTTCATAAAACCCATGCTTATGAAATAAGATTCTTCAACACATATCAAGCATCATTTATTACCAAGAATTTTGAAAATATGATTGATTAATAGGTGAAAACATGACCATCTTAGGAAAGTGATCATGCCTAGAAAATATAATCCAATAGTAAAAAATTCCTTCGACATGTGATGAACCACAAGACACATATTCCATATTGACAACATCTCAGAAAATTCCTCATATGGAAAAGTTCCCCATATGGAATTATTGATCCTTGACATAGAAGTAACAAATACTGATAAAAAATTCCATAGATAAGGAAATTCTTTCAATTTTTGATTCCCTCAACCTATAAAAGGATATGTGGGAAGTACTTATAGTTGCTCTATTTTTTCCTCAACACTTAAGAGCTGCAGATTTGGATAAGAAGGTATATCAATTATAGGTTGATTGTGAAGAATTATATATATATATATATCTTTCTAAAAATAATATAGAAAAGATTTTATACAAGGACACATCATACCCCTAATTGTATCTAAAATCTCTATTGAAAATGATATCCATTGATATTTCATTAACAATGGAACAAGAGTAAACCTCATTCATATCATAACACTTCACCGAGTAGGATAAATTGATGATGATTTATCCCCTTTGGAATTTACACTTTAGGTGTATAATAAAGATTAATACAAACCTCATATCATCATTAACATTAGAGACAAATTAAAGGATCTGGTGTCTGACTCTATATTCATAGTATTCTAGAATGATAAACAATTAAATTTCATTTTAGGGATGCCTTATCGGCATCATCATGTTGTGATCCATTCTTCATTCCCTAAATTCCTTTGGTACAATAACAGTGTTAATATTGGGACATTCGATGGTGATAAATCTCCATTCGGGTCATGTGAATGTCAATATATTAATGCAGGTTTCTACTAAAATGATGGGAATAAACACATAAATTATGATGTCTCTATGGTTACCATTCTGAATAGTCTTGAAATGAACAAAGGTAACCCATTAAAAGTCTGCAGTGATGAATATGTAATTCCTATCAATCAGGTTAAAGTTATCAGTTCAGATTTAGACACATACTTAGAAGTCATCATGATATCGGCCTCATATATTGAACCAAATGGTGTTGAAGAAATCTTTGATTCCTCCATCTGTAGAAATAAATGAAATTGAAATGAATCAATACATGCCTAAAATCATTATAAGGTGACCAGATCATCAATTAAACCTATATAAATCATGATATCACCATTAAATTCTAGCTCCAAAGATAGTAACCCTTCACATGACCATATTGATCAATAGTTATCTCTTATCCATCATGACATGGTTACTGAGGAATATGAAGTACAAAATGAAGATGTGCAATAATGTGACATCACAAATTGTTATCCCAAATTTGTGGATGGAGCCTCCATTAGAGGTGATGTACTCACCTATTAAAATTTGGGAATGTAATAGGATCCACGAGTAATGTTGATCAGTATAGTTATGTTCTTCAATGAATCAGAAACATACACATATTTCATGAAGTAGTATCAAGATGTGTTTTCTTCAAATTATAAATATATTCCAAGTCTCAGTCCTGAAATGGATACCCATCAAATGGGTCATGTAGAAGACCATTATAGCTACCAGAAGGTATCCACAAGGACACAACTGATGTATGCTACCCAGTCAATGCTGAAGTTGATAATATCATTAAATCCAACATCATTACAGAATTCAAATAATCAAAATCACACAACTAAATAGAATAAATCATGAAATACAATGGGATAATTAGGGATTAAACTGATTTCAAATACCTCAACCAACACTATTTAAGAGATGAATTCCCAGTTTCAATTACAAAACATATGATCGATGAAACTATTGGATATTAAGCCCTTTCATTCATGGATGGATACTTGGGGTATAATCAAATCTGAATAGCCCCACGAAATAAAGAATATATAACTTTTAGATCCCCACAGAGAGTATTTTTATACTGGGTGATGCCTTTTAGTTTAATGAATACTGGAATAACATATCAGCAGGTTATAAATTGCATCTTCAAACGCTTCTAAGGAAAATTAGTTTAATGTTATGTTGATGGTTAGGTAGTAAAGTGTCATCAAGTATCTGATGACCATTCCAATTTGAATACCATCTTCAAAAAACCTCAACAAAACAACTTAATTATGAATCCACTGAAATTTTCAATATATATTTCATTAAGAATTTTTCTCAGCTTCATCATACACCATCATGGAATCATAGTTGATCCTAAGAAAACTATAATGATTCCATGCATGTAACCCCATATAAACCACAAATAGTTGAGAGTAATATAAGGGAACATTGTCTAAATTTGATGCATAATATAAAAACAAACAGAATTTTTTCACTTCACTAGGTTGATGACGAAATGGGCCATGATTTAGTGGAATGATGATTTTCTTGAAGTATTCAATATCCTCAAGAAATATCTCTTACTCCCAACATTGATTTTCTTTATATTTGATTGAAACTCAATCATCCTATATGTGATGGATTCGAAATGGCCACTAGATGAATTCATTCTTTCAAAAGATGATATTGGTTGTTAAGAAAACCATTATTATCTCTGTCTTACCATGGTTGACCCTGAGACATGGTATTCAGATATAAAAAAGAATTGTTTTTCATTGGTTTTTAAAATTTATAAATTACTTAATTACCTGAAAAACCATTAGGTCTATTCGATATCATCAATTAGACTTCTCAAATATATAGTCAATTTTCCCATGTTGATAAGATATTTTGATCTATGGTAATTTTTTCTATAATATTTTGAGATTATGTTTATACTAAAAAAGGGAATTAAAGGGATTGTCATCGAAAATATTCTGGAGAAATATCTCTATGTGGAATAAGTGTTGATGGTTAATGATCTACCGGATGAATAAATATTCATTATTCATGAATCATACTAAATATAGGATATGTACATTCACTAGGAATCTAAAATCATAACTAGAATTAAATTCGAAGACCCCATGATCAAAAAATAAAAACTGGGAATCCTTCTCATTTCACAAAAAAAGGTAGTCCTACCTTACTCCTTTATGCTAACAGAAGGTTGTACTAATAATGAGGTGAAATACCATGTCCTCAATGAAACATTAATGATAGATTTTCAAATACTTCATACCCATTTGAGAATACATAGTGATTAAAAGTTAGTAATTAAAAAATGAATAGTGATTATGGAATAATTAAAGAGTATTTGATCCATTAGTTAATTATCTTCTAGGATTTATGAAATAATTCCCCACCATGATCCCTTAATAACTCATGTCCCATGTCCAAAAACCTTATAGAGAGATATGATAGAAAATGATTCTACAACCCTGGCAGTTGTGTTTGGAATATATGAAATCCCACTTTCAAAATCATATAAAATTTAAATGATATTTTATTGTTTTTGAATGAATGAATTTCACACTCACATCTATATTAATTGAAGGAACATGGGGCATAAAAAATCATAAAAAACATGCAATTCATAATTTTTAGTTTATATGAATGTTAAAAAACTATCTCCCCAAATAAAATACCCCATATTTCTAGAAGGATCACATGTGACTCAATTTAATCTCAAAAACAATGATCAAATGAAATATTTAATGGAACCTCGTTTATTTGAATTTTTTAGATTTTTCACATTGTGGACGTACATGGACCAATGGTTCTCAAAATAATACTCAATATTATCAAAATTTGCACCAAAACATTTGGAACATCATTATATATTTTCCAAGTGCTAGCATGAGAAAGAGAATAGCATTATGACGTCCATTCAATCATCGGAAGAACATAGACTCGATTAAAATGTGGGATCTATTGGACCTAGTTCTTACATAAGAATCTATATATAGGACCATTAGAGATAAGGAGTGGTTATCTTAATAATTTAGTACAAATTATGGAGATCACTATCCAATTGTCTATAATGACCTTTAATACGTAGTCTATACTTTATGAAATTACACATTGGTACTTGAAATATAATAACCTTCATTTTAAACTATTTTTCACATGTATGAATTAATAAACATTTCATAAATGTCGAAACTATTTTACCACTCACTTGTAACACTATAGAATATTACATGATAAAATATTATATATTAACTTTTTCTGTAATATCATAAAATAATTTAACGAATCACGATCATCCTTTGATCATTTGGAAAACAATATTTTTTCATATTAAATTTTATCATCAAACAAAAATTGAATACATTGAGAAATAAATTCAATAATAATCAATATATAAATTATAATATAATTTAATTAGTTTTACTTTGGATAGATCATACTTGGATGTTCATTTGCCACTGCACATGGGGCCCATATTGTCCTAAACTATTATTCAATAGAATAGGAAGAACTTTTGGATACACTAACTGTGTTACCCTCTTGGTCCATGTCATGTTAGTAATGAGTCATACACATATACCATGTGAAAATTAGAGAAACCCATATTGGATCCTAAGGAGATAAGGAATTTCATAACTATGACAACCTCCTACCAACATGTTCTGTAAGGACCTGACCATAAACATTACATGTTTTAGTGACTTTGTACTAGAATTTTTTTCATTCCTTCGCAAATATCATTTAGGTTTGGAGTTTTATATAGTATAAAAAACTATTATATTATAAACCCATACATTAAAAGTTGATTCTTATACTCATTATGAATTTTTTTCATGAAATGAAACTTTTTCAAATAAATCTTTGTTTATATTTATGAAAAATATTCACAATTTACCCGTAATCTCATCCTTGTCCCATGTCTTACTTAAACACTAAAAAAACATGTAAAAACATCGTATGAGAACAACAGCTCAGAAAGAGACATTAAATAAAGTAAATCATTAGT
Organism: Viscum album; assembly: GCA_963277665.1. NCBI lineage: Eukaryota > Viridiplantae > Streptophyta > Magnoliopsida > Santalales > Viscaceae > Viscum > Viscum album. The sequence goes on from OY728160.1 coordinate 1,670,034,998, forward strand.
CCAGTGAAAAACATACAACCCAATTTCTGTCTAAACCTACCATTTTACCTTGAAAAGGTATCATCATTTGATGAACATTATTTTACCTCTTTAAGATAAATAATATTTCATGAAAATCATAAGAGAGAAAAAATATGTGAGTAGGTGTCTTGGGGAATAATTATACTAAAATGGAATAACCATGCAGTCACATTAGAAAAAATTCACTCTAATAAATGGAATAACCATACATCTGACTTGCATACCCAATGAATTAGAGGTTATAAAGTAACCACAAATCCTTGGTTTATCACGGAACCACCCGTACTTTGTGTATCACGTAACAACCCGTCCAATGTCCATGTACCATTACATAATCATCAAAAATAAATTTTTTATATTTTATACATATCCCTCTTAAAATTTAATTTCTAATTAAAAAACAACATTTATTGTTATTAAAAAAATCCAACCATTTTCGAAACCGATTTTAAACATTTAAAAGTATATTTTTGAATCAATGTGTCCCATACCACATTGGAAAATTTGAAATTAATTTGGAAAGTACCATTTTAAAACATGAATATATATATAAATAAATTAATAAATTTTAAAAAAACATTGACATGAATGAGAGGGATTTTGAAATTAAATCATTACAATAATTACAAAAAGGTTTTTAGTTAAAAAGTCTCTTACCATGAGACAGAATCTTTACATAAAACATTTAGATTACTGAATAATAAAATTAGGTTAATTATTTACATGAAATTAGTGCTTTTTAAAATTTAATTATTCATTTTATAGAACTTATTATCATGTTACAATAGTTACTTAATTGTTCATGTACATGTCATGCATAATGATGATATTTAGTAAATAAGTCCGAAATAACATTGATATGATGTCTATAGTTAAAAGTGGCCATTAGTAAATAATCTCTAAAATAATATTAATGAAATTATAATAAATTTTATGCATCAATTATACTTCTAAATCCATCCATTACATATATATATATAAAATGAACTATGTTGCAATCATGGAGATAGTAAGCCATACATACGCATGAGGGATACATTCACTTCATATTAGATGGGAAAGGAGATGTATAAAGGTAAGTTTGAAATAATTATTACATTTATGAATATTTAATATAATGAATTTATTATTTTATTATATATATAATAGATTTATAGGAGGTTTGAAAGTGTAGAAAAAGATAGTGATCAGTTAGAGCGATTACCTCTTTTTCGAAACGGCTCTTTTAGATCTCGTCTAATGAACTATATGTTTGGTCATTTGGGAAGTACAAGTAATATATAATGTGTCTAGGGATGTGGATATTATAATTTATCAAAGTTTTTTCAAGTAAGATGAATGAATGATGTGAAAGGAGTGGAGGAAGGATGTTTCCATTTATAATGAGGGTGAGAGGAACATTTAGAGTTTCTCCAAAGACTAATTTATATTAAATTAAATATCATTTAAAATACCGTAAAAAATCTATTGACCATAATATATGATATTATAAGGTTTTAATATCCTAAAAAATAGATTTAAGAAAATTTCTGGTTTTATTTTAAACCATATCATTTTGGTTAAACCTTAGTTAATAAATTTTAATTTTTACTATGGTAACATATTTATCAATATTAAGATGATGTATTTTTTAAATATAATATTTAAAATTGACCATAAATGAGAAATTAATGAAATTTTATACCATATATCATCCTCTTGTCATTGGTTTTAATTTTTATTATTTTTATGTAATTTAATAAAATATTATTCTCATAAAATATCATAATTGTCAATTTTCACACTATTTATAGCATGGGCATTAATGAAATCAATACAAAAAGATAATTTCAAAAAAATTCATTTAATACACCCTTTACAGGTCATATTAATTTATAAAATTCATCTATAACATTAATTAAGTAATATTATACTTATTTTATTATTAATGAAATAAATTAATTTATTTTTTCATTAATTGGATAATGGTTTCATCATCATTGTATAATTATTTATTATATATATTTGTTCCGTAAAATTTAAAAATAAATTTCCATGATTTTGATAAAAATTTTAAATTTCAAAATAAAATTTATATTCAATATTATATTCTATTTATCACCTCATTAAAAATATTGTAGTTATTAAAAGTAACAGTGTTACATTTTGTCTCTCTCTATGTTTTTTATAATATCTAAGTCATTTTCATAGAAAAGTACATATTAAATAATTAAATAAAAAATAGGTTTTAAGGCTAAAATTAAATACATCCGATAAAATTTGGAAAAAATTTAGTGTAATTTTCTATTATTTATAAAATTATTTTATCCTTAATTATTTGATATACCCTTAACCATGGTAGTAAAAAATTTTAATGTAACTATTCATATTTATAAAAAAAATAAGGTACGTGTTTAAAAAAATCCATATTATAATTAAAAATATGGAATAAATTTTTAGAACATACAATAAAAGAAGTGTAAAAGATTAATTTTAAATTAATCTTTTTTGTAGAATAAGAAATTGAGTTATTAAAGTAAAAGCCATAAAAAAGTTCTCGATGTTTTTATATCCAATTTCACTGTTAAATAGTTTCTAATGACCTAAATTAGACTAAATTCCATAAACATATATAATAATAATTTAAAACTAATAAAAAATATAATTTAACACTATAAATTCTATTGATAAAAAAAGTTTTAAAATAAATTTTATTATTCATTACTATTTATCAAAACATGAATCTTATCTGAAAAATAAGTGAAATTTAACAAATTAAATTTCGATTTTATGATTTTGAATAAGCTTATTATTTTTTAAAAACTAATTTACAATAGTCTCAAAAATATATTTAAAACTCTTTTTTCCATCAAAAGACAGCACAACTGCATTTCTTGAAAAATAATTCTTTTATACCTAAAATTAATTTTTTTCTTATATAATGTCTAAAAAATAGATAATTAAAATTTTAAACATTATATTGAATATTATATATATATAATATGTTAATATAATCCAATAATATTTATTTTTTATTTTTTGGTATAAAACACACATGACGACATTTAAATAGTTTTTTTTGAAAAACATTTCATATTTTAAATTTTTTTACATTCATTTATAATTAATAGTTCAAAAAATTATATATACATGTGTAAAACATATTTTCATAATTTAGTCAATATTGTTCATACCCTCCATTATAATGAATATTTTATAAAAATAACATCTAAATAATCATATTTAGTTGTACATTTATTCCTAATGTGGCGTATCATGTACGCTATCGAACATAGTATTTTTTGAATTCTTTGGATGTTACAAACACCACCAGGAAAATTTAAAAAATTAAATTTTAAATTCTATTTTCCTAACTAAGGTTTAATTTTTCAAAAATACCTTATTTTAATTCCCATATCGAAACATGTGTAAAAAAATAAGCACATTAAATTAAAGAGAGGTTTGTATGATGGTCTCCCGAGATTAGATATACTAGGCATTTTATCATGGAAAACGAGGACACTGAAGGGAAAAATAACTATCATGTTCTTATAGAAAGTGATATATTACATGTTTATAATAGAGTTAAAATTATAAAACTATAAATAAATGATGTGTTAAATGGTCGTTAATTTGTTTGTAAGAAATGTAATCAGATAACTTTTTAGTTTTATGATCCATTTCATTGATTTGGGTAATTATTTTACAAACTATACGAAGAAAATACATAAATATACTTACATGAGTGGTATAGTTTCAAACAGTAATCAAATTACACCACAAACTCATCTTTTCCTCTAGATGATGAGTATTCAAGTTGAATTTTCCTCACCTAATGCACTTGAATAAACTTATATATAATCCCATAATCTAAAATAAATGAATATGTTATTAAAAAAATATAATTAAACCTTTAATCCTGAAATAAAATAACATTACATTGTATTTACAATTATTATATGGGATTCCTAAAATAGCGAATGTCTTCAGAAATAATATTCATCACATAATCACCAAATCATTTTTCTAATATGATAATTTTTTCCAAAAAATCAAATTATTAATAAAATATATAATTATTAAACTAAAGAATAAAATACATACTAACTAGGACCTCATATAGGCTAGTTGTATTCTATGAACCCTTGACTCCCTTCAATTGTGGGTTTGATTTCCACGACCTTTCCAGATGTTGCAGGTTGTCACCCATCCTGGGGGTTGTCATTTTTCTAAAACTGTATAATTCTTATTACATTACCAATATATTATAAATTCATAAAAAATAACCATAACAAGTTTTAACCTCAATTTTTATCACATATATTTTATTGTTCACTCCAAAATTTTTTAACTTTTAGTTACCTAAAAATAAATGCCTCAAAAAATATCATTAGTAACCTTAAAATTTCGTGACATAAATCCCCGTAAGGGGTTTATTTGACACTAAACGTTTGAAGATCATTAAATATTGAAACCCATTATGATATCCCTAAATCTTAGTAAAATATCACAATCTCTAATTTTTTATATGCCCTTATATTATAGCAACTGTATGGACCAGGAAATAAACTATACATCATCTATTTACATTTGACTAATAATTATTTTCTTTTATTCCAAATGGTATATTAAGATTATAGTTTTACTGAATTATTAAAAACTCTTACATAGTAAACCAATGCATTAAAATCATAAAATTATACTTATTATTTAGTTTTTTCTTCAAAGTAATCTTTTTAAAATAAATCATCATTTCTCTTTGTGAAAAATTTTCATGGTTTTCCCTTGATCTTATCATTTCAAAAAATCATTCTTAAAAGTTATAAAAATGCATTTTAAAATAGGGGATGATAATAGAAGTTCATAAAGGGAAATAATTAAATGTAACCATTAGTCTAATGAAAACCCATAAGAATATTTCCATAAAAACACATATTTTTAAGAAAAAATAATGAATCATCCTATAAAAAATATCATTATTTTACGATTTGAAAATCAAATGTTTTTCATGAAAACTCTTAAGAATGAATATAATAAATAAGCATATATCATGGGTCACAATTAAACAAAAATGAAAAACAATGAGGTCAATTTACACATATTCATTCCACTCTTACAATTATAATAGCCATACTACTGAATTCCATACCCAATGCATTGGAGGTTAAAACATAACAACATATTTATAGTTTGTCACGGAAAAACCCATCCTTTATTTTTCACGTAACTACCTGTCCAATTTCTGAGTGAAATTATACAAACATAAAACATTAACAATTAAAATTTTCCACCTGAATCTCATAAAATTTCATTTCAAATCATAGTAAAACATTCATTGTTATTGAAATAGTCAATTCTTTTTCAAATCCAATTTTAATCATTTTAATGAATATTTTTGAATCAAAGTGTCCCATATCTCTTTGAAACATTTGAAATATAATCCAAAATTAAAATTTTAAATAATTCTTGTTCATATAAATTAATTAATAATATTTCCTTTCAAGAACAATGATATGAAAGAGAAGGATGTAGAAAATAAATCATTATAGCCTTTTAAACATGGTTTTCTGTCATAATGTTCCTTACCTTCAGTCCAAATAATCACATAAAATATTTATATTCCACAATTATAAATTTATATTAATTATAAAATTGAATTTATAACCATTATAACATTTATAATTCATTTTATATAACTTATTATCATTTTATTACAATTACATTGTTATTCAATATCAAATCAGACGTTTATTGATATTCGGTACTTCAATCCAAAATAAAATTTGTATCATGTATATAGTCAAAAGTTGACATTATTTAAGAAAATCCAGAATAATATTCATGAAATAAGAATCACTTTGATAATTAAATTATACTTTTAAAACCATATATTACACATAGTTAGGAAAAATGGACTATTGTACAATCTTGTAGAAGGTAAGCTGTATGTACGCACAAGCGATGCATTCACTTCTTGTTCGATGGGAATGGGGATATATAATGGTGTGTTAAAAATAATAATAACATTTAATAAAACATATTATTATGATGTTTTAATTTTATGATATATATCATGAAATTAGAGGAGGTATGAAAGAGTAGAAAAAGAGAGTGATCAGTTATAGTGATTTCCACATCTTCGAAAAGGATCATTTAGACCCCCCTAAAATAATATAGATTTGGTCATTTGGGATGAAAATGAAATATATAATGTGTCAAGAGAAGTTTAGAATAGAATTATTCATATTTTGGTCAATCTAAAAGAATCAAAAATGTGAGATTAGATGAGGAAGGATGTGAACTTTTATAATGAGGGTGAATGGAGCTTTTAGAATTTATCAAAATATTAATATATTTGAAAATATATATCATTGAAAATACCTCTAAATGAATATTTTTTTGTATATAAGATATTAAATGGTTTTAATATAATAAAATAATATAATTTAGGCATGTTTTTTTTATTATTTTTAACTTTATAATTTTGATTAACTCATTGTTAAGGGAATTAAATTTTAACTATGGTAATAAATATTTCTATATTAATATGATGTATGTTTTACGTATAAAATATAAATGGTGTCATAAATTGAATCCTTATGATCTATTAAACCATATATAATCCTATTAAACATTGTTAAAATTTTAATGATTTTTAAATAATTCAATAAAATATTATTTTTGTGAAATATCTTATGTGTCAATTCTGACACTACTCATAACATTTACATTAATTTAATAAACAAAGAAAGTTAAAATATAAAAAATCCTTTAATACACCATTAAAATTTCATATTCATAGATAAAATTATTGGTTCATATTAATTATGTAAAATTATTTTTCTTTATAAATTTATAATATCATTTAATTGATTGATTCATTAATTGAATAGTTACTATATCATCATTGTATAATTATTTATTTTAATTATTTCTTTACTAAAATTTAAAAATCATTTTCCATGATGTATATAAATATATAATATTTCAGATTAATATATATTGTTGAGCATATCTTCTATTTATACCCATATTATAAATATTATTTTTATTAAAAGTATGAGTGACATTATGTTAATCTCTTAGATTTCAATAATATCCAAGTTATTTTCATGGAATGGTGTCTATAAAAAATTTAATAATGAACCATAGGTGTTAAGGTTCTAATTAAATTTATCTAATAAAATTTAGGTATGTTTTAGGGTTGTTTTATAATATTTACAATATTTTTTTAGTATTAATTACCTGATTTAACCTTAACTGTAGTAATAAAAATTATTACGACTACTATTCATATTTTTCATAAATATTAAATGTAACCATTTAATAAATTTTTAAATTTTTATTACAAATATGGAACCCATTTTTTAATATTAGAAACATATATGTTGGTGAAATTAATTAAAAATGATTCTCATTGATGGAACAAGAAAACATGTCATTAAAGTAAAAAACCTTCAAAAGATCGCATTTTTTATATCTAATTTAAATGAAGAAAATGATTTTAATAACCTAAAATGTGTTAAATGCTAAATAATTTTTTCCAATAATACATTATTACCAATTAAATATAAAATTTAACACTAAAAATATTGAGATGAAAAAGTCGATTTTAATTAAATTTTAGTATTTTCCCCTATTCATCAAAATATGTTTCTTATCAGAAAAATTGTAAAAATTAAACCAAAGAGAATCTTGATATTACATTTTTAAATAATTAGTATATTTTATTCAAATATAACTGATAAAAGTGTCAAAAACCGTATTTAAAATGAATGGTCCATCAAAATGTGGAAATAACTACATTTTGAAAAATATTTTTATTGTTCGTCAAATTGGATTTGATCTTATATCATGACTATAAAATAAAAAATATTAATTTTAAATATTATAATGAATATATAATTTATATATTTAATTAATATAATCATACAAGTGTGATTTTTTAGTTATTAGTATAAATCACACTTTTTCACATTCAAATGTTTTTTCAGAAAAATATTTCCTTTTATATAAAAAAATGTTTTAAATTAATTTATAGTTAAATATTAAAATAATTTTATATAAATGTGTAAAAAATATTTTCATTACTTAGTTAATCCTATTCACACCCACCATTATAATGGAGTAGTTATAACGATATCATTAAAATAATAATATTTAGTTGTTCATTTAAGATTCATGTGGCATATCATGAATAATATAAAATATTGTATTTATTTTTATTAAAACATGTGATGAAATAGGTTATATATAATAGAATTTATTTTTTTCGAGATATATCATAATGTTGAATTCAAACTTGTGACATCATCTATTTTTTATATATTTCATGGCCTTGCTAGATGAAATTTCCATCTAGTACCATTGATATTTATTAATAATGCTAAAACCGTCCCACTCATCCAAGACCCACAAGATATATTGTATCATACATGAATTATTTTAATTTTATTTTTAATTTAATATCCATTTTTTGGTTTTGGGGGTTTGTCTTTCATTTTGGTGGTAATGGTGGGTTTTCAAAATTTGTGCCAAACTCTGAGCCCATTTCCAGATTTAAAAACCAATTATGATTCTTTTAAAACTCCTAAAATTTTCAAAATTTATCATCCATTCCAAATCCAACTTTTCCTCCCTAGAACTATTAACACCACCATGTCAATTTTAATCCTTTATAGATCCATAATCATGGTGTATTTAGGTTTTTATTTAAGGTATTGGGCCTGCCCCTAAACCCACTTTCAACATTAAATGTTATCTAATTCCTAATATCTTCTTCAGTTTTAATTAATTTGTGTTTATTCCACCTCCTTATCGAAGAGAATATCTCTATAATTACCTCTGTTATCAGTTTCACATTTTTGGAGCTCATGATAATAGAGAATTAAAGCATATATTTTCATGCATTCTCAAACCATCTAGATTGAAAGGGTAAATTTCATCCTTCATAAATCAATCATTTTTTACTCTTTTCCCCCCATTTCAGTCACCACATAATCTCACCATCCTCAGTCAAGCATCACTGTCTAGTTTTTATGCTTTTATATTAAAAATTTGGTTGATTTGGGATGATTTCTTCAACTTTTCTTCAAGAAAGTTTTTCTCTATTTGATTTCTCCCATTTCATTACGATCTCATCCAAGTTTAATGATGTTCTCTTATGTCTAGATGTTAGCATTTGAACCTAGGCATTGAGTTTGTGTATTTCTGGTGAAATATTGTGGATTTATGTAGGGTTTATCTCCCTTTTAGTGTGATGATAGTGCGGTTAATATTTTCCAAAACGATTCACGATGTTTGACTCAAATTGTAGGTGATTCCATGGTTAACCATTCCTTGATGAGTTATTTTCCTTATTTTTCTCGTTTTTCATGTTCTTAATAGGTTGTGTATGGTTTGAAAAACGTTTTTGAGGGATTTGGTTATGCATTTACATTTATATTTTCATTTTTGATGAAGTTGTGAAGTTTTTGAATGTAACACATGTGGCATCTTATGTGGAAGTTTTATTAAATATGAAATTGATTTATTAGTTGTTTAAAGGGGATGAAAATTCTATATGATTAATTACATAGTGTCATGTGGGACTTTTAAGGGGTTTTTAGAATATGTTTGGTCTGTAAAACATTCTTATACTTCTTGAGAGAATTTTATGAAAATGGGTGTTTTCCTTCGTATCATTCATGGTATTATTCAAGGTGATTTTATAACACTTGAAAGTGGTTTTATATTTGTCTCTAGGGATTCCAATTTTACTTTGGTAGTGTTTTGGTGTGGTTTTTTTCACAGAAATATGGTTTTGAATTTGGTTTTATGTGAAATGTTTGTGTATAATCTTTAAAATTGTTTGACGAAAGATTTGAATAATTTAATGATTTATGTAAGAGGTGAAACCATATTTGAAAAAAATATTCAGTGTGTATATTTTGAAATAGTTTATTTTTTATGTGGAAGGGGATACTTTGTGATGTTTTCCATCTTGGAAATGTTTCATAAAAATGTTTGAAGGATTTACTAAAGTGTGTAAGAGATGTGAAAGTGATGTGGGATGTTTTGTGTGAGTGTGATGTACAAAATGGATTTTGGTTATGAAAATTGTATTTTGTAACATCAGATTGGGATGTAAGGGGAGTTGGAATATCTTTCAATGGTTTTATAAAAATTATTAATGTATTTGCGGGAGTGTTAATGAAATGTGAAAAATGTTGTGGTTTATTTTGGTGTGAGTAGGATTTCTAAATAAGTTTGAATGAAAAGTGGAATTTTGTGACATGTGTGGTATATATTTTGACTGTTTGGTGAATTTTTTATGTGGTAATGATATTTTCATGTGAAATTTATATTTCATTAATTTTTTAACTTGTTGAGCACAAGGGGAAACTCGGGTATCTAGGTGGGTGGACATGTACTAGTATGCTACTGAATCTGTGGGGTTTGACCTCAGTTTTACTAAGCATGATTGAATCATAAAACTGTAAATCAACTATTATGATGATGATTTGGGACCACTAGGTTATGGGTATGTTCCCTACTAGTGGATCGTGTAGGAGTACAAATATTTTTGTTGGTTACTCTCACCGAGATGCGAGGTACCTGGGACCAGTAACATTCTTGTCCCTATTGGTTATTTCCAATTTCTTCTCCTCCTTAGATCCTTAATACTTACCGTAAGCATACAGTATATTTGGCTATAAAATTCAGTACGTTTGGAATTTATTTTAAATTTGTTTATTCTTTATGTTAGACTACTTAAAAACTAATGTTTTTAATGTTTCATCTTCTAAAAATTATAACTACAAATTACATGTTTTTGAAAACGTGCATGATTTTCTTCTTTGAATGTATACTTCATGGAATATCTTAGTGGTGGTAGCCTAATGGGATTTGGATCACACCCTAAATAAATCCTTGTGTGTTAGTATACTTGGTTTTATTAATTCATAGGTATGGTATAGTTTATAGTGCCAGTGGTTAGGGTTTCTAGCACTTTCTTTGTGGTGATGTTTTTTGCAGATGGCCTGAGGGAGGTTCCTCCTTCCATGAGGGTTCATGGGATGTTTATTTTTGGTTTTTTTAATTTTATAGTTTTTGAGAGTAATTTTGAAACATGAAATTCAGTTATGAGTATTTTTAAGAGATATTTTGGTTTGAAAATCCTAATTTGTTTTATTGGATTAATTTGTTTTTTATCATTATAAGGTTGGGTTAATCATTCAGAATTTTATAGTTTATGATACCTGGGAACTTGTACCAGCCCGTGGGGACCTGGAACTCAATTCGGTCCATGTCGCAGGCTGGGTTTGGTGCTGGAATTGGCAGTGACCAGATTCGGTTTGTGACAAAATGGTATCAGAGGATGTTCTGATTAACTCTTTAGGTAATGTTATTTGGGGAACAATAATTATAATATGGAGTTTGGATTGTTGTTACAAGGTCTTCTGGTTATGGGTAGTGTGCCTGATCACCACACCTCATGATGGGATTCAAGTCACTAGGGGGAGACGTGATTTATCTGAGTCCTTTTGCTTTTGTGGTTTGATGATGACTTAGGGAAATGAAAAGGGAGTTGGGTTAATGGTCTCAGTGAGCTCGAAGGGTCTCACATTCCATGTGGAGCTGGTGATATTTCCCTATAAAACTCTCTATGATGGTTATGTGATTGGCATATGGCCACCAACCATATGTCCATGACACCCATCAGAACTAGTTTCCTCATTCATTGTCTTGTGTCCATAGTTTTAAAATTTTGTAAGTTCAGTTCTAAACAAAAAATGACATAGTTTTAATAAGTGTAAAGTTTTGGTGAAATGATTTTCTAATAATGAAGGAATGATTAAATTTTTGAAATGGGATAACTGAATTTTCAAAATTGTATAGGAATGGAAAATTGTGTGTTTTCATGCATTTTCAATGAATGAACTATGTCATTTTTGGTTCTGAAAAAGTGTTTCCAATAGAGTATTATATACTATTAAAAGTTTTTTAAATGGGATGAGATGTTTTGAAATTTATGTGAATGGATTAAAATTGATTTTTCATTTGATTTATTGTATCTTTCTAAAATATTTTGTTACATTGTATTTTTGGATTGATTTTGTGTTAGTGGTTTTGAGAAAAAGTGGTATTGGTTTACAGTTTTGGTTTTGAAAAGTGGAAATTATTTTACTTTTAGCCTTGGGTATTTCTACGAGAAACCACATGCATGGGTTTATATAGGGTGATTGATGGATTATGGAATGGATTTATGGGTGTCGGGATGGATATGAGGAGTGTGCCGGTTGTGTCTTAGAAACATGCATGTATGAGACCCATGGGGTACGATAGGTGGATACTCTAATTGTTGAAAATTTTTCTTTTCTAAGAATGGGTTTTAAAGAAAAAACATGATGTTTTGATAACTGGATTAGGATGGTGTATTTTATGTTTTTTAAAATGTTGATGTTGTGGAATATTTTTAGTCCATGAAACCTTCATGGTTGAACTGTGTTTTTGGTCGGTGTTTGGTTAGTAAGCTGGGCAGAAGGACTGGTTAGTAGTCTCTTCTGAGAAATGTTTCGTGATGCCTTAATGGTGGGTTATTTCGTGTATTTAGGTCTAGATTGTGGAAATTTTTGACCAATGGACCATCTCAGTTGGTTCCTTTGTTTTACTCATTAAATAAGGTACACCCCAATTAAGGGGTTAGTGCACAACTAAAGTGCTTCCCATGTTGTTTCACCATTTTAAGATCAACCAATTGATCAATTTAATGAATCATTTAATCAAGAATTAGAGATTTGTTTTACAAATTTTCCACTCTTTATTTGGTGGACCGTATTTCAGTAGGTTAGTTCTCGTGGAAGGTTAAAGGAGACATTAAATTCTTAAGAAACCTGATTCATCATAGGTGAAAGTATTCTGGGGTTGCTAGTTTGGATGGTGTCTAAGAGGGTCTGCAAGTCCCTATTAGTCTCTATGAAGGATGGGTTTATGTTAAACCACTAGTGAGGGAGATCTGGTCATGAGAATCTATTACTACAACTTTCTGTAATTTTGGGTTGTTTGGGGACTTCTTATAATGTCCCTTTCGTTGTTTTGTTTCTATCAGTCGCAATGGTCATGTTTGGTGACACATTGTGATGTTGTTTGCTCGTTTAATTGAAAAGGTGATGGTTGTGAAGTACTTTGAGAGTATATGTTTTGTTGGTAGTATGTATCATTTTGGAAAACATTAAAATCCTTTGTTTTAGAGGAAGGTGTTTATATGTGTCATTTCCTTCTGTTGTTTCTTACCTATTGAAACATGGTGTGATGTGTGTTCTTCTTCTAACACCCTATTTCAGTGAAATTTTGTGTTAGGATATTGTGAGGGTAGATTGTGTCATGTCTTGGTAAACTTATCAGGGGTTGCAGTGTAGTTTTTTTGTAGCACAGGAAGAAAAATTTATGTTCAGGGGTTTCCAATGTATAACTGCAAGTCCGAGGATGCTTCAATCATTTGAGCTATAGCCATAGGTCCCTAAGAGTGTTGGCTTCTAGTTAAAGGAAATGATAGGGTCTTTCACACATTTGCACAATTTCCTATACTCAGTATGAAATATGGGATAAGTTTAAACCACTAGTTTCGTCATCTTTCTTCTTTTGTTCCTATTCGGTGGAAAGAGGTGGACAGCCTCGTGACCTTGTTATCTCCCAATTTTAGTTTTCGCCATTGTTTTCCTTTTAGTTCTTGAGGAATGGTTGGGAATTTTTCTAGTTAGGTAGAGCACATGGTTTGTGCTTGGATATTAGTGATTGTGTGCTAAGAGGCCACTCAAAAAGAATGATCCCCACATTTAGTGCATGGTTTCCCAAACGGTGCTGACTAATCGTGCGACCACACCAACTCTTTAATTTCGGGGGTTTTAGTGTTATCCCATTATGGTCGGATCGGATGGTTGGTTCTTATCATGGGGAGACCCAAATTGAGTCTCATGTATGTTCTTTTGAAGAGGTGTAATAGAAGCCTAACCCTTGTACCAGGGAGTCAGTTAAGGCCTCCCCCTGTTGGTGTTCTAATTATTTCACAGAGAAAAAATATGGTTTTCTCTTTTGGTGGGAAGCCTATTTGTGCCTATTAATTCAGTTTGGTCTATGGTCTTGGCTTGGTGGTAGGTAGTATTTTTCGGATCTATCTAACTTCCTACATCATCCTTAGGTAAACATGGGGGTTGGATAACGCCCCAAGGGTTGGTTAAAGTATGGTAGGTGTAACCTTGTTCGTTGATGTTGTTTGTTTTGGAAAATTTCTGGAATCTTGTTCAGATGGAGATTGATGAGTTTTCTATTGTGATAAAGTCTGAATTTTCTTAATCATTTCAGGATAGTTGTGTATGTTTTTTTTTGTGATAATTTCTTTCCCAAATTGATTAGTGGAGGTTTTTTGGACTTTGGGGGTTATGCTTGGCAAAAGAGTCCATTTTGGTCTTTCGGTAGAGTTTGGATTTTTCATTTGGCATTGTTGTGGATTTCCTAGGGCATAATATATTATAGTGGGTCGAATTTTTACATACATGACTTATTTTAATGTTATATTTAATTTAATTACCATTCTTGTTGTTTTGGGGGATTTTCAAGCATTTTTGTGGAAATGGTGGGTTTTAAAAATTTGGTCCAAATCATGGGCCCATTTCCATATTTAAAACCCAATTTTTTTTTCTTTTATAAATACTTAATTTTTAACCCTTTTTCATCCATTCCAATTTATAATTGGCATCCCTTGAACTATTAACACCACCATGTCAATTTGGAGCCATTACAAATCCATAATCATGGTGTATTTTTGTTTTTATTCAATGTTGTGGGCCTTCCTGTAATCCCATTTACTGAATTTAATATTTTATTTAATTCATTAATATATCCTTAATTTTTTATTTTTTTAGGTGATTACACCTCCCCCTAGAATAAAATACCCCTTGTATCACTCCCATTACTGGTTTTGCATTTTTGGAGCTCATTTGAACTACAAATTTGGGAGCATGTTTTTAGGTTTTCTAAAACCATCCATATTAGATAGGGTAACATTTTTCCTTCATAAATCATTCATTTTCCACTCTTTTTACCCCATTTCAGTTCCCACATGACTTATTCAGCCCCAGTTGATCCACAATATCAGTTTTTTGTGCTTGTAGATTCAACATTTGGTTGATTTGTGGTGGTTTCATCATCTTCTCTTCAAGTAAGTGTTTCTCTATTTGGTTTCCTCCCATTCATGAGGGTATCTTCCACCTTTCATGATGCAACATTATGTCCAATAGTTCAGGTTCAATACTAGGTTTTGATTTTGTGTATTTTTGGTGAAATATTGTGGTTTTAGGTTGGGTTTATCTCCCTTTTGGTGTGGTAGTGGTGCAGTTAATGTTTCATAGCAATATTAAAGGCTATTGACTCAAAAGGTAGGTGAAGCCACAGTTAACCATTCCTTGATGACTTAATTTCATTCTTTTACTAGTTTTTTCTTGTTCCCTATATGCTATTGGTGGTGCTAAAACCATTTTTGAGGGATTTGGTTAGTCATTTAATTTTATAATTTTATTTTTGTTGTAGTTGTCTACTTTTCAAATGTAACACTTGTGGTATCATTTGTGGAAGTTTTATAAAATATGAAATTCATTACTTAGTTGTTGAAAGGGGCTGAAAATTATTATTTTTAAACAACTTAGTGTCTTTTGGGCCTTGTAAGAGGTTTTTGGAATAGTTTTGGTGTGTAAAACATTATTATACTTCTTTAGAGAAATTTATAAAACATGGTGTTTTCATTTGCATATTTTGTGGTATTATTCGTGGTGATTTGATAATACTTGAAAGTGGTTTTATAAATGCCTCTATGGCTGAATATTATAATTTGATAGTGTTTTTTTGAAGTTTTTTCATTGAAATATGGTTTTGAAAAGTGTTTTATGAGCAGAGATTTAGAATACTTTTTAGAATTGTTTTATGGATGATTTGAAGGATTTAATGATTTGTATAAGAGGTGAAACCATATTGGAAAACTATTTAGAGTGCGTATATTTTGAAAATGAAAATATTAAATTTTAAATGGGATAATTTTTTTATGTGTGACATATTGGAAAAGTTTTATAAAAATATTTTAAGGATTTACTAAAGTGTGTAAGAGATGTGAAAGTGATGTGGGATATTTTTTGTGAGTGTCATGTGAAAAATGGATTTTGGTTATGAAAAGGGTATTATGTTACATGTGAGTGGTATTTTATGTGAGTTGGAATATGATGGAATTGATTTATTAAATTGTTTAATGGATTTGTGTAAGTGTTAATGAAATGGGAAATGGGTTTTTGGGCTATTTTGGTGTGAGTCAGATTTCAACATAAATTTGAAGGAAAAGTGGCCTTTTGGGACATGTGTTGTATTCATGTGGGCGGTTTGTTGAATCTATGATTTGGAAATGACATTTTCATGTGTAATGTATATTTCTGGGCTTGTTTAACTTGTTGAGAACAACACGAAAACCTAGTTATCTAGGTGTGCGGAGGAGTACTAGTATGCTAATGAATCCTAGGGGTTTGGCCTCAGTTTCACTTAGCAGGACTGATTCTTACAACTCTAACTAAACAATAATGATGATAGTTGGAGACCACTATGTTATGGGTATGCTCCCTACTAGTGGCTTGTGCACGAGAACATATATATGTGATAGTTACTCTCACCGAGATACAAGGTACATGAGACCCACATCTAGCTAGTTCCTAGGGGTAATTTCTTATTACGTGTGCTCATTAGATCCTTTATACATACCATCGGCATACACTACACATGGCTTGAAAATTCAGTAGCTTTGGAATTTATTTTAAAAGTGTAAATTTTTTAAGTTATCCCATTTGGAAACTGATTTTTTTAATGGTGAATCATTTAGAAATTGTAACTAAAAATGTAATGTTTTTGAAAACCTGCATTCTTTTCCTCTTTGAATGTTTATGGCATAGAATCTCTTCGAAGATGTATCCTACTAGGATTTGTATAACACACTACATGCACCTTTGTGATTTAGTAGCCTTGGGTTTTTTATGTCACAGGTTGGGAATGTTGTATAGTTCTAGTGGTTCATTTTTCTAACAGATTCATGGTGGTGATGTCTTGTGGAGCTGGATTGAGCATGGTTCCTCTTTCCATGAGGGTTCAGGGGCTATTTGTTTTTGGTTTTTTACCATTGTTATAGTAATTTAGAGTTGTTTCAAACTATGTAATTCAATTCTGATTTTTTGTAATAGAACTTGGGTTTAGAAAAATCCGTATATTTTTTAATGGATTCATTTGTTGTTTTATGTTTATAAATATGGCTAAATCTTTCACAATTTTTTAGATTATGATACTCGATAACATTTACCTGACCATGGGAATCAGGAATGCCCTTTGGGAAATGTCGTGGGCTTGGTTTGTTTCAGGTATTGGTGGAGACCATATTTGGTTCGTGATATATATCTTCCCATGCTCGAAAAAAAATTCTATCTTGACCATTCAACCAATGACATACCACCCATGACACACCCAACACAAGATACCATGCCACAACTTCAATGTGAGAGTTTGTTTCATGATTAAATGTATGAATTCAAATGGTACACATTGATAATGATCAAAAGATAAGCGACCGATACATATTTTCATATATAGGAACAAACAATGACACATGAAACAAGCATTTCTGCAATTGTAGGGTCTATCCACATGATCTAATCTACATTAGATCACTAATTATGAAATTAATGAGAATAAGTCTCCAAGATTATGATCCCCCAAAAACTAAAAGAAATACATCATCTGTGTCTGGTCTGTATAATGTATCTTGACCATCCAAATATGCTTAATATAATATTCCCACCATAATGAGGATCTCACTATAGGTGGTCACTACTATAACCTTTTTATATGCAACGTAATCTAAATAAATTACCCTGTAAATAGTGGATGCCGAAATATCAAAACTATTATAGTAATAATAAAAACACACTCATATATATATATATATCAAATTGTTGACATGTAATAGATATCCAAATTATAATTCAAGTTTGATCTAGGGAACCCACTATGACAACAAATAATACTATAGTCTATAATGATATTTGAACATTCATAGGATGTATATATAATCATTCAATGATTCCTGAGTTATGTCCTGAAAAAAATCACATGAAAAATAATTAACATTTGATGAAAAAGGTCTCAAATGAGGTATGATATTATATATGAATAAAATGATGTTGAAACATAAGGCCGAATAAAGAAAATCAATTAAACTAACCATGAAAATAAAAGTCCTTTATGTTTGTACATTCTCACCTCTAGTTCAACTATCACATTTGTTAATAATACATGATCATGAATACTCAACTTTCAGTGATGGAAATATGTCCCACATTCAATATAAAGAAAAACTATTTTGATACATAACTATAGATGTGGTTGGTCAGAGAGTATAAATGATATTATCACATTTGAATGGCTTCGATACTCTATATTGAATACATACATGAGGTACATTTTCATAATTCATTTATCCAAAATATGATCTACTGTACTAATTATAGATAATAAATTTTCAAATTTTCTACAGAGGTACACATTACTACTATATAATGTTTAACAACCCTATAATTTATGGAATATATATTTTTTAAAATAAATTTAATCACTCCGACTGCTTGTGATCACATATCATCATGTTTAATGGAAATACGATATTATAATAAAATATTATTTAAACATGACTACTATAACATATCAACTAAGTTGGAAGGTATAAATTGGATTAAAAATTTATGAAAATATGAAGTATATATATATATAATATATAGTCTTCGATTAAAAATTAACTATAAATATAAATATAAACGAATTGGGAATAAATGGAATATTTTTCAGAAGGACGAATTTTATGCACACAAATGAATTTTATCTCAATAAATTAAATAAATAAATAATAGGTAATTATTTTAATTAAATTTATATATTTTATATTCAATAAATCTTTTTAAAAATCATTTAATATTTTTTAGGCATGATAATACAATAAATCATGGTTTGTGCCTAATAATTTTAATTTTATAATAATTGGTTTCATCTAAATTTGTGCACTTATGTTAAAATTAATATTTAACTTATTTTTTAATTTTTTTTCAAAAAATAAGTATATTGATATCATAATTTCAAAAATATCTTAATGTGAATTTTTTAATAATTTTTATAAAGAAAAATATGTTTTCAAAGAATATTAAAAAAAATTGATTTTAATTAAAATATATCTCTTCATTTAATTTAATTACCAGAACTTTTTTATTTTAAAATTGTTATAAAAGGAAATTTTTATTAATTTAAATATCAATTGTCTATTTTAGGTCATTTTAATCAAATCTGTGTTCATTTTTTATAATTTTTTATACTTTTCAAAACATATTATTCTGAAATATGTTTTTTCATTGCATCAGCAATTTTAAATTAAACTTATATTCTAAAAATTATGTTAATTTAATTTGTTAAAATTGATTCTATATTTAGAATAATAATAATTTATATTATATAATAATTTCAACTTATATTTTTTTACCACAATTAATAGTGAAAATAGTAAAAATTAAGTATTATAATAAAGGTGGAAATAGGGTTATCAGCGGTTATTCTAAGATGAAATAAGTTGAAAAAGACATAAAACTTGTACAATTATCATTTTATATCCATTTTAAAACATTTAATCATCCAATGATCAAAAAGTTTCCATTTATGGGCCTTGTGTGTTGTGAAAATAATGGGTGTAATCCATTATTTTCAAAACATCTATGGGTTTCCTCTCCCCATAATATAATTAGTCATCCCCTCCACTCTCTTCTAATCCCTTTCAAAGCCCTTTTTTAGAAAATACATAAAATAAATAAATTAAGTAATTCCCTAAAATTATACTAGAAGTATGTTTTTTATAATAAAACTAACCTATAAAGGCTTTTAGTGGAAGCCTAATGAAGTTTCCTCAAGAAGAGGTATCAATCTTAAAGAGGAATTTTTTTTTGTTAAACCAGCATAATATATTATTAAATCATGATGATATAATGAAATAAATATCTAGAATATATTTATATTTTACTATTTTATTGTCTTAACTAATATATATATCTTCTCCCATAAAATACAAAATGAATCTGTTGGACGTGTGTATGGTGGACTATTGTCATGAACTGATATAATTTTTCTTCAATCACCACTTCTCATAGATGGATAAAATGATGAATTAAAATTTAATATATATTATATTTTAAACATATATATATATACTTATTTATTCATGATATCACATATATATTTTACTATTCATTATGTGGATGATATGATAACGTCACTCATGGTTATGGTGGAATGCTACCCTACGAAGTGATGTGAATAGTGTTTCACTAAATTTTTCAAAAATGTTAAAAAATTATAAATTTAATTAATATATTTTATATATAAGACATGATATTAATTATATAAAATTGAATATTTCATCCACATTCTTACCCTCTCAACCATTAAATAAATGATAATATCCCTCGTGTGCACGTACGAACAACAATCATCATGATATTATTTTTTTAATTCTCTATGATAATAAATAAACAATAATTACGATGTTTTATGAAATGAAAAAAATTATAACATTAATATAATTTTTTATGTGACAATATTATATACTATCTTAATGATCTGTAATTTTCATGAAAAAACATGCATGAGAAAATAAGGCAATAATCACCGGAAACAAAAGGGATATTGAACAATTATTAAGGAACATGTGATAAGATGTTATAAAAGGATCATATATGATATTATAAATATTAATAATATTTGTTTTATTTAATAACATTTTTCAAACAACCATATATAATATTAAAGAGAACTCAACTAATGGGAAGCATAAGGTAGTAGATTCCGTCACAATTTTCAATCCTTTATGAATTATTTGAAATTATAATACAATTTATTTTTATGTGGTGTATATACAAACCCTTGAGATGAATATTTATTGGACAATACATTTATAATTAAATATATATATATTCATTATATGATTGATATTATTATTTCATAAATTGTTAACTCTTTTTATATACTATATTTAATTAAGAATGTTATTTATTGATAGGGGAAATTTTTTATAAATCCATGTTCTTTACACAATATGGATATTTAATGGCATATAATTTTTTCCAATAATTAAATAGATCATTTTATATATGATTAATTCTTTATACATTCAAATATGGGTGGGGATCAGTAATAGATAACCCCTCTATGCATCGATAAATTATTTGATAGAAATTAGTTGGTCAATTTAAATTAGTTTTTACACATTATATTAAATTGTCTTATGAAAGGTTTTTAATGTAGTGTAATCAAGAGGAATGAGATAATGACATCTAATATTAAGAATTTATTATATTCATGATTAATTTATTATTATTTCCCTTGATATTTTCTCATTGATATTATCAATGTGTTCATTTTATTCTTGAGTTAATTTTTAAATGGAATGTGTTTTCATTTATTTACCATTCCATATTGATTATGACTTATATAATCAATTTATTCATTTATTGGAATGTGTATTAATTTATTTACCTTACCATAAGGATTATTCTTTATTTAATTCTCATATTATTGATTAAATGGAATGTATTCTTAGTTATTTAACATATCTTATTGGTTATGCCTTATTTACTCATGATAAAATAAATTATATGTAACGCTTAATAATAATTGGAGCTCACCATTTTTTTCCCATTCTGTAGGAATCCTGGAAGTGTACGATTATTGATAATCTAGGATATTCTAGATATAATATTGATATTATATTATTCTAATTTTGGTTTATAAATTTAATTTGGGAATCATTTATTTATCTATTTACTAAGACGACTATACTATTCCGTCCTTAAAGATTACTTTTCTTACTTCTTATGCCAAATTATTAAATTAACCACCATTATTGGGCTACTTGGGATGTAGTTTGTATAGGTTTCATTATTGATAGTTTAGTATAAACTTTGAGAAAAATAAATTGTAAAATATTTAATAGGGTACATAAACCAATGATATACAATGAGGATATACATAAATGTAGGAAAATATAAAAAAAATAGTAAAGAATAATTATGTTGTTTACCTATAAATACATCTCCATCTATAGACTACAGGTAGACATGGATATGGCATAGTTTTACATGGGGGTAATAACTATAAAAAGGGTTTCTAGGTACTGAATCAATAATTACCTATTGTATTACAATGGTCCTTACCACAAACCTAGGTTAACACTCCTAGGGGAAATGCATCGGTTAGTCAAAAAATATTTATAAACAATTTTGAAGGATTTGAAAAGATGATAATCACATATAACCTTATATAAACATATGGTTCCATGGTTTTATGAAAATTATTAATGATTTATTAATAATATAGATTAGATTTCATAATTATGTGGCCTTCCACTATGAATATTGTTTCTCACACTATTATTTTTAATTTTATTCAAGGGTAAGAACCATAAGGAACTTTGTTAACATTTGATGTGATATAAAATGTCTGTATGAGAAAAACAATTTTATAATAACTACAGTGAATTATATTATTATTATAGTAAATAAATAAACTTGTTATATGGTTAAAAAACATTTACAGACTATAAAACTCCTCAATGATGATAATTATAGGGTTTATTGAGTGTTCAGGTGGTGGTACCATATATTAATGAAGACTCAGTTTCTTATATGTTGATAATGTTGGAAGAATCACTCCAGGTAATATTTGAATGTAATTAAATGATATTTTATGTATGGGGTATAAGGTTACAAAGTAATTAATTTATTACAAAAAATAAAAAATCGATTTAACATAGTGGATGAGAATAATGGATCCCTAATGCATCATTAATAGTTAAATGCATTAAATGTGGACCATATGTGAATTAATCAAATCGATACCCCAAGGGGGGAAGTCCATGAATAGTACATTCAAGGGTATACTATTATGGTTTTTTATTTGGGAAATTAAGAGAATAAAAATTAAATATTAAAGTAAGAGGGTATTAATGAATAAAATGATGAAGCCTAGTTAATGGTTTGAGAAATAAGTGGAATGATTGATGTGTTCACATGTTGGAATTAAATAAAATGAAATATATAAATAATTTTCTATATAAGTTTTTAATTAAGTATTTGTAATAATAAATTTAATGGTGATGATGACCTAGAGATGTGAATTAACAGAAATGTGATATTTTATAGGAAACACCTGATTGATGTGAAGATAACCCTTAATATGTTGCTGATGTTGTGATAATTATTTATGATAAAGATATTATTGATGTAGAAAACATAAATTGGATAATTAGTGATTTGATGAAAAAGTGTTTTAAATTTACTTTTACTGATTTTAGAGAATTTTGGAATCATGATATTCAATAAATAATATATGGTTTTATTTTATGAATAAAGACACAATTATATTTTTAAGTCGTGTATGATTTCATTATGTTATTATTTGACTACTCGAATAATAACTTGAAATTCAGTAAAAAATCTCATAATTATGGAATGAATAATGCAGGACATTATAAACATACCAAAAAATCTTCAGCCAAGATGTCTATATAAATGGGTAAGGTATCATCCATAACCCACACTTGTTTGTCTTATAAGACCTACTAATTCATCTAGGTTATATTGAGGGCTCTGTCTAGCACATACAATGTCTAATTTATTCCACATATAAAATGAGTGAATCAAAATAAACATATAAATTAAAATTAAATCCAGAATATAAAATTTTAATAATTTCCTTAATTAGTAGAAAAAATCATAATCAATCCAGAGTAATATCAAGATAGTGCAACCCCAGTCAAAATGATCACAAACCATTAAAATAAATATGGTAAGTGATATCATAATAGATAAAAATAAATTATGAAAAATATTCAACAGAGTTATTGACCTATACGATAATACTCTAAAAATACCATTAAATATTTATTGAGAGAAATACCATTTTTTCACATTGGAAATATGAGTTATTTTGGGAAATTTTTTATATTTGTCATAATGTCAGATTAGAAACATGTATATCCCCACAAATAAAAGAAATCAAATTTAAATTATGTTGGAGTAATATTAAAATAACAGAAACACTAAAATATGGTATAAAAGTGGTATAACCTAATGAAGGGGAGTTATGTTCATGAATTACCTTAACCACTTTGGAAATAGTGGAACTGTATTCCGCATAAAATTAATAATTGTCAAATGAAATGACCAAATACTATAAATACAAAGTTATTAATGATATAACATATCAATGATAAGTATAAAAACACCACACACAAATAATAAGTTATGAATAAGGCATATCTCAATGAAATTAAATTGAGATGAGAAAAAAATTTCAATAATTCCTACTTAATTTTTTCTTTTTTTTTTCCTTCTGAATAATAAAATAATATTTATGAAAAAAATTAATCATGAATTAAATTATAGTAATTTATAAAAATATTTATAAATTGTAGTAATTGGATTATATATCTTAATTACTATTTATGAAATTAACATATTTTGATATAATGTTTTACTTAAAAAAATTCATCTTTTGCAATGATTTCGTAATATTAATAAATGTAACTTATAAATTAATGTAATTAATTATAAAAGTATAATGAATAAAATTAAATGTCCCAAAATTTTAGAATATCCACCATTGATTGTTTATATATGTGTTTACATGGAAATTCCTATATAGGGGGTTAACCGACCTTTGATCGGACATTGTGGGGAGAGCGAGAAAAAGAAATTTATAATTATATATTGTATTGTGATAAATAAATAAGGTTATAATAATTTATATAATCTTATTATACGTGTTAATTTATTCCTATATGGTATGGTTGTGAAATTTATGGTGTAAAATGAAATAGAAGGCGAATAATAATTAAAAAGAGCTATGAGAGGATCCAAATATTCTTAATCATCAATGTAGCATCTTCTTTACAATAATATAACACCTTGGTGATTGACATTTTATTGCACCAAAAAGTCCATATGGGTTATATGAGGCTTAATAAAGAAGCATTTGAAATATATTTGTCTTTGTAATTGGTAGAAGGAGTCTTTTACAAAAAGTTAATAGAGAGGGGTAATTTATAACCTTGGAGAGAGGAATTTTTAGAATAAATTATTGAATAATGAAATTCCTCAAAGATGAAAAATTATAATAGAATATTTTTGAAAATATAAATTTTATATTAATATAATATAAATATTTTTAGACTTTTAAAAACCTTTATAATTCAAATTCATTAGTTTGTGATAATGGAATGTAGAATGAAAGAATTTTTTTATAGATACAATTTTGACATTAGGTATTGGAATGTTCATTTTTTGTTTGGAAATTTATTTAATTTTATTTTAATGATTTATATTTGAAACTGAATATAACATGGATTAAAATAATTTTCAAAAAATTTTATTTCATTATTACAACACAAATTATGTAATTTGTGTTACACAGATTACGTGAAAAACTTTATTTCTACTATTCACCCAAAATTTAATTATTTTAGAAAATAATAAATTTATCACCATTTGTTAATTTAAACATTATTATTTAATGACATTTAATCCATTTTATTGAAATAATTTTATAAATATGAGAAATTTAATTTTTTTTAATTAAAATAATTATTTATATCAAGAATATTGATGTTAGAATGATTTTCAATTTAATGACATAATGAATAATTAATTTTGGTATAATTATATTATAATTATAATATATAAAAAATATTTTTTAATCTATTTTATGAAAATAATTTTTCTTTTAAATAAATACATTAATTATAAATTTGAAAAAAACTTTTACTTTTGATAAAAAATACCTACACTTAATTTTTCTTTTTTAAAAAATTTATTTACAAGTTCTATAATATTAATTTATCATATTTTTATAGATAAATTTCATTTATACTTTCATGGTTGAGGTTATTAGTCTAATGGCCCGATTACTATTCTTAATGGTCACATTACAATTCCAATAGTTATGACATTGTTTAATAGTATAACATAGTTCATATAAACAAGTTGTTGTGTGGATCATAAACTATTGATTAAACAGAATTTATTTAACAAGATACATATAATACAATCTCAAGGAGGTACATTCTCCCCTCCATTAATAAATTTCATCCTAGAAAATTTCAAAATTGTAAAAAAAATGATAAAAGATGATACCTTAAAATTAATTTGGTGGACAACCACATCAAAAACAGGGTTAGTAAAAAAATGGATAAATAATTGTGAAAGGGAATGAAAAGGTCACCAAAAAATTATGCATTTGAATATTATTACATTAGTGAAAAGTGAAAATATGGACATGAAAGAAATAAATAACTATCAAGATCAGATGGAGAGTGATTGGGCACATGCTCATTATAATGTTAACCATCACAAAACCCTAAATTTTTGATATATTAAAAGATAATTTATTTCTAGGAAGTAAAATGTAAACAGATGAAATTTTTATTCCGAAATAATTTTCATATAGTTTAATATTTAATATACTATCTAGAAAAGAACTTGATAAAAAAACCTACTTGATTCCATTCCATGTCATAATCTAATCCTTTGGATGTGGTTTGATCTATCTCCAATTCATTTCTTAGATCTTAATATGGATATTCAAGACAAATTTATCTTTTTAAGGAACTCTTATGAAACATAAGATCCAATATTTTTTCCATTAACCATTAATAGTTTTCTAAAACCAAAATTGTTTACAGGGGTCATCGAATATGATAAATAATACATTGATATTAATAAATAATATCTTTAAGTGATTATATATGTATTTAAACATAAGTGTCATCCAAAATATGTTTATCCAAAATAAATGACTAATATATAGATGGAATGTCACTAAATTTACAAAACCAACTTAACATGATATATCCCCAATTAATGAAGCTCTTATTCTCACATACAAAATATATGCGGACTTTAATATCCATTAAAAATTTATGGAACTTGTATTCATCCCAGAGTAAAACATCATGTTGTTAAATATATTCCATAAAACCAATCATTTATTAATTCTAGCATAACATAAACCATTATATCACTAACCACCTTCATTGTGACCAATAGTATCCCTAAAAAACTATTTATTATTATATCTACATCAAGAATATATTTAGGGTTATTTTTCCCATGTATTGTGTCTTAAAAAAGATCAAATTACAATATAAACAATTTTCATAATTTATGGTTCTATTCATAACATGATTCCCATTCATTAATGAATCACCATAGTACAATTGCATTATATAACATGAATTTTATAAAAAGGGTAATTATAGATAAAATACTGAAAATAAATAATAATTGAATTTAAATATATGCATATTAATCATTCCTCTCCATCTATTGTAATATTATCATCTATAACATGATCCATTATCCTTTTTTATGATATTTTACTTTAATGATTCATACATTTATTTTCATAGTGTCCCATTTCCTTTTAGTTGAAGCCTCATATATTAGAAACCTTATTCTTACCCTTAAAATCACATGCACGATGGCGTTTATACACACACTTATAGTAACTCAAATTCCTTTTATGTGAGTATAATGGTGTATCATTATACAATTATAGCATTTGGGAAAATAATTATTTCTCCTTTTTCAATTATCTAACTTTTTCTAGATATACTCTTATTCTTATTCTTCCCTCTGTAGCCATAACACTTAGATAATTCATTCATTGTTTCGAAAGAATCAGATACTATATCCTCATTTAATGAGAATGTTTTAGAGGCATGTTCCCTTTAAAATACTAGTATAAGAACATATAGTATATGATCCTTATTTATCATTATA
This sequence comes from Viscum album, assembly GCA_963277665.1. NCBI lineage: Eukaryota > Viridiplantae > Streptophyta > Magnoliopsida > Santalales > Viscaceae > Viscum > Viscum album. Next base: position 1,670,062,927 of record OY728160.1, read on the forward strand.
TCATGTCCATTGGTGAGGTTCCCATTCCCTCCACAATGTTCTATTTATAAGGAATTATATAATCAAGATTTGATCATATCACTATAAAACATAATTTATTATCCTAAACCTGTTGAAATAAATAACATAAATTGAAAAATTTATGCATTTCTGATCTCATATACAAGGTTTTTTTGGGATGTTCTACTATAGTTTTCCTCAAATTCTCTCTTAGGGTTATGTTCCCAAATCTAGGATTTCATAAATCTAGAATTCAAAGTTACTAATAACCCTTCTCTAATATTAACTGAAAGGACCCCAACCACAGTAGCCCGGATACAATTCCTTGATTTATTACACTTGTACTATGTAAAAGAAATTTCATCCCAAAATACCAAATAGGTTAGAAGCTTTGGAAAATTAGATATAAACATATGTTTTATATTAAAATATTAAATTGATGAAAAAATATAAAATACATTGGAAACATACCTATTTTCGAATATTGTTTTTTCTTGTTAATCATGATATACATATTTGTATCCAAGATAAAAAATAAAACATAATAATGGGGTTAGATCAAATGATCAGTAATGGTAAAAATACAAAAAATCTATTATAAATGAATATAAAATATAATTCTAGGAGAATACCTAATAACACATTCCATTAAAACATACTCTTGACCATAATATGGAGGGAATAAAAGATGATCATAGAATGGAATATAAATAATAATATAGAATGGAAATTTAACCATGGATATTCTACAAGTAGAATATCCACATGGGTTATCAATTAATAATCTATAAATTTGGGAATTAACAATATGGGAACACATAAACATACCATCATCCCATCATCAATGAATTCTACATAAATGGGTATGGCCTCATCCATGATCCAGTCAATATTGCCTCAAGAAAACTATTAACACATTGAGGGTATACAACAGACCCCACCATACACTTACTAAGTCCAATTCATTACTTATATTAATGGTGTGAAACATAATCAATATATATATTTATATTCTAGTTATCATATTAAATGTAAATAATTTCCCTAACTAGTAAACATAAACATAAACAATCAAGAGTAATATCAATATAGTAAATCCCCAGTAAAAATTATCAAAAACAAATAGATAAAATATAGTATATGTTATCATAAGAGATAATCCTAAAATAATAATAATATTCCCCATAGGAGTTTAAATAGATGATAATACTCTAATAATACCATTAAAATTTTCATGATAAAAATATACTTTTTTAACTATGGAATGTGGAGTTGTTTTAGAATATTCTTTATTTTTTTTATAAAATTATAATAGAAACATGTATTTACCTGATAAAAAAGGGATAAAAATAAAATTACTTATATGGAATATTAAAATAATATCCACCAAGATATTTTTCATGAAATGGGTATTACCTTATGAAAGGTGGATGGGTTCGAGCATCCCCTAACCACTTTGAATACAGTCAAACCATATGACCAATAAAACTAATAGTTATCAAATGAAACATTTAATATAATTAATATAAAGATATTATTTATATGATATATCTGAGGAATATATATATAAACTACACAGAATGATTAGGTTGTGAATAAGGCATATCTCCGGGATATGAAAGTAAGATGAGAAAACCCTTTCATTAAATCCCGTTTAATTTTATGTCTTTGTGCGTCCAGATTCATAAACATATAATTTATAAAATAAATTATCCAAAAGTGAATTATATATATTTTTATAACTATTTTTCAATTAAATTTATTGGATAATATTTATTATGTTCAATTCATGAAATTGAAGTATTTTGATATCATGTTTTACGTAAAAAAGAGTTCCCATTTTTAAACGATTCATCTATTTTATTAAATATAATTTATAAATTAGTATAATTATTTATATTAGAATATAATTCATATAGTTACATGTTTATGTAGTTTATAATATCCATCCTTGATGGTGGTTATCTGTGTTGACATTGATATTTCACCGTAGGTGGTTAGTCGACATTTGATGAGACATTGATAGGAGAGCAGGAAGAAGATGTTTAAAATTATATATGATAGAATGTTACTTATAGTAGGTTAAAATAATTAATATAATTACAAAAATTTTCCAGGTTAATTATATAATGTTTTGGTTTTGAATGGTCTTGTATAAAAAAAATATAAGACGAATAATAAATAAACATATTGTGGAGTTGATCAGAACTTACATAATCCTTGGTGTAGCTTCTCATGTATAAGACTATAACCTCGTGCTGATTAGAGTTTTATTGATATATAATGTCATTGTAAGTTATATAAGGCTTTATAGGAAATAATATGGTAAGTATTTGTCTTTTTAATGGTTGGTAGGAGTGTATTTCCCTGGGAAGTGATAGGGGTTATTTATACATGAAGAGAGGGGTATTTTTAATATAAAAAATTGAATAAAATAATATATCAACGTTGATACTTTTAATTGTAAATTTGTAATCATATATTAATACAATATAATTATTTAAATAATTAAATATTCCTTTATAATTATAATTTATTTTTTTATTAAAAATAATTGTCGAAGGAAAGAAAAACTTTTATTTTTAGGAATCACTTTTAGAATTAGGAAATTGAATGTTTTTTTAGGTTTGAGACTTGGTTTTATTTTATTATAATATACCTATGATGAAATTAAATATAATATGGATAAACCTAATGTTATATAATGTATAATTTAAATATTATATCATGAATGTAAAAATTTGTGTTACACTAGTTATGTGAAAAGCAGTAAATTTAATTTTTACCTGAAAATTAATGTATTCTAAAAAATTAACAAAAAGTCACCCTTAGATAATTTTTCTGTTTTGATTTAAATATTGGACTCTATTTTATTGAAATAATATTTGTAAAATGATTAATTTATGTATTTAATTAAAATCATCAATTATTCTAAAAATAATGATTTTAATATTATAATTGATTTTATGAAACATTGAAAAATTAATTATGATATCAATATCTAATAATTATTATAATGGAAAAAAATTGTTTATGAATTTATTTTATAAAAGATGATGTTTCATATAAATAGTTATATTAAGTATACAATTGTAAATAATAATTTGCATGTCACAAAAATACCAATACTTATTTTATCATGTTTAAAACATTTATTTACCTATTCTATAAAATAAATATTTCATAATTTCACACCAAAAAATTACTTATACATTATTGGATGAGGATATTATTCTAATAGCTAGATTATTATTCTTAATAGTCACATTACTATTGAATTGGTAATGATTATATTTAACAGTATAACATGGTTCATTTAAATGTGGTGTTGTCTACATCATTAACTATTGAATATATATAATTAATCTAAAAAGATACATACCCAAAAATATTGGGGTATTACAAATTAATATATAATTCAATTTATTTATGGGATAATTAAAATTTTATTTTTCAAATTTAGTAACCATATTTATAAATTTTTTTATTTCACACTTTTAGAGGATACTTAAGGGTATATATTTTTTGAATGGATTAAGATGGATTTTGGGTGTTATTATTGTTGTTTTATAGATTAGCGTATTATTATATGATATGCATATTTGTTCATATTGGACAACATGTGCTAACCATTTCGGATTTGATGATAAATTGAGATGAAAGGCATGAATTATCATTATTTTTTGGGTATTACGATTTGTTTATAGTTAATTTTTGTGCTTCTTTAATGAAAAAAACAACTTTATTTCCTAGAGAACGTGAGGAAGTGGAGAATGATGGAAGTGCAACAAAAGGATCAAATTGTGCCTATGATATATAAATATATCATGTAGGAATATTTCATTTCATTCATAGTCATGATGGTAAAGTAATTCCTCAACTCATGGAAAATAATCATGAAATAAAATATTATCCAATTACTTTCATATCTATTGAATCAATTACCTTTTTACTCATCACATATTTATGGATTTTTGGTGGCTAAAATTATCATGATTATTATCTCCACCACTACACATAATTATTTACAGTTTTCTTCTGTGACCATATTTTCACTTCCCTCAAATGTTCCCTTTCTTGGAAACCTAGTCATGAGTTATTCCATATGACCATATTATTTCCCTTTCTCTATTTTTAGAGGATTTTTATCATTTTTTATGATGTAGGATTTAAATAAAAGTATATTAATATATAAAACAATTAATTTTTAGCATAATTTAAAAATGTGAGATTTAAATTTTTTAACAAAGAAAATATATTAAAAAAAATACATTATGTTATATCTATGATTTTTAAAGTAATTAAACCTCTTCAATTACAAGTGATACATGAAACATTATTTTTAAGATAAATTGAATACCCTATTGAAATATTATTTGAATTTTACTATTCTAACCTAGTCATTATGTTAGAATGTATTAGTAAGATAAACTAAATTAAGAAAATATTTTTTTTGAATATATATATATATATATAATTAATTATTTCGGTAATAATTAATTATAAATGAAAATAATATACAATTGAATGCACAGAAAAATTTTATATCAATAAATTAAATAATTTTTTTTTAATGTTTTCATTTAAATCTATATATTATATATTCCATCAATCATTTTAACATTAATAAAATAGTTTTTCTAAGAATGATATAAGAATAAATTCAGTTTTATGGTTAAAAAGTGTATTTCTCTAAAAAACGGTTTCGTCGCGCTTTGCATACTTATGATAAAAATAATTACCAACACTTTAATAAATTTTATTTGAAATTAAAAACCTTAATTTTAATATAATAAATAAAAAATTATCTGAATAATAATTTATTATAATTTTCTGAAAATATTAATTTCATGCTATATAGTGATGAATATATATCGTTATTGAAAAATTCTTTTTTGTTTAAAGCATTTAAAGGTCCTAATTTATTTTAAAGATTTGTGAAGAGAAAAATTTGTGGAATTATGTTATAGTTAATGTAGTTTAGGTCATTTGAATCAAATATATTTTTAATTTTTAAATAAAACATTATATTCTTTTGAAAAATATTCCTTTAGAAAACTATTTTTTCATCGCTTCTATTAGATTGGTTTAATAATAAATTATTCAACATATGTAAACTAAATATGGAAAAATGGATTGAAAATTTGGAATAATCAAATTTTATATTATATTATAAGTCCAACTTACTGTTTTTCTATAATTAATTGTGAAAACTTTAAAAAACAATTATTACAGTTATAATGAAAATAGGTTTACCTACGGTTAAAATAGAATATAAGGATTTAAATGACCGAAAAAAGTCCAATTGTTATTATATGTTCTTATTTAGACATTATATCATCTAAGATTTTATAATGGTCTACATTTGATCCATTTTTCTTGTGAAAAACATGAGTGTAATTCATTCTATTCAAAAACAACAATTATGTCCTCTCCCATAATTTTAAAATAGAACTATACTCTCCTATTCACACATAGAAATTAATTTTATTCAGAAAATAACTACACAAATATCATCATTACATCCATATTAAAATATAGAATCATTGTTTTATTATAAATCCAACCTTGGATGGATCTTGGTGAAAACCTAAAAATATTTTACGAATAAGATGCAATGGTCTTAAATAAGAATTTTTTATATTTCTTATTTAACCACATTAAAATATTATTATATCATGATGATATAATAACACCATTATCTCCAATATACATATATTTTATCAGGTCATTTTCATAACATATATCCATATCTTCTTCCATAAAATAGGAAATTAAACCATTGATTGTGTGTACGACTTACTACAGCTTCATGAACTGATGTAATCCATATGCCTTCACCACTTATCACAAATGAATATAATGATGAAATTAAAATTTATATATATATATATATATATATATATTGTTAAAACAATTTACCTTTGGAGTCATGTTATAACATGTACCTTCTTATTTTACATTCCTTCATGGATATGATAATGTCACTCATGTGTAAGATGAACTACCACCTCAGTATGTGATGTGATTAGTTTTTCACTAATGATTTAAATAGAAGGTAATAGATGATAAAATTAAATAATATATGATATATATATATGATATTATATTAATTATTTAAAACTAATATTCCTTTCACATCCTGATCCTTTTACCCATTAAGTAAATGATAACATCAATTGTGAGTGCGTATGTCCTACAAACTCCATGAAACCATGTGATTCATTATCCATGTTTAAAAATAAATAATGATTATAAAGATGTGTCTAATGAAAAAAATCATATTAATAACATTAATATCTTTATAGATATATTGTAACTAAGTACTATTCATTATATTCATAACATTCTCAACAAAACATGCATGAGAAAACAAGGTAGTTAACACCTGAAAGAAAACGGATAATGAATGGTTGATATCTAATAGAAGATTATATGTTACAAAAGGATTATATGAGATATTAAAAATATAAATTTGGTTATTTTATAAGTTAATTAAATATTCAAAACTACAATATAAGAGTTCAAATACTTCTCCAATAAAGGATAGCATGATGTAACATATTTTTTCCTAATTTCCTCTCATTTGGGACTTATTCTAAATTATACACCAATATAATTTAATGTGATGTGTATAATGACTCCTCAGATATTTTTTTCAATGTAAATTAAATTATATTTAAACATTTATATATTTTTAATCATGTATATGATTATTTTCTATATCGTATATAAATTGTACTTACATTGTTTCATTATGAAGGTTATTTGATCAACAAGGAAAAATCATGATAAATAAGTATTAATTAAAAAATGTGAATATGTATTTAAAGGGAATAATTTTAATTAATTCAATCTATCATTCAATATATGAGGAATGATATGGAGATTCATTTATGTGTGGGTCCCGGTTATTGATAACCCATCGACGCATCAACAGTTCTCATGAAAGAATAATGAACTATTGTTTTATAGATGGTATTACATTATTATAATTATGTCTTATATAATAATAAAATAATATTACATATATAACACAATAATAAAACTTATAAATAATTAATGTGTTAAATAAATGGTATCTCTTGATGTTACGGAGCATATACCGATGAAATAGTAACTCGACCTTTAGAAAAGTAATGCGACCCTTATGAATAGTGAACATTCCAATGTAATAGTAAAAACCCCAATGAAAGTATAAATAAAATTTATACATATTATAATTGTTAATATGATATAAATATATCATTGTAAAATTACGTAAATATTTTTAAAAAATTTACTCAAGTGTTCTTATTTTTGTAAGTCATGTAAATTTATTTAAAATTTTATGATTAATTTATTAATTTAAAAGAGATTTTATTTGCATGAAATGTATTCCTAAATATGTATTTTTATGAATTATTATTATAAGATAATTTTTAGATACCTTAGTTAATTTTTCAAAGTGTTAAGAAATTAGTTTTAATATAAAATTTTTTATTTTTCATGTAAACTATGATTTCAAATTAAAATTAAAATTTTAATATTTACAAAATTATTTTTTTAAAATGGAGTTCATTTTTTAATTCTAATGATAAAAAATTGTTAGGGTGGATTTTTTGTATTTTTCTAAAATACATTATTTTGTTATGAATAGTGAAATATTATAATTTAGGATAAATTATAAATAATTGAATTACGATGTCATCAGCTGATGTATGGATTATGTAAGGCCATTATCTTTAAATCACATTCCAACATACTATTTTTGGTCATAATAATCATCAATATTTATAGTCTAGAGAAAAAATGTAAAACAATTGATTGAAATAATGAGAAACCACACCTCTCGTCCATTATAAATGCCATCCTTTTTACGTCCTCATTCATACTTCTCAAGATCTGTTCCCAAACCAATATCTACTAAAATCTATCCCTAAGACCCTATCCAAAAACTAAAATCCATTGGTATCTTTTAAAGACCATATCCTTTACCCTAAATAGGTTGTCGAGGAAGGTATATTCTAGAGGTAAATTTCTCTTTTCTTTTCTTTTGATTTCATTCAAGTTCATTTATATCTTTTTTCTTTCCACACCTTCTTTAATCCAAATGTTATCAAAAACTCTATCACCATAAATGTACTATAATTTTATTATAATAATGTAATAATTTATAATAATCTCTTTTTTCCTACCTTTTATACTACAAAGTAAAACACAATTCGAGATGTGTTAATTAATCACATTCAAGGAAAATAGGCTTTAATTTCCATTACCATATGAAATTACACTCTTAAATAATTTTTATGGTTGAAATAGACTATAATATATGTATCATGAATTTTTATGGTTCTATAATCATTTTTTCACATGATTCTAATTTATTATGAAAAAGTTCTTTGTTGTGATCCAAAAACTGCTAATTAACCAAAACAGTTATCATTAAAGTTTAATCTTCCCTCCAAATAACAAAAAAAATTATATCACTATTTAATATTATGGATGTTAAATAATAACATCCAACATAAATTCTAGATAACCATTCTAATATTACATGTTTATCCTTACCTGTATATATGTAATGAAATCATAAAAACCAAATAAATAAACGCTCCCAAATAATGAAATTTAACCTCTTTACCCCAACAAAATGATCATAAATGAACATAGTATGGTTATTATAAATCAATTAAATGTATAATAGGTTACGAAAATATTTATTAATGAATATAATTTTGTTATCTTGGACATTAGGATCATCTTAAGGACACCATCAGACTTAAAGTCATAGATTCTTCCTGAACATCCATTATTCTTTCAGGTGGTTGTATCTTTATTTTTTTCACAAATAAATTTAAATTTTATTTATATTTATATCTTATAAATTATGTGTACATGATCCAAACTAATTTATTAAAGTCCAAACATCATTAAATTTTCTATATATACATGTTTTTAAGTGGTTCTCTCCTCAATACTTCCCGATAAGAAAACCCTTTTAAGGGAACTACCCGAATTATTACCCAGTTTCAAGTGAATGGTATAATCTATTTTAAGAGCAAATTATTTTCAAAAAACCAAATTATTTTATAAAAACATTCTTCTATCACTTTTAGTTTTATATATATGTTTATGTACTTTTCTATTTTAAGTGATCATTTATATTTTCATTAAACTCCACTAAAATATTTTGATTTTAATGTTTTGTAAATGATATTTTTTATGTTATCAATTAAAATTTACCTCACATATCATGATATATTTCTATTATACATTATTAATTTCCATTAATAATATAATTCCTTTCATTAATGTACACTTTTATGATACACATGTTTGTTATGTTTTGACATGAATATGATACCCAATTAATTCCACATGTAACATTAATGATTTTTTATGATTGATTATGTATGATACAACATGTGAATATAATTTTCATGAAAAGTTTATGATGGGTGAACCTAGATATAACTCCATTTATTTTGGTAATGTTGAGTCTCAAGGGTCTTTATGTGCAATGGTCTTGGCGGTTAGCCTTGACTTGGGATGCCATGTGAAATGAACTTGGTGCTTAATCTTGACTTGATCTTTTATATGTGCAATGAGCCATTAATCATGATAAATTCATGTTTTATATTTCTGCCACAATATTTTGAATCCATTTTTATATGATCCCATGTTTATATGTAATGATTTTACATAAACAGTGCCTTTTTATATCATTATGCCATGCCTTCTAACCCATGTGCTAAATCATTATTATTATCCTTATTCCCATACTGTGATTTTTAATCTTACCATTATTCATTTTGTCACTAGGTTATCCTATTATGAAGTATGAGTAAAATGACTGTTACTAGATAATTTTAAATATTAAATAATAATATGTTTTATTTAGACCCATGTTTTTAGTTGCATGTGTCAATTCATTGAAGAAACTAGACTTTATTATTCTTTTCATGAAATATGATGTTTTATTATTCCTAAAATCTTGTAAGGATATTTCAAAAATTATAGGGTCACTATATATATGAATCATACGGACAAATAAAATGGGATTTTATGAATAATTTGAAACTATTTATCGAACAGTCTTGACAGAAGATATATCATGTTTTCTAAAATCACGACATACAATATTAATCATTTCATATATTTATATGTCATTTATTATTAATACCCATAATAATTTCATATTGATATTATCTAGGGATGTATTTCATTCTCTTGTTATTAATTAAATGGAATGAGTATTCAGTTATTTAAATTTTCATATTCATTATACCTTATTTAATCAAGTTATTCATTTATTAAATTTTTTATTTATTTACCATTACAAAATTTATTATTCCTTATTTCAAGCTCAATTTTTTGAAAAAATGGAATATATTATCAATTATTTACCTTGAATATTTATTCTTCTTTATTTACTGATGATAACTACAAATGAACATGTCCCACACTGATCCTTTTAGATTAACATTCCTCATTTCACCAGAAATCCTAAAAGTGTTCTATGAATGATATGTAATGATATTCTTTATGGAATTATAATACTCTCAAAAAATATGTTGTATTTTTTTCAAATTTATTAAGAGAATAATTTTTCTATCTAGTTCACCTATACTATTATATTATTTGTTCCATTGGGATATGATTGCTTGCATCTTATTCTAAATTAATAAAGTAACAAATGACTTTGGGCTACTGGGGTCAAGGTCTTTAAATATAGGGAAATCCCTATAAAGTCTAATATGAACTCATTAATCCCTATATAATTTCCATGGGAAAAATTTCTTTTAAATTTAAATAAATTGATAAGATTAAATATGCAGTAAGAGTGGTGTTATATAAGAAAATAATAGATGAAATTCTCTTATTGATTTATATAATGTACGGAAAAAATTCTCTAATATAATCATATAAAATATATTTTTCTTCTTTAATTACTTAATTGTTACTTTAGGTAGTTTTGGATGATCATGAGAATCAACTTGGATACCAAAAGAGTTAATTTGTTGCACCCAATGCACGGATTTCCATCAATGATATCACACATGAAGTCTATTATGAATCTGTAATGCACTACAATGAATATTTGACTCATAAAATTTCTAATTATAAGTTTTTTTGTAGTTTTAATGGAAATTTTGTTATGATATGGTGATTTATAAATATCGAAAAAACATACTACGAGGTCATTAACTGATCATAAGATACCTATGTATTTTTTCAAAAGGAAACAAATTAATTTATATATAGTAATATTTAACTATCAAAACATATCAAAAAACAATTTATTTACTTCTCTCAATGTATCTACAGTGTATGAAAAATATAGCCAAATTGATTGTGGATATTGCATTTTAATATTTAGTAAAGGGATTATATACCATCAAATGGATAGAATAGCTGAACTTGTAATTTCTGAGAGTAATTACAATTTTGTTAAAAAAATTTGTCGACAATTTTTTTGTATATATTTTCCCAATACTAAGATGATCACAGACAATATATGTACTCAAAAATGAGGTAAACTTTTTTCGAGATGAGTGGGAAATTTTAATGGTGTTTGAATTATTTAGACCCAAAATATAGGTAAATACCTATTATGATTGTGATCTAGTATAGTTTATATCCGTTAAAATACATTTTGGATTTGATACATTAGTATTTTAATTCATATATATTATTTCTAATATATTTCTCATGGAGAAGTGCCACACCCTACGGATTATGGCAGAGAATGTAACTTGTTTAAATATACTAATTATCATGAAATATTGGACTTTTAGTTGATAATAAATATAATAATGATAGGGAAGTGAGTTAAGAATTTATAAAAAAATAATGAAAAGTTGAATTTTTACGACTTATTCGGTTAATTTTATTATCATTTTATCGACTATTTTTTAGTTATTATCTATATCATTTTTATTTGATACTTATTTATTAAATTTTCATAGATATAATCCATGATGATTAACAATAAATGGTGTAATGGTTGAAATTTTTTTTTCTCAAAAGCACATACTCATTATTTGGATCGCAATTGTGGATAAAGTTTTTTATCACAAATAATTTGAGAATATTCATGATCTCCTTCATTAGAGAATAATAAGAATTTTTTTTATTTATAGTAATCAACTGTACCTCAATAAAATACATGATCTTCATAGTTTGTCTTGAATTATATATTTTTAGTTTAACATTATCATTTTAGATAAAAAAATATGTCACATACTCAAAACAAAGAAAACACATTCATATAAATTCTATACTTTATGAAAACAATCCTCATGTAATTTGATAAATATATGAATCAACCCAACCTCAATCTGATATATGGTATACCCGGTTTGAGATGAAGTGTTTTTTCAGTTTAAAATTGACTTTGTAGTTCAAAACACACATTAGATACACAAATTCAATGATATCTATTTATATTGTTCTGTTACATAAGTAAAATGATCCAAAGTCATTTGACACATATTGGAGTCCACCATGACCCAATTTAATACATGGTGTCTTTAGTATGACTAAAATTGTATGTTTTATGATTAAAATTAACATTTGAGATCAAAACACACATGAAATACATAAAACTAAAAGAACACTCAAATTGTTTTGATTCATTAGTGAAAAGATAGCTAAGTCATTTTTGACGTGTATGATTTTTCCACACCTCAATCTGATACACAGTATGAGAGGTATGACCTGAATGTTGTGATTTCATTTTAAAATTGACATTTTAGTTCAAAAAAGATGTCATATAGTCAAATCTAAGAATGAACATTCATATTGTTTTGAGGATTTATTAAAATAATCCATAAGTCATTTTTGATGTCTAAGAATTGACTGCTCATCAACCCAAAGTGTAACGCCCTGACCCCAGATTCCCAGAGTCGATGTATTATTTTAATACATTGGCCTGATTACAAGTAATCATGTTTCAAAAGACTGATCATTTTAGCAATCTTGGAAAATAGATTACATATATGAACGTTAAATTACACATTCCAACATACATCTCTAAAAATAATAATCCATTGAGAATTCCATTGTTCATTTAGCTCAAACCTGCATCTTAAACATAAAACACTTCTTGGGATCCTGGGAAAATAAAACATAAAAAAGGGTTGAGCTCAGATTCTTAGTAAGGTTAAATAATTTAGTGGAAGCTATAAACATTTAATTCATGATGTGTAATAAGAAAAACATCCTTTTAAACATAATTTTGAACATAATATGGCAAAAATAAATTAAAAATTACCATATTAACATGACCATGTATATTCTACTTGTAAAATAATCACATGTAATAAATAATTTCATAATAAGAGAATATATAGAACAAAACTATAATTTCAATGTCAAGGCCCCTTGCCAGGTCCTATGGGATAATTGTAACTGGACCCAAACCCGAAGAGCCTCTGTAAGCGGACTCCATCCCAGAGAGCCTCTGTAACCTGACTCCAACCTGGAGAGCCTCTGTAACCAGAATCCAACTCAGAGAGCCTCTATAACCCAACTCCAACCTGGATGGTCTGTTGTAACTAGACCCCAAACCAAAGGGATTACATTTACCAGTCCCCAACTCGGAACATACTAGTCCAACACATTCATCATAAGAAGAGGTTGAAATATAACATAAACATTTAAATTAAAAATAACATACGAAATTTCAATACTTTAACCGTAATCCATGATTGGAATAAAAATAACTCATCTATAGTGAAACATATCACAAAACCTAAAATAAGAAATGGAAGATTTGTATCATAACAAATCAACTTCAAACAACTGTAAAATTTAACAATGGATGTTGACATAGATTAAATAAAGACTATTTGAGAGAAATATCTATTTCTATTTTGAAATTATTGAAGGGTCATATAATTATAAAGAAAAAATTTATTTTGAAAATATTCTTATAAGCTTATAAGGAAAGATTTGACGATGTTATAATGGTAGAAAATAGTTGCACCTGCCGTATAAGTTAAAAAAACATTCATACACTAATTTTTTTTCGAAATGCTCATAATTTACCTTGTTTGGAAAAATACAGAAAGATTAATTTCAAAAACATATAAGGTTAAATATGGGTATAATAAATTTTATCCCATTTCTTATTAAATAGTAACAAGGTTTTGAAATTCATTTCTATGAAATATGGATGTGGATGATAAAGAGGTCCGAGTAGATAATTATGTATAAAAAACCTCAGGTAATGAAGAGATTTTATAATTAACCCTTATCTTGCACTTTACCATGGTAGAGGGTTATATAACCTCTTTTATAATATTTAAATCATCATTATTAAATTATAAAAGAACCATATAAATAATTATGATAGCATATATGATCTTCTAATAATGATTTGTTTATGATATTTTAGTATTATCGTCGTTCCAGTTATTAACTAATTCGTTTTCCTTTATATTATTTGTTACATGAGTCATGTTTGTTAGGATGGGATGTTTCCTATTCATATCCATAATAATATCATGTCTTTAAAAATTATTTGTAATCATAAAATGAAAATTAGACTTGAATTGTTATGATGTGGGAATGAATCTCATCGCGTTCGTGGAGACGGTAATCTGTACGTACGCACGAGCGACAATATCGTTATTTTGATATTAAAACTGTATATAATTGTATAATATATCATATATACAGAGTCATTATCATGATACATTTATTATTTACATCAACTATACATCATTATTATAACCATAAAAAATAATGTTTTGAATAACAACTACACCTTGACATGGAGACGGAAAGCCGTACTTACACACGTATGGTGACATGTCATTCAACATATGGATAGAATAATTAATATGGTTGTAAAATATTTATAATAAAATCACAGTATATAAAAGATACTGGATTTATTATTTTATAATGGAACGAATATGGAAATAAAAATTGGAAGAAGAAAATAACATGAAAGAGGTGATGAAATATTTACGGCTTCTTCGGGTTCTTCATTTTGATTTGATCAAAAGGGAAACATAGGATGGCTTTCTGACTAAAGGAAGGCCTATAGGATGAAGGTAGGACAGTTTAGAGGATAATTTAGCAAAGTTTGGCCTAGCTAAATGGATTTGATGGTTTGAATTAGAGACAATGGGAAGTGCCCTATTATAAGAGGGGTGAGGGGCACCTTAGGAAAGGCTAGAAATATTATTTTATAATTAAATAATTTTGTGTTTCTAATGGATCCAAAATGAATTATTCAAATGATAAATTGGGATGGGTGGAAAACCTCGCAACCAATAGGTCTTAGATAGGTTTGGGTCACTATATTAACCTAATCTTTTAGATTTAACTCTTAGTTAAATTGTTTGACATATACCATGTCTCTTTGTATTTTTATATTATATGGTTAATAAACAGACTATAAACTTCCAAAATAATCCCAAGTGGTTTATTAATGATACAAATATCATTATATAAGTCTATTTTCCAATTATTATATATTTAGGAATATAATATCAATTGATAATATAATATTTGTTTGAAAAACTCTTTTAGGTAAATTTTGACACTATTTTCTATTTGGTTTTTTTATATTTATAAAAGCATTATTACTTTAAAAAAAATCATTTAATCAACCATAACATGTCATATTAACCTATAAAATTAGTTTAATTCATAAAAAGTCACAAATTACATTTATTTTTATATTTGTAATATCAATTATTTCAATATTTCATTAAGAAGGTAATTACTACATCGTCATTGTGTCATAAATAAATTAACTTATTTAAGGTTTAAAAACTAAGAATAAAATACAATTATTTAGGAAATTTATTTATCTTTCCAATTAATAATGATAGTCGAATAAATGACTTATATAACCCCATGTATAAACTGTTTTACTAAAAGATAAATTTTTTATGTCATTTTTTCCTTTACTTTATGATAATTAAAATAATGTGTCATTATCATTTAAAATTGGATCCATGGAGTCCCAAAATCGACCCATGGATTCCCATGGTCACTCATGAATCATCCAATAATGTTAAAACAAGTGTTAAGATAATTTTGTGTCATTATAATATTTTCTTTACCTTAAATTACATTATTTACCTTTAACCGCGGTAAATAAAAGTCAAAAGTTACTATTCACCCAAAAAAAATTTCATCTCATTGAACCACATTTTACATACTCATATTAATCGTTTTTATCAGATTTTTGGAATTCAATTCAGAGAAGTGGTACAATTATATTTTCTGCAAATTTGAAAATGCTCCTAGGAGGTGGGTAAAAGACGGTAAAAAGTTCTATAAATTTTTTATATATCTAAAATTATTATAAACTAACTGCAATGATTTAAATTGAAATTTTATAGGTATTACGTATCTATTTTGACCTAAAATATATTTAAATAAAATAAATAATTATTTATATAAAAAGTCAGTTTTACACAATAACACATGGATTTTCACTATTCATCAAAAATTAAATGATTTCAGAAAAATACCAAAAATTCCCCCAAAATAATTTTTATATTCTGAATTCAAAAATAAATTATATTTTACCAATTTAAAAAAATATAAGTTTCCTTAATTAATTTAAAATTAATTCCCATTGTCAGAACTAAAAAATGCATTTTTAAGAAATAAAAACTATCAAAAGATCGACACTTTTTTATGTCAAAGATCAATGTGAAATTACATAAAATGAACATCATTAGATTAAATGGAATAAATATAATATAATTTTATTTCCAAACCATTATAATGTATAATTCAACACAATAAATTATTTTTATAAAAAAAGTTGTTTTCAGTTAAAATATAGTATTATTCACTATTCACCCAAATATTAGAGTTATCAGAAAATCACAAAACATTTATTGAAACTGAATTCTTATATCCTGATTCTAAAGAAGAAGTTTATTTTTTCTAATTTAATACATAAAAGTTTAAAATTTTTTATTTAAAAAGAGTTCTCCATTAAAATTTGGTAAAATTGTTTTTTTAATTTAACTTTTACCTAAAATAATGAATTTGTTCTTACATTATTTCTAATAAACTCATAATATGGATTCTAAAATTATAATAATTATATAAAGCTAAAAATTCAGTTAATAATTTTCATAACCACTTTTGAACAGGTAGTTTGGTAAGTTGTGCTGCGCTTGAACATAGTGTAGTGTGTAGTTAAAGTTAATGAATTATTTTGAATAAATAATGTACTATGAAATCTTGGGGTGTTACATTAATCCCTCATTCAATAAATTGCGTCCTCGAAATTTGAAATTGTTCTTCAAAAATAAAAGGTCGAAAATAGAAAATACATTTGTGGGAAAACCCGCATCATAAATTGGGTTAATAAAATTTAGTCTTAATAAGTGGAAAAGAGGAACGAAAAAGTCACCACCAAATTATTATCTTGATTAAGATAACATTGGTGGAAATTTGAGACACATAATTGGAGGGAAAACGTAAATATTTATAGGGAGTGATTGACGTCACCAGTCACAAAAAATTTTAGAATTGAGGGACTCAAAACCATCAGTCTATGATGATTTAAAATATCATCGGTTCAACAAAACATAAGGTATTAGGATAACACATTTTTACTTTTAAGATCACTTACCTAAATTTTAGGAATTAATTTCTTCATAGAATAATAGAAGAAAAAAATATATAAATGAAAAGTAGAGTTCCATCCTTTAACTAATTTCTACCACAAACTCATCTTTTACTCTAAAATGTAATAGAACATAAAAAATATTCTATTTATCTTATTCGTAAAGGGTTTAAAAAATGAATTTGTAACTCATCTACCATAACTTTTAAAAGACAACATTATTCAATATAGGACATCACGTGGTCCAGTGGTAGGTGATACACCCTTGTCGCACTTTGGTTCTGAGTTCAAGTCTTGCGGCATTACCGGATGCGATGGGTTGCCGCCCAACCTCTGGGTTGTCCTTCTTATGCAATCCAAAAATAATCTCAAACTATACTTATGAAAAAGTATTCTCTCCAAACTCATTGTCCCAAATTTATAAGGAAGTTAAACACAATGAAGATCTGTTTTTCCACGTAATAAATTCTTAACACCTTCATCATGTATTCTTTTAAAACACTGCAACATCCTGAAATACCATGAAACCTTATTGATTACATTCATTCTCCCTTATTCCTTATAAAAAACTAGATAAACTCCTGTAATCAAAAAATTCTGTAAACTCCAAAAATTATAGAATATACAAATCATTAATCAGTTTCAAGGTAGTCAAGAATATCCAATATAATTTATCCAAATCCACCATGTAGTATTCTAAAATCACTACCTCTATATCAGAACCGTATTATGATTTATCTTTCTCTCAACCATATATTTTTCCAAAATTTGACCTGCTATTGAGTCCCTTTTCATGGTTCCACACAATGTCAAGTCCTTATTTAAGTAGTACTGTTGTACAATCTTTATATACTCTATAATTATTATTACATGTACATTATTACTACAATACTCAAATGACACAATACTTTAATAAAACTGTAAGAAATATAATCATTAATCTTCATCTTTGGTAGTATCATAACTTTATTATTATCCAATAGCATTATTTGGGGTATACTATGATGATTTGGACATTGATTCGCATAGTGTCCCAACTCCTTGTAGATGAAGCATTGTACATTTGAAAATTTATTCTTACCCTTGAAATCACGTACTTGGTGGCCTTTTTCACCGCACTTATAACAAACTCCCATTCCCTTTCATGCATTTACCAAAGTTTTTTATTCCACAATTATCACATATGGAAAAATCCTTTATTTCCCTCTTCTCTTTATCTATATTTCTATCTTTTATCCTTTTATTATCTTGCTTTCCTTAAAATACATAGAACTCAAAGAATTATTTACTTATCTTATTAACAGATGATATTATTTTTTTAAATGTTTACAATACATGGTAGATTATTTTCATTCTAAATGTTTTCTTAATACCATAAAATGATATAGACCTTCTTACACTTTAGATTATACATATTGCTGGAGTTCACATTTCTTCTATTGGGCACCATTTCTATACAATGGCATAAACTAGGTCAGTTTTTGAATTTCAATGAATAATTCCAAATTTGTAAAATAACTCATGTAAATTGAACAGTTTATGGATATAATCCATAATCATAAATATCTTTTCTTTTAGTAGGTATATACTCGTAAATCCTTCATAATGATTAGTAAAGAAAATGAGAATTATCCTAAGCATATCTCCTGGGAGTGTCATAACCAAGAGTTCAGCAAGGCCTGTTTTCGTGCATCAGGTCCCATTCGAGTTTAGATCAAAGTTTTGTTTTTGGATTTTAACCCTAGGTACATCTGTGCTAGAGCCTCCTCTACCTTCTTGTATCTATATAGGGATGTATTTTCTTTGATAAATCACAAAAACACTATATTACTAAAATTATATAATGTTCTTCTATACTAATCCTCAAAGTCTATCTTAGGGTAATGTGCTCTAATCAAGGTTTATCTAAATTTAGTTTCTACGGTCATTACTAATCTTCCTCTGATACCAATTGTAAGACCCAAACCCAATATTCTTAGAGTCGGTGCATTATTTTAAAACAATAACATGATTACAAGGAATCATGCCCCGAATGACTGATAAGTTTAGCAATCTTGGAAAATAGGTTACATATATGATCGTTTCATTACACTTTCCAACATACAACATAAAAAAATAATCATTTGAGAATTACATTGTTCCATTAGCTTAACCCTGCAGCTTAAGTATAAAACACTTTTTGGGATCCTAAGAAAATAAAACATAAGTGAGGGGTGAGTTAAGATGCTCAGTAAGGGTAATTAATTTAGTGTAAGCTATAATCATTTAAGGAAAGAAGTGTAATAAAAAAAAGCCTTTGAAACATAAAAATGAACATAATATGGAAAAAATAAATAAAAAATTACCATATTAACACGCACATGGATATTATACTAGTCAAATAATCACATGTAATAACTAATTTCATAATGAGTGAATTTGTAGTAACAATATTTAATTTCTGTGCCAAGGCCTCATGCCAGGATCTATGGGCTAACTGTAACCGGACCCAAACCCACTGATCCTCTATAACTGGACTCGATCCCGGAGAGCCTCCCTAACTAGACTCCATCTCAGAGAGCCTCTGTAACTGAACTCCAACACGGAGAGCCTCCATAACCAGATTCCAACCCGGATGGTCTACTGTAACCGGACCCTAACCCAGAGGGCTTACTTTTATCAGTCCCCAATCTGGAATATACTAGTCCAACACATTCATCATCCAAAGAGGTTGAAATATAACATAAACATTCATATTGAAACTAGCATAATAAATGTCAATAATTTAACTATAAACTATTATTGGCATAAAAATAAATCATCCATATTCAAACATATCACAAAACCTTAAATATATTATGGAAGATTTGTATCATAATAAATCAAAATCAAACAAGTGCAAAATTTATAAAAGGATGTTGACATAGATGGAATCAAGACTATTTGAAGGAAATATCTCTTTCAATTTTGAAATCATTTAAAAGCTGAATAATTATAAATTAAACACTTATTTTGGAAATATTCAAATAAGCATGTAAGGGATGCTTTGACAATGTTATAATGGTGGAAAATGCCGCACCAACCATATAAGTTAACAAACATTCTTACATTAATTTTGTCAAAAAGGTCCCAAGGTACCACGTTTGGAAAACGAAAGAATTATTACATTAAAAAAATATAAGGTCAAATATGGGTATAAATTACATTAACCCATTTTATATTAAATAGTAAAAATGTTTTGAAATTCATTTTTAAGAAACATGTATGTGGATGATAAAGATGTCCCAGTAGATAAAATAGTATAAACTACCTCAGATAATGAAGAGATTGTTTAATTAACCCTTACCTTCACTATTCCTTGGTTGAGGGTGTGTTAACCTCCTATATAATAGTTAAATAATTGTTAATAAATTATACCAGAACCTTATACATAATTATGATATCATTTATGATCTTCTAATAATTATTTTTAATGATATTCTAGTATTATCGTCATTTCGATTGATAACAGATTCATTTTCCTTTATATTCCTTGATACGAGAGTCATGTTTTTTATGGATGGGATGTTTATTATTCATCTCCATAATTATATCAAGTATTTAAAAATTATTATTAATCATCAAATGAAAATTATTCTTGAATTGTTACCATGGAAAATTAATCTCAATGCGTTCGAGGATACGATAATCCGTATGTATGCACGAGTAAAAATATCATTTTTTTATATTAAAATCATATATAATTGGATATTATATCATATATAAAGAATAATTATCATGTTATATTTATTATTATAGAAATTATGCATCATTATTATATCAAACCAAAAAATAATGTATTGAATAAAAACTACACCACGACGTGGAGACAGTAAGTCGTACATACACACATATGGTGACATGTCATTCAAAGTATGGATAGAATAATGAATATGGTTGTAAAATATTTATAATAACATCACAGTGTATAGAGGTTATTGGAGTTATTATTTTATACTGGAAACAACATGGAATGAAAATGTGGAAGAATATAATAACTTGAAAGAGGTGATGAAATATTTACCACTACGTTGGGTTCTTTCTTTTAATTTGATCGAAAGGGATTATTAGGTTGGATTTCTGACTAAAGGAAGGCCTCTAAGATGAAGTTAGGATAGTCTAGAGTATATTTGGGGAGGGTTTGGGAGGGCCAAATGGATTTTAAGGTGTAAATTTTAGAGAAGGGGAAGTGCCGTTTTATAAGATTGGTGAGGGGCACCTTAGGAAAAGATAGAAATATTATATTATAAGAAAATCATTTTCAGTTTTTAATGGATCTAAAAAGAATTATTCAAAGGATATGGGGGTATGAGTAGAAAAACTCTCAACAAATATATTTTATATAGGTTTGGGTCACCATATTAACCTTATCTTTTAGATTTAACACTTAGTTAAATAGTTGACATTTAACATGTCTCTTTGTATTTTTATATTATATGGTTAATAAACATACAATAAACATCCAAGAGAACACCATGTGGTTCATTAATAACAAAACTATCATTATATAATTTTTTTTCCCGATCATTATATTTTTAGGAATAGAATAAAAAATAATAATATTTGTTTTAAAAACACGTCTATGTCAATTTTGAATGCATTTGCTATTTTTTTGTTAAAATCATAACATCATTATTATTTCAAATAAAATTCATTTAATCTACACTAAAATATAATATTTACCTAATAAACAGTGTAATTAATAAAAAGTCTCACATAACATTTAGTTTCATATTTATAATATCAATTATTTTAATATTTCATTAATAATGTAATTACTCCATCATCATGGTTTCATAAATAAATTAAATAATTTAATGTCTAAAAAATATTAATAAAAAATAAAATACCATTATGTTGGAAACCCTTTTAGGTTTCCAATAAATATTCATAGTAGAAAATATTACTTATATAACCCCATGTAAAAATTGATTTACGATAAGATATTTGTTTATGTCATTTTTGCCTTTAATTTAAGATAATTAAAAAAACTGTCATTATCATTCATAAGTGGCTCTATGGGGTCCCAAAATCAACCAAAATATACCCAAAGTCGGTCATGACTCATCCAATAAGGATAGGACAAGTGTTAAAGTAATTTAGTATTATTATAATATTATTTTTACATTAAATTACCCTATTTAACTTTAACCGCGGTAAATAAAAGTCAAAAGTTACTATTTAACAATAATTATTTTCATCACATTTATCCACATATTACTTACAGATATCAATCATGTCTCGTGGATTTTTTAAATTAAATTCATAGAAGCGGTAAAATTATGTTTTATGCAAATTTGCATATGCTCCTAGGAGGTGGTTAAAATACGGTAAAAAGTTCGATAAAATTATTATATATCTAAAATTATTGAAAACTGACTCCAATGAAGTACATTGTAATTATATAGGTATTATGTAAACATTTTTACCAAAAATTAATTTAAATTAAATAAATAATTATTTAAAGAGATTGTCAGTTTTAAAAAATAACTTAGTGTTTTTCACTATTCATCATAAATTGAATGTTTTTAGAAAAATACCAAAAATTCACCATTACATAAATTTGATATTCTGAATTAAAAAATGAATTCTATTTTACCAATTTAACAACATATAAGTTATATTAATTTATTTAAGATTAATTTCCGTTGTCAAAATCAAAAAATGTATTTTTATGAAATAATAACTATCAAAAGATTGACATTTGATTAAGTCGAATTTGAACGTGATCATACTTAAAATGACCATCATTGGAATAAATGGTAAAAATATACATGAATTATACTTCCAAAAAATTTAATTATATAATTCAACACAGTAAATTATTTTGATAAAAAAATTTGTTTTCAGTTAAAATATAGTATATTTCACAATTCACCCAAATATTAAAGTTATCATAAATACACCTAAACGTTATTCAAACTAAATTATTTTTTCATGATAATAAAAAAGAAGATTATTATGTCATATTTAATATATTAATGTTTCAAATATCGGATTTAAAAAGGGATCCCCATTAAAAGGTTGTAAAAATGTATTTTTGGAAAAATACATCTTTTATATATAAAAATGAATTTTTTCTTTCATTATGCCTAATAAAATCATAATATTGATTATAAAAATATTCGGATTATATAAAGTTCGAAATTAAGTTAATACTTTTCATAGGCGCTTTTGAACGGCTAGTTTGGTAAGTCATGGTATGCTTGAACTCAGGGTTGTGTGTAGTGCAAGATATTGAATTACTTTGAATAAATAATGTTCCATGAAATCTTGGGGGTGTTAGACAAAGAATTATATGGTATGTATTACTCATGTTTCACGTTTTGAATACAAAAGATACATATAAGTTTATAACATGAATCATATTTCCAAGAATGATAAACAAGATCTAATTGTTTTAAAACATTTTGTAAATAATTTATAATTTATTTTTTGTTGTGTAATAATCAGGCAAACGTCAATATGATACATGATGTGGTTAGTATAATGTGGAGTATGTGTTTTAAATATTAGTATATATTTTAGTTCAAAACATATTACATGTCCAAAATAGATAAAACCATCTCAAATTTTCTTAATACATTATTACAATAATCTACAATTAATTTTTGATGTGTAGTAATCAATGGTACATCATTAAAAAAGATGATGTAGTGGGTATGACTCGAACTGTGTGTTTTTAATAATGTATTGTAATTTTCATTTAGATTGTGTATCCCATTGCTAAAAATATTAAAATGATCTCATATTTTGTTTCATGATTTCAGAAAACAACCCATAATTCATTTTTCATATGTAGGAATTTACCACACATCAATCTAACATAAGATGTGATTAATATGATATTATTTTCATATTTTCTATATGAATGTGTTTTTTAGTTTAAAACATGCACCCCCAAATCCAAAACTAATCAAATGTATTCGGATTGTTTTAAAAAATTATGTAAATAATCAATAAACAATTTTTAACATGTATGAATCAACTAATCATAAATATGACCCATGATATGGCTGATATGACATGAAATACACCTTATGAATATAAAAATGGCATTTCAGTTTAGAACAAGAATCATATAGAAACAATTAATAAAAATAGATTAAATAGATTTAAAATTTTACTAAAATTATCAATAATTCATTCTTGACAAGTAGGAATTAACTACACATCAATCTGAGTCATGATAGGGCTGGTATAAATTGAAGGGTATGTTTCCAATATAAAATTTTCATTTTTGTTTAAAACACTCGTCAGTAGCCAAATATGATAAAATGTTATTGGATTGTTTTTAATCATTAGGGAAAGGATCCATGATTCATTTTTTGTTGTGTAGGAGTTGATTTCATGTAAATCCAACACACATCGTGTCCAGTATGACTCGAAGTGTGTTTTTTCAATATAAATGTTTCATTTTTATTTAAAACAAATGTTACATAGACAAAATCAAGATAGTGAGCTTGGGATGTTTTCAAACTATATGAAAACAATCCATAATTCATTTTCTATGTGTAGGAATTGAATTCACAATAATCTAATTCATGATATGGCCAGTATGACCTAATGTACACATTTTCAATAAAAAATAATCATTTTGTTCAAAACACATGTCACAAGAAAAAAATAAAAGGGCTATAATATTTCATAAATTTTTTGATAGAAATTAATAATTAATTTGTGCAATATAGTTATAAAACATAAATCAATGCAATATTTGATGTTGTTGGTATGACTGAAGCCACGTTATTCTAATATAAAAGTGTCATTTTAGTTTAAAACATGTGTCACATAGACAAAACATTGATGATGAAATTGGATTATTTTAAACTATTAATAAAATTCTCATTAATTCATTTTTAATGTGTGGGAATTTACCACATGTCAATCTGAAAAATTATGTTGTTGGTATGACTTGAATTGAATGTTTTCTATATAAAGGGTTCATTTTGGTTTATAACATGCATCTCATATCCCAAAACATTTAAACGAGCCCATATTGATTTCAAAATTTAGTAAAATGAAACATAATTTATTTTTGGGCCACTTGGCCTTGGCCCTTCGGGCTATGTAATGGGTCACCCTCTACCCAGTCTAAAGAGGTATTTGCATTAATAGTAAATTGAGGTTTCGGCCCCAACCATTGAAAAAAAACCAAAAGTAAATATAATGCACGATGTTTCCAATATGACCCTATGTAAATGTATTCAATATAAAAGTATTGTTTTATTTTAAAATTTGTGTCACTATCCAATTGTGATCAAATGTGTTTTGGTTGTTTTCAAATATTGGAAAAATTATCCATACTTTATTTTTGAAATTTAAAAATCTATCACACATAAATCCAATACACAATGTGGTTGGTATGACTTGAAGTGTGTGTTTTCAATTTAAAAGTGTCATTTTTGTTCAAAACCTGCGTCAATAAGAAAATAATAAAATGAGCTCGAATTATTTTGGAATAGTAGGAAAAACTATATAATTTAGTCATGGCATATAGGAATTTATGACACATTAATCTGACACATGAAGTAACCGTTATGACTTGATGTTTATGTTTTCAATATAAGGGTTCCATTTTATTTTAAAACTCACATCCCTTATCCAAGACCAAGAAAAAGAGCTTGGATTGTTTTCAAACATTAGTACAACGATCCATTATTCAATTTGTGATGTGTATGAATTGACATCACATCAATATGAAACACAACGAAGAAGTTATGGAATTATGTACTTAAAATAAATATAAAAGTATCATTAACTTAAAAACATGAATTTCTTGCAAAAAATGAGAAAACTAACTCAGATTATTTTCAAATTTAGTCAAAATTCTATAATTCAATAATGAAAAAAATGATTCGAATACACTTCAATGAAACAACGGATGTGGTTGGTAAGACTAGAAATATGTTTTTTCAATATAAAAGTGTCTTTTTATTTTAAAATGTGCATTAAATTTCCAAACCAAGAAAAAAGATCATATATTTTTTCAAATATTATGACAATTTTCCAAAATTCATTTGTGATTTTTACGAATTGAAAACATGTTACTCAGATACGTGTTGTGGTCATTATGAGTCTAATTTCATGTTTTTAATATAAAATTTTCATTTAGTTTAAAATGGTTATCAATTGTGAAAACTGAGCAAACAAGCTTGGAGAAAAAATCAATAATTCATTTAACTATTGTAAATATGGCCTTTAATGGATTGAAAAAAGGGCACATACATTGCTAGAAAAGCATTGATAATTAAATAACTATTAATGGGGGTCCATTTTATGATATCTAAAAAGACAATGGATGAAAGCCCATTTTATTTGTACTTTTTTATGTGATGATAAAACAACCATTTTTTGAGATCTAAAAATGAACTGATAAAAGTCAGAATAAATAATTTTTTACAATAATTTGTTTTCACAAAATCAAGGGGTGGAACAACCCTATTTTTCTCACTACATGACCCCCTTTAACAGTTCTTTTCTCTCTCATTCTCCCCACTTTAACGACATTTGGAAATCAGCCCCCCCTACCAACATTTGGCATCTCCTTCGCCTACCAGTGTGCACCACTCCTTTTTGTGTGTTTTGAACCTAGGAACATCCCCTCATAATCTCATTCCTTTTTCACTCACTTATATTATTTTTTTTTCTTAATTTTATGATATATATAGAAATTTATATTTTTATATATTTATATATATTTCATTAAATTTTGATAACAATATATATATATATATTTAAATACATATATGAAATATGTTTTGTGTTTTTTTGTGTGTTTATAAATAAATAAATAAAAACGTATATATATATATATATAAATATGTTCATATATAAATATTATTATATATATTTATATTTTTTCATATATTGAATATATTCATTTATATACATATATTAGAATATGTAGAAAAATATATATATGTTTTTCAATACACACACAAATATATTTATATTTATATACAAACATTATATATACATTAATTATATATATATATATACATGCATACATTCCCATTTTAAATATAATTAATATAATTTCTTATTTAGATACAGTTTATATATTGATAAATATATTTTATGTTTAAATTGTTTTAATTATTTATTTATAAAATTAAATTTTTTCTGTGAATATAATATATATATATTGTTATATATTTGATTATAAATAATATTACATGGTGAAAAAAGATAAAATTTCAAAACCTTAATTTCATTATGAATGCAATACCTTGGAATAAATTTTGTCCCAACTGAAAATAGGAAAAAATTCCCCCTTAAACGAGAATGAAATTCCATAAAAATTTTAAAAGTTGTGGTGTCCCGAAAACAAAAAGTAGTTTTGGTGACCACATGTTCCTTTCTATTCTTCAAGGAAAGTGAAAAAGGGATTCCCCCAACCCCCAATATATAGATCTCCACATTGGCTTCGATTTGATTTATGGTAGATCCCAAATAGACACATGGATCAAAACTAACGACCATTTGAAGATCAAGTTACTTTTCAAGCATTCTTTTGTTTTTTATTAATTTTTTTAATTTTTTCTTTTAAATTTTCTTAAATGACTATTACTCTAAAACAATTAACATATTATTAATTAGAAATATTTTTTTAAATTATTATATAATCCTTATTCAAAACATATCTTATTAATTATGTGTAAATGCATTTTTAGACATGTCTAAAACATATTTAATATATATATATATAAATTACATTTATGTCTATATGAATATATTTATATATTAATATATTATTTATAATGAAATATAATTTCATCGAAAATATACCCTTTATCAGTTAAAGTAAAAAATTCATTGTAAAGACCCACATTATCAGTGCTATTAAAAAAGATCTGATTAAGGGGGTCCTTGAAATAGTCATAAAAATCACTCATAAATGGGGTACCATTAACAATGCTAAAAACCATAAATGAATGGTGTTTATAAAAACAATTTTTTTGAAATGGTTAAAAAACCATTTATCGGTGCTTTTACTTAGATCTGATAAAGGGCGGTGATGTATAATGCTATTTCTATGGTAGTGTTTTTAATATTAAGGAATTGACTGCGCATCAATCCGACACACGGTTAACATATAATATCATTAATATATAAAATAATAAACAATATAATATATCATATATGGATTATATAACTATAAAAATATAATTTGATTATTTTTTATTTACTCTTACTAAAATAATCAATTTTTGTTGTAGAGATAATCTATTGAATGAAGGAATATCTTTGGAGAAATCATGAAATAATCATTATGTCATTTTATATTGGTTGTAATTATATTTTTGGTTAATTGTAAATATAACATCAATGATAATATTTTCTATGTAAATTTTTGAATTTTAATTATTATAAAATGTAATATTTGAGTTTCAATTTTTCCCAGTATATTTTTATTTCAATCAATAAGGATTCTTATTGTTTTTGATAATCTAGGGCTGGTCCAGATTTATAACAACTGCATGACATTTATCAGCACTACCAAAATCACTAATTAAGGTCCCCTTTACCACCACTAAAATAAATCGTTGATAAATAGTCCATTTATCACTTATAAATTAAAGTGTCGCTAAATGTTGTCTTTATTATCATTTTTCATATCAGTAATAAAGGTTTCAGGTTTTCAACATCACTAATATTGTGCCCATTTTTTTATGTTGAAAATTTATTTTTGTTTAACTATTTATGTGCGCATATTTAGTGATGAACATATTAATTTTAATGATTCACTATTAATAATTAAGGGATGTAAAATACCTCCACTAGATGCCAACAACAAAAAACATGATGTCTGACTAAAACCACTAAGAACTATGGAACTATTAGATTTAAAATAACATTTTTATCATCAACCATCATATCATTTAATGGACAATCTTTGAAACAACCCCCTCTTTATTTATCATTATTTTCATCTCATCTTATCATGTGAGGTCATGTTTTGATATTGTGTATATTAGTTGATTGATTAAAATCTCAACAATCATTGAAATATTAATTATTCCAAAAAATAAAAACTATTTCAAAAAATATGGAAATTATCTAATAACATTCCAATAGAAATTAAAATTCATTGATTAAATATCAAGTCATCAACACATATGAGATAACATCTTTCCCTATTGGAATAAACTCATTGATAGTCCAAACTAAACCTTTACCTCTAAGTTAATATGACATTTTGTGTTTGCAAGTCTGATATTATAAGAATCCATTATATTTTGATTCATAAACAATTTTCGAAGCATGGTTGAATTAAATTTTGACAATATGTTTTATGATAGTAATAGATTTTAATATCTCAAATTCAAATTTAGTTTCATTTATGTTTATAAGAGGAGAACAACATCAATCCAACCAAATTTCCAATTAGTTAAACAAGATGAAAAATAAATTTTTAATGTGAAAATTAATATCATCATACCAGATAATAAAATTTAAATAAATTAATTTATATTATATTTGATGTGGATGACATAAATAAAAAATTTAAAATATACATGAAATTTTTTTGTTGGCTTTCGAGACAAATATATATCATTAAAAATCATATTATAAAGTAGTACATGATTTATATTTCCGACCATATTCATTAAATATCTGTATTCATTTAAAATATATTTTATTTAACAATACCATTAAAAAATGGGTATTTTTTCATTTTAATATTTGTAGACATATCAAGCGGGATGAATTTGGTGTGGGGTATTAGAGTTCCCACCTAATCTATTAGTTCTCTCACCTATTTATATCTAGACATTCGCTTCCTTGAAAAAATTGGCATAGGGGTGTTTTTTCATAATTTAGGTGGGCTAGGGTTTTCATTTTTCAAAATAGTGTAGAGTGTAGTACCACGTGAAGTGGAGCTACTTGGAAAAAAGAACTTAGTGCAACTTCATGTGGTACTGATGTGTTACTTTTAAAATCCTGAGCGCCACTTCACGTGTCCCTCATGTGTAAAAAACTAAAATACTTGTGACACATGATGTGGCGAGGAAGAAATAAACCCCCTTTATAAGGGCTCATCCATACCCTTCTCCATTCATCCAATATCTACCCTCTCTACCCTTGTGGTGCTCGACTCAACCTCTCTTCCCGTGTGGTGATCTATTAGTCTCAAAACTATATTCTGCACCCTCTACATCAAAACCATTCAGCAACGTAATTCTATTTATATTTTAGTTTGTTTAATATTTTAATTAATTTTTTAATTGATTAGTAAGTAGTTAATGTTTTATAATTACAAATTAATAATTAGGTAATTCAATTTACCAGTTAATAAAAAATCAATTAATTATAAATATTTATTATTTAATTTATTTTTCTAATTATTTATATTTAGTAAATAATTTATTATTAATTAATTTTAAGAAGTACTTACATAATTTTAATTAGCAATTAACTAATTAATTAATTATGAAAAAAAATTAATAATTTGTAATTTCTACAAAGGTAATAATGTAATTAAATATAGTTAATAATTATTTCATTCTAATTAGTAATTACATAAATATTATTAGAAATTAATAAATTATTACTTAATTGCAATTAGGGATTGGGTAATTATAAATAGCAATTAATTAATTATAATTATAAATTAATGAATAATAATTAACAAATAATTAATTTCAATTATTACTTAGTCAATTTTATTTAATAATAATTAATTAATTGTAGTTAATACTTACATAAATATAATTATTAATTACTTTATTATTAGTTAATGTTATTTAGAGAATAGGTAAATATAATTAGAAATTAATTAATTTTAATCAACAATTAATTAATTATAAACAATATTTAATTAAATTTAATTAGCGATTAATTAATTTTAATTATTAAATATGAAATAATTAACATATTTTTACTGATATAATTGTAATTTTTAGTTAATTTAATATTAATTAATTATAATTAATAATTAATTAATTAAGAATAGTAATTAATATATTGTAATTATTAATTATAAATTAGTTAATAAATTATTTCATAAAAAAATATAATTAATACTTATATTTTTATTAATTAATATTAAGGAATAATTATTTAAATGAAATTAATAACTAACTAATTTGTAATTATTTAATTAGTAATTTATTAATTAGTAATTAATTGTAATTAAAATTTATTAATTAGTAATTAATTGTAATTAAAATTTATTAATTTTAATTAGTACATAGTTAATTAAGTAATTAATTGTAATGAATAATTAATTTATTTTAAATATTAATTAAATAAGTATAATTATTAATTACTTTATAATTATTTAATTGTAATTAGGGATTAGGTAATTATAATTAGCAATTAATTTATCATAAATAAAAATTAAATAATTGTAATTATCAATTATATAATTGTAATTATTACTTAATTAATAATAATTATTACATAATTAATTGTAATTAGTAATTAATTAGTAGTAATTTGCAGTTAATTAAATGTAACTAGTAATTAGGAATTGATTACTAATTTTTTACATATATAATTTTATATAGTAGTTAGTTTATTAATAATTAATTACAATTATGGATTAAGTAATTATAATATCCAATTAATTAATTTTCTTTTATAATAATTTAATTATCATTATAATTTAATTAATTGTAATTAGTAATTAATTAATTGTAATTAGCGATTAATTAATTGTAATAAGTAATTAGGGAATAATTAATAAAATTGTACTTATTAAATTGTAATTATAAGTTAATTAAATAAGAATTTATTGTAATTAAAAGTTAATCATTATAATTAGTTATCAATTAATTAATTATGCTTCGTACATAACTAATTAAGTAATTACGGATAATTAAAAATTTATGAACTCTAATTAGTACAAACAGAAATATAATTAGTAGTTAATTTATTATTACTAAATTAATATTATAACGTAGGTAATTATAACTATTAATTAATTAATTGCAATTGAAAATTATATAAGTTTAATTATTACTAAATTAATTGTAATTAATAATTAATTAATTTTAAGTAGAGATTAATTAATTTTCTGTAATTATTAGTTAATTTATTATTAACTTATTTTAATTATTTAATAATTAATTGTAATTAGTAGTTAATTAATTAATAGTAATTAGTGATTAATTTATTGGAATTAGTAAATAATTAACTATAACTACTACTTACATAACTATAGTCAGTAATTTGTTTATTATTTTCCTAATTGTTGTTCACAATTACATGTAATTAAAAAACTGAATATTTAATAATTTTTATTCATATCTATAAATTTATTATATTATGGTTGGTTTTATGTTAGAATACATTTGAAAAATTGGTTTTAAATTAAATTCATGCATTACATTCTAGTTTTGATAAAGATTTTTTTTCATCTATCTTGACATCAATTTGTAATTGATGTTATAAACATGAATTTAGTTGTTATATATATATATATATTTTTCATATTAGGTGTTGGAGTTTTCATGAATTGAATTCTTTATTGAGTAAAGTATCTTAAGTTAGAGGGTATTTTGGGTTGAACTACTCCATTCCCAAAGGCCTTCCTTGGCTAGGAATGTGATTTGGGTTGCATATCTCTCGCTTTGGGCTTACTCATATGGAGTTTTCCAATCTCATATAACTTTATGATTTTACATAAAGTTTTCATGTACCTATTTGATATGATACATTTGGAAATTAATGGACGTGTTTGAATTATATTTTAGGGTAAGTAACACAATATCAGGGGTTTTGTATAGAGTTACACATCAATATGGTATTAACAAATTGATATAGCATAAGGAATCAGATTCCAACCTAAATTACTAGATGCATGCATACATTAATGGTCTATTTGGTCTGTTTTAAATAATAATAATGGTTTATTTTAGATAAAACTATGGATAACTATATTTATATTAATTATAAAATAATTGAGTTTAAAGAAAGATGTAGTTATAGTATATTTCCAGAAGGAGTTGTGATGGTTTGGGGATATAGAACATTGGAATTTATTCAATGTAAAAATCATAGAAAGTTAAAATTGATGGGGATTCAAGTGATATAGTTGCTCAAATATAAATAATGAAAATTTAATGATAGGTTTTGACATGTTTACTATCTGGTAACTAATTATGAAATATAGAAACACATAATTTTTTAAGTTTAGTATCAACCATATAATCAAATGTTGGAGTTGTCTATCACTATAGCTGAAATGAGGGTTCCATCAACATTAGAAGCTGGGATATCACAACATCATGATACAATGTAATATCATCCTGCTATAACACTTCATGACGTTCCATCAGCAATGGTGGTTGTTCAATAATGTCATTTAGAAATAGTTTCTATGGATATTCCTCAATGTACATTAGATGCGTTTATCGATGTTTTTGATAATGATGATGTTTTCGAACAAGTAGATATAGAGGAAGTGGAAGAAGAATAGTATACTGAAGAAAAATCTTTTACCACTCATGCGACGTTAAACATACCATTGAATCATCCTCAGTTAGTGCCTTCAAGGTTGACCAAAGGCATTAATCACTTTCCATAATTTGATTGTTCATTTTTTTGTCATAGTACAGAATTTCCACGAATTAGTAAGGGAAACAATTGGGAGTCAAATAAAGAATATAGGTATATTGGAAGATGCTTTTTTAGAAAATATGAAATGAAAAATGTAATAATACAATATCACATTGAATGTAATTAATCTTATGATGCAGAAGAGTAAAAGAAGTCTTTTTATATGATTTTGGGGGACAAATATATTTCAATCTATCAGATGCATATGTTATCTATAATTAATAACACATTTCATAGCTGTTGCATCACTATATTTACTCCACAAACTTGTGTGAAACCAATATTTAAACATAAAATATCCCCATTAGATGATGGTATTGTTTCAACTATTATTGCTGAAAATATAATATCATGTCATGATGTTCTTTTCGTTGTAGTGGTTGAGTGAATCAAAAAGTTTTTTGGGTATCACATATCATACCAGAAGACATGGGTGGGACTACTGAATGTAATTGTGAAATTTTACGGTGATTGGGATGTGTCTTATCAGGTTTTACCCCAACTTATAGAGTTTCTACACCACCACAACCAAGTGATCTATCAGTTACATACTCCTGAATATGTTAACCAACACAACAATATTGATCAGTCAATAGTTGTGTTTGATAGATTATTTTGGAAAATTCTACCATATTTGGATGCTTTTAGACATTTAAACATGTTTATATATATTGATGGTACATTTATTTATTAAAATTATACCATAAATTTATTAATTTGTTCCATAGAAGATGTTAATTGATCGCCTATGGATTTTACATTTTCAATTTTAGTGAAGGATAACTTCTCATCAAGGAGATGGTTTCTATATTGGATTTGATAGGTCGTTATGTATGAAGAAGGCATTTTTTTTATTTCATATTTTTATCATGAAATCATGGAGGCATGCAAATATGAGGGTTTGTCTTAGAGACCACCCTATTCCCATTATCAATATTATATTCGACACATTGTCAGAAATCTATGAAATAAGATCAGAAATGAGTCCATGAAGATTGAAATTATTAAAATTTGTATGAATATCATTTTTCATTTTAAAAATCTTCAAAATAGTTATTTACATTATAGTTCATCTTAGTTCTTTTTTGAAATTATTCAAGCCTCAATAACAAAGGATGGATGAGTGTCTTGACGAAATTCATAGAGATAATCCAGATGTTTACGATTACATGATGAAAATTCTGATTCATAAATGGTTGTTGTCATATTGATATGGGAGGAGATATGGACGCAAGAAAAAATAATCATAGAATGTATAAATAGAGTTTTCAAGGGGGTTTGAAAATTACCAATTATAGGTAAAAATGAATATTTCATTATATATAAATCAGAAGATGTACAATTATAATATAATATCAGTATATGTTTTAAATGTATGTTATAGATTTGGTGCAAGAGACCTTCTATCATAGATGAATGAGTTTTTGGAATGAAGAAAATAGTCTTAAGAGGGACTGAACAAAGGGATACTCCATGGACACCATTTCTAGCACGACCCAGATAGATATCTTTAGGTAGTTGCAACATTTTGGGTAGCTTCATTTGGTCGTACCAAGAAACAGTTTGAGGTTGACGAGACTGTTGACTATATGGGTTATACGAGTGGTTGTGTGCAAGTTTTTATATTATAGTAGTGTAATTGTGAATGTGAAAAAAATTCAAGAATTATGATATCCCTACAACCATGTGATCAGGTCATGCTCTTATGTACACTTATATTGGGATCAGTTCATTGATCCGGATTTTTGACAATAGAGTATCATTGAATTATATAGTACTCATTGGATTCCAATTGGTTAATATCAACATTTTCTGTTGTCGGATGGCACACCCACAATTCTACCAAATTAGACTAGGCTAAGACCAAAATACAGGCCAATATCTACTTGTATTCAGAATGAGACGGATTGGCCCAGTGGATGGGTGTTTGAGTTGGTTCCCTATAACCAACTTCTATGTACATTATTATAAACAAAAATTCATTTATTAATATTACTTAACTATTAATCACATCATGATTTTTCTTTTGCATGATGTAGTATGTAATAATGTCACAAGAGTAGTTGTCTCACAAAAAGAGCATAGCAGTTCCCCACTATAATGAGGACCCTGAAGTACACTGACACTATTCATGAATACATGTTCTATGGCTGGATGATAACATTTGAATGAATAAAAATTATATAGCCTCTTAGGGGTAGAGACTCATAGGACATTGATGAACCCTCACATAGTGTACAAAATTGGTAATATCATGTAGGATATTACAAGAACTAGATCCATTAGTAGGAAATCCAAATTTATAAGTGTCATTAAGTATTATTGTATGCAGATGTGTGTATTTTCCCTTAAACATTAAGATTATTATTAATGGATATTATGAATAATGCGAGAAATGATGTCTCCCTTATGTTCATTTACAGAAGATAATATATAAGGCCCTTTGATGGAAATTATATTTCCTAAAAAAATCCATTTCCATGTTTTTCTCAAGAGATGTTATATTTCTGAAACATCATAGAAATAGATATCGAGCATATTGGTTCATGGCACTGACGTGATTCTTAATTTATATAGATATTGTGATAAAGGGGTTATATTATGTAGTAAGAATTCTGTGATCGCCTAGACCCTCATGGTCCAGTACTTTCCCAAAATATGGTACTATCAAATGATTCTACCAAAAAAGTGGTACTAGTCATGCCCCCATGCCGTCACGGTGGCACCATGAGGGTGGCACTATGACAGTGGAACTGTGAGGGCGGCACCATGTTGGTGGCCCCGTGAGGGTGGTGTCGTGATGGTGGCACCATGACGGTGGCATCGTGTCCTCACCAAGCAGTCTTCGTTCTTTTTTCAAATTCCCAAATTATTCTGCTCCCACAACCTGTCTTTTGACATAAAATTTTTTAATTCCCCCTTTCAATTAAATTTAATAGCACATAAATAATATCTAAAATCCCCCAAGAGTCAGGCGACCATTAACTTACCAAAATGCGTGGATTTTCCTCGGTGTCACACCCTTTCCCCATACATCAAGTTATGCCCCTCTCGTGCGATTTATGGGATGGCATTTAAATGCAAAACTGTTATAGCCACCACCCTAATGAGAATTATTAAATTACAATTTACTCCATCATGCGTAACCACCGAAACATGCAGAAAACCACTATCTGACTTCAAAGCCATTCAAAATTCCAGATAATGTAACAATGGTATCTCATCTAATATCACGCTTGAATTTCTTCTTCTTCTTCTTGGTAGGTCTCCTTTTTATTTTCCTATGTGTCTAGAGCCCCCCTTCCCAAGGAAAGTGGTGCGCCTGTTCTAGATCTTTCCTACTAATTCTTGGAGTCCATGGATCTCTTCCACTGCAAGTCGCGCATCCCAAGCTCTTGGTGATGGGAGGAGAAACATCGATCGTTGATCATCCATGTAGGGATTTTCCTTCATCTATCTATTATAGTGCATCATTCATGGTGGGTATGCTACTATTTCGGCGGGTATGGATGAGACCAAAAATAATGAAGATAATAAACAAACCTTTAATGAATTAGGGGGGCGGGTGTGCCCGATGTTCTTGCTTTTCTCTTATTCTTGATTATGTGTTGTGAATTGTAAGGCTTGTGCCCACTGAAAATCATGGTCGTTTGTGGTCTTTTGTTTTGCACTAATGAACCTCTATTTATTGCCATATAAATTATTTTAATAAAGTGTGTAACGTGTAAATTGTTAAATCACATAAACTAGGCCAATTAAATGGATGCCCAGTGAACAACGATCATTGCGTGATCACCCTAGTTAACCAAACAATAATGGGGGAAATTAAATGAATGATGTGCTTAAATCTAGAAACTTCATTCCTCTGTCTTGGAAGTATGTGTGCTTGATCGATGTTTATGGGGTGATATGGATGGGGATGGGGTCTTCTGTTGCTGGAGTTTTTGGTGGACCTAAGGTCGTGTATGGATATACCTTGAGGCTTAGTTTTCTTTTAGTACCATGAGGGATCTCAAGGATCCATTTTGTTGATGTGACATTACATGAGAACCATGTGTGAATGCTTAAATTGATGTCTGGCTATTTCCTCTTTCCCTGGCTTGTATCTCTACTTGTTAGTTGTCCAGTAGTAAATAATTTACTTAAATGGAATCACATCAACATGACAATAAGAGCGGTTAAATGGGGAATTGGTTCTAGGGATTGAGTTGTGACTTGGCTATCAGTGGTTTTTTAATGAATAGTAACAAGGGTGTTTGTTCATAGTTTTTATTTTGTACCCCTAAGTTTGGATGATTTCTTCTTACCTATAAATATAATTGTAGTTCTTATGTTTCTTATTTGCGCCCCACCCATGTTGAGGACTTCGAGCCGAACACCCCCATATAATGGGGGAGGGTGTTTTTCCAAACACACCTATGAGTGGCTGGTTATTATCTCCCTTTCTGCTCCCCTTAATGAGAATCCCAAGATCCTTCGGGCATTCTGTGACATCCTATGGTCTATTATATCTCATGATTCTTCGAGCAGGGTAGTTGTGGTAGTTGGACTAGGTATGTGCGAGATGTTTTTTCCCAAGTGTTTTCAGTATGAGGCACAAGTGTCTTCGGGCGATGAAGTATTTGTTGTGGCTCAGTTTTTTGGGGGTAGGGTGTGTCATAGAGATGGACTAGGTGTTTGTGGGAAGGACATGTGGTTGAGGTAGCCCAGGTGTGTTTGAGCGTGGGTATAGTAGTGGGATTGTAGTGAGAATGGCGGGAGAGTTCCGATGCGTAGGATGTATTCAATAACTAGTGGAAAAGTGGCATGGGGTACCCAAATATTGATGTTCTATTACAATTACATCACTTGATTGCGTTTTTTGGAGAGTGTGCCTTGGTGAGACTTGGGTTGATAGTTTTCCTTGATAGGAACTCCGGTTATTTCATTTTCTCACGGGGCATTAGAATGCCACCCCACTTTTGTACAAGAGATTTTGGCTTTCCCTAGTGAGTATACTTGTATGCTCACCCAACTTATACAAAACTGCTTTCAGGTTTCCAGGAGGAATTCAGGGTTCATTTAGGATCATACTAGTTCAGAAGTTGGCACCGTTGTTGTTGTTGTTTCTTTTCTCAGTACATTCATTTGGGCTTTTATTGTAATTATGTAGCCTTACTTTTGAAGCATGCATATAGGAATGGGTTGTTTTGGATTTACTTATACATCAACTTTTGGGGTTATTCGGTATTATAATCTTATCTCCAGATCCTATCAACATGAAAATGGGGGTAATTCCTTCCATCTTATGTACGATTCAATACCCTTGGTGCTAGTCTCCAATCCAGGACATAATGAAGGCGGGTCTCGAGGGTTATTATATCTCCTTCAACTTAAAGAAGGATGATCCTAACAATATATTGTCCCTTACCTCATCTCGGTGAAGTCGGGTCATGAAAAAATGGTATCAGTGGAGAGGTTGTGAGATATGATGGATTTCGGAGTTAGGCACAGCGAGGATTGCATGAAATGGTAGGGCAACCGTTTTGGACAATCATGGTGCGTGAAAGAGGCTAGGGAAGACCAGCTTGGACATGAGATTTTAGGTCCCCCCTTGATTCGATGCAAGGACTCTGAGCCTACCAAATGACCAAGTGTGGATAGACTGATTGCATAGAAGAGGCCCTAGGAATGGTGCATGCATCAAAATGACTTTTGTTCTTGTTTTCCTTGGGTATTTTGGGGATTTAAAATGAATAATAAGTATCAGAACATTTAAAATAAATCTTCTACACTACTTGAGCTTAGGAATTCCTTGTTTACATTGCAGCTATGGAACAAAAATGATGTCCAAGGGTAGTGCGGGCGATCGAGGGCCAGGAGGATGATTTGGATGATCGACAGAGGGCTGATCGAGAGGAGGATGATCAGTGGTAGACTACACTTCATTCCTTTCACCGGAAGACCCTTGGGAAGTATGAGGGTAGCATCTCAGGCATGGAGACTGAGAGTTGGCTAGAGGAGCTGGTGATAGCTTTCATCTTGATCCGGGATCCAATAGAGTACTAGGTTCCAGTTGTTGTATGCCAGATGCATGGAGCAGCATGTCAGTGGTGGACGCTTTATATTGGGGAGAAGTGGGAGGCTGAGGTGACGTGAATTGACATCGAGAGGGAGTTCTGGGTGAAATTACTCTCTTCTATGATGATGGTTGAGAAGGGGAAGGAACTACTCTTCCTCCAGCATGGGGGTATGTCAGTTAGGGAGTTGGGGATCATGTTCAAGGATCTCCATTGATATGATCCAGACCTCCTTCCGAATGAGGAATCTTGGGCGAGACGTTTAGTGGAGCCACTTCAATCTTCCCTTCAGCATGTGGTTACTCCCTTCACCCTACCGACATATGTGGAGGTCTATATGAAAGATGAAGTTGTGGAATGTATGAACATGCTTGGAGGTGTACCATGAGAGGGAATCCAGTTGGTCATTGCGAAGGTGAAGGCAATCAGTAGCAGGACACCTGCATTAGGGCCTTGTAGGTTTCGACCAGCAGGGTGTTGACCACAGTAGTTCTAGTTCCGATCTCCCGGTCCTCGCCCTTTCCTTTTGGGCCCAGGACCTAGATACTTTATCTGTGGTAGTCTTGGGAACCTTCACAATCAGTTTCTGGACCGAGTACAGTATGGTGGGGGTGGGTCGGTGTAGCACCTGCCACAACCACAACAGTATCTAGCCTAGCCCTTTCAGTAGCAACAGTAGGGACAATGAGCTCCCCCAAGGGCAGACGTTGTAGGAGGAGGCCGATCTCAGGGCGCTTCTCAGGGACCTCGACCAGGGTGCGGTCATGAGGGGGGGGGGGGGGGGGGGCTGATAGCTGAGGTGTAACACCCTGATATTTTATGAAAAATATTCTTTTTAATTTCATTAATGTCTTGTGATGTACACTACACCAAAAGGAGCTTCCACAACATGCATCCATAACTTGGCTTACATTACACGCAATCGCGACCTTCCACGATAGTGTGTGCTGTACGCAATACTGAGTTTCGCTAAACAAAGATATGTTATATGAACTACACTTAATGAATATTATCAACTACATTTTAAATTATATAACATTATTATTCATCTTACACATATTCTAGAACATGTTATTAGAACAAAATCATTTTTTTGAGTAAAATAATTATTTTTCAAAAATTGTAGTTTTGCCGCCTTTTGATGGTGCATCCACTATAAATCTTGTTTTTGACATGTCAATAAGTTCAATTTGACAAAATATAATTCTTATTTGGAATCAGGATATAAAAATTTACTGTGGATAAATTTTTCATATTATTCTAATAACTTTCATATTTTAATGAATAGTAAAAACATGCTATATTTTAATTAAAAACAACTTTTTTCATCACAATAATTTATATGTTTAGATTATCTTTTTAATTGGATTTAAAGTGTAATTAGAATATTTTTTTATCATTTAATCCAATGTTGGTCATTGGAATTAATTTCACATTGAAATTGGATATAAACAAGTATCAATCTTTTGATAGTTATTGTTTCATAAAAAAACACTATTTGTTTTGATAACAGGAATTAATTTTAAAATTAATTAATGCCACTTCTTTGTTTTGAATTTGGAAAAATAGACATCAATTTTGAATTCGGAATATCAACTAATGCATAGGCTGAATTTTTGGTATTTTTCTGAAAAACATAAATTTTTGATGAATAGTGAAACCACTTTGTGGTAGTTAAAAAACTGACTTTTTCATTTAAGTGAAATTTTACCACTTCTGTGAATTGAATTTTGAAAATCCGAGAGACACGGATAATATCAAGGGCTAAAATTTGGTTCAATGAGACGAAAATAATTTTTTGATGAATAGTAATTTTTTTCTTTTTTTACCACGGTTAAAAGTAAATATGGTAATCAAGGGTAAAAA
Source organism: Viscum album (assembly GCA_963277665.1). Lineage (NCBI taxonomy): Eukaryota > Viridiplantae > Streptophyta > Magnoliopsida > Santalales > Viscaceae > Viscum > Viscum album. The sequence continues at coordinate 1,670,105,035 of OY728160.1, forward strand.
TGATATTATTATTATCCTAACACATGTCCTAATTCTATTGGATAAGTGTTATTCGACCAAAAACAACATTAGGAATAATATATTACCATTTAGGCCAACATGGATTAGATTAGGACATTTATTATTAATTTACTTAAAGAAGGGTTAAAATAGTTAAAATCAACATTTAATAACTAAATCATTTTTAATATAGAGTTATAAATAAGATAAATTTGACTATAAATATAAAATAGAAAGATAAAAATATTTTCTACATAGTGATATTTTATTTGAAATTTTCAGACATTAAATAATTTAATTTATTTATGACACAATGATGATGCACTAATTATCTTATTAATGAAATACTGACATAATTGATTTTATAAATACCCAAATAAATGTAATTTGAGACTTTTTATGAATTTCACTAATTTTCTAGGTTAATATAAAATGTTAGTGTGGAATTAAATCACTTTTTCGAACTAATCATTCTGTTATGATTTTCACAAAAAACAATTACCAAATTGTGTCAAAATTGAGATAAAATGGTTTTTAAAAATAATATTATATTATTAATTGTTATTTTATTCCTAAAATTGTAAGGTTTGAAAAAATGACATAGATAAGGTTATTTATATTAATAATAAACAACTTGGGGTTCGTTTGGCTTGTTATTGTATGTTTATTAACATTATAGTGTAAGAAAACAAGAAGACACGGTAAAAATAATATTATTTAACTTAAGGTTAAATCTAAATGATAAGGTTAAAATAAAACCTAAACATGTCTATATTCTATTGGATGAGATAATTTCTATCCATCCCCACATTATCTTCTAAATAAATCAATTTAGAGATATTAAAAACCCAATATGACTTTATAATAAAATAATATTTTTAGTTTTTCCAAAGGTGCCCCTCTCCTCCCTTATAAAAGGGCACCTCCTCCCTCTCTTCCTCACACCACTTTGAGCCTTCCAGCTCGTCCAACCCCTGAAAAATTCTATTCTCCACTTCCATGGAAGCATCCTAGAGGTTCTGGTCTTCTTTAAATACCAATTTCAGTTCTGTAAGAGGAGGTCTCAAAGAGGTGCTTCAAAGAAGAGGTAATGTCCATTACCGACTCTTTCAACATTATTTCTTCTTCCACTTATTCTTCATTAGTTTTTTCATTATGAAGTAATAGAATCAGTATAACTCATATACGGATATGTTATTATAATTATGATGCAACCCTATTTCACCATCTTTCCATCCTACGGAAAATGAAATCACCACGCGTGCGTATGTACGGAATACCGTCTCCACGCCGTGGTGAAATCTGTATTTCCACTGACACCTTAGATGGATGGGTATAATGGTGTAAAGAATAACTATATATGGTTATTATAACATCATATAGATTCTGATATATTATACCATCAACTCAAATTCTACTCAATAATTATGGGAACGATATCATCGCTCGTGCGTACGTACGGTCTACCGTCTCAGTGACGCGATGGGATTCATTCTCCATGTTAACCATACATGAATGATCATAATGTTTATATAATGAATAATAATGAAATATATGAAATAATAATGCTACTGTATTTATGTATATATATATGTATGTCACTTATTTAGTTTAATTCAATTCAATAATGAAACGAAAACAACGTTCTTGCGTACGTACGGCATACCGTCTCCATGAACGGTGTATTTCATTCCTTTTATCGATCTATAATATATATACGTATATAATGAATATATATTATATATAAATCATGTTTTACATTCTGGAATTATGTATATCAGGATATAAGTAATAATATCAAGAACGAAAAGTCGAAACACATAAGAAAAATGAAATGATTTTTCCCGAAACACTGCTTTAACATGGAATTTACAAAAGAACGGGTAATATAATGTCATAAGTGAAACATATATGATATCATAACAATGAATATGATTTTGTAATAAGTCAATGACATTATTTAAATCATTATACAGGAGTTTCGGATACGTACGAAGCATATCGGACCTAAGGGAAGGGATAATTTTGCAAATCTCATTTTTATCCGAGATTGCTTAGTCGTAAGTATTTACTGGGGTTATTTCAATTATCCATGTCCATGTTTTACAAAAGTGTATTCATGTATGTTTAAAGGCCTTTTTACCCATTTTTACTTTTACCCCATGGTATGGAAGGAATCATTCTTTTATTTACCCTATAATGTACTTTTTGACTTTTCTGACAAATGTACGAGAAGAATATTTTTTTAACGTATACGGCATGAAATTATTTTTACAGTTTTATAAAGCCTTATTTTCATGATGCTTCCTAAAAAATATTTCATGAATATTTTCAACAAAATCTATTTCTGTTAAAATTGCATGACATTTTCTGAAAAGAAAATGATTTTGAAGAAAAAAGGTTATTTTCCTCAAGAATTCATTTCCAGTGTTTTACCAAACCATTTTCATCTAAGATGACATTATTTCACATGTGTATGTTTCAAGTATCATGTCTCTATGATATAAATGGTTTCACTTTTCTAATGATGAAATGATATCCAATTTTTTTGTAAGGATTACGTTATAATGGAATGATGTTTATGAAACCCATTTTATTCTTCGGTTATTATTAATGATTTATGTTTATATTGTGGCACATGAAATAATGATTTCAATATGAGATGGGTGGGACCTATATCTCCCTCCAATTAATTGGTTAAATATTTATATCTCATTAGATAGACATGTCTGGAACGACATGTTAAACCAGTTCAGTAATACAGAACTGGAACGAGGAGTGAACTCGATTCAGAAAGGGACTTTGTCCACTAAGATGGTCTTGGCAGCAATGCTTTGGCTACTATGGAAATAATATCATTTTCTTAATGGTTTCCACAATTACATGTTTTATTCCCATGATAATTTATCATGATTAATGTTTCTTCATGATCTATGCCTTATTTACTGCCATGTTTTATGTCATTGCTCAAAATATTGATGTTTAGATTTTATGCACATGTTTTATTTACATTCAAATGTCTAAGGATTGTTTTATGGTCTCTATGTTTACCCTTACTGAGAATTTGAGCTCACCCCTTTTATGTTTTCTTTTCCCCAAGATATAAAGAAAGGTTTTAGGAAATAAAAAATGGGATGTTCTTTATGGGAGATGTTGAAGATCTTTCACCACGATTAGAAGATTATATTCTGAGTTTCAAATGACACTAAACTATTACTGTCTTTGTGTGTCTGTTTTTGTTATGTATTAATTATTCCTCAAAATTAATGTAATTTCCATGTACGTCAAGCTTCGGGTCTCTACAGCTGGTATCAGAGGAAAGGTTTAGTCAAAATTTGGAAACTAGGATGCGAAAACTTTACTGAGATCCCTAGATATATATCTAAGGTATGTCTATGGATGTCCCTAATGTTAAGTATAAGTATAGTTTATAGTCCTAGAATTATGGTAACGATATTAGATTAAACCTAACATGTTAGATATTGAAGTTAATCCCCCTTTATTATGATTTTTGCCTCTCACAATATTCTTTTTGGGTTTTAGAAAATGGCTGGAAACAAGATGATTCACGATAATGGAGGATATGATGGACAATGGAATGATATTATTCATGAGAAACCAAATGAAATGGGATTTGGAAGTCCAAACATCATTATTATGCCGAATCAACAATTTCATAATATGATCAATAAACTCAAATTTGGTAAGTTTCCTGACTCTTCTAATAAGAGAAAGATGGAGTTTTATGATGATCATAGAGGAAAGAATGTTCAATTTCCCCTATGTAAATCATGTGGGAAGAGGCATAAAGAAGAATGTTTCAAAGGAACTCGTAGATGCTTTGGGTGTGGAAAAGAAGGACACAAAGCCAATAAGTGCAAAGTAAAATTTTCAGTTAACACCATGGATGAGGATAATGGTATTACTATGACATCAACAATGTATAAATGTTTTAAATGTGGAATGTACGGGCATTATGCAAACCAATGCCCTAAGGGAAAGTCTCATGAAGAGAATCAGTATGGCCGTATGGGTAGTATTTATGTTGATGATGATGAAGAGACTACAAATAATATGTGAGATGAAAGAATTGTTGATTCTCAGACAATGGTTTAAGAATGTATTAGAATGATTACATGTTTATCCAGTGTAATGTTTTATAAGTAATCTCATTGTACTATGGAATAAAGAGACATCTAAGGATTGTTACACTATTGTCTTTCCTTACGTTTTGAAAATGTATGATGAATGGTACCAGTAACCATGAATGGTTATTTAAATATTTTTGGAAAGTAGATGATATGTGCATAATAAAGGGATAAGGAGAACATTAAATGTTTGATAGTATTCATGAGCTCATGACTGATATAAGGAGAAGTTTATATCATGGTTTGATTAGATATAATTTTTGGATTTTGGTATGTGGAAGGAGTTAACTTTTGACAGCATTCATGTTTTCACTAAGGTTTAATGGGTATTCATTTTTCAAGAGAATACATGATTATGGTATTCACATGATTGGAATGTGAACAACAATATATATGGGGGATAAATGATGGTATTTACATGTTTGATTGATGACATTTCATGTAATCGTTTTCTTTATACTATGAGCTTGGACCGAAGTATTTTATATAATGATTGGAATTGATTATATTGGACATCAGTTAGTATTGTTTAAGGATAGAACTTTTTTTTATATTATTGATGGGTTGTTATAGTAATGTAGTTTTAGAAAAAGGACAACCGGAAGGACGGGCGATAGCCCATGGCGTCGGATCAGGCTGTGGGAATCGAACCCACAACTGAAGTTTGTTAGGCCTTTATCACCTACCACTGGCCTACAGGAAGTCCCTGTTTAGTAGAAACTAGTTTTATTATATTAACCAGTATGATATATGAAGTATAAGTCTTTTTTAGGATCCATATATGATTAATCTCACTATAGATCGACTTATGTATATTTAATAACTTTTACTATCCTTTTGTTTTAGACAGATGGAATGACCCGTCATTCTATCACATGATCTGCTAACACGTCACGAACAAAAAATTCAACTTCATTTCTTTAAGAGATGAAGTGGAAATTGTTCAAGTCACGAACAATAGTGAGATTGTACTATAACAAAGTAAGTATTTATTCTAATTCAAATTTTTCATCTTTTGGGAAATGATCTTGAAAACCAAAAATGTTGTCCTAGTTCTCTTATATCCGATGAAGCAGATGGTACCCTATATCATCACAAATTTATGGCTTTGTGATTTATGGCTTTTTCATAGCCATGTTCTCTACCACTCTCCATCAGAAATGATGGTTAGATTTTTCTTCCATATCCATATTTTCTCCTATGTTCTCCTATATGAAAACCCAGTGATGAGTTTCATTGGATAACCGTTACGATTCATACTTTAGTTTTCAAATCCATGTTTTGGTATTCCTTTTTATGATGTGGGTTTATATTAAAGAAACTTTCGAGTAGTAAACCATTTATAACACCGAGGAATTTCGAGGGCGAAATGCATTTTAAGGGGCGTAGAATGTAACACCCCGAGATTTTATGAAAAATATTCTTTTTAATTTCATTAATGTCTTGTGTTGTATGCTACACCAAAATTAGCTTGCACAACACGCATCCCTGACTTGGCTAGCATTACACATAATTGTGACCTTCCACGATAGCGTGTGTTGTACACAATACTAAGTTTCGTTAAAGAACGATATGTTATATGAACTTCATGTTATTAATAGTATCAACTAAATTTTGAATTTTATAACATTATTATTCATCTTAAACATTTTCTAGAACATGGTATGAGAACAAAATCAATTTTTCGAGTAAAATAAGTATTTTACAAAAAATATAGTTTTTCCCCCATTTGATGGCGCACCCAATTTAAATAATGTTTTTTACATGTTTATAAGTTAAATTTGACAAAATAAAATTCTTCTTCGGAATCAGGATTTAAAAATTTACTTTGGATAAAATTTTCATATTATTCTGATAACTTTCCTATTTTAATGATTAGTAAAAACACGCTATATTTTAATTAAAAACAAAATTTTTCATCGCAATAATTTATATGGTGAGATTATCTTTTTAATTGGGATTAAAGTGTAATTAGAATATGTTTTTACCATTTAATCCAATGCTTTTCATTGGAATTAATTTCACATTGAAATTGGATATAAACAAGTATCAATCTTTTGATAGTTATTATTTCTTAAAAAACACGCTATTTGTTTTGATAATGGGAATTAATTTTAAAATTAATTAATGCCACTTCTATGTTTTTAATTTGGAAAAATAGACATCAATTTTGAATTCGGAATATCAAATAATGCTGAGGCTGAATTGTTGGTATTTTTCTAAAAAACTACAATTTTCGATAAATAGTGAAACCAGTAAGTGGTAGTTAAAAAACTAACATTATCATTTAAATGAAAATTTACCACTTCTGTGAATTGAATTTTGAAAATATGAGAGACACGGTTAATATCAATGAATAAAATGTGGTTCAATGAGATGAAAATAATTTTTTGGTGAATAGTAACTTTTTACTTTTTTTACCACGGTTAAAAGTAAATAGGGTAATTAAGGGTAAATATGATATTATTATTACCCTAAAACATGTCCTAATTCTATTGGATATGTGTAATTCGACCGAAAACAACCTTATAAATAAAATATGACCATTTAGGCCCACTTGGATTTGATTAGGACATTTATTATTAATTTATTTAAAGAAGGTTTAAAATAGTTAAAATCAACGTTTAATAACTAAATCATTTTTAATATAGTTTTATACATAAGATAAATTTGACTATAAATATGCATTATAAAGCTAAAAATATTTCATACATAATTATATTTTATTTTTAATTGTTAGACATTAAATAAGTTAATTTATTTATGACACAATGATGATGCAATAATTATCTTATTAATGAAATATTGACATAATTGATGTTATAAATACACAAATAAATGTAATTTGAGACTTTTTATGAATTGTAAAAAATTTCTAGGTTAATGTGACATGTTATTTCTGATTTAATTTAATTTTTTAGAACTAATCATTCTTTTAGGATTTTCACAAAAATCAATTACCAAATACTGTCAAAATTGACATAAAATAGTTTTTTAAAAAAAATATATTATCAATTTTTATTTTATTCCTAAAAAAATAATTTTATAACCAATGACATAGATAATGTTATATATATTAATAATAAACAACTTGAGGTTCGTTTGGCTTGTTATAGTATGTTTATTAACCTTATAGTGTAAGGAAACAAGAAGACACGGTAAAAGTAAAATTATTTAACTAAAGGTTAAATCTAAATGATATGGTTAAAAAAGAAAACTTGTCTAAATTCTATTGGACGAGAGGATTTAGACCCATACCCACATTATATTCTAAATAAATCAATTTAAAGCTATTAAAAACTGAATATGACTTTATAATAAAATAATAATTTTAGTTTTTCCAAAGATGCCCCTCTCCTCCCTTATAAAAGGGCACCTCCTCCCTCTCTTCCTCACACCACTTTGAGCCTTCAAGCGCGGCCAAACCCTGCCAAATGCTCTTCTCCACTTCCATAGAAACATCCTAGAGGTTCTGGTCATCTTCAAAGACCAATTTTAGTGCCCAAAGAGGAGGTCTCAAAGAGGCACTTCAAAGAAGAGATAATGTCCGTTACCGATTCTTTCAAAATTATTTCTCTTTCCACTTCTTCTTATTTAGTTTTTTCATTATGAAGTAATAACATCAGTATAACTCATATAATGATATGTTATTATAAGTATGAAACAACCCTATCTCACCAACTATCCATCCTTCGGAAAACGAAATCACTATGCGTGTGTACGTACGGAATACCATCTCCACGCCGTGGTGAAATCTATTTTTCCACCAACACCTTACATGGATGGGTATAATGGGGTAATTAATAAATATATATGGTTATTATTACATCATACGAATTCTGATATATTATACCATCTACTCAAATTCTACTCAATAATTATGGGAACGATATCATCGCTCGTGCGTACATACGGACTACCGTCTCCACGACGCGATGAGATTCTTTCTCCATGTTAACCATACATGAATGATCATAAAGTTTATATAATGAATAATAATTTAATATATGAAATAATAATTATAATGGATTTTTTCATATATATTTATGTATTTCATCTATTTAGTTTCATTCAATTCAATATGGAATGAAAAACAATGTTCATGCGTATGTACGGCCTACTGTCTCCATGAATGGTGTATTTCATTGATTTTTTCGATCTATAAAATATATATGTATATGATGAATATATATTATATATAAACCATTTTTTTCATTATCTAATTATGTAATTCAGGATATAAGGAATTCTTTCAAGAACGAAAAGTCGAAACACATACGATAAATGAAATGATTTTACCCAAAACGCTGCTTTAACAAGGAATTTAAAAAGGAACGAATAATATAAAGTCATAAGTGAAACATATATGATATCATAACAATGAATATGATTCTTTACTAAGTCATTCACATTATTTAAATCATTATACATGAGGTTCGGATACGTACGAAGCATATCGGACTTAAGGTAATGGATAATTTTGCAAATCTCATATTTATCTGAGATTGCTTATTCGTAAGTATTTTCTGGGGTTATTGCTATAATCCATGTCCATGTTTTATAAAAGTGTATTAATTTATTTTTAATGACCTTTTTACCCATTTTGACTTTTACCCCATGGTATGGAAGAAATATCTCTTTTATTTACCCTACAAGGTACTTTTTGACTTTTCAGACAAAAGTACGAGAAGAATGTTTTTTTAACATATATGGCCTGAAAGGATTTTTACAATTTTATAAAGCCTTATTTTCATTATGCTTCCTCCAAAAGGTTTCATGACTATTTTCAACAAAATCCCTTTCTTTTAAATTTTAATTACATTTTGTGAAAAGAAAATGATTTTGAAGAAAAAAGGATATTTTCTTCAAGAATTCATTTCAAGTGTTTTATCAAAACCATTTTCAACTAAGATGAAATTATTTCACATGTGTATGTTTCAAGTATCATGTCTCTATGATTTACAGGGTGTCACTTTTCTAATGATGAAATGATATCCAATATTTTTTTATGGATTACGTTATGATGGAATGATGTTTCTGAAACCCATTTTATTCATGGGTTATGAAGAATGATATATGTTTATATTGTGGCACCCGAAAGAATGATTTCAATATGAGATGGGTGGGACTTATATCTCCCTCCAATGCATTGGGTAAAGATTTATATCTCATGATATAGACATGGCTGGAATGGAAAGTTAAACCGGTTCAGTAATACAGGACTGGAACGAGGAGTGAACTCGATTCAGAAAGGGACTTTGTCCACTAAGATGGTCTTGGAAGCAATGCCTTGGCTACTATGGAAATCATATCATGTGCTTAATGGTTGCCACAATTACATGTTTTATTCCCATGCTAATTTATTATGATTAATGTTTTTCATGATCTATTCCTTACGTACTGCCATGTTTTATGTCATTGCTCAAGATTTTGATGTTTAGATTTTATTCTCATGTTTTTTTTACATTCAAATGTCTAAGTATTGTTTTATGTTCTCCATGATTACCCTTACTGAGCATTTGAGCTCACCCCTTATTTTTTATCTTTTCCCTAAGATATAAAGAAAGGTTTTAGGTAAGAAAAAAAACAGGAAGATCTGTATGGGAGATGTTGAAGATCTTTCACCACGATTAGAATATTATATTCCGAGTTTCCAAAGACACTAAACAATTAAGGTACTTGTTTGTCTATTTTTGTTATGTATTAATTATTCCGCAAAAGTAATGTAATGTCTATGTACGTCAAGCTTCAGGTCAGTATATGAGGGTAAGAGAAGCTGGACGTGGGCAGTTACGCGCTGTATAGGCAGTTGTTCCGTCAGGGCTAGATGTTGATCGAGGTATGATTAGTTTGTTTAGTACTATTTTCAAATACTTTTTCGATACAAGTGCTTCACAATCATTTGTTACACACAGTCTAGCACGTGCTCTGATTTTAGAAGATCAGAGACATTCAGTTTCCCTTGTGTTGTGTACCCCAGTCGGAGGTTAGACCAAATTATCTTATGTTTTCCAAGGGTGTAGACTGATGATAGGTCCATATCAATCTAGAAGGGATCTTCTACTATTGCAGATACAACCATACGATGTCATCATTGGCATTGAATGGTTGTTCTCTGTATGTGCCGTTAATGTCTACTTTCGAAGAAGGATCGTGTTTTTGGATACCGGTGGTCGATGTGTGACTTTTTTCATCTAGAGGGATTGTGAAGAGGGAAACCGGTGAGTGGAGACCCTCCTTTTCTTGTTAGCTGAGTTGTCTGTGGAGTTGGCAGACACAGAGATGGTGGATTTCCCGAGGATCATCAGTGAGCTCATGGATGTCTTATATGAAGTGGTGATGACTCTACCCCTCAACATGATGTTGAATTCATGATACACATGAAACCTAGTGCTCATCCGATTTCGATGGCTCCCTACTAGATGGCTCCCTCTGAGTTGTGGGAGTTGCAGAATCAGATTGAAGATATGTTGAATACGGGTTTTGTTTGACCATGTGCATCGCTATGGAGTGCTCCAGTCTTATTTGAAAAGAAGGATGATTGTTGTCTCATACTGTGCATAGACTACTAGATACTGAACCAGGTAATGTTCAAGAACCGTTACCCTCTCTCGAGAATAGACAACATTTTCAACCAGTTAAAAGGGGCAGGCTGGTTCTCCAAGATCGACCTGCAGTGAGGATATCACCAGTTGAGGGTGAAGGAGGATGACATCTCGAAGACTGATTTCAGGAGTAGATATGGACACTTTGAGTTTGTGGTCATGTCTTTTGACATTATGAATACTCTAGCTGTGTTCATGTGGTTAATGAACTCTGTATTCTGGGAATACCTTGACCGGTTCGTAGTAGTATTTATTGACGACATCCTAGTCTACTCATGATCAGAGGAGGATCACGCTGGGCATTTGAGAATGGTTTTAGAAGTCCTCTGACGACACCAACTCCATGAGAAATTGTCCATGTGCAAGTTCTGGACGTGAGAAGTGCACTTCCTTGGGGATGTGGTGTCTGGGCAGGGAATAGCAGTGGACCCATCAATGGTCATGGTGGTTGTTTCTTGGGCAACCCACAAGAATGTGGAAGAGGTTCGTAGTTTCCTAGGTCTAGCAGGTTACTACAGGAGGTTCGTTCCCAACATATCCTGAGTGGCAGCACCATTGACAACCTTGACCAAGAAGGATTAGGCTTTCGTGTGGAATGGGGAGTGCAGGGCAGCCTTCAGTTACCTAAAGTAAAGGTTATTCAGCGCTCTGCTCCTCAGGTTGTCAGAGGAAGGGGTGTTGTTTGAGGTGTTTTGTGTTGCTTCTGGACTTGGAATGGGGTGTGTTCTGATGCAACAACTAGAAGTGATATCTTATGGGTCTAGGTAGTTATTCCCTCATGAGCATAACTATTGTACCCATGATTTGGTGCTTGTGGCTGTTGTGTTCGCACTAAACTTGTGGCTGCATTACCTCATCAGGGATCACTTTTTGTTCCTCATGGATCACAAGATCTTGATGTATATCTACCCCCAGTTGGACCAAAACATGATGCAACAAAGGTGGATGGAGTTCCTTCAGGACTACGACTTCGAAATTTCCTACACCTCATGAAATGGTAACGTGGTGTCTGATGACTTATGTAGGAAGTCACAGAAGGACATGGTTTGAGAATTGGTAGATCTTTGATGGACGATGGAGGAGTTGGGAGCCCTAAACCTAGATGCAAGGATCGATGGTGGTAGAGGTTGCCTATTTCATATGGCAGTGTAGTCCTCTCTTTCGTGGAAGGTATAAGAGTATAAGTGGTGGGACTCCTAGAATTTACTAATGCGCGATCACATTATCTAGGGAAATGCTCCAAAAGGATGGTCGGAGGATGGTCTGAATCAGATTCTATTCCAAGGGAGGATGTTTTTCATTTCGATGAAGCACAAGTGAGTTCTCGGTCAGTTTTAAAACTCTCTCCTAGTGGTGCACACGGGAGTTACCAAGATGTACGGGGGTTTGAAGAGTCAGTCTCGGTGGCCATGAGTGAAGCGGGAAATGGCAGAGTTCGTAGCAATGTGCCTCATGTGTCTATAGGTGAAGGTTGAACACTGTATCCCATGTGGTCTATTACAACATTTTAATGTCCCTGAGTTGTAGTGGGATTACATATCGATGGATTTCATCATGGGACTACTCAGAGTTCAAGGGGGGTGCGATGCTATCTGGGTAGTGGTGGACTGACTGACAAAATTAGCTCACTTCCTCATGATTAATGAGTCGGGTAAGATGGATACACCAGCACAATGGTACATGGATGAGGTGGTGCGGTTGCACGGGGTTCCGAGGTCCATAGTCTCCATTCAGGATACACAGTTTACCTCATGGGTCTGTAAAAGAATGCAACATGATGTTGGCACCCAAAAATGCCTCAACACTGCTTTCCACCCATAGAAGAATGGGAAAACATAACGCACCATCCAGATGATTGAGGATATGCTACGAGAATGTGTGTTGGACTTCAGGGGATCATGTGTATGACACTTGCCTCTAGTGTAGTTTTCCAACAACAGAAACCATCACTCTACCATTGGAATGGATCCATTCGAAACATTGTATGTGAGGTTGTGTTGCTCACACGTGTGCTAGACAGAGGTCAGGGAGGCAGGTATTCATGGCTCAGAGGTGGTGCATAGAACGATAGATAAGGTTCAGCTTATAAAGGAGAGGATGAAGGCGGCCAAGGACCGAAAAATGTCATATGTCAATAATAGGAGTAGAACCTTTGAGTTCGAGGTCAATACCATGTGTTCTTGAAGGTATGCCCTCATCGTGGGAAACGAATGTTAGGCAGGGGAAGTAAGCTTTCTCTCAAGTTTTTCGGACCATTCAAATTGTTACGGCAGGTTAGTGAAGTGGAATATTAGCTAGCGCAACCACCACGACTACTGAGGCTGCACAACGTCTTCCATGCGTCTCAACTCTGATGGTATCAACACAGCGATTCACACATCCTTGAAAAGGGAATGCTGGATATCAAGGCCGATGTAACGTTTGTAGAATGAACGATGATGATCGAGGATCGTAAGAAGAAGTTTCTACGTGGACGAACCGTCCCTTGGGTTATTGTGTCATGGAGGAATGGTGAAATCGAGGAGAATGCCTAGGAATGGGAGGCACAGATGCACGCCCAGTACCCTATGCTATTTTGAGTTTTATTCTATTTTGGTTATACATTTGGGTGATGATGCGTTTTACCATTCTAACTATGTAATGGACTATTCCCTTGTCCTCTAGATGTGTTCATGAAGATTCATGACTATGGGGAAGGGAGGACCCAATCCTTAATCAAGACTCATTAAGGTGTATGTGATTAAACCCGTGTGGGTGAGTCAGTGCCGCCCCAAGCAGATAGTATCTTGACATGGAGGAAATAACTCTCTAATCCCCATGTTTGGATGGAATGGCCTCTGAATATTGGTGTTCTTACTTGGGGGGAGAGGAGAGGTAGTGTATCTATAGTCGTTCGAAAGATGGATGAGGTTTACTCCTGAAAGGTATCTTCGTGGTGGTAGATCAGAACCCTCTCCTTCTTTTTGGTCTAGTTTTTATTCTCGAGGGTGAGAATAGTTTGAGATGTATATGATGTAACGGATAGGAAAATCCTGGTCCAGTACTTTTCCAAAACATGTTTCCATCAAACGGTTCCACCAAAAAGGAGGCATGAGTCACTACCCCACGCTGAAATGGTGGCACCATGAGGTTGACAACGTGACGACAGAACTGTGAGGGGGACCCCGTGAGGGTGGAATCATGAAGGTGGCACCGTGATGGTGGCACCGTGAGGGTGGCACTGTGATGGTGTCCCCTTGAGGGGTGCACCGTGACTGTGGCGTCGTTAGGGTGGCATCGAGACTGTGAAGTCGGGAGGGTGGAACCGTGATAGTGGCCCCGTGAGGGTGGCACCGTGACACTGACACCTTGATGGTGGCACCATGTTCTCACCAAGCGGTCTTCATTATTTTTTTAATTTCCCATCTTTTTCTTCTTCCGCAACATGTCTTTTGACATAAAACGATTTAATGCCCCCTTTCAAAGCCATTTAGAGCCCATAAATAATATCTACTATCCCCCAAGAGTCAGGTGAACCTTAATTTACCAAAATTCATGGATTTTCCTCAGTGTCACACCCTTTCCTCATGCTTCTAGTTCTACCCATGTTACATGACTTAAGGGAAACCATTTAAATTCACAACTGTTATGGCCACCTCTCCGATGGGAATTGTTAAATTACAATTTATTCCGTAATGCATAACTACCCAAACATGTGGAAAAACACGATCAAACTTCAAAGCCAATCAAAATTCCATATCCTGTAACAATGAGATCTCATCTTATATCGCGCTAGAATTTCTTCTTATTCTTCTTTGTCAGTCTCCTTTTTCCTTTCATGTGTTTTTGGAGTCCCCCTTCCCATGGAAAGTGGTGCGCCAGTGTAGGAGATTTCCTACTCATTCTTGGAGTCCTTTGATCTCTTCCCCTACAAGTCGCACATCCCCAGCTCTTGGCGCAGAGAGGAGAAACATTGATCATTGATTATCCAAGTAGGGATTTTTCCTTCGTCTCTCTTTTGTTGTCCATCATGCGGGGTGGGTATGCTACTATTTCTATGGGGATGGATGATACTAAACTTAATGAAGATAATAAACAGACCATTAATGTATGAATGGGGGAGGGTGTGCCCGATGTTTCTGCTATAATCTTGTCCTGGATTATGTGTTGTGAATTGAACGGGCTTGTTCCCACTAAAAATAATGGTCGTTGGTGGTCTATTTTTGTGTAATAATAAACTTCCATTTCTTTATGGATTAATTATTTGAATAAATGGTGTAACATGGAAATTGGTTAATCACATAAACTATGTCGATTAAATGGATGCCCATTGAACAACGATCCTTGCATGATCACCCTAGTTAACCAAACAATAACGGGGGAAACGAAATAAATGATGTGCGTGAGACATAAAACTTCCTTGCTCTGTCTTGGTAGTATGTGTGTTTGTTCTATGTTTATGGGGTGATATGGATGGGGATGAGATCCTATGTTGTTATTGTTGTTGGTGGACATGAGGTCGTGTGGGGCTATACCATGAGGCTTAGTTTGGTTCCAGTACCTTAAGGGATCTTAAGGGTCCCATTAGTTGATGTGACATTACATGTGAGTCGGGTGTGAATGCTTAAATTGTTAGCTGGTTGTTTCCTCATTCTCTAGAATCTGGCTTCGCCTGTTAGTTTCCCTAGTAGTGAAGAATTTCCATAAATGGAATCACTTGAACAAGAAAACAAGATTGGTTTAATGAGGAATTGGTTCTGTGATTGAGTTGGGACTTGGCTGTGAGTGGTCTGTTTTTTGAATGAATAGTGATGAGGGTGTTTTTGATTAAGTTGGTTTTGGAACCCCTTGGTTGGGATGAGTTCTTGTTACATATACCTATAATTGTAGTTCTTAGGTTTCTTATTTGCACCCCACCCATGATGAGCACTTCGTGTCGAACACCCCCATTTCATAGGGGAGGGTGTTTTTTTAACACACATTTGAGTGGCTAGTTATTTTCTCCGTTTCTGCTCCATTACCCGAGTAGCCCAAGATCCTTCAGGCATGATATGAAGTCCTAAGGTCCATTATAGCCCATGATTCTTTAGGCAGGGTAGTTGTGGTGGTTGGCCTAGGTGTGTGCGGGTAGGTTGTTTTCCAAGGGATTTGGGGTTGAGGCCTAGGTATATTCGTGCGTGGTAGTATTTGTTGTGGCTCAGGAGTTTGCATGAAGGATGTGTAGTAGAGATGGCCCTAGTGTTTGTGGGTGAGACGTGTGGTTTTGGAAGCCCAGGCGTGTGCAGGCAGGGGTATGGTAGTGGGATAGTAGTGAGAATGGCGTGAGAGGTCCGATGCGTAGTATATCTTCAATAACCAGTGTGAATGTGGTGCGGGGTACCCAAATACTGATGTTCTATTAATATTAAATTACTTGACATGCGTTATTTTGGGAGTGTGATTGGTGAGGCATGGGTGGATAGTTTTCCTTGCTAGGTGCTATGGTTATCTCATTTTCTCATGGGGCATTAGAATTCCACCACACTTGTGCATGAGAGCTTTTGGTTTTCCCTACTGAGTATACTTGTATGCTCACCCTACGTATACAAAACTGCTTTCATGTTTCTAGTATGACATGAGGGTTCGTGTAGGATTGTACTAGTTCCGATGTTGGGACAATTGCTGTTGCCATTTCTTTTCTTGGTACTTTCATTTGGGTGTTTATTGTACTTTTGTTTCCTTACTTTTGAATCATGCATATTGGAATGGGGTTTTTAGTATTTACTTTTAGTTCCACTTTCGGTGTTATTGGGAATTATACTCTTATCTATGGAACCAATAAAAATGAAAAAGGGGCAATGCCTTCCATCTTGTGTGAGATTCTATACCCTTGGTGCTAGTCTCCACATCAGGACCTATTAAAGGAGGGTCTCGGGGGTCATTATCTCTCTTTCAACTTGAAGATGGAAGGGCCTGGAAATTTGGTTGTCCCTTCCCTCATATTGGTGAAGGTGGGTCATGACACATTCATATGTGGTGGCATGTTGTTGTGACATTAGTTTAATTATATATGGGTGTCTTGGTGTGTTGCTATATGGTAGCCTTGACATTTCTCATGCTCTCTTAATGCCACTGAGAAAGATGCCTAGAGGTTCACACACGAACTGTATCTAGAATCTTAGTTAATAAATTTATTATTTTACAAGTTGAATAATGATTATTCCCCATTGAGGTTAAATAATTATTCATGTATGCCAAATTGTATTTTTTTTGAATCTCTAGATATTTTAAAGAATAAATTATTGGTGTAATATTTATAAATTATTTTTTCTATTTTGATAAATATAATATTTATTTATTTATATGTGAATAATGTAGTGATATTTGTTTATTAAATAAATTGTAATTATTAAATGTGCGATAAATATTGAGGAGGATTGTAAGAATGAGTTTAAGGGTCCATTAAAAATAATAATAATTAATTATATTTTATTAAAAAATAAATAATTACAACTCGCATGTTAAGGACATGTTAGGAAATAAAAATATTGTTGGTATTATTAGCATTGGTGTTTCTCTAGTATTAATGAAAGTATTAAAGTCACTTATGAAAATTATTTTATTATTACCCTAGGCAAATAAATTTCCAATTGTATAATCCTATAATTTAGTCAAGCGATGGAATAGAGACACTAATTGAGTTGATCACAATAACATTTGGACAAAAACCACTCAATTGTAAAGATTACCTTGTTATCCAAGAATGCTCTCAAGAATGGGAGAGATCCTCCTCCACCGGATCAAAGAGAATACTTTGGAATCGGTTCTCATGTTGATCTAAAGTGGATGACACAAGCACAATGATCTTATATGATAACACCTAGAGACTTATTCAGTGATGTCCGAAGATTCATGGAACGTGTGTGGATCACTACTATAGGAGATTGAACCGTGATGTCTACTATGCAAGGATGGTGCACTGTAGATCTGGTGCTAGATGAATCAATGAAGAAATAAAAACCATGGAAAAAATTATTATTAAATTAAATTAATTATAAATAAGATATGTTGATCCTCTCTCTTGTGTTCCAGAGTAATTAATCCTTTTCTATTTTCATTGATTCAATTTTGTAGATCATTTCGTTCATCTTAATAGATCTCATATTGATTATTGGTTTTGAAAAAATATATAAATTTGGAAACATCCCCATATGATGCTTTTTCTGTGCCTAAAACATACAATGAGCACCTGAACAAAGGTGAATCGTATTCCTCCAAGAATGACACATGAGGACATGTTTCCCTAGACACATCAAAGATCATCTAACAGTTTAAAAAATTCATGTACTCTATAGATTATTATAATAGTTTATACATGTAATCATTTTTTTCATTATCCCCATTTTTAATCATATTTGTTGTTTTTTATATGGTTTATCTTTATAATGTATGTTTATATATTATAATACATACATATATGTCGTATAAAAATGAATATATTCCAAAAATTTGTCTTATTTCCATTTGGTAAATATGATGATTATATCTAGTCAGTGAAAATGTAATGAAAATATAAGAATAATTATTTTCAAAAATCTATATTTACATTATCAATTAACAAATGTAGTGTTAAATGGAAATCATATTCAAACATAAGAAACATTTTATGAATGAATTTATGTTCTTCTAAAATAAATAGTTTTATGTTCAATCACATAACATATAATCAGTTATTAATTGAGAAATTCAATTTAATTTTTTTTCACAATTTCATGATAAAAAATTTTATAGCACAAATGATATATAATGAATAAAATAAATTTAATAGATTAAAAAATGTAATCATTAGTAATTTTTTTTGTAAAATCTATTATGTTTATGTTTAAACTCATTTCACAGGATAACAACATTACTTCACAAAGGAGAAGTTCTGTAATTAAAAACTAAAATAGAAAACAATTAACATATATGATCACCTGACAGAAAATTCTTCATAATCAAAAAAAATAAAAACAATATATAATAACTCTTTTGTATCAAATCATAAAAACATTTACAAGTTAAATAGATCTGGAAATTAATGTTCTAACATTCGTACATTCAGATAGGGAATATCATATTGTGTTTCCAATAGTCGCATGTGTCGCAAGGTGTGTTGGCACGAGGACCTATTATATTTCATTCTATTTAGATAGCACATTATTTTTATCATGATGCACAATTTAAAACCACTTTTTAATACCTCGAACAAAAAGGATTTTATGGAGTCATCATTGGAGACTTCATGACCATTGATTAACACTTTATTGTTCTATTGGTTTAGCATTCAAGGCCATAGACCCCAAAATTTTATCACCATGAGGAGTATATGTCCATTAATTTAGAGCACATCACCAAAAAGTTTGGTCTACCCATCCAAGAATATGTAGTTACTTGTTCCACTTGTGGTGACTAGTGTGTGGTCATTCACTGTCTACTTGGCGTTGAGGTCATTGTCATACATCATGTCCACTAGGGATCCCACTTGCGCATAGTGTGGATGGATGGTCATTTTGATTTCATTCCCAATGATGGAGATGAGGAGATTCTTATTCGGAACACGCATGCATATAAATTTATGGATGATCGATGGAATGTTGTGTATCGACTACTCCACTACCTTGGTACGCATGATGTGTCTCCCATTACATGTGGATCACGACTAGTTGAATACATACAGTTTGGGACTTCTGTACTATGAAATGTGTAAAAATGTCTCTGTAAATGTTTTTGAGCCAAAGTGTATTAAATTTCAAGCTATATTTTATCGTTATAGATGTGGCATTGGAACCATTTTCCATGAATCTCTCATTGAGTTGTCGCACCACTTCCACAACATCTATTTTGGGATTTTCGTCTGGGATGATGGTGTGTTTATTTCAATACATTGAATTATTCAATAATTTTATTAATTTTTTTCTAAAATTTTCATATATTACTTATTTATATCCATGTGGAATAAATCTTTGAGGTTTTAACATATCCGAGACATAGTGTGTGCATCTTTCGACAAATATTTGTTGTCATGCAACCAACTGATGTAAGTTAGACTTTATTTTTTTTGTAGACAAATTAGCTTTGTTATTTATTTTTATGTTATTTAAATTTTATCTTTGTATCATTATCATGCAAATTTATGATTTATTTTTTGAGTTTACATTTCAGGTTTCATTGACCTTGTATAAAAGTTTTGCCTATGCATTGCTTCCATAATCCCGCATAGCTTTGATTAGAGATATTGGTGATGTGGTTCTACTCATCCAATTATAAATCATTGAGTGGCCCCCACCAAACCAGTTCATGTGTCAGTTTGGAAAAATAATACATAACCCCATGGCACCACAATAGTCTAATGAGTTACATTCCATTATTCTTTCTAGCAGATTTATGATAGACTAGTGGCAATTTTATACATGTTATATCAATATTTGGGACACATATTCCGAATATTGTATATTTCAAAATTGATATCTCGTAGCACACTATATGTTAGATGATCAGGGGGATTTTGGAGACTAGTACAGATGAAACACCATCATGCACCTTACACACCCAGGGATTGGAATTCAGTATTTGGTATGTTTACATGGATATCTTAAATTTTTTTAGCTCATGTTTCATATTTAATCGAATGGTATTTCATTTCTAGTCATACATGGTTTTTATTCTTCAATTATATCAGATCTTATGTAGGAGGAATTTATTAGGTGAGATATAGTTCACACAGATGTGTTGGCTCTCAGTGACCCTATCAATTTCCTATGGGGTAGTTTCTATAATTAGGATCCATTTTTATATCCCAATCCATAGTTGGAAGATGCTTATGTACTACATATGTCTCATCCGCTGACTGTGTTGGACTATGAGTTGAGTGTGGTAATGCAGCTTGTGGTGGACACCTCACCCGTCGATGATGAATTCTTCAATATTGCACTTGTACAATTTTTAGGAGCTCCAGGTCCATTTGGATATTCATATGATTTTAGCTCGTCCTCTTCGTGTGATGTTAGCTAGTTCCCCATAGAGAACCACGAGGAGGCACCCAAAACACTCGAGAGAAGGAACCTATACATAAAGCTATGACACTAGAGTGACAGAGACGTCAGAGATGGAGTGGGAATGATGTTAATACACCACATTGTGGTTTTATGGGGCATTGACATTGATGTACCCAGATGTCATGTTGTATATATGAAAAAAACCTTTAATGAGATAATTAATTATTGTTTTTAATAGATAAAAATAAATTCAAAAATATATTAAAGATAAAATAATTTACATTAACTATTAATAATTTGTATATTTTCAATGTCACATACTTGTAACATTAAGGTACAGTAGAAGGTATTTTTTGGTACTACAATAACCAAAACTATTTATCTATTAAAACCTTTGGGCCACCAGTTTGGCCCTAATGCCCTTCAGTCCTTCAGGCCACCCCGATCTTTGGGTCAGTAAGTCCTGTCATCATCCATAATGCTTTTGGGGCACATCCAGGCCTTAAGTCCACATGTGGTGAAAAAAATGTAACAGAATGACTTTGTAAGGAGCTGGTTCCAGTTGATGATTTAGAGCAATGAACATACACTAGAGCATACCTAACAGATTTGAAAGAATGAGAGAGTATGGAAATTTCCATCGGGACCTGCCTATACATATATGCATAGGATTTCTAGCTGACCAGCAATGCTAAAGTAGAGGGATAACACCATGATATATACACTAGGGAGGGGATGTTCCATGTAGATATAGCCTTGAGGAATTCTTGGAAGGCCATCTTTTCATGTAATGTCTCAAAATCCTATGATCCATGCAAGGGTTCCCCTTTAACCCTTAAAACGAGGATTATCAAAATTAATAGAAATTGGCCTTTAGGCCATTCAGACATACTTGTAACAATATAATATTTTTTTTCTGTGACTTCTAAAGCGTATAAAATATAAAGTAAAAAAAATAAAAATAATTTTTTTTAGATATATTCAATATATCAAAAATTATTAAAAATTGAAATGAAACATAAACATGTATTAAACAAAAATTATTGTACATGACAGAAACATAAATGTTTAAAAACATTGCTTTTATATTTTATATAATTTATGTGAATATTTCTAATTATGTTTTATATTATTAGTTCAATTATTATGATATATTATTAATTATGTTATTATTATTTAATTTAATTGAGTTTGATATATATATATATATATATATATATATATATCTAATTATATATTTATAATTATTAAAAAACATACAAAATTTTTTAAAATATTTTTATGTTTATAAATAAAAGGTTATATATTTTCTTCATTATAAATATTTTTTAAATATACTTAAATTATATATTTACAATTATATAAATATGTTTTTATTTATAATTATGTTAATTTACAATTGAATTTTTAAATACATATAATCAAGAATGTTAATAAATATGGTTCATATATATATATTATTATTATTCTTAATTAACATTTATTTATATGTAATTATTTATATAAACAAAAACTCATTTTTTAAATACAAATAATAAGGTTTTTATATATATATATATATACTTTTATAATCAAAATTAATATGTTTTATTTATATATTTATGTTATTATATATCTATTTTAAATTCTAAATTTAATGTTTATTTATATTTAATATTTATATATAATTATAAACATATAGTTTATTTAAATATTTAATTATATAAATAAGTTAATTAAATATGAAGTTTATTTAGTTATATAACTACATATTTTAAATTTATTTATCAAAATATATTTATATAAATAAAAATAAAGCTTTTATTTTAAATTTAATAAAGTCTATTTTTATATAAATTTATATATAAATTTATAAATTTAGATAAATAATTATATATACGGTTTATTTTATTACTTAATTATATTATAAAATAATATTTGTTTAAAACTATAAAAATAAGGATTTATAAATATACATGTTTAAATTATTATTATATATATTTTTTAAATAACTATATATAAATAAAAAATAATCAAAATATATCCAACAATAAAAACTAAATAAAATATTCATTATAAAGATAAAACTCATATAATACAAAAAATGTTCATAAAAAGCTATATAATGATTATAAAATTGATGTGGTGGGGGATTATGTTCATTAGATGTTGGGAACACCATTTATTAAATATCATTTAAATCACTACACGTACTCCAACATTCCCTTGTGATGCGAATGATATTGCTACCGCTCTTCCTGGTCTTTTTCCAATTTCTGTTTAGATATGTTTCACGGATGTAACCCAACATTATATTTCGTAGATGGATGAAAATACCGCATACTATACCTTTTAGGAGAATAATGGAATCATTTAAGCCCCATAGCCATTAGTTAGATTCCATTATGGGCCACAACTGATCTCCCAACATATTTAGATATTATATGTCATTGCTCGAAACAGTGCAGACACAAAAAAATGTGATTCATAAGTGGCCTAATCCCAATTATATATCTCATATTAACTCTCCCCACATCTGATAAATATGTTTCTTATGTCTCCTAAAATTGTATAAATAGAATATTAAAAAATAGAAGTTTATTTTATGTAAAATTAAAATTCAAAAAAATAGTAATAACAATATATTATTGTCTCTCAACAGTAATATAACTTGTACTACCACCATTTTACATCCTCATTCTCACATAAACACTATAACAATAGTATTATATCAACCATAGACTTAGTAAATTTATCATGTCCATTTATTATTAAAAATAAATATATAAAAATTGTTAAATAATATTGCAGATCAACCATTAATGATGTATGTTGAACGAATGGCTCCCAGATTTATGTGTGATGTCATGTCTTTTTTGATTCATTAAACTAAAGGGTTATCCCTTCTAGAACGTTTCACCTCTTCTGCATGGCACAATCTCTCCCAATCTTGGAAAATGATGTAATATGTTTGACTAGGAATGAAAAAATAATTAATAATAGTCTTAGATTCTATCTTCATTGCTCTCATCTAAAGGTTATGTAAAGACAATTGGATAAAATCGCATGTGATTTGATAATATAAACGGGAATATGATCTCTTATTAAATGTTTCCCCTCTTTTGTAGGAACACAATCCATCATAGTTTAGGATAAGGATATAATCCAATTAATAAGGAAAGAAAAAAATCATCAATTATACTTTTAGATTATCTCTAAATATCTATCATCAAAAGGTTATATAAAAACTAATGGAGACAATATCATGTGAAATCCTATCATGCATATTAAATAGTCGATCTCAGTGCTTTATAACCCCAAAAACATATTCCCTTCAAATATTTAATAATATAGTAAATTATGAATTATATGAATTCAAACTAAAAGACATTTTTTTCTTTATATGTACCATCCACTACTCAAGAATGTAATGATGCGTGTCCGTAGGAACCTGATCCCTTTACACACATGGAAAAGAAAAATAATTAATCAATATATCAAATGTATAACCTATATTTTTATGTGGAAAACAATGAAAATAGAAATAATTTGAAACACAAATAATAAATAAAATGAAAAAAACAAAAAATAAATAAAATTAAAACTAGAACATATATTAATATAAACGAATCAAAATCTAGGATTGAAAAGCACTAAATAAATGGATGTACAATAATCATTTATTGTGGAAAGAACTAAAAATATTATCCAAAAGAAAAATCATTATCTATTGATATACACTTTTATTCAATTATGTATTTTATTTTTAAATGTTATCTTGTTGTTATAGTCATTTTAATTATAACTAGATAACAATATTGACAAATTAAGAGAAACAAAGAATTAAAAACATAAACATAAAAATTAAAATTATTCAAAATTTTCAAACAATACCCCCATAGAATGAACTTAAACTGAATAAACTGTATATATTGTGCTTATAAAATAAAAAAATGGATATGTACCAAATATTTACCATTACATGGTCCCCTTATGGCATACATCCATAAAAATAACACCCCCACATACAAACGAATTTTATTATTCTCAATATAATGATATATTTACATGATAATTAGTCCATAAAAAGCAACTAAATTTGATAGAACATACCATGTTGGATTGGTTTACTATCCAAAAGTCCAGATCATTTCTTTCATGAATATATTGAAGACTTATTCTTCTAAATATACTTCCTAGTGGTTCAATGACTCCAAGATCGAGAACGCTAGGGAAAAATTATTCTCTACGAAATGATAATGAGAATCTCCACCATAAATAGAGAAACAATAACTCAAGCATATGGAAATAGGCTAGAAACTATGAATTCATTTCCACACTGAGAATCATATAAAAACAAGGGGACTAGATTCAGTCACGATCATTAAAGAATGTTGATCCAAATAGTTATTAAATTAATTGAAAATATAAAATTCTTGGATAATATCCTAGAAAATGATATCATGCCATGAATCATAGTGAATTATAAAAATAATCTTCACAAAAAAATTCAATGTTCTAGGTAAGGGTTAGTTGATACCCACATGATGGTAAATCAATGTAAGGGTAAAACCAATTGGGTATAAGGTTAATAAACATGTTATGTAAAGTAACTAAAAGGTATCCCTAATATGTAAAGGTAAATAAAAGAGTAACACTCACATAAAGGTGAACAAGTAAGTGAAAAAACCGCATAAGGGTACCCACATAAGATTCACACCTACATAAGGGTACATACATAAGGGCCGATCGACATAAGGGTATTTATGTAAGGGTACCATTTACGCTTATGGGTAACCATATAATGGAAAACCAAACTTGTGGATAATTACATTAGGGTACCACCCACACGTATGATTAACACTTATACTATATAAAGGCAAGAAACACCTTTTTAAGGGAACCCAAAACCACCCAAAGGGAATTAAGACCTTACATAAGGTTAAAATCTTAAGACCCCCAAATATAAATATGATTTAATAATAAACAGAAAAATTAAAATTAATAATTTTTTGCAAGTAAAAACCAATTATAAATGGAATAAACAATTAAAAATGAAAATTAAAAATTAAAGAACCTTATATTAAAATCATTCACTCAAGGACGTGACCCTTCCTAGTATAAGGTTCCACTCTACCAACCCCATGTAATGAAATTGGATACTCAACACAAGTTACCCCATCCTTAGTTAAACTTTGAATCATCTCATTGAACTTTTTTTAATATATCTGAAGCATATAATTAAATTTTTATATAATTCTACATTCTAAATAAAATATAAAATAATCTAAAAATTAATAGAACATTTTTTAAAAAACATTAACTGATAGAAAATAATATTATCAAAAAATAATTATTAATATAAATATCAAATATAAATAACTAAAAACTATTATATAATGATTTTGAATATAAATTGAATGTAATGCATCATTCATAATATTAATCTGTGTCAATGTATTCATCTCCCTCCCCTGCATCGTCATTTTTTATATGAGATTGAACATCACTATCTCTCATTACATCAAATTAACAAGTTACATCATCAACACTATGGAAACCATATACCCTAAACTAATGATTCTCAATATAAATATATATATCTCTTCATGTAATAGATGTATTTCGTTATTTTTCCATAAAAAGTAAATCATTTTCCACTGAAAAACTATAATATTTCATAAAACAATTCTCATGAGATTTCATTTTTATTAAACATTACCATCCACTTAAATCTCTTGAATAAGTATTCAAATTTCAATAATAAATTTGACATGATTTATGTACAAGAATAAATGGTTCAATTACTATGATAATTCTATTATGTTTAATGATAATTAATCATTTTTTCAACTGAGTGTGTACAAAAATCATTAAAAGTCATCATGTTGAAAAAATTTCACTATATTGACATCGTGATATCATCTCTGCTGAAGTTTCCTACAGTTTTGAACATGAGGATCTCATTCAAATAAAATAATAATGAAAATAAAAAAACATCACTTTATGTGATTTTTATAGAACATGTGTCTATTCACTACCGTAGATCATTTCATGAGGGTACCGAATTTTGAACCTTCTAGATCCCCCTTTCGTAATCTATAAACTTGTATGTAAATCAATTATTTATTTTTGGGTGATAGTAAAAAGTATAAATTAATTTCTTAATGTTTTAATGATCACCCCAACACCATTATGTCGATCTAGGAATAAAAATTCAAATCATAATTTATGGAATGTCTCTTCTCTCTAAGAATCCAAAGTGATGATAGATGATATCTCAAATTCATAGGATGATTTGTGATGTGAATTAGGACTTTCATTAACTCAAATAGATAGGTGACTAATTATTGAAATTACAATACGGCCCCTGAGTATGTATAATATTATTGTAATGCCATAATGGAAACATATGACCAAGTACCAATGTCACAAATATCATAAATATTCCATCAAAAAAAAATAAATATATATAAAGTATATTACATGATTAAATTCTTGCATTAAATCAACACTCCTCTCCTGAAATATTATAATGAACCTTCAATAAAAATCATATTCATTAATAAAATATTCATCCTTGTATTCAAATTAAACATATGAATACAATTATGAAATAAATTAGACCACTATTATTTTAAACATTAATAATATGGAATTTAATTATTTATTGGTGATCATATAAACATGGAAATCAAATTACCCACAGTTCTTGTAAAACTATATCCAAAAATCAAATTCATTAGAATTAGATAGTATCCCAAATATGTTTCCTATGTGTCCCTATAGGGGATTATATTTATAGTATTTATTGATACACATAGACAAAGCGAGGTATCTAGAAACAGATAATTTACCCTAAAGACATAAGGTGTTGCCAAAACAGCAGTAACCTCCAATGATCACATGTCATGTAATATAATATCTTTGTCTCGTGATATCTTATAAAGAAGGAAAAACACATTGAATCATAATCCATACATGATTTATTTAATATTTTAATAACCCATTTTTATGGAATTACATTCTGTTAACATTTCCATTTATTTAATAATAGTTCAACCATCCCAGTCAACTGGACATAGGATATCTCTTTCTTTTTAAAGGGTTTGATCATGTCTGGATCATTCAATCAATGTCATAACTATAATGATTCAACCAACATAAGATACCAGACAAAAGCATAAATTTCATGATTTCTATTGTAAATTAATGTACATGATCAAATGGTGTGAAAATACATTGATCTCAAGTCATTATAATAATAAAAATATTTTTATATAGGAAAAAACAATCACACCAAAAAATAAATTTATTAAATTAAAAATATTTTAAAACATTGCTATATTTTTTTGGTGTATTTTTTGGGTTACGTGGGTATTTTTGAATCCATTTGGATGGGTTTCAAGTATTACTCTGGGTAATGTTCACCTGGGGTTATATTCACTGAATAAATAGTTTTCTTTATTTTTTATTTTGATTTAAATGTTATGGAAGACCCGCAGTTGATGTGTCTCTTATGATACTACTCATATAAATAATTTCCAAGGAACTATTCACATGGATAGTATTTATGATATTAATATTTGGAATTATAAATTTAATACTATTAACCTGAAAAAATAATTTCTTAAATCTTCATATTTCATTAACTCGACCATCCATCCTTAGATCGAAGAACAATAAAAGTTGTTCGGACTTTATCAATGATCTCTAACCAAATTCAGGAAATTTTAACTGTAATTTGGGTTATGTAATCACACAATTGATCTGATACCACTTATTGGATTCTGGTGTACATCAAAATGGAAAAAATTTATCATTTTATCATTTTATTACCAAATTGATAGAGTGGATACATCTCTAGAAAAGTCCCACCCCATTATCAACATGTTGATTTTTTGTTATTTTTTTAAAAAAAATAATTATAATTGAAACTCTACATCCTTTGATTTTTATAGAATGTGTATCTACAAACTACTAGATACTATCACTCAATTCAATAAAATTTTAATCTCTCTAAATCAATCACACAAGCTGTAGAACCTTTCTAGTATGTCTATTGTCCATTTCTAGGTGATTTTATGAACAATCAATGATTCTTTTGATGTATCGATGATCGCAACAATATTGGTACTTAAATCCAAGAAGGATAAATCTGATATAGATTATTGAAACAACTCATTATATCTCATGAAATTGGGATAAATGATATATGAACAATCAAATTCACATGATTAATAACTCTATGGGTTTGGTCTGTATTCATCTTAAATATGCTAGTGAATACTTACAAAAATTGTAATATGGACCTAAAGTATGTATAATATTCTAATTAAGATATAAACTAAATATATGTATAAATTCCCATGTTTCAAATTTAATAAATAGTCTATCAAGGCTTTTTAATATATAAAAAATATGTTACATGATAAAATGAATTTGTTTAATCGACTTGCCTCCACCAAAATATTTTAGAAACCCTTGCATAAAAATAATATTTCTTCATAAAATATTAATCATAACATTAAAATTAATTTTTTTAATATTATTAGTAAATAAATTCAATCCCTATAATTATAAACATCAATATTATTGAATTTAATTATTTATTGTAGAACATTAAACATTAGACATCAACATACCCCCACTCTAGGCCCATCGTGTTTGAAACATCAATTCATTAGAATTTGGAAATGAATATGATTTTTGTGTGACACTATAGGACCTTATCTTGACATTAGTGAGTGATACCCATAGAAAAAGATAAATATAAATATAACAACA
The DNA here is from genome assembly GCA_963277665.1 of Viscum album. NCBI lineage: Eukaryota > Viridiplantae > Streptophyta > Magnoliopsida > Santalales > Viscaceae > Viscum > Viscum album. Next base: position 1,670,134,549 of record OY728160.1, read on the forward strand.
CATCATTAACCATAAATATATAAGGTTTTTTTTCAGAATAATGAAAACCTCCTACAATCACATGACATGTAATATAATCTATTCATCGTTTGATATGTCATAATGTGGCATTAACACATCATATTATGATATTAATATGATTTATTTATAATTTTAGTGACCAATTAACACAAAAATACATTGTTTTACCATTTCCATGTATATAATAAATGTACCATCCTCCTGGTCAACTAGCCCCAATATATCTCTTATTTTTGGAACCAGAAAATTCAATAATGATCATTCAATCAATTTCATAACAACCATTATGTAGCCAAAGAATGAAACATCACCAAGAAAAATTGTCATGGTTTTAATCTAGCATTGAAGTGTAAGATAAAATGGTACATAATGATAATTATCTCAAGTGAAGGGACCTATACACATGTTCATAGATAGGGGAAACTAATGACACCCAAAACATGTGGAATTATTATTAGTGGGGAAGTCCTCATGATCTCCTCTAATTGTGATCACCATGTGAAAATGTTTGAGAATAAGTATAAATAATAATGATCTCATAACACGTGATATTTAGATATCATCTGTGTCCTATCAATATGATGTATCTATACCAGATTAAATATGTTTAATATTACCTTTATAGTATCATCATTTTCTCATTATAGTCGATAACTGTTTTAACATATTGATATAATAATTTTTTAAGGCCAATTCAATGTAAATTGTAGATTCAGAAGTATATACACTATTATTCTAATAATACTTCATTCATAACTCAATGTATACATCATATGATAAACGAAACACTACTAGTAAAATGATATATACCAATATTTTTATATTTCCATGGCTATAACATTATTTATAGCCACAGTTTAGTTAGGTCTATGGCTAAATGTTTTGTTAAAGATATGATTTTAAAAAAAGTATGGCAATATGTTCATTGTTTTCCAATACACTCAGGTGGATACCCTATTTCCCATTACCCTCCTCCCATTGTCCTTATTATTCCATCCAACCCCGACCCCACAATACCACCCTCTTGTGATGTTGCCAGGTCTTTCTCCACTACCCTATATTCCTGACATTGTTAACTCTCTCCCCTAACTATCCTCCCTTGATATCCACCCTAAAGCCCTCCCTGATGCTACTTCCTGATTATCTTCTCGATGTTCTCACCGAAACACTCCCCGATTCAACCCCCGATGACTCCCCACCCATAACCCCCTACGCCTCTAATGTTAAAAACGATGCCCTAATCACCGCCTCCCTCCCCGATGCCACCCATGATGCCTGAGACCCTCTTTGACCATGAACCATATTTCTCCTACTCGACCCAAATTCATTTCCCACCTCCTCGACTAACTCCTCCCAACCCCCATCTTCGATTTTTTGATGTTTCCCCCTACATTACAAATGTTCCCTCTCCCAACCTTTGCACATTTCACAAAATCCAAGGCCTTCCCTAAAACACCTGACACCCTTTTTATGTAATATGTTGCCTAAATTATTTTATTCATGTTCTAATTTATTATTACAATATTCTAATTTACATTATTCTAGTTTACAACATCCAATATTCTATTATGTTTTTTGAATATTTTGGAAATCAATCATCGAATGTTTTTGGATATTTACAACATTTAAATTTCTAGGTTTTAAATGGTAAACATATTTAAATAAATAAATAGATTAATTGAAAATAAATTAGGTCACAAGAAATATTATTTGAAATATAATTACAAAATTGATTTTTTATATTGTTCCAAAAAATTTCAAAATTATTACTTGACTAATTAGGTTCCATGAATTTTTATAGGAATGGAAAATTCAAGCAATGATCACTATGTGTGACTAATTTCAAAATCTGCATTTATGTAATTTTATTTTAACATTATTGTTCCAAAATTTTTTAAATGGTGGGGATCTTAACTATTGTATATGTATAAATATATTTTCATTTATTCAGATTATTGAATCCTTATTCTCTTAGAGATTCCATGGATCTATACCGTAGGAGAATTACTTGTCTTATTTGAGTTAGATGACCTATCAATTTCTCAAGAGTTAGGTTTCTGTTCATATGTGAATTATGGAATATTTATTAAATTAAATTTATTATATGTATTTCTTTGATTGTTAATTAGTAAAATTTGTAATAAATAGATTTTTTGATTTTTAGAATGATGATCATGACCCTAAAATGGTAATATAGGGATAAAATTACATTTTTCCAAGTTTAAACAAATGAACTGGTTTGGGAAATGATGATTTGAAATGAATATAATTAATAAACAATAATGTGATGATTTTAGATAGGTAAAGGAAAACATTAAGGAAAAATGATAATAATTTTATATTAGTTACTGAGCCATGTGTTTTAACTTCATAAAGTAGATATAAAAGTTCCGCTATGTCATCGTGATAATTTAAATGTATCTTGGTGGTTTTAATTGGAATAGTTGCTAAAAAATTGTGATTTATGTATATAGGAATTATGGGTTAAGTGGAGTAATCATGTCAATACTACTTTGGTGAATTATCCTTAATCTTGGAAGATGACAATATATTAATCCATTATTCATTGACAATAAGTGAAATTACTTCTATTTGGTTTAAATTATGAAAAGGGAGCCTCTCTTTACAATTGTATTTTTAATTGTCATTGTTTTTTTTTATAATTTATCTTTTCATCATAATTTTTGAAATTATATAATTTTTATTCAATAATTTATGGTACAAAAAATGTCCATTCATATATAATGTTCATTTACAGTAAAATTATTTTGGGATGTTGGGTTATATATAACCATAATGAGAGGTTCGTTTGATCTTGGTAATTACTTTTCATATTAAATTTTCTACTTATTCTTACCAACTAATTTTATTCAAATAGTTAATTGTACTTTATATTATAAGGACTTGAGAGAATGGTATTGAAATAACCAGCTAATATAGTAATCATAATATATTTTATATTATTTTCTTTCAGTATGAGTTTTTTATGACTAAATGTTTCACCTTCAGAGAATTCATAAAGGTGAAAAAATTTAAGCCATTTTTCATTCATATGAAATGAAACTAATCCTACTTGGTTTTAGATATGAAAAGTCAGTTTCTATTAAATATTATATTTCTAATTTCCTTTTTTTGTTCTTTCCCTTATTCTCTTCATTTCATTACTTATGTAATTATTATTCTATAATTTTAGGTATGAAAAATAGAATTTCCTATGTTAGCATTTTTTATTGTAAAATTAGACTGTGAAGTGTGGTTGTATATAATCATAATGAGAGGTCTCTCATTGAGGTATATTAAAGTGATTCCCCTAGTGAATTAATTGACAACCACATTAAGTCCACTAGTCACATTAATTCTATTAAATTATGGAGGAGAATGTATCAATATATTGAAATGAAATAGTTTAGAGAATGAATGTTTTCATTGGGAAAAAAATTGGAATTTTGGATGTGGAATCAAATACATTTAAGAATCTGATGATGGAAGTTGAATACAACTATCATCCAAGTGGGAAGAATATATTATACTATGGTATGGTGCACAACATAATGGATCATTATAGGATACCTATGAAACTAAACAATTATGGGAGAAATATGAATCTTAAGAATGAATCGACATAGGAATTTGATAGCTAACTCAGTATAGTTATGGGAATTCTTGATTAGGATATTAAAAGTGTTCTAAAGAAGGGTTTCTAAAAAACTGAGTAAGTGGTGTATGGAAGGTGATATATATTAGGGAATATGGAAGAAAAATGTGTGACTTATTTTAATATAGAAATGATAAATAAAATTAATATCATGAGTGAAATCAAATTATAACATGGTTTCTATAAAGAAGAAATCCACACACCAAAAATAGTTGACAATGTATAGAATACTTTTTTAACAATATAGAATGATCATCTAGAAAACCCAATGATATGTAAAATATCTAAATAGAGTCAAGAATCTCTAGTTATTAATAATGAGACACATATTTTAGTTATTTAAAAATAGAAAATGGTACGAATCCCATGAATCATATAGGTGAGCAGTTTTGGATGGTTAACAATAGAGACGTCTTGAAGGGGTATTGATTGTTTATACCTTTCAATAAAGTTTTATTAAGGTTGATAAATCAATATCAACACTATTTCTATATATAAGTACTTATTGTGTGTTCCAAATTATTCCCAAATTTGTTGTTTCAATGTTCTAATTTTTGGAAGTAATGGTGAAGAAATTTTTAGATAATCCATATTACTGGGTTTTAAAAAGAGGAGATGATAATATTGAATTTCTATTTTTATGATAAATTTAATATTATGTACAAAACCATAAAATTTAATATATGTGGTATGATTTCGTTTCCTCAAATAATATGATACATCAGAATCGTAATATCTAATGTGTGGTATTGATTATCTACTGTTAATTCTGAGTAAAACAGTGTAAATGAAATGTTTTTATTTTTATTCATGTGATTAGTGGTTTATGAATAATTAATGGAAGTTTAAATGATCATCCCTTAAAAATTTATTTTTATATATCTAATCACATGTGTTGAAATTATAGAGAGATATGTCGACTAAATTATCCTTTCTTGTTTTATAGTCTATGTAAGACGATATTGATATAGAGTTGGTTGCTGGAACACTTCTATTTTAGATGTGGTATCGCCCTTATCTCATGGAAACATTTATGAGTGTGGAATGTGGATGGAAATAAAATATATGGAATTGGGTTATCTAAAATTTATATGAGATTCTTAGAGTTGATAAATCCTAACATAAAATTTCATCAATGGTGGGTCACCTTATTACCATCCTAAAATTTATTATCAATTTCATGGATATTAATTAATGACTCTTGAGATAATTTTTAATTGAAAAAGGGTTACAATTGAAGTATGATTGGATGTATAGAGATGAAGAAGTTTTTTTGTTATTGAGTCAGACTCGATGTTATAGGAGCTTCCTTTAAACGTGTAACAGATAAAGTGTGTTCTATTAAAATATAATTGAAGTGGATAACCATGGTATATAAGAAATAAACATATTTCCCTTCAATAATTCACTTTAAATGACGTGTTTTGATGTAAAAGGAATAATATATGTAAGTATATAATATTCTTACAACGAATAATCTGAGTAAATATATAATAGCCTCTACACATTATAGTGAATATTATGGTGGGTAGGATTTTTTCTGATAATCCATTGAATTATATTGATATTATTTGATATGTTTTAAAGTGGGGTGGTATTCCTCGAGTCCATTTGAATAATCCCAAATTTTAATTAAATGAAATATAGAGTTTATCTTTTATAGATTGAAAATGGGGTAGTCATTTTTGGATTATATTATTGTTAAAGAAATATCATATTACATATTTAAGAATGAATGAATTTTTTTCACATTCATATGCCTCCATAATTTGAATATAAAAATATTTTTATAACTCATCGCCATAAATGACATTAATTTTTCATCAAAATACACCTTATGATTTTAGTAAAGGTCTTTTATAGAGAAAATATAACTTTTACAGAAGTTGTACTTCCCCGTATGACTTAATGACAATTGTATGACTCTAGAAAATGAAAACATCATTGGAATTAACTAGGTCATATGAAATCAATGATGGAATTTGAGTATACCATTCTACATTGATATCCTAAGTCATACATTCTCGAAATGAATCTTTCTGGAATGTTTGACATCGATCCAGCATACGACTAACATTTCATTACAATTGATTCACGAAATAAATATTCACCCATATGATATATCAAATGAAATCAGATAATATGTGAATCTTAATTTCATACAAATACCCTAGTTTCATGAAACATTTATAATGGGTTACATGAAGTGAGAAATCTATTTGTGTTTTTGAAGAAGTTATTATTATGTAACTTCAAAATCATGAAGATATGATTACCAAATATTGAATCCTATTTGTAGAATGAAAAAGAGAGGTAAATATTGAGAGATTAATTGGGAAAAACTTCTGATAAATAATTGAATGAATTTTGGGTTTTCACAAATAATGTAGTGGAATATCTCTCATTGATTGACAGGTTCACTAAATATTATGTCATTATAATCTGATCTTGGATGAGATGAGAAAATGTGGATGAATTTGTAATATTGAATATAGAATCAATTAAATGAATACACTCTTTTAATTAGATTCTCTCATGCAACAAATATAACTTTTTGATCATTACCATTAGGGCTCTCAATTTTGTAAGATATTCACTTTGTGTAATAATGAGTAAATCATTGAATAACAATTATTATATGCACTAAATTTAAGTGGGTTTTTATATTATTTAATGGTAATTGTTTTTCTTATCATAAATATATAGTGTTATATTTTTTATGTCTATTTTTTAATTTGGATTATCTGTATGCATCTCAATGGATGAACCTGTGATTTTATTAAATCCATTACTTCAAATGACATGGATTCTTTGGCCTATCATGAGTTTTTCTTCTTCTTATTTGATTTTATGGGCTTACATGACATATAAATACATACCAAAACTTTTTTTAACTGCATGGGATAATTTGAAAATAATCCATTTCATGAGTAAATACAAATATGTATCACATGGAGGATGTAGAAGAAAATACTCTAGTGGTTTTCTCACTATAGGAAGAGTAACATGAAGATTATAGTTGAAACCCTTCTACAATTATCGATGTTTAATGGGATGTTAATCCCAAGATATGATTTCAACTTATTTATTTTTTAATTTTTTCTTGTTTTGAAAAATCTATTTCATATTATTTGAAAATTTTTAATTAAAGAAGTGATAAATGAGAACGATAAAAGGCATTGAGGATTAAGAAATAATATGGGTGATGAAGCATACATTGTTTTTCTATTGGTTTTTTGGAAATAAATGAATAATACACAAGGAGAATTCACGGGGAAACCCTCCCATCGCCTTCTCATTTCCCTTATCTTTACAAATGTTTAGTCCACCCTCAAACTAGATATAAATTTCCTCCATAATTACGGGAATATCGAGAAGGGTTTAGAGGATGTCAATTTGTTCCTAGTTGGTGATAGATCTACATCGAGGCTATGTAACTGGGGTGTAAATCGATATTGAGAGGCCATAGTGCTTCGATATTGGTCATAATGCTCCCCCAAGGTCATAGCTATTTGAGATTTTTAAAAAGATCCCCCATTTAAGATGATCATTCATGTAGAAGAAGATGATGTGAAAAATGAATAAGATGAATGTATGACTATCCCTCTCTCTATTTTTATGATGAGTTTCATGAACAACACCTAGGTGTTTATTAATTTTTGAAACAATAAGATGCTTCTCGAGCATGTGAGGGAATTGGATAGACGCAGCAACATGGATCTTGATAATATTATGTAGATCTAGATTGAGGTGCCCAAAACTGGGATGGGAAGAATAATGTTATTTCTGTGAACAAAGATAGGTTCATCAATAAGATATTCCATCTTGGTGATTTTTTGATACCCATTGTACAAAATCCAATGTTAAGGATGAGGTTTTACACCTTTTGAAGTGGTTGGTGGATTAGATTAACCAGTTTTGTTTAGAGGATTTTATTTATTATTGATATGATGGATTAAAGGTTGTGAGTGAACACATGACATTGAATGAAAAAAAATCCTATTGTAACAATACAATGCAAGTGCGAGAGATGTTTTTAAAGAATAGTTGAATCATACAAAATGATGGGTGGCCACTCTGAAGGAGGGTGTTTCCTTGGTCAATGATTAATGTAAATCTATGAGAAAACAACAGTTCATGTCTTAAAGGTGGGTGTTACTGTTTTCATTTTTTATGAAATGGTATGTTTTACTTTATTGGAAACTTGTGAACATTACATTAACATGAAAAAAGGTGGAATGGAATTAAAAATAATGATCAAAATGAACATGTATAACATATAATTTTGTATAATGGTTTAAAATTAAAATTATTTTTGGGGTATAATGAATTATATGGAATCATATAGTAGGTGTACAGATATTTATAAAAACATTATTTCCCAAACATAAATATAGTTTTGAGATGTCTGACATTCCATTCTTCATTACTGATCATAATGATTTTGATACAGTGTATGGTTTGAATAATCATGGCTACCACTTTGACTGAAAACTAGCATCTTAGTAGGGGTATTTTGATATCGTATAAATTATATATAGGATTTTCACATGGGATGGTTTTTTAAACCATGTTGGTTTATGAACCTTTCCACTTTGTATTGATTAGTTCTATTCCAAACTCTCATATATACCATCCCATTTCCATGATATGGTGTAGTACAAATGACATAACAACTAAATGAATTATGATGAGTTCAGATCATTGTTGCGTGAATCTTTATGGCCTTATACTATTTATATTATGTTCAATTAATTAGGATCGTATATGGTATGTTAGGAATGGATCCTATCAATATAAGAAGTTGACATTTATAGGTGATATTTTTCGTCATGGTACTTTATTATATACATATAATATTATTTTATTGATAACTATACATAATGTTGTTTTATTTTATATTCACGTAAATGACAAAATTGATCAAAATCAGACATCTGTATATATTTCAGATATGTAAAAAATGTGGTGGATTTCTATTGAGTATTTTATGATCAAACTCTACATGTGTACTCTAGTGGATATTTAGTTCTATGTTCTGTCTTGTAGGTGACTATAAGTGTGTCTTGAATTGCGATGGAAAGGGACAACAGACATCAACAATTGACATTGTTGAGATCCTAGTGAAGTTGCCCATGGAGTTTTCAAGTTCTATTAATGATGAGAAGAGGGTTGTGTTGGGATTGATGGAAGAGGGAGTAGTGAAGGAGGAGGTCTCTACTACAAGATATTTCAATATTTATATGTTGTTAATAGAATAAAATCATGGATAAAGGTGCGAAACACAAGCATGGGATGTCGATCAGATCGGTTAAAATAGATGAGTTCTCTCTCAAGAAAATCCACTCTACTCTAAATGTAATCCCCATCATTTGAAGTTTCAATCATCAGTCTGTTCGGAAATTTTCTTGGTGCATTGTGGGTTAGGAACCATGGTTCTAGGTAGTATAAGTTTATTTTAAAGGCAGGGTTTTAATATAGTATTGATAATTTATAATCATGAATCAATACAAATTTTTAGTGTTAACCTAGTATTATAATTTTTAATCATGTAGTAGAAGAGTTGGATAACTATTTTCAGTATCAAATGTATATTTTAATTCAAGAATAACTATTTTTTTATTGTATATTCAGGAATCAAAAGGGTTATAACCCATGGATGTGGACATATGGCCATGATTTTAAACCGTGCTGGTGGACCAATGGCCATGGATTGATATGCTGCTATAATATGATGTGACAGTAGCTATAGCGATGGTTTCCATCCATGGATATATCCATAACCATATTTCCACACAAATAAGCTCCACAATCCACCAATCCATGTCAATTAGAAATAGCTATATTTTCTTGATCTATAGTCATAGTTTTAAACCTTGGCTATAACCTGAATTTGTATTAGTGAAACGTACTATGCACTTTGGGTATAGGTGACCCATTTTCATATTATCGATTCCATGGATAATAGTGCATCCCATTACCAATACCAATCAAATAGATTTTAAATAATGTTATATTATTCTATCCATGATTATATAACTGTTATTTATTCATTTTTACCATAAAATTCAATATCACATTCTTTGTGATGTTTTCTTTTTAATCACCCATAAATGTTAAGTGAAATTTTTTTTGCTCCATATAAATTTATATCAAATAAAAATTCACTAACTATGTACACATTATAATATATTTATAATTGGGATGTTGGGTTACTTAGGGAACATAATAGATTATCATAATTATTTCCATGTTCTGTTTCTTGGAAAATTAAAAAGTAAATAATAATAGATAAAATATAAAATTTAATTTTTATTGTTTAATCATAATAAATTCAAAATACTAAACAATAAAACCAATAGGAAAAATTATTCTATCAACACTCATTAAGAGAAGCATGAGTAGTTGTTTTTATTTTTTTGATATTATCTTCTTATATTTTATAAAAAAATAATATAAATGTAGAGTTTTTTTAAAAAAAATATATGTCAATGTATCAGTTACTAGAAAGCTTTTTTCATTTATGAATGTTTTTAAGTACAAATAAAGTGGTATGTACAAATCAAAAAAATGTATTTTTATTGGTTTCTTAGGATAATTCTATATAACAACCCCATAATCATTGAATAAAAGATTTCTGACATTTGATTTATAATTATTTTATTTATTTTTTCTTCATTTTATATTAAGTTGATATATTATTGTAATACCATCATTGTATTAAGGGATTAATGTGTAAAACCCCTCTAGTGGAATCTAAACACAGTCCTTAAATATTAGAATGTCATCGTTGAGTCTCATGGTTCTTGTGAATATAATCCTCACTGCCTAAAACATTCATCATTAATTGAAATAAGAACGTGTTCGAGTATTTAATGATTCTTCTGGTTTACTTAGAGGCATTATAGGGATGTGTATAATTAAATACTCCCATTTTTGATAGTGTTATTGATAGTTTTATCACATAGGTAATGATATAATTCCTTCAATTGAATGTTCAACACAATGATTTTGTATAATAAAATTGATAAAAACTATGTTGAAATAGCTTGGTTAGGGAAGAAATATTTAGACATAGGCCCTTTATTATTCTCTTAATCCTTAGTATACCCCACAATGAATAATAATAATAGAATTGGTATTATTATTATTAAAATTATCATTATTTCCATTACGTGCCAAAAAACTCATGTATAATTTTAATATAATCTACAAAATAAGTAAATTATTTTTTAATTATATGAAATTAAATATATCTGTCAGACAAAAAAATTTAACTTGGCCCACTAATAATCTTTAATATTTATCAAAACAATGAATAATTAATATTTATTTAAATAGGTATACACCACTTCATTAATTTATCAATAAATGAATTAATATTACATTTAGTAAACTTCTGAATGAAAAATTATTTAATATTAAACTCACATATACATATTAATTTAAAAAACTCATTATAGAATCATTAAAATAAACACAAACTGCATAATATTGTTCCTCAAACTAGTGAATAAATATTTTATAATATGAAATTCAAATGGGATTTACCTAAGATTCTACATACACATACTATATGGCCCTCTAGGACCTTTTTTCATTATCATTAGGATGAACATGTCTGAATTCCTTGATTTGGATCTTATAACATGTAAAGGAACTAATAGAGAATAAATTTAAATGTCGTAATGGTAGTAACCTCTTAAAAACACTCACTATTTAATATAACAACTTAACCTCTATTTCTCATGATGTAATTTCCATTACTTTTGGAAACAACCTATATGCTCGATAGATATATCCTAAATATTTTGGAAATGATGATACCAATTTTAAACATCCCAGACAATGGAATTAACCAGGAAATTCCATTTCCATCTAAGTGAAAAAGGAATCTACTTCAATTAACTCAAAATGAAAAATCATTTTCTTGACTTATTCGATAATGTCAAACCACTTGTGACACACCAAATGTATCATAACTCATAGTTATGTGATGTTTTCTTAGTTTTTCTCAATTAAAAAATCAATGAATCCCTGGATATGTATTGATAATAATATCAAGAGTAAGTACAAATGCAAAGATTTGACTACAAGAGAACCAAATAATATATATAACATGTGAAATTTCTAGTGGATTGTATTTTTGTATAATATCCTCTCTTGGAGATTACCCAGGTAATTTTTTTTGAGATGTCTTATCGTTTCAAAATCAACTAACCCCAGCTAGACTGTATGATCTATAAAATGTTTGAAGACATCATCAATACATAGAAAATAGTTTTGACAATATTTTCATAGATGTGTTTTGATCATATAATATAAAGTAAATTATATTTCTATTCAGTGAGACAATCACTCTATGTACATTATCATTTTTAATGTTACATAGAAGAACAATTTTCATGTGATAATATGTTTATAAATATTTATGAAAATGAATACATAGGTATTCTAAATTACTATGTATTTTGGTCTAAGAATCCAACTAAAAGAGAGTACCACTTTCACTAGATATAGCTACTAACTACTTTTAGTGAGATAATTCTCATATGATGTTCATAATTTTGGTATGATATGTTATTATTTTTTTGATCCACCATTTTATCATTTATGGAAACTCTACATACTGTGATCATAACCATTTTAGAAAAATCCCACAAGGTGAGATAATTCCAATGAATATTCTTATCCCATGGATGAACCCTTGTCTCTATGGTGAGAGCTTTCACTACAATATTGTCACAATAAAATGTGGTTGGTTCATTTTTTATTGGCATAATATCATACTCCTAAATTAATTTTAATATCCATAATGATTACTTACCTATATAAGAGGTCCCAATATACCCAAACATCGCTGTATAATTGAGGATAACTAGCTTTTTGGGGAACTTTTATCTCATAAATCCCTTATTAAAACAATGTACATATACTGACTATGATTTAAAATCATTCTAATATCCCTAAAATCTATAATCATTAAATCATGTGATAAATATACCATTTTAACATTTTTAGACTAGGAACATATACATAGTACACCTCGGATAATTTAGAATAGTCATAGTAGCATCTCAATGTTTTTGTCCTGGATAGGCTTAATATATTCCTACCATTATCAATGTATAGGTAACATCAATCCTAGACCATAACATGGAACAAATGATGAAAACTATCATAGATGCATAAGGTATAATAATCATAAACTATGTCTCATTTTGTGTCTAGGTATACATTTTTTTATAAATATTCATACCATGTGACAATGGAAAAAAATTATATAGTTATATTTTGAATTTCTTCAGTATCTTGTAAATGTATATAAAATAACATAGTCCAAATAGCCTCTTATATCTACTGTGAATGATAATTATCCCTAATATTTTGGTTTATTCATTCATGTTTTTATGAGATAATAAATTTTTCCACCTTTAATTAATTGACCATAAGAACAATATACAATTTCATATAAGTAAAATGTCATTGATATGTAAAACATGGAATATGACTGCACTCCCACTAATCCACTTGTATATAGACAACCCATATTTATTCATTATGAAACCAAATTCCCTTATTATTTCATCAATGTGAATTTTTTGTGAATTGAATTATTTATTTAATCCCCAAAACGAAGTATAATATTTTCATACCATATTCCTATATATTGGATTCACAAACCTCTCTAGTCATGTTATATATACATATTCTATAAGGTTTCCATTAATAAAAGAAAATTTTATATCTATATTTCAAATTCCATAGTCATAATATGATTCTATGGAATATTTATTTCAAATATAGTTTATCATAGAAACATGGGAACATGTTTTTTCATTGTCTAGGCCTTTATATTTCTTATAACCTTTACCTACTAGCCATTACATATAGGTACTAACATTACATTCTCTATCTCAGTTCTTCTTTAATACCCATTTTATCCCAAAATTCATTACAAATATTTCTATATTAATTAATAAAAATATTTAGTTATGATACAAGGAATCTATATCATAAATCATGGATTATTTCTATCATATATATTCCACTATTTCACTATATATATTTGGGCAACGGTTCATCATCATCAACTAATAATGTGTCACAATACTTGGTTACTAGAAAACCATATCACTATGGTTCTCTAACCTCTATTGTGCTTCTATAGTGTTCTAGTTTCCTTGGAATAACCTATTCCACAAGGTATTTTTATCCTCTTCCTATTCTGATTACTTTCTATATCAAGCATTAAATATTTTGAAGACAATCCTTCTCCCACTATCAATTTTTAAAGACACGTTCCATCAATATAAATGTTGGTATTCTATAATCCATTATTGTTTTATCTAAAGGTTTTTATAAATAATATTCGATAGTTTTCATTGGAAGTCATATTAATATACACCTCAGGCCATGAGGATCTAGTTTATTTTCAAAACAAGGATTAAAAATTCAACAAATTTATTCTTATGAGTATGTAACAGTGTGGTTAATTCCCTACCAAATCTCATATGGATTCCAATTTTCAACTTTTTTTTGAACCATGTTTTATGATAATTCCACAAACTATAGTTTATATCCCTAATAATGTAAATAGATCATTTATGTGATACATCATCAAATTCAATATATCTATAAATTTGTGGTTCCCCTACCAATAATAGCATTAAACTATGGTGTATGTAGATGGGTGAGTGAGTATATAATCACAAACTCCCATTAGAAGTTGATGAAATCCTAGTTAATACATTATCTACCTATATTGGGTGAATGATTCTTTATCTTTTAACAAGATTTTTCTTTATTTCATTCATGAACTCCTTAAATTTCTCAAAGGATTATATCTTGTACCTAATAAAGTAGACATATCCAAATCTACTCAAGTAATAATTAAAAGTAATTATTTATGAGTATCAATTTATAACCTCATTAGGAAAATTTTCACACACAAATATATATATATATATATATATATATCATTTTATAATGTCGTGTGTCCCTTTCATCCTATACACCAGAAATTGATTTTCATAATTTCCTAGTAAATAAGAGTTTCATATTTCAATAAATTTTAGTTTTATAGAATCCAAATAACCATACTGATAGGTCATTTTTATATTCCTCTCATTTTCATGAAAAATACTATAATTCCAAAATGGGTGTAAAATGAGTCATGTAAACGTGATTTTATATTGATTTATAACACTTTGTTATCATATTAAAGTCTATAAAGTCTGTAATTGATGTGTTCCATCCATTCTGAATTTTATATTTATAAAAGAACCAAATTTTAATCCAAAATTTGAAAAATATTTCATCCATTTATAAACATTACATGGATAGGATGATCATGGTATCACTAGGCGTGTAATAAAATTTCTAAAAGAATATAACCATTCCTCTTGAAAATTTAGGGTAGTATTATCCTATATCCAATACATATATTCATGCTCTTTTGGAAGCTTAGAGATATACCTCAACGATGGTATCCTTACATAATCTACAAGGCTCCAAAATTTGGAAATAAATGTGAAAACCATAAGTTATATCTAAATATAAACTTACATAAATAGAATGTTTACCATAAATAATGACAACATTTGAATATTCACCTTTCCTATTCATAAAAACACAAATCTTATTTCAATTTCCATTATTACCACATGAATTTTTATTTTATTTTTTTCCCATGAACACTGCTGGATCATCCTCTTCTTGAAGGGTGGTGCTCAGACATATTGGAATTGCAATCAGTCTCTAGGACCTTTTCCTTTCACTTCTTTTTATTCACCATAAGATCTCATGGGGGTTTTACACCTTGTTTCCTTATTCATCATATGTACTCTTTATTATTAACTGTTACTTCCATTATCTCAATATATCCAATCATTTTGACTACGTGAGCCCACTATGGAACTTCATCCCAAGTCATTCTAATGAAAAGTTTTATGATGGTATCATATATATCCCTCCTAACCTTCACATAATAAAGACAATGCAGTTTTGAAATCATTAACTATGAATTAATTTACTTATGAAGATCTTGGAGAGTATGGGTTGTGTATGATAAAAAAATAATTTAAATCTAGTGCGTTATCTAGACATGTTAGGATGGGAGATATTTGTTCCTTAATTGCCTCTTTGGTAGGTTCCATGGGATTAAGGGACTAGAGAACCTAAATATTATACTCATTCCATATTACAATGTATATATTCCGAGACCTCAATGTTATTATTGGTTAATAAATTATATTTATCAAGTATATGTCCCAGTTACAATGTCTATTTCATGTGACCTGTTATTTTCTAAAATAATATAAAAAATGTTTTAGTACATATACTCATTACAAAAATAAGTGATAAAATAATTTTTAAATAATTTTTATTTTTTCAAACCCTAATAACCCTCTCCATTGGATCTAGAATATCCTATCATTGGGATATTTAAGTGGAAAATATCTATATTTCACTTTTCATAACCAAAAATACGTCCATTCAAATTATTCACATGTATTTAAGTAGGTGGATCTTTCTAGATGCATTAACGCATATCTCATTATTCCAATGATTGAACCCCCTAATTGTGAAATCAAATACTCAAATTTTCTTAATAATTTCCTCCAAAATGTATTATATAGACTATGAAAATTACACATAATACATATTTAGTTTAATTATCCCACCATCCTTATTTAGACTCCCAATAATTGAATTTTTCATTGACTATAGACCATCTTAACCAAAAACTATGGGTAAATATTAACTCAAAAATGGAAGGTTATACCTAACATAATAAATATTCATTGAGTGATTTTTTATTTTTTTGATTAAATATTCCTTATTTTTATCTTTTATTTGTTTGATAAAATTATATGTATTTTACATTAGTTATTAACCATTTCTCGATAAAATAATTTTCATAAAATTAATTTATTTTATTAGATATTTCATTATTGTAAATTTATTTTTCAGGTGATAATTATGATAATAATATAACCAAAAATATTTATTCATTAATTTTATAAAAAAAATAAATTGGTATGGAATGACCATATATGTGTATTGTCACATACACTTTTAAATTATTTTTGGTTTTTACTCAGCACAACATAAGAGTTTAATTAGAAAATTTATTTTGAGGAGAGTATGTTTTGATAACACAATATGTAAATTTATTTAGTTATATTTTTTGTATTTTATATTTTATAAAAACCAAATGGAAGTGAGAGTTTATGTAAGTGAAATTAGAATAAAAGGAAGAAAACACAAAAACAAGTTTGTTAAAAACAACATTGTTCCTAGACAAAATTGATCTAATATAGTACATAATTAATATATCACAATTTTATCTTATTAATAAATCTACTCAATCATAATTACATAATTTTTTAACCCTTTAACAATATATAAAAAGACAAACAACAATGATATGATGAAATCAACCCTAGGATAGCTTTAGGAGATTCAATCCCAACACCTTGCATTGATTGTGGTGAAAAATATTTCTTATAATTATTGTAAAATAAGGAAAAAATTAAGAGGTTGGAATTTTTATATTTTTTGGAATTGATTTTAATCTTATTAATCCATACTAAGTTGATAAGATTTGATAATTAATATTTTTCTCTTACAAATCACGCAATCTCTGCCTCATGTGCTATGTGTAAATAATTATTGTTTTTTAATCTTTATAAAATCATTTCATTTATTATAATATTATTAATTATTTTGAGTACATGTATCATAGATAATTAGACATAGAGGTAAATATTAAATCAACCTCCAAAAAATACTCTCCAATGGGTGAATTTGTCAGTATGAAGATTATATTCATATGAAAATGTTTGTGGGGGTATAAAGAAATACCATATCCAATCTTAGATTAAATCCAAAATTATATATATATATATATATTGACAATGAATATTTATTGAAGACAATGACATATTACAAGAAAAAAGACATATTAGCATGCAGTAAAATAACTGGTTGAGAGCCCTCTTATAAGAGATAATTTCAACATTCTTTCATCCAAAAGATAATATGGGTGGAATAAAACTAATAAATTTGTATTAAACCAAATAAATTCACAACCTATCCTCACCAACTGTGAATAACAAAATTAAATATACTATGGAAGGGTATAATTTTAAAATTCAATAAGGGAACATGTAAAATTCTGCATGAACAATTTACACTATATTTAGAAAACATTTCGACAATGTTCTAACAAGATTTAGATATCACCCTAGTTTAATTAAATGTGAGAAATTACATTATTTAAAATTTATAAACCTTTAATCCCAATATAATAAAATATGATAAAAACTTTCCTCAAATGTTTATGTGTGGTCCAATGTTTAAAATCCCACCAAATTTAATTTGATGGACACCCATAACCTTATAAATTAGGATGAAACATCCATAGAATTAATGAAACATGTAGAATAAATTTTTTATAATTCGTACAAAAAAAATCATGTAATAATTATACCAAAAAAAATTATTATAATAAATGTACATTGATATCCAATTGTTAATACTATATTTTTCATGACATTTCAAAATACAATATAAAAATTTAAATTTCCATTCAATATTCAGATTAAGATCAATTTGGTGGTAAATATAACCATAATTATAAAAAAATAATAAAAATATCATTGTTTATCATTTCCCTCACACTTACCCTATTTCACATCTCCAATCATAAATTATTTATTTCAAATACACCCAAAAAACAATAATGGTTTAATATTACAATATATTTTACATAATAATATTTTTTTTATATAATTATAAAAAAACATTTTTATTTCATTTTATTTTATTACATATATTTTTTTTGAAATTAAGAACACATCCATAAACCAATATCAATTTTCCTAATATTGAATTTTTTTTCACTATTTAGTAATGTGATATTTATCCTAGAGTTATGATCATACAATAAAAATTCATGATGATAAATAATACTTGTTGAATATGGTTTACCATATTATTTTGAAAACACTCATTTCTACACACCATGATGCATAAAACTGTTTTCAATCATGAAGGATTTCATCGTGGTGAATTATTTGGTTGGGGTTGGTGGGTAAAAACCAAAAAATATTTGTTGACGAAGTGTGGATATTAAACTATTACATAATATTGAAATAATAATCAAGTGAAAAAACTGGAAATATAACTCTCTCAATTCCCCACCAAATGTGCACACTATGGTACTTTTATGTGACATGGACCATGTGTCAAACAAAATATTCAATGAATCATTTCAATCTAATTAACCATTTTTTAAATTTTGTTTTGATGGAATATTAGATCAAAGTTGAATTCAATGAATGAATGATAGTTCATGACCTTTATTATTGAGGGGTTCATGAATCATAGAAGCTATCCTAATTAATAATTATATCTCAAATATATTACATTTACTTTTACCTATTTGTATTTTTTTCATATAATATTATGATAATAAATGAAGTAAAATATATACAAGTACCACATTCCCATTCCTCTCACAACTTTTTATAATAGTTGCACACACCTAACACACCCAAAACTGATCTAGCATTCAAGGAACACGTGAAAAATTACATTCCCCAACACTCAAACATGTAATATGCATTAAAATATTCAGAGTGAAATTTGGTTAGGAGATGTTAACATGTAATGTATATTGAACCTGTATAGAAATTCATGGACTCTATTGTCTAATATGGATGGATAAAAAGGTTAGGATTCAATTTTTAAATTTGGCTATCCAAAGGAATGCCTCAATCATATTAAAAACATTTCATGAAGTCAAAATAAATAATCATTAGTCCTAGTTATAACACAAAATCTATGTTTTTCAATAGTTAATGAATTTATTAGGAAGAATATTTTAAATGGGGCCTCAAATAACGAGGAAAAATAACTTGAGATAGTGTTACTTTTTATGGATTTTAAAAATTTACCACACTAATAATAGTGAATGAATATAAATATTTGGAAATTTTTTCTCATAAAAAATATAATTTAAATTTGTTTCATAAAGAATAATTTCAACCCAATCAAAATCAATTAAATATTGAAATATTATAATGACCATTCATAGTAGATTAATATTATTAAAAAATAGAAAAAATAATAAACAAAAAAATTAGTATGTTTAGTAATCCACCTTATTAAATGAAAAACCTACTTTAATATAATATAAGTAGAATACAAAAAAAAATATATGGAAAGATTCATATAAGAAGGGTAAATATAACAGATTTTATTTATGATTAAACCCTTGAGTTATTCCCTGGAAATAATAAACATTTTAAAAACCTACATAATACCTTTATTGGATGTGAGGTATAAAATCAATGATTTATGGAAAATAAAAAGGATTGAACTTTGTTTAACCCCTATGTGGGTTATCGATTTTTGGGTATCCACATCTAGATTGTTTATGAACATTATCAATAGTCCATGAGTGATTGTGGTTTAAATGAATTGAACCACTACATTTTATTTCTTATAAAATACAAAAGTGGATAATAATAGTGGGAACCATTGAAGAAAATAATAATAGTGGTTTTGACCCCTAATAAATAAGATATTGATAAATTGATGTTCAATGGGAATGTAATGACAATATATCATGGATCCCTATCAATATTAATGCCTCCCTCCTTCATATGAAATATATATTAATATAGATATTATAGTAACATCATGATGAGATCCTTGTGCTATTAGTATTTTTTGACTGCCACCACTTTGGAGGTTTCATTGGTAACGTAAAGGTATAGTTTCAATAGTTCCAGTTATACCTAAATATAATGATTAAAATCATTTCAAAAATTTCCATTGATAAATATTTAAAAAGTATGAATTAAAATATGCATGAACCACTTAATTGTAATATAATTTTAGAACTTCTTGTAATTCCTCATGAACATCTTCATCTTCAAGTTCCACTATCATATTCTCCTATTTGGTGATCTCATCATCCTTATCACTGTCACTCTCTTGGGAAAAAATGTTTTGATTTTGTAATACATTGTGGGTAGTTAATTGGATTTACTAAAATTGTAAAATTGAAAATATGAAAATATAGTTTTGAGTCCACTATCTTTAATTGATCAACATCAATTGTTATTTCATGTTACAAGGCCTCAAGGTGGATTATGGAATTTTATTGCAGAGATTTTTTGTATAGTTTAGTTTCCACCTCCATGATGTATTATTAAATGTTAGTAAGATGAAATATTTTTGTGCCTCATCCACCTCTTGATGAGTCTTCCGAATATATTAAAATATTTTCTTGAGTTCTATGGATAAGTTGTTGATAAGTTCTTTTCTTGATATCCTCATTTAACTCCACAACGATCTTCAAAAATGAGGTCTCAGCCAATTTTAAGCACAAGAGAACCATCATATGCCTATAAAATAAGTATACAATCAATTCCTTGTATATGTGATAATCAATGAAGGGATACATTTCTTTTAGTATTAATTATTAAATTTTAAATAAAAAAATAATTACTAATTGAAATGAAATAATGATTCATTGATTTGGATCCTAGACAATGATGAAAATTTGATGTGTGTTATGACCCAAACTCTCAATAAATTTTTGATTTTTACTAGGTATAACATTACAGTCATCCTTGTTCATCTACCATGAGGATAATTAGTATTGATCAATCTATATTAAAATTTACTTTATTATATTTTTTTTATTTTTCATTTTCTATTGAAAAATGGAAATAGTTGTTTGGGTGAGTGACTTTTGAAGAAAAAGAAGAAAATTAGAAAACAACATCATTAAAATGAACAATATAACCTAATACAATTGATTTAATATGACCCTCCATTAATCATTCAACATTATAAATTATCTAAAAATCCTATCAATTATGATTACCTAATTTGATAACCCTAGAATCTAATAGAAGATTGCATGACCAAAAAGAAAGGAAGAAATGAATCCTTATTTTACTTTAGAACATAAACATCAGAAAAGAAATGAATACTGTTGTTCAAAATCCATCTTACAGTAATTTTTTATTTAGATAATAATATCCACCATATTAATGAGAGTAATTTTACTTTTCATAATATATTCTACCATTTAAATTGATCTGATGTTGATAAGTTTTGACAATGAAATTGTTTCCCTCACAAATAACACAAGCCCGACCACACATTAGATATTTGATTCATTTGATTTGATTAAAAATTAATGAATAAATATATTATCCATAATTTTATGAATTAAAATTAGTAAAATGATTAAAAATAACTAATTAACGGGTTCAGATTTATATTAACCATAAAAAAATTACTCTCATATGGGTGTATATATCATCTTGAAGATGATTTTCATAATAAAATGTCTGAAAATGTATAACCTAACATGATCACTAATCAAAAAATTTAACTAAAATAATTTATATAAATAAATATTAAAATAGACAAAAAATAAGTTTGGTTTAATTTAATGAAATATTATAGGAAAAAAATAAATGAATAAGAAGTAGTTGAAGAGAAGAAGAATCTATGTAAAAGAGATCCTTGCTAGAATCATCCCTTCATATAAATGGTACGGGAAACAAAATCCCACATACATTATAAACCATCCACATGTGAAAAATACACTATTAAAAAGAGTGTGGGATTGATAGTGTAAAAAAATTTATAAGGGAATATGTGAAATTTTTCCTCTAAAATATACTCTATATTGGGAAACTATTTTGAATAAGATCCCAATATAACTTTATATCAATCTAGTTTGAAAAAATATAATAAATTAATTCCTTTATCATTAATAAAAATTTCAACCCAATATAATCAATGTTGAAATTTTATGTCCCTTGTGCCGAGTTAAGGTCCAATCTATTGAATCTACTCCATTTCTACATTAATAGACACTTCTCCCTATAAAAAATTGGATAAAACAATCCTTGCTTACCAAAAAAATATAGAAATATTATATTACAATTATTATAAAAAACTTAATGTTATAATTCATCCCATATAAATTGTTTTCAAATAAATTCTAGAGTGACCATAAAAGGGAACAATTAAATTGTCAATAAATATTGAAATTCGCGTTAAAGTGAAATTTAACATTAAATTATTATATAATGATCAACATTGGAAAATTAAATAAAATTTTATAAAATATATTATCAATCAAGAAATTTATAATTGTTGTTTTATCATGTGTTGATAAACATATACATGCCCCTTGGGGAAAAATCACAGAATAAGTACTTGTTCGGCTTATAGAATTCCACTTGTGCTCTTATATGTCTCCTCGGTTGGTTTCACCACAACTCTGAACAAAAATCTCCTACACTCACCAAGGATATACATAATTGACGAATTAATACTCAAATTAAAGGTAATATAATCTTTGGAAAGGTTATGGGTAAAATAAAAAAAACATTAGTAATGTATGGTTATACGTAATAAGTGGAGGGGATGACACATTGAACATCATTTTAGTATAATAATAACTACCAAAACACCTATACAATAATAATGTATTTAAAATAAAATCCACATATATATTATTTAATCATCTTCATGATCATCCACCCAACTAACAAATAAGAATTTTAATAATTAAATAAATTTTATTTCAATTTTCAGTTTATGAAGATAAAATAAATGAATTTGTAAATTAATTATATTATTAATTAATTAATTCATCTGTCTTAATATTCTCCCAAAAAAATTCTATTATACCACCATTTAAAATATTAAATAAATTATTAAATTAATTAATTTTATTTAAATTTAATCAATTAAACTGTGTGTTTTTAGAGGGACCATATCATGTACCCCGATGATCATTCCAAATATTATGTTGTAATTTTCATATAGTGTGTAATAACATGATATGTAGAATAAATAGTTTTTTACAAATTAAAAACCACGAATTTCATTGTATTAAATTGAATGGTTATCTCAAAATTTATGACACACGATTTTCCTAAATATATATTGTGTATACGACTTTTCATAACCATGTGAGGTACCAGGAATGTTTAACAAACATACATGAAGTGTTGTTTTAATATTAACATGGTAATTAATTAGGCATTTAATAGTATTTAATACCATGTCACATACATGTACACCAACTACATTCCATGTATTTTGGACTAATGTGATAATTAATTTTTCCTCCATTTAATTAATTTATGTTATGTATATTCTAGCTCGACATGTAATATATGTAAATGGGTATGGGTAACATGAAGTTTATTGCTTCTCACATACAGTGTTCCCATTTTGTGACCATTTTTAATATAACATTAGGGACTTGACATGTATACCTAATAAAAATTTACAAGTTATAAACCACGTATTCCAATTACACGTTATGTAATTTATTATTCTAATTTTTCTCAAAATCATTTCACTAAGTGTTGTGTAATAAGAACATGTCATATACATTGACCGCACGTATTCCATAGATTTAATGGGGTGTACTATTTGGTGTTACACTACATGAATTCCTACAACACATAATGTATCCCCTAAAACTGTGTGAAATATAGCTATTCAAGGTGTGAAGTGTAACCAAAATTATGTACAATTTTACAACCTGAATCACTGTGTACTATGTATCTCATCTTAGTGTGGTGAATCTAATTACATGACATGTAATTTTTAATTACACATGGTGTGAGCATTGATTTTGGATAGAATCTATAACACCATTGGATGGTATCTCCAATTTTAACTAATCTATTTATTATACATTTTATATATTATAATGTAGAAAAAGAAATATAATTTACCATTTAATTAAACGAATCATAATCTAGAAAAGAAAAAACTAACAACAAATGCATAATTTGATTAATGATTAATAAATAATTATAAATTAATATATGACTACTATAATACCACTTGAAGGACCCATGTCACAATAGATTAGGTCAAGCCTATTCATAATAATGGTTTTTTTTGGTTTTTTGAGTTAATTCTTTGGAAAATGATGAATAAGAACCCCAAAATCAAAAAAAAATTGGATCTTGGGCATATAATTTAGGATGAATTTATATCAATGAAGAATTAAATTACATAAAAAAATTCATCATTATTAATTTTATAGACTTACTCTTATTATGTAACTACATCATTAAAGGATTCTGGTGTATAATCCATCTAGCAATATATTCATTTGATCTATGGACCTTAGATCATTACCATGAAATATTTGGGATCTATAGTCTATTATCATCACCAAAAGATAAATTCACCGTTGATCACAAAAATAAATTTTTGCTTCACAGAATCATATAATTCTCCTAGTGACCTTTCATGATGAGCAATATTGACGTCCTCCTTTATTCAGAGTTTTCTTGAGTGATTTCTCTTTTATGACTTGAGATAATTCTCCTATGTAAATTTTGTTCACAAAAATAATCTATCATAAAATTGCTATAACAATGATTCAATATATTGGTTATAAAATAAATAATTTCACATAGTCCCTTTATTATATTCTTAATCCTCAAAAAACCCTATGTTAGATAATATTAATTATTATTATTATAATAATAACATTATTATTTCCTTGAATTATGAAATAATACATGTATACATTTAATATCATTTCATTGACATATAAATTAATAATTATAAACATTATATTATATATATCATTACAACTGTACCATTTAACTCAGCCTACCAATACACAATATTTATTTTTTAGCTCGAATAATGAAACTTTATTTTATAAGAATATCACTGCATTATTCATGAAATTAAAAAAATATTATATTCAATAAACTAATCAATAAATATTTATATAATATTCAATCCACATATATATTCTTCAATAAAACAAATGATTGAATCTTTGTGATCACCATAAGACAAACAATATTATTCCTAGAACATGATAAATACATATATTCTAATATTAAATTCAAATATAATTTAACTAATTTTATAGATTAACTAAGTGTGTAACCATTTTGGTCCCTATATTAGTTGTCTTAGTTTGAATTTCATAAAATCTATGATCAAAATAATGAAATATGTCAACATTCACATAGAGAAATAATTAAAATTTTGCAATTACAATAACCTCAAACTAATTCCAACATTTTAATATAATGACTTTATCTCAATATCTTATCAATTATGTTTTATTACATGTTTCATTTACCCATATGATCGATATATAATTAATTCAAATTATGAAAATGAACATACCAATTACAAGAATAAATGGATATAGAATTAATCAAGAAGATATATTTCTATCAAATAGACTGAGATATGTACTTCAATTAACTCATAAGGTAAAATTTAGGGACATATTCATTAATAAAATGTCACTTGTGACACAACCGACATATCATACATCACCTCTACTATATGACACAATAATTTTAATCAATATATAAAATTTTAAAAAACATGATGTACATTAATAATAATCTAAATTATAGGGACTAATACCCACATTCAAAAATCTGAAAATCTAATGACACATAAATATAATGGAGAATTTCAATGGGGGAGGTTATTATCATAACCACCTATCTTGAAGATTTCCAAGAAAGAAAATTATGAGAATAAGAGTTAGTGTCTAATGATCTCCTAACCCTGGTGGACTATATATTTTTTATCTTATAACATGATTTCATCAAATTATATTTCACAAATTTTAAAATATTATCATATCACTTCAGGAATCACATCATAGTGGACAATTCCAATGTTCCTTGAATGTTAAAAATATTTTATACACATTATCATATTAAATGTTCTATAAATAACACAGATAATTGGATACATCTTTTTATTAATACCCAATACCATTAATACGTTAGAAATAAAATGTTCGTAGTAAATGGTTCAAGGGATCTAACTCTAACATGGTCTTCATAGTTCAATAT
Source organism: Viscum album (assembly GCA_963277665.1). Taxonomy (NCBI): domain Eukaryota; kingdom Viridiplantae; phylum Streptophyta; class Magnoliopsida; order Santalales; family Viscaceae; genus Viscum; species Viscum album. The sequence goes on from OY728160.1 coordinate 1,670,161,141, forward strand.
AATATTTTTAGGATATCAATTTTTTTTCATCTTGAATTCATCTTTCATATTCCCAACTTGAACAGAGACCCGTCAGATTAAATACTATTAATAGATAATATTTGAAATTATCATTATTTCCCTAATTTTTATCGATTTATTTTTGTTTTAAAGAATATAATTTTTGATGATAATAATATTTGAAATTTTAAATTTTAGCATTCTATTATGCTTCCCTAATTGACCCTTCAACTGATACATTTTATTATAACTTTTTCTTCAATTTTTTAAAATATATTTCATTTGGTAAAATTCATTATAAATGTAACAACCTGATATACATTGATTCTTATATAAAATATAATATTAAATGTTCCAATGAATGGGATAAGTTTGATAGAATTTTTTCCAATTTACATAAAAGCAGAAAAAAATATTTTTGTAGTATCCTCAAATATATATATTCTATTTTTGTGGAAAAAACTTCTCCAAAAAATATTATATTTTATTCAACATATCCCAAATAAAAAATAATTGACCATTTAAGACCAAATTATTGTAATCATTCCATTATGACATGAAAATCATAAATATTTATCATAGTAATTTCACAATTTCCGACATAGCAAGAAAAATTAGTAGGATAACCATATTTTAACATAAAATATTCAATCATATAATAATATAACAAATTAATTTTTTATAAAGTATATAAAATTATTTTTATTAATTATGGTTTGTTACTTATAATTTTAAAATAACACATATTCCAGATGCCTTAAAATTTGGGAAGGTCTAATAGTGACTATTTATATCAATAGTCTTTCCAAGTATGTCCAACATGGTATAAAATTTGTTATGAACATATTTATTATAAATAATAGTCACATATAACATGTGAAAAACCAATAAATCAGACCAATGTGGAAGATGAAAGAAGTAATTTGTTTAATCCAATTGTGTTCTTCCCCCATGGAAATTTTTTTGTTATAATTGGAATATAAGTAATTAGAGTTAATGAATAGATAATAAATTTTTTATAAATTACTATGTGATATATTGGTGGTCAATTTTTTATTAAACCATTTTCATATATATTTATCTAGCTTTTGAAATAAATAATTATTTTATGTAACATTTGATGATAGTAAAAAAATAATTTTTTATTCCATTGAAAAAAATAAAAATCATTACAGTTAGCCATGCAGTATAATATTTTTAGATCTTGTGAAATCTTTATAGATAATATAAAATGTTTTGGAAAGACAATTATTTTTCATGTTAATTTATCTTTTAGTATAAAATTATTATATAATTACATCATATATAGTTACAACTTCATAATACAATAAAATTAACTAATCAATACATTGATTAAAATAAAAAAATATTGTTCATTGCATATTATGAGATTAATAACACAAAAGTGATATAAATTTCCTTCATTAATATATAATGAGGTATATTGTATTGAGTCATGACAACAATATAACAAGAATATAGACTATCATAATTGACAAAGTGACAGAAACCATCGCTGGTAGAATTTAACAATACCTTACAAGGTTCCCAATAAAATAAAAGACGCACCTGATCAAATGGATTAAGTGAATCAACAACATATATATGAGTTAACCTTTATATTATAGAAATGTTAAAAATATTTCATTTCATAAATACATATTTATTTTGGGACATAAATAAAAAATGTAATCTATTTTTAATTAGAAGATGCCACATCTTTTTAATAGGAAGAAGATATAGGGTTTCATTAATATACATATTTTTATCTCAATTATCCACATGTATGAAAATTAACTAATGAATTATATTCCCCATAACATAATATGAAACCATTTGAACATGTGTAAATATTCAGAAAACTATGAACTAAATTATATATAAACTTCTCGCATCGTTGAATTTTATAATTAGTGAATTTTTTTCAGAACTAATCATTTAAACACAAAACATATTTCATCAATATAATATTTAAATTCCAATAATAAAACTAAATACAAAATAATTTTATAAAAACTATTAATTTGATTATCTTCTATCATATATATAGTGCCTTCTAAAAGATTTTAAGAATTTTGAAATTTGTATTCTTCTAATTTAGTATTAAAATTATCAGTTCGAGTCTCTATTTATTGAAAATATGGACCAAAATCCACATTTATTAAATTCAATAACACTTAGATATATAAAACCATTTTTATTTTGTTCAGAATTTTTTTCATCATGTTTATGTGAAAAGATATAATATTTCAGAAAACCAAAACATAATTTATGAACAACAACATTATAAAAAATTTAACAAATCATAAGATCATAAATATTAATCTTATAAATAATTTTTATTTGTAAAAAAGATCAAAATTTTATTATTAAAATGATATAAACCATTCAAAACCCTCAATATGGGAATGATTTGTAAAAAATATACGTGTAATTTTGATATTATTCATCCAATCATGATCCAATAATAAAAAGTGGTGTCTAATATCAATTACCATAGCTTTCTAAAAAAATTCAATAATTATTTTATTATATTAAATGTTGAAAAGATATTTCAAAATTTATTTTCACTAATTTTTCACTAATTTTTTGTTCATTTTGAACTATATTTGTGATATATAATATAACCATAAGTAATTGAGATAAATTCATAGATCATTCAAAAATAATATATAATGTGATAGACATTAATTTTTTTATCATAAATAAATCTTCCCCGATTTAAATTATTCTAATATACCTTTTGGTGGGAAATGATCCATCTTTAAAATATATATTCATTAATATTTTCTTATTGTGAATTGTGGAAATAGAAGAAACATAGTACTTCTTTGTCTAAATTCTTCAAATTTGTGGAAACATTATCAGGTTATTAATATTAATGTGTTCATGAGACCAAATTCCTTAAAAAATATATATTATCTTTTAAACTATATTATTTTGAATGTTCTATTATACAAATACGTGATGTTAATGTCAGAGAACTAACTTATAGTGAGATAAAAACTAAAATTCAATAATATTGTCAACTAAATGAATTTCAAAACCATGATGATGCTATTGTTCAATGAACACTCCACTATTTATCTGGGAATATAAATGATAAACAATACTAAAGGAGTGAGAAAATTTATCACCAACACGTTATGTTGTTTAAAAAAATATGACATGTTAATAGTCATTCACATTGAAGAAAATGTTTATCTTAGTTCTGTTTTAGTATTTAATGTAAGTGTAGTTTGAGACACAGTTGAAAACATATATACACAAAAAAAAATTTATTGGAATAAATATATCTAGTTTTCCATTCCAAAAATTAATCTATAAAATTGGTGTAATACTAATGTTACTGATAAATATGCACCAATCTTATAGAATTTGAAAAAAAATGTGGTTAATAGTTTAATATTAGAGACATCATATAATAAGATCTTATATTCTAATGAAGACACATTCTTTTAAACTATATTTCATAAAAAAGTTATATATGACTCATTTAGAATCTATGTGTCTATTCTAGATTCAAAGGAGACATCATCTTTTATCTATTTCATATGCAATGCCAATTAAAAAATGTTATTGATAATGTATATATTCTATTTAAAAATATCTATGAAAGCCTATTTTTTATCAGGGTCAATTAGATGTAGTAATATTTAGAGTAACAAATATGAATGGTTTGAAATTTATAATATGTGAAAATGATTAAAATCAATTATGGTTTATGAGTAAATTTTTTTCGCATATACATTTTTCAAAACATACAATATATATAAGGAAATTATAACTATAAAATATGAAACAAAAATTATCTATATGATTATATTTATTTTATGTTACTCATTTTTTAATGATGTATTATATAAATAAAGTTTTTTGTTTCAATTGTTAATTTATTTTTTTATTAACACTCTTTTTACCTTATAAAAACTTGAAATATTTTAAAGAATATTTTTTGAGTTAGGCATAGTGCCAGCAGGGATTCCGGGGTTATGGGTGCCTCAGTATTAAAATATTAAAAATATTAAAAATATTATATCATTAATTCCCAATTTTAATAAATAATTTAATATCTCCTTGAATGTGCACCTGATGAAAAAACCAGGACCTCCATCAAATCGATAATGTTGCTTTTACCCTAGGTGTGACATAAAATTTGTCAACATATGTTTTTTTTAATATAATTAATGTGTGGAATAATAAATGAATTAATGGATAAATAAATAAAAAATATATATAAAGAAGACATGAACTAGTTTCTTATCTATTTGAACCTTGTTATTAGAAAACCCTAGGGTTAGACATGTAACCATAGTGATTTGGAGAGGACCATGGAGGGGGTTTTGTAAAATGAAAACAGATCATGGATTGACAATTAGTTTACTGAAATGAGCATCAATTCTAATTTAATTCATAGATGACATCAATATATATGAAAAACCCATTATTATTCTATGATAAATCCATCCTTGTGGTAGGTAATTTGTTCTTATTTTGGTTTAATTTTATATTTGATTATCTCATGAAAAAAAAGATTTAATTCCTTCACAAATTGATTTGTAGGTTGATTTTTTATTTATGGTTGATTAATTTATATTTGTGGAATTATGTTTTTTATCCTTTTTTATTCTTCATAGTTCTTAATTTTTATGTCAGTGAATAGAGGCCAGCCTGAAACATGACTGAGGATCATTCCACATGTTTTTGTATTTTTTTCTATTCATTCATCTAATGATCATCATAAGTGTTTCCTTGAATAGGTGTTTGAAAAATGACCAAAAATGATCATTGAATGATTAAAATTTGGTTAGAAAATCAATTTTATGGGTTTACTTTTATTTTCATAAGCACGAACAATGTATTATGATGAAAATAAAAGATTTGGTGTTTGGATAATGTATTATTCATTTTAGGGATAGTGATTTGAAGATATAGTGTGATGGGAGTAAACTTCTGAATGGATGGGTTACCAGAAATTAACCACTAGTGACATCTTATGCTCGACCAACTATAGATCCCTGATCTATTATTTTGATTTGCGGTGGATCCATAGTAAACACTGGTGTGGGAAATAAATGTAAAACATATTGGAAGCCTTATGTAAACCCAATATACATGTCTTCTAGTTCGATGAACACATGTCTTGTGGATCCACTTACGATGTGTACAGATTACACATTGCTAAAAGAATCACTCACCATGTGAAATAACACATGACATGTGAACTATAGTTTGAATCCTGGAATATACCCTAGGGATGCATGGTCCGGGACATGTCTAGGTTATACATGCATGAACATGATACTCAGGGATGACCAGGTTACATGATCAAGACTAGTGTGCATGTGTATATACATTGAATACAAGACTAACTAGAAGGAAATGATAATGGGCATAGACTCATGAAGTATAAGGATTTGAAAGAAAAAACATATAATTCTTATTCATTCAATGTAATCCTTCTATGGAAACATTAATCTCATATTCACTTTAGTCTAGAAGAGTATCAGTAGGGAGTTTTCCATTATTTCATCCATGTAAAGGAATATTGGGACACCCATATTGAGAATAGGATGTGTGATCCCCTATAATGGTTAGCTAAAAAGAGATTAAATTATCCCTACATGTGACTTGGGGCGTGATCCTCTTTCATTCGTCGCTAGGATGTTTCGGGTGTCTTGTTATCGTCTTCCTGGACATCTGATCCCTATCCTAGTGGATAACACTAGGTAGGGGCAGGAATCCCCCATAGGCCATGGTTGTGATCCTATATCTAAGTATCAATATATTATGAGTTCTATTATGTAATTATTCTTAGAAAGTGGAAATGGGATAAACATCTCAAATGAGCTCCATCAGTGTTAACAAGACCTGAGCACTGTGTTCTCTCAGATGCTCAATACCTTCAATCCTCAAGTGGAATCCTTGGATGGAAATGAGAGAATGACCTTAATTAGAAAATTGGTGTCTATCTTTATAATATCTAGGTTATTATCATGTATTATTGTGTCAATCATGTATTGAATAATCCATATGATATTTAACCGACTCTCTTATTATTTTTTATGCTTTTAAATTTTGGGGCGTCCCACTGGGTGTGTTTATACTCACCCAATCATGGGATCTTCCTATACATGTCATGAAATATGAATATGATAGGACATTCAATGAAGTCCTTAGAGGACTAATAGTAGATGGATCTCAGTTTTTCTTGATGAAATAAAGTTATTATCTGAAGTTGAATCTTCTTTATTGTTACCATTATATAGCATATTGGAATATTTTATAGTTTTTGGGCTTGTATTTATACCTTTATCATTTATTTACCTGTATTATACTATGATGTGAAATTATTTGTACAAATTCATGTTTTTGGCCTCATCTATATTTTTATGTTCCACAATGTAGTGGTGTTTGGATATTCGTGCATGTTTATCGGTACCTTATGATAAGGCCTCGCATGTGTGTATTCTACCTACTTTGTGATGGAAACCACCCCTATCAAATTAAAGGTAGTATTTGGGTGTAATATTGATATTAACCATAGAAACAAAGGCATCAGTTCTTTTGTAAGTGATATAGTTGTTTCAATGTCATGTGTATTCATAGGACTAGTCTTTGGATATAGTTTGGCTACGTGGGTTGGTTTGGGTACTAGATAAACAATGTTAAGGTGTTTCAGGTTTAGATCTCGTTCCTATAAACCTTGTGATGATGATATATCCAACATATCCATTCATCAGGACTATAATGAACAACATGTTCACTTGGAATAAATAGTCACTAGTTGCAAGGAAAACATTAGTACATGAATCATATTGGAATGTGATATTCTTTTAATGACTTTATTGAGTCAGCTCCATAGATATACGCATTTACTATGACCTGTCTTGATTTTTTACAGGATTCATCTATAATGAAAGCCAATTAGGATTCCAAAACATGATAATGATGATGATCTTCAAAATGAAAAGACATTAGTTTAGGGGTCAATGATGGATGTGGTACCTTCGGGGGGTTTTTCAATCTTACCTTCATCCGCTGGGTAGACAGTTTCCCAACAGTTTAAGAAGATTATTTTTATAGGATTATCACACATCAGGAGTTACATAAGTAGGGAACCCATAGGTTTTAGGATGAGCTAGGCCCCTAGAGATTGAGGACATGCTTGAATCAGTTATGTGAGTTTTTCCCTTGTTAGGACCTGTTCTGATTATATTGTGGCCCCATTGAAAATCCTACCCCATTGATCTAGAGTTAAATGCTGGAGACTAGAATCATGGACACAAGTTTATGTGAATCTCACATAGATATATTTTATTAACCTTATCAAGGAGGATTTGTTTCTAGTATTGTTATGGTTAGTGTGTATCGAGGATCCTTTAAATCACCAGTGAGGCAACACGTCTGTTGAAATGTATGTGTGAAGGATCAATAACCTTTAATGGATCTCTATATAAATGGTTAATAATGCATAATTTCTAGAATTTACCCTCATGTGTGGAATTCAGTAAGATATCTATGAAGGTGTGGATTTTCTCTATATCTATACCTACATTGGATTATTGGAGCATGACTTTGTAGTGGAGATATTTTTAGAGGATTGCACACCATCAGTTGGTAATGGATATGGGAATCTTATTTCTGAGACTTTGGAAGATGATAAATGATGATATAAATAGGGTTAAAGGAATGTGATGCATATTTGGAGATAATCTTATGATAGATGGTCTATAGATTAGGGATCCCGGGATGATTCCAGTTAGCGGAGGGAGATGCGATGTTACTCATGTGATGGGTGAAGACATATCATGAGTGATTGCCCAACCCAATGTGGGATAGAAAAAGAGACAATTTATGGACCTCCTAGGGTGGGGTGGTAGTTTGAGAAGCAAGTTTTGTAGGCTAGATAATGTGGTAGTGGAGAAAAAATTGAATTTGTAGGTTTTCAATGTTATTATTTGTTACGACCACCACCCCTAGGAGTTCCATTCTAGGCTCAATGAGCTGGAATTGAGGGATGTGGGAATCTATAGGTAGTGGAGGCTTGTAATCGAAGGGTTATGAGGATGATTCATTGTATGATCTTTTTATCTTTTATATATTAGTTTCATTATTGATAGACATGGCTGCAAGCCATTATTTCCTTACCACATCCTTTATTTGAGATCTAGAGATCTCAATGGAGCCTTTAGCTCTACCTTGGCATTTAGAGACAACCTACATGGGTGATTTAGTAATCACACACTTATCCTAATAATGTGACATAACTCTTAGAGAATATTGATTATTATGGGATCATATCAAATCCATGATAAGGACTTAAGACCACATTCTTGGTATACACTATATCCCCATGGTTCATACAGAGATAGATTATTTTAGGTATAACATAATGATGGGATGAGTGTTTCCATTATTGGTGGGAATGATGTTCTTATAGATTAGGATAAGATAATATATTATAGGATAAAAAAATTACTCATTATTTGGATATTATAACCCTTGGAGCAGTATATGTCATGATATTTTGGTTTCCTATTGTAGTGGAGAAGTATAAGGACATAATCCCCAAGGACAGGTCAGGATTACTTCCCCACTGAGAGATTAACTTTTTCCTATACATTGACCAAGGTAAAGCCTCAATATCTATCCAAACATATCGGATAGACCCCATAGTGTTTCATTAAGTAATGGTTTAATTAGAGGATTTGAATTTGAAGAGATTTTTCTGACCCAATTTGTTCCACTGGGTAGACCCAATTTTGTACAATTAGAGGGTGGATGTGATATTGAGGTTATGTGTTGATTATTGTCAATTTAATATGTGACCATCAAGAATAAGTGTCCACTTATAAGAATCAATGACCTCTTTAACTAGTTGAAAGGGGGGAGGTGGTTCTTAATGATTGAGCTCATGTCGGGCAATGAATAACTTTGAGAATGGGAGGAGGATATACTGACGATAGTATTTTGATAACCCTATAGTCACTATGGGAATTTGGTGATTCCTTTCAACCTGAAAAAAAGCACATTAGTGATAATGGGACTCATGAACTAATCTTTTCAGCCATTCTTGTTCTGATTCATGGTGTTATTTCCTGAAGACATCCTTTTATATTTGACATCAGAGGAGAAGAATGTAAGACATTTGAGAATCATTTTGTATGTACTCTGAGAGCACCAACCTAATAGAAATATCATAAATTATATATTATATATTAAAATAGTCAACATGTTAGGACATCTGATCTCATATGAAGGGGTTGAAGTGGTCCAAACAATGTTGAGGAAATTCGAGTATGGGATCAACCCAAGAGCATGAATTGGCTATGATGTTTCCTTATGTTGATAGACTACTATCAAATATTCATTCCCAATTTTTCTATGATTTCAGTACCCTTTACTGCCTTGAAAATAATGGGGACAAATTTAATATGAAAAGAAAGGTACTGATAGGTCTTTTATGAGATATGGTAGGGGATTATTATAACCCTGATATTGAGAATAATGGAGGATGTTTTTTAGTATTATGTGTTCAATAATTCCGTCAAAATTTCTATCATATGAGTTCTCATTCATAGGTAGGTGATGATTTATTATGGTTCGTCATGTCTAAGAAACCATGATAATAACTACATGTCCCATGATATAGAGTTGGTAGTTGAAGAATTAAAATTTAAAATGATGTGATAGTGCCTTATATGAGATATGTTTCCCATCTATTATGACCTCTAGAGCCTTTGTTATATCATTTCAAAGGGTTATCATAACATGATAAAGATTCATGGACTAGTGTACCTATATGATTATTACTTTTAGATAGTATATACTCCATATAAATGGAACATTGTGATGTATTAACTTATTTGGATATCAGGTTCAAAGCTATTAAATGAGGAATTAAATCAGTTGGTCTCATTGCTGCTTTCCATAGTAGATGAGGATATTACAAGTTACCTCTAGTCGATGGTTGTTACCCTTACATTACATCAACAGTTTAGGAAGGATCATAATGGGTATATTGATTGTGATACCATATACATATGGATATAAATTTGACATGATCATGATGGATTTTATGATGGTGGGAAGCATGTCATCACTTTTGAATGTTAGAAAATGGCACTAGCCACACTGTGAGGGGAGGTGTTGAGGGTATTTCATGAATCACACATAGTGGTACATATAAGAATGATAATAATGTATTTTTACCTTTATAATAAGTACTAGTAGCTTAGAATGAATATTTTTATAACTTATTATTTCTCTTGATGCCTGAAGTTCCAATATGAGAAGGCACAGAACTAGGTTCTAGCAGGTTTTGATCAGATCATTGAGGTGATGATATGAAAGTGGGATAATATCTACATGGACTTTGTTAAAAAAAGTTCCATGATCATCTAGGGTCCATGAAATTAACTGAGTGACAAGAAACCAACTCACTTTGTCATCCCACTTCTTAACCTTTCAAAATTTTAATTTAGTGGTGAGATTATGATATAAATACATTAAGGAGAGAATCCATCATAATGGAGTTCCCTTGACTCTCATTTATAACTATTTCCATTTCATAAAATGATAATTATATAGAGGATTTATGGATGAATTTGGTACTTAGTTGAATTTGAGAACAATTTTTCATTGCTATAAAGAAAACCAGATAGATATGAACATTAATGTTTTGGAGGAAATTCTTCAGGAATGAATGATAGATTTTGGCTGTAGCTGGGAGGATCACATATGCATGGATGATTTTTGTAAAACAACAACTACAAATCCCACATCATTATAGATAAGGTGCTAATTATTTCCATTAAGGTTAATATCATCTTGGATTAGATGATCATTTCCTATAGGAGTCAAAAAAATTATACAAAATGATGATAGAGGACATTGGAGTTCCAAAAGATAGACCATGTGGTCATGACGGTATCACCTAGAAAAGTGTTTCATAAATTTTGGATGGGATGAAATGTTTTATATGAGGTTCATTAGAAGCTTCCATATAATAAATAGGGTTAGAGAGGTGGCATGTTTCTTAGTCCTACAACCATAGTTAGACCATGTGCATGTTGTATTCCACTTGTTGTGATTGAAGAGGTATGTACATGATCAATTACATGTTATTGAATAGTGTGATATAGACATTAAGGATATAGAAAAATCACAGAGTACCTAGTAGAGATCGAGGATCGACAGGAAATGATCCTTCACAGGGAACTCATTCCCTAAGAGCGTGTATGAATGTAGCATGATAATATTATGGAGGGTAAATGGGAGTGAAAAAACAATATGTGAGACCAGTATCCTCATATTTTTCACTAGGATTCTTAATCATCAATTCAAAAATCCCTATCGGAGGGAAAAGTAGAGACATTATTTTTTCCCTGTAAAACATTGGAATATTTTAATGAATATTTCCATATCCTGGCATAGAGTGAGCATGGGATTCTAAATCCTATGGAGCGTCTATATAGGTATATTAAAAATATAAAATATATTTTATCACACATGGGTATTTTTTAATAAATAATGGAATATCTCCCAAATATCATCTCAGATGAGAAAAAAGAGACTATCATTAAATACACAATTTTATTTTTCCTTAAGGGAGATATAATCATTATCCATATCGAGTATTTTTCGTAGATAATTCATGGGGTGAATAATAAATGATTTTTTATTTTTTTATTTATTTTTATTAACTATAAATGAACTATATTTCTATTTATTTAAACCTATTTATATACAAACTATATGGTTAACTAAATAATCCCAATTATTTGGAGATAATGATCAAGGATGGTTTTGGATGATGACTACTGTTCGTGGATTAATGATCTATAAACTGAAAGGATCATCAACACAAATGCAAATCCTGGATCATGACAACAATAATTACACACATACCATTATTCATCAATGATCAATCAAAAACATATGTAGGGAATATTTTTTGATTAGGATAATATCATATATTATTCTCTTAATAAAAAATATATGGAATTGAATAAAAAATTAACTTCTGGGTCAATGTTTCATTTACGGTTGATGGAGTTTTATCCGTAAATTTTTTATTTTTAAATCCATTTATCTTATATATTTAAAAATTTCTCCCCAGTTGAATGTGTCTCACCAGAAAAATTGTTGAGATTTTTTCGTAATGTTTTTAGTCCCTCATACTGTTCTTTAAAGAATTATCATCAATGTTTCATTGATAGGGAGTTTGAAAAATTTCCAAAATATTATCATTTCTCAATTGACCTTGGGAACAATGGACTTGTGATGATGTTGATAGAAGATTTGGATTTTGGGTCAAGTGTTCTTTTTTTCATGGGATATTGATTTGGTGATACAGTGCGATGGGAATAGACTTAAATGTGGATGGGCCGATGAAATATATCGACCGTTAAAAAACCATGCTCATTCAACCATATATGTGATATATAATGGAATGATTTTCAATGGATACATAAGATATGGTGTTTTGGGAAAGAAACATATTATATACGATAAATTCTGTGCAAATTTGATATAGAAATATTATTGTTCAAGTCACACACCATGTGAACCAAATCTGGTGTCCTGGCATGTACCATATGGATACATGAAAATAGAACTGTCTAGGTACATTGGAAAAACCCAGTTACATGTGATAAAGCAAGGTAATTGATAATGGACAGGGTACAAGAGAACAACCAATGTACACAAACATGACCATAGTACATGGGCACGACCACAAGTACACAATCGTGTGAATAGACTCAATCAGGACTAGGATTAGTAAAACATGATCTGTATTTCTAATAAAATCTATATACATATTCTGGGGAATGATTAATCTTCCATTCTATTTAGTCGATTTGAATATTTGTAGCACGCGTCCTCTTTGTACATACAAATAATTTTATAGAGATGCATTTCATCCAAAGTGTAGGATGATTAATCCCTTATATGGGTTAGTTTTTATAGATTTTGGAATCCATACATGTGGCACGAGGTGTGATCATCTACCATTCTTCCTTATGTTTTGGTTACGTATCCCATTACAGACATTAGGGCATGTAATGCGAAACCTATTGGATTAATCTAGGAAGGGTTAGGTATCCCTAAATATACATAGGTGGGATCCCCTATATGTGTATCAAAATCTTCTATGTTTTAATGTGTACATATTCCTAGAATTTATAGGATATAAAGTCCTTTCAAATTGGAACCATCAGTGGTATAATGACTCGAGGAGTGTGTTCTCTTTGGAGAATGAAACCTTGGATCCTCAATTAGAATCCGAATTTTGGATATATGAAATGATATTAAATTGATACATGGTGTTTATAATGATAAAATCTTGGATGTTATTATTGATTATTGTATCTCCCTCTGATTTAATAATCCTTCTAATATTGAGCTGATTGCCTTTTGATGCATTTTTTGGGTGATTTCTAGGTGCTCTACTGGGTATGTTTATACTCCCACTTGCATAGGTTCTTCCCATACATGTAGGGACATATGAAAGGGACATTTATTTGGATAATGTCCTTGGAGGAACAAGTGTAGGTGGAGCATAGTTTTCTAGATGGAAAATGACGAATTCATGGATTTTCGTCTTATTGAATGTCCCTAATATTGATAAGGACGAACTCTTTTATAGTTTTATTTGTCTTTTATATGGTCCCTTTTCTTTCATTTACGTGTTTCATACTATGATGTGGTATTAGTTGTATGACTTCATATTTTTTCCACAGTTATATATTTATTTTTTAATTGTAGTGTTTATTGGAGATAAATGTGTCTATTTACATTTCATTGTCAAAGGGATCACATGAGTGTGATATTACAACTCAACACATATCTCTATCCCTTGGAAATTTTGAGGGAGTATATTCATGTCCCACTTGGATTAGCATTGTCTAGGTGGTCATAAATGGGTAATATTGTGATATGTTTACTAGAAATGGCCTGTTGAAATACACAATTATGATAAATACACAATATAGATAATGAGTCATTCCAAATCGATGTCTGAATAATTTTTATGTGGTTCATAAATACATAAAAAATATAAAATGAAATAACAATCATTTATTTGATCCCAAACCATGAAAATGTAATTGAGATATTATAGATTTTAGTCAATATTTATAATTAAAAAAATCTAAACTACTATACACATAGTATTAATTATGATGAATATATATGGTTTTTAATTATTCAACCATTTTAAATTCCTTTTTTTATTGTTCCTATTGACTAATTGATGTATCTATGTTATAATTTGTTATTTCAGGCTTCATATTTTTGTAAAACATTCATACCATATTAAAAAATTATTAAATATGTTAATGTATTAGTTAAAAAATTGACGAAGGAGGTTTTTAAACAAAAAATGAAAACTCTATGGAATTATATATAAAATTTCTGTATACACAATTCATGATTCCATTATTTATTAACAAAATTTTATTTAGAAAATGTAGAAAAAAAGATATACTATTTACATAGGTATAAATTTTGATATACTATTTCAAAATATTCATTAACTAAAAGTGAATTGTATATGAATATAAGAACATAGAAATTGAAAATTAACTGACATAAATATTAGATAACGATAAAGTGTATTCATATACGTAGATAAAAATCAACATTGTTTTAAATAAAACGTTCTTAAACATGAAATTCATATAATGTATTCATACAATTAACTCAAAGAGCACATGATGACTGGATTAAAATATATAAATAGGTATAAGATATGTACATGAATATTGTATATTTATTTATTGGAAATTATTATATAGGATATAAATATAAAATATTGAATTTGTATTTGGCTCTGATTAAAAAATATCTGTGTTTTCTATTTTTGATGTTAAAAAAATATTGATTTTATTGTAAAATCAATGTGTATACTATTTTGACTAGATTTAATTTATTTAGTACATTGATATAATAGGAATAGATATATTAATAAATACTAAAAATATAAAATATTTTATTACTAAAAAAAATCAACTTTTCTTGATATCTATTTTACACTATATATCACATTTCAATAAGAATGAACTATTATCTAGAGGAATATTCAATGAAATTTAATTACCATTTTGTGCACTATTACGTTAACCTATGGTTCCTATAAAAATTTATAGAAAAAATCATCTAAACAATAATTATTGGAGGAAATATTAAAAAAATTATAAAACTATTCTACATAGTATTATGTAATACTTAACGTTAATATTAGCGCAAATGAAGGGAATTATTTAGAGAGCTAGCAGAAATATAGAAAATTTTGAAACTATAGCGCTCATATAAAACCTTCTAATGAGAAGGGATTCAATTTCATTCCATATGAATATATCAAAAAATAATGTTCTTGAGGAATTTACTATATGTAAATTTTATTTTGGTTGTATCAACCTCTAATAGCATATAGTTTTAATTTTATTCTTGTTAGATTTTAGTTAATTAGAATATTATATTATATGTTATTAGAAAGCTGCAACATCTTCAGCCAACTTAATCATTTGGTAAACCTCACTATAGAATGAAACTAATACAAATTGATTATATGTAATTTGAAATTAAACTTTTAGACAAAAACACCCAAGTATTTCCAATTATTCCTTATATTATGTTTCAAATAAAATCATATATAGGAATAACTATAAGCCTTACTCTATGGGATGGAATTGGTAGAAACATACAAGGGGTTTGAAAAATGAATCTGAACTAACTAACATTTTGGTTCTACATCTTGTCCATACCATGTGACTCCATAATATGTTATTTCTATATTCCTTAAATTTAAATTTTAAATTTTAAATTCATAATGAAAACATGGAACGTTATATTAAATAAATATACTTTAATTTTTTAATATATAGTCATTTTTAACACATGTATTATTTCTACTAATATTTTTCTCAATAAAGGAATTCCTATAGTTCATTAATTTAGAAAGGGGTTTTCATATTACTAACTCATCATGAAGTGTAATATTTATATTATATACCATATATAATATTCAATTAATTACACGATGATGTTTTTCCAATAAAAATCATCTTATGGTATCATTACATTTTTTACATCAACATAAAGAAATTTATATTGTGTACCTATATTAATTTTTTATTTTTCACTTTTTATTTTTGATTATATCTATTTTTTCTTCAAACTTCTAAAATTATTATTGGAGTTGCATTTGAAAAATTACTTACATTATTTACTCATTCTTATGAATAAAACAAAAACATAATCATGTGATAGCATTAACACAACATCCTTATAGGTTTTATATCATCATGAATAATATTCTAATTGATTTATAAGTAGAAAACTATATAAGAAATTAGATCATGTATAGTGGTTGGTCAAAAATTTCATTGGTGGAAATAAATTTTTTTACTCTTGTATCATCATAATTATTGTTGAAACATAGTGCACATTAATGATTAATTTTGGGTTTTATAGGTTATAAAGAACACAATGGTGTCTATAGGGAAAAAAATTCAAGGTAACAACAATTTTTATTAAGAATTGTGAATTTATTGTATAATGAATCTGGATTACTTGAATAGAACCATCTTCTTCCAAAATTGTAATGCATCACCTATATTGATTATTCTAAGGAAGTATCCCAAAATTCAAAATATTTTAACAAATTTTAATGTCATTTAATTGCTAGAATTCTATACATTATTATAATCATTAAATTTTAATCACTGTCATTGAAATTTTCATCCAAAATATTTCACATAAAATAAAATATATTAAAACAACTAGTTATAAAAATGTATAAAAATATTACATTCTATCCTAAATAAAAAGTATGATTAAATTTAAATGGTAATTTTAAATATATCAATATATTAAATATTTTAAATAAATTTAAAATTGTTCTTATTAGAAAAATATATTCTCCCAGATTCTGAGTCTAGCTACAGATCCACGATAATGATAGATCTATCATATTCGTCTACATTAAAAAATAAGTTATGCATTATTTATAAGTAAATTACAATATAAATAATATATACAATAATTTGTGTTATTGAATAATATTATTATATTATTTTCTTATATATATATATTTTTTATGAAATTATTTCTTTAGAAAAATAGGAGAATGATGAGTTTGGATTTCCCGCTTCCCTAAACATATTAAAATATAAAACTATAATATCGGTTATAAATTGTCAAAATTATATATATAAATCAATAAGTTACCATTAGAACAAAATTATATTAAAATTTTCATTATTATAGATAATTAGGAAAAAGTAAGATATTTTGAGAACTCTACAAACGATATAAGAGTACATCATTGATATCGGTTCCATATAACAAGTAATGATATTTTTCTTTTGAGTTATTCATTTTTTTGGTTCAAAATACACTATACCTTCAAATTAAACATCCTGGTGATCAGTTCCATGTACAAAAACAATATCATATTCATCAAAAATGGTTTGAAATATTTAATTTTTTATGTGTCAATTGTATATTGAAAACATATTGACATATATATTGATTTCATGTTTGAATTCCTATTTCAGTATCCAAAAAATAATATACCAAGACTGTTCTCATTTAATAATATATATTATATATTATATATATTATAGAGATTGGATTCTATAATTATAATATATGTTTCTCTTATTATTTATATATTCCCTTACATTAATACATGTTTTAAGTAACTTGTTATGTATAATTTAATTTTTACTTGATTAGTTTTGGATATCTTTCTCTTGAGTTATGGTTTTATAGTTTGGATTAATATGTTTCTCATATTTGTAAATATATTTCTCATACATAAAATTTTTATTATAATATAAGGTCATGAATCAAAAAATATTTGTGTTATATAATTTATTCCTATAGGACTTGGTTTGTGATTCCATGTAAAAAGTTTTCACACTTAGTATGAATTAAAATCACACCATGTATGTATGGGGAGTGATTAAAAAGTAAAAGCTTATATCTATTACCAATAGGGATAAAAGAAACTATATAAAAAATAATTGGAGGATGAGGGTGAATTAGTGGTATCGGAATGTAAAATATTCCATGTTTTTAAAAGTTTGATTAATGAATATGGGTATAGGAGTCCGATACATCTCAATTACATTTAAACATGGGGTTAACAGATGAGGTAAACCATTAATTGATATGGTATTCTTAGAGATGACAGAAGGATGATTTGTTGTAGTAACTAGATCAATGGTAATGGAGAGAAAATCTCTACACCATTTGAAAAAAGAATATGGATTTTTTAAATATCTCCTTTAAAAAAATTAAATTTATTTAAAAAAAGATTCTGTAGGTCAATGAAATTTATTTACTTCACTATAGAAAAAGATTTCATTAAAATGGAAATATAGACCCATTACCATTTACCATGAATTTTTTTGGTTATCTAAACATTAAATACATGAGGTAGGTTGGATAGAAATAAAAATATAACAATGTAACTTAGGATATTTTAATTTTGTGATGATTTTTATTTAGTAACCAATTTAAGAGAAAATGATATGAATCATAAAAAAAATTAAGATGGACGACCATATTAAAGTATATGGGAAAAATAAATGGGATATATATAAAAATTGGGGAGTATGTTGGAACATATTATTGTTGATATAGATTCATTAATCTCTCATATATTAATACAAGTAATACTATTGTGTTAACAATGTGAATCTTTATTTTAATTGACGAATTGAATGAAATTATGCTTCCATGATAAAGGGGAAATATTGTATTCTCCCATGATAGAATGTTGAATCAGAAATAGTTGGAATATGAATCAATCCATTTATTATTTCAAATATGTTACCATTCAATCGGAATTTTGTTATTTAAAATAAATTATGAAATTATGTTGGTTAATTTATTGATGGATTTAAATTATGAATTTTAAAACTTTTTAAATTTTCTCCTTTTGGTATATGAACTTTTTTAGAGATATTAAAAAATAAATTATTTACATAAAAAAATTAGTTCAGTATTTCAATAAATAATGATTTGATTTATGTTAGAATGTGAGCATTGATTTTATCAGAGTTAGTTCAACTTCATACTATCTTATAAAGGCCATCATTGAACATTAATGCACTATGAAAAGAAAAATTAAACAGGGCACCAAAAATTCATTTTATAAATTTATTATTTTACTAAAAATAAATTTATTGACTAATTATAGAAATAATTTTTTTAATATATAATAACTATTATTTACTCCTATAATTCTTTCTATTTCAATATTTAATATTTTTAGAGTTTTTATCTAGTATAATTAATTTTCACTCCATTGATATGTTATCTTGTCATATAAAATTACATGAGTTGTGGTACTAGTTTCATATTATATGACATCTTTTATTCATAATGGTGTATCTAATGACACTTTGTTTTTATCAAGATTATCTTATATTTCATGATACACATCCTTCTATTACATGTACTTTCTCTCCTAGGGTTTTGAATCAAATATTATCAATTCCATAACAGTATATTTTCTAAATTCCCCCCCCCCCACTTTAAGGCATATTTTTTATTATAACACTTGTTTTATTTGTAATGGTATATACAATACCCCTTAATTATTTTAATCATGATACTATCATTATTCATAGTATATAATGTTTCAGTTTGAATCATATCCTTCATGGGGATTCAACTATAATATTTCTGAAAATTCTAGGGGTTATTTTTATATAATATATTTTCATGAGGCATTTTTGATATTTCACAATATTTTTTTATAGAGAATTCACTACACTATTTCTTTCATGTATGAAATATCATCCATTCCATGAAATTTTAATGTTCATTTCATGATCTCATTTCTAAATTGATATATTTTTGGAAGATATTACATCTAGGAAATTTTTATACCTTTCCCTATAAAACCTCATATTATTTTATTATCCTTTGATAATTCATGGGGTTTTACTTATCTTATCATTATTACACTCCCCTCTTGGATAATTATTTACCAGATGTAATGAAACATACCCAACCTTAACCTTTTAACAAGGGACCTCCATTTTTCTATGTCCATATTTATTAGATGATTTTAAAAATTTCTTATCATTTCTTCAATAATTTATTAATTTATTTTTGACTAATATTACATATTTTAGTTGTTTTAAATAAATTTTTATTGTTTTCAATATGTTTCATTTACAGTAAATTTTGAAAATATTATATTTTTAATTTTTAAGTGAAAACATTTATTATTGCTAAATTTTTCATTTTATATCAGGAATTATTTATATAAATTTATGGTATATAAAAAACTCATTTGCTACTAGTTTTATAAAATGTCTCTTTTATAATTATTTCAAATGATCATGGTCATTTATTATTTCAAACATGATTTTTCTCAAACTTCTCAAATGTATATTTCATCTATATCATTTTACATCAATATATATTATTTTTAGTTGTTGGTACTCATCAGTTATAACCAAACTCTTTCTTTTTATATATGTATTATGCAACATCATTATATTATAGTGGAATGATCCATCATATCCTTTTCTATACATAATCATCTTCATTGTACAACAATAATTTTTCATCAAATTACTATTTAATGTGAATAACCTTTTTTTTAATTCCAATGATTTAAGAGTGTCCAATTAGATTCCATTCATCAATTGATTAGTGAAACTATTGACATATCCTCACTACCTTTATCTATACAATATAAATGCCATATACGTAATTATCTTTATTCAATTTTATTTACCTAGAAACCTCATGAATAAATTTGGATACATATTTTTTCCATGTATTTATCCTGTTATAATAAAGATTTATTTACTTAAATGGATCTATTTGAAAATAATATGGAACTTATTTTAATTAAAGGTTTCTTTACTCAATAAAAATTAATTGTTATTTTGATCATTTAATGAAACCCAATTTTTTTCCATAGATTATTTATAATGAAATAACTGTTAAATTTATATTGGAACTCTTATATATAGATTTTGATGGTAAAATTTTCCTATCACCCTCTAGCCCATGGGTAAAATGATTAAATCTAATGAGATTTTTATACATGGGAATAATTTTGTATTTTTAAACTATGGGTATATGTATGTGACTCACGAAGGTGATGTATTCACAGGAAAATTTATGTTTTCTCATGATCATGGGTATAAGTGTGTGAATCATGATGGATATTTTTTCAAATAACAATGGTTGTTCCAAAATTATTAGGATTTAATAATTTCTTTTGTACACTTCAATTTCATGCCATGTTCTTAGGTTATTCCATGACATCCGTCATGATTTATGATCGATGTTTTGTTGGGGGAAACAGTTTTTATATATATTCGTTATAACCATATGATCAATTTTTCACACTTATAACTTTGATTGTTATTGATAATGTTTACCCTTAATACATGTTAGATCCCAATCAATTATTATGTTTTCATTACCCAGTTTATGATGATCATTATTTCCTATTTTATGTATTAAAGGAATAGTATTATAGTTTGATTGTGGGGAAATATTCAGATGTTTTATAAAATAGGTTTCCTATGAATCTAGTACACTAAGAAACTAAGAAAAAAGGTTTTCTAAGTAGTGTGAGGTTATTTTTAGATGTAATAGTAATGTGAAATTTATGCATGTTTAGATAGGATAATCTCACATGGTGTTAATTTTCATTCGTAAATGTATGTTTTATTAGCACTGGAGATAGTAGTGCAGGTTTGGGGTTCCTCGTGTGGAATAAAAAGAGAGATTATTTATTTTTTTGAAAATAATTTAGTTATTTTTTTAAATTTGGTTAGAAAAATTTACTAGAAAACATAGCGATGAATCCCTAGAACAAGTACATGTATAGTATAAAATCCTAGTATTATGGTAATGGGGATATAATTTATTTTTACTATAAATGAAATCTTGGTTAGGATACTTCAAATGGTTACATGATTTGGGTTAGATGTTCCTTGAGGTAATAATCATAGAAATGTAATGTTGGTAATTTACTCAATATTTACATAGTTCATGACAATAGGACTAACAACACATGTTGGTTGACACTCATATGAGATATTATTTTGTCAATTAATATTCTCATTTTGAACTATTATAATGTATTTGAAAATATTTTCATCATAAAGACTAATAAAAATTAATATGGTTAAAGTAAATTAAAACATAGACATTTATGACTGACAGAAAATTAACTTATTATTATCTAAACAATTTTATGGGGAAAGAGGGAAACCTAAAGTTCCACATTAAAACCATATAAAAATAACAAAAGAAAATACATGATCTATCTCAACCTATAAACTACCTCGTGGTGACAACCCTTCAAAAATTCATGACCATTTCGCTAGTTGATCCATGCAAGGATGCATGTGAACGGAACTGATGGTATAGACATACCCTCACTGACATCCTATCCAGTTGGACTTAAAAGGTAAAAAAATCTTGCTATGATCCCTATATAAAGCTCATCCCTGTACAAAGCTGGATGAAAAACAAAAAATCACTTTAAAAACAAAAAAAGAATAATCCAAAAAAATCCCAACTAAACCAAAAAACTCCCAATCCCAAAAACAACATCCACCTGTTTAACCAAATTCATTGAATAGTTATTTTATCATACCAGAACCTGTTTCCCTAATCTATTTCCATGAGATATATAAGACATGTTTGTTAGGTTCCTCCATCATAATATTTTCAAACTCATAGGCACGTTGATACTAGGACTGTATATAATCCTCAATGAAAATATGCACTTTGTTGAATCCCCCAACAAGAATTAGATCATGTTTGTCAATGCAAGCATATTGTTCCTCAATAAGGGTCTCCCATAAGGACCTCCACCTCATTTTATAAGCCTCCTCCCCAGACTCATTATATAATAAGAACAGATCAACCACTTATTCCATAGAGATTAATAGTAATTCCACGACATAGTCACCATGGTCCCCTAATATCTAATGGCTCACATACTCAATGTCAACCTTTTTTATGTTAATCTTCTTAGAAGATTGAGTCTCAAATGGAGGTGGTAAGGAGGAGTAATCCTTCCTAACCTACCACCTCCTTTTACTTCCATTATCTTTCATGTTTGAAAATTTCACTACCAAATTCCTATCTTCATATTCATTGTACATGTTTACGCATCTTGGATTGCCTCTGTTATGATAATATGATCATATCCATGTCTACCTCTAAAATCTCATAAAATCTGTTGCTCAAATGAATTAAATGTTGGTTCTGTGAAATTGACACCCCGTTTTTCCCATCATTGGTTTTAAATGCCTCCTCCATAAAATTCCAATGTATGTCCATCTACAAAATACCACTTCCAGATTCAAAAACCTCTATGAGAGCCTCCTACTCACCCTCTTCTATCTACACCATGGTAGATTTACTCACACTCCCCTGAGTTACCCCTAGGTATGTATCCTGCTGCACCAAACCACCGTCTCTTATGTAGTAATTGTGTAGTAGAGATGAGAGAGAACTAACCAGGTCTATTCCCAACCTACTAAAACCAATGGCCACCATTGGGTTGTTCTGTGACACCACTTCCGTCTATAGAGGTGATCGAGAACATGCTGTCTAGCCTGACCCTACCTTAGCTACCAGTTCATGAATTCCTGGGAAAATAAAGTGGAATCTTCTCTGGAATCTCAGTCTCCTCATATGTCTCATTCTCCTTTCCTCTACCGTTTCTCGTTCTAAAATAATATTGATACCCCCTACAATAGTATTCCAATGAATCTCCTAGTCTCAAGCATCCAAATTAGAAATCGGTCCAGGTTTCATAGACTACCCTATGTTTCTAACGGGACTCATCACCCATAGTAATACACAAAAATTCAAATGTAATTCTTGACACAACCATTTCAACATAGAATCATGGATTTACAAGGTGACAAAGGGAATCCGTTGAATTATTCGAACACATAAATCTACCAATTAGGTTCCCTAGAATGCACATTATAGAGGAATATTGAAATGGAAGTAGGTGACTGGGAAAACTACACAAATCACTATAAATGGGAGATTTTACATCATATGAAAATTGAATGACCACTCTAGAATGATAAACCGAAAACCATTAAATTTTTTAGGTTCCCATTCCCAAGACATGACGAGGTCTGCCTCTGAGGTGAAATGGCTCATAATTTGGTGATTATACAGGAGGCCCACTATGGCTCTGTCCTACAAACCCCAAGCACCGCAGACATGCCTATCGAACATGTTGACTGAAAGGTGTCGATGATAAAACCTAGATACCATGGAGTGCTTCATTACATTAGAAGATTTTGAGAACTCTGCATATGATAACTGTAGGTTGGGTCACCCATCCATTAATTTCAAGACATTCGGTTTGAGTGAGACTTTTGAAAATGGATGAAGAAAATCTGGCTTATAATAGTGGATGAAGGAGGATGACACTTCATTGGAGGAAGAAGAGGGTCCATCCTTTATCGGTGGGGGAGGGACATCTGCAGAGGACACCATCGTCATGAAGAGGATCTAGGGTTCCTCTCGGTTGAGCAGACCCATGAGCTAGCTTCCATCCCAGTTACACTGCCATAGATATTTATGTGTAATGATATATAATAAATTACATGTGATTTATGGAGATAGAATAATTAAAACATTTAGAGAATAGATTTAATTGTTTCTGGGTTAAGAATATTATAATTAAGTTCATGAATAATTTTGGGGAAATTAATTTATATATTATGGTAAGAAGTATAAGAAAACCTTACATAAAAAATCATTATTGAAATGAAATTCTCAATGGATTAAATTAATATGTCATCAGCGAATTCATATTTAGATTGATGTTTTTGTATTCATATCGTGGATATTATGATAGCATTTTTGGAATAATTATTTGGTAGAAATATGACATCAAAAATAATGATAGGAAAGGTATGTATCTTGAAACCACTGAGAAAATTAGGGAGAATTATCTAATTGTTGATAATTTTAGTATATTCCTATTATAATGTAAAATGTGAGTTTCAAAGTATTACCTAATGTACTGAAGTAGATATATTAACATTAATTATATATTAATACTCTTAGATATTTGCGTTAATGAGTTATATTTCATTATGATATTTCATTATATTCTAAAACTTATGTGGAATATTTGAAACATATTAGGAGTGATTTTAATTATTTTTACATTAATGGTTTGATGAAATATATTAAATTGAATTAATAACAATTAAAAGTGATTTAATTAAAAGGTTTTCTATTTATTGATATCTATATGAGAAAACATTATTGGGGTTTGGAAAACTCATATGTTTAATAGATACATTATTTTGTGCAAATAAATGGTAGATTTATTTGAAGAAAACTGATTTAAATAGTACTGATAACCTTAGAATTTATTATTAATTTATTGAAGATTTTTTCTATGATATGTTTTGTAATTTTTATCTTATTTTTGGTATTAATATATATGTTAACAGCTGTGTAAAATTGTTAACTAGTATTTAACAATATATGATGGTTAAATATAGAGATAGTTATTTGAAGAATATATGATTATTTTTGGTTTAATTTCTTGGAGTATCAATGAATTTTTATAGGATTATATTTTGGAAAATGTATGATAATATTATATAAACGCTTTAGAATATGATTTTATGAATGATTAATATTGTTTGGGGAACAATATGTAACTAAATATATCCTAATAGATTGTGGTAGATTTCATGTTAGATCTTATATCTATAATTTTAAATATATTAATATTAAACTCAGTATCATTCAGCAATGTTTAATAATTAAAATAGCGAGATCATAATTTAATTGGGGGTAGAATGTAGTGATTTTTTTGTTACCTATATTCTTCTATAAATCAATACTTTTTCGATTGATATATTCACAAGAAACAATGAACTAAGAAATCCAATGAAATTCTTATCATTAGTGGAATTTTTTATGAATAAAACCGCTAGTAAATAAAATTATTTTAATCAATTATAACTTTATTCAAAATATTATTGCGAACATTTAATTTTCTAAAAGCTAATTTTTCAATAAAATATGTTTATATATATATATGTATATATATATATATCATATCCTATTTTCTTATAAAATAAAAATATAAAAAATTTATATTTTTTAAAAAGGATTTAACTTTAATGTAATCATATAAAAACTCTCCTAAGGTGAGTATTTGGTATTTTTCCAAAATAATTGATTTTTATGTGAATAGTGAAAAATTAATTTTTTTTCTAATAGTGTCGCTATAATGAAATTTCCATAACAATACAATGAAATAAATGGGTTTTAAGAAATTACATATTTATATAAATATTTTTAAATTTAAATAAATAATCTAAAAATTTCATGTTAAAAATTTCAAACCTGTGTGCAATGTTTTGGAATATCAAGTAATTGTTTACCTTAAAAAATATTTTCATTTTATCATATTGAAATTTATTTTCCATCTATTATAGAAATTATATATATCAAAATGGATAGAATAAATCATCCAAATGTGATCATATTATTTAATAATTTCATTTTCAATTTTTGGAAAAAAATTATGTTTACTAAGACTAAGGTTAATTATCATGATAATAGAAAAACATTATCTTTAAAAGAATAGTTTTATTAATATTGTGTAATTTTTATCTTATAAAATAGAATAATATAATTTAAAAAATGAAGATAATATAAATTTTAAACCAATATATTAAGATATTATGACTCATTCATGTGTTAATAAATAATGACTGAGATTAATAACACTTAATCGTAAAATCTATATTTTCAAAAAAAAAGTTTTACAATGTATTAAATGATTTAACATGAAAATAAATTTTCAATTTTTGGAAGTAAAATAAAATAAAATAGACGTTAATTTTTTTTCAATTCAACTTTTTTATATGGGTTATTTTATTTTCTTGTAAAATATATATTACTTAAAAAAACTAGTTACCTTGGTTATTCAAAAAATTATTCAATGTAAAAACCTAATGATAAATATATTTAAAAATGTGTAATTTTTTTGTAAAATGATATTTACTTCATTATTGGAATTATTCTACCCCAAAATCCATAATTACTCTCCTTTGGAGCCTTTTATTGTTGAATAATACCATTCCATTATAGAAATGTAGTGGGTGTTCACAAAATTGTGTTTTTTGACTTATAAAAGGGGAAAATTCAACCCTTTCATTCTAAATCCTTTACAACGAATTTATTCATAAAAATATACAATTATTCACATATTATAAACATATATCACTCTTATAAGAATATTTTCTAAATTAGTTACCATATCCCCTTCATTTCTAAGGATGACTTCAAGAGAATTTTCATGGGACCAAAGCGATATTACTTGACACTCATCCTCCTATAACTAATATTTTTCATAAATATATACCCTAAAAATATCGATTTAATTAACTTAGTGTCATTAATATAATATATTTTTAATATATTAATGGAGAAACACTTATTTATTATTTTCCATCCACTTATAAGAAATTGATATTAATACATGTTGTTCAGACTACTGCCTCCCTAAAGATACATTTTTTCATATAAATATTAATTACATATAGAATACTTTAAAATTAAAATTGATAAAATTTATATAAATAAATAAAATCATTTTTATTATATTTAAATTACATTAAATACTTACATAACTATACTCATCCATCAGGATATAGCATTTTCATTTTTGGGTTGGTTTAACCACCTACTTAAAAGATATTATAAATCACTATCATAGAAGATTATGGGGGCATAAATACCAAAATTATTTTTATTTAATAAGAAAATAATTAATTTTTTTAAAGGCTCTATTATGAGATTAAATTATTTTAATATATCATCTTTTATCATTATAATTAAACAAATAAGCTATCACTGATTCAATTTTCATGAAAACATAAGGAAAATAAATTAATAAATAAATATAATGGGTTTATAAATTATCCTTTTTAAATGAAATATATATGAAAATTATTCCTAATAAATTATTTAATAAGCTTAATTTTATTATATTGAATGTTAGGGGCATGCACAGAACTAATTCGGAACATGGTAATGGTTTCATGTCTCAAATTTTCACATGTTGAGACATATTTCTTATTTATACACCATGTTTTTTTGGAATTGTGTATATAATAACCATTTTATGTTTTCATATCATTATTTAATAATATTTAATAATATTTAAACTTCATCTCTAATTTATTTGTCTATGGAGGTTTTGAGTCACATATTACAAATGTTATAAACGTTTCATGTATCAAACATTCTCCCATAAAGACATAATTTATATTATAACCCATTATTTAATGGTTTATCAATTTCTATTTTAATATTTAATTATCATGGTACTATTAATATTCATAATATTTATAATTTCTTTTGGAATCATATCATTCTTGGGGTTTCAACTGAGAGATTTGTACAATTGTACGTTGTTCTATCTGTCAAATTTAATTTATTGAGACATGTTTGATAATATGAATAATTATATATTATATATGGTTTTTTCACTACCAAATTTAATTTATGTATGAAGTGTCTTTTATCTCATTATAATATAATTCTTGGTCCATCAACTCCCTTCCAAGAACATTTGTTTCATTCACGAACAATACCATGAGGTTTTGGTCAGAAATATCATTTTAAAATTCATATTTTTAGGAATAATAATACAGATTATGAATTTTTATAATTTTTTCTACAAAACACTATAATTTTATTCTATATTTATCATTATTGGTGTTTTAGATGTCTTATCCGAATTTAAATTTATCCTTGGATCATTATTTAGCAGTATTAAAATTGCCCTACCTCTTCATTTCAGTTGGGAACATCAATTTTCAATATAAATTTTCAAAGGATTCTTTTTAAAATGTCATTATCTATTCATAAAAAATTATAAAATGTTATTCAATAATAATTAAAATTATTTAAAATATATAAATAAATTTTTATCATTTTCTAAATAGTTTATTTTAAAAAAAATTAGAACAAACTCTCTTTATAGAATTTACATGGGAAGACATATTACGACCACTTTTGACAATGTATATGAATTGATCTCTCTATTATTTCTTGGGTTATAAAAGAAATTATTTTTATTTTATATTTTTAATATATATATTTTAACATAATTTCAACTTTTTAAGGATAATTATTATTTCCAAAGATATTTTTTCTCTATCACCTTAAAATTATTTTTCATCTACTTCACTGTACTTTAACACATCTTATGCTTGATTATGGATATTAATTAAATTTAATCATAATATTTTTTCTCTAGATAGAAATTATAATTTATTATCACTGTGATTAATGATTAATCACTAAATTTTACTTTATTAATCATCCTTATCGTATTACAATAATTTTTTATTTAATAAATTTATGATGAGAATACCATATTTTTTATTCTATTGATATATGTGTTTTCATCTTTATGAAAAATGTTGATTGATTTGGGGGATTTTTTTATATAAACATATAACCATTATCTTTATAGTAAAAATACATAATGATTTTTTATCTTGAATGAATTATATTTAAATATAATTAAATTTAATCTCATTCGATATCCATTTTTTCCATGGGATTATCTTATTATCATGTTGGTTGTTTTATTTATTTTGATCCATTTTAAAATTATATTAAACACATTTTCATTCCATGGGTTATTTATTCTATAAAAAGTGAATTATTTGGATTTTAACTTTCTCTAAAACCCATTTTATATCCTTATTAAATTTATGATGTTATAATTGAATGATTTTCAAGTGGAAATACGAAGAATAGATGATGATGGTTGGGATCCCATATCTCCCTCCATTGCAATGGTTAAAAGATAAAATATCTTTAGATACATATACATGGGAACAATTTTGATTTTCATAATGATGATGGAATGTGTGTGACTCCCCAAGGTGACATATACATGGGTAAAATAATGTTTTCTCACAATAATGGGTGAAATTATGTGACTTAATAATGTGTTGTTTCCATATAATGTTTTATTTTTCGTAGTTGAAATATTTTAGACAGTTGTGTGCTTATTATAATAAATGTGTTATTATCTCTTAGATCAGGTTTATTGACTCATGTTTCTACACTCTTTTTATTATTATAATATGCAATTCCATGTCTTATTCGTTTATTTATAATTTTTTCTTTGTTTGGTCTAACTTTCTTATGAATCTGGGTGACACCCATATACTCATATTATGTTCACTCCTGATATATGATTGTTATCGCTTATATTTACCCTTACAAAGCATTTATATCACCCCTTTCTTATGTTTCCATTTCCAAAGGGTATTCAGAAAAGTAATATATAAGATGTGTCAATGATATTATCTATCATAGGGGATTTGTTGAATACATTTATGAATTATTGTAGAATAGGTAATTTCATAATATTAGGATAGATATTGATTTGATATAGAGAATATATGTCATACTAATTAAATATTTATACAATATCTATGAAACAGTAAACATAAAAAGGTCATTGGAATGAAAATGTTAAGTTATTTATAAAATTTTAATAATTAAGGATGCGTGTCAATCTAAGTGTGAAATATATGTTGTTTTAGCACATAGTCTAGGAGTATGGGTTTGGGGTGACTCACACATATAAATATCTAAATAAAATATTACTATTAAAAAAGAATCACCTCAAGCACCATTCATGGAAATGACCACTTATCATCAAGAATATCAAATAATAACCAAATCATATACCATGGAAAATTTCATTTTTTATGAGAAATACGAAATATAGAGTTTTCCAATTTATTGTTTTCATCAATAGAACTTTTTTATAAGCTACCAACTAGGAATTATTATTATTAATAATTCTAGGTTTCATTAAACAATATTTTCTGAACTAATTACATAAAATTAAAAAATATGAAAAACATATGATTAATTCAGAGTACCCCTTATTAATAACCAAGAACACCATGAAAACAAAATTAATCCTTTAAAAAGTTAATATGAACAACAATTTTTTTTAAATGTTCAAAATTAATTTAGAAGTTTCATTTCATAGATTCATATAGCAATTGGTTGGAATTGAATTTGAAAAATATATTATAACCACATGATAAGATAAATAAAAAATTCTCTTTTTATGAAAAAATATTAAAAAAAAATTCATCTAGGTATATATATAATCACATAAAATATTATCACTGCATTATTGAAGTAATAATTATAAGTAGTTGGAAATAATGGTTATAAAATTTAATATCCAACAAATAGGGAAGTCATATTCAAATCATAATTTCTAAAATGACAGGTGATAATCAACAACAAAAGATAATGTAAAACTCATTGATAAACAAGCCAAACCATAAAATCAATAAATCCCGAAATAAAAAATTTGTTCAAACATTGAACTTGGTCATCAATGCCAAATTATTATGGGGAAAAATATAGAATATGAAAAATAGGAAAGATAATGATTTACAGGGATATACCTTGAAGAATCAGACTCAAACAGGACGATAAAACATGAATTCACCACGTAAAATGAGATAATTAATGGGGTTCATGCCTTTGGATTTGGAGCATTTAATGACAGGGGAAAAAATAAATATCATTAAATTATGAGAGGAAAAAATGTAAAAAAACATTTAAAGAAATCATTAGACATTTTCCATGCTAAAACCATAAGGGAAATAACATGGTGCCCCCTTCGCAGGAACCCCTATAGCTTATCCCTTCAGAATTATAGTGTATAGGTTCCCAGAATTGTTGGGATAGTTTTTATAGGACCACATCCCCTGACAACACATCATGAAACATGTGACACGGTAAACTACTCCTTTTAAGATCACCAAAATGACAAAGTATGTGGGAAAATAAATGATTCTTCCTTGCTAGGACCACCATGGCATAGTCGAACCTACTATATCATGGTTGTATGAGAAGAGGGAGACCTATGGAGTGGCCTCCATAGGCCGTGACCATGATTATAGTAGTATACACACTAAAATTGAATTTTTTTCCCAGAACACCCCAAACATATGGAAGACCATGAAAATAGAGAAACATAGTTAGAAATAAATAATTTTTTAAAAAATAATAATGTTATTGCAGCTATGTTATGACTGTTACCCAATTCATAACACATTCTTCAACCAAAAATCATTAATTAATTTAGATTACAATTAAAAATGATAATATTTAACAAACATAAACAAGAATCCATTTTCAAAACCATGGACAACCATTAACACCCCTGATTCATGTCCTATGATGATAATTAAAATGATCCATGTTTCATTCTTAAACTCAAATCATATAATAAAGGATCTTGATGTCAATAACTGACAACCAAATACTCAATTATTAATGTAGAAAATCCCAACATCCTCTAAGAAGGGTTATATAAATATTCAACGTCAGATCATGTGTGGGTGGATCTCATCACTATATTAAAAATAACATAAAACACAAATCCACTATGGAATCTCATCCACACCCATATATCAGACACACAAATAGACCAAAACACTAACTACATAATTAAATCACATATATAATGATCACCAATTTAAAAATTCCCCATTAAGGTCCTAGATCCAATGATGTTATAAATTTTAATAAACCTAGAAACCCAGAATCACAATACCATCATATAAATAAAAATGGATATAATATATATAAGATGAACTAATAAGAATGAACAATACCATATGAAAAAACATAATCAATATCATCTTCAACATGTTAGAAACATGTGTCCTCCAAATCTATAGATCTAGATGTGCTCATTTTACACACAAGTCATTAATTAAACTTTTGAATATTAACCAAAATACCACAACCATGATATGTATTAGGATATTTATAAATTTTGGTTTCTTGTGATCTAACTTGTCACTTTGTTGGAATACTGGTGTTCAAACCCTATAACAAGATAATTAATATACATTGAATGTCTACATGATACAATCACATTATTTCTCATAAATAGTCCACACCCACATTCCTTTAGTATAATCCCTTCCCTATTATGGGTGATAAAAGAATTAGTATTAAACTCAGTCACTCCTTCTAATTAATACATAACCTAAAATTCTATCCTAACCATATATATATAAGTGGTTAAATGAAAATCTAATAACCACATATGATGATCAAGATGAAGGCTTATTTCATAATATCAGGCTTTAATTGATTCATCTAAGTCCAACATTAAATGATAGGGTTCTATGTAAAAAAACAATGAATATACTCCAACACTGATATATTTATTTATTGAAGTAAAAAAATTCATTACGTTAGCCACATTAACATCTTTAGGGAAATATATCTTGAAAATAAATTCATTAAAACCTTCCCATTAATTTTCCAGTCATGGCCTTGCATAAAAAACGAAGTTCAACCACTACCAAATCACATCTTGAAGCACAAATCTATAAAACATGATCTTCTGAGACATAGGTTGTTTAATAAAACCAATTATGATTTCATCACACCACAAATATTCTTCAACATCAAAAAGATCTGACAGAATAAAAATGAAAAGATGATTGAACATCTATAACAATTGAAGGAAATCTAGGGGTTGATCATCTAGAGGTTTTATCATGGAAAAAACCCATATATTTCCCTTGGAAATTCATATAAACAAAAATAGTGAATATTATAAATAAAAATAAATTAAATACATAATAAATAGTCATCTAATTCAACCCATACCCAAGAAGAATTCACATTAATGTAAAATAAAACTGTACAAAATCAAGTCACTGCTACATAAAAATGATAAATGTTCAATCATTAATCTAATTTAAAATCACATATGTAGATTTTTAAGATCATAACACAAATCATTGAATTAATTTTAAATATAAAAAAAATTATTAATAAGACAATTTACCCACCCCCAATCATCGAGTTCATTTGAAATTTAGAATAGAAAACATATACATAAATATAAAATCTTCTCATTTCAGTTGTAAAACTAGATTTCAAATATAAAACATCCTTTTTAATTTCCAAACCCTTAACTCCTGTATTTTTAAATCATAATTCATATTTTAAAATATCAAATCCAATTCACTCAATTTGAAAAAGTTCTAAATTAATTTCAGAACTATATATCACTATTAAAAAATCTAAATGATTCATCAAAATCTCACTAGAATAAATGAAAATTGATTAGTAGAACTCAAAACATGAATACATTAAAAGAGGAACTAGTATACTTTTAGGTCCCGACTAAATAGTTTATCAAACCATGATTTCTTCATAAAACAACACTTAAGTGTTATATTAAACCATGTACTCAGGTTCCATAAGGTTTTCTAGACCAAGGGAGCTCATCGTGTAAAAAAAATTAAACTCCCTTATTTATCCCCAAAACGCATGCGTCTATTTAATATTGCAAATATGATTAATTAATCTTTTAAAACCATCATGTTAAAATGATATGAAAAAAATGAAATTATTAATTCTCAAAATAATAGACTCACAATCAACGACCCGTATAATCGTAATTAAAATGAAATTCACCATTAATAGAAGTTAAAATACTACAAATCTAGATAAAGAAAACATGGTTTTCAATAATCATAACCCAACATCCCATACTAATTCAATATTTGATATGGAATGTTTTGAAACACAAGTTATTTTTAACAACACCACATGTTTTGAAAATCATATATCCAATCTACCATTACATCCCAAATAATGATGGGTGTTTTGAGATCTAATCCAGTTTAAGAACATGGGAACTGTAACAATTTTTTCATTAACCACTCCTATCCACCAAAAAAATAATAACCCATTCTACCTCATCACATAACTATGAGTAATTATCATTCCTAGTGGAAATGTGGAAATTACAATGGGAATTAGAATATTCTAGGAGGGAGTGATCTCCCTCAATATTCAAAATTATAGAACATAAAAAAATTATTAAAATTTTGAAATGAATCCTCTATAGGTATTACCTCCTTATGAAGAAAAAAATAAAAAAATTCAGAAATAATCAATATGAAAAAAGAATAATAAGTATAAAATCGTACAATATAAAATAATAAATAAATAATACAAAAAAATAAGATATAGAAGTTGATTAACTGGCTGATAAAATAGTGTTACAAAAAGTAAACTAATACCCAATCAGATTTCCACATGACTCACCATATCACCATCATACCTAAATACCTCAAGCATTACATGATAGACTATATGATGAACCCAAAATTGAAATGTAAATAGTTATGGGAATGAATCCCAATAGGTACTCTGAAACCACACCCCATGAAAGATATTTTAACAAAATATCCATTTCAATCATGTTTAAAAAAAAATTCAAAGATTTATTTTTACTTATACTTTTAAAATCAAATGAAAAATAGTTTATAATTTTTTCTTTTAATAAAAATAGTTCAATTTTGAAACATAAAGAATAATAATTTTAAATAACATTCCAAAATTTTTTATTTTTTTCGTTAAAAGTGTGATATACTATTTCTATAAATAATAAGAAGTATCAAAATGTTAATAAAAAAATCTTAACAATAGTGAGATAAGAAAAACATAACTAATAGTCTATGAACTCTCTCAAAAGTAGAGGAAACCTAATCCATATAATAGAGTAAAGTACCAGTGATCATGTGAACCTAGGATAATTGGTATAATTTAGAACAATACTAAAAAATATCCATCTAAATTAGTGTGCATGATGTAGTCCTACTAACCAAACACTCAGTCTTCCACAATTCTGCCTAAATATAGGGAAAAACATTAAATAAGGTCAAACACCATACAAGGGTAAATTATATAGAGTGTAACATGAAACTATTATGGAATGTTCTAAAATTAATTCCTCTTGATACTCTCAGTTACTCATGATGTATAAATTAAAGGTGAGTCAATTCGTGTAATAACAAATAATGGTATAAATATAAGTATACATATATATACATATATATAATTACACCGAAAAAGACCCAAAAATAATTCATCACCACCAACCACCCTCCATGGATATTTCAATTTATAATCAATCATATCTTTAAAAAATTTATGTCTTATTGCAATGAATATTTATTTATTTTTTAAATTAATAAGGAAATGTGCATGATCAAATGACCTATATATTCATGAAAACATTATTTATAAGGTCCCAACTTGGCATAAGATTTATTCTAGTTAAAAAGTAGTTAGAAAATCAATTTTTAATACTAATTATATAATATTGGATAATATAATAATCATTCAATTAAATTCGAATACCCCTTTCTAGGAATTAGACACAACATTAAAAATCATTTATGGCCATTTTAATTCATTTTAAAGACTGAAAAATCATTTAATATCTCAAAATTACTTTATAATTTCCATTTAGGTAATTTATCAATTACATAGTTTGAATAGTACCAAAAAATTGGCCTAAAATATATGTTTAAGTAAATCAACACTTCCCTTAAAATGAAGAAAATGTTGAAGTGTGAAGTGAAAATCCACCATTTTGTTGAAAATATTCATTTAGGAAAAAAATTACATGTCATTAATATTATTACATCACAAAATATTGGTTCCCAATTTCTTTTTTCAATATAATTCAAATCAATCAAAAATTATGGACCGAAAAAATGAAATAAAATTTCATTTAGTGTTGAAATAATTTTATTATATACATGTGTTCGATATATATAAATAGTAATTAATTTTTGTTAAATATAGTAATTTTTATGTATAAATTAAAATAAAATTATTAATGTATCCATTGAGATACTTACATGTACATATGTATGGGCCGGACTGACACATATCCATAACATGATTAAAAATGTTTTCACAAAGGCACACAATTAAATGTGAATAAATACAATCATATATATAAATTATAATTTGAACAAAATACAACCTCAAATAATGAAATGAATTTACACAATGAAATTATATTTAATTTTTTATTAATTTCATAATTAATAATTTTTAAATATAATTTAAAAAAGAATTAATAATTCATATTTATATTTAGTAAATTAAAAATTCATATTTTAATTTTTTTATTCATATATATATATATATCATTCAATATAATTGTACACATTTATAATTAATGTTATATTTTAAATAATATTTTTCATTTAAATGAATTGAAATATTTTTTTTAATATATTTAATAAAATTTATCAATATTTAATAAATAATTTTATTTTTTACACAGTCAAAAAATATATAGATATATAATTAGTAATAATAATATATGTATATATTATCAATTTTAAATCTATATATGTAAAAATATAAAAAAAATTAGTTATGATATTGATTTTTACAATAAATATATTTATCAAAATAAATTTATACATTAATATATTTCGTTTAGTTGACAAAAAATTTTATATTATGGCACATGTAATTTATGTATTTTTTCTACAAATAATAATAATTTTGTAGAATTTTAAATATAGTCAATTATAAATATATTTATAATTAGTAATATATAGAAACTAATCTTCTGTAAATTGATTTATTATTATTATTATTTTTAAATAGAAGTATATATTTTTATAATATTAATTACTTATTTATTTATATTTTTAAAAAATGTTTTTAAAAATTGATGATATTATTTAAATATAAATTTTAGTAATATAATATATATTTAAATAAATATCTTATTATAAATCATTTGTATATGAAGAGTGTGGTTTGC
Organism: Viscum album; assembly: GCA_963277665.1. Lineage (NCBI taxonomy): Eukaryota > Viridiplantae > Streptophyta > Magnoliopsida > Santalales > Viscaceae > Viscum > Viscum album. The sequence goes on from OY728160.1 coordinate 1,670,198,882, forward strand.
ATAATAGTATGAGTGGGAAAACATTGAGTCATGGAGAACAATTTTCCATGGACTCTAACAATCTAAATGGGGGATAACTGATGATGAACATTATTATGATGATGATATTCATTTAACTAATTTCAATTATGGATTCTATATATTTATATTGGTTGAGGGAATGTTATTTGTTTGAACCCTTCTCTTTCACTCGGTTTTAATTTTTTAATAAAGGGCCAGTATAATTTTCTCTAGACTAGTCCTTCTATAATATATATTCATACATTCATATAATTGATAATATATATAAGAAATATTTAATCATTTATATAATTAATAATATTTTTTTAAATAAAATTAGTGACATTGAAATATATTTAATAAATATAAATGTTTTAATATTAATATTAATATATTAATATACTAATTACTCGTGAATTAGTTTTTAACATTGGGGTATATATTTTTGTACACATAAATATGGTAATTATTAATATAATTATATATTTATGAAATTAATTAGATACTACTTCTAATATAATTAATTTATATAAATAAAAACAATTTTAATTATGAAAAAATTCTAAATTCATTTAACAATTAATTTTTTTATGAAATCCATAAAATATATACATATATATAAATAAAAATTTGTTTTAAATAATACCTGTTGATAGAGTTTTTCAGTTGACTATGTTTGTTAGCAAGGTTGGAAGTTGTGGGCAAAGGATGGTTGTCAACAAATCACACAGAGTAAGAATATCCCAAAGGACCATGAGGAGCATGAATGTCCCAAAGGATTATGCAGACCCTAAAGATGAAAAAGTATAATGCAAAATCATATTAATCCTAAATGTTCACTCAATGTGTGTTAATCAAATAGGATCACACAAAATGTGTATGTATAACTAGGATAGACATGTCTCGTAGTCATTCAAAAAGAAGTTATGAGTGGAAGTATTTTGATTGTGATAGATATAGGAGATCACAAGAAGTGCATGATCAAAATATGTATATCAATGGTGGATGGATCTTATGATTAAATATGTCAAAACTAATCACTTGAAGGTGTTGCTAAAAAAACATTAATTATTAGAGAATGGAAATGAAAGAGTTGGTTTTATGTCACTCAAGTATCACATGATAAAATGACATTCATTGGATCATATAATAGAGTCACGTGAAATACATAGGACAATGTTTCTGAACAAGGCAGATGGGATTGTGACATGCAAAATGTAATAGAGTTCATTCATGAATTCCATAAGTGATTATAAAAATATCATAATACAATGATTTTTACCAGGGAAGAAGGTCTCCTGAAAAGCTACATGTTAAGGATGCTAATTGTGAATTCTTGAATTTATCATGCGAAGCGCATAAGGGTTATTGTAATAAATTCAAATAGACAGGTGACCGTGATTTTTGTAGTCAGGGTGACTTATCTATGCCTATAAATACCCCATAAACCATCATTAATAGGTTTTTAAGTATTATATGTTTTTTGATATGAATAATAGTATGAAGTAAAGGCTTATTTTGATAAGAATTGATCTATGAAATATCATCACACTTATAAGAATAAACACATAAGGGTTTCATGTAAAATGAATAATATCACACGATCCATGTTAGAAGAACAAGGGTTTTAACCAGTGAAATTAGATGTGCATAATTTGAAGAAGGATTCCCCAATTAGGATACATGCTAAGTGTTATTGTGCATAGGTAGACTCATCAGAGTTACAAGATCTCATAAGAACAATAAGGTCTCATTATTTGTTTGTTAAAAATGAGGTCTCATGTCTAAATAAAATAATTCATGTGATCTGAAGAGAGACTCGTGAAGGGGTCTTAGGAAGGGGTATTGCTATTGGGTTTTACTTATGCGATACACAACAGGGTATGACTCCAGGTGATACCTTCCATGGATATCCTTTGAGGAGTACCATTCCAATATCTAAATTATAATGTATAAAAAGATATATTATTTCCATGACTTTAATATATTTTTAGATTTATTTTATTCATTGATACATCTAATGTAGTGAACGTAATAATGATGGGCTTCATTATAGTAGGTAGATGGTTTTCCAGAACCGTTCTGGAAATAAGAAGATATGGCATCACATGATGAAATTGCCAAACTGAGAAGTATTTTCTAGGATATCTCCTTCAGAAACAATGCTCACGGGGATGCCCATTTTAAGAAGGTAATGTAGTTTGATATTTTTAAAGGAACTTCTCACATATTCATTTAACTTATAAACTATAAAAGGAAATTTTCTTTTCAATCCATACTAATTGTTTTTAATTATACCGATGTGAGAATAATATGTATGTGTTAGAGAAGTGATACCAATGATAAAGTGAATCTTTATAAAACATTATATGGGTTGCGAGCATAGGTAGGAGTGACATAGACGGGACCAAAAAGAATCATGTATGTTGACTTTGGTGAACCAACACACTATTAGATGAATGCTTTATACAGTAGCCCATAGTGGTGAACCATGTAAAAGTCAATGCTTCCTTGAGGTTTATATATTTCCATTTATTCAGTTTATCATCATTAGATAATTTTTGTAACAATCAGATAAATATAAACAATAAAATGATAAATAATTGGACCTCATTATAAAGAGTTCATTATCCAATGGGGAAGGAATAATTTTGTATATAAAATCTATACCATGATTTACCCCTCAATTAGGGTATTTAAATTCATTTTGGGCCTATTAATTTTTATTTGAGTGACAATATATTTCTCAGATTTATTTTATATGACTTAATTCATCAAATTATTGAAATTAATGTTTCATATTTATATTATCTCAGTTTTCCATGGAAGAGGGAATAATATCAGAGAAGAAGTAGTAGATTTCTAGAATTACTCAATGTAGAAGTGTCTTTGGAAAGAGTGTTATTCAGGTAAAGGATAAAATTAAATTATTAAATAATGTTTAGGATGAATCATATTGTGAGACTATATGCTCATTCAATGATGCTAGAATTACTGATGATGATGTTATTATAGGATAGTCAATATTGGATGTTGGAGACCTCACAAAGGAAGTGGATAGGAAATTAAAATAATTAAATAATTCCTATAAAAATTTGATACAAGGATTGGACATATATTCAAAAAGTTATAGTATTTTAAAAAAATACTTTTTAATGTTACCATTGATCAAAGAGAGATGAATTATTTCCATGATAAATACCTACATTTGATGTCCCTAGAGAATGAAAAAATCAAAGGCGTTGAAAAGGAAAAAATATGAACTCAAAAGAAATGATGAATTTAGAATAAAACAATTATGATATTGATACATACCTAACAGAAATGGTTTAGGTGAACCAAATTATATAAAACAAATGATAATATTTAATGATTATATTGCTCATATGGATTATAAAATAAAAGAGAAAATTTGCATAATAGATAATATCATCCGATATTGAAAGATGAGATGACTAGTGGTAATATTCTTGAGGTAAAACATAATGATCAAATTGAATCATGGGACAAGAAGTTTCATCAATTTAGAGAAGATCTTAAATCATTCAAGAAGGATGTGAAGCAATCAAAATCCATAGAAAATCCCATATTAAATTATGATGTGAATTTATTATTTTATAATATTTTAGGAGGTAATAATTAAATGAATAACAAATAATATATTTTAGAGGAAAATGTGGAATTATTTTCTCATTCCAAAGGGTATTAATTTTCATAAAACCTAGTATTGGCTATGATGAACCATTTCCCAAGCATGATATAAAGGAAACCATGAATAGATAAAAAATTATGGAAAAATATGTAAGTTTATGAAATATATCTAAAAAGACATTGCCGATGGATATAATAAAAATTTACTTTATATTGTGGTATTTATGGTAATATTTGATATATTTTTTTGGAAGATTTGGAAAATATTTCATGTTGTATTGAAAGAAATGTTCGTAAATTTGAAAAAAATAGAGGTTTTTTGAATAGTTGGAAAGAAAATTCACTCAGAAGAATGTATCCAAGAAATTATACTCTTTTTGAAGTATAGAACACTCCATGATTATATATCAATAATCCCAAGGGATCTATGTCTGTTGAAGAACTACCAGTACAACAAAATATCAATTAATAGATTATAACATGAGATCGGTTTTTAGGGGGAGATGTTCTATAGTTTATAATCATGGGAATTTTGAAGTATATTGCATCTATAAAAAATAAGGTAAGGAAAACCCAATTAATAGTATATCCCAAACTATGGTGTTGTATAATGAGAAATTTCATACTGTTATATAACATGTAAATTTGAGAATAGTATTATAGTATCAAAGGAAATAGAAGGAGCTCAATGGATGCTCTTTCAAATTCCTACAGTATTCCACTCATATAATATCTCTTATAAATAATTCATTTAAATATTCACATATAATCCCCCATGGTGAGAAATGATGTAATGAGAATGTTCTGAACACTTGTGTAAGAAGGAAGACGAGAAAACTAGTGGGAGGACTACTGCTCACTGAATGATTCATGAAAGGAAGTGTATAAATAGAGCATCAAAAAAGAAAATTTTCACAAATGGGTTTAATAGAAAAATGGAAAAACATGAAAATCTTAAAAATCTCTAGATCAAAGGAGGACTAATAATGTAAGTAATTAATGTATAATTATATTTTCAAAACAATTAAAATTATTTGGGAGGTTTAAAAAAGTACAAAATAGTAAAATTATTATTAAGAAAAGATCAATGTGTTGGTCCTTATATATCAAGCATAATATTATTCGTAGGGATTATAGTGGGACCCCTCTCTCTATCTATTAATATTTTAAAATATTTCCTAGAAGTATTTTATTTATATACATAGAGATACTATCCATGGGGTGTGTTCATGTTGAAGTGGAACATGTTTATAAAGTGAATGGTGGTATATGTGACAAGAAGAATCAAAACACATTAAATTCACATATGGTATCAGATTAAATATGTGGTGTCACATAACCCATCAGTTTTTTAAATATTTATATGGGATTAATGTGATTAGGAAATAGAAGTTTATTAAATGAATATCCTAATGTGAAATAGAAGAGCTTTGAAAAATATATTTGAAAAATCAAGGGGTTTCAAGTCACATTTATTATTCAACCATTATTGTTAGACCACAATTGAAGTTGTATTTGACAACCAAGTTAAGAAGTATTGGTGTAGAATCCATAATATTTTTGTATTACAAATTTATCTACATTGATATAATAATTTAGTACCGATTAGTTATTTTTAGAATTTCAAGATTTTCATAGAGAAAATTAATACCATTTTCAACAAGTTTTCAACTCATTCTAAAGTGTGATTTGACATCTAGATTCATCTCAACAAAAAGTATTAATAATATGAATCCATCCAAAGTAATAGGTTTTCCAGTATATTTAGTCATAATAAATCTGGGATATCAAGCCTTATCCAGCAGGAGAGTCCTTCAAATAATTTATGATCATGCATACCATATGAAATATAGTCTTTTACAAGTATCCATTAAATTAAATAGGTGACATGGATGATGTTGGTTTTTATTGAATTAACATATTGTTTTTTTATAAATTGTACTGACTAAGATGGATTAGAGTATCTAGAAATGAATCAATTTTATGTTGGAATTTCACTTGATAATGATATGTCAGTATTGTGAAGTTATAATGAAGGACATGGCTCGGAGCATGAAATATTTCAAAAGGATAAATAGATTATTTATTAGTTGATAAGTGTGCTCCGATGTGAATTATGTAAACTAGTTTCTTAAAAGGTGAAATTATAAATATATGGCATAACTAGGTGGTATTTTAATGTCCACCAATGGTGTAACATGATATAGGGATAAGTGAACAAATATGGATAATTTATCTTTATGTAGATTTCATGAGTTGGAAGAACAATATGGATTCCCTTATTATTCTATAGATTATTGAATGTATGACTTATGAAGATCATTTATTTTGGGGAAATAAAGACAGAGCTGAAGGAAACCCATGTGTAATTCTTTGATAAAATGAGTATATAAGAGTTATTTCTATAATCTATATCCATTTAGATAATTAAAGGATAGAGTGGATCATGTGGTTGGGAATTTGGGGCATTTTCCTATTGAACTATTTGTTTCAGACATACTGACAATTTCATTAACCAAATAAATGATTGAACCAAATCAAATGGTTTTTGATGTTCAATGAACTTACCACAATTTAATAACATTTATGTGGGACCCCTTATTCTATATGTACTCACATTTTTCCTATGTACTGATATGTGGAATTTAATATGTCATAGACCACAAATGAGTGACCTTTGGGATCATTCACTAAGGGGGAGAAAATTTCTTGATCAAGAATGAGGGATATGCTGATATGGGGAGTTTAAAAATGAGGGGATTTTTTAAATATGATTTTACTAATGATGGTAACCAAAAATAAATAATCATGAAGGAGTGGACATTGGTTTCATGATTATTTCCATTGATATCTGTAGGATGAGGAGTGGTCTCATGATTTGGGCATGTTTATCTTTTGGCGTTATGAATCTTTCAGAAGGTAGGACAGGGAAATTTGTGATTCATCAATGAACATTGCATTCTACTCTTGTTTTCCTTAACAGGAATGAATCCTATGGGAATACAGTATGCATTTGCGAATTAATTATTAACTATCTAGGGTTATAGAAAGTAATTGGAGTCTCTTGTTGATTACTTGTCAACTAGTAGGACGTTTTTGTTTTGAATTATTGTTAGTAAACAGAAATAGTGATATTATTAGAAAAAATCCATCATGATATTTTTTTGGGTTTATTGTGTTTGTTGGAATGGTTTTAAATATTTCATAAATGATATATTTTAAATGAGCACATTGAGTAAAATTTCCCAAAATATCACGGGGAACGCCAATGTCCCATTGGATCATGTAGAGTGCAGATTTGCTAAAGGATCACGTGGAATCATGTGATTACTAATGTATCACATAGAACACATAAATCCTTAAGGATCTTATAAAGTGCCTATGAATAGACAAGAATGATATTTATTTATGTCATTTTTAATCAATACACAACTAGATTTCCTATGATTGTGAGTGATAATGGAGATCAGCTGAAATGCATGATTGAAGTATGGCTGCAAAAGGAGAACAGATTTCATGATCGTATATGTTCGAACAGATCATATAATGAGGTTATGAAAATAATATTATGGATGATAGGCTAGAAATTATGTATTATCCTCAAGGTTTCTAAAATCTGGTGATTTCATCACTTTTAATGGTTCTCCTGATGGAGTCACATGAAACACATAAGATGATGTTGATGACCTATGTGAAAGGTCTTGTAATATACTACATGTCATGGAGGTTAATCACAAATTCCAAAAATTATTACATGAAATATTTAAGGCAATGATATTTTTTAAAGGAATAATGGATTAAGATATGTGACATGTCATATAGGATGATTAGGAATGAAAAAATTGATCATACAATGCTCAAAAGAGTGATGTTGATGTGGTCGAACATATGGATAACAATGATGTGTGGAGTTAAGGTGTTTTATTTATCATGATAATTATATATTGACCCATAATTCATAGGTTAATATATTTTCTATATGGTTTTATCTATAGAAAAATATGCAGACCATATTTATCACGGTGCATTGATAGATAAGAAACAACCTCCCTATTCCCTAATAACCAACCAGGATCATGTGGAACCAAGTCACTTTGTGTCTCCTTTAATGGTGATCAACCTAAATGGACTGGGAACACTATCCCCCTGATTTATCAACCCAAACCCCAAATAGTAACTTACTCTAAACCATAAATCTTACCAATAACTCCATTAGGTTTCTTAAATAATGAGAAAATAAAGGGGAATATAATAATTTAAAAGAATAAGGGAAGAACATGGAAGCAGAAGTGGTTTACCTTTCATGAAATATTTAAATCATTTTTGGAGGATATAGAAATCTAGATATCTAGAGGGTTTGAACATTCCAATGTGAATATAAGGTTATCCATGTGATATAAGATGGAAAAACTGCATCCAAACCCTTAAAATTGACTAGGGGAATCTAAAAAAGCATAACACTAAATGTTTATGTAAGTCACATCATAGAAATATGTATTTGATTCATCATTAAGACCAGTATAATCCAGCATTTCATGACATGAAACCATATGTGATAGTCTAAATTTTTTATAGTTATAATCAAGTATTCATTTCCCAAGGGAATATTATAGAGTGATTCCCCATTCCGAATCATGAAAATTTTATAGTCATGTACTACATTCATGTGTAATTTACTGATCACAGTATACTGATTAATTTAATTGTGTAACCAGCTACATCACTAGAATAAAACTTATTGGTAATGATGAACATCAAAAAAATTGGTATAACATAAATAAAAATTAAGATAACCGAAAATCACATTAAATATACAAAAACTGTGATATAGCGGTGTAATAATTATCCTAAAAAGTTTTCTTTCTACCTTGAGAAATTCATTGATAAAATTAGAAACAAATGACACCAAAAAAACTCAATCCCAAGAGGATAGGTGGATTTGAGTATATAGGGATGTATTAATGATACATGTGATAATTGTGCACATGAAATTAACACAACTCCTACAAGAAAAAAATTTATTCCTAAACAACCACAATCCATCCCCAAGACAATGTAAACTCACTACTATCAGACACAGAGCTCTTACAAGTTGGAGATCTATTATAGGTCCCCCTACGGTTTATAAATCCTACAAAATGGTGAGATAATTTACATGAAATTTCAAAAGATAAACCATATCATGAACACAGTGGAAACAATAATCATCTATAAACCATGGTAACCATTTGATAAACACCATTATATTCCCAAGGAAATCACAATCTAAAGAGGATCCAGATGATCAAATGACCACATCCCAGAAACCACTACATCTCATAATACCAAATGAACAAATATACCACAAAAAATTAATTCCTCAATAAAAACTAACATAATCTCGAACAATTGGTCATGAATTTAATGGAAATATTGATATATAACCATTTACCTAGATCACTATTTCACAGAGATCCCAAAATGTTCCAAAAACCACCAAGATAGTGCATGATATCAATTGGTTTAAATCTATCATGTTTACTAAAAAACACATCCATATACTTATAATGTCTAAACCATTAGATTCAAACAATCATAAGTTCTATATCAACAATCCTCAAGGGAAAAGATCAATCATAGTGGCATAATCACAAAAACCATTATCAACAACTCCTAAATACTAAACCATGAAAATAAAAAGAAATTAATCCCATGTTATTCACCACAGTATCCTCAATCCACTCTAAACAAAATGTGAAAAATCCCAATTAAAACAATCTTCATTATCATGGTAACATCCATAACAAAACTGGGTAATTTAGTTAACAAGAGTTTAGAAAATAAAAAAACCAAATAAATACCTTAAAAGGACTTGATCATAATGGACAAAAGGATATTTAATTATAAATTCCAACAGATAAGAAGGATTTAACTCCACCACTACAATTAGAGTCAACACAAAGTCCCTAACCCAAAAAGTATACTTAAATAATAAGAGGGTTCAACCAAGGGCTCATCATAGAAAAAAGCTCAACACATTATCTCAATACCATTTTGGGATGTACGAATATGAATCCTAAAACAGGAATCTAACTCATTCCCTTTTCAGAGAGAAAATAAAATAGTCCTTGTACACACCAAGGGGAAATCACATATAGCAAAATTTACAAAATAAAAATATTCAAAAAAATATTAGGAAAATATTATGTTTCCTTTAAACCATACTGTTTTCAAAGTGGGTATAAACTCATATTCTCAATGGTATATATGATTTGAAAAAAAAAGACAACACTTTTAGAAATTAATCATTTAAATTAATCACTCCTGATGAAATCATTTCTATTGAAATCAAATAATTTCAAATAAAATTCAAAAAACAATTCCATAATAAAACATGAGTCATTTTAAATATTCTAATTCTTTAAAATAAAACCCTCTAAATATCATAAATATCCATATTTTAGTTTCAAAATATTCCTTGAGTTTTATTAAAAAAAATAATGTTGTTTTCATGAAGCACTCCACCTTTTAAAAATTATTTAAAAATCTCACATTCACATCACAACTTTTCCATAAATTTTAATCTCCAATTATTAGTATTATTAAAATTAAATAATGAAATAAAAAACATTCAATAAATCCCATTATAGATAAAATTTAATAAAAATAAAATAAAACATTCATTTTTTTCAAATCTAAAATAATTCGTAAGATCAATATATGATTTCAAATAAAATTTTCCAAATTAAAATTAAAAATCATGACAAATAACTCTTAAACATTAGAAAATAATCAAAAAAATTTCCACTCCCATAAAAAACCATTTTCATAACAATTACACTATAAGAATATTTTAAAATTAAAATTTTATTTTTCTAAATCACCAAAAAACACATTAAAACAAAACTACAAATATTAAGGCACAATGAATAGATCGAAACCTCACCCAATAACATCACATTACAATAAAAATTCATTAAATATCCTCACAAAAATGGTCATAACTATTAGAATATATTCAATAACTGATGGTGAAAAGATAACACATCCATGTAAAAAAAATATAATTGTGAATTGTTTATTTCAAGGGTTTGTAAATCAAGAAGAAACCATTGAAAAGACCTAATATGGACATCTAGAAAACAATGAAATAGCTACACATGATTTTATAGACTATTAAATCATATTGTGTAGCTTTTATCTTTCCATTTTCACCACAAAAGATCAAGAGACCCCTACAATCAGTCGTATTCTTATTGGGGAATATAATAGCTTCACCTAGAATTAAATGTATCTAGAATAATTAAAAGAAAAAAAAATTAAAAACATCAAACCCTAACTACACATGGAAACTCCATGATATTAAATTGAAATATATATATATAATCTTACATCACCTACCGCTAATGTTGAAATATTTCAACGTCCATACTAACCATTTTTTCGAATAAAATTTGGGGTATTTTAGAATCCATCCCTTTAAAAAACATTGTTTCTTATACAATTTGTAATTACTTACCTTGTTATAAACATTAAAATCACAGTAACTATAATTCATCTTTGCGTGATGGTAATTATTGATCCCTATAGGCTATAAAACATACCTATGTTTCAATAATATGAATATTTAGGAATGGGTTCACCATCTAAACTCAATAAATCAAACATGGACTCCACTTATAAATCAATCATGACCAATCCATGTATCAGACACCAAATGAAAAAATAAGCATTTTTAAAAAATGTACAACCAAATATAGTAACAGAAATATATAACAATAAAATAAAAACACATACCACATAAACTCATAATATGGAATCATTATAACATAACTTATACATCAATCTTAAAGAATTATCTAGGATGGAAAGGCCAAGAGTTAAAAATTAAAGTTAACCCAAACAATATACACTACAATCCATCCCCTCACAACCCATGAACTGTCACCAATCCCATATCACCCATCAACAGACCAACCCATTCACAATGCTAAAAGTAGACCAATGTTAGGGAATTTGAATGAAAAAAATAAGAGATGTATGCATCCATAAGTGTATTCAAGGTGCGATTTAAACATGCCCATTATGACATTACCAAAGTTTTATGAATGTTTTCTTAACAAACATTTCATAAATGTTTCTTTAAAATAATCAAATAATTTATATTTTTCATATAAAATTATGAAGGAAAATATATCATTTAAAAATATATTTTATAAATCATTCCCATAACTTAGTTAAATAATGGATAGAAATCAATTTATAAATAAAAAAACAGTGAAACCCCAAAATATTATAATATATTAAATTTAGAAAAAAAATCATATTATATTTTATCTTTCAAAAATAAATCATTTCATTAAATCGATTTATATGAAGTACACTTCACCATACTTTTAAAATATAATTTACAAATCAGTAAATATATTAATTTTAGTTTATGAAAAAATAAAAAATAAAATAGAATATAAAAATATAAAATAACCAAGACATAAAAATTTTATAAGAGGTAAAATATCACATCTTAAGCGTTATTTCTATATAATCAAACCAAGATCTAGAGGAATAAAAAAATATAAAGGATTACCCAATGAAATCCTTAATGGAATCTAAATATCATGGTCAGCTCCCTAGAACTCATATATCATGCACCTAAACATAGAGAATTCAAACAATAAGCTGGATTAAAATAATACACATATTATCCCTATTTGTTAATTGGACTATTCTGTACATATAATCCACATTAATAGTGTTCAACTACTTTGATCCACAATCAAACTTGGCGAACTTGGCTTCCACATTCCATATTCCCCTAGAAAAAGAAAAATCTATGTTAGCATTCTAGCCATTTCACAAACTAAACTAGTTCATCAGTCATGCAAGTCAACTGCTAACTTCATAGAATTACCGTGATAAATCTCAATGTATGTGAGGGAAAAGTTAACAAATGATAATTTAAAAAATTAATTTTGATATATTTAATGTAAACATTATCTCATCTCAAATTACCTCTTAATAAAAATCCACATATGATAAAAATAATAATTACCATGATATAAAATATCTCAATAATGAACCAGAATATATAAATGCATAACGTATCATAAATTCATTATTCTCAAGTAAATGTTATGATCATTTCATTGAAAACCTTATTAAAGGATCAAAATGGGCCTTTTTTCAAAAACAAAAAAGGGGTTTAAAGTAATTACCACTATATTAAAACATCACAATAAAAATTATTTGTAAATATATATCAGAGGAATTTATTTATAGAGCAGTTTTGAAAACAAAAACCCCCTTAATTTTAAATCATTTAACAAATCCTACCAAATTTTTTAATCTTTTCAAAAATTCAATGTAAATCCATGCCTTTACCGTTTTCAATTCATAAATGAGTCCAATTTTGTTTTGAAATAAAAATTATATTTTCACCATACCTATCTGGAATCATTACAAATATATGGATCTATAGAAGTATTTTTTTAATAATTTTAAAAATATTAAAATGCATTATTACTAATGATCGTATCCTTAAAAAAATTATAAAATCCATAAAACTATAACTTATAGGTGTTATTTAAACAATAAGGAAAAAAATTCTTCAATCATTTAATGATATTATTTTTAAACTAATAATACTAAAACACCTACCTTGATCAAGTAATATCAAGTAACAATATATCACCTATCAAAGAAAAGTCCCAAATAGGCAATGAAACACCCTCTATAATCCATAATGACCAAAACACCCCAATATAGGCCACATAAAAACCTAAATCTAACTACCTAAACATTTATGGATCAGGGAGAATGAGAAACTAAATGGGGTGGAAGTAGGTGATATAATATGGTGAAAACAAAAAGGGAGTAGGGGTTTACCCTTCAAGAGTTCTTGATATCCAAGGTAGATGAGATCAAAATGAAGATTAACGGAGGGGGGAAAATATATTTCAGGTAAATAGGGTAATATGATTGGAATGTGCGGGGAAAATGGGGTCTATACAGTCCAAATAAATGATAAAATATCAATAAAATTATAAATTAAAATTTTATCGATTTCATGTCATGGTGTGATGAAATCATCATACTGTGATGAATAGTATAGCCTAGAACATTGGGGTGTTATGATCTACAGATAGAATAAATGGGATGCTACCTTAGAGAATCATGAAATGATTCCCTACCTTATTTAATAATATATATGTGGTCCATAACTATACGCTTGAAGAATATCATTATCACAGAATGATTATCACTGTCATAGTGTGACCAAATACGGTCTAGGATTACAATAACCGAGAACACATGAAACATCCCAAAAACCTGGGAAAACACAATGAAAACATAAAATACCCCAAAATAAAAATAAATATACAAAATAGTGATATTGGGTTGTCATAATTTTTCCATAAATGACACATTTTACCCCCATTAATTTATTTATAAATGTATTAAAACATGGAAACAAAATATTTGAAGACCTACAAGAGTGGTGTGAGGGTCCATGAAGAAGAATTATTGATTTCATGAGAGAAAAAATCATCGAACCAATTCATAACCCATCTAAACCATCAATACAATCCTCAATCATCATCTATCTTTATTTCAGAATTATCTAATCCCTATTATCTTATATATGGGTCAATTAGAATATAGGCACAATATATAAATCCCCACAATTTTTAATTCATCTAAAATCATTAGATAAGGAAAAAAATAAAAAAATGGATATACTATACCAAAACTAGTGAAAATAATATCCCACAAGTAAACATGATAACCATTCTAGAATTTGATTCATATTCCCTATGTATTCTCAATCCAAAGGGTGTCATGATGAAACCATGACTAAATTTGGAAAACAACAGTATCCTATATCACCAAAAGGGAAAATACACCACAATAAATAACATTCTTCAATACTAAATGACATAAAATATACCCTTATGTCATTAACTGATTAGAAAGGGTGGTTTTAAACCTCATACCTAGATCACCATTTCACGTATTACCTAAACATTTGAAAACCAAAACTATATAGCACATTCTCTCAACATGTTCGATATCCATCCGAGTTACTTGAAACCCCCCCCCCCCACAAAACCATCATATATCTCATTCTTCAAACCGAAACCTTCACATGTAAAATATGTAAAATCATTAATTGAAATGATAAAACATTATGGCATAAGAACAACCACTATAATCAACACTAACCAAATAACAGACCATAAAAATAATATGAAGTGGATCCCATAGAAATCTCCTTAGTTTAATCTAGATACATTATACTCAATGATCATACATCACAAAATAAAAAATATTCTATATATAGGTTACACCTCATAATAGTCAGGGAATTTTAATTCACATAATTATAAGAAAAAGTGACCTATTTATTTCCAAAATGTTCCTTGATCACTATAATATGGATGGTGGTGAATTAATGTGTCCTGATGTAATGAAATATATGAATACACTAATAAATTCAAAGTTTGGGAAAATTAATTATCTAGTAGAACCATATATAAAAGAGAATAAGGTTCACATTAGGGATAATCCTTCACAGCATACTTTTTAAATTCTCTAAAGACTTTTTTGTAAGGAAAATATTTGAGTCCCAAAAAAATAATCTAACACATTCCGATTTTTAAAACCAAATTAAAATGTTCCATTATAAACCAATGGATGGGGGTAAATTAAAAAATTATACAACGAAAAATATACATAAAAACATTTGGAAAAAAATTAATTTTCTTTAAACTGTAACCATTTATTAAGAGTTATAAAACTAATTTTATGAGTGGTACACAAAAATCATAAACAACACATCCCATTTGGGAATATTTTCAATTCAATTAGAAACTCAAAACAAAATCCATTTCATTAATATCACCACATTTGAAATTGTTTCCATTAATCGATTCCATGAAGTCACACAGATTCATTTAAATATTAAAATTATATAAAAAACAAATTAGTTGACATTCATATATTATCCTTTTCTCATTACAAAACGATCTATTATATTCGTTACAAAACCCAATTTTTTTCCTAAATCTCACCCCTTTAATAAAAATCGATAAAACCAAACCTTCACATCAAATAATTTCCATAAATATAATGTTCATTTGAAAAAAATTTACCAAATTTTATAATGAAATAAAATAAATTAAAAACAAGCCTTGATAGTTAAAATATCTTTCATATAAACTAAAACATCTTGTTTTTTAAAACCAAATACATTATAAAAAACTCTTGTTAATTTAAATAATTTTTAAAATAATAAATGCTATAAGATGATTAATCACTTTCCAAAAATTCAAGAGAACAAAAATTTCTTTCATTCCCATCAAAAATTGTTCTCTTAAATAAAAACCCAATAATACATCTTCTACATTAAAAAATCAATTTTCAAAAACATAAAACAACTCTAAGCTACAGGAAGGAAAATTTCATAGAACCAATAATTTATCAAAATATCAAACAATAATAATAATTTATCATAAAAAACCCTAATTATGGTCCCTATTGAGAAACTAAAATTGAAGTAAATTCAAGATTAAAGGGTGATACAAAATTTCACATAAGAAAAAATAGAACTGATGATTATTTAGCTATGTGGGTGGGAAATCCATGAACCATCCTTGAAATATCATTGGTATGGACATTTGGATCCTACTAATTGTTCCCCCACAAGGTTTACCATACTATGTAAACTAATCATAGGATTTTAGTTATCCCTCTATTTTAAACATTAAAACTAAATAGACCACCAAAATTATTTTTATACTCAATAGGGATCAAAATATAATTATTTGAAATCAAATATATAATGGGTAGAATAAAACTATCTCGAATTAGTAATTCAAACCCAAGATACCCTTTGAATCTTTAGGCTCATTGTTAGAAAGAGCTACGTAGACTCTCCTTCTGCATTTCACTTGGGTTCTAAAATTCCCAATATCATAATAGAAGATTTCCCTAATATCAAAATGGATCTCCATAAAGAATTTTTTTTAAAAACTATGATCTAATACCTTTTAAATGTTATTTTCACGGCTAACTTGTCATGTCACTCACCATGTCATTCCACTAATCCCAATGGGTGTTCCCAATCCCCATTGGTTAGACACTTGTTACTAGGTATAAAAAATTCACACATATAGGAATAATAACACAATTTTAATATAAATTACCCTAATATATACTCCACCTAGAAATTTTTTATGACTCATCTATGTATCTAATTCCCATTCAAAAAATATGAAGTTTAAATTAAAAAAATAAGACAACTCAAAAGAGTAATATGCACTAGTAAAAAAAATGTAACTCATAAGCCACATAAATTCATTAAATGATCATAATCAAGGATAATATATAAAATAATCTTAAATAATGTTATGGGATATCATGGGAAATACATAACATAAAATTTAAACATAGATTTGAACCATTATTGACCATGTCCTCATGAAAAATGATCACTAATTATATATTATAAATACCATTAAATAGATAAAAAAGATCATAGAATAAAAAAAATAGATTTAAACATAGGAAATTGAATGAAATGATTTTTTCTTCATGTAGTCATTAGTGTTTTTTAGATCTGAGATAAATAGGCTTTTAGGATCCCACCGAATTTTTAATGTTGTTATTTTAGAAAGACAGTTTTTAATGATATTTTGAAATAATATTGTAAAATATTTTTTCACATCAAGGTATGAAGAATCAAAGTAATATTCCATAATCTATTTAATAATATATTTCCTCTTATTTATATAAATAGTTGAATAACCCATAATTTATAAATAAAATAACTTTAAAACATTCAAATGGTATCATTTATTTGATTTGTAAAAGAAAATAAAAATACACAATATCTTTCAAAAAATATTTCATAAACTCCATTCACATGAAATTAATAACCCATTAATTTTAAAATTTACATTCTAAACCAATTAATAATTTAATTTGAAAGAACGAAAAAAATTGAATCTAGAATTTAATTTAATCATATGTAGAAAACAAAACATCAATAGTTTTGACGATGAATATAAGATATAATAGAGTCATTGATTTCATATAAAAAAATAAGGGGTTACGTAATAAAATAAGGAAAGTGTATCCTATGTGATCTCTAATGGAATATAAATATTAGGTGTATCTCCCTAGTATACTTGTATTCAGTAAGTCAATAGTATATTTTAACTTGAAAAACTTTATGATTGTCATCTCCCTTCTTATAGAAGGACACAAACTCCGTTCAATTTCCTACACATCAAGAGATTTATATACAACAAAACTACCCAAACACATTATTTAAATCCCTAATAATTATTTATAGGTAATTTATTTTTTAAAATTCTGACATTATAAGGCTTAAGGTGTAAGAAAAATGGGGTTTTCCAAAGAAGAGTTATAAATCTTAACTAGGTATTTTTGTTATATTTCATTTCATACCATGTTATCTTATAAGATAACCTAAAATATATAACAAAATAAAAATTAATATAGATTTATATTTTATTGTGTTTATATCACAACCTTTATTCATCTCCTTCTCAATTAAATAAGAAAAAAACATATTTCATTTGTACGGGCAGACTGCAGCCATGTGAAGCGATGCATTTCATTTTTCATCACCAAAATTTATTGATTGTTAACATGATGGATGTTATTTTTAAATATTAAATTTATGAAAAACATTATTATTTATATCGAAGAACCATTTAATTTTATAACCTTCCACCCATTAAAAATGATAATGTCACTCATGTGTACGTTTGGACTATAACCATCATGAAGCATTGTAATTAGTTTTTCATGTACACCATTCAAGAATGATTAAAAATATGTAAATAATTGATATATATAATCTTTATATAATTATTCAAATTGTGTATATTATGTATTCATGGGAAAGTTGATAGGACTGAACATATTGAACCAATACATAAATTAAAAATGAATTAGTTAACAATCAAAAATAGAAATTTAAATTTGGAATTATTTATAAATGTGTGATGAAATTTAGATGTGTGTATTATATGATACTATATATGTATATGGTTATTATATAGAATTTTTATTATTTTCATTTTAAGAAATGGGAAGATAAAATCACTTACAAATCTTGTTTGACTTGAGGTAAGGGTTTATCATCTCAAAATATATTCTTTATGAAATATGTTATATTATGAGCATATATAATTTTATGAGGTGTAAATACTAATATATTGAAATTTTATACCATGAATTATTCATAGATAATGATAATTAATGTTGAAATTCATTTTATTTCATCTAATGTGTTATGATTCAAAAGAATCCAATGTTTTATGGGATTTATTTTATAATCTCATTTTATTTACTGGTTTTTTATGTGAATAATTCATTTAATGATATTATATGATATATATATTTTAACCCTTTTTTATTTTATTATAATCTATTTATGTTGGGATTTACATGTTCAAAATTCATTTTTTATATTTTAGGATCAAGAATCAACCTGTAAGTCACATATAAATGTCACTCTTTTGAAATAAATTATTTTGATGTGTTCCTTACAATACATTTTCTACCATGTCCATATTTTATTGAAAATGTTTACAGGATGTTTTTTAATATTTGTAAAAAATATTTTTAGGAGTAATTTTTACACATATTATAATTTCTATTATTTTTTAAAAAGATGACTCATGTCATTTTACAGAGAAGATACTTTTTACCAAATCTGTAATCGAAATATTTGGTTTTACATGCACCATATAAAGGAAATTTCCCACTAACATAAACTCTCTTTTGATTGATTATTTCAGTATATGTTACTGTTTTTATTTTTGAATTAATATTTTTCTCTATATTTTAATAATTTTTTATTTCATAATATATGAAAAAATGGTATTACTTTCTTAAAGGAATGAAAATAATTGTTTAATAGTGATTTTTAACTCATTTATTACAAGATGTTACTTAGATGTTATTTTTAAAGTATTAATTAGATTTTTTTATAATGGATTGTTTTTATCATAAAACCTTATGTTAAAATGAATATTTAAACTTCCATGTCTGATAATGGATTATACCTTCTTTTTTTATCATATACATTCTTATTATCATAATCTCTATCACTCTCCTTTATTCATTGGAAATGTTTTTCTCTTTTAAGTCAATATTTTAATATCATAGATAAATTTAGATTTATTAGTATTATTTTGAGGACACTTCAACTATATTATATTTCTATAATCAAGATCAATTAAAGGAATATAATTAGGTAAGTTATTTCTTTTATTGGGGAATTATTGATGATTTATATTCTGGATTAAAGATTGACTATTATTGATATAGAATCCATTTTAGAATGAATTTTAGTGATTATTAAAAGTAGGTAGAATGAGTAAGATGTGAAAGTGATGGGTCATTCCCGATTATAAATATTCCATTAATACAATGACATATATAATGATAAACAATAGCTATCCAAATTATATTGGTATTTTGTATACACCTACAAATTTATTAATAATTATGTCTAGGTTGAGAGATTGTGGTGGTAATATTAATGATGTCTTGATTGTGGGGTATTTATAGAATGTTCATTAATGTTTCAATTATGAACTTCCTTATTTAAGAAATTATTTTACATTATCCATGTTATTTTTATGTTGATATTTCCATGGGTGTTCATTGAAATTAATTAATTAATTGAATAAAAATTTATTTCTTTTATCCACTATTCCATATTTATCATGAAAAAATTACGCATGATATATTATACTGTACATAACTCTTACTGATCAAATGAGATCAATTATTATTTAGTTTCACATTCCTATGATATGAATAAGGATGTTATGAATTATTTTAAGGATGAGATATTTTTTCTTATGCTATATTTTTTAAATTTACAATGTAATATGAAATCATTTCTATATCAAGTTTTCCATGATTGATAATGTGAATGATCCATCATTGTAATAACCCTTTTAATTTGTAACAATTTAATAAATAAAACATATCCTTTGGATTTATAGATCTAAAGTGTTACTATTTGTATCAGTGAAAGATTAGTATAAACCATGGGAAAAATATTTATGAAAACATTTGTTAAATAAGAGAACCCAATGAATAACTATAAGAATATGTCTTTGCATAGTATAATTTCATAATTTTTTATGATGTATAGATTGTGTGGTTACCATAGAGAATCCATCCCTGTATGTAAACTAATTTGTGGATATCGATACAGAAGTAATGCAACTAGGTGAAACAAATCTGAATGGGGTAGATTTGGTATTGACTCCCTCGTCACATATTCATTTTGATGGTGCCCAAGACCGCACGACTATTAAGAATATCATGGGGATGTTCTTTAGTTAATTCAAATTTTCATTATAGAACATTTTATGGAATGGAATAGATGATGACCATTGATGACATAGGTAGACCTAAAGTATCATATATTGGAATAAAGGTTTCATTATTTTGACATTATATAGTATTATTTCAGGATTAAATGAGTACTCACTATGATTATTATTTCTCACACTATTCATTTTATAATTTAATGGATCAAACTAGGATGAATCATGTTAATACTACCTGTGACAGATAATGCAATGAATTTCTTCATGAGTATACAAATGAAATTAAATATTCAATACAAAACCACGTGATTATACCAAATTAGGTTTCATAAGATATGATGAACTACCTAAACATAGGTGAGATTTTGAATTAACCATATAAGAGAAAATATGTATTTTATGAATACAATTGGGTAAACAATATTTTTCATCCTACATGTCAAAAATGTTGGAAAACCCACCAAGGTAAATGTTTTAAAGGAGTGGAGAGGTGTTTTTTGTTTGAAAAATAACTTCATTGAGATAGTAATTTATTATAAAAAATAAATATTTCAAAAGAGTAAAATAATTTAAGTCCTATTGTACCATTTATAGTTCAATTTATTATATGTTATGAATATGGGAATTATTAGATTCAATGTCCTAATGCAATGGATAAATCCTAGACCATGGAAGGGTAAGTTTTATATCAATTATTTATATATTATGATTGAGATTTTTTATATATAGGTTTTTGATATATTTTTTGTATAATATGATTTCATGTATATACTATTTATAATAACAATGAAACACATACAGAATTTTCTATAGTAGTTTTAATTTAGGGGTTTTCTAGTTTATATTGAATGTCCCTGATAAGCTTGAAAAGTTTTTTAATGTAAATTTTATATTTTTATAAAACACACGATTAAGGGATGTATATGACATAATATGTTCCTAATGTTTAAATAAAATCATTTTGTTGGGATAATAAGATGATTGATATTGATAAATTAAATTTGGTAGTATTAATGACCATAAAATTTGTTAGTAAATTAATAAAAAATTTATTTATGTTATCTTTTCTAATGTTTATTTTTTAAAAATTTATAATAAATATTTGAGAGTGTGTGATTTATTTAAGAAAATGTGGATAGAGCTAATTATGGGAATCATTTTAAGATTCATTGTGGTATTATGGTGATTAAGGATATCAACATGTTTTAATATAGGTACTCAAATGTTTGGAATTTGACATTAAGAGATACATTATATAGTTTGGGGACTAATGTAATGATGATTTGGTAAATTTTGTGGCCTTTATTCGTAATTTTTTGTTTTCAATACATGTTAATAATGTGTTCAGTTGTTTTAAAATTTATATCTCTATGGAAATAATTAAGTAGATCACTAGGTATTATTATTTAAATGTCTTAAATTAATCATTTAAGTGATAGTTTATTTATATTATTTATCTAATAATGTACTCACCATTTAAATTTTTTGTATTTGAATAGAGATAGTAGGAATAACATACCATTCTTCTATAGATCCAATGATTTATTAGATGTATATTATATATATTCATAGAAGTAAAATTCATACTGTTCATTCATTAGTTGAATATGGGATTAAAATATATGGAAAACAATTTAAATATACAAACAATTGATGAATTTATTTTTATGGATTTGATAAAATCAAGTAAGTATATTTTCTATTAATATAACGTAAAAAAATCTTCAAATGTAGGAATAAGATTTGAAAATTGAAATTTCTTTTATTCTTACAATCATGTCATATGAAATGATATTATCTCCCCACATGGTGATATATGGTTTTGTGGTTATTATCATTATAATGTTCATGTTCATTATCACTTTCCATTATTCCTAGAGTGTTTGTCTCTTCTATGTATATATTAACACTCTGTAATAATGATCCCATTATCATGGATCTTATGTATGTGTAATTTTAGGTATCCTTTATGTTTTACATTTTCACTTTTCAATGGAGATTTTATTGTCCCATAGTACAACATGGGATTCTAATAATGATATTTTCAAAAATTAAACCCATGATTGTCGAAATAAAAATTATTAGAAAAAAATTTATTAAATTTGGTAATAATTATACACCTCAAAATTTTAGATTAATTTAAAATTATGATTTATAACTTTCATAACATGAAACAGTAGTCTTAAGGTGAACTATGAGATTCTATGAAAATATTTCCCAAATGTGATTGTTATAACATATTCATTAAATTAGAATCTTGAATAGGAATAACCATATTATGGAATATATTTATATAGTTATAATATAATTCAAATTTATGGATTAATTTATGATAAATATGAAATCAATTTTCAATACTACTATTTTTCCATTAAAATATATATTATCATAAAAAATTATTTTTATTATATTTTATAAATAGAAATTATAATTACTTTAAACAATATTTATAAAAAAGTTAGTAATTATTTTCATTAATTAAATAATAATTTCAATATTATATTATAGTAATTTTTATAGATTTTTATAAAGTGATTGATTTTTTAGTCAATAATGAAAAATAGAGATTTTTGTAAATTATCAAATATTTTCATTAAATTAAGAAATGTAAATATATCACCATTTTTTGAATTTTATAATAATGTGAAATAATTTTCCTTCATTTATAAATAATTTTCTTAATTAATTATAAATTAACATTTAAATTTATTTTGGTATGAGTTCATTTTTTGTATTAAAAATGCATTTTTTCTGAAAATTATTTCTGTCACATTTCATGGGTTTTTAAATACAATTAAATATTCGAATTATAAAAATTTAATATGATAAAATTTAATACATATTTTTAAATAAAATTTATAATTTTTCAAATGTATCAACATTAAATTTGGGTCATTATTAATTATAACTATGTTAAAAATTCAATATTATGGTAAAGTTTAAAATGGATTATCCTGGGTTAAATGGAAAGGAAAAGTAATTAAATTACATTAAAACATGTATAAAACTTATTTTATATCTTTATTTGTATCATATATCTCCATTAAATATATAATTTCCTAATTTTGAGCAACATTTCTTGAGTGAGACAATAATATATTTTAATCTTTTGACAAATTCCAAGTGTTTTCTCTCCCTCCCTTAAAAAAGGAAACCAACTCTCATGTCTTACACATAATTAATTAACCATATATATCATAAAATCAAAGAATATATCCAACATTAAAATCTCTCCCCATGATATATAGTTCATTTTTTTCAAAATACCCACCATATAAGGCATATAGTGTACGCCCAAAGAGGATTTCCAAAGAATAGATATATCTTTTAATATATTGTTTTCATTTTATTTCCCCTTATACCAACATAATTTATTTTAAAATCCATTATTATAGAAAAAAATAATTGTATATTGTATACCTATAGATTATTATATCTATCTCACATCCTTTATTCATCTCCTTCTCCCTCAAATGTGAAACAAAAGCAATATTTTTTTTGTATGTGCAAACTACCACCTCATAAAGTGATTTATTTCATTATTCATCAACAATATTAATGGATGGTTATTAATATTGATATAATGTTTTTATATTAAACTCAATAAATAATTATTATTATGGAAATATAACATTTCATTTAAATTCTTACCCTTCCACTTGTTAAATAATGATAATGTCACTAATGCGAACGTGTGGACTACCACCTCGAGGGAGTGATGTGATTCAATTTCCTTGTCTCCCTTTATATAGGGATAATAAATTTATTTATATTTAATATATTAAATATTAAGATCATTATTAATTTTTTTAGATTATTTAACCATGGTAAATATTCATGAACCAAATCTATGAAACCCAAACTTACAAGAATGGTGGAACAACTAACACTCAAGAACGATGATTTTAAAATGAAATTATACATAAATACATTTTTAAATGCTAAAATTGGATAATATATCATAATATAATTAATAATTTGGTTATATTGTGTAATTATAATATATTTTATTTTAATACATAAGTGGTTAAATGTAATTATGATTAATGTCAAATCCAAGTAAAGAGTTTATCATTTCAAATTGTCTTCTTTTAGAGATAAGTTCTATTTCGATCCCCTTATATTTTATGATGTGTATATAGTAACCATAGTAATTTCATATCATTAATAAATATTTATTTATGATATTAATTATTAAAATTCATGTTATTTTAATCAATCAGTTTTGATTGAAAAAATACCAAAGCGATAGGGGATTTATTTTATAATACCAATTTATTTTGGGGTTGTTTATGTGAATATTTCATTTGTGAATGGAATTATTGTTTTAAAATACAATATATATATATATATATATTATTTCCATCATGATAAATCATTACATATAATCACTAATTACAATTTTACATGGTTATTTTGAAAGAAAATATTTTTCTTAATATTGTGTGATTGTTTTGAAATGTTATCAAAATAAAATTTTATTTCTTGTAAAAGCAATGAAAATAATTTTGAATAGTTATTCATAAAATAATTCTTCAAAAAATATTCTAGGATTTTACATTAAATTTATAGATTATATTTTACACTGTAAACGATTTTTTTACTATTAATCGTTCATTTATGATGAATTGATGGTCTTCCTTTACTGATAGTTGATCATACATAATTTTGACATCATGCACATTTTTGTGATCTTGTTATCAGTCACACTCCATTATTCATTGGACCTTATTTTTTTCATTATGTATATACTTTTTATAAAATTTATGGATTTAGATTAATTTATCTTATTTTGATTATGTTTTAATAGTATTCAATTTCAATATTCTCTTTAATTTGATAAAATATTCTTACGGGTGTAGTTTCATTTTCTAGGGATATAGAGATGTTTCATATTCAAGATTCAATATATATTATTTTTGAATTATTGGTAAATTTTAGAATAAATTTTAGTGATCATTAAAAAAATTGGAAATGTATAGGATATAAATATAATGGGTGTGACTAGGTTTTAAATATCACCTCGATAGGTAGACTGGTCTCCTAAGAAAAATAAGTGGCCAATTTAGAGTGGTATTTGGTGTAGAGAAACACATCTATTAAAATGTATGAAATAGTTTATTGGAATTTATTTAAATATTAATTTTATATTTGTTAAGATTCATTTATTTAATGATCATAAATTTCAGGATGTATGTATTTCTTTAATTAAAAATTAAATATCTATTATCTGTGGGATTTCTATTTTGATATTTATCATATATGTACATTAAACTCATGTTATTGATTGAATAACTTGTTTTTTATTATTCACTATTATATATTGATCATGATTTATCTAGTAATGATATATTCCAATGTATATAACCCATATTTATGATCTGATATCACCTTTTTTCAATTCCTCATGATTTGAAGAAGGATATTGTGGAGGATTGTAAGGATGCAAGAATGTTTCTTATGATATATTTGAATATTTTATTATAATATGTGAATCATATTTATATCTTGTTTTCTAAGTGAACTAAACTTATTGATACTTTCTAGAAAGATTCCATATATTATGTACTAATTTAATAAGGTAAACACAATCTTTGGGTTTCTCGAGTCGAGGGATTATAGATGGTATTAAAATATTATTTGTATACAACTTTGGAAATAGATGTAAGGAAACATACATAAAATAAAATAATTTATGTATTACACTATGTATATGTATATGTATAAGATAATATCCTTAATTCATTGTAAATTATATATATTTTTTGTTTTTACTAGAAAATAAATCCATATTTGAATACTAGAATGTGGATGCGGTTATGGAATAGATAAACCTAGGTGTAACCAATATAATGTTATTTGCATTCCCATCCAGTTATGTTTTGGGTTTATGTTTTATAATGTGTTTGGAGGAGGCTCTAGAAGGAACAAATGATATTGGATCGAAATTGGTGTTTTAGTCGGATTTTAACATAGTGAAAAGTGATTTATGATGTAAGCATCTGTTTTATGGCTTCTGTGGTTTAGATAATGAATTTTGAGATGGAAAATAATTAAATGATTATAAATAATAAGAATAAGATATATGAAATATTTTTAATCCAACCTAAAGATCCATTTTTAGTGGAAAAGGAATTCACGACCTAAAATGGGAGTTTACAGCTTGTGTTATATAGGACCATGTGATTCAGGCCATAAATCCAAAATTTATAATGCGAATTTCGCTTTTTTCCAATATAAAATAAATTATTAACAAAATTTTCATTTATTTATCCATCATATCTCCATTGTTTTTTTTGAAAACTATATTCTAAAGGTGGATGTTCATTCCCGAGTTCTTGCATCCTTGATCATTGGTTCCAGTGGTTGATCATTTCCAATTGGTGGTGAGTTCCTTCCCCCTTTCCCCATTTATTACTTATGTTATTCTTCAAGGTTTCAATAATATGTTTTTATTTTTGGGTTGTTGTGAGGGTTTGATGATTTTTTATAACACTTTGGTGAGGATCATAATGATCTAGCGTTATGTTGTGTGGTTATTGTGTTCAGGCTCTTCAAATTCTTCATGTGGTGCACAGTGGATCAGAAAAGGTTCATCGAGGTAGGGAATATTTTATGTATTAATATTGACATGTTATGTTTATATATTAGGTCTTCTAATTCCCTTTTTAGATGTTATGTTCCAGATTAATGAATATAATTAATTTTAATAACCTGAAATATATGAGATGTTAAGTAATAACATGATTTTACTACGTTGTTGATATTGTGGATATGATAAGTATATTATTGTAAATACTTGAAATAAATGTTTTTGGGAGATTTTCAAGCATTTTAGATGAGATTTTTGAGACCCTTTCTAGGATGAATTCTCAAAATCATCCTAAAGAAAAGGATAAGGAATGTATATATGGCTAATAATCATTTCCTTGTTATATTTTATTTTTTGTGATAATTCCCATTCTAAATAAACAATTATTTTGAGGAATTCCCCTAAATAAATTGTGGAAGATGTTATGTGATGCTTCTTTTTTTGTTTGATCAAGTTTTGTTTCCTTGTGTGTTTTGGAATATTGTGTGGGGGTGGTGGTGGCCGACCGAGTTATATAATTTTTAGGGATGTCATGTGTGATGCATTTTTTGTAGTTTTTTATGTGTTTAGTTACCATGTGATGATATGTGTGAATATTTGTATTTTGGAACTGGTGTTTGACGTTGTTTTGATTCATGAATGTGGTTTTTCTATGTACTTTCACGGTTATAGTTCATGGTTGTTATGTGTGGTGGTTGTTTGATGATTTTTTATAATGAAAATTGATATAGGATCGGTGAGATGTTTTTTAGTCTGGTTATGTTAATTGTCTTGTTTTCCATGGAGAAGTTTTTGTGTGATAAATGATATTAATGGGTTGGGACTTGATGAATGGTGATTGGATAAATGAAATGAACAAATGAATACATTATATAGTGAAAATTAAATGTCTTTATAAATAATCATTATGGAGTTTTTAATTGAAATAGGATACATGTGTGGTGGCATGGTGTGTTAGATATACTGGTGGTAATAGTGGTAGCGGTACATGAGCGTTGTAGTGGTGGTGTTGTGGTGTATTCTAGTGTAGTTGATGTGAACCCATAGGTTTGGTAGTGTGTGTTATCTATATATCATATATTTTAGGTTATTTCTGTATTCATATCACCCATGATGGATAACCTTACTGATGCTCAATGGTTCTAGGTTTGAGGTGTTTTACTGAATATCTGAGATGGTGGTGACATAGGTAGCTGGCTACCCCCAGTTCCCACCAATTCCTTAGGTAGTAGTGATGTCCCATGAGTATTTGAGAAAGGTTTGATGTGTTTTCCCCTGTGTCTTCGGGTGAGATGTGATGTGCGGGATAAGGTTTCATCTGGATAGAAGTGATGTGATGGCCTAGGTATTTATGGGAGAGTTGTGGTGTGATAAAGTAGTGATGTGATGTGATATGTGGTTGAGTCAAGTTTAGTAGGATGAAAGAATTTGGTTTATATCCTTCACATTTATGAAACCCTACATCCTTTGTTATAATATGTGAAGAGATATTGTGTAATGCCCAGATGTATTCAGGTGGGATGTGGTGTGATTGACCAAGTTTCTTCAAGTGAGATGTGTTGTGATGTGGTTTCATTCTCATATATGTGGATGTAATGGTTGCAGATAAAGTCAGATGTTAGGGAATTAGGGTGGAATATTATTGGTGAAGTAGTACTTGGTCTTCATTATTTTAATCATGTTTTTTATGTTACTATATTGGATTCATGATTCGGTGAGTGTGCCATGGTGATCTTGGGTTGGTTAGTTTATCTGTATAAATTTTTTTGTTATGCTATTTATTCATAGGCACATTGGAATTTTTTATTCACATATTCACTTGGGGCCTTCGATTTTCTATCTATGTATACATGTTATGCTCACCCTAAATATATTAATATTTTTTTAGGAATCAAGGTGGACATTGGGGATTAATATGGAATTTAGTATCTTTATTTTGGAGCTTCTATTGTGTTGCTGCTAGATGAATTTAATTTTTTTATTTACTTTTGAAACACTTATTATATTAATTGTCATGTTTATGCATCATGGGATTGTTTTGGGTGTAATTTTATATTATATTCTGACTTTTATTGTTTGTTTTCTATCCTATATCATGATCCTATATTGTTGTAGGGTAATTCATCCTATCTAATGTGATTTTTGTACTCTCAATTTTTTTCACCAACATGAGGTCTTCTAGAGGCAAGATTTAAGGGTCATTATCTCTCTTCTTTAATTTCCAAACCTATAGTGGTATCATTAGAGGTAGGGGTCAGGATAGAGTGATATTAGATGTTTTTGTTTAACGATGGGGTGGTGTTTTAGGATAATAACATTGAGTATTTCATAGTTTGGTATGGAAGTGGTGAACATTGATCATGGTTCTTAACATAGGCTAAGGAGACATAGAAGGAAAGGGGATTTTAGGGCCCCCATGTTCCAGTGATATGAATTTGAGCATATTGAATAGACAAGTGAGGGGGAATTAATTACAGTGTAGAGACCATTGAGGGGTACAAGAATCATGTTTGATTATGTTCTTGTCTGACTTGGGTGTCTATGGGAAATTGAAATGAATTAATTTAATACATCTTGATAAAATTCCAGGCTTCTGATCATCAGATTGCTACATATTTTTGTGAAAGGATATTGGTCCACCATAGTGAGTATATCCCAATTATGAGGTTCTATAGGATGATATGGTTGATTATTTGGTTATTAAACCTCTATAGGATGATGTGGTTTTGAAAATGGCCTTAGGTTCCCTTCACCAAAAATATAATGGGAATGAATGAGAGGAAAATCTCAGATATAGAGACAAAGAACTGGTTGGAGGATATCAAGTTCTTTTTTAGATTTATCTGACCATGGGAAGGGTTTTGGGAAAAATTTTAGGTTAGTCGATTATATGGAGCTACACATAAATGGTGGACACTGTATCTGAGTTACTGAAAGGTGGAAAACAATTTCTATCCGAACATTTATTAGGTGTTATATTTACAATTCCTACCATCAAGGTCAATGCTTGTAAAGTGGATAGATTTACTCTCTATTCATAAAGGTATATTGATTGTGTAGGATCTTGGTTTTAGGTTCAAGTACCTCTTTTGTTTCCCCCAATGTTTTTTTCAAGTGAAGAGCCTAGAGCATGGATTTTGTGGAGGATTTGTTCTTGGTTATTAGGTAATTAGTCGCCCTATATATGATCTCTACATACATGGAGGAACATAAAAAATAAATGGTTTTGATTAGTTTATTTCATTAGGATATTATCCTTGAGAGATTATCTAGAATATAATACTAAGCAAAAGAGTTTCAGGATTTGGGGTGTCAAGGCATAGGTAAATAGGGTTTTGACAAATGGGGAGTTTGTCATGGATGGTATTTCCTCCTCTATAGAGATATATGGATTCATAAAACTAGTTTTTGGATTTTTTTTTCATGATATGTTTTCAGCTACACGGTCACCTATAATATTAGTTTCTATTCAATTAGGTTGGTAATTTTAAAGTGGCTTTCCAATACCCATACCAATAGCAACAATAGTTTCTTCTAAGAATGTTTCAGTGTTTGGGATTGCCAGTTCTTGATAAGCCCCTACGACTAGATGATGTTGGAACATGGAAGCCTCATGATGTTTCTCATCCATATAGACATAGGCCATAGAATGGTTGTAAATGCAGAAAGATGAGAGGTATTGGATATCAGTGTGGTTAAATGCATGTGTTTGAGGTAGTGGAACCAACAGGTTCAATGGTTTCCTGATGTATGACATGTTTATCATTCACCCTTTTTTAAGCATTGTTTGATTCATGAGTCTCATAATCAGTTTTTCTACTTTGTTCTATGTTGTGGGACTGGATTTCAAAATTAGTCTTGTCACTCTACTATTATATATGACAATTAGAGGTTAGGAAGATTTTTTGAAGTGTGTTGCGGGGTGTAAACTAGTAAGGGGAAACACCAATTATTGTGAGACTTGTTGTTTTCATAGATACATATATAAGATTACATACTTACCATGGAATGGTTGTATTTAAGGAATTCCATCATAAACAATTTCCATAGGGGAGTATGGGTTTATATGTGGAGGGATAGTGAGTGATGTAAAATGGAAATAAAGGATGTCAAATGGGTGGTAGGTGAGTAGAAACTTTTTTTGTCTTGGTTGTTAGAGTTATCAGTGGAATCTTATATGGGGGATGTTTCCAATGTTTTAGAGGAGTTCCTATATGTTTTCCTTGATTCATGTTTGGTGATAACTCTATGTAGTGATGCCAAGTGTGGGATAAAGGTTTTGTTAGATGTGGATTTGGATTTGATGGATCCATATCAAAGGGAACCAATAAAGCTATGTGAGTTGAGGATTCAATGGTTTATTTGATGCCTAGGGGCTTCTTCTCACCCATAATTCCTCTACAGGGTTCTCTAATACTCTTATTTATTAAGGTGGAGGGTTGTATAAGGTTTTGTTTAGACTAATGAAGGCTGTATCAGGTAATTATGAAGAACCATCACCCTCTCCAAGGTTTGATGACATGTTTGTCCAACTAAGAGGAACCTATTGGTTCATAATGGTCTAAAATTGGACTGAATATCCCCAGTCAAGGGTGATAGATAAGGATATGATGGAGATATATTTAGGTGTAGGTGGTAGAACATAAAATTCGTGGTCATGTCATTCGGTGTCACAAAAGAACTATTCATGTTAATGGGTCTCATCAAGTACATATTTAGTATGTTTCTGGATCAGTATGTCATCATGTTCATAGAAGATATTTTAGTTTACTCATTTATTGAGGAGGAGCTTGTTAAGACTCTTGGAGTTATTTTTTAGGTCCTTCGACACCACCAAATCTATGGAATGTTCTACAAGTAAAATTTCTTCTTATGATAGGTTAATTTTCTTGGGAAGGTTGTGACTCAATATAATGTGTCCAAGGACCTATTGAATGTCGTGGAATGTTTTTCTTGGGGATCACTGAAGAATGTGGTAGAGGTTTTATAATTTCTCAGTCTGGGTGGTTATTATCAAAATATTATGCTTGATTTATCTTGCTTTTTAGCCCATTTAATGGATTTAAGAAGAAATGATATAGCCTATTAGTATACTGATTAGTTTCAATAAGTGTTTGGTTGTCTAAAGAAGAATTTGAATAGTGCTCTAGTGCTTTAGTGGCCAGAGGGGGGCATAGTGTTCAATGTTTTCTTTGACGCATCCCCTCTTTGCTTTGGATGCATGTTGATAAAATAGAGAGAAATTATGTCTTATGGGTCTATACAGTTACATTCCGATGAGAGTAACTATGAAACCCACTATCTAGTGTTGGAATAAGTTGTGTTTGAACTAATGTTGGGGTGACACGATCTCATTAGTGAGTACTTCATGGTATTCACGAACCACGGGAGCCTGAAATACGTATTTTCACATCAATATTTGAATCTAAACTACTTAATGTTGATTTATTTTATATATTATTATTATTTTTATATACTTTACACCCTAGGGAAGTCTGATGTTGTTTTTTATGTGCCGAGTCGTAAGTCCTGAGGAGATGTGGCTTCGAAGTCCTTCATTGGTTGAATAGGGATGACAGATATTATAGTGCTTCATATTGATGTGGGAGAGGGTATTGGATGAGTTTAACTTCATTATATGACAGTGTAGTTATATATGATGCAACTGTTGTATCAATATTTGTGGGAGGATCCACAGTAATGGTGATGCATGACTGTGTTGGACATAGTGATGCTCCAGAGGGTTGGTTAGAGGATAGTTAGAACTAGTGTTGTTTTAGAGATTGTTGTTTATTATATTGAAATTTTTGGAGGTGGGTCATAGTGATTTAATATCTCTATTTTAATAGTCTATCCTAATATAACTAAGATGTATCTTGTCTTATGGAGAAACTATAGTGGTCAAGGATGAAATTTAAAGTGGCAGTGTTTGTGATGAGGTGTCTATTTTTTCATTATTAGAAAGCACAGAACCATGTCCATAGAGTTTTATTATAGTCATTGTATATTCTAATGTGGATATAGGAAGATAAATTTATGGATTTTACCATTGTATTAATCCAAGATCATAGTTTTTTGTGATGTAGTATGGGTGTTAGTGGGCCGACTGAAGAAATATGCTTGTTTTTTAAAAATCCATTAGTTATGTTCCATGGATGTTTTGGTGTGGTCCAATGTGGTTGATATGGTTAGTATTCATGGTGAAATTAAACAATATCTATTATTGAGATCCTAAATTTACCTCATGGTTCTAAAGTTGAACTTATCATTATTTTTTTCTTATAGTTGTGTTTTTGGACTACATTCCACGCTAAGGGAGATGGTAATAAAGGGAGTTCAATCCAATTGTTGAAGGATATTATGGGATATTTTATCTTGGACATTATAAAATCATAGTTAAATCAATTTTATATTTTCAATTTTCACTGCAACAATATATATCACACATACATTAGTATGACTCCAATTGAGGAATTGTATTGGTAGTTGTGTCTTTCACCATTATTCTGGATAGAGGTTGGGGAGTGAAATTTTCTTTGTCTTGGTTGTATGGTTTGATGTGTAACAAGATCCTAGAGAGGTATCTCATAGGATATCTGTTAAAACCACTTTCTTTTCTTTGGGTTTGGTTTTTATTCTTAAGGATGAGAATCATTTGGTAGGTATCCAATGCAATGGTCATTTACTTCCTATCCCCTTAAATTTCTCATTTTAGGGTTGGAGTTTGTTTGGGGGAGGTATGAGAAGGGTATGGAGGTGTGCAGTTATATTTTAGTTCTACAAAAGGGGTTTCAGAAATTTAATAAAGGATTTACTATGTAAACATTTGATTTATAACTTATATGGTTTACATTTTACTATGTAAATGTAGTGAGGGGGAAAGCATGAAATGAGATTACATCATAAGTATGGTATTTATTTCCTTATATTAATCAAGCCATAGGTGATATGTTTTTCAAAAGAAAAACGGTTTCACATCCTAAAATGGGATTTTACGACAACTGTTATATAAGATTGTTTGATTTTGGCAATAAATCCAAAATTCAAGATGTGATTCCATATTTTTCTTTCTGTATAATGTTATCACGTATCCAAATTTTTATTCATTAGGAACTCATTACTCTCTCATTTATGAAAAACCCTTAACTCCAATGTAGGATCTTATATCCTACCTTCATTCTTCCTTGTTCATTATTTTAGTTGGTTTCTCATTGGTGATCAGGGGTGACTGCATTCTCATTTCTCCTTGTTGTTTTCCTTCATTTATTATTCTTAAAGGATTCACTAAGGTGTTGTTATATTGGATGAGGGTGAATCTAGGATTCATTTTTTATAACCCTTCAGGGCAGTTTAGGATGATCAGGGGTTATCTTTTGTGTTTGTGGTTTTCAATCCGTTCTTCTTCATACTGTTAAGTTCAACATATAGAAAAAGATACATTGATATTGTAAATCCTTATTCTCTTCTTATTTAGGAGTTATTTTTTTAATTGAATTATTTATCTTTCCATGGGATAAATATTAAAAGTATAATTAATGATTATAGTTAATTGGAATAACATGAAGTTAGTGGGATTAGGAGTAAACATGTCCTTTTACAGTTTTTTTATATTATTGTTTTTTATACCTAATGTTGTAAATACTAAAACTTATAGTGGTTGGGTGAATTTCTTGTTCGATTGATTATATATTCTGATAACCATTATATGTTGATATGTTGATATCTCCCTCAATAAACGTATAAATAATGTATATGTAGCTAATTATCAATTTCCCATTGAAATCTAGTTTTTGTGATAATACCCATGAAAAATAACAATGTATTGTGATGAATACCCCTGAATAAATTATGCAATCTGGAATGTGATATTTCTTTATATGGTTGTTCTTAATTTGTTTCCACATATTTTTTATAATATTGTGTAGTGATTGTGTTGACTGGATACACTACTATTATTTTACATATTTGCGACGGGCTATTTGCGATGGGATCCCGTCACAAATAAGTTTTCACGACGGGGTCCCATTGAAAATAGCCCGTCGTAGAAAACTATGTCCTAAAAAATATTATTTGCCACGGGCCTATCTAAAATAATATTTTTAGTGAAGGGCTACTTCCCCATCGCAAATAATTCTCTGATTATATACTTTATATATATATAATTTTTTGGGATAGGCCCATTTCAAATACTTTTTGCGATGGGCCCATAATCCCATCGCAAATATTTTTTTAAAAAAATTTATTTAGACTATTTACAATAGGCCCATCAAGAATACTTTTTGTGACAGGTCCCCAATCCCATCACAAATACTTTAAAAAAAATATTTATTCTATTTTCTACGGGAACCCGTCGCAACGGATGTCATCGCAAAAAATAAATAAATTTTAAAAAATTAAATTTAATAAAATTATGATTATTTAAAAAATAATTTTATTATTATTAAAATATTTAAAATAAAAATATTTTAAAATTCTCAATATTCACAAAATAATATTAAAAAATTTTAAAAAAATTATTAATATTAATATTCTTAGTAAAATAAAAAATCATTAAAAAATATAACACTGGAAATATAAATTTAATAAAATTATGTTAAATGAAATAATAATATTAATGTTATTAAAATAGTAAAAAAAATTAAAATTATTAAAATTTTTAAAATTCTCAATATTACCAAAAAAATCATAAAAATATTAAAGTTTAAATTATCTAATATTCGTACCAATATAAAAGACAGAAACTATAAAAAGTTTATATTACAACAAATGTTAAATTCAAATGTTTTTTACAAAATGAAAATCACAGGGGGTCATCTTCTAGAGGAGGTGGAGGAGTTGAAGGATATGGTGGAAAAAACTCTATCCCCAAACTATGAGTTAGAGGGAACATGTATTCCATCTACCGCTGATGCTGCTACTTCCATCGTTGCATCCCCTACTCGTGCTGCTGCTTCTACTACTGCTGCTACTTATGAATACCTTCTTGCTACATCTACAAACTCTCTATAATGTGATTCTGGACTTGTAACTACTCCTAATACTGTGAGACAGAAGATGATGCCTCTCCCTGAGCTCCTCTCGAGCTAGAAGACGACATTGCAGCAGTATCATAATAAGTACCTGGAGTCACATGAGTGTCGACACCAACTACTCGACCCTTCTCAAAACCATACTAAGTCGCTTGCATCCATGCCGCCTCGTCGAAATGGTGTGCATTGGTCTGATCAGTCACCTCGTCCTGACCCTCAACCAGTGTCTGAGAGGTCGTCGCCTCATATGACTCCTTCAATACCAATTTGAAATTAAAATTTTGAAAATATTATATGCAGTTAATTTTCAAAATGGAAAAATAATACTAACCACAATCAGATGCTGGCGATCACCCCTAATCTCTCCAGTTGTTGGATCACTATACATCCTTCGATAAACATCTAACTGTATAATATCGGGATGCTCGACTGCCTACAAAAATTTTAAATAAATTTTTTATATTTAAATTTATATAATTTTTTTAAAAAATATACTTACCAGATTCTCTCTATGCATACTGAATGTACGACTACCAACTCGATGTGTCACCTCCTGTCTCCCCGGTTCTTTTGACCCAAGGAAGACCTCATCTGAAATCCAACACCGAACCAGTGTGCACATAATCAATCCCAAACATGAGATGAAATGTACTCTAGTCGTTGGGCTCTCCACGGATCATCATATACTATCGCTCCTTCTTTCATAATGGTCGTCTTTCTCAAATTGTGAAAACACTGACGCAAACACTAATGCATAGGCACCTCCCATTCTGCATGGATAGCATCACGCATGCTATCCTTGATAGGATACCATAGACTATACGAATAATTTAAAATATCAAGTTATTAATAAAATTAATTTGAAAATAAATATTATTTATTTACGTACTAGCCAGTGATTGTACATGGTGAGCTGCACATCAACAGGAATTTGTTCCCATGTGATCCATGGCAGAGAAAAATAATTGTGAAATATATCTCTCCTCGATCTATCAACTACATCTGTAAAACAATGAAGAAAAAATAAATAATCAAACAATCAGTATATATATAAATAAATTAATGAAAAAGATAACTAAAATATACAGTTTATCATACTTATGTGTGTGTGGATCGAAGCCAAGACGTGGATGTCGCTCAGGGATAGGGTCAGGATTCATTAGTCGTTCAATAACGCGCCCCCTCCACATATGTCCTGAACCACCAGTAGGTAGAGGGTCAGATGTTACCACATCCACCTCATCTAATGGTAGATCAGCCTCCTGCAACTCGTGAAATAGATCAGGATCCATCTGAAACACAAAATGATTGTTGATAGCATATAGTTGAAAATAACAATCATATATAGATATATATTAGTTATGATCATAACTATAATTTAACTATGTCAATGTTCACCTTTATCATCATCTTCATATCTGACAATTTCAATGTCTTTATATTCCTTCTCGCCATCATCAATATCCATATGAGTTTCACTTTCACCATCCCATGTCATTTAAAATTCATTTGTAACATCATTAACATCTTCATCACCATCGACCCTTAATTGTGGTGTGTCATCATTGATATTCACGTATCTTTGTGAAAAATATTGATTTTGAGTATCCTCTTGAAAAATTTAAATTCTTTCAACTTCAACAAAACCACATTCAGTTTGAGTAAATTGATTTTCCCGAGATTTTCCTTATATTTTTCTCCACCAATCACTCAGATCTCTTGAAGTAGCACAATACATTGCGTAATAAATTTGATATGCCTGTTGAGCTAGTAAAATAGTTCATATACTACATGATGTATTTTATATTTAATAACAATGATTCCATGGGCCGGATGAACACACATACCTCTCTTAGTATCTAACAACCGACATTTAAAAATTACTATATAATTATGTATAAGATAACATAGCTCAATAATATCTTCCAGAATTCCATAAAATACAACTTTAGTTTCTCTATGATTTGATTCTCTCAAAAATCTCTACTGTTCATTATTTTTTGACTCCCCATATGAACATGTAAGAAATCGAAAACCATTCACCACATATGCATTATATGATTTAACCATTTATGATGGTGGTTTAATCAATATACACAGCCACTTATCAATTTTATCAATGTGTTGAGACACCTAATTTTTTTTAAAACAATTATCAATATAATAAATAGTAAACTGAATTGATATTAAACCATCAATAATTTATATTAACAGTTTTTTGACCCATTGAGAAAAAAAATTGTCTACGTTCTTGAAGAGCTGTTATTGTAATTTGTGGATGTCGTTTCATGATATGATTATCAAATATCCTAAAAATAAAATAAGATTAGATACTGTAATAGAAATTATAAAATAAGTAATATAAGCACTCATAGTACAAATGAATTAATTTCTTCATAGTTGAGCAGAATATATGTATGAGCTCTGTGATATTCATCGTTTGAAATCCATCATTCTTGAACTCCACCGAAGCCATGATCTTGCTGATTAAAAACTGATAATTTATTGTCCATTTCATCATTAAATTTTCCCTCTTTCTACCCCATGCAGTTTTGTATTGAGGGATATTCATATTTAAAATAATGAGAGTAGAAAAAAGAAATTTCCTCTTGCAAATAAGCTTCATCAATTGAGTCCTCAACTAATGCTTTGTTACATAATTTTTTCTTCAATTTCTACATGAATCTCTCGAATGGGTACATCCATTGAAAATGTACTAGCCCTCCACATTTAGCTTCATGTGTAAAATGTAATATCAGATGATCCATTGAGTAAAAGAATGAAAGCAGAATGATTTTGTCATGTTTACAAATAATTACAACAACATCTTCTTCCATTTTTCTTAACGCATCATAGTCTGTTTTCACTGCAAAAATTTCTTGAAATAATATGACATGTCTTTTATCAAATCCCAAATCATAGAATTCAAAAAACCTCTTAAACCAATCGCCATATGTCTTTCCATTATAACATGACAATAATGCCTTTTTAATCCTATAATATGACAATTCTTAACACATCTTCCCAAATTGAAGCATAACTATCTGGAAGTATCAAATCTACAATCCACTGACAAAATAATAAGCGACTCTCTTTGGATAGTGTATAAGCTACTTTTGGCTTCATTAACCTTTGTGATTTGTCATATTCCAATATATCAAGTTCTGGTCGCCTGCATATTTGGGAAAGATCTAATCCTGCTTTTATTGTATCTTTGGTCTTACCTGGTGTATCCAAAATAGTATGAAATAAACTATCAAAATAGTTCTTCTCAATATGCATGAAATCCAACATGTGGCGGACCAACAAATTAGACCAATATGGGAGATCCCAAAAAATGCATCATTTTTTCCAATTATGTTCTTTCCCAAAACCATCAATTTTCTGTTTGTTTATTGATGTCTCAAATATGATGGGAGGTAATGAAAATACAACAGATTTTATCTCTGTACCTGAGATCATTTTTGGAGTTTCATCCCTTTCAATTATTCCTTTTCTGAAATGAGATTTTTCCTTCAAAAAGGATGATCGATTAGAAGAAATACGCGATGACAGTCAGAATAGGATGGGTTTTTACCATTGACAAGAATAAAAGCTTTGAGGTCTTTCATACAGAAAGGATATGATTTCGGACCATTTCAACTCCATCCAGATAACATTCCATATGCTAGAAAGTCACTAATCTTCCACATCAATGCAGTTTTATTGTGAAATTTTGTTTCGAAGCAACATCATATGCCCTAAAACCATTACATCACAATGCATTTAACTCATAAATCAATGGTTTCAAATAAACATAAATATTCTTTTTCTGATGTCCTGGGATTAAAAAGGTCAAAATGATATATGGATCCTTCATCAACATCCATGGTGGTAGATTGTATGGAGTTATAAAGATATGTCGACATGAATACTAACTAACATAAGAACCAAACAGATTGAAACCATCAGTAGAAAGACCCAATCACACGTTTCGGGCTTCCAAATTAAAATACAGATGCAGACGATCAAAAATCATTCCATAAATCACCATCAGATGGATGATTCAGGCTTTTACCAGTTGAAATATTTGTTTTGTGCAATGACATCATTGATGATGTGTTATGAGGCATAAATAAACGTTGGTGTCTTGGTGTAAGGGGGAAATATCTCAACTATTTTGCAGGAATCGATCCAGACTCCCCTGGTAGAGCTTCATTATACCTCAATTTTCCACAACTGGGACAATAGTCCACCGACTCATTTTCAAAATAATATAAGATGCAATCATTTTCTCATGCATGAATCTTTTGATAACTAAGGCCCGGATTATGAACCAGCCTCCTGCTCTCAAAGTAATTTTCAGGCAACACATTTCCTTCAGGTAAGAGTGTTTTAAACAAAGAATATATGTGATCAAAACAGTTGTTTGACATTGAATTATCTGATTTAATAGCAATAAATTTTATAACCACTTCTAATTTTCTTATCTTGTAATCAGAAAATAATTCATCCTCAGCCGACCTCAACAACTAATAAGATTCGGATGGTGCCAACTGAGGAGTTAAATCAATATCATCATGAGTTTCAGTTTTTTGAAGAGATGGACCAGCAATATCATGTACTAAATTTTGGAACTGTGATGGATCCAAAATCAAGTTATTAGTATCTTCTCTGGAATTGCATTCATGATGTTGATATCAAAAAACATAATCTGGTTGAAAACCAAAATGCAAGAGATGTCACCCAACCTTGTCAAATGTGTCATATGTTCTTAGTGCACATTTTTTATAAGGACAATTAATTGTTCCTTTTGAAACATATTCTGTTTTTGATGATGAAAATGCTAATAAAGCTTCAACACCATCAATATATATAGGTGTTAAACCAGAACCATTTGGATTTCTGTGCTGATTTATCCAAGCATGATCATCTAATAATGACGGATGTTGACTTCCTTGTTCCATATTTTTCTACAAAATATAAAATCATCACTAATTTTGAATATTTTGATATTATGAAAACACTATCTGAAAAAAATAACAAATTTCTACTACTTCTTAATAATTACAATTAATTATGGGCCACATGATTTCTAGTGGATTGACGGCTACTCTTTGGTCTGAAAGATCATTTACATGAATATTTCTCACACTGAAATCACAATGAAAAATCTGGTCAGTGGTAGGCATATTCATTCTCATATGCGCGAGAATGAATATTTGTAGATCAGACCAGATTCTTCATTGTGATTTCAGTGTGACAAAGATGAAAGTAAATGAGCCGTCGGACAAAAGATCTCCCTTTTTGTCAATGAATCGACTTCTTCTAACTGACACCTCCTAAAAACATTAAAAAAATGTGATACTATGAATGCATATCCAATCTTGTGCATATGAGATTGAATTTGCATATATAGAATCACATTTTTCATACTGTTTTGAGTCAATGAGAGCTGAAAGGAGAAAAGTCATCGTGCAAAAGGAGTGTCGTCAATCCATTGGAAACTGTTCCATGTTCGTAAAATTTATTAAAATTTATATAAATTTCTTCATAACAGTTCATAACTATTCCTAACTAACTATTACAATTTATTACTAACTATTACAATTTATTACTAACAATTACTATTTATTACTAACTATTAATATTTATTACTAACTATTACTATTTATTACTAACTATTGCTGATTATTACTAACAATTTCTAATTATTACTAACTATTTCTAATAATTACTAACTATTTCTAATTATTACTAATTATTTCTAATTATTCCAATGTATTGCTAATTATTCCTAATAATTGATATTTATTCCTAATTATTGCTAATCATTCCTAATTATTTCTTAATTATTCTTAATTATTACTAATTATTCCTATTTATTACTAATTATTACAAATTATTACTAATTATTACTATATATTACTAATAATTACTTATTATTACTAATTATTACTAATTATTAAAAATAATTAATAATTATTACATGTTATTACTAATTATTAGTAATTAGTACAATTTATTAATAATAATTACAGATAATTAAAAATTATTACAATTTATTACTAATTAATACAATTTATTACTATTTATGAAAATTTATTACTAATTATTACAATTTATTACTAACTATTACAATTTTTTACTAATTATTACAATTTATTATTAATTATTAAAATTTATTACTAAATATTACAATTTATTACTAATTATCACTATTTATTACTAATTATTACAATTTATTACAAATTATTAAAATTTATTACTAATTAATACAATTTATTACTAATTAATACAATTTATTAATAATTATTCTAATTTATTACTAATTATTACAATTTACAACTAATTATTACCATTTATTACCATTTATTAGCATTTATTACAATTTATTACAATTTATTACAATTTATTACTAATTATTACAATTTATTACTAATTATTACAATTAATTATAATTTAATACAATTTATTTTAAAATATTACTAATTATTAAAATTTATTACTAATTATAACAATTTATTACAATTAATTACAAATTATTATAAATTATTATTAATTATTTCAATTTATTACTAATTATAACAATTTATTACTAGTAATGACAATTTATTACTAATTATTACTAATTATTACAATTTATTACTAATTATTACAATTTATTACTAATTATTACAATTTATTACAATTTATTTCAATTTATTACTTATTATTACTTATTATTACAAT
Organism: Viscum album; assembly: GCA_963277665.1. Taxonomy (NCBI): domain Eukaryota; kingdom Viridiplantae; phylum Streptophyta; class Magnoliopsida; order Santalales; family Viscaceae; genus Viscum; species Viscum album. The sequence goes on from OY728160.1 coordinate 1,670,242,228, forward strand.
TAATTACAATTTATTACTAATTATTACAATTTATTACTAATTATTACAATTTATTACTAATTATTACTAATTATTACTAATTATTAAAATTTATTACTAATTAGTATAATTTATTTCTAATTATAAGAATTTATTACTAATTATTAAAATTTATTACTAATTATTACAATTTATTACAATTTATTACTATTTATTACAATTTATTACAATTTATTACAACTTATTATAATTTATTACAATTTATTACTTATTATTACAATTTATTACTAATTATTACAATTTATTACTAATTATAATAATTTATTACTAATTATTACAATTTATTACTAATTATTACAATTTATTACTAATTATTAAAATTAATTTCTAATAATTACAATTTATTATTAATTTTTACAATTTATTATTAATTATTATATTTTATTACTAATTGTTACAATTTATTACAATTTATATCTAATTCATACAATTTATTACTAACTATTACAATTTATTTCTAATGATATCAATTTATTACTAATTATTACAATTTATTATTAATTATTATAATTTATTGCTATTTATTACACATTATTACTATTTATTACTAATTATTATTATTTATTATTATATATTACCAATTACTATTAATTACTATAAATTAATTATATACATTACTAATTAACGTTAATAATGACTAATTACTACTAATTATTAAAAATTATTACTAAAAATTTCGATTTATTTGTACAAATAAATAGTCGTGAAAAAACAATTTAAATTCAATTTAATTACAACTAATCAACAAGAATACAAATTAACATAAAAAATTGAAATAAATAATAAATTAAATAAAACATAAATACCTTTAAACTTGATTTGCTATTGATGTAGACGACTTCACAACTTCTTCATGTCCAAAAAAATTAACTTAGAAAAATTTTCTCTCTGAAATCAGAGTTCAGAGAGAAACAAGATCTAGGAATTGAGTGGAATGAGAAGAAGAATGGATGGGGGTATATATAGGATAGATTATTAGCAACAGGACTATTTGTGATGGTTACCCGTCGCAAATACCTACGCCTGCATTAATTACTGTCAGCAGTTAAAAAGTTATTTGCAACGGGACCCATCGCAAATAGTCCCTACCGACACACCTTTTCCAACGGGATGTCCTCCCATCACAAAAAGCTATTAACTGCCGTCAGGTATTTTTGATGGGCCCCGTCACAAATACATAACTACTTGCAACGGGGGGAACCCCCCGTTGCAAATACCCTTCATGCGGTTTGGCCCGCAACCCGTGCCAAACCTTTTGCGACGGGACACGAAATCCCATCGCAAATAATCGGTTATTTGTGACGGGGGTAACCACCCATCGCAAATAACAACTTGGACAGATTTTTTGCGACGAGATTACTCCCCTTCGCATAAATCCCATCGCTAAATGTCTTTTTTCATGTAGTGATAGGTTATGTGATGTGTGGGTCTGTGATGTCTGATGCAGTTGTTGTGATGTGTGATGTGGTTGGTTGACATGGGATGTTGTGTTGGATGTTGTGTGATGTGGAACTAGTGTGTGATGTGGTGTGGATGTGATGATGTGGTTTTGTTTCATTGAGGGATGTCTGTGGTGTGTGGTGGTTGTAATGTTAAGTGTTTGGTTGATGAGGTGAAAAAATGATGATTGATGTTGGAAGGGGGTGTAGTTGTGCGGTTTGGTTCTGATAGTTTCCAAGTTATCCATGGAATAATTAGTGGGTGTTAAATGGTTAAAAATGGTTTGGGACTTTTTTTGGGTGAATAGATAAATGAAATGAATAAATGAATTGGTTGCGTAATGTGAAATGTAATGGATCAATGAAAAAAAGTGGTGGAGTGTGTAATTTATAGTGTAGATATATGTGTTAATGTGTGCTGGTATGGTGTGTCGCATAAAATTGTGGCATTATTTATGGTAGAATAAGTGTGGTGTAGTGGTGGGGATGTCATGTATTCTACTTTAGTTGATAAGAATCTATAGGTAGGGTAATGTGTGTTATCTATATATCATGTTTTTATGTTATTTATATATACGCCAATCTTGGGATAGATAAACTTACAAATCCTCAACGGTTTTGTGTGTTTTCCTAAATATCTAGAATGGTGATGAAATAGATGGAATGATACCCCCTCGTTCACACTATTTTTTTGGACGCTTTGAAGGTTCATGTATCTTCAGGCTAGGTGTGATATTTTTTCCTAACATTCATTGAGCGATATGTAATTTTTTAGATCAGCTATCTTCAAATGTCATGTAATGGCCCAAGTGTATTTGATCTAGTAGTGGTATGATGAGGCATTATTGAGATGTGATATGTGCTGTTGTTCATTTATAGCAGGAGGAGGACATAAGGTTGATGCTATTCACATCTATGAAACCATACTTCCTTGGTTACTAGATATGACGAGATGTGATTTGATGTCCTAGTCATCTACATATAAGAAGTGGTGTAATGGTCCAAGTGTCTTCCGATGAGATGTGATGCGGTTATGATGTGATATGTACGAAAGGCACATGAGCATAGGATGTTTTATGATGAGGGGTGAGAGAGGAAGATCATTAGGGAAGTGGAAAAAAGGAACCATAGTTTTACTAAAGATAATTATGGTTACATATTGGATTTTTGATTTTTAAATCCATACATGGTGGGGTTGGGATGGTTGATGGATTATTATAGGTGCTTGTTGGTTCTTCTGTTTGTTTAAAATAAAATTAGGATTATGTTTTCACATGTGCACATGATACCTTGGATGTCTACGTATATATGTTTTACTCATCGTACATATAAAAACAATTTTCCGGATACTTGGAGGATGTTATTGACCGAGTATGATATTACCATATTGGGTTTGGAGATGTGGTTGAGTCATCAATATATGATCTATATTTTGGTATTTAATTTTTAATCCTCTATTTTATCTTCTCAGGCATTGTGGGATGGTTTTAGGTTTAAATTCACATAATATGATGTATTTTCATCATGGTTGTTTATCATATCTCACAATAATGTATTTGAAGAGGGTAATACCTCCCATCTTGTGTGATCCTTATACCCTCTATTGTTGTTTCAAACCCAGTTCCAATTATAGGTAGAACTTGGGGGTCATTATGACTCTCCCATCATTAATTTCTTGTAGGGGTTTCTTTAGAGGTAGGGGTCATGAAAATAACTATAAATTGGGTGGAGTTGGATTTAACTCTATTTTCACACACGTATGATGAATGGACAAAATACTGCACTCCTGGTTGGAAACTCCTATGGGGTATTCTTTAGTAAATTCAAATTTTCTTTGTGAATCACTATAAAGGATTTGGATATATGATGCTAATTTCCATCCAAGGTTAAACCTATGGTGTCATTGATTGATAATAATTTTTCATGATTTTGTTTTCCTATGAATAATTTTTCATTCTTATATGATTAATCACAATGATTATTATTTATTACACTATGATTTTGGTGTTACTTACTGGCTGGAGCCTGGGTGAATCATGTTAATGCTGAGTATAATGGATGATGTAATGAATTTCTTCATGTAAAAACAAATGAAATGGGAGATTGAATTTTAAAGCTCATGATTATGCCTAACTAACTATATCAATATATTATTAACAGCCATAACATTGGTGAGATTCCAAATTAATCAAATAATAGAAAAATGGTGTTACATAAACAATATCGAGGAAAGAAGATTCGATATCTTACATGTTGAGAATATTAAAAAAATTACACAATAGAATATCTTAATGGATTGAACAGATGTTTTGGGTGTAGAAATTATTGGAGTTGAGTATGTATTTATCTTGAAGTGTTCAACAGAGGGAAAAAATTATATCATGAGGCCCCATTTATAGTTCAAGGTTTTATTTGTGTGGAACATAGGCATTATCCATGTCAAATTCCCAATCTAATGGAAAACTCTTAGACCACAGATGAACATATGTTATGTGAATCATTAAAGTGAAATAATTTAAGTGTTTTTGTATTGATATTTTAGGATTATGTTGTAGAACTATTTTATCAACAATATTATGGTTGTAGGATTCAAGAGAAATCTACAGATTATTTGGTGGGTTTTTCTTAAAGCATTTATAAGTATATATTGAATAATGCTGATAACGTAGAAAGGTGATTTAGTGGTAAAGTGATATTCTTTTAAATCACTTTATTGAGGATTAGATGAACCTTTATATGTACCTAGTGTTGATATAATGACATTTATTAGGAATAATGAAATGTTTGATATTGATAATGAAAATTAGATAATATTGGGGACTTTGAAATTAATTAGTTATTTATTGAAAAAAATTGATTTATGTTATATTTGATTATTATTATTTCTTTTATGGATTTATGGAATATATTTGATATCTTATCATTTTATTTTTGAATATGGATAGTGATCATTTTTGGAATCCTTAATAGATTCATTGAGATTTTTGGTGATTCAGGATAATACCATGTCTTAATCAATGTATTCACATGTTTGGTATGCGACATTAAGATCAACATTATATTGTTTGGGGGTTAAATTATTGTTGATTTTGGATATCTTATTAATTTTTGTAAAAATATGTTGGTTTTGAAAACTATTTAAGTATACATTTAGGTCTTTTAATATTTTGATATTTTTCAAATGAATATGTGGATCCTTTGGTATTATTATTGAAATATCTTAGAAGAATCATTAAAATTATATTCTTAACATATTATCTATCTTAGAATATTCTAACCATTACATGTTTTTGTTAAAAAATAGATACATGAGGAATATGTTTTCATCCTTTTAGTGATCTTATGATCTATATTATTTTTATTTTTGTTCTGTAGTAAAGAAAAATTAATTGTGTTATTTCATCATTGGAATATTGGAGAAAATTTGTGGAAACTAGTTGAAATATTTTACAAAAGAATTAATTTATATTAATAGGTTTGATAAAATCATGTACGTGTATTTTATCATATTAAATTGTAAATTAAATCATAAACTATTAAATGGGATTGGTCAAACGAAAAAAATAAAATTCCAATCATTTTTTGGGAATTCAATGCCTTTTCACCCCTTACTAATTTATGGTTTTATGGTCATTAAATTTATAATGATAAAGTCCACCGTCACTCATTATTATTGTTATTAAATTATCATTCCCATCTATGTCCATATGGTCACTCGACAATTTTTTTTAATTATCTGGGAAACTTATTACATTTTATTTTAAGTATCCTTTTGGTTTAACACCCCACCCCCCCTCAAAAAATGTTTTATTGTCCCTTTATATGATGTGGATTTTCAACAAAAGTATTTTCAAATATTGAACAAATTATTATCATTATAATTATTGATATAATATAATTTATTTATTAGAGTAATAATGTATATCTTTGAAAATTTATATTAAAATAATTTTATGCCTGATATCATGCATAACACACAACACTGCGCTTTACGAAAAACACTAGAAACTATAAAATTATTATTTAAATGTACTTTTTGTTAACTAGTCATTAATTTTTAAGTATGAAAATTAGAATAAATTAATTATAAAAAAATGCATAATGGTTTTAAATAATTTTATTTTATGTATTTATATTTAATTAATAAGTTCATAGTTTTCACTAAAGATATTTGATGCTTAAAAAATATGTTTCCTTTAAAATTGGTTTTTATTTAATCTTATGCCTGGAAATTATAATTAATTTATAAAATTTAAAGAAATTTTATTTTATGGAATTAATTTTACTTTTTAAATCATGATTTCAATATAAGATTATGGTAATTTTTTGGGATTTTTATAAAATATTTATTTTCATTGAATAGTTAAAAATTAAAATTATGTAAAACTATCATTTATATTAATTAAAGCTATTAAATTAAAATTTATAGTTATGTTTTTTATAATTAATTAATATAAGACACCTTAAATTATAAATAATCTAATAAAATATATATTATTCAACATTAAAATTGATTTTGGAATACATTCAGTTTTGTGTTTAAAAATGAATTTGTCCAAAAATTGTTTTCATCGCGTTTTGAAGCTTTTCATATAAATTTAAATAATACATTTGTAGAAATTAAAATTTTTAAAATTTAATCCATTCTTATAATAATAATTTACAAATCATTATATGATTCAATGTTCATTTTTGGTCATTATGAATACTAACCGAAATATAAAAAATTTATACTACAATAAAGGATAAAATGGATTAATGCAGAGGTTTAAAATACACATATACATGATAAAATTAAATATATTTTTAAATAATATTGGAACAATATATTTATATCATATGAAATCCTCACTTTGAAAAAAGACGTATTTTTATCGACATGGATTTTTTAATACATTAATATATATAAATCTTTTGGAAAATTATAATTGTGTCCACTCCCTTCTTATAAATACACACCACCAATCAACTATACCTCATAAATAATGATATTTCAATACCATTTAATTCTTATCCAAATTCATTTTAACATACATACATATCATCAAGAGGTCCTAGTTTTATAAAAATACCAAACATAGAAGGAATGATTTGTAAGTCAAAATAATTGTCCAAAGAAGAGGTATAACTCTTAACCTGGTATTTAAATTTTATTTATTCTTAAGAGTCATTAAATTATATACCAACCTTGATGATATAATATAATAAGTACCTCCCATATACTTATATGTTATATGGTTTATGGAGAAACCATTATTCATCTCCTTCTCCATCAAATGGGAAATGGCAGAATCATTCATGAATATGTGCATACTATCGCCTTACAAAGAGAGGTATTTAATTTTTTATAACAAAAAATAATGAATGGTTATAATTATATACATAATGTTAAAATATCACATTTAAAACATAATTATGACCCTTTAAATATAATATATTACATACCTTATTAGCCTTCCACCCGTTAAAAAAATTTAACGGCACTTGTGGGTACGTGTGAACTGCCACCTCCATGAAACAATTAGATACACTTTTAATGGATGTCTTTAATGAATTATTATAAATATTCATTTGAATAAAATGTATTATATCTTGGTCATTATTAACATTACAGTTATTATTTAACCATGAGAAATGTACAAGTAACTGATCTACTATACCTATACATACATGAAAAATGAAACAGTTAACACTTAGTAATTTAGATTGTAGTAATTAATTTTTAATAAAATGGTATTAAAATTCTATAATTGGATCATATATGATATTATAACTATGTATATTTTAGCACCCCCCCCCCCCCGTTTTGTGGTATGTATCCTTTTTAATACATTTTTATGTGTTTAATGTGCGTTGGATGTGTTGGGAAGAGCTTGGGAGAGTTTGGAATTGATTTAAATAAGTTGTTTGGTTTTTCTAAGGGTGCACAGTTTGAGAATGGTTAGGGGAAACCATGCAGGTTAACCAGGAAGTGGTGCAGAGGGAGACAACATGCTTTGTACTGCATGTGCATGGTTTTCCAAAACGTGTGATGCAACTGTGCAGATCACTTTCCTTGAGATAATGGCATACACACGGTTAGCGCATGGTATTCAAAATCATGGGGACATACCATGAAACAAATTAATGGAAGGATTTTTAAATCTGGGCTCCCTTGGGAATGACCTATTTAACTCCAAAATCTTTCACTTTAGCCTCACTAGTTATTTTCAGTTCTAAAGGGTTGTAGGGGATCTCCCACACGTTTTGGAAGCGATTTGAAGAGGTTTCTTGGTGGACTAAAGGTGGTTCACCTAAGTTAGTTTCTCCTCTTTGTTTGTATTGGTTTATCTATAGATCTACTCTTCAATAAATATTGGTTTTCTAGATCTAAATCTGTTTCATGTAGATCTAGGGTTATGGTTTCCTTGGGTGTTAATTTTTATGGCTTGTGGATGTTAATGAAGGGGATCTAGAATGGGTTCGGTGGTGCGTTCGTGAAATTGGGGTGTGGTTTCTTGTGTGTCGAATTCGTCGGAACCCTAAACTTACATGGGTTTTCTATTGACCATACTTAGTTAGAACTAGTGGTTATGGTAAAAAAAATTTCATTAAATTCATTGTGATACTGACGTGTTAATCTTCTTTATAAATCAATTTGGTGATGATTTGGGCAGTTTCTGGAAAAAGAGGATATTACAGCTAAAAGGTTCATTGTTGTGTGATTTAAAATGTTGATTTCAAAATCATTAGTGTCTGATTATGACAAGTGTTTTTTAAAAAATGGTTTTCAATGAAGACATTTTATTGTAAGTGGTTTGGCATGTGATTGAAATGATTATTTTCATGTCGTGTGGCCTTGGTGGGTTATATGCTTTGTTATGGATTGTTGAAATGTGATATAAAAGTGGGAAGGAGGTCTCAATATAAAAGGTGATGGATAGTGGTCGGTAGAACAATCATTATTGGTCGTGTTCAGGAAGTACCACAAGTTGAGAATGGGGTGAACGGGATTGGCGGAAGTCCCACAATAATGGTTTCCTTGTTGTGTGTTATTTTGAAAAGATGAAATTTTTTGGGAAAATGTGAAATGGTGAAACATATTATGGGATGGGTTTTTGTCTTTTTTTGGGTTGATCGGTATGGGTGAGGTGGATTGGTAATAGTATGTTTTTCTTATGGTAATGGTTTCACTTGTGATTATATTATATAAAATTATTTATATAAATGTGCTAATGGTTTTATCCAAGTGGTGGGTGTAGGGAAGCCATTTGGGGAAAACCTAGTATGTATTAGTACTCACCCCATGAATTTGGTACTTGGGTGAATTTGTAGAAATCATATTCTGGGATACATGTAAAGGAAAATATCTCATTTATAGTGGCTTGTGGTGATGTTTATGAAATGTGTTGGTTCTTGGAGCATGGAGCTTGGTGTGGAGTTGTGGTGTGTGTCGTCATCAATTTTTGGGTATCTTGTTTACTCTTCCACATTGTACTTTGATTTTGTGTTGTGTTGTATTGGTTTTGGGTTGTATTTTTGAAAATATTTGATGTATTTTGGTAATACATGATTGAGTGTTTTATTGACATGCATCATATAGTCCCTGGGAGTGGATGGTTTGGATGGTTTTGTCTTAGGGGAAAATTGTTCCTCAATTTGATCTCGAATCCCTTGACATCTATTTCTAGCCATTGGCATCGTGGGAATGTCTCTTAATTCTAGGTATAATTCCCCCACCCTATCATGAAAATGGTATGGAGTGGGATGTTTCATGTGGTATCATTTTTTTTGGTCCAGGGATTTCAAGTGAGAGAAGTTGTTCGATTCTTGTTGTCGATCATTGGTATGGGTGTTGACATTCATTCTTGATCTATTAATTGAGTAGTTATGGGGGAAATATGTAGGATTTTTGGATCATGGAATGTATAGCATAAAATGACGTTGGTAACACTGTTAAGTTGAACATCAAGTTACCAGGGAGTTGGGTTCACAAGTGTTTGGAGACACTTATTGGCTTGGGATATCTCATTGTCGTGGGGGTAGCCAATGAGATGAGCATGGAATGCATAGTAGAAATGTATTCCCACTAGGGGGCATATTTCATTTGGGTGTAATGAATTATTGTGCGGCATAATGTGTTGATTTTAAAAATATTAATTGGGTTTTAAAAAGGAAGGATTTGAAACATGGATATTGGTGGTATTATGAATATGGGTTCATTTTCAAAACATGATGGATTTCTGAAAATAGTGAAATATAAGAAATGTGAACTTGTGGAAAACCTAGTTTTTATAGTTTTAGTGTATTTTAACTACAATTTGTGATTCATGTTTTGCTAAAATTAAAGGAGTTATTGTTGTTTTTGTATTGTTATAAATGGCACTGGGTAGCCGTCGTAGAGACCAGCCGGTGGAGGCTGCCGAAAATGTGGTTTCACATAAGCATCTGGTGAACCAACAGCTAGTGTAGAGTATATTAGATGCTTTTTAAGTAGTAGGAAGTTTGAATAAAGTGGATGAAACAAGTCATCTGGATCATGCAGTTCAGTTTCAAATGTAGAATCCACCCATCTTTAAGGGTGATTTGGAGTTTGAAAGGGAAAAAGCATGTTGAATAGAATGAACAAGATCTTCATATTCTTTGGAACAACGATAGATTTGAAAGTGAAGTTGTCCAAATATATTTTGGAAGATCATTCCCTTCAATGGAGGGTGTTGGTGGTCCAAGATGGAATGGACCAAGTCATGACATGGGATGGATTTGAGGAATTGTTTATCAAACAATTCTACCCTCATACATTCAGAATTCATCACACAATGGATTTCATCCGTTTAAAATAGTGGAACCTTTTCATAATGGAGTATGCAGCTATGTTTATGATCTTAGTTAGGTTTTCACCCGAGGTGGTGGGTAGTACATCATTGATAGCACGTATATTCGAAGCTGGTTTGATGTAGAACATTTGGTCCATGATAGCAGTGTTGTGTATATATGATTATACAAAGATGGTGACTTGAGGCTCGGTGGCCAAAAGGGTTCTCTTGAGGGCTGTGAGCAGAGGAAGTGTATTATTACTAATGTGGAATAGTGGAAAAAAGAATGATGGGTTCAATCATAGGATGGAAATTTATTTCTAGGGTTAGAGTATGACTCAAAACCCAACTACATGATCAATGAATATTTCTCTAAAGCCATAGAGTATGATGAGATGTTTTCAGTGTGGTTCTACATGCCACATCAAGCAGGATTGTACTACACAACCTCAATAATTTCATAATTAAATGTAGATGGTGCACCATTAGTGGTATTTTAGGAATGATCTGAGGTCGGGTGTTCGTGGAACTCCTCATTGGTTGTAGGGGTCGTATGCCTCGATCGGAAGAGGACAACACTATACACCAATTCAATAGATCCAAGTCAATCATGGTGATTATGGGAACCCAACGACTCCTCAAGAAAAGTCTCAGCAGGGAATGAAGGAACACAGTGTAGCAAGAATTAAGTTGCTTGGAGCTGAACAGGTTTTGATGGACAATCAGTTAGGACCATCCATGGTGAAAGGCACAGTTTTTTTAAATTCCACATTGATGAAGGTGTTGTTTGATATCGATTCTTCCCATTATTTTATTTCTTCTCGCAACGTTGATTAGTTTGTTTTAGAGCTAGAAATGATGCCTTTTGTTTTGAAACTATAATTTTTTCTAGGTCAAAGAGGCTGTCGAGCCTTCCTATGATGATATTTTTGTTTAGTTGTTGAGGGAATTTAATTGTCTTTGAACTTTTTAGTGGTTGAGATGGATGTTTACTATATAATCTTGGGAATGGATTGGTTGAGAATGTTCATGGACCACATTGACTATTATGCACATACTATTAGTTTTGTGATGGAGGATGGCATGAGAAATCTCTATAGAGAGGAGAATAATGAGATGCAGGGTGAAAAATAATTTTTGGAGCTAGTGGTTGGAATGATATCATACTAGTTAAAGGATTTTCCATTGGCAGTAGTGGAAGGTATTTTGTAGTGTTTTTTTCCATTATCCATGGATTAGTTGAAGGATCTATTTCCTAAAAAGTTCTCTGGGTTCCCACCCATTAGGGAAGTGGAGATTAAAATTGTTATCCTTCTAGGGACCACTCTTATCCCACATCCATCTTACCATGTCGCACCAATAGAATTATGCGAATTGAAGGTGCAGTTGTAAGAGTTAGAAAACCAAGGGTTCATCATGCCTAGCATGTATTTGTGGGAAGCAACATCTTTTTTGTTAAATTGGCATATTGAACCTTGTAGGTCTATGTTGATGATTGTATACTTAATCATATTATAATAATGTATTGATATCCACTTCCACATATTAATGATTTGTTTGACCAATTGAGGGGAGCTCATTGGTTCTCCAAGATTGACTAACTATCATGTTATCATCAGTTGTGGGTGCAGAAGGAGGATATTCCAATAACTGCTTTCAGAAATAGATGTGTCCAATATGAGTATGTGGTTATTTACTTTAGGCTAACTAATTCACCAATGGTGTTCATAGAATTATATTAATCAGATATTTCATAGATACTTGGATTCTATTATGGTGGAACTTGTTGATGATATACTGGTGTATTTGTAGACAAGGTTAGATCACGTGAAATACTTGATGATCATGTTGGAGATATTTGGGGATCGTCGGTTGTATGCCAAATTGTCAAAGTGTGGCTTTGGGTTATAGTAGGATCATTATTTTTGTACATGTTATTCTTGAGAGGGATGTTTCAGTTGATCTATAAAAGATAGAGGCTGTTATCTCATGGAAACCACCAAGAAATGTTTCCAAGAATCAAAGTTTCCTTGGTGTATCTGGGTATTATTGATGTTTTATTCATGAATTTTCATGATTGGTTTCACTGATGACACCTTTGACGAGGAATAATTTTTCATTTTAATGGGATGATCAGTGTCAAAAAAAATTTAAGAGTTACAAGTCCACCTTAAATAAGCACCAAATAATGTTTTTCCAGAACCAGGGAAAAGGTACATAGTGTATTGTGATGCATCAGGATAAGAGATGGTGTGTTTTCTCATGAAGGGGGATCATGTAGTTGCATATGGCTCATAAAAATAGAGGTTTCATGAGAATAATTACCCAACACAAGATTTGGAGTTTTCATTGGTCATTCATGCTTTGAAAATGGTGTTTCATTATCTATTTAGTGAGAAATGTATAGTGTTTTCCGATCATAAGAGCCTAAACCATATCTCCTCACAAAGATATTTGATCTTGAGGAAAATGAGATGGATTTAATATCTCCAAATGTTTGACTAATACTTAATGTACACACTGAGTAAAGGAAATTTAGTGGAAAATGCATTGAGTAGGAAATCACATGCTCAAGTTGTAAATCAGGCATCAGATCAGGGGTAGTTGATGTCGTTCATAGCAGACAAGCGGTTGGAATGTGAGGACCGAGATGATAGAGTAGTCCTCTTTCATTTTCTATGGGTTCCTAATTTGGTTGGTTCGGTTAATGTGGCTTAAGAATCTAATTCTGAATTTATGGAGATGAGGTCAAAACTCAATGGTTGGGAGACCATTGAGAACTGAAAACTGAATGGGAATTCTATCTTGTGATTTTGGAATCAGATAGTTGTACCAGTGGCTTGTCGGGTTGATCTTGTCATGGATTATCATCATTCAAGGAGTGTTTTCCCTCCTGTAATTCATAGAATGTATAAGGTGTTGAAGGAATAGTTTTGATTGGATCAAACGAAAAAGGAAATCGTTGGGTTTGTCTCGAGATTCTTGACATGCTAGCAAGTTAAGGCAGAGCATTAGCGACCAACAGGATTGTTCAAGTCGTTACCTAACCCAGTGTGGAAATGGGAGTAGATTGAAATGGATTTTTTGATGGGTCTCCCATGAACGATCCAGAAACATGAAGAAATAATAGTGATTGTAGATCGACTCATATTGTCGGCCCATTTCATCTCGATTCGTAAATATCATACGGTGCATGATCAATCCAAAATATATATCTGGGAGTTTTCAAAGTGGAATAGTGTTCTAGTTTCAATTTTATTAGATATATATTTGTGGTTCACAATTTGTTTATTGAAATCTTTGATGTAAGACCTTGGGACACTATTGAATATATGCATGGTGTATCATCCTTGGACGGACGACCAATCTGAGAGGACGATACAATCCTTGTAGGATATTTTAAGGTCTTATGTGATGAATTTTTCCGGTTCATGGGAGGAGCACTTACCATTGATGGATTTATCCTATAATAACAGTTATTAGGCTTCGATACATATGCATCTATTTGAGGATTTTTATGGGAATCTTTGTCATTCTCTACTATGTTTGGTGGAAACAGGAGAGGCTTCGATGATCAGACCAATCCTTGACCAAGAAACTACATAAAAGATCATTTTGATCGAGAAGAAGATAGAGATGGCTCAAAGTCGTCAAAAATCATATGCGGTCCATCATCGAGGACCGTTGTCATTCGAGGTGGGTGATCCTATTTTTTTTAGAATCTCTACTAGTTTGGGACATCACTGGTTTGGGAAGCATGGTACATTATGTCGGAGGTATATTGGGACTCTTGAGATACATGAGCGGATTGGATAGGTGGCTTATCATTTGGATTTTCCACCATGTTTTAGTGAGATGTAAAATGTGATTCATGTGTTGCAGTTGAAAAAGTATCATCTGGATCATGAACATTTGATTCGTTTGGATAATGTTGAGATAGATCCGGATGCTTCCATGGTTCACGTGCTAGTGCGGATTGGGTTTAGGCAAGAGAAAGTTATGCATGGTAAAAGCATCAGTTTAGTTTGTGTTTTGTGGAAGCAAGTTCAGAATCAAGAGGAGACTTGGCAGTGGGAGAAATATATGGTTGAGCAATGGCCCAATATCTTTAGGTAAGGCAACCGTTTCCTACTTTTCGAGGACAGAAAGACCAATGGCTGGGAGAATGTAGCACCCCTGGTTTGAGTTATGTTGCATTTTTATGCCTTTTTATGTGTTTAAAGTGAATTGGATGAGTTGGGATGAGATTTGGATACGTTGGAATGGTTTAAAATATGTTTTTAGATTTTTCTAGGGGCACAAGGTTTGAGCACAGATATGGGAAACCGTGCGGGTTCTCTAGGAAACTCTGCATCGAGAGACAGTTGGCTTCGTACGGCCTGCACATGGTTTTCCAAATAATGTGAGGAAACCATGTGAATCCATTTTCATATGATTGTGTCATGTGTACGGTTATCGAATAGTTTCCCAAACCATGAGTACAAATCGTGCGACCACTTAAAAGAATGGTTTTTAAATCTGGGCTCCCATGGGCATGACCATTTTCACTCCAAACTCTCTCCCACTCGAGTCTCACTCTGGATTATTGGTTCTCAAGGGCTATAGGGGCTCTCCCATACGTTTTGGATGATATTTGAAGAGTTTTCTTGGTGTATTGAGGGAGGTTTCTCCTAGGTAAGTCTCTCCTCTTGGCTACTTCTAGTTTCTCTCTACATATATTTTCCCCTATATCTTGTTTTTCTATATATAAATCTGTATAATATAGATCTAGGGATCTGGTTTCCATGTTTATTAATTTTTAATGCATTGGTATGTTACAGAAGGGGTTCTAGAATGGTTAGGTGGGGCATTCACTATATTGGGGTGCAGTTTTTTATTGATTGATTTTTCCGAAACCCTAATGTTATGTGGCTTCTCTCTCAACACCACTTTGATAGAACTAGTGTTTTTGGTATAATTAATATTTTTTCTTAAAATTTATTGTGATAATGATGTGTGAATCTTTTTGGAAATAAATTTGGTGATGATTTGGGTAATTTTGGGAACAAAGGCTTATTATTACAAAAGGGGGAATTGTTATGTGACTTAAAAATATTTATTTTAAAACCATAAGTTCTTGGTTATCAAAAGTGCTTTGTCAATGATAGTTTTCAGTGAATAATTTTTATTGAAAGTGGTTTGACCTGATATGGAAATGATTATATTCATGTAATGTCGCTCTGGTGGGATATATGCTTTGATATGTCTTGTTTAAATGTGATGTGAATATGGGTATGAAGTCTTACTAAAAAAGGTGATGGATTGTGGTCGTAATAACCATCATAATGGGTAGTGGTTGAGAAATTCATCTAGTTTAAAATGGGGTGAACGGGATGGGTGGATGTCCCACCTTAATGGTTACCTTAGTGTGCATTATTTTGAAAGGATGTAACTTTTTTTGCTAATATGAAGAGGTGAAACGGCTTATGGCATGGTTGTTTGGCATTCACGTGGGTTTCTTGGTTTCGGTGAGGTTAATTGGTAGGAGTATGTTTGGATTATTGTAATGGTTTCTATAACACCCGAGACTTTTATGTTATATAAATAATCAAAGGAATCTGTTTCTACACACAACACTTTCTTGTCTTTCTTTACACGAAATTGCGACCTTCCTCGATAGCTTGCATCGTACGCAATACCGAGTTTCACTAAACAATGATATGCTATTAAAATATTATTAAAACTAGCCATTATGAATAGTAATAACCACTTTTTGAAATTTTATAAATTTTATTTTTCAAAATGGACACCATTTTTGGATTCGGAATATCGAAATTAGCCTAGGGTAAAATTTTGATATTTTTCTAAAAACATTCAATTTTTGATGAATAGTGAAACCACTAAGTGGTAGTTGAAAAACTGAATTTTTCATAAAACTTAATTTTACCGCTTCTGTGAGTGGAATTTCGAAAATCAAAGAGACACGGTTGATGTCAGTAAGTAAAATGTGGTTCAATGAGATTAAAATAATTTTTTTGGTGAATAGTAACTTTTTACTTTTTTTTACCACGGTTAAAAGTTAATAGGGTAATTAAGGGTAAAAATTATATTATTATTACCCTTACACATGTCCTAATTCTATTGTAAAAGTGTAATTCGACCATAAACAACATTAGGAATAAAATATGACCATTTAGGCCCACATGGATTAGATTAGGACATTTATTATTAATTTATTTAAAGAAGGGTTAAAATAGTTAAAATCAAAGTTTAATAAGTATATCATTTTTAATATAGGGTTATACATAAGATAAATTCGACTATAAATATTCATTAGAAAGATAAAAAGATTTCCTACATAATGGTAGTTTATTTTTAATTTTTAGACATTAAATAATTTAATTTATGTATGACACAAAGATGATGCAGTAATTATCTTAATAATGAAATATTGACATAATTGATTTTATAAACACAAAAATAAATGTAATTTGAGACCTTTTATGCATTACACTAATTTTTTAGGTTAATATGACATGTTATTATTTATTTAATTAACTTTTTTTGAACTAATCATTCTGTTATGAGTTTAACAAAAATCAATTACTAAATAGCGTCGAAATTGACATAAAATAGTTTTTAAAACAAATATTATATTAATAATTGTTATTTTATTCCTAAAAATATAATTTTCTGGAAAATGACTTAGATAAGGTTATATATATTAATAATAAACACCTTTGGGTTCGTTTGGATTCTTATAGTAAGTTTATTAACCTTATAGTATAACAACACAAGAAGACACGGTAAAAGTAAAATTATTTAACATAATGTTAAATCTAAATGATACGGTTAAAATAGGAACCTAAACTTGTGTAAATTCTATTGGATGAGAGGATTTCGACCCATCCCCACCTTAGATTCGAAATTTATCAACTTGGAGCTATTTAAAACCGAACTTGGCTTTATAATAAAATTATATTCTTAGTTTTCCCAAAGGAGCCCCTCTCCTCCCTTATAAAAGGGCACCTCCTCCCCCTCTTCCTCACACCACATTGAGCCTTAAAGCTTGGACAAACCCTGAAAATTCCTCCTCTCCACTTACCTAGAGACATCCTAGTGGTCATGGTCTTCCTCAAAGACCAATTTTAGTGCCCTAAAAGAAGGTCTCAAAGAAGCACTTCAAAGAAGAGATAATGTCCGTTACCGATTCTTTCATCATTATTTCTTCTTCTACTTCTTCTTATTTAGTTGTTTCATTATTAAGTAATAACATAAGTATCACTCATATACTGATATTCTATTTTAAGTATGAAACAACCCTATTTCACCATCTATCCATCCTACGGAAAAAGAAATCATCGCGCGTGAGTACGTACGGAATACCGTCTCCACGCCGTGGTGTAATCTATTTTCCACCACCACCTTACTTGGATGGGTATAATGGAGTAAATAATGACTATATATGACTATTATAAAGTGATACTGATTCTGAAATTGTATACACACACTCCAATACAATTCAACGATCATAGGAACGATATCATCACTCATGCGTACGTACGGAATACCGTCTCCACGATATGATGCGACTCGTTCTACATGATCTTCATTTAATAATGATTATATAAATGAATTGAATGAATGAATATGATATATATTACACTAATAACATTCTGTAAATGAGGTATCTATAACCTAAAAAGACGAATAAGAATTTATTCGACAAAACACGCATAAGAACAAAAAGTTATAAACACCCGAATAACAAGTAGCAATGAAATATTACTACTATGAAGCTAAGAATATGACCATATATGATATCATATAAATATGTATGATTCTGGAATAAGTAAATAACATTATTTAAATCATTATACAGGTGGTTCAGACACATACAAAGCATATCAGACCTAAGGTAAGGGAAATATCACAATCTCATTTTTATCTGAGATTGATTATACTTTGGTATTTACTGGGGTGTATTTTATCATCCACATCCATGTTTCCTCAATATGTAATATTATTTCCATACACATACATTTTTTTTAAATCAATTTTACTCTTCAGTGAGTTTTTAGTAAAGGATATGAAAGGAATATTTTGTCATTTTTCGTACGAGGTAATTTTTGACTTTTCCGACAAAAGTATGAGAAGAATGTTTTTTTAACTTATACGGCATGAATGGATTTTTAAAAAATTATTTCCAAGAAGCTTCCTTTACATGTTTTCAAGTTTATTTTTAATCAACATCTTTTAGTTTAAAATTGTATGACATGTTAAGAAAGGAAAATATTTTTGAAGTAGAAAGGATATTTTCCTCAAGAATGGAGTTCAAGAGTTTTATCAAAATTATTTCCCATATAAGATAATATAGGGTTCCGTTTCTATGCCTATTATTACATGGATTTGATTATGTTGTGATCGAAATATTTTTATGAATTCCTTTATCTTATATGAATTGTTTTATGATGTCATGATGTTTAAGATTCCCATTTTTATTACATGGGTTATGAAATGATGTATGATTTATTATTTTGTGGCACAAATAAGAATGGTATCATTATGAGATTGGTGGGACCTATATCTCCCTCCAATGCATTGGGTAAAGATTTTATATCTCATGAGATAGAGATGGCTGGAACGGTAGGTTATACCGGTTCAGTGAAACAGGACTGAAATGACGAGTGAACTCGGTTCAAAAATGGACTTTGTCCACTAGGATAGTCTTGTAAATGAGTCTTGACTAATAAGAAATGATTCTCTATGATTACGTGTGTATTAAAAAATGTTTCATGTTTTATTTTATGATTATTGGGATCACATTTAACTACTATGATTTATCCCATGTTATGAAATTATGATCTCTTTTGCAGGTTAAGATTTCCAAAAGTTATGTTCTTATGAATATGATGTGATTGATATTTCTTTTTTTTACTCTTACTGAGCATTTGAGCTCACCCTTTTTTATGTTTTATTTACCTAGGTTAGGAAGAAGGTTGTTAAGTAGAATATGTCAAAAAGGGACTCTATATATGATGAAATAAATGGGAGGCAAAGTAGATTCTTTATGAACCAGTTGTTTATGTTTCCCAGTTTCTAAAGACACTATACCTATACGGTCCTTTCTTGGTTTTGTTATATGTTGTAATAAGTGTGATTCAATTCTGAAGTAATAACAATGTATGTAAAGTATGGGTCGTTATAGTTGGTATCAGAGGAAAGGTATAGTCAACCTTTGGAAACTAGGATGTGAAAGCCTTAGTAAGAACCATAAGGATAAGTCTAAGCATGGAACACAATCTTAGTGTTTTAGAAATGGCCATGAATAACCTAGGATAAGACCTTAAGTGTGAAAATTTATTCTTGATTATGTGGTTTTCCAATTATAATTAGTGTTGCTCACACTATTCTTCTTGGTTGTATTCAATGGCTGGAACCTGAAGGAACTGTGTTAATGCGGAATGCGGCGGGCAATGCAATGATTTTCCCCTTGTGCAAGCAAACGTTATGGGAGCTGGAATGCAAAATATTGTAGCCATGATCACACAACATTCTCAAGCTATGAATCATGCAGGACTTCCAAATAAGCAAAGGAAGGAGCAATATTCTGTTGAATCCTTCATGAGATAGCGTCCACCTTCATTCAGCGGGTCTACTGATCCATTAGTTGCTGAACAATGGAATAGTACTACTGAAATGATATTTTCAGTTCTTCAATGTTCTGGGCATGATAAATTCATCTTAGCAGTGTATCGTTTGGAAGGTGATGCTGATCAATGGTGTAATCTTATTAAGAATACGAGGAAAAGGGATGAAATTGAGTCCATGGAATGGGGCGAGTTCAAGAACTTATTTTTCAATAAGTACTTTCGTCGTAATCTCTAAACAAAGATGGAGAAAGAGTTTCGTGAACTGAAGCAAAAGGATGCTGAATCGGTTGGTACCTATGAATCAAATTTTACAAGACTTGCAAGGTACGCTTCTGGTATTATTATCCAACCTGAGAGTAAGATCGATCGATTCTTTAGTGGCTTAAAACCAAGTCTTCGAAGGGCCTTAGCCATAAGACAGTTCAATAGCTACGATGAAATAGTTCGATGTGCTCTCAAAGTTGAGATGGAGATTGGAGTAACCCATCAGGTATATGGGTTTGATAAGAAGAGGAAAATGGGATTCAAAGGAAAATCTAAAGAGCAAACTGAAAAGAAGATGATCTTTCCCTTATGCTCAAAGTGTGGAAAGAAACATGGAGGGAGTTATCTTAAAGGGACAAGTAAATGTTTCAAATGTGGAAAGGAAGGTCATCGGGTATTTTAATGCCGCGATGATGGGAAGAAGATGTCTAGTGATGCAAACAATGGAAGGGATACACAGAATGAACCTACTAAACTTCAATGTTTCAAGTGCAAGGAGATGGGACATTATGCCAATAAATTACCTAATCCAAGGGTTGATGATGATGGTCGACGTCAACAAACTCTTAAAGCTAAAGACAATGGAATGTCACATGCAATTTCTATCAGCGATGTGGAGTACGATAATTATGTGGTGAAAGGTACACTTACCATCCACTCTAAAGTAGAAAATGTTTTATTTGATTCTGGATCCACCCACTCCTTTATTTCTGAAGAATTTTCTAATGGTATCACCGTATTACCTCAACAATTAGATGTTGAGTTAGCTGTGACAACCCTTAATGGCACAACAGTCGTATCAAAAGTTTATAATTCTTCTTCGATTAAAGTTTGTGGGAAAGTTCTTCCTGCAAATCTTGTGATCCTTCCTATAGTGGAATTTTATGTGATTCTTGGCATGGATTGTCTTTCTCTACATGGATCTCATATCAATTTCCAAAGAAGGGAAGTCACATTTCATATTCCAGATCAATCTATGATCGTCTATCGATTCAAGGATGAACATAACCTTCCAGTGGAAATTTCATCCATTTTATGGGTATTGATTCCACTAAATGAAGGTTATTTATCTCAAATGTTTTGTGAGAAACTCACTATTAAGAATATGCCCATTGTATGGGAGTTTGATGATGTCTTTCCGGAGGAATTACCGGGTCTTCCACCAAATCGTGAAGTTGAGTTTTCAATAGAACTCGTACTGGGTGCTTTGCCTATTTCAAAGACACCGTATAGAATGGCCCCAATTGAGTTGCAGGAATTGAAGAAGCAACTCCAAGAGAATCTTGATAAGGGGTTCATACACCCTAGTGTGTCACCTTGGGGAGCACCTGTTCTATTTGTTAAGAAGAAAGATGGATCAATGAGACTCTGCATTGATTATCGAGAACATAACAAGATCACTATCAAGAACAAATATCATCTCCCGCACATTGATGACCTATTTGACCAACTACGCAGAGCTCAATACTTTTCCAAGATTGATCTTCGTTCAGGGTATCACCAATTAAGGGTCAAAAGGGAGGATATACCAAAGACGGCTTTACGTACAAGGAATGGACACTATGAATTTATAGTGATGCCATTTGGTCTTACTAATTCCCCTTCTATCTTCATGGATCTAATGAATAGAGTCTTTAGAGACTATCTTGATCAGTTTGTGGTAGTCGTTATAGACGATATTCTTGTCTATTCAAAGAGAAATGAAGAACATGAAGATCACTTGAGAATTATATTGAAGACCCTGATAATGGATAAGTTTTATGCCAAAATTACCAAGTGTGAATTTTGGCTCAAAAAAGATTCATTTTTGGGTCACATATTCTCAAAAGAAGGGATATCTTAGGATCAAGAAAAAACAGAGGTCATCGAAAGATGGTCGAGACCAACAATAGTAACTGAGATCTGAAGTTTTCTTGGTTTGGCTGGATATTATCGACATTTTGTGAAAGATATTTCACGATTATATAATCCACTCACCAAGTTTACTCTAAAAGGAGTTAAGTTTGTTTGGACAGAAGAATGTGAAGAGAATTTCAAGGAGTTGAAAAGAAGGTTATCCAGTGCACCTTTGCTCACACTTCCTTGTAGTGGAGAAAGGTTTGTGATCTATAGTGATGCATCCAAGAGGGGTTTGGGGTGTGTTCTTATGCAAAATGATATGGTGATAGCTTATGCCTCACGACAGGTGAAAATCAATGAGAAAAATTACCCAACACATGATTTGGAGTTATCTATGGTAATCATTTCATTAAAGATTTGCAGGCATTATATTTATGGAGAAAGGTGTGACATTTATACTGATCATAAAAGATTAATGTATATTTTCACACAAAAGGAGATGAATATGCGTCAAAGAAGATGGTTGGAGCTGATTAAGGATTATGACTGCTCAATCCATTACCACCCTGGGAAAGCAAACAAGGTGGAAGATCCACTATGTCGACAAGACCATGCCAGTTTATCCACGATGAGGATCACAAAAGATCCAATATTTATGGATTTACAAAGCATGGATCTTTGAATTATAATGGAAGGGGAAAATCTTATCTTTCTCAAATGAATGTTCAACCATATATACATGTGAATATTAAAGAGGCACAGAAAGAAGATGTCGAGTTACAAAAGAAGGTGTGAAATGTTCCTGAATTCAACCTTGATTGTGATGGGATAAAAATGTTCAGGAATCGGGTTTGTGTTCCCCCCATCCCTGAATTAAAGGAGCTGCTGGATGAGGCTCATAGTTGTTCATTCTCTATTCATCCTGTATGTACAAAGATGTATAGGGACCTGAAAGAGTACTTCTGGTGGGATGGCATGAAAAGAGATGTTGCTGAATATGTCTCTCGATGCTTGGTTTTTCAACAAGTTAAAGCTGAGAGACAGAAATCTAAGGGGATGTTACAACCATTACCCATACCTGAATGGAAATGGGAAAACAACATTATGGACATTGTCACAGGACTTCCTAAAACATCCAAAGGCAATAATGCTATCTGGGTCATAGTTAATCGTCTTACAAAGTCTACACACTTCATCCCTATTAGAGAGGATTTCTCTCTGGATCAGCTTGCCAGGATATATGTAAAGGAAGTGGTAAGATTTCATGGAGTACCACTTTCTATTATATCTTATCGGGATCCGAGATTTACCTCGAAGTTCTGGCGAAGTCTTCAGCATACTCTGGATACATAGTTGAGTTTCTGCACTGCTTATCATCCTCAGACAGACAATCAGCATGAGAGAACAATTCAAACCCTAGAAGATATGTTGAGAGCTTGCTCTATGGATTTCAAAGGTGGTTGGGATCAACACCTACCTTTGGAGGAATTTTCATATAATAATAACTTTCACTCCAATATTCAGATGGCTCCTTATGATGCTCTCTATGGAAGGAAATGCAGGACTCCAACTTGCTGGGATGAAGTTGGGGAATGAAAGCTATTAGGACCTTATCTCATTGATGAAATGGAAGAAAAGTTCAGATCTATTCAACAACATATAAGAGCAGCTCAGAGTCGATAGAAAAGTTATGCCGACAACCGAATAAAAAACATAGAGTTTGAAGTGGGTGATAAAGTGTTCTTATGAATATCTCCCTGGAAGAGGGTCATGATATTTGGAAAGAAGGGGAAGTTGAGCCCTAGATATATTGGTCCTTTTGAAATACTAGATTGTGTTGGGAAGGTAGATTACCGATTGGTCATTCCACCAAATCTCTCTCAAGTTCACGATGTGTTCCATGTATCTCTCCTGAGAATGTACATATCTGATCCTTCACATGTACTCAACTCAGAAGTTGTACCGCTGGAGCAGGATCTTTCTTATGAAGAACAGCCGATAGAGATTCTGGATCGTAGCGAAAAAGTCCTTCGAAACAAGACCACTCGATTGGTGAATATTTTATGGAGGAACCACCAATTATAAGAAGTTTCATGGGAGCTTGAGGATATGATGAGGGGGAGGTATCCTCATCTCTTTGTTACAAAGTGAGAAATTTCGAGAGTGAAAATCATTTTAAAGGGGGGTAGAATGTAGCACCCGAGACTTTTATGTTATATAAATCATCAAAGGAATCTTTTTCTACACACAACACATGCTTGGATTGCTTTACACGAAATCACGACCTTCCTCGATAGCTTGCGTCGTACGCAATACCGAGTTTCACTAAACAATGATATGTTATTAAAATATTATTAAAACTTGCAGTTATGAATAGTAATATCCACTTTTTGAAATTTTATAAATTTTATTATTCAAAATGGACTTCATTTTTGGATTCGGAATATCGAAATTATCCTAGGGTGAAATTTTGGTATTTTTCTGAAAACATTCAATTTTTGATGAATAGTGAAACCACTAAGTGGTAGTTAAAAAACTGAATTTTTCATAAAACAAAATTGTACTGCTTCTATGAGTGGAATTTCAAAAATCCGAGAGACACGGTTGATGTCTGTAAGTAAAATGTGGTTCAATGAGATGAAAATAATTTTTTGGTGAATAGTAACTTTTTACTTTTTTTACCACGGTTAAAAGTAGATAGGGTAATTAAGGGTAAAAATTATATTATTATTACCCTAACACATGTACTATTTCTATTGGACAAGTGTAATTAGACCAAAAACGACCTTAGGAATAAAATATGACCATTTAGGCCCACATGGATTAGATTAGGACATTTATTATTAATTTATTTAAAGATAGGTTAAAATAGTTAAAATCAATGTTTAATAAGTAAATAATTTTTAATATAAGGTTATACATAAGCTAAATTAGACTATAAATATTCATTATAAAGATAAAACGATTTCCTACATAATGGTATTTTATTTGTAATTGTTAGACATTAAATAATTTAATTTATTTATGACACAAAGAGGATGCAGTAATTATCTTATTAATGAAATATTTACATAATTGATGTTATAAAAACCAAAATAAATGTAATTTGAGACTTTTTATGAATTAAACAAATTTTATAGGTTAATATGACATGTTATTATTGAATTAATTAACTTTTTTAGAACTAATCATTCTGTTATGATTTTTAGAAAGTTCAATTACTAAATAGTGTCAAAATTGACATAAAATAGTTTTTAAAACAAATATTATATTAGTAATTTTTATTTTACTCCTAGAAATCTAAGGATAGGCCAAATAACTTAGGTAAGGTTATATATATTTATAATAAACAACGTGCGGTTCGTTTGGCTGCTTATATTATGTTTATTAACCTTATAGTATAAGAACACAAGAAAACACGATAAAAGTAAAATTATTGAACTTAATGTAAAATCTAAATGGTAAGGTTAAAATAGGAACCTAAACATGTCTAAATTTTATTGGATGAGAGGCTTTAGACCCATCCCCACATTAGCTTCGAAATATATCGATTTGGAGCTATTTAAAACCGAACATGACTTTATAATAAAATTATATTTTTAGTTTTCCCAAAGGAGCCCCTCTCCTCCCTCATAAAAGGGCACCTCCTCCCCCTCTTCCTCACACCACTTTGAGCCTTCAAGCTCGGCCAAACCCTGCCAATTACTCCTATCCACTTCCCTAGAGACATCCTAGAGGTCCTGGTCTTCTTCAAAGACCAATTTTAGTGCCCTAAAAGAAGGTTTCAAAGAATCACTTCAAAGAAGAGGTAATGTCCGTTACCGATTCATTCATCTTTATTTCTTCTTCCACTTATTCTTCTTTAGTTTTTTCATTATTAAGTAATAACATCAGTATAAATAATATACTGATATGTTATTATAAGTATGAAACAACCCTATTTCACCATCTATCCATCCTACGGAAAAAGAAATCATCGTGCATGTGTACGTACGGAATACCGTCTCCACGCCGTGGTGTAATCTATTTTCCACCACCACCTTACTTGGATGGGTATAATGGAGTAAATAATGACTATATATGACTATTATAAAATGATACTGATTCTGAAATAGTATACATACACTCCAATACAATTCCACGATCATAGGAACGATATCATCACTCGTGCGTACGTACAGAATACCGTCTCCACGATATGATGCGACTCGTTTTACCTGATATTCAATTAATAATGATTATATAAATTAATTGAATGAATTAATATCATATATATTACACTAATACAATTCTGGAAATGAGGTATCTATAACCTAAATAGATGAATAAGAATTTATTCGACAAAACACGCATAAGAACAAAAAGTTATAAACACCCGAATAACAAGTAGCAATGAAATATTACTACTATGAAGCTAAGAATATGACCATATATGATATCATTAAAATAATTATGATTCTGGAATAAGTCAATAACATTATTTAAATCATTATAAAGAATTTTCGGACACGTACAAAACATATCGGACCTAAGGTAAGGGAAATATCACAATTTCATTTTTATCCGAGAATGTTTATACTTTGGTATTTACTGGGGTGTATTTTATCATCCACATCCATGTTTCCTCAATATGTAATATTATTTCCATCCACCTACATTTTTTTAAATCCATTTTACCCTAAGGTGAGTTTTTAGTAAAGGATATGAAAGGAATCTTTTGTCATTTTTTGTATGAGGTAGTTTTTGACTTTTCCGACAAAAGTACGAGAAGAATGTTTTTTTAAACTTATACGGCATGAATGGATTTTTAAAAATTTATTTCCAAGAAGATTCATTTACATGATTTTAAGTTTACTTTTAATCAAATTCTTTTAGTTTAAAATTGTATGACATGTTAAGAAAGGAAAATGTTTTTGAATTAGAAAGGATATTTTCCTCAAGAATAGAGTTTAAGAGTTTTATCAAAATTATTTCCCATATAAGATAATATAGGGTTCTGTTTCTATCCCTATTATTAAATGGATTTGGTTATGTTGTGATGGAAATATTTTTATGAATCAATTTATCTTATATGAATTGTTTTATGATGTCATGATGTTTAAGATTCCCATTTTTATTACATGGGTTATGCAATGATGTATGATTTATGATTTTGTGGCACACATAAGAATGGTATCATTATGATATGGGTGGCACCTATATCTCCCTCCAATGCATTGAGTAAATATTTTATATCTCATGAGATAGACATGGCTAGAATGGTAGGTTATACCGGTTCAGTGAAAGAGGACTGAAATGAGGAGTGAACTCGGTTCAGAAATGGACTTTGTCCACTAGGATAGTCTTGGAAATGAGTCTTGACTAATAAGAAATGATTCTCTATGATTATGTGTGTATGCCACAAAGTTTTATGTTTTATGTTATGATTATTGGGATCACATTTCACTACTATGATTTATCCCATGTTATGAACTTATGATCTCTTTTGTAGGTTAAGATTTCCAAATGTTATGTGTTTATGTATATGATGTGATTGATATTTATTTTGTTTACCCTTACTGACAATTTGAGTTCACCCTTTTATATGTTTTATTTCCCCAAGTCAGGAAGAAGGTTGTTAAGTAGAATATTCCAAAAAGGGACTCTAGATATGTTGAAATAAATGGGAGGCAAAGTAGATGCTTTATGAACCAGTTGTTTATGTTTCCCAGTTTCTAAAGACACTATACCTATACGGTCCTTTCTTGGTTTTGTTATATTTTGTAATAAGTGTGATTCCATTCTGAAGTAATAACAATGTATGTAAAGTATGGGTCGTTATAGTTTCACTTGTGATTATTTTATATAAGCTATTTTTTATAAATGTGATAATAATTTTGTCCAAATGGCGTGTGCAGGGAAGTCATTTGGGGGAAACCTACTTAGTATTATTACTCACCCCCTACTTTGTCACTTGGGTGCTTTTATAAATGTTTAATTCTGGGACACATGTAATGGTAAAGCATATAATTGTTAGTGGTTTATGGTGATGCTTGGGAGAGGTGTTGGTACTTAGAGAATGGATCTTGGTGTTGAGCTATGGAGTGTGTCTTGGTTTATTTTGGGATTCTTGTTTATTACATTATATTGTACTCTTATTTTTTTAGGTTATATTAG
This sequence comes from Viscum album, assembly GCA_963277665.1. Lineage (NCBI taxonomy): Eukaryota > Viridiplantae > Streptophyta > Magnoliopsida > Santalales > Viscaceae > Viscum > Viscum album. The sequence continues at coordinate 1,670,270,392 of OY728160.1, forward strand.
TTTTGGGTTGTATTGTGGAACAACATGGTTGTCTTTTTATAATAAATGCTTGAATGTTTAACTGAAATTCATCATATAGTCCTTCTGAGTGGATGGTTTTTTTGGGTTTTTCATAAGGGATAATTGTACCCTAATTTCTTCTTCGAGCCATAGGAATTTATTGCAAGCCTTTAGAACCTTGGGAACATCGCTTAAGGCCATGTAGCATCCCCCTACCCTCCCAAGACAAAGGGATGGGGTGGGATGTTACATATATGGTTCATTTATATATTTATAATAAGACAAAATTTATTTTATGGGAGGGTAAAATCAATTACAAAGAAATTCTGACCTGAGGTATGGGATTCTCATCTCAAATTATCTTCTTCAGGACATGTGCTATTTTATGTTCATATATACTATTATCATATATTTTTATTGGATATTATATTTTTATTTTCCATATTTTTCCTTATTGGATAAATAATCAACGCGTATGTTACATGTAAGAGACTTTATTTAATAAATATTATTTTGATTTTTTATATCCAATTATTTTTCTATTATGTCTAAATTTTCTTTACATTTTTTTCAGTAATGATCTTACTATACTACAATGATTTATTAAATTAAAAAATTTCAATTATTTTCATTCAATAATTTTTTTAAATAAATATTCTTTTCATTTTCATAATAGCCCGATTTTTGCTGAAGGTGAGAGTGGAATCATTGATTTAACATTCAAGGTGTGAACCTATTTTCCTATATCCACAACTAATATTTTTTTTAAGTATTTGTTTACAATTTAACATGTTTATTTTCAAATAAAATATTTTTCTCAATATTATGGGATATTTTTTCAAAAATTAAATGCTAATAGAAGGGTAATATTTTTTTAATTTAAAGAAATGAATTTTGAGAAGTTCTGTAGAACAACGTACATAAAAGAATTTATTATAAGTCATTTTAAATATATTATTTATATTTTATTTTCTAAAGAATTTTATTAACTATAAAAACTAAATTAATGATGAATTTATGGCCTTCTTTTAGTAATAATTTTTTATATATTATTTTTATTTAATTCATTTTATTTGGTTGATGTTCTCTATCACTCTTAATTATTAGTTAGATGTTATTTTTTCCCTACATGCCAATGTTTTAAATAACATGGAATAATTCATCTTCAAATCAATATATTTTTAGAAGTATCAATTGTATTCCACTTATATATATGTTATTAGTAGATGGAATATTATTAATTAAATTATTTCATTTACTAGGGAAATATAGATATTTAATATTATTCATTAAATATCAAAAATTGTGAAATTAATTTTTTTTGAGTGTGAATCATAATGATCATTTAAAATATGAGTAATGTATATGATATTAATGTGATGGGTTTGGTATGATTATATATTCCCCTCGACGCATTTCTAGGTCTCATAGAACCAAAAAGGTGACAACATTATATAGTTATTTTGTTTATACCTACCCATTTATAAAGAATTTTATATTGGTTGAGAGGAAATGATGGAAATATAGATGATATTAGGAATATGATTCATTGATTGGATTTTTAGAAAAGTAATTAATTATACATTTAAATAATTAATAATTCAGTTTCAATAATCCATTGATTTCTATGTTGATATTATCCATGTATATCCATTGAAGACAATTTGATGATTGGATGGAATTTATTTTGATTTTCCACTATGTCATAATGATTATTCCATATTTATTCAAGATTGATTTCCATATATATAATTCTTATTGAACATATATGATCAACCTTTATTTTTTTCCTTTACATGGGATGTGAAGAAGGATATTATGAATGATTTCACAGCTGAAAGAATACTTATTATGACGTGTTTATAAATTTCAAATGTAATATGACAATCATGTATGTATCTCATTTCAAATAATTTCAAATCTATTGAGCGTATGGGTTGATATCAATTGTATTTTTACCAATTTAATAAATTAAACTCTAACTCTAGGTTTTTATAGTGGAGGTATTATTAGATTTATCAGCTACATCAGGCCATAATCCATATCGGGAGCACTCAACTTTCATAGGCCCTAATCCCTTAGCCCGAGCACTGCAAAATTATGGGAATAGATTTTTTTGAAAATAAACTAGTATGGAACCTTTCTAGGTAGACTTTAAATTTCATTGGATTCCAAATTTAAAACTAAAGGTTTGTGAGAAAAAAATATGCAATATGACCATTATGAAAATTTATTTCATTAAATTTTATATAAATATAATTTCACCTCCCATTACCACTTCATAAAGAAAAAAATTTCATAATCAAATATGAGAAAAAGTTATAAAAATTCCTATAATAAATCAAAAAATAATGGCACATAAAGTATTAAAAATGAAAGGGGCTCAACTGAGGGTCAAGAACATTTCTGAGAAAGATTCCATAAATGTAAAAATGTGTCCATTAATTTCACATATGGCCTGGGATGTTATATAATTTTGAACGATATAAAATTATGAATTTAAAATTTTCTTCATGTATAATTCAGATGAATCCATTCGTAAAATCATTTAGAAACCAGAAGCCTTTTCATTTAATACCATTTATGAAATCTATCCAATTTTTTCTCATTCCAAAAATTTCCATGTAAAATCATGCCTCTACCACTTTTATAACACATATAGGGCCAAATTTCGTTAGATATAAAAATTTGTTTTTATCCAAACCTCTTAGGTATCATAAAATCACAATGCACACAAAACATAATTTTAGACTGATAAGAAAACTATTAAACACATTTATAAAAAATGCTCATACCCTTATGAAATTTATGAAATCAATAACAAAAAAAATGTAGAGGATTAATTTAATTATCATGTCAATAAAAACTCATTAAATGTTAAATTAAATTCCATTTACAGGAAGATAGAAGAAACATGTACCATTATCAAGATGAAGCACGTCTTAGTATGTTACCCATCATGAATAACACCCAAAAATGAACGTAAACCACCTCCAAAATCCCTCATTATCAAAACCCTAAATATTATATCACATAGAACCATAAATTTAACCAACCCAACATTTATGGTTCGATGATAATGGGAAATAATAGAGGTGGAATAAGTAATGAAAATGGATTAAATAATAATTTACCATTCAATAACAGTAGAAATCGAAGGAGGATTAGCTTAAAATAAAGATGATGAGAGTGTGTAAACTCCCTTGCTTATTATTAGTGCTATCTGAGTGATATGGGTGGAAAATAGAGTTTTATCCATTATAATTTGTGATGTATACTCTTTAAAAACCTAAAAATAAATTTATTTCATAGTCACATCGTGATGTAGAGAAATCATCATTCCATGGAGACATGCACATTGGAACAATACATGATGTGTCTCTTTAGTTAGTAGTGTGTTAAATTATTAAAATAAATTAGGGTTGGGGGTGGGTATTACCAAAAGGTATGTAACAGTGTAACTCCAAAATTCATGAAATTAGAGACCTATATTCAAAAAATATTGGACTTGGGAATATCCATGTCTTAGCCTGATGATCGCTAATGTGGCGAGACAATTTTTATTATATTACAACACCTTCGTGGGAATCCTGAAACACCCCAATACACTATAGACCTATAAAAAAGAAAATATACCACAAAATATAATTAATTATACGAAAATAGGGAGAAGTTCATGTCACTTTCCATGATGCATTGATGGATAGTCTAATGTATCACAATCATGTTTTGAGTGTAGTACATAAGTATACAAAAAAATGAACACTGATTATGCATAAGAATGGATTGGGCCTAACATTTTTTCCCACCTCTCACAAAATATATTGGTTCACGCATCACCCAACACCCTATGTTACCACTCAACCTTATTATTGGTAATGGTACTGGGTAACCCCATTGGGATGGGTCAAAGGCTTCCTCATATTTCCCACTCATGATGCCTACTATACAATAATGTGACGGGATAGGAAAATCTCCACAACATTGGATTGTTACTCTAGTCACAACTTAATGAATAACATGAAAATATATTTTTGAACATATTGTTTTATTCATTGAAATTGTTTCAATAATGATGTGTGGATGGTGTGTATCATGTGAGGATGGATGTTTTGCTACTAATTATTACATACGTTAACATGGCATGGTTTCAAGTCCTTGTTTTTAGAAGATCTATGTGCATGGATAGATTCTGTCAGGAATTGTCCCCTGAGGCTCATGTATTGACTACCCCAAACACGCCTCTTAATGTCTCAGGGTTATAGACTAGCTCCAAATTCACATCCAACATGTGGGAGGAATTTTTAGAGTACCTATACATAAGAACACTCACAACCCCATCCCACAATGCTGAAATGGAAGACATGTATGATACTAAGACAACCATTAGGGGTAAACAGTACATGCTAAAAGTAAAGTGTCCATAATACCATACCAAAATAGAAATATGTAAAAAAAATAATATACAAATGTAACTAGAAACCTATTCATAGAAAACACTACCTCAAGGGTAGGTGAAGAGTAGCTACCTAAATTTGTAGGCCTATGCCTGGCATGTCCGATCTCAGTGGGCACTCCCTGGTTCTGGTCTACCATGGTCTCTCTGAAAACATCAGTTGTCTGCACAAGACACTATACATGTGGGTGAATCTCGTGTAGAGGTTAATAACACAATACCAAATAGGGACCCAAACCAAAATAAATACTATAAATAATAGTAAAAAAGAAGTAGTGGACAACTCAAACAAGTATAATCTAAATTATAGAAAGAAACGTTGTAAATAATAATGAATAACATATTGTAATACTAAGGGATTCATCCTTGATGAGTCACTAGGGTCTGCTGGTCCACTGAGGTCTACTATTCACATAGTTTTTCTAGGCCACTAAGGTTCACTAATCATTGAGGTCTGCTGGGAAACTGTATTCATCACAACACTGAGGTCTGCTGATCCATTGATGTATGCTCGTCACTTAAGTATGTTGAGACAATGAGTTCCACATGAAACTATGAAATTATGGGCCACATAGGACTTCATGTCACAAAGGTTTGATGGGTCACATAGGTCTCTACATCACTGAGGTCTACTAGGCCACTAAGTTCCACATGACACTTAGTTCTATTAGGCCACTGAGGTCTCCAAGTCACTGCGGATTGCTGAGCCACTGAGGTTTGCATGTAACTGAGGTCTGTTGGGCCACTGAGTTCCACACATCATTGAGGACAGTTCAGCCACTAAGGTGTTCACATTACTAAGTTTAGTGAGGCCACTATGTTTTTCATGTCACTATGGTATTCTAGTCCACTAATGTCTTCTCATCACTTCTTTCTCATCATAGTCAGCCGTAGGATTCCGGGTCATAGCATTTTTAATTCTGAGTGAATATATTCCTCAATATATCAGTCATATTTCTACCCCCACAAAAACCTCAAATGGATTATTTCAAAAGGAGTTTCTCATCACGGGGGTCCCAATACCACAAACATCTTTTCAACCAGACACACAATCAATAAGTTATGAGTATTTTATTTAAAAAGAGAAGGTCTGGTCCATGCACGAACTGACCTACCTGGGCCAACCTGACATAGCTTCGCTGACTCGACATGACCGAGTTAGTTCTAGGCCAACTCGACCCGGCCTAGACCAAGGTCCATGCACATTGGGATGAGGGTCTAGCCCACGACACTGCCATATGGCCCAGTTTCCTTGATCTGGCCCGACCCACATATGTGGGAAGATTTATATCCACCCGGGTCACCCAACTACCCAGTTTAGTCTATCCAAGATGTGTTAGGTTCCATTTCTTCTTTACATCACACGGAATCCTTGGCATGACACCTCCCCACATAGGGTATGGTGACTGTGTGATGCCACCCCGCCACGACCCACCTTGGCTGAACACTCTTGCCACTGCCAAGGGCTCTACCAAGGGCCTCCTCTACTGTTGCGACACACCGCTGTTTCATTCTACCTCCCACACATGGTCGTTGCTGCATGCCACCAATTTCACGTAGCCACCACCGCATGCCAGAAGACCTGATACACCACCCACAGTGGCTAATGTGGGTTCCACCACTCTCTTCCTTTAAGATAGAGGCCCTCCTAGTTATGGAATTCCACCACCTCCACATCCCACATAGACATGGTCCTCCCACAGCCTTAGGCATGGGTTAAACCATAACTGCAATCCTTCATGGAAAGTGATTGTCATCACATCACGAAGAACCTATGAAATGGGTAGATTAGAAGGATGCCCAAAGAACTGACGAATGATGAATCATGACCTTTATTCATGTTGGCATGATTTGTAATTTTTTGGATTTTAACCAATAATAAGAAAATATGAATACAAAATCCCATAACACCCCACATGAAAAATCCCATTATCGCATTGATGATGAACCGTGGGTCAATTTGTCAGTGAATTGAATCATGTTCATTGTTTAGAAATGGATGAATGGGGGAATGGTAAACACATATAAATAAACCACAAAATGGGTTCAAATCAGATTTTAGAGTTGGTAAAAGAGAGTATCTTGGTGACCCATCTAGCCTATGTGTTGAGATGATCTAGGTGGCCCATCCGATCAAAATGAATCTGCTGGTCGTAGTTCCCCAGTGGGGCAATGTGGAGAATGTACCACACTGAGAGGCCTAGTCTGTCCTCAGGTCACTTTGTGGTACCTTATATAGGGTTTATGGAATGGGTGTGACCAATATTTACAGGGGAACCCATCCCCTATATATGATGACAATTCTAGTAGGGCTAGGATGTCCCCCAGTGAGCCCTATGTGCAGGACTCCCTAGATATCTATAAAGATCTTTCCTTCTATTGTGACATGACCTAATCAGTGTAGTTCAAGTAGTTCTCTATGTGTTCCTTTATAATGGGACCCATGGAAGTGGGACCTCTTTTCTAGGGTCTCTGATGAATTTATAGCTTAAGGAGAATGTTCCCCCAGAATGACCAAGCCATGAGTATATACATGTGACCAAGGATTTGCTACGACATCGAGACTACTTGTCTCAATGAGACTTGATGAATTAGGAATAAATCATGACATATCGAGACCAAATTTTATCTCATGTTTTTTTGGTAGGATTGTTCTACATGGTTAATATAAAATTGATCGAGAAGTGGGACCTCTCAGAATCGAAAATTATATGAGTGAAACAATATGAATGACAGTTTATGAGATATTGCATCTTGGTATCCTTTACGAGCATACATTGATGTTCCTATTATTTTTGTCATTAAAAAAATCATATTTAGTTCTGACTATACCTTCTTGATGGTGTTTCCTTTGTATTTCACACTAGGCTCAGGGAGCTAGAGGACATGGGCAGGGAGTAGTTGAATTCATTCATGGAATATGACCGAAGGGCTATAGGAATCATACAATCTACAGTCTATGCCTTCTCTTAGCTACCATATTAACAAACACATGTTATAATTATTTCTTCTCATCACAAATCGTATTCAGGGCCTAATGTTTTTTGTTAAACCCTTGACATGACCCTTACGTATGTATTCTGACCCCATTGCACTTTACTACTTTATATTCTATCATAGTGTTCTTTGGGGTTGTAGTGGCATGTATGCATTTTTTTTACTTATTTTTTTCAATCTGCAGTCGTATGGCTTGGAGTTGGGTGTGTTTGTACAGGTTCTTAGGAAAATGCCTCCCATTTGTGGGATAATCCTACTCGGTGCTAGTTGCTATCCCATTTTTGAGACCCAAAGCTTGACGTACATGGACAATACCTTAATTTTGCGGAATACTTAATACATAACAAAAACAGACACACAAGGATCGTAATAGTTTAGTTTCTTTGGAAACTCGAAATATAAACATCTAATCATGTTGAACGGTCTTCAACATCTCCCATAACGATCTTCCCCTTTTTCTTTCCTTACCTAAAACCTTTCTTTATTTCCTAGGGAAAATAAAACATAAAAATGGTGAGCTCAAATGCTCAGTAAGGGCAAACATAGAGAACATAAAACAATCCATAAACATTTGAATGAAAAAACATGAACATGAAATCTAAACATTAAAACCTTGAAAAAAGACATAAATCATGCAAGTACGTAAGGAATATATCATAGTGGAAAATAAATCATGATAAAATATAATGGAAATAAAACATGTAATTGTGGAAACCATTCAGCACATGTCATGATTTCCATAGTAGCCAAGGCATTTATTCCAAGACCATTTTAGTGGACAAAGTCCCTTTCCGAATCGATTTCACTCCTCGTTTCAGTCCTGTAACACTGAACCAGATTAACGTACCGTTCCAGCCATGTCTATCTCATGAGATATAAATCTGTGCCCATTGCATTGCAGGGAGATATAGGTCCCACCAATCTCATATTGAAATCATTCTTTCGTGTGCCACAATATAAACATAAATCATTCATCATTACCCAAGAATAAAATGGGTTTCATAAACATCATTCCATCATAACGTAATCCATAAAAAAAATTTGATATCATTTCATCATTAGAAAAGTTAAACCATGTAAATAATAGATACATGATACATAAAACATTCTTCTCATACTTTTGTCGGATAAGTCAAAAAGTACATTGTAGGGTAAATAAAAGAAAGATTCCTTCCATACCATTGGGTAAAAGTAAAAATGGGTAATAAGGACTTTAAACATACATGAAACCATTTTTAGGATACATGGACATGGATGATTACAATAACCCCAGTAAATACTTACGAATAAACAATCTCGGATAAGAACGAGATTGGAATAGTTATACCTTACCTTAGGTCCGATAAACTTCGTACATATCTGAACCTACATTATAATGATTTAAATAATGTCATTGACTTATTAAATAATCATATTCATTGTTATTATATCATATATGGTTCACTTATGACTTTATATTACCCGTTCATTTGTAAATTCATGTTAAAGTAGCGTTTTGGGAAAAATTGTTTCATTTGTCGTTCATGTTTTAACTTGTAATTATTCATATGATTACATAGATCATGATTACTTACATACAGAATGTAAAACATGATTTATATATAATATATATTCAGAATATACATATATATAATGGATTGATAAATGGAATGAAATACACCGTTCATGGAGACGGTAGGTCGTACGTATGCATGAACACTGTTTTCGTTCCCTTTTTGAATTGAATGGAACTAAGTATATGACATAAATATATATATATAAATAAATCAGGTAGCATTATTACGTCATATATTTCATTATTATTCATTATATATACATTATAATCATTCTTTAATGGTTAATCATGCAAAATGAATCTCATCGCGTTCGTGGAGACGGTAGTCTGTACGTACGCACGAGTAATGATATCATTCCCATGATCGTGGAATTGTATTGAAGTGTATGTATAATATTACAGAATCAATATAAATTTACAATATCCATATATATTTGTTTATTTACACCATTATACCCATCCATGTAAGCTGGTGGTGGAAAAACTGAGTACACCACGACATGGAGACGGTATTCCGTACGTACGCACCTGTGGTGATTTCATTTTCCATAGGATGGAAAGAAGGTGAAATAGTGTTGTTTAATATTCATAATAACATATAATTATATGAGATATACTGATGTTATTACTTTATAATGAAACAACTAAATAAGAAGATGTTGAAGAAGAAAGAAACTTGAGAGAATCGAAAGAAAAGATTACATCTTCTTCGACGCACCTTTTTTAAGCCTTCTCTTAAGGATGTAGAGTTGGTCTTTTGAGAAAACCAGAACCTCTAGAATATTTCTAGGGATGTGGAGAAGATAAATGGTCAGGGTTTTTCTGAGCATTAAGGCTCAATGTGGTGTGAGGAAGAGAGGGAGGAGGTGCCCTTTTATAAGGGAGGAGAGGGGCACCTTTGGAAACACCAAAAATATTATTTTATTATAAAGTCATATTCGGTTTTTAATAGCTCCAAATTGATTTATTTAGAATTTAAGGTAGGTATGGGTCTAAATAATCTCATCCAATAGAATTTAGACAAGTTTAGGTCATTATATTAGCCTTATAGTTTAGTTTTAACTCTTAGTTAATTAGATTGACATTTACCATGTCACTTTGTATTTTATTATTATATAGTTAATAAACCTACCATATACAGCCAAGAGAACCCCAAGTGGTCCATTAAGGATAGAAATATCATGATATAAGTATCTTTTCCGAACCATAGATTTTTAGGAATTTAATAACAATTAATAAGATAATATTTGTTTTAAAAACTATTTTTTGTCAATTTTGACACTATTTGGTAATTGATTTTTTTGTAAATCATAACAGAATGATTAGTTCAAAAAAAGTTAATTAAATCAATACTAACATGTCATATTAATAAATAAATTTGTTGGAATTCATAAAAAGTCTAAAATTACATTTAGTTGGTTATTTATAAAATCAATTATGTCAATATTTCATGAATAAGATAATTACTGCATCATCATTGTGTCATAAATAAATTAAATTATTTTAAGTCTAAAAAATACAAATAAAACAACATTTTGTAGGAGATCATTTTATCTTTCTAATGAATAATTATTGTAGAATTTATCTTATGTATACCCCGATATAAAAAATGAGTTATTTATTAAACATTGATTTTAACTATTTTAACCCTTCTTCAAATAAATTAATAATAAATCTCGTAATCTAATCCATGTGGGCCTAAATGGTCATATTTTATTCCTAAGGTTGTTTTTGGTCTAATTACAATTGTCCAATAGAATTAGGCCATGTGTTAGGGTAATAATAATATCATTTTTACCCTTAATTACCCTATTTACTTTTAACTGCGGTAACAAAAGTAAAACCTTACTATTCACCAAAAATTATTTTCATCTCATTGAACTACATTTTAGTCCTTGATATTAACTGCGTCTCTCGGATTTTCAAAATTCCACTCACAGAAGTGGTAAAATTATGTTTTATGTGAATTTTCAAATTCTCCTAGGAGTTTGGTAAAAGACGTTGAAAAGTTCAATAAAATTTTAATATATCTAAAATTATTATAAAATGACTCCAATGAATTAAATTGAACTTATTTAGGTATTATGAATAAATTTTTCCATTAAATAAATTTAAATAAAATGTCGGTTTTTGAATAGTAACCTAGTGTTTTCACTATTCATAAAAAATTGACAGTTTTCAGAAAAATACCAAATTTTCACCTGAGGCTAATTTCGATATTCCGAATCCAAAAATGATGTCAATTTTGAAATATGAAATTTATAAAATTTCAAAAAGTGGGTATTACTATTCATAACAGCTAGTTTATATAACATGTCGTTGTTTACCGAAACTCTGTATTACGTACAACACACGCTATCGTGGAAGGTCGTGATTGTGGGTAATGCAAGCCAAGTCAGGGATGCGTGTTGTAAAATCTCATTTTGGTGTAGTGTACAACAGAATAAATTAATGAAATTAAAAATAATTTTTTTTATAAAATATCGGGTTGTTACATTCTACCTCCCTTAAAATGAATTTCGCCCTCGAAATTCATCGGGGTTATAAATGGTTTACTACTCGAAAGTTTCTTTAATAGAAACCCACATAGTAAAAAAGGAATACCAAATCTTGACTATAAAAACTAAAGTATGAAACGTAACGGTTTCCCAAATTAACTAATCACTGGGTTTCCACATATGTGAAAATATGGACAGGGAAGATAAATCTAACCATCATGTTATGCTGGAGTGTGGTAGAGAACATGGCTATGGAAAAGCCAGCAATCACAATGCCATAGATTTGTGATGATCTATGGTACCATATGATTCATCGGATATAAGAGTACTAGGACAACATTTTGGGTTTCAATATCATTTCCCTAAAGTTGAAAATTTTGAATTAGAAGAAATACTTGCCTGATTTTGGTACAATCTCACTGTTGTTCGTGCGTTGAACAATTTCCACTTGATCTCTTAATGAAATGGAGTTGAATTTGTTACTCATGAAGTATTAACAGATCATTTGATAGTATGATGGATCATTCCATCTATTTCAAACAAATTGTTAGAAAATGTTATCAAATATATATAATCCATCAATGGTGAGTTTAATCATATACGATTCCAAAAATGAACTTATACATCATATATCATACTGCTTAATAAAATAAAACTAGTTTCTACAAACCAGGGACTTCATGTATGCTAATGGTAGGTGATAAAGGCCAGTCGCACTTAGGTTGTGGGTTCGATTCCCACATCCTTGTCCGACGTGATGGGTTGTCGCCCGTCCCGCAGGTTGTCCTTTTTCTAAAACTACATTACTATAACATCCCATCAATAATATTGAAAAAAGTTCTATCCTTAAACTATAATATGTCCAACATAATCCATTCCAATCTTTTGGCTTATCCAAAATACTGCTATCCAATCTCATATTATAGTGAAAATGATTACCAGAGATTTCAAATAATAAGCATGTTAATACCATTGTTGATACCCATATATCATAAGATATGTCTTGTTGGTCACATTCCAAATATCTGAAGCCCTTAATCATGTATTCTCTTTAAAAATTAATACCCATTGAACCATATTGAAAACATGAATGCAGTTAAAAGTTAATAATTTCCACATACCAAAATCCTCAAAATTCTATATACTCAAACAAAGATATCACTTAGTCCTTATATCAATCATGTGCTCATGAATACTATCAAACATATTATTTCCTCCTTATCCATTCATTATGGGCATATCATCTTCTTTCAAAAAATATCTGAATAACCTTTCATGGTTACTAGTACCATTCAACATATACATTCAAATACATTAGGAAAAATAATAGTGTAGCAATACATAGATGTTTTTTTATTCCATAGTACCATTAAATTACCTATACAACATAACTCTAGATAAACGTAGAATCCTTCCACTATCTTCTTAAACCAATGACCAAGCATCATCACTTATTTCATCTCATATATCATTTGTAGTCTCCCCATCTTCATCCACATAAATACTTCCCATATGACCATGATGATTCTCTTCATGAGATTTTCCCTTAGGGAATTGGTTTTCATAATGCCCAGATATTCCACATTCAAATAATCTAATCAATGTTGATGTCGTGGAAATACCATTATCCTTATCCATGGTGGTAACTGAACCTTTTCCTTTGCACTTACTAGATATGTGTCCTTCTTTTCTGCACCCAAATCATCATCCAATTCCTTTGAAACATTCTCCTTTATGACTCTTCACACATGATTTACATGATAGAAATTGAACTTTCATTCCTCTATGATCATCATGAAACTCCATCTTTCTCTTATTAGCTGAGTTGGGAAACATACCAAAGTTGATATTATTGATCATATTATGAGATTTATGATTAGGAATAATAATGATGTTTGGACTTCCAAATCCAATTTCATTTGTTTTCTCATGAATAATATCATTCCATTGTCCATCATATCTTCCATTTTCAAGAATCATCTTGTTTCCATCCATTTTCTAAAACCCAAAAAGAATAGTGTGAGAGACAAAAATCATAATCAAGGGGGAGTAACATCAATATCTAACATCTTAGGTTTAATCTAATATCGTTACCATAATTCTAGGACTATAACCTATAATTATAATTAAACTTAGGGATATCCCTAGACATACCTTAGAAATATCTTTAGGGATATCACTAATGTTCTCACATCCTAGTTTCCAATGTTTGACTAAAGCTTTCCTCTGATACCAACTGTAGAGACTCGAAGCGTGACGTACAAGGACAATAAATTACTTTTTCGGAATACCTAATACATAACAATAATAGACACACAAGGATCGTAATAGTTTAGTGTCTTTGTAAACTTGGAATATGAACATTTAATCATGTTGAAAGATCTTCAACATCTTCCATAACGGTCTTCCACTTTTTGTTTCCACACCTAAAACCTTTCTTAATTTCCAGGGGAAAATAAAACATAAAAAGGGTGAGATCAAATGCTCATTAAGGGAAAACATAGAGAACATAAAAAAATCCATAAACATTTGAAATCAAAAAATTGAACATGAAATATAAACATTAAAACCTTGATCAAAGACATAAATCGTGGAAGTACGTAAGGAATATATCATAGTGAAACATCAATCATGATAAAATATAATGGGAATAAAACATGTAATTGTCGAAACCATTAAGCACATGTCATGATTTCCATAGTAGCCAAGGTATTGCTGCCAAGACCATCTTAGTGGACAAAGTCCCTTTCTGAATCGAGTTTACTCCTCGTTTCAGTCCTGTAACACTGAATCAGATTAACTTACCATTCCAGCCATGTCTATCTCATGAGATATAAATCTTTACCCAATTCATTAGAGGGATATATATGTCCCACCCATCTTATATTGAAATCATTCTTTCGTGTGCCATAATATAAACATAAATCATTCATCATAACCCAATAATAAAATGGGTTTCATAAACATCATTCCATCATAACGTAATCCATACAAAAAATTTGGATATCATTTCATCATTAGAAAAGTGAAACCGTGTAAATCATAGAGACATGATACTTGAAATATACACATGTTAAATAATTTCATCTTAGATGAAAATTGTTTTGATAAAACACTTGAAATGAATTTTTGAGGAAAATATCTTTTTTTCATCAAAATCATTTTATTTTCACAAAATGTCTTGCAATTTTAAAAGAAAAGGATTTTTTGAAAATAGTTATGAAATATTTTGGAGGAAGATTCATGTAAATAATGCTTTATAAAACGTTGAAAATATTTTCATGCCGTATATGTTAAAAAAACATTCATCTCGTACTTTTTTCAGAAAAGTCAAAAAGTACCTTGTAGGGTAAATAAAAGAAAGATTCATTCCATACCATTGGGTAAAAGTAAAAATGGAGAAAAAGTACATTAAACATACATGAAACCATTTTTAGGAAACATGGACATGGATGATAACAATAATCCCAGTAAATACTTACGAATAAATAATCTCAGATAAGAACGTGATTGGAATAGTTATACCTTACCTTAGGTCCGATATGCTTCCTACGTTTCTGAACCTCCTGTATAATGAATTAAATAATGTCATTGACTTATTACATAATCATATTAATTGTTATGATATCATATATGGTTCACTTATGACTTTATATTACCCGTTCTTTTGTAAATTCCTGTTAAAGTAGCGTTTTGGGTAAAATCGTTTCATTTGTCATTCGTGTTTTAACTTGTAATTATTCATATGATTACATAAGTGATGATTAATTACATCCAGAATTTAAAACATGATTTATATATAATATATATTCAGAATATACATATATATAATGGATCGATAAATGGAATGAAATACACCGTTCATGGAGAAGGTAGACCGTACATATGCATGAACACTATTTTCTTTTCCTTATTGAATTGAATGGAACTAAGTAGATGACATAAATATATATATACATAAATCCAGTATCATTATTATGTCATATATTTCATTATTATTCATTATATATACTTCATAATCATTCTTTAATGGTTAATCATGGAAAATGAATCTCATCGCGTTCGTGGAGACGGTAGTCCGTACGTACGCACGAGCGATAATATCATTCCAATGATCATGGAAGTGTATTAAAGTGTATGTATAATATTAAAGAATCAATACCAATTTACAATAACCATATATATATATTTATTTACACCATTATACCCATCCATGGAAGGTGGTGGTGGAAAAACTGATTACACCACTGCGTCGAGACGGTATTCTGTACGTACGCACACGTGGTGATTTCGTTTTCCATAGGATGGATAGAAGATGAAATAGGGTTGTTTCATATTAATAATAACATATCAGTATATGAGTGATACTGATGTTATTACTTTATAATTAATCGACTAAATAAGAAGATGTTGAAGAAAAAAGAAACATGAGAGAATCGAAAGAAGAGATTACCTCTTATTAGACACAACTCTTTTAAGCCTTCTCTTAAAGAAGAAGAGTTGGTCTTTTGAGAAGACCGGAACCTCTAAAATGTTTCTAGAAAAGTGGAGAAGATAAATGGTCTGGGGTTGGCCGAGCTTCAAGGCTCAAAGTGGTGTGAGGAAGAGAGGGAGGAGGTGCCCTTTTATAAGGGAGGAGAGGGGCACCTTTGGAAAAACAAAAAAAATTATTTAATTATAAAGTCATATTCGGTTTCACATAGCTCCGAATTGATTTATTTCGAAGATAATGTGGGGATGGGTCGAAATACTCTCATAAAATAGAATGTAGAAAATTTTAGGTCATTATATTAACCTTATCATTTAGTTTTAACTCTTAGTTAATTAGATTGACATTTTCCATGTCACTTTGTATCTTTATATTATATAGTTAATGAACTTACCATATACATCCAAGAATCCCACAAGTTGTCCATTAATGATACACCTATCATTATATAAGTATTTTGGAAGATCGGTAGATTTTTTGGAATATAATTACAATTAATAATAAGATATTTTTTTTAAAAATGATTTTATGTCAATTTTGAAACTATTTGGTAATTCATTTTTGTGAAAATCATAACAGATTGATTAGTTAAAAAATGTTAATTAAATCAATACTAACATGTCATATTACCATAGAATATTATTTTAATTCATAAAAAGTCTCAAATTACATTTATTTGTGTATTTATAACATCAATTATGTCAATATTTCATTAATAAGATAATTATTGCATCATCATTTTGTCATAAATAAATTAAATTATTTTAAGTCTAAAAATTACAAATAAAATACCATTATGTAGGAAATAGTTTTATATTTTTAATAAATATTTATATTCGAATTTATATTATGTATGACCTTATATTAAAAATGATCTAGTTATTAAACATTGAATTTAATTATTTTAACACTTCTTTAAATAAATTAATAATAAATGTCCTGATCTAATCCATATGGGCCTAAATGGTAATATTTTATTCCTAAAGATGTTTTTGGTCAAGTTACAGTTGTCCAATAGAATTAGGACATGTGTTAGAGTAATAATAATATAATTTTTACCCTTAACTACCCTATTTACTTTTAACAGCGGTAAAAAAAGTAAAAAGTTACTATTCACCACAAATTATTTTCGTCTCATTGAACGGAATTTTAGTGCTTGATATTAACCGTGTCTCTCAGATTTTTGAAATATCACTCACAGAATTGGTAAAATTATGTTTTTTGTGAAATTTCAAATTCTCCTAGGAGGTGGGTAAAAGACGGTGAAAAGGTCAATAAAATTTTTATATACCTAAAATTATTATAAAATGAATCCAATGACTTAAATTGAACTTATATAGGTATTATGTATTAATTTTAACCTAAAATTTATTTAAATAAAATAAATATTTATTTAATTAAAATGTCGGTTTTTGAATAGTAACCCAGTGTTTTCACTATTCATCAAAAATGGAAAGTTTTCAGAAAAATACCAAAATTTCACCCTAGGCTAATTTCGATATTCCAAATCCAAAAATGAAGTCCATTTTGAATTTTGATATTTATAAAATTTCAAATAGTGGGTATGACTATTCATAACAACTAGTTTATATAACATATCATTTTTTAGAGAAACTCGGTATTGCGTAGAACACACGCTATCGTGGAAGGTCGTGATTGCGTGTAATGCAAGCCATGTGAGGGATGAGTGTTATGAAAGTTCCTTTTGGTGTAGAGTACAACACAAGACATTAATGAAATTAAAAGGAACATTTTTCATAAAATCTCGGGGTGTTACACTCATGGCCTATCAAAGGTGGGAATGAGGTTAGCACGATACTATCCCTGGGTGATGGGTTTTGAGAGAGTGGTATTAGATTAGGGAGTCAAGTATTTAGTGTTCTATGATGCATCATGGACAAAACCTGGTTGTTTCCTGATTCAAAGGAAATTTGTATTTTTTTACGGTTTGCATTAGTTGAGAAAAAAAGATCATAACTACACAACCCATGATTTTGAGATGAATTAGTTGGGTTTTTGTTGGACCAGTAGGGTCTGGGCTAATTCTTCTTTTTTTTTCTACGAGGGATTGATGGAGGATCCTGATCCCATTATAGAGGGTGAGAATAGAGATTGAGACGATACCCTTAGTATTATCTAAAATGGTATGATGCCGGATCCCATTCATATCATAGATAGTGGCTCATTTTTTTAAGTGAGTTGGATTAGAGTGGATCTTGGTGAACTAGTAGGCTTTAGTGATGAGTAGATATTAGTGACCCAATAGGCTGAAATGAACCCGTGTGTCTCAGTTCCCTAGAGGGTCTATGTGGAGTATGTACTGCACTGAGAGGCCAATTGATTCCTCACATCTATTTTTAGTACCATAGATAGGAATTTTTTCCAAGGGTGTTTCCAATATTTATTTGGGCTCCCATCCCCTATCTTGGATAATAGTTCTTGTCAGGCCATGATTTCTTCCAGTGAGCCCTGGGTGCAGGACCCCCAATCTGTGTATCAAGATCTTTTCCTTTCTTCATGACTCGACCTGATAAGTGTACTTCAGGAAGTTCTCAGTGTGATCTCATTGGGTGGGGCCCAAAGAAGTAGGACCTTATTGTGAGGGTCTCTGATTAAATCATAGATCAAAGAGAGAGTTCCATCGAAATGATCATGAAATGAGTGGAATAATGTGACCAATGAATGGATGTTATATCAAGACTCTTTCTCTTTGAGATACCAGACGTCATAGGGATATTTCATGAGTAATTTTGACCAGATGTCCTTTCTGATATTTTTGGTAGACTTGTTCTACATGGTTATGATCAGATAGCATGATGAGTGGGATCTCCTAGAATCAAGAATTCTACAAGAAGAACAACATGGATGGCATTGGATGAGACATTAAATCATGGAATCCTTTACGAGTATACATAAATGTTATTTTTATATATGTTGTTTACAAATACCTATTTGATGTTATTTTACCTTCACGATGGTTTTTCCATTGTGGTCTTTAACTTTGTGTTTTGGGGCCCCCACTGAGTATTGTTTTACGCACCCCTGAATGGGCTTTTCCCACATGTTTCATGTCTTGTAAAGTCGACCAATGCTTTGGTGGAGTCTTAGACAGTGCAGTCCTAGGAATAGGAACAGAAGGAGCACTGTGAAATCAAATGAGCTGAACTATTTCTAAAAGCTTCCTTGAGATGCATTAGTACCAGTGTTTATAGGTTAGACTTTTCAATTCTATTTCTTTTAGTGGGCTTGTATTTTTACACAGTTTTACTTTACTACTTAATATTCTATTTTACTCTGTTTTGGGGTTATAATGGTATAGGTTCATTTTTTTACATAGTGTTTTCACTCTCTATCCCTATCTCTTTTAGTTGGGTGCATCATGTATAGGTTCTTAGGAAAATGCCTCCCATTTGGGTGATATTCCTACCCAGTTCTAGTCACCATCCCCTGGACTATTGGAGGTGGGCTAGGGGTTTTCACTACAAGGGACCTGGAGGAAGGGTCATGATATTTTCACTAGAATGTGTTTCTCACATCTAACTTCTCTTGACTATTTCTCTCTGTATTATATAATGAAAAATCAATTATAATTTTATCATGCATAGATCGAACATGGATCAAAGCACATATAAACATATGCCATATGATTCTTTTTTTACCAATTTATCAATCATTGAATATTGAAGTCACCCATTTTTTACATTGAAATAATATTGGTTAATGAATTTATCATACATTCAAACTTTTATCATGGTATATACATAGAAGACGAGGATAAAATTAGATATGGGGTGGTGAGAGGAATATTGTGGATGTAGTGTCGAGCATTGTGAGGGAACAATCTTCCTTTTCTCATTCCACTATTTCTTCTTCCTCTTACTATTTTCTATTATTTTTTTGAATCATTTTTTAAACACATTATATAGTAATTTTATTTTTCTCTCTAATATTCCAAACATCCATATCATATGTATTTCATTGTGGTTAATCTCATATTCACTCAATAATTCTTATTAAACTGACATCCAATGATAATTTTTTATATTGGTGTTGATAACTACAAAAATATATTACTTTTCAATTTGTAGTATTAAAAAAATAATTTTTATAATTAAATATTTCATTATGATTACTTATAACCATAATTTGTTTTCATAACTTTTTAAAACCAATTCAAAACATTGTATTTAATTTTTTCCAAAAATTTTATTTGTGGGGTTTCTAAAAAAATAAAAATAATTGTGTTAAATTTATAAATATTAAATAAAATTTAAATAATATTATAAAAACATAATAGATATTAAATAATTTATATTTGTAATGTGCAGTTAGTAATCAGTAATAAATTTTTAATGATTAATATTTTAAAAATATATATTTACATTAAAAATTAGTAATTGTAATTATTAATTTAAAATTAAAAATAATCATAACTATATATTCATGTATAAACACACACAAAATTTTACTCACAAATATAAAATTTTGAACACACATAGAAAAATGTAAATCTATTCATATATGTGTTATGTAAAAATATTTAAAATAATGTTATATAAAATTATTTAATAATAAATTATCTAAACATATAAGTAAATATATTAATATATAAATCCAGGTAAATATATTTATATAAATTTGGATGGCACTGAAAGAACTGTATACAACTATATAAGAGATTCCCAACAACATCGACATGACATTGTAGTACTGTGTACTTCCACATGGTACTATAGAAACATGTGACTACTTATATTGACATGTAAATATTTCTTAGTTGACTTCATACCATTGGTTTTTGTAACACAATAGATTTATTATGTATTTGGTGATACAATAGTAAGGGGAGTTACTATAGTGTCATGTTGGTTTATAAACACATTTGAGTGATGGATTCTTAATACTCCAAAATTGTTCTACAATATTTCTCCTAAAATTAGTAAATTCATTCACCCTCATAATGTATATAAATATTATTCATGAATAGAAAATCTTTTGTGTACATGATCATATTCTTGTTCTTTTATGTTATTTTACTTTTTAATCTTCTTTTAATAAATCGTTTGTTGTTGTTTCACTAATATTTTCCATGATAGGAGGGACATGTGGGAGGGATGTTGAGAGGGAGGTAGGGAGACATATGCATAGATAAATATAGATATTTTGATAATGAACTAGAATAAATAGTCTAATAATTGACAATATTACGTCTCGATTATGTACATTACAAATGATTGATTCTCCCTCCTATGTGAATATATTTAATATTTTTCAATTCACCTCGAGAGGGGGATGGTTGGTAGTAGAGGCTATGGATAATTTTGACTTTTTTGGGGGAATTATTTTTTTCAAATTAGGTTATGTGGGCTCGGGGGTAGGGGTAGGGTTGGATTTGGTTAGGGCGGTGTTTGGGTGATGATTACAAATAGAGTACCAATCTAGGGTAAGTTATGATGAATAAAACAATACCATGGAATGAATTGTTAAATTCTAAAAATAAAAATGTTGAAATTAAATCTTTAAAAAATGAATAAATTCTTTCACAAAATAAAAAAATCACAAGAAATGACATTGACACATGAATAAAATTACTACAGATTGTGCAATATCATGGAATTCCCTTTATCATCACTATCTAAATGTGTGAAGAGATTGTGAACCGTTAACAATGCTTAAATGAAGCATTTATAATGATTGATTTTACCAGTGTTAAATAAAAGAACATATCAAATATCCCATTTCTAAGTGCTTTTTTAGCGCTGATAAAATGAATTTTTAATAAAAAATTATATATCATTAAATATGATATATTAATATATAAACATATTAATATTGTTATAAATATAATATATTTTAATAAACATGTTTGATTTATGACTGAATATGCATTTACACTTGATTTATAGAACATTCAATTAATATGGAATATAAAATAAAAATTATATATTAATAAAATTCTTATTTCATATAGAAATATGTATATATATATATAATATTTAATATATATATATTTAATTATTCATTCATAATTAATTATTATCGTTTAAATTTTTTTTAGTTTATAATATTTTTAAAATTTTTCTATATTTATGTATTGACACTTAATTTTCACTTAATACAGTTGTAATATACATATATAAATCTTTTGTTATGTTAATTTCACACACAGTAATATTTAATTAATATATAAACCCTCATACAATAGCAAAATATTTCAGTAATTTATTCAATTCTTAATATTCATTTTTAATTTTATTTATTTTCACAATATTATATATATATATTAAATATTTATTCAGTAATTTTTATCCATTTTTTATATTTCTATTCAATATACACAATTTATTAATTTGTTTGATGTTTTTCAAATTTATCCATTTTAAATAAAAATTATTCATTAATAATATTAATAAATTTCTTTTTTTATTTATTCATTTTCAATTTTTCATTGTTTAATATTTTTGTAATTTTTTCAGTTTTTAAAATTTTTTATACATATTAATTCAATAAGATTTTATTTTTATTATATAGTTGTAATTTATATAATTAATACGTATTCAATATCATTATAATATATTAATTTTTTATTTTCTATTAATATATATAATAAATAACACTTATTTATTTTTTAAATTTATTCATTCATATTATTATTTATATCATTAATAGGAATTTCATTTTAGAAAATGTAATTTTTCAATTTCACAAATATGAATAATGGGTTGTATAGATATGCACATTAACTTCACCCACACATTTACATATTTAAGGCCATTATTATATTGAAACGCGCACATATACATAATATTTATGCAATTTAATCAAATTGTAATATTCATGTTAAAATTTCATTTACTAACATATTATATTAAATATGTTTTGTTTTTAATCGATCGATTTTATTCATTCATTTTTAATATTATATTATATTATATTGTTTAATCATTTTTAATATTTAATATTTTTTATATCTTTTAGAATTTAATCATTTTGTCATATCCTTTAAAAAAATTATTCAATATGTTTTAATATTTTCAATATATATTCATCATCATTTTAATATATATACATGATTGATTTTTTAAATAATTTTTATATAAAATAAAAAATATCAATTTTTTTAAAAAAATTAAATCGATTCATTTTTTTATGATTTAATTTCAATAATTTTAATGCTTGAATCCTTCAAGATTATATATTCATTAATAAGGTTGATTTTTTTTTTAATTTTTATTATAATTTTATAATTTTTATTATAATATCATTATATATTTTTCTATTTTATTTCAAATAATTTATATTAGTGAATTACAAAAAGCACTGATAAATTTGAGTTTTATCTGTATTACATTATAAGGCATTGATAAAACATATCTTTATCAACACAAAAATTCTATCACTGTTAGAAATTGTAATTTATGATGGTAGTGGTAATGCAGGACTAACTACAGTAATTGATGATGGACACTTGATGATGGAATGTGTTGACCCAAGAATTACATGAGTATGATGTGATTCTGGTGATGATGTAGGTCTAGTGATGTAGGCAGGATGATGCAGGCAAGGAACTATATTAGGCCTCCAGGCCAGTATATGGGCCTTTGGGTCAGCTAATGGACATAATTCCCACATATTCATTAGGCCATCAATATAAAATAAATAAGGCATGATGAGGGGAATATCTCCTTGGGGGGTGGGGAGTTATGGTTAGCCTTTCTGACATGTGTGTGAGTTGTGTGTGTGTTTGATGTAATAGTACCACAAAGAACCTAATAAAATGTATATAGTTGTAAATATAATTATATAAATATATTTATATACAAATATTTATTTTTAAATATTTATAAATGTATATATATATAATAAATTTAAAATAAAAATTATTATATGATTATTAATCAGGGTGGGTTTAGGTAATATTATTAAACCAAAATCTTCTATAAACCCAATTAGGGGGTTCCCAAACCTGAAACATATTTACGAACATTTTTTATCAATATACTTGTAAAAATATACTTATAAATAAAAATATTTAAATAATTATTTTTATAAATATATTTATAAATATCTATATAAGATATTTATAATAATATGTATTTATAATTATAAATAAATAAATATAATGATAAATATATATTTATATTGTTTTAAATAATTATTTTTAAAATGAAAATTTGTATATTTAAAAAATAAAGGCATTTTTTAAATTTGTAATTATATATTTAGAATTTTTAATATTTTAATATTAATAAATTTATATATTTATAATTATATACATATATTTTAAAATATATTTTAAAATATATTTATAAATATAATTTTATAATTTTATATATAAATTCATGCATTCAATTATTTTAATATTTATATAACGATATAATTTATTATTTATTCATGATTACACATATTTATATTTATTTTTATTTTTTTAAAATTTTATATCTATTTTTTATAATTATATATATTTATATTTATTTATAATTATATACATTTAAATACATTATTAATGTGTATTATACTATTAATAAGTAATTATATTGGTCATTATTTGTTCTTTTTTAGCATCGATAATAATACATCATTATGAGCACAACAAATTCCTAAAAAATATTGTATTTATCAGTACTTATTATTTTATGGCCAATAAAACTCAACTTTATCTTTCTTGTTTTTAAAGAGCTAATAAAACCTTTCAAGGATTTATAAATTTAACCCCAATATGACTAGTTTCTTCATGCCATTCAATGTACCCATTGAGGTCAAGAACTACATCCTCTCCCCTCACACTTTTCGAATTAATCTCTCTTCTAAAAAATTCAGGTACATGATTATTTCTACTCATCTTTAGTCAATATTTAATTGATAAAAGATCATTGTTCCAATGATGCCACAACAAATCCATATGTATGTCATCTCCTTTCATTTTATATTCCATCCTCATTCATGTATTAGTCACTTGAAGCTTGTGATCCCCCTAAGGCCTCATGCATGTTACATAGATGGGACATTTCTATTCTCTGTTCGGATGACATTCAATTTTAAGTAGATCCCTTTCTCAACACACATTAAGATATCATTTAGGATGAGTCTAGTACTCATCGATCAACTGGTGTGGATTGAGGTTCGCCTCACTCCATTATTTTGTTGTTCATGATGGTCATGTTAAAATTATAATGATGAGATCATAGCCATGCCATTGTTGTATATTTCTATTCAAAATTTCTATGTGTTCTAAATTTATTTTGAAGATATATAAAGTAATTATTATTTATAACATAACTAAATTCATGGTTTGGGATACTTTTTTCATCACATTGAAGTATTTGAGTGTGTGGGGGATAAGATATAAAAGATATCATCATTATGAAAATATTAATAATTATGTTTAAAATAAATTATATGTTTTCTATATTTATGTTGGGGAAATTAAATATGTAATTAGATTTAAATTAGATTTTATAAATTAAATTTTTTATTATTAAATGAATATAGATTTTTTTTATATCTTATATGAAAAATGAATCTTAGTTCCTAATTAAAAATAATATTCATTCAATATTCCTAAATGGAGTTTTATAATTTAGAAAACATTTTATATTTTATATAATCTATAAAGTAACATTATAAATGAGAATATTCTTATTTTTTATTATAAAATCCCTAGAAAGTGAATTTATGTATATAACCAATAAATGAACCCAAAGTGTTCATTGGAAGTATTATAGTGATCATTTTATTTGAAATCACTAGATATATATTATCAATTATTACTAAATAAGAAAAACTATAGTTTCTTTTGATGAGAATGAATAATGGTATTGAGGGTGATTGAATCAATTATGGAATGATTTGTTGAGATAATTTGATATGATTGAGTTGAGGAAAAGCTTATATCCATATAAAAATTGGAATCATGGCCAATATTTGTTTTATATTGAGAATCCTAGAACTCTATTAAAATATCTACTTGAACTGACCATAACTCCCTAAAATAGAATCTTTACCAACATTTAAGACATCCATTAATACATCCATATTGTTTATTCCTCACTCCACGTTTCCAATCAGAAATTTTATCATAGTTGATTCTCTATGATTGTTCTACAAAGGCTGGGTTTTTTAGGTGATCAAAACTAATGGGCCTTATCTCTAATAATTATTTGGAGATGAGGGTTTTTGATGATCCCACTAGGACATTTATTCACTGTCATTAAAAATTGATTATTTCAACATCTGATAAAAGATCATTAACATTAGTTCCGAAGAACCTCATCACTAAAACACCACCTGGAACACCACTTAACATGTTACAAAACGAATAAACTTCAACTACCCCTCTTGTAAGAATCCCACGTAGAATGTTTTTAGAAACAGCCCTAGATTATCCACTTTTTGATCCCACAAAAGGTAAAATTGATAACCTATACCAAAAACCATATGTTCACCCAAGGATGATTCTTTTCATGTCACCCCTGTGTAAAATTTCAACATGTTAAGAATCATCACTGGTAATATTTTTTTTTTGGGTTCCCCATTTAATAAGTATCAATATCATAATCCAGTGATTATGAATAAATTATATGTATTTATTTAATTTTTTACAAAATTAATATCTTATGAACCTAATATGATTGGTATCAATTGAAAATGGATTCAATGTAATCATATGAGTATGGAGTTAAAGAGTTTATCAACTTTCAAAGAGATCATAAATTTGACCAATCTAAAATTCTTTGTCTGTGATTTTTCTCTATTTAAAAAAAATTAGTATGGATGAGTTTGAAGATCATTATATTTTTCATTGACTATATTAGTGATATAAATGCTAGACTATGCATGAGGAGTTACTAAATTTACATACTGATTGGGATGATAGTGTGATTTATGGATCATCCGATTTGAAAATAAATTAAATGAAGATGCGAATCATATGGAAGAAATAACAATGAACACTGAAGATGGAATTTAGGATTGTCCAAAGTTGTTTCAGAAGATATATATATGTTCTAAGAGACTACTATGTAATTTTTATACTAACTATAAAACAATTTCTACTATATTATATTTAAATAATTTTAATTGTAGTAGTAGATAGAGAGACACATGATTAATTTAACTACTTAATCTCTTACATGATATGCTACAAGAAGACAATGATCTTCCATATAAAAAATATGACTTTAATAATATGACCATATCGATTGGAATGATCTCTAAAGAAATTGATAAGTATCTAAATGAATGAATATTATTTCAAAAGTACCATGAAACACACAAAATATTACTTAAGTGTGGCATGAATAGATGAAAGAAATATGGGACAAGTCGTTTGAAAGGTGTTTGGTAATTTCTTATTATTACATGGTTTAGAATAATAAATGGATTTCAGCAAGGATCTGCTAAATTGACATGAAATGTGGATTCAATAATTAAATATGTGAAACTACATAACCTAGTAGACTCTTTATAGTGGAAATAAATTTATTATGAGTACCCTAAATTTGCAAATTATTCGAGAATCATCCATCAGACATTATCAATAAATAGAATAAATCTTTTTTGTATATAGAGTATTACTCCCAGTACATGGATTGTCATGTTGGTAAATTATATGTATCCGTTGTGGTTATTCATGATGAAAAAATATATTATTTTTTCTCTACACATATCTGTAGAAAAAAATGGTAATGATAGAGATCCATAATTAAGTCTAATGGTTGAATATATGAAATTGATATGGGATACATGTGTCATAGTGTATGATTCTAAAATAAGTGAATAATTCATATTGAGATATTTTTTTTATAATATTATCAATATATTATCTAATTATAGAAAATTTTTAGGTTATAGGATTAAAGATATGTTGTGGTGTCCCATTTTTGAAGAATTCACACACTCGGTTTAGTTGAAAAATTCCTAAAATATTGGGTTTTTAGGACATAAAATTTTTACCATGATGAAATAAATAAAAATACATGATGACTTAATTCAATGGGAATACAAAACTTGGTAGAACACCAAGTCCACTAATGGGAGATCAATAATAAGAAAAAGTAAAATATAGTGACACTATTTTTAATTAACCTTTTAAAAAAACACATGAAATCATGTTTGAAAAAGGGATAAATTATCATTGAAATATTATAAAATAATTGTTTTTACATTTGGAATTGTCTTGATGTCATATATGTGAAAAAAAATTTATATAATCTTAATGTAACATTACTAAATTTTCCAGAAAAAAATTGAATCCAGGTTAGGTTTCACATGATTGGCATGGGTAAGAGAATATTTGGTAGCAAAGAAGGGTGAAAGATGGAATTTTCTTCTTCTAAAAGAATGTACCCTATTAAAATAAGAACAATTACTACTTTTCAATTTCAATAATGATATAAATATTCCATAGAGGTATTCATAAAATATCAGAAATATCATGTTAATAATTAATTTGATGTATAGGGTCTAAAACCACATGTCTGTTGTCATGACCCGTCCCCTGAGGCCCATATCGTGATTACCCCCAGCCCGCCTCCCAGATTCCAGGGGCTG
Source organism: Viscum album (assembly GCA_963277665.1). NCBI lineage: Eukaryota > Viridiplantae > Streptophyta > Magnoliopsida > Santalales > Viscaceae > Viscum > Viscum album. The sequence goes on from OY728160.1 coordinate 1,670,298,939, forward strand.
GAATCTAGCACATATTAGGAATTTCCCAACAAGTGGAGGAATTTTCCTTTAAACCTATACACAAGAACCCATCCCCATGAAAAGTATTGATACTAATAAAAACTACGTAAACACATATGCAACCCATTAAGACAACCATTTAGATATCCAATTCAAACTGAAATTTAAATGGGATAGAATACAAGCCCAATTGAAATGGAAAATTACATGCTACTAGATATCATATATATAAAGAACTAAATGAAGGGTAGGTACAATATGTTTCTGAATGTCACTGAAGCGTACCACGACTGTCAGGTCAACCTGAAACAAAACCTTTCCCAGGCCCACTAATGACCCTAGCAAAGCTATTGATCATATTCACAAGACATTATACATGTGGGCTAATCTTGTGCATGGGTGATTAAATCAATACTCATTATGTAGCCCATACTATAACGGTAAAACACAAATCAATACAAAATGAAGACAACCAAATAGGTACACAAATTGTATCATCTAAGAATAATAATAATGATAGTCAATAGTGTAATCTCACAGCAAGATACACATACTAATAAAGTCCTGGAATATCCAAATCCAAGGAGAAACACTCCCCATATTTGTAGGAGACAAACTCTGTATCCTTGTAGGATCCAAACTATGAATCTTCATTGGAGGCACACACCCTATAACCATAGAAGGCAAACTTTTCATATCTATTGGAGAAACACTACATAAAAGGTTAAGAAACACACTCCATATATCCTTAGGAGGCACACCCTTTATATCTATATGAGACACACTCTGGATAATCGTAGGAGACAAAATACATATCTTTGTAGGAGACACACTCAGTATTTACATTGGACACACATTCTAAATATTCATTGGAGACACACCCCGTATCTTCACATAACCAACCACAGGATTCCATCCTTGGAATTCTTGCTCCTGGAGGACCTCCTACATAATGAAATAGGCTGAATAAAAACCATCATGAAAACTCTCAATGATTATCTCAAAATGACCACCTTATTTCAAGGGTCTAAACAATGTAAATGAAATGTCAAACATAAAAACAGATTGAAATTGATGGGTATTTATGTAAAAAGGGGATGGTTGGGTCTGAGGCTAGTAGGACTGACCCCACCTCACCAGAACTCATACATCCATGACCCAACCCACTAGGACATACCTGGACTATGTAGGTTGGGCTCGACCTGCTGCTGGCTAGGCCAATTAGATTCATCACGGCTTAATCAGACGCATGCCAGTTCGGTCCCCCTTGACGTGGTAGATGTCGCATCAACTCCATGTTTGTGTGGCCCACTAGCTATTACTCCTTAGGTCAATGTGGCTAGACGATGTTTCACATGGTTTTTCCATGTGAATAGCTCTCACCTGATGCTGTGTCGTGGTCCCTCTATCTGATTTGGCTCGGGGAGCCACGCCCTCCCCCCAATGTGGCTTCTCACCATCGTCCCTCCTTCTGTGTGTCGTCAGTCAAACTCTGTTGCTCCTTTTTTCTAAACAGAAGGACACCTGTGACCCTCGGGTCACAATCATCATATCCAGGGGCTCACAACTGTTTTAACGTCACTCCATGTGTTTTGTCATGTTCGGAACCTCCCAACAAAGTTCAACGTGACCATGTAGGTCCGTCTGTAGAGAAAACAAGAACGGGGGGGGGGGGAGATAGAGTGCGAGAACACAATTATAATAGAACAAGTCCTTCTTCGTGTTAGCTTTGGTCCATTTACAACAACAAAATTTTAAAATTGAAACCAAATAATTTTTAATAAGATTCATCTCCATTAATCCTACATTTTTAACTATCCCAAAAGAATGATCAAACTATAGATCAACCAGTTCGTGGGTTGGTCTGCGTTCATCAATGGAAACGTGGATGTGGAAAGGAATCAAGAAGAAAAGTAACCCCCTAACTAGGAAGAGGATCTGTTAGGGGAAATAACTCATCATTGTAGGTGATCATTCCATAACATTCTTGATCAATCATTTATCTGCTTTTGTTGTCACTGACAAGAGATTTTCCTCAGCTTCTAGAGAAAATATCTATCTTTATGAATTCAAGCATTGTTCCCTAACTCTAATTAATGGATAAAATTTTAGAGACCCAAAGCATAACGTACATGGTCATTAAATTACTTTTGCGGAATGCTTAGTACATAACAAAAACACACACACTAGGACCGTAATAGTTTAGTGTCTTTGAAACTCGGAATAAAATCTTCTAATCGTGGTGAATGATCTTCATCATCTCCCAAAAATATCTTCTTTTTTTTACCTAAACCCATTGTTTATATCCTGGGGAAAAGAAAACATAAAAGGGTGAGATCAAATTCTCAGTAAGGGTAATCAAAAGAAATATCAATCACATCATATTCTTAAGAACATAACATTTCGGAAATCTTAACCTGCAAAAGAAATCATAATATCATAACATGGGATAAATCATATTAATGAAATGTAATCCCAATAATAATAACTTAAAACATGATACTTTTTGGAATACACACATAATCATATAGAATCATTTCTTATTAGTCAAGACTCAAGTCCAAGACTATCTTAGCGGACAATGTCCATTTCTGAACCGATTTCACTCCTCGTTTCAGTCCTGTTTCACTGAACCGGTTTAACCTGCCATTCCAGACATGTCAATCTCATGAGATATAAAATCTTTACCCAATTCATTGGAGGGATATATAGGTCCCACCCATATCATAATGATACCATTCATATGTGTGCCACAAAATCATAAATCATACATCATTACATAACCCATGTAATGAAAATGGGATTCTTAAACATCATGACATCATAAAACAATTCATATAAGATAAAGGATTTCATAAAAATAATTCCACCACAACATAATCAAATCAATGTAATAATAGGGATAGAAACATAACACTATATTATCATAGATGAAAAATAATTTTTATAAAACAATTGAACTCCACTCTTGAGGAAAATATCTTTTCTACTACAAAATAATTTTCCTTTCTTAACATGTCATACAATTTTAAACTAAAAGAAGTTGATTAAAAATAAACTTTAAAACTTTGAAAGAACGAATCTTGGAAATAATGTTTTAAAATCCATTCATGCCGTATAAGTTAATAAAACATTCTTCTCGTACTTTTGTCAGAAAAGTCAAAAAGCACCTCGTACGAAAAACGAAAAAAGATTCCTTTCATATCTTTTACTATAAACTCACCAAAGGGTAAAAATGGATTTAAAAAAATGTAGGTGGATGGAAATAATATTACATATTGAGGAAACATGGATGTGGATGATAAAATACACCCCAGTAAATACCAAAGTATAAACAATCTCGGATAAAAATGAGATTGTGATATTTCCCTTACCTTAGGTCTGATTTGCTTCATAAGTGTCCAAACCTCCTGTATAATGATTTAAATAATTTCATTGACTTATTCCAGAATCATACTCATTGTTATGATATCATATACAGTTCAATTATGACTTTATATTACCCGTTCTTTTGTAAATTCAATGTTAAAAAGCGTTTTGGGTAAAATCGTTTCATTTGTCATCCGTGTTTTGACTTGTAATTATTCATATGATTACTTAGATCATGATTACTTAATTCAAGAATATAAAACATGATTTATATATAATATATATATTCAGAATATACATATATATAACAGATCAGTAAATGGAAAGAAATACACCGTTCATGGAGACGGTAGGCCATACGTACGCATGAACGCTGTTTTCATTTCCTTATTGAGTTGAATGGAATTAAGTAGATGACATACATATATATACACATAAAACCAGTATAATTATTATGTCATATATTTCATGATTACTTATTATATATACTTTATAATCATTCATGAATGGTTATCGTGGATAGTGAATCTCATCGCGTCGTGGAGACGGTAGTCCGTACGTACGCACGAGCGATGATATCGTTCTCATGATCGTGGAATTTTATTGGAGTCTATTTATACTATTTCAGAATCAATATCACTTTACAGTAATCATATACAGTAATTATGTACACCATTATACCCATCCAATTAAGGTGGTGGTGGAAAATAGATTACACCACCGCGTGGAGACAGTATTCCGTACGTACGCATGCGCGGGGATTTCATTTTCCGTAGGATGGATAGATGGTGAAATAAGGTTGTTTCATACATATAATTACATATCAGTATATTAGTGATACTGATGTTATTACTTCATAATGAAACAACCTATGAAGAAGAAGTGGGAGAAGAAATAAAGTTGAAAGAATCGGTAACAGACATTACCTCTTCTTTGAAGCGCCTCTTTGAGTCCTCCTCTCAGGGAACTAAAATTGGTCTTTGAAGAAGACCAGTACCTCTAAGATGTTTCTAGGGAAGTGGAGAATAGAATTGGTCAGGGGTTGGCCAAGCATGAAGGCTCAAAGTGGAGTGAGGAAGAGAGGGAGAAGGTGCCCTTTTATAAGGGAGGAGAGTGGCACCTTTGGAATAACTAAAAATATTATTTTATTATAAAGCGAAATTCGGTATCAAATAGCTCCAAATTGATTTATTTAGAAGATAAGTTGGGGATGGGTCGAAATCATCTCATCCAATATAATTTAGACAAGTTTAGGTTTCTATTTTAACCTTATCATCTAGATTTAACATTAAGTTAGATAATTTTACTTTTACCGTGTCTTTTTGTGTTCTTACAATATAAGTTTAATAAAAATACTATAACAATAAAAAAGAACCAAAAGTTGTTTATTATTAATATATATAACCTTATCTAAGTCATTTGGACGAACCATATATTTTTAGAAATAAAATAACAATTAATAATATAATATATTTTTTAAATACTATTTTATGTCAATTTTGACACTATTTAGTAATTGATTTTTGTGAAACTCATAACAGAATGATTAATTCGAAAATAGTTAATTAAATCAATACTAACACGTCATATTAACCTATAAAAGTATTTTAATTCATAAAAAGTCTCAAATTACATTTATTTGGGTATTTATAACATCAATTATATCAATATTTCATTAATAAGATAATTACTGCATCATCGTTGTCTCATAAATAAATTATATAATTAAATTTCTAAAAATTACAAATAAAATACCATTATGTAGGAAATATTGTTATAATTATAATGAATATTTATAGTCTAATTTATCTTATGCATAACCTTATATTTAAAATTATCTACTTATTAAACTTTGATTTTAACTATTTAAACCCTTCTTTAAATAAATTAATAATAAATGTCCTAATCTAATACATGTGGTCCTAAATGGTCATATTTTATTCCTAAGGTTGTTTTTGGTCGAATTAAAATTATCCAATAGAATTAGGATATGTTTTAGGGAAATAATAATATCATTTTTACCCTTAACTACCCTATTTACTTTTTACCGTGGTAAAAAAAGTAAAAAGGTACTATTCACCAAACAATACATTCATCTCATTGAACCACAATTTAGTCCTTGATATTAACCGTGTATCTCGGATTTTCGAAATTCTACTCACAGAAGTGGTAAAATTATGTTTTATGAAAAATTCAGTTGTTTTAACTACCACTTAGTGGTTTCACTATTCATCAAAAAATTAAAGTTTCCAGAAAAATACCAAAAATTAGGCCTAAGATATATTTGATATTATGATTTCAAAAATGATGTTTATTTTACCAAATTAAAAAAAATATCAGTTACATTAGATAATTTAAAAATTAATTCTCGTCGACAAAACAAATAGCGTGTTTTTAATAGATAATAACTATCAAAAGATTGACACTTGTTTATGTCTGGTTTAAATGTGAAATTACATCCAATGAACAACATTTTATTAAATTGTAAAAATATATTTTAAATATTCTTTAAAACCTCTAAAATTAATAATTTATCACTATTAATTATTTCTTTTAAAAAATTTGTTTTTAATTAAAATTTAGTAATTTTAACTATTCATCAGAATTTGAAAGTTATCTGAAAAGTTCCAAAATTTCACCTTAAGCTAATTTTGATATTCCGAATCCAAAAATGAAGTCCATTTCGAAAAATAAAATATAAAAAATTCCAAAAAGTGGTTATTACTATTTATAACGGCTAGTTCTAATAATATTTTAATAGCATATCGTTGTTTAGTGAAACTCGATATTGCGTACTACACACGCTATCGAGGAAGGTCGCGATTGCGTGTAATGCAAGGCAATTCATGGATGCGTGTTTTGCAAGCTCCTTTTGGTGTACCGTATAACACAAAAAATTAATGAAATTAAGAATATTTTTCATAAAATCTCAGGGTGTTACATTCTACCCCCCTTAAAATGAATTTCGCCCTCAAAATTTATAGGGGTTATAAATGGTTTACCACTCGAAAGTTTCTTTAATAGAATCCCACATCGTAAAAAGTAATACCAAAACCAATCTTTAAAAACCAAAGTATGAAACGTAACGGTTACCCAAATAAACTAATCACTGGGTTTCCACATAGGTGAAAATATGGATATGGAAGAGAAATCTAACAATAATGTTCTGATGGAGAGTGGTAGAGAACATGGATATGGAAAATCCAGAAAATCACAAAGCCATAAATTTGTGATGATCTAAGGTACCATCTGATTCATCATATATAAGAGCACTAGGACAACATTTTTGGTTTTCAAGATCATTTCCCTAAAGTTGATGAAATTGGAATTAGAGGAAATACTTTCGTGATTTTGGTATAGTCTCCCCATTGGATGTTCTTTGGACAATTTACACTTCATCTCTTAAATAAAGGAAGTTGAATTTGTCATTCGTGATGTGTTAGAAGATCATGTGATAGAATGATGGGTCATTCAATCTGTCTCAAACAAAAGGTTAGAAAAGTTATCAAAAAAATACATTAGTCCATCTATAGTGAGATTAATCATATATGGTTCCTAAAATGGACTTAAACTTCATATAACATACTGGTTAATATAATAAAACATGTTTCTACTAAATAGGGACTTCTTGTAGGCTAGTGGTAGGAGATAAGGGCCAGTCGCACTTCAGTTGTGGGTTCGATTCCCACAACCTTGTCTGACGCAATGGGTCGTCGCCCATCCTACAGGTTGTCCTTTTTCTAAAACTATAACATCCCATAAATAATATTGAAAAAGGTTCTATCCTTAAACAATAATAACTTATGTCCAACATATTCCATTCCAATATTTAGGCTTATCCATAATATTGCATCCGATTATCATATTATAGTGAAAACAATTACTAGAGATTTTATATAACAAGCATGTTAATACCATCGTTGATCCCCATATATCATAAGATATTTCTTGTTGGTCACATTCCAAACGTTCGAAGGCCTTAAAGATGTATTATTTTGAAAAAAAAATGAATACCCATTGAACCTTAGTGAAAACATGAGTGCTGTCAAAAGTTAACTCTTTCCACATACCAAAACCCCAAAATTCTATATACTCAAACCATGATATAATTATTTCCTTATATCAGTCATGAGCTCATGAATTCTATCAAACATTTAATTTTCTCATTATCCCTTCATTATGCAGATATAATCTACTTTCCAAAAATATCTGTATAACCTTTCATGGTTACTGGTACCATTCATCATACACTTTGAAAACATAAAGAAAGACAACAGTGTAACAATCCTTATATGTCTCTTTATTCCATAGTACCGTGATTTTACTTATACAAAATTACACTTGATAAACATGTAATCATTCCACTACCTTCTTAAACCATTGATCGAGCTTTAACAATTATTTCAACTCACATATCATTTGTAGTCTCTTCATCATCATCAACATAAATACTACCCATACGACCATACTGATTCTATTCATGAGACTTTCCCTTAGGGAATTGGTTTTCATAATGCTCGTACATTCCACATTTAAAACATTTAACCATTGTTGATGTCGTAGAAATACCATTATCCTCATCCCCGGTGTTAACTGAACCTTTTCCTTTGCACTTACTGGCTCTGTGTCCTTCTTTTCCACACCCAAAGTATCTTCCAGTTCCTTTGAAACATTCTCCTTGATGCCTCTTCCCATATGATTTACATAGGGGAAATTGAACTTTCATTGCTCTATGATCATCATTAAACTCCATATTTCTCTTATTAGCCGAGTCAGGAAACTTACCATATTTGAGTTTATTGATCATATTATGAGATTTCTGATTCGACATAATAATGATGTTTGGACTTCCAAATCCCACTTCATTTGGTTGCTCAGGAATAATATCATTCCTTTGTCCATCATATGCTCTATTATCGTGAATCATCTTGTTTCCATCCATTTTCTAAAACCCAAAAAGAATAGTGTGAGAGGAAAAAATCATGCTAGGGAAAACAATATAATAAAGGGGGAGTACCTTCAATATCTAACATCTTGGGTTACCGTAATTATAGTAATATAACTTATACTTATACTTAACCTTAGGGATATCCCTATACATACCTTAGAAATATCTGTAGGGATCTCACTAAAGTTCTTGCATCCTAGTTTCCAAAGGTTGACTAAACCTTTCCTCTGATACCAACTGTAGAGACCCAAATCTTAACGTACATGGACATTACATTACTTTTTCAGAATACTTAGTACATAACAAAAACACACACACAAGGACTGTAATAGTTTAGTGTCTTTGGGAACTCGGAATATAATCTTCTAATCGTGGTGAAAGATCTTCAACATCTCCCATAAAGATCTTCTTTTTTTGACCTAAAACCTTTCTTTATATCCTCGGGAAAAGAAAACATAAAAGGGTGTGCTAAAATGCTCAGTAAGGATAAACCAAAGAAATATCAATCACATCATATTCATAAGAACATAACATTCTGGAAATCTTAACCTGCAAAAGAGATCATAATATCATAACATGGGATAAATCATAGTAGTGAAATGTAATCCCAATAATCATAACTTAAAACATGAAACTTTTTGGCATACACACAAAATCATAGAGAATCATTTATTATTAGTCAAGACTCATTACCAAGACTATCTTAGTGGAAAAAGCCTATTTCTGAAACGAGTTCACTCCTCGTTTCAGTCATGTTTCACTGAACCGGTTTAACCTGCCATTCCAGCCATGTCTATCTCATGAGATATAAAATCGTTACTCAATGCATTAGAGGGAGATATAGGTCCCATCCATCTCATAATGATACCATTCATATGTGTGCCACAAAATCATAAATCATACATCATTACATAAACCATGTAATAAAAATGGGGTTCTTAAACAACATGACATCATAAAACAATTCATATAAGATAAAGGAATTCATAAAAATAATTCCATCACAAAATAATAAAATCAATGTAATAATATGGACATAAATAGAACCCCATATTATCATAGATGGAAATTAATTTTGATAAAACACTTAAACTCCATTCTTGAGGAAAATATCCTTTCTACTCCAAAATCATTTTCCTTTCTTAACATGTCATACAATTTTAAACTAAAAGAAGTTGATTAAAAATAAACTTTAAAACATGTAAAGAAAGATTCTTGGAAATAATGTTTTAAAAATACATTCATGTCGTATAAGTTAAAAAAACGTTCTTCTCGTACTTATGTCGGAAAAGTCAAAATGCACCTCGTACGAAAAATGACACAAGATTCCTTTCATATATTTTACAATAAACTCACCAAAGGTTAAAAATGGATTTAGACAATTGTAGGTGGATGGAAATAATATTAAATACTGAGGAAAAATGTCTTTGGATGATAAAATACACCCCAGAAAATACCAAAGTATAAACAATCTTAGATAAAAATGAGATTATGATATTTCCCTTACCTTAGGCCCGATTTGCTTCGTAAGTGTCCGAACCTAATGTATAATGATTTAAATAATGTCATTGACTTATTCCAGAATCATACTAATTGTTATGATATCATATATGGTTCACTTATGACTTTATATTACCCGTTCTTTTATAAATTCTATGTTAATGAGCGTTTTGGTTAAAATCGTTTCATTTGTCGTCCGTGTTTTGACTTGTAATTATTCATATGTTTACTTAGATCATGATTACTAATTTCCAGAATATAAAACATGATTTATATATAATATATATTTAGAATATACATATATATAATAGATCTGTAAATGGAATGAAATACACCGTTGATGGAGACAGTAGGTCGTACGTACGCATGAATGCTGTTTTCGTTTCGTTATTGAGTTGAATGGAATAAAGTAGATGAAATACATATATATACACATAAATCTAGTAACATTATTATGTCATATATTTCATGATTACTTATTATATATACTTTATAATCATTCATGAATGGTTAATGTGGAGAATGAATCTCATCACGTCGTGGAGACGGTAGTCCGTACGTACGCACGAGCGATGATATCGTTCTCATGATCGTGGAATTGTATTGGAGTGTATGTATACTATTTCAGAATCAATATCACTTTACAATAATCATATATAGTTTTTATGTAAACCATTATACCCATCCAAGTAAGGTGGTGGTGGAAAATAGATTACACCAAGGCGTGGAGACGGTATTCCGTACGTAAGCACGCGCAGTGATTTCGTTTTCCGTAGGATGGATAGATGGTGAAATAGGGTTGTTTCATACATATAATAACATATCCGTATATTAGTGATATTGATGTTATTACTTCATAATGAAAAAACATAATAAGAATAAGTGGGAGAAGAAATAAAGTTGAAAGAATCGGTAACGGACATTACCTCTTCTTTGAAGCGCCTCTTTGAGTCCTCCTCTTAGGGAACTAAAAGTGGTCTTTGAAGAAGACCAGAACCACTACGATGTTTCTAGTGAAGTGGATAAGAGAATTTGGCAGGGATTGGACGATCTTGAAGGCTCAAATTGGAGTGAGGAAGAGAGGGAGGAGGTTCCCTTTTATAAGTGAGAAGAGGGGCACCTTTGGAATTACTAAACAAATTATTTTATTATAAAGCCAAATTCGGTAACAAATTGCTCCAAATTTATTTATTTAGAAACTAAGTTGGGGATGTGTCGAAATCCTCTCATCCAATATAATTGAGACAAGTTTAGGTTACAATTTTAACCTTATCATTTAGATTTAACATTAAGTTAGATAATTTTACTTTTACTGTGTCTTTTTGTGTTCTTACAATATAAGGTTAATAAACAAACTATTACAAGCCAAACGAACCAAAAGTTGTTTATTATTAATATATATAACCTTATCTAAGTCATTTGGACGAACCATATATTTTTATAAATAAAATAACAATTAATAATATAATATTTTTTTTAAAAACTATTTTATGTCAATTTTGACACTATTTAGTAATTGATTTTTGTGAAAATCACAATAGAATGATTAATTCGAAAAAAGTTAATTAAATAGATACTAACCTGTCATATTAACATAAAAAATTAGTGTAATTCATAAAAAGTCTCAAATTACATCTATTTGGGTATTTATAACATCAATTATGTCAATATTTCATTAATAAGATAATTATTGCATCATCATTGTTTCATAACTAAATTAAATAATTTAACGTCTAAAAATTAAAAATAAAATACCATTATGTAGAAAATCTTGTTAACATTCTAATGAATATTTATAGTCTAATTTATCTTATATATAACCCTATATTAAAAATTATCTACTTATTAAACATTGATTTTAACTATTTTAACCCTTCTTTAAATAAATTAATAATAAATGTCCTAATCTAATCCATGTGGTCTTAAATGGTCATATTTTATTCCTAAGGTTGTTTTTGGTCGAATTAAATTTATCCAATAGAATTAGGACATGTGTTAGGGTAATAATAATAACATTTTTACCCTTAACTACCCTATTTACTTTTAACCGTGGTAAAAAAAAGTAAAAAGTTACTATTCTGTAAAAAAAAATTAATCTCATTGAACCACATTTTAGTCCTTGATATTAACCGTGTCTCTTGTATTTTCGAAATTCTACTCACAGAAGTGGTAAAATTATGTTTTATAAAAAATTCAGTTTTATTAACTACCACTTAGTGGTTTCACTATTCATCAAAAAATGAAAGTTTCTAGAAAAATACCCAAAATTGGGCCTAAGATATATTTGATATTATGAATTAAAAAATGATGTTTATTTTACCAAATTAAAAACATATCAGTTACATTAACTAATTTAAAAATTACTTCCCGTCGTCAAAACAAATAGCGTGTTTTTAAAAGATAATAACTATCAAAAGATTGACACTTGTTTATGTCTGTTTTAAATGTGAAATTACATCCAATGAACAACATTGTATTAAATTGTAAAAATATGTTCAATATATTCTTTAAAACCACTTGAATTAATAATTTATCACAATTAATTATTTCGATTAAAAAAGATGTTTTTAATCAAAATTTCGTAATTTTCACTATTCATCAGAATATGAAAGTTATCCGAAATGTACCAAAATTTCACCCTAAGCTAATTTCAAAATTCCGAATCCAAAAATGAAGTCCATTTTAAAAAATAAAATTTACAAAATTTCAAAAAAGTGGTTATTACTATTCATAACGGCTAGTTCTAATAATATTTTAATAGCATATCGTTGTTTAGTGAAACTCGGTATTGCGTACTACACAGGCTATCGAGGAAGGTCGTGATTGTGTGTAATGCAAGGCAATTCAATGATCCGTGTTGCGCAAGATCCTTTTGGTGTAGCGTACAATAGAAGACATTAATGAAATTAAGAATATTTTTCATAAAATCTCGGGGTGTTACAAAAATTGTTATTGTTTTTCATCATTTTGAACACATTTTAGCATTTCCACTATGATCTAGTATAGAGTTACTATATGGTCACACCACAACACAACTGTGTCAATGCATAATTTTGATGTAATAAAATAAAATAACTTTTTAGGTATATTTTAATTTTCTATTAATAATTCCATAAATTGACTTTTAAATTTATCCTACTCCGGCCAATGTTAGGCCCCACCTAGGGAAAACAAATTGTTTTGATCTCAATGGACCGCACACGTATGCTATTATTAATAAAATAAAAAATTGTATAAACACTTTTTCTGGGGACCCTGGGCCTCATAATTACGTTCCATCTAATATCCATGTCTCAAAATAATGTCGTCTAACTTTAAAAAAATTACATGGAATATCTGGGACATTACATCTATCATGTTTTCAAATAATATTTGATGATCATTTAATTATGTTGAATTATTCCTATAAAAAGTACGACATAGACTTACCAGAATCAACATATTTCTTAAATTTATATGTAACACACAATGATCTTATTGTATATCTCTTTCTAAAGTTATTCTATTTGAAATCATACATTGAACACAACACATATCTTAAACAAACAATAAAATATGATTATCAATATGATGTTAAATTTATGAGATTGAATTTTATGAACTATATTTTTTGGGTTACATATTATATATTCTATATAATTTTCATCATTAATCTAATTTGATTTTTAGATATGTCATATAATTAAATCTATTTTAACATTAAATAAATTATGATTTTCTTAAGGTAGTGTTTCGGCATTTTGATGGAACACATGTATTAAAACAATACATTTAAACTTTTATAAATTAAATACTAAAAAATAAACATCATCTTTGATATTCTAATGTGAAAATTTACTTTTTTTTAATTTTTGATGTTTTTCATATATGTTTCATCTGTTGATTAATAGTAAAAATCACAATGTTTTAATTAAAAATAGACTTTTAATTTAATAATTTTTATTCTTAAATTATATTTTTAAATTGTTTTAATGAAAAATTAGATCAATAATACAATCATTAATTCATTAAATTCCATTATAATACATTTTATGTAGATTTTTTATATAAAATAAATCCAATCATCTTAGAATTTCCTCATGAAAAAACCACTTCTACACCATGTCTGGATGATTAATTTTAAATTATTTTTAGACAATTTTATGTTTTAAATTTTTAAAATTCCACACCATAATTGGAATAATAAGGCTCAAATTTATTAAATTAGTTTCTTTTATTTCTAAAAAATATGAATAATAAACTAAGTAATTTTAATTAACATGGTTAAGGGAAAATCAAGTAATTATATAAAGTAATAATATTACGAATATTATAAAATTATCCTAACACATTTTCAAATTTTATATTATGAGTGACTGTTATCCAAAATAATCACTAGGTTTATTTTATGTCTTCTTGGAGACACTTGTATGACATTAATACATTCATATTATTTTATATTAAGAATCGTTAGATATATCATAAAAAATTTATTAATAAGTATTAAAATTTTAATATGTGGTTTCACATAATATATATTAAAATATAAATAGTCATTTGGAAGATTAAATTTTATCATCATCAATATAATTTCTAATTTTTTAAAAAATAAAAATTAACATTAAAGGGATACATAATGATGATTTAGTAATTGTTTAATTATTTGAAATATCAAATAAATGATTATAAAAATACAAAAAAAAATTAATTTTGGATAATTAATTTCACCCATGAAATTTCTAGGTAAATATAAGAATTTAGTGTTGTTTTGAATGAGTTTATTTTTAAGATATCATGTTTTAATTATTTTTTCCAATGTAAAATTACTAAATACTGTCTAAATTGAAATTAATGATATATTAAAATAAGTAATATTTTATTAAAGGATATAAAACGTCTAAAAATATAATATTCCGAAAAATAATTGAGATAATATAAAAATATTTATCCATTATTCATTTATGGTTAGTTATTTATTCTACAGTGTCAATGTTGACTCTCAAAGAGTAAATATCCATGTGGTCTTTGTAAGAGATAATGAAATTAAATAATGGTTAAAGAAACAAGATAAGTGTAATAATATGACCTAAACATATCTAAACATTGTTGGATGGGGATATTTTGACACATAATTATGTTATCGTAGAAATAAATAACATTTTATCCAGATTATATTGGGAATAAATTTATATTAATTTATTGTTTTGAGAGTCTTTAAAAGTTCCCCTAACTTCAAGTATAAAAGGCATGCTCCTCCTTCACTCCTTCACACCACATTTAGACATATATATTGACAAAAAACCTACACTTCTCACAACAAAAAATACTAATCCATGATATTTATAACATTTTATTTCAAAACTTCCATCCTTATATCACATAAGAAGAGATCTAAAGATCGTTAACCATAAAAGAGGTAATCGTTTTTACCAACTCATCCATGTTCATTTATTATTATACTTCATATTCATATGTTGTTTTCGTGATAAAGTAATAATTAGTGTATCATATATATATCCTGAGATGTTATTATCAATATGAGACAACCATATTTGATATTTCTTCCTACCTATAAAAATCAATTCCCCACGCATTTGTATGTTCGACATAAGGTCTCCACACCATGGTGTATTCTATTTTTCATCATCAGTAAACATGGATTGATATTATAAAGTAAATAAAAGATATGTATGATAATTATGAAATGATATTGATTCTATTAAAATTAGTATACCATCAACATACATACCCTTTCACCAGTAAGAGAATGATACCATCGCTCGTGTGTACGTACGACTTTCCGTCTCCCTGAAGCAATGCGATTCATTTTCCATCTTCACCATTAATGAATGATTAAAAAATATATATATAACAAATAACTATGATATCCCTGACCTTATTTTCATTATTTATATTATGGAACTATAACATATTGATAATAATTGATACATACATGATGAAAGTTTCCTTGTAAAATAAAATAGTTAACACCTGAAACAAGTATAATAACACAATATTACTAAAAAATGTGTGATAACCTGATATATGAGTATCAAATATGATATAGAAAATATTAATATGGTTCATGTATGAAATAAAATTATTCTTTAAACCATTATAAAAAATCTTCAGATATGTACAAAGTAAATTAGACATTTGGTAAGGGATTTAATTACTCAATTTTCATTCATTAGTTTAAAATTAAATCTCATTGATTATGTAATGTGTGAAATATCATTCATATATATTATTTTATTTTCAAAAAATATATGTCGATTTATTTTGGACACACATAATACATTAATTTGATTAATAATATGATATTTTCAAGGGTTTATTTAATAATCTCATTATTATTTTGGGTTTTTAATGTTTATGTCTCTAATGTGGAATATTTTTCTTCAACGTCCATTTTTTCAAAAAATATTTTAAAAAATGATTATAATATTCTCCAATTATTTTTTAAGGGTATTTTTACCCATTTTCTAATTTTTATAGAATGATTTAATAAATATATATTTTCATTTCCTAAACTATGTTTTTTGATACTTTCCAACCGAAATATGGAAGGAATCTTTTTTAGAGTTAGTGGAATTTCCCACTATTGTGGTGCATTAATTCATTATAACTACATTTTCTTGATTTCATTAATATTTTTGATGTAAAATATTTTATTTTTATAATTGTGAATCATTTTAGAAATAAGTCTTTTCTTAATTGAAAATGTGTATTTTCAACAATTATTTATCAATGGATTTATTATAGAATTTTCATCTATGTTAACACTCTCTAATAAATATCTTGATTAATTGAAGTTGATTTAATAGGTTATCATTTAACACATCTTATTTAATGTTTTATTATCATTTTGATGATGGTTTTTCTATTTTGATACCACTAATTATTTTTGGTTAAAGTATTCAATTTTTAAATTATTGTTCTTACTATGAATCATTATGTTTTTTATGTTTCACCTCTATCGTATGAGTAATTTATTAGACTTAATAAGGGACTGGAAGGGCATGTAATACCCTTTGATGCATCGAAGAGTCTCATGAGACTAAGTAGTGTACTTATTAAAGTGGACATAACCGTTTATGTATGGTAACATGGAAAAATCCTTGACGAGCTATTTATGATGTCCCACATTATGGATTCCATAATTATGAGATTAGTTGTTAATATTCCATGTGATTATTTTATTAGTATAATATGCATGGTTATGTTTTATTGACAAGTAACTATTTATATAGAATTATTTGATTGTCATTTATTCATTTCATATTATGCCCAATATTTTTATTAAATAGCTTGGGTTTATATTATTAATATTACCATAATGTTTATTAATATTTATTCCTAATATATTCCACTTTATTATTTTCATTACTTAGTGTTTGAGATCACCACATTATATTGCTTTATTTTTTCAAAGGTTACCAAAATGTTTATAATG
Source organism: Viscum album (assembly GCA_963277665.1). Classification (NCBI taxonomy): domain Eukaryota; kingdom Viridiplantae; phylum Streptophyta; class Magnoliopsida; order Santalales; family Viscaceae; genus Viscum; species Viscum album. The sequence continues at coordinate 1,670,316,191 of OY728160.1, forward strand.
TTTGACATGATGCGATAATCTATGAGAAGAATATAATTTTTAAATAAATCATTATGTTTTATTTTTTAATATAAAATGTAAACTTAATTTCATGTATATATCTTCATTACTTGGACTACAAAAGTATTTGGTACTTCATGATGAAATTCAATGTATATTATTCCGATGTAGTAATCTATGGCACTAACTCTAGGATAATTGGGTCTGGGACATTATTTTTTGTATCAGATAATGCTTAGTAGAATATTTGGGAACATGATTTAATAAAATATATACTAGAGGATGAACCCCAATTACATAATTTTGAAATATATCCAAATAAACTATGTTTATTATTTAGATATTAGTTATACCCAAATTTTAAATTTTAGTTATGTGATTCAATTGATTTTATTGTATAAATTATGTTTCATAATGATTTTATATATTATAGTGTCTTTCATTATATAGAAATGGAACTCATCAGAAATAATGGAAACTATATAAACATACACATTCCATATAGACATTTCTAGTCAATTATAGATAATTATGTTGGAGAATAAAATGTTACTGGTTATGAACAACTTATAACTATAATGTGATAGATGGATAAGGTTATGAGTAAAATACATACCTTTATGGAGTATCATGATCCATAATATGGAAACAAAATCCTATACCACTTCATGTGATAGAAACCTTCATCATTTAATGGTAATATTAATCCATTTGTTACTGAGCAGTTGATAATTTCTATAGGAATAATGTTTTCAACATTGAGAAGTAATGAATTGGGGAAGAATATTATGGAATACTATAATCTCTCAGAATATGGGGTTCAATGACAGTCATTAATTAAAAATACAAAGGAGTTGGGAAAAAAATAAATAACAAAGAATGAATGGATTTTAAGGAACTTTTATTGAAGAAAATTTCCCTCTCTAATTGTGAAATGGTATGGAGAAAAAGAATTGAATCCCTAAGAAAAGGAGGTTGAGAATATTGATAATCGAAAATCCAACATTAAATGTATAGGAAGGCATGATATCAATTATATTCATAATCCAAAGAGAAAGATTTATCAATTATATAATGGAAATAATATAGTTCTTCTAAGGGAAGTAGTCTCCCAAAAAAATCCTCATATAATGATATAGTATATTTTCTTATCATGAAAGAAAAACAATTCCACATGTATAATAGTTTTGATGGTAAAAAATAGAGGGGGAGTTTGGAAGATAAAAAATTTATGTGGGGATGAAAAAAATAATGAATTTTCAACATGTGGTAACTATGGAACGAAACAATGAAATACATGATTGAATAGAAAATGAGTTTTATATAAATGTGGAGAAAAATGACACAATTATTTTTATTTGAAGGAAAATAAAGATGAAGGTAATGTAATGTGATTCAGTTGTAATGAAATAGGTCCTTATGCAAACAAATTTCCAATGAATCAATGAAATATAGATCATAATAACTAAAGGGATTTATTTCAATCTTACGATGTTACTAAAATTAATGAAAAATAATTACATTCCATCTGTATCTCGATTGAAGAATTATTTATTCAATGATGCGCTGGATATATAATAATTGCACGGTATTACTTCTACTTTATGGAATTTTACAGATAATATGAGTAGTAATTGTAACCAAGAGAAGTGATTATATAGAATGTTGATCACATGGAATAAATATGACTTAGTGAAGATAACCCTTTATACATTTTTGATGTTGAGTTAATAATGATAATGATATATTTATGGGATATTATCGGTGACCATGAAGTTGTTTAGTCATTTTATGTTTTATGTTTTCTTTTTGGGGTTTACTACATGTTTTTATTTAAGGAATAATTTCTAGAACCTACGATTTAATTTTAGAGCATGAATGTTTTCATTGAGGTTTTAAGATGATCAAGGAATTCATATGTTTTGTATATAAAAATATGATATATGTTATGTTGTTATGGGAAATTCTAATTTTAGTTTGATTTTCTAAATTTTGTGAATTTTCTTACAAGTTTGTGGTTATTCAATTTGGACAGGATTATATCAAATTAGTGATAAGGTAGCTACTTATGGAATGGATTACTATGAACAGTGGATTTTAATTTTTTAGGTTAACGTATGATTTATTATATTTGATAACATGTGCTAATTTTTTTGGTTTTTATAACTATTTAAAGGAAAAAGGAATGACTTATATAAATTTTGATAATGCTTCTTCAGCCATAAACCCCATCTTGTATATCCATATCTTTGTTTAAGAATTGAAGTGGAAATAGATCAGACCACATCCAAAGGATTATATTCTTCATATGACATGGAATTAAATAAATAAATTTTATATACACAAGTGATTATCAATATAGTTAATCAATCAGTTAACTCAAGTAAAAAAATTTGAAACAAAAATGATATCTTTTTAATTTTATTTCTATGAAATCAATAGTCTTTTAACCAATTGAATATTTATAGTTTTGTGATGGATAATTCTCTAATAACCATATTCTATATCACTATCCATCATAAAATGATAATTATATTTCTCTAATATGTCTAGATTTTCACATCCACTGATTTTATCTTATTTGAAATCCCATTTTTATGACGAACATCACATTTCCAATACCTATCTTTATTTAAATGTTTCATTAACACTATTTATAATGTGGGTTTGAAATAAAAAAATTTTCCACTATCAACCAATTATTTTTAACTGTAATTTCAAATTTCAAGTATGCAATTTATTTTTGGAGGGAAAAATTTAACATTGAAAAATTTTATGGTATGCCTCTTTTCAAAGTTAATCTTTTAAAAATATTAGGTTTCATGCAATTCCCCACCTAAACAAACAATGAAATATTATTATGACATAGTCGTTAAATTTTTGGGAATGAACTATATTAATCGAAATATGAAATTTATATATTATATGATCAATATAATTTTTAGGATTCATCTTATGTGTTATCTATAAATGATAAAATAATAAATCCACTTTTACACATAAAAAAATAAATTTTTCTAAATGCAGTTTTCAACCATTTTATGGAGCACTTTTTTTAAAAAAAAATGGACAATATAAATATAATATTTGATAAAATAAAGATTATTTCTCAAAGAGAAATATTGAAATTTAGTTTTTTTTTTAATTTTTTTTCCTTTTCATAAATGTTTCTTTTGTTGATGAATAGTATAAAAATGATGAATTTTAATTGAAAACTAAATTTTCATATAAATAATTTATAATGGTAAAATATATTTTAAATTGGTTTTAATTTAATATTAGATTAATAATAAATATTTTAATTTAATTAAATTCATTTGAATAATTTTTATTTTTAAATTTTGATATTAAACCATTTGAATCGTTTGAATATTTTCACATTAAAAACCATGTTTCACACCCCATCGACAAGATTAATTTTAAATTAATTTTAGCCACATTTATTTTTTTATTTTTTAAAAATATTTATCCATATTGGAAATCATAAAGCCTAAATTTTGTAAATTGGTTCCATTTATTTTTAGACAAAATGATTAGTAAACATAATAAATTTAATTACAAAAGTTTTATAGTAAATCAGGTAATTATGCATAAGAAATTATATTATAAATATTTTAAAACTACACTAATAGTTATACTAATTTAATTGTATGAGTTATTTTTCACTAATGGAATGATTTTATAGCCTCTTTGGGAAACATTAATGAATTAAATCCTTTTATATAATTTTATTTTTGAAAATTCAAATATGTCATACTCATGTTTTTAATATATATTTCATTTTTAATATATGATTATTGAGAACATATATTATAAAAAAATATTCCTTTGAAATATAAAATGCTTAACCTCATCATTATAATTTATTTCTAATTTTTATGAATTAAATAATTATATTAAAGGCTTATTGAATGTCGATGGTTTAATTGTTTAAATAATTGTAATATCTTATAAATGATTATAAAAATACAAAAATAAATACAATTTCACATAATTAATGTTATATGTGAAATATCATCATACATTTGAAAAGTTATTCATGTGTTAAATTATTTTTTTGAATATATGTTGATTTATTGTTATTATTAAAAATCAAACTATTAAATTGTGTCAAAATGGACATTGATGTAATTTTTAAATATATAAAGCATTGTTAACTGATTTATTATTCTTAAAAATATAAAATTTCGATTAATAATTGGTATAAGTTTGAAATGTCTATCCATGATTCATTAATGTATTGTTTTTCATTTCCTAGTAACAATGTTGAACCTGAAAGAGTGAAAATCATTATTTTCATGGTAAGAGATAAATATATTAAATAAGGGTTAAAACTAATGGATAAGGGTGGGAAGGTGACCTAACTTGTGTAATAATTTTTGGATAAGAGAAATTTTAAAAATAATAATTTTATATTATAAATAACTAACTTTTATTTAGTTTTAAATTGATCATTATTTTATATTAATTTAATATTTTTAGAGTTTCAAAATGATCCCCTCACCACAATTATAAAAGGTGACCTCCTCCCTCACTCATTCACACCACTTTGATCCCAATAGATCAACAAAAACCTTTTCATTTCTCATAAAATCTATTTTTATTCTCTATAAATCATTTTATTCCAATGGGACACACCCTATATCCCTTAATAACTGATCAAAATGAAGTCTGTCGAAGAAGAGATTATAATTTTTACCAACTCAACCACGTTTATTTTTTCTTCTTCCTTCTATTCATGTTTTGTATTTGATAAAGTAATAAATACATTATAATATATATTATAAGATGTTTTTATTATTATGGTACAACCATATTCCACCTTTTATGAATCCTAAAAAAAAGAAATCACAGCCTATGTTTACATACAACTTATTGTCTCCACTCCTAGGTGTATTAGGTTCTTCCTTAACACTTTACGTGGATGAGGATAATAATGAAAAAACGGATATATAGGATAATGATGACATTAAATTTATTATAAAATAATTAATACACCATACAATTTCTTACCCTTTCACCAATAAAGAAATTATACCATTGCACGTACATACGTATGACCTACAATCTCAACGACATGATGGGATTAATTTTCCATTTTTACATTCATGAATGATTAAATAAAAATTTATATGATGAATAAATATTATTTCTGTGACCTAATATCATTATAAAGAAGGAATAACTATATTATATTCACAATAATAACGACCCACAAGATGAAACATGCATATGATAATGAAGCAGTTAGCCTGCAAAATAAGGATAAAAAATATTATGAAAAATGGGTTATACGATGGTATAAGAGTATCACATATGATTTAAAAAATTTTAATATAGTTCTTTTATAAATTAATAATATGCTTTAAACCATTATATTTTCGGTTTATATTGGTATAATTGAAATCAAACCTAAGGTAAGGGATTTATTAACTCAATTTTTGTTCATGGGGTAAACATTTATATCATTGATTAGGTTATGTATGAATTGAGTTTAAACTATATTTTGTATTATTTCCACAATATTTATTTATATTTAAATTGGAAAAAAATAATAAATTCATTTTATTATAGATACCATTTTCTTAAAGGTTTATTTTACAATCAAATTATTATTCGTGATGGTTTATATTTATGTCTCTTCTGAGGCATGTTTTTCTTCCATGTCCATTTTATCTAAAAATGTTTTTAGAAATATTTTCACTATTATTTAATTATTTTTCAATGTAATTTTTAATCTTTTTAAACTTGTTAGAAAATAATCTAAGTGGTATATGTTTTCATTTTCTAAACAAGGCTCTTTGGGACCATTTTCATATAATATAGAAGGATTTGTTATATATCATGAGTGGATTCTAACACCTTAATAACACCATAATTATTTATAACTTCATTTAAAAGTTGTCTTAATTATATTCAATTAAAATTGTTTCTTTTATAACTGCATAGCATTTTAAAAATAAGTGATTTCTAAAGATAAAAAGGGTATTTTCATCAATAAATTTTCTATGATTTTATTAGAAAATATTCATAAATGTCAACACCATTTATTGAATATTATTAAAAAAAATTACCACTTGGATATTATTTAATATATATTTATGAATAGATTATGATTGGTTTTACTATGGATGTGCTATTTTGATAAAAATAAAATAATGTAGTTAAATGTTTCACATTTCATATGATAGTTTTTAATATGAATGTTTATATGTTTTTATATTTCATCCCATTTTATATAAAGAACTAATTTGATATAGAATGTATTGGGTTTGGCCCACTATATCCTTCTAAAGCATCAGTTGGTCTCATTAGAGAAACTATTATGAGTATTTTCCAATGACATACCCATTTATGTAAAGTCTATTAGATTATTCCTTGATGGTATGTTTTTGATGTCTCACATTTTATATTCCCTAGTTATAAAAATAGTTATTGATATTTTATGTGATTATTTTATTAGAATAATATTCATATTTAAACTTCATTCTCATGTAATTATTTATAAGTAATTATTTTATTTTCATTAATTAATTCCATATTACAGTCATGACAATTTTAAAATGTCTTATGTTTCATTTATTCACCTTGCCTTGATTATTATGATTATTTATTAAGGATAGATTCCAATTTATGATTAAACATATTAAAATTTTTAAATCACCCCTTTCTTATGTTTTATTTCTACCATGGATGCCAAGATGTACATTAGGATTGACAAGTAGTGATAATCGAGGAAAATAATGGCATTTTAAAGGAATTAATATGTTGTATTTTATAAATTAAATAGTAAAATGAATTTCATGTTTGAATATAGTTTTCCAAGACTACTAAAATATTTTTCCCTCTGTGATAAAGTTCCTTATATATTATTCCAATCGAATATATAAATGGACTAGCTCCAGTCTACATGGTTGGGTTCATTAAACCATATGCTATAAATTTATAGTCCCGATGATCTTCTCAATCAATAATAATGAGATCTAAATATTATTATTGAATTAGAAAAGTTTTAACAATCATTATTCTTCAATATAATGGTATACATGATGGTTTAATCAGTTATAGATGTTCAAATGTATTGTCATTTACATTATAGATGGATGTACGCCATTCAATAAAATGTGAATATTTTGAAAGGTTATGTCACGAATTGAATTAATACATTAGGTTGTATTATGAAATGATATATTTTTGAAGAATCAATTTAATTCCTTATCAATTACCAATCAGATATTTTTAGAATCGGTCTCCCAAACACTCTCCATAGTGGACACCTAATGGATGAAGGGATATCTTGATGATATATTGTCATAACTAACATCATAGAGTTTTATAAAGATCACCATTACATATTTTATCATTTTTTAGATTTTTATCTATACATTGAATCCAAAAAATCAATTCTTAGTCATTTGAATTAATCTAGGACTATGGTATGTATATCGAATACACATAATCAAAAAGTTTATAAGATAGTTCTGAGATCATATTTATAAAGAATTATCAGAAAATAAGGATTCAATTGTGAATCAACGTTGATGTATATCTAGGGTATTAATGCAAATATTATATCATAAACTATTTTTATAATTAATGGGCGTACTTTCTATACAAAGGAAGAATATGAATGAAGTATGATAAAAAATAATGGTGTTATGGTTATTGATGAAGTGATTCAAGTATCCAATTCCAAAGATAAAAATCTAATTTATGAAAAAATTTATATCTTTTTCCACCATAGAATAGATATAATATCTATATTATACAATTTTTAAATACATTACATTCCATTGTAAATGGGTTAAAAAAGAGTACAAAGAAAGTCAATTAATTGGGATTCCTGAAGGAATCTTTTCTTATGGAAGGGTAAATTAAAGAACCATTCCTAATGGATTCACAATAATTGCTTGTATTTTATATATTTGATCAAGAAACCAATAATTTGTATATTAACCAATTGGAGACTAAAAAAATACCCTGCCATATGAATATTCATTTGAGGATGACCATTTTATTTGGAGATCATAATCATTTCATGATAGTCCAAATGTAGAAATTGTATTATATGATATAGGGGACCAAAAAGACTGGATTTGAATACTTGAAAGAAGAACCATATCACTTTATCATTTAATGAAATAAATAGAGTTCAATTAGTTTGTTAATGTGTTTCTTAATATCCTATTATTTTCATCATAATATTATTCATTTTCTTCTGCATTTATGTAATATAAATTAAAATTTTGGCAACTAATATAGATAATTTATTCTATAAATGATGATATTACATATTTATAGGATGAACACATTATTGATTATGGAACTATAGAATTGTTAGGGGAACACCAAATTATTGATGAAAAACTTGATTGGTGTATCATTATTGTATTGACTACATTTATTAAGGCAATAATCTTGTGTATAATATTTTAGTTTGGAAAGAATCTGTGAGGCCAATATATTAACACCAAAAGACAATATAAGTTAGTTATGTTGGGATCATAATGATAATGCTTGTTCCAATTTATGTTAATGCGTGGATATATTTCATTCCTATATTGAATGAAACCCTTTCAAAACATATGAAGGCATTACAGTGAAAAAATTTCATTATTTTATCATGAAATTATTCAATGAAAAATTGACTTACATTTCATTTTACCATTCAAAGATTTTTTGTTTTAAATGATTTATATAAGAAACATGTCTTAATGTATGCTTTAAAATCTCATAGTGGCATCCAAACTATTCTTTCAAAGAATTATCTCAATTATGTTTATGGGAATGTAATCCCCCACCCACTAGTTGTGTATGAACATATTATAAAATATTAAACATAGAAATATTTTATTATTCATCATAAAGAAAACTAATTTTAGGTTCATTATAGTTAATAACATTATATGTGAGGTTATTTATTTTATCCACTTTGATTAAAATAATTTAATTTATAAGACATGAAATTAGTGAATAAAATAAACAACAATTAGTAAGACCAATGTACCCCAACCATAATGCAAGGATCAGGTACACATCACTTTAAATAAATATAGTATCTATTTTAAATCTATTAAAAATATATATAACATGAAACAACATATGTTCCACTTATATATATATATATATAAATTTATGAATCAAAATATGAAGCCACTTCCATCCCATATCATGTGATTTTGAAGGTGTCTACTGTATAGAATGTCGGAAAAATAGTCAATGAAATCACACAACCGTTATTGGAATCGTGTTTTTGTATGACAAAATAGTAATTCATTATGATTTAAAATAGTATTATATAAAATATATATTTTTATATATTTTTTTCATTTTTAGACACAAGAATCAACATCAAATGTACCAAATTAAAAACAACATTAAGAAGCTTTGAAGTGGCCAGAACAATATGGTTGAGTTAGAGGTGTAGATTTTTGATTGTCACCTCAAACATATTTTGAGAAGACAAATACACAAGGAGATACATATGACATAATGAAAGTAATATTGATGCATATAGATTCATTGAGAGATATTATTGTCCAAACAAGTTTGGTGGAAAAATATATGAAAAAGGCTCAAAGATGACTATCAATGGAATAATGATCAACACATTAAGATCCAAATGATTTCAGTAGCTTTGAGGCTAGCCAATACTCTCAAACACTTAATTTTATGAAGTAAGTCAATTTTATTAGTAATATATCCCCTAAATTATAATTAATCAGACTAAAAAAACATTTAATAAATAAAATTATGCAGGTTGGATTTGTATGTGATTTATATAAATCAACAAGAAAATTATTCCTTGTTGTGAGGGGTAAGATGAATAATTTTAATAGATAAATTCTAAAAAAACTCTCAAAATATCACATGAGAGTGAGGATTAATGCGGTTAATAAGACGAGTGTTGTGTTTTATGTTCCGCTTGATGATCTGGAGGTTACTATATTTGATTATTTTTTTGAAAATTTTGTATAATGTCCATTTAATCTCATAACGATGCATGTGGAATTTTCTAAAAAAAATTCAAATGAAAAAACATTAATATTTGATGAATAATGTTAAAAATTCAGGTTTGGTATTACATGTGAATAGAAATATGGGGAAACATAATATTATATAAATAAAATTTAGTGAATCAACCAAGAAATCAAAAGGACCCTACAAGAGTACCTTCTCACCGCCAGTTCCCCTATTGCATTTATTAACATTACATGTTCTTATAGACACAAAATTTAGAGATAGAAATATTTAATAAATTGAATATGAAAAAAGATATTTAGTGATATCATTAGAAAAATATTTTTTTTCTGGGTAGTATAAATGATATTATCAAGCTTTAAGGGTTTGGTGTATCAGTTGTGAACACATTAATGAGGTAGCTTTTAATAATCTATTTGCCAATAAATCATCTAATATGTTCATTAAAATTAAAAAATATTCATATTTTCTATAGTTTTATATATCAATTCAATATAAAGTGTAACACCCTATTAGTTTTTGGTATATATAAAATAAATCTCTTTGATAACTTGTGATACACCCAACACAGAGTTTAACTTAAAGATGATATTCCATTAAGATATTATTTAAAAATGACTATTATAACCCAAGTAATTATGTTGAATGATATGAAAAATATTTACTAAACTATAAAAATATATGGTTTACAGATAACATAAAATGAATTCTTTGGTTACTAAATATTAGAATATAAAATGATGGAAATATTTGTGTGAAAAACTATTTTATGCACAGAAACGAAATTTAAATTAATAAATTAAATAAATAAATTTTTGTGAATTATTCTAATGAAATTTATATATGATATATTAAATAATTTTTCATAACATTCATTTTAAATTTTTTCTCGACATGAGATAAGAATAAAACCACTTTTATGTAAAAATTTATATTTTTCTAAAAATGGTTTCATCACCCTTGGAGATCATGTAAAGACCACTAAAAATCAAGGGAAATTTTTTTCTTAATTTTCTTTAGAATTTTACAAGAGCGCGGTTTCAGACGGCACCTGATTCCGAGGCCCGGAGTGCCCGGAATCAATTTCTGAAGTTTGGCTCGGGTACGTTCAGTGAACGAACGAGCGGGAATTCCTAACTTTTTATCCGGTGCTTGGAATTGAAATCCGAGGGCACCGATGAACTCACAGCGCCGATTTTCGCTTAAAGAGACCTTTTCGGAAGTTGCGTTTGTTGCGGGTTGGAAGTTAGTTTTTGGGTTTTTAGTTTAAGTTAAATAAAATTTGTGAAGAACAAATTTTATTTTAACTAGATAAATCCTACCAAAGGGAGTTGGGAGTGGGACCCACATCCACTTAACCTCCCTTGGGAGGATTAAGTGTGGTGGGGCCCACACGAACCCCAACTCCTCAAATTCTCTCAAAACCTCCCCTCAACCCCTCTTTAATTAACATGACAACTTGGCTTAATTAATTGAAGAGGGTTGTTTTTTTAATTTCAAACCTTTGAATTTCTAAGAGGAGGGTTGTGTAATAAAATAAGCTTAAGCTTATTTTATTTTGTTGGGTTGGTTTCCTTTGTTCTTGAGAGGATTTTGAGAGCTTCTCCTTCATCTTCAACCCTTGACGAAGAACGCTCAACTTGACGAAGAACGCTCAAGTTCCGACGAAGAACGCCGCTCCTCCCTTCTTCGTCTACCGTGTCAACGAAAGGGAACGCCACTTCTTCCTCGGATTCCCTTCGTCGGCATACGAAGATTCGCAAACGGCGTATCACATCGGACGCACCTCTTCGTCATCAGATTTGACGAATGACGACCGCGACGCCCGACCTCCGTGACGTTGTCTTCCGTGGGACGTTGTCAAATCTTCGATCTTATACCCAAGGTAGGGGTTGTTGATTTTTGTTTAATTATTTTATTCTTGATCGTGTATCTAGCAAGTCTAACGTGTGGCTTATGAATATTTTAAGTTGTGTTTTTATTTAACGTGAGGGGGGCCGGACCGCATGAACACGGACGAACCCCCTCCATCGTTCTTGTTGAATTACCTTGCGGGTGGAAACAAGGTGGCGTGGTGCCGTCGCATCACGCGGTTAATCGTGCGTTTATTTTACGCAACGCCGTCGCGCGCGCACCATGGAAGAAACATCTTGAACGCGACACCGTCGCGCCGCGTTGAAAGAAATCAAGGCACGGCGGAGGGGCGCGGTGCCGTCGCACCGCGCCGGATGACGAACACTGCGGCCGGTTCCGGGACGCGGCGGAAAGAGAAGACCGGCGGCCGAGCCGCCGGCGTCGGAAGCCGAAGAGGTGACCGGATTTTCCGGTCCCGTTGGAGAAAACCGGCCGGCCAGCTGGCCGGCCGGATGGTAATTAACCAGGGGAAATTAATCCCCCGGCCAGCACACAAAATCCCCCTCTTTATGAGGGGGGCGGTTCCTTTAAGGGGGGGGGGGGGGGCAGGCGGCCCCCGGTTCCGCACAAACAGGCCCCCCCACGTGGGGGGGGGGGGCTTTTTTAAAACAAGGGCGCGGCTAAATGCCGCGCCGCCCCTTTCAACCAGCGGGGGAATTGATTCCCCCCGCACTGCCTTCGTGCGGCGCCAGGCCGCCGTGGCCGCCGCGCCGCCGGCCGGCCGGCCGCCCGGGTCGGGTCGACCCAGTTCGGGCCGACCCGGGGGGGTCGGGCCGGGTCGACCCGGACCCGGACCCCCCGTTTCGAATCATTTTCGGTCTTTTGGCCATAACTTGAGCCACAGACCTCCGATCGACAAACCGTCTACGGCAACGCGATCCTTGGATCGAGTCTGTCGTTTCGGTATATCGCACTCAAGGTTTCGGATTACTTTGAGTTGGGCCGGGTTGGTTCGTTCACGAAACCAACCGGGCCTTCGGAGCGGAAACGCTCATATCGTGAGCTACGGACGTCCGATTGACGTGCCGTCAGCTGTGTTGTGTTCCTCTTAGTGAGACGAATCTTTTGGCACACTCCACCCGAGGATTGGACGCAGGTGGAGTACGGTCGGGTTGGTTTTTCCTTAAAAACCAACCGGGCCCCGGGGACGAAAATGCCAATAACTCTCAGACCGGGCGTCCGATCGACGCGCCGTCTGTTGCGTTGAGTTCCTATTGTCGATACGGAACTTTTGGATACATCAACTCTGGACTTTGTGTTAGTTGATGTATCAGCCTCTCGGATCATGGAGCGGACCCTCCGAACGAGCTTGCTGTGTGCGGGAACCCTAGTGCTGGCTGCGACTGTTACTGTGACTACTACTGCTACTACTGCTACTGTGACTGAGACGACGACCGTACAGAGATCCTGTGTGGATTCGACGACGACTATAGCACTCAGCGATCCTACGTGGATCAGTGCTACGGGTCCTGTGTGGGCCCGATCCTGTGTGGGTCCGATCCTGTGTGGGTCCTTGCGCTCAGCGGTCATGTGTGAACCAGCGCCTACAGGTCCTGTGTGGGCCCGATCCTGTGTGGGTCTTTCGGGGGTTAGTTACCTATCAATCCTTCGTGGGTCCGACGACTTAGATGGATCAGAGATCATCTTTATCGTCCTTTGAAGAAGTATACCTGTGTGATCTGAAATCTGTTGCTTTCCTGTGTGGATTGTGTTGTGCAATTCTGTGTGGATTACGTTTTGCTTTCCTGTGTGGAATACGTTTACTTTCCTATGTGGACTGAGTTGTACTTGGGCTCGGAGGTTGGAGCGTATTTGAATTTGATGACTTATGTATATGTATGGGAATATACCTAATCAGAGTCGGTTGTTACTTCATGATTGTACCTTTCTTCGTGGTTTATCCTTTGTGGATCTGAGAGACCTTCAGGGGTCTCGGGGTCCCTACTGAGTAGCTTATACTCACCCCTGCACGGGCTTTTCCCGCACTACGTTGTGTTGGTTGCAGACGACGGACAGCGTTGACCTTAGCTGAGGCTTGCAGAGCGGGACGGTACCCGGAGGTGGACCACTGGGCGGGACGTGCACGGAGCGGACGGCGGGACCCGTGGAGCAGAGGAGCTATCTGTACCCACCCTTCAGGTGGAATTTCTAGTGGACAGCTCGGTGTAGTGGCATTTACTTTTCAGTTGCTGTTTTCCCTTTTCGAGTTGTACTGTACTTTCAGTTTGGGTTTTTATACTGGCCCATTTACTTTTCCGCACTTTCAGTTGTACTCTGCTTTTGATTAGTTTTTATTTTCCACTTGCTTACTCCGTGGTGTTTGTTTACTTTACAAAGGCAATGCCTTCCCTTTTTACCGGGATTTACGCCTTGGTGCTAGTCGCCAGCCCCTGGCCTATGGAAGGCGGGCTTGGGGTAGTCACGGCATGGACCCCAGGGCGGGTCGTGACAAATTGGTATCAGAGGAGTTCGGTTCTACCGCGAACTCTGATCTTTTCTATGTGAAGCAATAATGTTTAGCGTATTGAGTGTGGTTATCAGTCCAGGGAGTCCAGTGTTGGTGCGGCGGACGACGTATCCGTACACCAGGACCCTGACTTCTGATTTCCGACTTAATGCACAAAAACATTGATTGCGTGTGTGTTTCAAAGTTTTCTTTGTGATTACTTATATCAGCTCACCAGGTATACTGTTCTGACTGTGGCGCACCTGTTTCCTTTTCAGGATGGCCCCACGATGGCAGCCAGCTAGGGTTCCGAGAGTCGAGCGTGACGACAGCCCACCGAGCGACGAGGCCTCGGTGCAGGGCCCTTTGTCAGCAGTGGCACCGGCGGTAGCTCTACCCGCCGAGCCCCCGATGCTTCCAGCAGAAGCCGCTGACGATGCACGTCGCCTCAGCGCACTGCATGAGTTTCAGCGCCAGCGACCGCCCAGGTTTCGCGGGGAGACGGATCCCCAGGCAGTAGAGGACTGGCTGGAGGCAGTGGTTCGAGTGTTTAGGCTAGTGAGGACACCAGCAGACCTCATGGTGATCCTCGCTGCGAGCCTACTACACGCAGCAGCAGGACGATGGTGGAGCTTGATGCTCCAGGTGCACGATGAGGCATCCCTACTTTGGACGGACTTTGAGAGCCTCTTCCGCTCGGAGTTCGTCCCAGCCACCCTTCTTGCGGTGCGTATCCAGGAGCTTCTACAGCTACGGCTGGGCAGCATGACGGTCGCTCAGTACTCGGTGAGATTTACCGATCTCTCGCGCTACTCGACCGACATGGTACGAGACCCATTCTTCCGGGCCCGGACCTTCGAGCTGGTTTTGAGACATGAGATCAGGGCATCGCTGATCTCCCTCAGCATACCGACTCAGACAGGAGTACTGGAGTGGGCCCTTCTGATCGAGAGCTTCCTTGCTGAGTCTACACCAGCACAGAGACCCACCGCAGGGCGGCACGTGGCAGAGTCATCTGCAGCAGGCAGTCGACGGATGACTCAGGGGTCCAGACAGACCAGACCTTCGGGAAGAAGACCTCAGGACACTGGCTCAGCAGTGCGGGGCACACAGCGAGGAGCTAGTCTTTCGAGAGGCAGACAGTGCTACTCGTGCGGCGGGCAGGTCCACATGGCTCGTGACTGCCCGACCCGCCGTGCCGAGGAGCAGCAGACGGTTGAGGGACCACTGAGGCAGAGGCAGAGGGTCGACCGTGGCGGTCCGCAGGGAGGAGGCGGACGAGGAAGAGGAGCTGGACGAGCAGCCGGTGGTGGGCGACGCTTTGAGGCTCTGCCACCACCACCACCAGGAGGTCCACCCCGACCACAGGGAGCTGGCGGGCAGGGACAGGCACAGCTCCAGGCAGCAGAGGCCTACGACCACGGCGCACCCGAGATGATTCGAGGTACTATCTGTGTCTACTCCGCCCTTTCTGCAGTTCTTATAGACACCGGAGCGAGTCACTCTTTCATATCCGCTGCCCTTGTTCGGAGCTCAGAGATTTCGACAGAGCCGTTGGCTCGATCCTTACGGCTAGAGATTCCTACGGGAGAAGACTCGACGATTACGAACTGGTGCCGGCAGTGTGAGCTTACTCTAGGAGGCGAGAGCTTCGGCAGGGATCTTCTTGTAGCAGCGTCGAGGCCTTATGACTTCATCTTGGGCATGGATTGGCTATCTACGGTCCATGCACAGATTGACTGTTTTAGGTGCAAGGTGCAATGTGTACGCACCGACGGGAGCAGGTTCACCTTCACCGGCGAGAAGGGAGCCTTAGAAGCATAGGATGGACTTCCGCGGAGGAGAGGACAACCCATCACTCATCAGTTGGCTAGCCTTATCCTTGGAGCAGTTGACGTGCAGAGTCCTGGTTTTCCTGCAGTGGTGGATCAGTTTGCGGATGTTTTTCCCGACGATGTTCCAGGGCTACCTCCTCGCAGAGAGGTAGACTTTTATATTGATTTGTACCCCAGGACAGCCCCGATATCTACTCCAGCATATCGGATGGCCCCTGCTGAGCTTCGAGAGCTACGGGTACAGTTGGAGGACTTGCAGGGCAAGGGGTTCATCCGACCCAGTGTTTCACACTGGGCTTCCTCGATTTTGTTCGCCAAGAAGGCAGACGGAATCTTGCGACTTTGTGTTGACTATCGTCTCCTGAACCAGGTGACATTAAGGAACAAGTATCCGCTACCGAGGATTGATGACCTCTTTGATCAGCTCAAGGGAGCACGGTGGTTCTCGAAGATAGACCTCAGGTCAGGCTATCATCAGCTCAGAGTCAGAGACGAGGATGTGCAGAAGACAGCCTTCAGATGTCGGTATGGCCACTATGATTTCTTGGTTATGCCTTTCGGTGTAACCAATGCTCCAGCAGTGTTCATGGCTCTCATGAACAGGATCTTTCAGCCATACCTCGATCGGTTTATCGTGGTCTTCCTCAATGACATTCTGATTTACTCTACGACAGAGGAGGAGCATGCCTATCACTTACGAGTTATACTAGACACACTCCGAGAGCACCATCTTTATGGTAAGCTCTCGAAGTGCCAGTTCTGGATACGTGAGGTCCACTTCGTGGGACAATTTATCTCTGAGGCGGGAGTTGTAGTGGATCCTACGAAGATTGAGGCTGTGTTAGCATGGGAGCCACCCAGGAGTGTGACTGAGGTTCGAAGTTTCTTGGGACTAGCTGGATACTATCGGAGATTCGTGCCAGACATCTCTAGAGTTGCGGCATCACTCACAGCATTGACGAAGAAGGGGAAACCCTTCGTTTGGTTTGACAGATGTCAGAAGAGCTTCCAGGAGCTGAGACAGAGAATGACTAGCGCACCTATCTTGAGGTTGCCCGAGGAGGGAGTAGGGTACGTAGTCTACTGCGATGCATCAGGGACTGGACTCAGATGTGTTCTGATGCAGGAGCGGGCAGTGATCGCCTATGGATCACGTCAGTTGAGGCCGCATGAGCAGAACTACGCTACCCATGACCTGGAGTTAGCAGCAGTGGTCTTCGCTCTGAAGACATGGCGACACTACCTGATGGGCGAGCGCATTACAGTCTTTTCTGATCATCAGAGTCTCAGGAATATCTTCTCGCAGAAGGACCTGAACCTGAGACAGCGGTGATGGCTCGAGTTCCTCCAGGACTATGACTTTGAGATAGTCTATACTCCTGGGAAGGGGAACGTAGTAGCCGATGCCCTTAGCAGGAGGACGGGCATTCAGCTACTTGAGGAGGCGACATAGCAGCTAGCCTCTTTGAAGATATCCTTCGTGGATAGAGATGGATCAGCCTTCCTTCAGTCTCTCACAGTCACTCCTCCACTACTACATCGAGTCAGGGAGGCACAGCGTGAGGACGCTGACTGTGAGACACGGCGTGCACAGATATCCTCGGGTCAGGCACCTGATGGTTTCTCCCTTGGGGCAGAGTACGACATCCTTTTCAGAGGACGTACCATGGTACCAGTTGCTTTCCGAGAGGAAGTGCTGAGGGAGTTTCACACTTCTCCTTTGGTGGTACATCCTGGAGTGGTGAAGATGTACCAGGACCTCAGACGACAGCACTGGTGGCCGGGCATGAAGAAGGCTGTAGCTGAGTTCATTTCTCGATGCCTTACCATCCAGCAGGTGAAGGCAGAGCATCAGGTACCATCAGGCTTGGTACAGCCCTTGGAGGTTCCGGAGTGGAAGTGGGATGGCATATCTATGGACTTCGTGACTGGACTTCCACGCACTTCCAGAGGTCACGACTCCATCTGGGTGATTGTTGACCGACTCACCAAGTCGGCACACTTCTTACCCATCAGAGAGCAGGGCTCAGTAGAGAGCTTGGGACGTCTGTACGTTCAGGAGATTGTGCGGCTCCACGGCGTGCCATCATCTATCGTCTCCGATCGAGATGCCCGCTTTACTTCCCAACATTGGAAGGGGTTACAGGAGGCGTTCGGGACGCAGCTACGTCTGAGCACAGCCTTTCACCCTCAAACAGATGGTCAGACGGAGAGGACCATTCAGACTCTCGAGGACATGCTCTGTGCATGTGTTCTCGACTTTGGTCATAGCTGGGAGGACCACCTTCCCTTAGTGGAGTTCGCGTACAACAACAGCTACCACTCCACTATCGGGATGGCACCGTACGAGGCATTGTACGGCCGACCTTGTAGATCTCCTTTGTGATGGACAGACCCTGGAGAGTCAGCACTGGTGGGACCGGAGATGGTCCAGGCCACGACAGAGAAGGTCCAGGTCATCCAGGAGCGGATGAGGACAGCTCAGAGCCGATAGAAGTCATATGCTGACAGGAGGCGGAGGCCACTTGAGTTCGAGGATGGCGACCACGTCTTCTTGCGGGTCTCACCTCGACGTGGTATTCGGAGATTTGGCCGAGGCGGCAAGTTATCTCCGCGATTCATCGGACCCTTCCAGTTCCTCAGTAGGGTTGGCGAGGTGGCTTATCGCCTGGCTCTACCACCTCAGTTGCACCGGGTGCACGACGTCTTCCACGTATCTCAGCTGAGGAGATACATGCACGACCCGACGCACATCATTGACCACGGGGAGCTTGACGTTGACGATGGGGCGACTTTTACGGAGGTCCCGGTGGAGATAGAGGATCGATAGGAGCGGGTCCTACGTGGGCGATCGATTTCTCTTGTGCGCATCAGATGGCAGCACGAGAATCTCCAGGAGAGCACATGGGAGCGGGAGGCTCAGATGCGTGCTCAGTACCCTCATTTGTTTCCCTAGTTTTTGATGTATCTTTACGGGGACGTAAAGCCCTGAGGTGGGAGTAATTTAAAGACCCGTAAAATTCAAGGGAAATTTTTTCTTAATTTTCTTTAGAATTTTACAAGAGGGCGGTTTCAGACGGCACCTGATTCCGAGGCTTGGAGTGCCCGGAATCCATTTCTGAAGTTTGGCTCGGGTACGTTCAGTGAACGAACGAGCGGGAATTCCTAACCTTTGATCCGGTGCTCGGAATTGAAATCTGAGGGCACCGATGAACTCGCAGCGCCGATTTTCGTTTAAAGAGACCATTTCGGAAGTTGCGTTTGTTGCGGGTTGAAAGTTAGTTTTTGGGTTTTTAGTTTAAGTTAAATAAAATTTGTGAAGAAAAAATTTTATTTTAACTAGATAAATCCTACCAAAGGGAGTTGGGAGTGGGACCCACATCCACTTAACCTCCCTTGGGAGGATTAAGTGTGGTGGGGCCCACACGAACCCCAACTCCTCAAATTCTCTCAAAACCTCCCCTTAACCCCTCTTTAATTAACATGACAACTTGGCTTAATTAATTGAAGAGGGTTGTTTTTTTAATTTCAAACCTTTGAATTTCTAAGAGGAGGGTTGTGTAATAAAATAAGCTTAAGCTTATTTTATTTTGTTAGGTTGGTTTCCTTTGTTCTTGGGAGGATTTTGAGAGCTTCTCCATCATCTTCAAGCCTTGACGAAGAACGCTCAACTTGACGAAGAACGCTCAAGTTCCGACGAAGAACGCCGCTCCTCCCTTCTTCATCTACCGTGTCAACGAAAGGGAACGCCACTTATTCCTCGGATTCCCTTCGTCGGCATACGAAGATTCGCCAACGGCGTATCACATCGGACGCACCTCTTCGTCATCGTATTTGACGAATGACGACCGCGACGCCCGACCTCTGCGACGTTGTCTTCCGCGGGACGTTGTCAAATCTTCCATCTTATACCCAAGGTAGGGGTTGTTGATTTTTGTTTAATTATTTTATTCTTGATCGTGGATCTAGCAAGTCTAACGTGTGGATTAAGAATATTTTAAGTTGTGTTTTTATTTAACGGGAGGGGGGCCGGACCGCATGAACACGGCCGAACCCCCTCCATCGTTCTTGTTGAATTACCTTGCGGGTGGAAACAAGGTGGCGTGGTGCCGTCGCACCACGCGGTTAATCGTGCGTTTCATTTACGCAACACCGTCGCGTGCGCACCATGGAAGAAACATCTTGAACGCGACGCCGTCGCGCCGCGTTGAAAGAAATCAAGGCACGGCGGAGGGGCGCGGTGCCGTCGCACCGTGCCGGACGACGAAAATCGTGGCCGGTTCCGGGCCGCGGCGGAAAGAGAAGACCGGCGGCCGAGCCGCCGGCGTCGGAAGCCGAAGAGGGGACCGGATTTTTCCGGTCCCGTTAGAGAAAACCGGCCGGCCAGCTGGCCGACCGGATGGTAATTAACCGGGGGAAATTAATCCCCCGGCCAGCACACAAAAACCCCCCTCTTTATGAGGGGGGCGGTTCCTTGAAGGGGGGGGGGGGGCAGGCGGCCCCCCAGTTCCGCACAAACAGGCCCCCCAAGTGGGGGGGGGGGGGCGTTTTTAAAACAAGGGCGCGGCTAAATGTCGCGCCGCCCCTTTCAATCAGCGGGGGAATTGATTCCCCCCGCGCTGCCTCCGTGCGGTGCCAGGCCGCCGCGGCCGCCGCGCCGCCGGCCGGCCGGCCGGCCTGGCCAGGTCGGACCCGGGTCGGGTCGACCCGGTTCGGGCCGACCCAGGGGGGGTCGGGCCGGGTAGACCCGGACCCGGACCCCCCCGTTTCGAATCATTTTCGGTCTTTTGGCCATAACTTGAGCCACGGACCTCCGATCGACGAACCGTCTACGGCAACGCGATCCTTGGATCGAGACGGTCGTTTCGATATATCACACTCAAGGTTTCGGATTACTTTGACTTCGGCCGGGTTGGTTCGTTCACGAAACCAACCGGGCCTTCGGAGCGGAAACGCTCATATCTTGAGCTACGGACGTCCGATTGACGTGTCGTCAGCTGTGTTGTGTTCCTCTTAGTGTGAAGAATCTTTTGGCATACTCTACCCGAGGTTTGGACATAGGTGGAGTACGGTCGGGTTGGTTTTTCCTTAAAAACCAACCGGGCCCCGGGGACGAAAATGCCAATAACTCTCAGACCGGGCGTCCGATCGACCCGCCGTCTGTTGCATTGAGTTCCTGTTGTCGATACGGAACTTTTGGATACATCAACTCTGGACTTTGTGTCAGTTGATGTATCAGCCTCTCGGCTCGTGGAGCGGACCCTCCGAACAAGCTTGCTGTATGCGGGAACCCTAGTGCTGGCTGCGACTGTTACTGTGACTACTACTGCTACTACTGCTACTGTGACTGAGACGACGACAGTACAGAGATCCTGTGTGGATTCGACGACGACGACTACAACACTCAGCGATCCTACGTGGATCAGTGCTACAGGTCCTGTGTGGGCCCGATCCTGTGTGGGTCTGATCCTGTGTGGGTCCTTGCGCTCAGTGGTCCTGTGTGAACCAGCTCCTACAGGTCCTGTGTGGGCCCGATCCTGTGTGGGTCTTGCGGGGGTTAGTTACCTATCGATCCTTCGTGGGTCCGACGACTTAGATGGACCAGAGATCATCTTTATCGT
The DNA here is from genome assembly GCA_963277665.1 of Viscum album. Taxonomy (NCBI): domain Eukaryota; kingdom Viridiplantae; phylum Streptophyta; class Magnoliopsida; order Santalales; family Viscaceae; genus Viscum; species Viscum album. The sequence goes on from OY728160.1 coordinate 1,670,337,988, forward strand.
CCTTTGAAGAAGTATACATGTGTGAGCTGAAATCTGTTGCTTTCCTGTGTGGATTGTGTTGTGAAATCCTGTGTGGATTACGTTTTGCTTTCATGTGTGGAATACGTTTACTTTCATGTGTGGACTGAGTTGTACTTGGGCTTGGAGGTTGGAGCGTATTTGAATTTGATGACTTAGGTATATGTATGGGAATATACCTAATCAGAGTCGGTTGTTACTTCGTGATTGTACCTTTCTTCGTGGTTTATCTTTTGTGGATTTGAGAGACCTTCAGGGGTCTCGGGGTCCCTACTGAGTAGCTTATACTCACCCCTGCACGGGCTTTGCCCGCACTAAGTTGTGTTGGTTGCAGACGACGGACAAAGTTGACCTTAGCTGAGGCTTGCAGAGCGGGACGGTACCCGGAGGTGGACCGCTGGGCGGGACGTGCACGGAGCGGACGGCGGGACCCGTGGAGCAGAGGAGCTATCTGTACCCACCCTTTAGGTGGAATTTTCAGTGGACAGCTCGGTGTAGCGGCATTTACTTTTCAGTTGCTGTTTTCCCTTTTCGAGTTGTACTGTACTTTCAGTTTGGGTTTGTATACTGGCCCATTTACTTTTCCGCACTTTCAGTTGTACTCTGCTTTTGCTTAGTGTTTATTTTCCACTTGCTTACTCTGTGGTGTTTGTTTACTTTACAAAGGCAATGCCTTCCCTTTTTACCGGGATTTACGCCTTGGTGCTCGTCGCCAGCCCCTGGCCTATGGAAGGCGGGCTTGGGGTAGTCACGGCACGGACCCCGAGGGCGGGTCGTGACAGAACATATGTTAACATTTAAATTTAACAATTTTAGAAAATGTATTTATAAAAAAGAAATTTATTTTGGATATAATAATCTAGTAATTATCATAAAGTAATTTTATAATAATTTCATGAAAATATTAATTTTTTGGTGAACAATAATAAATGGTGACTTTTATTAAATTTTTCTATTTTATTTAAATAATTACCAAGAATATTTTTTCTAAAATAATTTAAATGATAAAATAGATAAATTATATTATAATTAAACCACTTTATGTTATTTTAATCAGATATTTGTTCAGTTGTTATGTAAAACTCTTTAAACATTGGAGAACTTATCAATGGAAACCAGAATTTTTGTCACGTATTCGTGTTTGATTTTAAATTAATTCCTATTAATTAATTAAATTTAATGCTAAAAAATTGATTCCATACATTTAATAATTTTTATTTTCATTATATAATATTTTAAACTTCATTTTTTACTATAATAAATTGTGAAAATTGTAAAATTCAATTTCCACTGTTATTGTGATGTCTGGTTTTCTGGTGGTTAAACTATGATGATAAGGGTAAACAATGAACCAAAAAAATAATAATAGTAAATTTATGGAAATATTTCTCCCTTATAACATAAAATGGTCAATAATGGTCCATTTTGGATCCTTTTATATGTTAAATCAAGGATGTAACTCATTATTTTCCAAAATTTCATGTGTTTTCCCTCCACCACATATAAAAGGACACCCCTTATTTTATCCTATTCATAATTAAAAAGTAATTAAGTTCAGAAACTCCATGAACAAATCACTTCACTATTTCAATCCCAATTTCCTAGAGAATGTTTTCTATCAGAAATCAATTCTAGAATGGATTTTGATTCAAACATAAAAAAGTTATCAGACTAGGAGATAATGTTCTTAAAGAAGAGTTTTTATTTTACTTCTTATTCCACTTCCTTAAAAATTATCTTGTTAGGATTATAAAATAAATCAATTTTATACCATATAATATTTTTTATATTATGTTAATGTAATAACATATATCCATATGATCATTGATCAAATGGAAAATTCAACATTCAATCATCTGTACGATGGAATAAAGCCTTGCAAAACGATATAATTTGTTTTCCATCAATACTTCTCATTTATGGATATAATGAAAAATATAAAATATATATATAGTATATTTTTTACATATATATCACTATTTATTCATGAAACCACATATACATTATTATTTTCTATTATGTGTGGATATGTTTAGGTCACTTGTGTGTATGGAGGATTACTACCTAACAAAGCTATATATTTAATTTCTCACTAAATCATTACATAAAAGGAAATTAAAAAAAATTGTAATTAATATATGTGATATATATGAAATTAATTTGATTCTATAAAATTAATATTTCATCCAATTCCTTAACCATTCAATCGATAATAAAGTGACCACTTTTATTGAGCATACATAAGAATTACCATGACCATGATGTGATGTGATTAATTCTCCATATTAAAATATAAATGATTGTTATGAAACTATATCCAATGAAATAAATTATTCAAGAAATTAATTTCAATATGGAGGTGATAAACCATATTTTTTTATGATCCTGAAATTTCATGACAGAACATTCATTATAATACAATGAAATTAATACCCAAAACAAATGTTATAATGAAACATTGTTAAATAATGGGTGATCATATGTTATTATAGGATCATATATGATATCATAAACACTAATATTAATCTTTTATTAGTTAATAATTTTTTTAAACCACTATTCAGGAGGTTATATTGTGCATAATTAATTGGAAGTGCGAGGTAAGGGATTTCATCTCAGTTCCCACTAATTTGGTACTTATATTAAATTATGAACCTATTTATTTTTATATGGAATATATATTGATCCTTGAGATAATTGTTTAGGGGAAATTTTATTTTTATTAAATAAAAATAATATTTTTATCATGGATATGATTAATTCCAAAACTTTATACCATTTTTACATGTGGTGTTTTATTAGGAATGTTATAAGATTGTCTAGGGAAATGCTTAATAAATCAATGTTAATTACTCAATATAGATACTTATTGATAAGGAATATTTCCCTTGTATTAATTCAATAATTATATATGTATAGAATTATTTTAACATTCAATTAAGGGTGGGTCCTATTTATAGATGGACGTTAGATGCACTGATAAGTCTTAGGAGAGAAATCAATTGGCCAAATAAAATTGGTTTTGAAAAAATATATAATCTATCTTATATATGATCTTTGAGATAAGGGTATCCTGATACATGAGTTCATGAAATATAATATTAGTCATTTCCTTAATTTATAATTCATTTATTTTTATTACTCATGATATTTTAACATTTTTATTATCCATGGATTCATTTCATTCAGTGACATTTATTTTTTGTTATTTACCATTATATATTGGTTATGAATTATCAAATCAAGATAATGATTTAATATCATGTTTTTTATGTTATTTACAATACCATATTGATTATTACTTATTTAATGCACATGTTAATAATTAAATAACATGCATTCTCAGTTATTTAGATTTCTATATTTATTATTCATTATCTAATCATGGTAGATTTCAATGTACATGACCCCTACTAATCATTTGTGCTAGCCATTATTTAATTTTATTTCCCATGAAATCTAAGAAGGGTATTATTTTTGATATAAAATTATTTTTTAGTGTGGATAATGATATTCATGAAAAAATATGTTTCAATTTTATGTATTCAAAAGTAAAATGAGATTCACATATATATCAATTTTACTAAGATTGTTAATCTATTTTGTAATTATAGACTTAATAGATTGCTTATTATAATAAAATTGTATCGTAACTGACATCATTAGGATTTTGGTGTGAGGGAATTTGTAGTTTAATTTGAAAGAAGTATTGTGAAATCCTAGGGAACTATATTTTATAAAACATATATTAGGTAACATAACCTTGTGATATAATTTGAGGATATGTCTAATTGTAGGAAAATTCCACAAATGTTTTAGTAAGTAGTAGATTAAGTTTTTTACCAAGAAATAAATCCATATATGGATAATACATGTTGATGTGGTTCTTGCATAATCAATATTAGGGGTAATACATCTAAAAAAGTCATGTCAGTCTTGAATTGACCATTACATAATGCAAAAAAACTAGACTTTCTACAATCATGGAATGAAACTCTAGGGCAATATGATTAAGTTAATATAAATATTTCATTATGAACTAGTATTATATATTTAAGTAGATAATTACGATGGATTAACTAGAATCATCATAAGGTTCAATATATTGAAAATAACCTTTCATTATTTATTCATACCATAATTTATTTTCCATGATTATATTGTTTTCCGCAATGAATATTGTTTATCAAACTAATAATTTTTTTTGTCAAAAATGGAACCTTCAAGATGTAGGAAAACGTATTATGTGATAGATAATGTGTCTATGAGAAACCAAATTGGATAATAACTAGTGTGAAATATATTTCTATTTTTAAAAATCAATTATCATGATATATGATTAACCACTGACACCTTTACTGACTCTCAGTCTCATCATATAAGAGAAGGATAGAGTTTGCTGAGAATTCGAGATGTGGTGACTGTAAATAAGGTAAGATCCAATTACTATATTATAATAATTGGGGAAGAATCACTCAAGTGAATGTCTTAAAGGAATGACAATATGTTTTATGTATGGAGAAGTAAGGAAAATAGTAAGAAATTTCCATGGAATGATAAAATTATGGGTTAATGAAATGAATGATAAAAATGTTTTCCATAAGGTATCATCAATGGTTGAATGCTTAAAATTTTGAAAGTATGTGAATTATGAAAATCAATATCCTATAGTAAAGACTCAGATATTCCATGTAATTTTTTTAATTAATTGAAATTTTTACGATTCTGCAAAAATTGACTACACTTGATTCTGATGCCTAGAGAGCCTGACTCAGAATTTTATACTTTTTAAGGTACTTAAAATTTTAATGTTTGGGTGATAATTTCAATATTATTAACCAACACCCGGATTAAAAATCTGAGGGCACTGTTGAATTAACAGTGCTATGATTTTCTTAAGGGAAGATCAACATCGACCGGTAAGGGTGAGACAAAAAATTTAATTTTTGGACTTTAAAAAAATAATAAAATAACTCAATGTGTAATTTTTTAGTTTCCTTGTAACTGATGAGTGGCGGTGGGAGGACCGCTGGGTTGTTAGACCATTTAATGGTCAGTTTCACATGGTTGTGAAATCGCACCATTGGGATAATTAATAGTTTCATTAATTAAATTTATTAATCAACCTCATTAATTAAGTGGTTGGTTGTTCTCCTATTTTATTCTATTTAAGGAATGATAGGGCAAGGGTTTTTAGAAAAACGAGGGGAGCCTCTGATGAAGTTTCAGTTATTTCTTCCACCAATGTAGAGAGGATCATTGACGATTGTTGGAGGATTCGATGATGGGAAACGATGAGAGCCAAAGGATGTGAACCTTCTCCTTCGTCTGTGATACCCACGAATGTAGACACACTTTCCTCATCCATAGCGACTTACAATGAACTCATGGTAGGGGTTATGTGCTTAATTCTTCCCTTTTACCCCTTCCTTGAATATTATGATAAACACTGATCAAACAACAAATAGGTTAATCCGTGAATCATTGTTTAATGCGGGAGGATAATGTGGGTTTCTTTGTGGGAGTTTTCATAATTACATAATCATTCCTATGTTATAATTCTTATTCGCAGGGTGAGGACTGAGCCGAAAAAGGTTCGGACCCTCCACCAGTCTCTAGTTGGTGGTGTTCTTTTTGGGCGACTGACCAATATGGTGGAACAAAGAAACATTGGGATTCACGGTGTAGATACCATTTTGGAAGGCCGTAGGTGTAGATGGAAAAAAAATCAGACCACCAAATCTTCGATGGTGGTCCACAGAAGCATCGTCGGTGTGTTGGCGACGCCAACCAAAGGAGGAAATGGATGACTAATGCTGGTTATGAGAAATTGGCGGTGCCCAAAGGTGCTGTAGTGGATAAAGTGGTGGATGAACATTTCCATCCACATCAGAGCAGGGCAGCACACTGCAGAAGAAGGCTGCGACTTTGATATGTGGAGGAGGGTACACCCGTGGTATGCAGGTACCGCAGGTGACCAGTGTAGCAGGAATGGACAAAATTTTCTACGCCAACTGGCACCACAGCTTTGAAGACCCAAACGACTGAAGTCATATGGGAGGGGAGTAGACCCAATATGCTTAGCTAGAGGGGTGACCATTTCTATATCTAGTTGGTATGGGGCCAAACCAAGCCCCCTCTAGGATGGTCCCAACAGGCCAGGTCTGGTCAGTCTGACTGGGTCGGACCATACCCGGACCCATTTTATCCTAGTTACACTTAAACGTGCATATATCTTAAACCAGACATCTGTTTGAAGATCTGTCTAAGGAACTAGAACCCTATGGAGGAGGTAGTGCATTTGAGATACTCCATGAGAGACTCAGTGAAAGGTGGAGATTGTCCAGGTTGGATCGTACCAGAATCCAACCATGCCCTCTACACTAAAATGCCTACATCTTATAGAATGTGTTTCTAGTTGACACACCTTCTTTTGCGATGAAACCCTTATTAAATGGAGAATAATTAGGTTTCATCATATAGGGTCTTTTCCCGTTAAAATAAAACCTTCATATTGAGATGTGGTACTCCCAATCTCCATATGTGCGGAACCCTGTGACTAGATGAGACCTGAAGACTATTGACATTCAACTATGTGTGACTCGACTACCTAGTGGGAAGAACGTATATATGACAATGTAGTCCCATGGTGGGGAGTGGCTCTTTGTGAGACAAAAGACCCATGGTACTCTAAAGGAGTAGTACCTCAACATGTTAGAGTGGGGAGCAACTCTGGGTGACCCAGCAGACCCACAATACGTGATTGGGAGGAGTACCTAAGTATTTCATGGTTTCGTGGGAAGTTCCAATATGGGACATGGAAGGCATATTGTACTCGATATCGGAGGAGTTATTCAGTAGTTGTGCTATTTGAGGATGTGACATATGGTTATATTGTTACTACCCTAGAATATACCGGTGTGAGCTGTCTTTTTATTTGTACTTTGTGATTCAGATCATGCATTGTGGTTTTTCATTTGTGGATTTATGTGAGACCTTTGAGGGTCTTGAGGTCCTTACTAGGTATTTTTATACCACCCCTATATAGGTTTCACCAGAACCTTATTGTGTTTTGTGCAGATGAATTGTAGCTTTTACTGAGTCTCGAGGAGTCATGACATGACAGTGTACGAAGGTGACTGGTAGACAGGGAGATCTGTAGTGATAAGCTATAACTACCCTTCAGGTTGGATATTTGGCAGATGACCTACATATCTATTTCCAATTTTTTTTGTATTTCTATTTTACTGGGACTTCAATACTAGCCCCTTTACATCAGTACTTATTTTTACTCTCTGTGTTGGTTTTTTGTTGTGGTTGTACCTTTCTCCTACTATTGAATTTTACTTGAGAGCTATGTTCCTTGTTTGTGTGTGTATAGGTATTGAGGCAATGCCTTCCATTTTAGGGAAATTCCTTTCCAGTGCTAGTCACCATCCTCTAGCCTATGGATGGAGGGCATGGGGTAGTCATGGAACGGGCCCCGGGGGACATGTCGTGGCAAAGTGGTATTAGTGGGTGGTTGTTTCCAACTCAATGATTGGGATTCTGATGTTTTTATTTAGGGAAATATTTAATGTGCAGCGAGTTTGACTTTCAGATTTGTTGAGTCACGTGTTGGTGTGGTGGTCGATGTATCAATACACTAGGACCATGAATTCTGTTTTGAGCTCAATAAATGAAATATTGGTTTCATAAGTACATCATTTATTTGAAAAGATTTATCTCACTGGATTTAATCTTCTAAAGATGTACATATTGATCTATCTCATGCTTCCTCCATGTGGACAAGTAGCCACGATCCCAATACAATGACATGAGGATATACCACCATGTTATGAGGCGTCCTTTCAGGGACCAGTTCGCGACATGGCCTTACTAGGTCGTTCACTAGTGCTACCACCACCCCTATGGTCAGCACCTACTGCCGACAGTTCCTGAATAGGACATTCGTTGGCTCAGTTCCCTATATGAGTTTCAGAGATAGAGACCTCCTAGGTTCATGTGAGAGACAGATCCCTGGGTTCCTAAAGACTATATAGAGGTAGTGAAGTGGGTCTTCAGCTTAGTGAGGATAACACCTGACCAGATGTAGATCATGGCAGCGAGACTTCTAAAGGGATCAGGTGAGAGATCAACGCTTCGGTGGTGTCTCTCAGTATCCCTACATAGGCTAGGATGATGGAACAAGCCCTTATGATGGAGAGAATCTTAGCATAGTAGAAAACTGCAGTAAGACTTGCCAGCAGACCCCATGCGACAGATTCTTTGGCAAGCAGCATACAGTAGACGTGTGGGACCATGCAGGCAAGGTCTTTCAAAGTCCGATCCCAGGACTCAGGGTCAGTAGTGCGAGGCTCCCATGATAGATGGTGTCAGATGGGTGAAAGGATTTTCTTTTAATGTAGATGGTATTGACACATGGCTTGTGACTACCCGACCCACTGTACGGATGACTAGTAGATAGTTAAGGGGCTACCGAGACAGTGGAAATGGTTCAAACAAGAAGGTCCATCAGGAGGAGGACATGGCAGGGGAGATGGCCAAGCAGTAGTCAGTGGGAGATATTTCGAGGTGTTACTGTCACCACCCTCGGTGATCCTCCCCAACAACAGGGAGCAGACAGACATGGGGGAGTTTAGCAATAGGTAGCAGAGTATTATGAACACGATGCCCTAGAAATGATTAGAGGTTTGATCTATGTCTATTCAACCCGATTTTCAGTTCTTATTGACTCAGGTTCCAGTTACTCTTTCATTTCAATTACACTAGTATGGAGCTCTAGCATTCTGATAGAGACATTGGATTAATCCATATGATTAGAGACTCTAATAGGGGGACAAGATTCGATTATTACACATTAGTGCAGACCATGAGACCTCAGTCTTGGAGGCGAGATCTTCGATCGGGATATCCTAGTAGCAGCGTCGAGGCCTTACAACATCATATAAGTTATGGACTATCAATCCATAGTCCATTCTCAAATAACATGTTTTAGGCATAATTTTTTGTGTTCTATGAGGATGGGACCTTTTTTTCCATCACTAGTGATAAGGGAACCTTTGGATCTTACGATGGACTTTCTCAGAGGATGGTACACCCAATTACTCATCATTTTTCTAGCCTTTCCCTCAGAGTAGATGATGTGAGGAGTATGAGGTATCCTATAGTGGTTGGCCAGTATGTTGATATCTTTCCTAATGATGTTCTGGTACTACCTACTCATAGAGAGGTAGAGTTATACATTGACATTTATCCCAGTATGACACTGATATCTACAAAAACATATCATATGGCCCCCTTGGAACATTGTGAGATGAGGGTACAGTTGGAAGACATGTAGAATAAGGAGTTCATAAGGCCAAATATTTCTCCTTGGGAAGCCCCAATTTTATACACCACGAATGTATACGGGAGTCTAGGGCTTTGTGTTGACTATCGGTGCCAGAAATAGGAGACTATGAGGATATTGAATAATCTACCGAGGATCGATGATGTCTTCGACCAGCTGAAAGGAGAATGATGGTTTTCAGATATAGACATAAGATCTGGCTATCATCAACATAGGGTATGGGACAGGGACATAGAAAATACCAACATTAGATGTCGGTATGTCCATTATGAGTTATTAGTTATTCCATTCGGTGTGACCAATTATATTGTATTGTTCATGAGAATCGTGAATATGATCTTCTAGCCTTACCGCGATTGTTTTGTGGTAGTCTTTAATGAAGACATCTTGGCGTACTCGGTGATGGAGGAGGATCATGTCACCCACCTACATATAGTTCTGGATTCACACAGAGATCACTAGATTTATGGAATGCTCTCAAAGTACCCATTCAGGATAATGGAAATCCACTTACTAGGTCATGTTATATCAGAGGCTTGAGTTGCAGTGGATCTAGAAAAGATAGAGGCAATGAATTCTTGGGAGCCACCCAATAGTGTGACTATGGTGCATAGTTACCTGAGATTGGCTGGGTACTACCGTATATTTGTATCTGACTTCTCCAGGGTTGTGGTACCCTTGTCAGCTTTGATGAAGAAGGGGTAGCCTTTATTGTGGATAGAGAAGTGCCAAATGAGTTTCCAAGAGCTAAGTCAAGGACTGATGGGTTACCCCATCTTAATGCTACCAGAAGATGGTTTTGGGTTTGCATTCTACTGTGACCCATAACAGAACAAACAAGGTTGTGTCCAGATGTAGGAGCAAGTGGTGATCAGCTACGACTAACAGCATTTGAGACATCATGAGAAGAACAACACTACCCATGACCCGGAGTTAGCAGCAGTAATATTTGCACTGAAAATTTTGCAGTACTACTTTTTGGGTGGATGGTTTACCATATACAATGATCACAAGAGTATCATGTATATATTCTCACAGAAGGACCTAAACCTGAGACAACATCGATAGATGGTGTTCCCCCAGGACTACGACATTGAGGTTGTCTACACTCCTAGGAAGGGGAGGTTAGTAGTAGAGACACTCAGTAGGAGGTCTGGACTATAGTTGTTCAATGAGGAGATAGTCCAGATAGCTGTATTTTAGAAATCCTTCATAGATATAGATGGGGAATATTACCTCTACTCAATGACTTTTACTCCCCCCAGTCCTTCATTGAGATCTAGAGGCTCATCTTGGAGATATTAACTGCATGGCCCGATGTGCTCAGATATTCTCAGAACAGTATCCTGATGTATTTTATGTTTGTGGGTAGTGCATTATCATTTTAAGAGGATGCATCGTGGCACCAGTGACACTATGAGAGGTGGTGTTGAATTAGTTCCAATCATCCCATTTGATGATACATCCAGGTGTGGAGAAGTTGTACCAGGACCTACGGTGTCAGTACAGGTGGCCAGGGATGAAGAAAGTTTTGGATGATTTTGTATCATGATGCCTCACTTATTAACAAGTGAAGCACAAGCATCAGGTACCAGCAGGCTTAGCTCAGCCACATGAGGTGCGAGAATGTAAGTGGGATGATGTCTCAAATAATTTCGTGATAATACTAACATGTACGTCTAGGGGCCATGATTCCATATGGGTGATCATTGACGGACACACTATGTCAGCCCACTTCCTACCCATATGATAGAAGAGATTAGGAGAGGGACTGGAATATCTCTACATGAATGAGATTTTACTACTTCACTGGGTTCCATCGATGATCATCTCGGATCGCGATGCCATTTTTTTCATACATCTTGTGGAAGGTATTATAGGACGACTTCAGGACTCAAATATGCTTGAGCACCTACTTCAACCATAAGATAAATGGTCTGATGGAGTTGAAAATACAGAAACTTGAGGACGTGCTTCATGCTTGTGTCTTAGATTTTTTCCACCATTGGGAGAATACCTGCCACTAGCGGAGTTTGCATACCAAAATAGTTATCATTACACCATCGGCATGGTGTCGTTTAAGGCCTTGTATGAGTGACTATACAGATCACCTCTATACTGTATAGACCCAGGGGAGTCAACACTTATGTTTCCATAGTTGGTACAGGCTACCACTGAGATGGTACAGATTATCCAGGAGTGGACTAAGACTGCACATTTCATGAAGAAGTCATATTCCGACAATAGATAGAGGCCATTAGTGTTCGAGTAGAGAGACCATGTCTTCCTATAACTCTCACCTCGATGAGGATTGAAGAGATTTGGATGGGGTGGAAGCTATCTCTTAGGTTAATCGGTCCTTTATAAATCCTCAATAGAGAGATCGAGGTGGTGTATCACTGAGATATTCCCCCAAGGATGTACCTATGTTAATAATGTATTCTATGTGTCTCAACTGAGGACAAAAGTGCCTGATCCATCACATGTTTTCAACTAGGGAGATCAGAACATTGATGACGGGGAGACGTTTGTAGAGTTCTTGGTGGAGTTAGAGAATCGACAATAGTGGGTACTTCGAGGATGGTCGATCCCTATTGAGCAAGTTCGGTGGTAGCATGAGAACCTCTAGAAGAGCACATGGAAGCAGGAGGCTCAAATACATGATCAGTACCCCCATTTTATCCAAAAATTTTGTACTATATTTCGGGGATGAAAATACTTATGGTTGAGAGAATATAAAAACCCGGAATATACATGTAATTTTTTAATTATCTAGAATTATTAAAAATCAGTGAAAATTGATGCCACGTGATTCTGAGGCCTGGAGTGCACAGAACAGTATTTTGAACTTTTTAAAGGTACATTCAATAAACGTGCTGGTGGTGATATATATCATTTTAACTGGTGCTCTGAATAAAAATCCAAGGGCACCGTTGAATCCGTAGTGCTAGGATTCACTTAAATGAAGATGAACTTTGACTCATAAGGGTCAGACAGAAATGTTAATTTTTTTACATTACAAAAAAATAATAAAATAAATCAACGTGTTCTTTTATTTGTTTTGTTATAACTATTGATCAGCTGTTGTGGGACCACTGGTTTGTCAGACCATTTAATAGCCGGTTACACTTGGTTGTGTAACATCATCATTGGGAGAATTAATAGGTTCATTAATAATATTTATTAACAAACCTCACTAATTGTGTGATGGGTCGATCTCTACATTTCATTTATTTAATCAAATCCCGAGAATGAGTTTCTAGATGAATGAGAGGAACCTCCGAAGAATTGTTGATGACATCTTCCACCTACGTAAAGTGGATATTCGACGGCCATTGGAGGATTCGACTATAGGAAACGATGTGTGCCAAAGTACATGAACCTTCTCCTTCATTTGCAACACCCTCAAATGTGGACACTCCTTCCTCATCTATAAGGACTTACAATGAACTTGAGGTATGAGGCTATCTTCTTAATTCCACCCTTTTCAATATTCATGAATATTATGAAAATACAGATAAATCGATCAACGGGTTGATCCGACGTTCATTATTTAATGTTGGATGATAATGTGGGGATTCATTGTAGGAGTTTTTTAATTAAATAGTCCTTCCTAGGTTATAATGCTAACACTGAGGATGTGGGCCAGAGGAACAAGGTCCGGACCTTCCGTCGATCTCTTGTTGGTTATGTTCTCTCTAGGTGACTGAGAAATAGAGGCAAGGAAAAACATCGAGCTGCGCGGTATAGGCGTCGTCCAGGGAGGCCGTAGGCCCAGAAAAAAATAGAATGTCAACACTAGAGCTTCACTAGTAGCCCATGGAATCATCACCTGTGTGGAGACACCGACAACTGGAGCAGGCAGTGGCCGGCTAACGTCATATGCGAGAAGGTGGTGGTGCCCAAAGGCACCATATTGGAAAAATGGGTGGCTGACCTATGCTGGTTGCATTGGAATAGGGAGGCAAACTGTGGTGGCACGTTGTGGGGGATGTTGGACCCATGGTACGCATCTTCCATAGGTGACTGGTCTTGCGAGATCATCTAGGAGGTGAAAAGCCAACTAGGGTCGTGTCTTTGAAGACCCGAACGAATGAATTCATTCAGGAGGGGAGCAGACCCCCCATGCTCAGCCAGAGGGCTGATTGGTTTCATGGCCCAACTAGTTGTGCCCAGATAGTTGGGCCAAGCCGGACCATGAATAGCCATACTTGGCCGCGTCCATCCCCTTCAGACTGGTCCGGGTCAGTCCGTACTAGGGCCCCTTTTTCCCTGTTATTCTTGAACGAGTGTATCTCCTAAATCGTACATCAATTTGATTAACCGTTTGTGGTTCTAGAACCCTCAGGATGAGTTTTTCATTTTGAGATTCTTCATAAGAGACTCGGAGAAAGTTGAATATTGGATGGGTTGGGTCATACTAGAATCTAACCAGGCCCCCAACACTAAAATACCTATATCTTAAAGACCGGGCATCTGGTTGACGCATTGTCTATTGCGATAGAACCCTTATGAAATGTCAGATCATCAAGTTACCTATTCGAGGGACTTAGTTATGGATTAAATATGGATGATGGCTTGAGTATTAGTTCTCCCATGCATGCTACATGTGGAACCCTGTGACTGGCTATGACCTGACGACTGCTGACTTTTGACTCTGTGTGACTCGACTGCCTAGTGGGAAGCACCTCTGTGTGACTTTGCAGACCCATGGTAGGGAGAAGATCTATGTGTCCTGACAGAACCACAATACTCGACACGAGGTTTACCTCAGCATGCCACGATGGGGAGTGGCTCTATGAGACCTGGCAGAACCACAATACATAATGGGGAGAAGTACGTAAGCTATTCAAGGTCAGTGGGAATCAACCCTCTGTGACTTGGCAGGACCACTCTAATTGATAGAGGATGAGTTCACCAGGTGATAAGGTGTTCGATGATGAGAGTAATGATTCTACTATTACTAGTCTAGAATATATATAGGGTGAGTTGTCTTTGGCTTTATGCTTTGTTATTGAGATCATACTTTGTGATTTTTACATTGTCTAATTCTGAGAGACCTTCGGGGGTCTTTGGGTCCATGTTAGGTATTATTATACTCACCCCTACATAGGATTTTCCGGCACAATGTGGTTTCTTATGCAGTTGATGGGCAGCTTTGGCTGAGTCTTGAGGAGCCAGGACTTCATAGTGTATGGAGGTGACCGGTGGTTGTGGAGAGCCACTGTGACGAGCTATACCTCCCCTTCTATTAGGATCTTTGGCGAACGAACTAAGGTGCTATTTTACTTCTTTTTTATTTACATTATAGTTGGGATTTATTGCTAGACCCTTTACTTTAGTACATACTTTTACAATATATGGTGGTTTTTAGTTGTTGTTGTACCTATCTCTTTCAATCGTGTTTTACTTATGCACCGTGTGCCCTATTTGTGTGTGTAATGTTTTTGAGGCAATGACTTACCATTTTTTGGAAATGCATTTCCGGTGCTAGTCACCAACCTCTGGACTGTGGAAGGTGGGCTGGGGGTAGTCATGGTTCAGGCCCCAGGGGACGGGTCATGACACATATGGTGATAGATAAATAAGATGATCAATAAGGATGTATGAGTAAATATTATTATATTTATTTTGAAGAGACTAAAAGTGAAATTTTAATGGAAATAATTATTAAGGAACAAATTAATGAATCCTAGTTTATGGATTATGAATTAATTGGAATAATGGAAGTTTTTATATATAAGAATTAATGGATTTTTAAATTTATAAATCATTTTTGTAGACATTTTTCATTAAATATTTTTAAGAATATGTTAAATGGTACCGATGAACTAGAATATTTATTTAATGTAATGGTGTCATTTTTTGGAAAATACATGATTGATAGGAAGATAACGCTTAATATGTTATTGATAATATGATAATGATTTCAGATAAATAGATGATGAATACATATAAAATAAATTTGATATTATTGGTTACATTAGAAATGATTGGTGATATAATGAAAAATATGTTTATAATTTCATAGATGGAGTTTACAAAATTTTGGACTCATGGGATATATTTAATATTTTTTAGTTTAATTTATGAAGTTATGAGATTTAATTTTTGAAAAAATTGTTGTTTTCATCATTGATTTATTGTAATTTAAGATATTACCATATTTGGGGATAATATATGATTAATGTATTAACATATTTGGAAATCAGCATTAGGTGAAACATCATGTTATTTGGGTGATTAATGATATGTTTATTTTTGGAAATTGTGTAACATTTTTTGTAATTTTTTCGATTTTAATATTTTGGAGGATCATTGAGGATAAATATTTGAAAAATGGATTAGGCTGGACATTGGGTTATATAATTTAGGTTCTAGAGATTAATGTATCAATTCATCATATGAATATTTTTCCATATTGTATGACTTATGATACAAATTTTGTATTTGATGGTAACTAATGTTATTAGGTATGAATTGACATTATTTTGTGTATCTTATGATCCTTTAGTAGTTAATTTTAGTGGTTTAGGCACGAAAATTTTATCTTCATTTCACGGTGTTAGAGATGAAGTGAAAATTGATCAAAGAAAAACAGAGGATGAAATTGTGCCTATGAAATAGAAATATTTCAAGAATGAATATTTCTTTATGTTAATAGTTTAAATATAAATGTTATTCCATAGCTCATGAAAATGGATCTTGATGTAAAAGTTTATCTTATTATATTCATATCCGATGAATCAAAGGACTTTTAACTCATCAGATATTTATATTTTAGTGGTTGTAATATTTTTTCCTTACCATGAACCCTTTAATTTTCTATAATTATTTATTATTTTCATCCATGTACATATTTTGACATCCTATAAATATTATCCTACTTTGAAACCATGTTATTTTTTATTCCAAATGAATTTTGTATTTCCTTTTCCCTATATTAAGTGGAATTTTTGTTAACCCTTTTTACGATATGTCTTTTCAAAATGTTATTTTCAAATATCAAATTATTATTTTTGAGCACATGATAATATTGTAATGAAAATAATTATTGAAGGATAAAAGAATGTAACACACCAGGACATTCCAATATATCTATTTTTGAATATATTTAATATCTTCAGTATATTGGGATATATAGAACAATGAGTTTTAAGGAAACATGATACTCTATTTAAATATTATTAAAACATGAATGTTATAACATAGTTGTTACGTGGGAGGGTATGTATATGATTAAATAAATTATTAAGTTATTTCGTTGAAACATATATACAAAATGTATCATTTAGTTAACAACTAATTCTAATAAAAATAAAAAACTAATTAAATATTTATAAAGTGTTCATTCTAGAAATCTATTTTTTCAATCCTGAAACATGTTTTATATCAATAAATTAAATAAATTTCTGTTTGTGATATATTTTATTAAATTTATATATTATATATTTAATCATATGTTTTAACATTAAACTAATATTTTTTCTGGGAATGGGATAATAATAATCCCAGTTTTATGCTTAAAAACATTATTCATTCTAAAAAATCGAATTTTCATAATTTTCATAGTTAAGTTAAATTTTTTTTACTACTTTTAAAAAAGTAATTTTAGAAGATATTTTATTTTTTGAAATCAAATTGTAAAAATAATCATAAATTTTATTTTAGATAATTCCCTGAAAATATTACTATTTTGGTGAATGTTGAGAAATTCTAGTATTTAATGAAATCTACCTTTTTAAGGAGATTACATGCCCCATTTTTTAAAGAATTGTTTTAAAATAAAAAATTTGTCCTCTTCTTAATTTTTATCAATATTTAGACTTTATCACATTCATTTTTTGAAAATGCTTCATTTTGGATCCATTTGGAATGAGAAATGCATGGTTGCTATTCATTATTTTCAGAAATTCAATGTGTTTCCTCTCCCTCATTTAATGAAAGACCCTCTCATATCCCATTCACACCATCAAAGGCCTTTATTTCCAAATATACCCACCCAAATAACATCCTAAATTCTATCCTAAAATCCTATAATTAATGTCTTGACAAGGATATACCACTAATATTATGCCTTGAGCATGTTTTCCATAAGTCCTCAACCACACCTCTCCATACACCAGAGGCCACCAACAAAAAGTGAGGTCCTACCCCATTTATGTGGAGATAATATTCCATCATCTTAGAGTAAAAATGCTTATAAGTTGATGTCATCACAAGAAGTAAATGAATATAGTGTGGAAGAAATGAATAACTGAAAATTGAACATAGCGAAGTAATAAATGGAATGTAGAAATGACCTGAATGACTATGGAATAAATAAAACATGGATCACCCATTAGGCTGATCACATATATAAGAGTAAATAAAATAAACACAAATTAAAGTACAACTCTCCACCTCTATCTCTATGTTGAACAACAAACCCGATCTCCACACAATTATATTAGTAATCATTCTAGATCAGTCTTGGTATTTAGACTTACCAAATATTGAAACCATGATAGAGTCTTCTCAGGTGACCTAGTGTAATGGAGTCCTATGTAGGGTGTGAATATAAATCCAATTAGGGAACCACCAGTGCAGTCTCCTATATAGCTAGTAATATGTAGTGTATATCAATGTTAACTAATCACTAGTATAAAAATAATAACAATAATGTCTAAGAATAAACTAAAAAAAGTCTCATTATATTCTTTTATCAACAGAAGATTCTCAACCTATTCGACAACCAACTAGAGAGATAAATAAATAAATCAAATGAACCACAATCAATCCCTAGGTTCATGATCCTGATCAACCAAGCAATTTTCCATCATGTATATAAATACATATGCATGTTTATATATATTCCCATATATATATATATATATATATATATATATTTGTACACATGAGTAAGATGAAAGAAATAATTTAAATAATGGTATTCAATCCTTGGATCTGTAAATCCTAATGTTCTAGAAATCCTATAAAAACTATATTGAGGTGCAATTCATACCACTCACACTTTGAAAAATTATGTATACCTCTAGGTCCATAACAATAATCAACAATACTAGATTTATCACACACCTAAAATTTGACTAATCATGTTAATCCTCTATAGGGGGATACATTTCTTAACGCTATGTTCACCCATACTCACCTCCAATCACAAAAATGTTTTATTCCATTTATAAATTGGAATCAACCAAAAGTGGATTTTATCTATATTTCGTAAAACTCAATCCACATGTAATATATCCAAATGCATGAATCATAGGTCTTGGCCTATAGGAAATACTTACGTTGAATCATGGATAATACCTATGGGGGATGAGCCTTTGGAAATTTATCAGTAACACCCCCATATATAGTATAACAACAAAAATTCATTCAATAAATAGATCATCAACCCACTCCCAAATGAGTATTATGAGCATCAATAATGTTGCATCCACCTGTCATATTGAGTATCTTAGGCATCATATGAGGAGATTAGGTCCATCCATGAGGAGCTCATCAGTATCCAACTACTTATGATAAATTCACCAACCCATCAATATTTGGATTCATCTAGATTTCTAGTGGACAATACATTCCTAGTGAGACCTAGTGTAACATACACTCTATAATCTCTTAGTAAAGTACCTTTTTATCCTTTATTTTGTTGGAATCCATGTGATAATAGGGAATTATAATACTAGTAATAATAACATTCAATAAAATATTTTCATAATATGGACACCATTTAGTATGAATATAAATCCCAATAAAATAAGGTACAGTAATCGAAGTCTAGTAAGTACGTATAGAAAACCCAAAAAAATAAGCAAATTAGATGGATCCTAGGGAGTATGTCTAGAAAAACCCCTAAAATATCTTTTCTATAAATATTTCAAAAAACTAGTGAGCACCAATAGTTATCATTACCAAATCAGTAATACACAAGTGATTGAGTGAATACAAGAGTAGGGTCTTTGAATGCCTAACTGACCACTATTGTCTCAGCATCACAATCTTAAATGATTAGAAATGATTCTAATATGATATATGATACCTTCTCTACCAAATACTAGCATACTAGTTCTGGGTTAGTCGATAACCTAGTAACCCACATGGCCACCTAAGTCAAAACGCTTGAGAGGCATACTACATGGAATCCTAAAGGTCCAATAGTGAATAGTGGAATCATTCTTGGGAGCTGAAAAATAAAAATATAGGCAAGGAATCCCACCTAGGATCCTAGATAATATGTATGAATAGAAATCCTTTAGTTGATGCTTATTCATGGTCATATCGTTTGGGTTTGGATGAAGAAAAGGCAATAGAGTTGTTAGTGAACAAATTCATTCACCTAGTACAACAATCACATTTTATTTAAAAAAGAATTTATCAAATTAAAATTAAACAGCAATTCATTTTCCTTAGTGGGAATCCAAAACATGAAAACAATACCTTATACATTAATAAATACTAAATGGAATGTATGAAAGGCCATGTAAAGTTAGGATGAATTAAAATAATTTTAAAATAGCTCTTCGGAACTCATTCTGTGCTCTCTGATAAACCAGCCAAGCTACTATGGATTCCAAGTTTCTAAATTACCCAAGTTTTGTCAAATGTTTTTGAAATAATAATTAGAAAATTAAATATCTAAATATAGGTTGAAATCCAAATAGGCATAACAAGTTCTAACTCATCTGACCATATTTTCTTGTTATTAATTTTAGAAACCACATGCAGAAGGTGAATTAGGTACCCCCAACTCTATTCCCAACCAAATAATTACCCAATAAAATTTCAAAATTTTATTAATTAATTTAAAATTAGTCTTTAATGATGTATTAATTCACCATTGAAATGTACCTCAACGAAACAAAATGGGGTTAAGTGTAGATGTCCCCACACGATATACTCATCCTAGGAAAATAAAAGGCCACATCTAAAATAGTTGTTTCCACCATGCTTCAGTTGAATTTGTACCAAAATTCATAACTCCAAAAAAATTATTTCATTGGAAGAATAAAATTAACACATCATATAGAATTCGGGTCAAAGAATTAGCTCTATGGTTCTAATGAAATTGATGACATTCGATTCCAACAAAAATAGAGTATAAATACTCAAGGGAAGTGGAGGAGAGGAAGGGATCATGTGGGTGAGGAGAAGATAAAAAATATTGGCATCCCTCATAAATATAATTTTGGAAAAACAATAACCTTCCATATTTTAAATGTCCACATGTTTTGGCTACATGGTTGGCCAAACAATGTTCTCATCGTTCAGTTCGAACATTCCAAGCACCAACCCCACCCACAAGCATGAAACACAGTTTAACAGACTATATGCAAACAATGAAACATAAATTTAATAAACTATAGATTTTAGTACAATTTTAATATTTCCATTTCAATGTATTCTTAGAACATGTTCCTATACAGACTAGGACACTTGGTATGATCCCTTTAATAACACTGATAGTGTACCCACTACTTTATTTTCCCAAAACTCCGGTTTCAGGTCCCAAACAACTATGAAACATTAAAAAACCTCTTAGGTACAAACCAAGACTCTTTTCAAATAAAAATATTATATTTAGAGGCATTTCAAACTATTAATTCCCCTTCCTAATCTCTAATCATGATTTCTCCCATCCATTAATTTAAAACAAAAAATCAATTAGAAATTTAAAACTCGAAAAAATATAGGATCTTACAGTTTACCAACCATAGAAATTAGGATCCCTATGAAGTATTATTGGGAATCAAAACAAAAAAACATATACTTGGTTCACTATTTATGTTTCAAAGGATGTGTTACTTTTTTTAACACCCAACACACCTCTACGAAGTACTTTATGCATATGATGCCTAATCTCCAAAACATAACCAACGGTCACAACCATAGTTGAAACATTAATAAGGAGAATACATAATCACATTAATTACCAATAAAAAACATGACATAACTCAACTAATCCTACATCGTATGGTTCTTCCCTCCATTGTTTCATTCTTTTCATCATCCAATTCTAATCCATGAAACTATTACCTATTATAATTTCCCAAATAAATACATTTTAGTATCATTCTAACAAAACCCCCAAAATGTTTCTTATATCCCTATATCTAATTAAACATATGAACACTACCAATGGTCCTTGATCCGAAATAAATAGTCAAACTCTAACAGACCAATATCAACCCGATTTCCCTGACTATTTAATGAAAAGTTCCACCCATCCCTCAATGTACACATGTTTCATCCTCATGGAGAACTAAGAATGGTACCATATGGATTCAATCAAAAATTTAGTTGAATTTATTATTAAACCATATCTAATCAAAAACTCCCAAGAACAAATCGACTACCACATACAATGCATATTCAAAATTATATTCCCACATCATTACCTCATGGTGTACAATGATTGTTCTGTGCATGATCACCAAAGAATGTATCCAAAATTCCATGATATTGGCTAATAGACCCATTTACCAATCAAAATCATAGTCGTTATATAGAACCAATACTGATGGAAACCTAATTCGGCATCTGTGGATTTTCAACATCTACACTGAGCTTAATACCCACAATTTTATTTCACCCATATCCATAATTGATTTGGTACCTGGCATTTACCATGATTTCCAACCATAATTTTTAAATTTATTTAAAATAATTCATGATCCCCAACAACAATATAATGACCGATCTCATGATCCTATGACCATTCTCATATGATGGTCAACCTTCTATGTCCAATGTATTACTCCCCAACCATAAGAGCTTCTTTTTCACCACATCAATGAAACGAAAGCATGATCACTGCAAACCATGACCCATCCACCTATAGCCATAACAAATATCATGGTTAGAATTTCATTCATCCTTGAGCATCAACTAATAACAACCTAGTACCACCCATTCTAACTTCCTATGAATGGTTTCTATAATGCCTATCCAAATTCAAAACAAAATGAGGATCTATACCCTCATATGGATAATGGTGTACTATGAACCATATTCCATACATTTAAACCACTCCTCGAGCATAGCATTAGAATGTTTCATTCTATAACAATTATGAAATTTAGATAAATCTTGACATATAGATGATGCTTTCTCAATGTAGTCAAGATGATGTTAAGATATTGGGCACGATGAACTCTAATTAGGATTAAAATAAGATTCTGAAAAAATGCATGTATTTCTCTACCCATTCCACACTGATATTGAACAAGGTTATCCATGCCTTTATACAGCATCCAACACCATTTATCCCAATGATACATGCCCAGGACCAAACACGATTCAATAGTCATGTAGTACTCGATTCATCCTCATTGTCTTCTCTACCATATAGGGTCATTTGTTATTTTAACCACAACTCGCGATTTACCAATCTCATAACAAGTCATGAAATAATCGGTCCTCACATATCACATAACTACCTACCAATTTATGATTAATTGACACAAGATATAACCAACACATACCCTTGTCACTAAAATCATTCTCTATTGAGTCATCTATTACTAAATCCAAGCTGACCATGCTAAAAAACACCTTATTCTTATGAAGCCTTAATCATCCTTGTAAATTCTATTTCAAATTTATACACCTCACCTCTTCCATGATATAATCACAAAATTCCCATTACATGATTTCATTTTAATCTCTAATCATCTACATTGTCACGACCCATCCTCGGGCCGTTTTCGTGACTACCCCTAACCCACCTTCCATAAGCCAGGGGCTGGGGACTAGAACCAAAGGCGTAATTCTCGATAAAGGGGAAGGCATTGCCTTTATAAAAGTAAAAAACACAACAGAGTACACAACTGGAGTAAGCACTAAGAAAACTGAGTACAAAAGTGAGTGCTAGAAGGTAAATGGGCTAGAATAGAAACCCAACTAAAAGTACAGCAGAACTGAAATTCTAGTACAACAACAGTAAAGTAAAGCAGCAACCACTGTGTCATCCTCCGGGAATCCCACATGAAAGGTGGGTACATATAGTCTCCCAAGCACCATGGGTCCATCCGTCTGCTCCGTGTATGTCTCACCAAGGGGTCCACCTCCGGGTATCTTCCAGCTCTACAAGCCTCTAACATGATTAAAGATGTCCATCGTCAGCATCCAACACAATGTAGTGCGGGCATTTCCTGTGTTGGGGTGAGTATAAAGATACTCAATAGGGACCACAAGACCCCCAAAAGTCTCCCAGAATCAACGAAGGACAAACCACAAAGAAAATATACAATCACGAAGTATAAACCAACTCTACTTAGGTATATACCCATACATATACATAAGTCATCAATCTCAGTTTGGATCCAACTCTCGAGACCAGGTACAACCCAGTCCACACAGGAAAGAATTCAATCACATCGATAATAATGATTTAAAGTCATGACTCTCCCCACACATGTATACATATTTCGTATAATAGTAGATATGGTCAGATGTAGTCACTGATTCATCAAAGTTGTCGGACCCACAAATGATTCAAGACCAGCTAAGCAGTCAGACCCACACAGGATAAATGACTAGCAACTCTACCAGAACCACACAGGATACATGTAAATAGATCAAACTGTCGGACCCACACATGATACAAGAACACTAGTCATTTTCGTCGAACCAACGAAGGATTCAATTACGGTAGTCATTGTTGTCAAACCAATGGAGGATTCTATTACAATAGTCGTCATTAACGAACCAACGGAGGATTCTAGCATAGTAGTCATTGATGTCGAACCCACAGAGGATTCCAGTACAGTATTTGATGCAGTCGAACCCACGAAGGATTCCAGTACAGTAGTCGACGAAGTCACAGCCAGTTCTAGGGTTCCCATACATAGAACGCTCGATTCTGGGAGGGTCTCCTCTTTAAGACAAGAGATCGATACATAAACTGTCACAAAGTACAATGTTTATGTATCCCGATGTTCTGTATCGTCAAAAGGAACCCGACCTGATAGACGGCGCGTCAATCGGACGCACAGTCTAAAATATATTGGCTTTTCTGTTCGAGGGGCCCGGTTTGAAATAAGCACGCTCCAAACCCATCAATTTTACAAAGTAGTTCAAAACACACATAGAGTATTGCAAAAGGACAACCTCATTTCAAGGGTCCCAGTGTCGTAGACAGTGCCACGATCAGATGTGTGGTCTTCAATATATTCACCTTTAAGTGGAAACGGGCCCGACCCATTAAGCCCTGTGGGCCGACGGGTCGAGTCAACCCGGTCTTGGAAGGTCCGTCCCAGTAGAGGGTTGGACCGGCCCGACGAATCGTGCGGCTTGGCTCGAGGGGGCGCGGCCCGGCGCAGCATGGCCCGGCCCGACTGACCGTGGCTTGGCTCGGCCGGCCGAGTGGTCCAGGGGGGATGGGGGTGGGAAGCCCCCCACTTTCCCAAACTGGCAACGCCATGTGCAGCTGCCCTCCCAAACTATTGGACCAATGTCGGTCGACCTTCCAAGTGCAAGAGGCATTCTCAGGCGAGCCGCGGTTCCTCTAGTGTGGCACCCTCCTAGCATCTCGGATCTTCTCCGCCCCGCCGGTTCACTCTACTGAGTGGCACACGGAATGGGGGCCGCGGTCTTCCGCAGCGCGGAGCCCCTTATAGCGTTGCATCCCCCTTTCAGCCTGGATGGGTTTAGCTGACCAGTTCTCCATCAAACGAGTGGTCCCCGGTTGTGGGGCGCGGTTCTTCTGCACACTGCCGGCGCGCGGCCACTGCCTTCGATCTTCGCCGCTTCCCGATTCCAAATAAATCAAGAAACGACGGAGGGTCGTCGGGCTGTGTTTGTTCGGATCCAACCCTCTGTGTTAGGTGGAATCAATCAGCCAATGTCAATTCAGAAAATTAACAAAGAATTGGGTACATTTTATTCACTCAAAGATATACAGAACACCTACGTCGCAAAAGATGTCGTACATCATCAAGCCGTGGAAGACGAGAATCGTTGTAGAACGGTGTCATCCCGTCAACAATTGCGGAAGAGTCATTGTGATAGGTGACATATATTTCTTGACATTGAGGTGCATCGGAGGAAGAAGCGTCATTGAAGAATCCCTTTGCATTCTTCGTCGAGGATGTTCTTCGTTGAATAACGGTGTTCTTTGTCGAAGAAGGATCACCTCTCTTTTAATTCTCCAGAGCCTTCCCCCAGAAGAGATTTGCCAACGCAAATAGAAATAAAGCTCTCCAATTAATATAATTTCCATTAAATTAATATTAATTCAAAAGAGGTGTCAATTAATTAACGCTGATATTAATTAAATGGGTTGGCACATTTAACGGCCTGGAGGTGGAGAGGCTCCACCTTACTGAAGAGTTGTCAAAAAAATCTCAGGGAATTAATGTGAAGTTTAGGGGAGGTGGAAGGTTCGGCTTCTTGTGGGTCCCACCATACTAAATCCATTAATGAGAGGTTGTTTCGGGGTGTGGGACCACCCTTAACTTCCTCTTGTAGGTTATAACAACCAAGACAAAATAAAATTGTGTGCAATAATTTTATTTCATTTATTCTAAATCGCTAAAAAATAACTTTCAACCTGCATAAATTGCAACTGCGGTGATGGGCCCCTTAGGCGAATACCAGCATTGTGAGATCATCATTGTCCTCAGATTTCAATTCCGAGCACTAGTTCAAATGATAGAAATACCTTCTCATACGTTTACTGAACGTTCCTGAACAAAAATTCAAAAATTGATTTCGGGCACACCGGGCCTCAGAATCAAGTGCCGTTAGAAACCACAGACTCGTAAAATTCCAAAGTATTTAAGAAAAAAAGTAAATTTCCTTGAAATATCGTGGACTTTTCATTACCCCCACCTTAGGGATTTACGTCCCCATAATGATACAACATGCACTAGGGGAACAAATGGGGGTACTGAGCACCCATATGAGTCTACAACTCCCATGTGCTCTCCTAGAGGTTCCTGTGTTGCCAGTGAACACGCACTAGAGGAATCAACCATCCACGTAGGACCTGCTCCTATCAATCCTCAATCTCCACCCGGACCACCGTGAATGACTCTCCGACATCAATTTGTAGCTCCCTGTGATCGATGATGTGGGTCGGGTCGTGCATGTATCTTCATAGTAGAGATACGTGGAAGAAATCATGCACCCGATGCAACTGAGGTGGAAGGGCTAGGCGGTAAGCCACCTCACCTACTCTGCTAAGGAAATGGAAAGGTTCGATTAATTGTAGAGATAACTTTTCGCCCTAGCCAAATCTCTACAGTCCTTGTCGAGGTGAGACCCGTAAGAAAACGTGGTCGCCATCCTCGAACTACAGTGGTCTCCCCCTCCTATCAGTATAGGAATTTTGTCTGCTCTGTGATGTCTTCATTTTCTCCTGGATGATATACACATTCTCCATCATAGCCTGAACCATCTATGGTCCTACTAGTGATGACTCCACAGGTTCAGTCCTACACAGAGGTAATCGGCATGGTCGTCCCTATAATGCCTCATATGGTTCCATCCCTATGGTGGAGTGGTAGTTGTTGTTGTACGCAAACTCCACCAATTGAATGTGATCCTCTTAGCTATGACCAATGTCGAGCACACATGCACAGAGAGTTTCCTCGAGAGTCTGAACGGTCCTCTCATTATAGCCATCCGTCTGAGGATGGAAGGCGGTGCTTAGAGGTAGCTGCGTCCCAAATGCCTCATGCAACCCCTTCCAAAGCAGGGAAGTAAACCGTGCGTCCCTATCGGAGACGATCATCAATTGGACACCATGAAGCCATATGATCTCTTGTTTGTAGAGGCATCCCATGCTCTGTACTAATCTCTTCTCTCTTTTCTATAGAATGTAGGATGAATTGGTCAGTCGGTCTACGATCACCCAGATAGAGTTGTGTCCTATGGATGTTTGTTGAATCCCTATCTTTAAATCAATGGCGATCCCATCCCACATCCACTCTGGGACAACTAAGGGTTGTACCATGCCTGCTGGTACCTGGTGCTTCACCATCACATGCTGAAAAGTGATCCATCATGAATCAAACTCTGCTACAACCTTCTTCATACTAGGCCACTAGTGTTATCGTCTAAGGTCCTAGCACTTCTTCACCACTCTTGGATATACCTCTAGAGGGGAAGTGTGGAACTCCATCATCACATCCTCCTGTCGTGAAACTGGTACCATCATACGTCCCCTAAAAGAGATGATGTGATCCCCTCATTCAGAAAATCCATCGTGTGCCAGGCATGAGGATATCTGAGCACGTCGTGTCTCGCCGTCATCATCTCCTCACTGTGCCTCTCTAACTCGTTGAATAAGTGGAGGAGTGACTATGAGATACTGAAGAAATGTTTCTCCATCTGTATCCACATAGGATATCTATGATGTGGCTAGATGCTCCATCGCCTCTCATAGTTGTTGAATGCTCGATCTCTTGTTGAGAGCATCATCTACAACTTTCCCCATCCCAGGAGTATATACTATCACAAATTCAAAGTCCTGGAGGAACTCGAGTCATCACTGCTATCTCAGGTTTAGGTCCTTCTGTGAGAAGTTATACCCGAGACCCTGGTGGTTAGAGTGGACTATAAAGCACTCGCCCATCAGTTTTTACTGCCACATCTTCAAGGCGAAGACCACTGCTGCTAACTCCAGGTCATGGGTAGCGTAGTTCAGCTCGTGTTGTCTCAACTATCGCGAACCATAAGCGATCAACGCTTGCTCCTACATCAGGACACACCCGTGCCTAGTCCCTAATGCGTCATAGTAAACTACATACCCAACGCCCTCCTCCAGTAGCCTCATGATGGGAACAATGTTCAATCTCTGTCGCAGCTCCTGGAATCTCTGCTCGCATATATCAAACCACAAGAAGGGTTTCCCCTTCTTTTTCAAAGCTGAAAGCGGTGCTGCAACTCTAGACAAGTCTGGCACAAACATTCGATAGTAACCATCTAGGCCTAGGAAACTCCAAACCCCCATCACACTCCTTGGTGGCTCCCAAGAAAGCACTGCATCGATCATTGATGGATCCACTGCTACCCCTTCCTCAGAGATGACGTGTCCCAAGATGTGAACCTCTCGAATCCATAGCATAAACTTATAGAGCTTACCATAAAGTTGATGCTCTTGGATTGTATCTAGTACCACCCGCATGTGGTAGGCATGCTCCTCCTCAGTAGTCGAGGAAATCCGTATGTCGTTGATGAATACTATGACAAAATGATCAAGGTATGGATGGAAGATGATATTCATGAAACTAATGAACACTGATGGAGCACTGGATATGCTAAAGGAAATAACCAAGAACTCGTAGTGTCCATAATGACAACTGAAGGATGTCTTCTGCACATCCTCGTCTCGAACTCTGAGCTGGTGATAGCCTGACCTATGGCCTATCTTCGAGAACCATTTTCCCCACTTGAGATGATCAAAGAGTTCTTCAATCCTCGGATGTGGGTACTTGTTCCTTACGGTCACCTGATTTAGCTGATGGTATACATCACACAGTCGCAAGCTCCCATCTACCTTCTTGGCGAAAAAAATCGGAGAAGCCCAGGGTGAAACACTGGGTCTGATGAATCCCTTCTCATGCAAGTCCTCCAGCTATACCTGCAGCTCACGAAGCTCGTCGGGAGCCATATGATATGCTGGAGTAGATATCAGTGCTTTCCCAGGGTACTGGTCAATCTAGAAGTCTACCTCTCTACGAAGAGGTAGTCTTATAATGTCGTTAGGGAAAACGTCCGCGTACTGATCCACCACAACAGGAAAACATGGACTCTACACTTCAACCTCTTCGAAGATGAGACAAGCCCACTGATGTGTTATTGGATACCCTCTCCTCTAGGCAAGTCCATCATACACTTCAAAGCCTCCCTTCTCACCGTGGAAGGTGAACCAAGTCCCATCCGTGCAGACACCCCTCACTTTGTGCATAATACAGTCAATCTGAGGATGAAATGCAGATAACCAGTCCATACCCAAGATGGTATCGTAAGGCCTCAACGCTGCTACAAGAAGATTCCAGTAGAAACTCTCACATCCTAGAGTATTCTCACACTGCCAGCACCAGTGCGTAATCATCAAGTCTGATCATGTAGGAATCTCTAGCCATAAGGATTGATCCAACGGATCCGTCAGAATCTCTGAGCTCCGAACAAGGGCAGTGGAAATAAAAAGAATGACTCGCACCTGTGTTTATATGAACTGCATCAATGGTGGAGTAGACACAGATAGTATCTCGAATCATATCATGTGTTCTGTGGTCATAGACCTCGACTTCCTAAAGATATTCCCAACTATATTCACCAGCTCTGTGCGGTCAGGGTGGACCTCAAGGTGGTGGTGGTGGTAGAGCCTCGAAACGTCGTCCACCACCCGCTGCTCAGCCAACTCCTCTGCCTCGTCCGCCCACTCCCAGCAGACCACCACAGTCAAACCTCTGTATCTTCTTGGGAGGTCCCTCTACTATCTGATTCTTGTCTGCATGGTGGTTCGGGTAGTCATGAGCCATGTTTCCCTACCTGCCACATGCATAGCACTGCCTACTCCACGTATGGATGGCTATGTTTTGGGAGCCTTGCAAAACCAAACATGTATCCTGAGGTCGCTATCCTGATGGACTGGTCTTCTTAGACATCGGCGACATCTGTCTACTGCCGGTGGCAGATGAATCCACTACGTGTCTCCCTGTGGTGGGTCTCGCCACTGGTTACTGCTTAGCGAGAAAACTCTCCCCTATAAGGGCTCGCTCGAGCACCCCCTACCTGCATCAGGATGATGAGGGGAATCGTCGAAGCCCTGATCTCTTGCCTCAGTCATAGATTGAAGGTCCGGGCCCTGAAGAGTGGTTCCCATACCGTATCTGTGGAGTGGCGTGAGAGGTCAGTAAAACTCGCTGAGTACTTAGCTACTGTCATGTTGCCCTGCTGTGGATGTAGTAACTCTAGAATCAGCACTGTACAATTGGTGGCTGGAACAATATCCAAGAAGAAAAGACTCTCGAAGTCTGTACAATGTATAGATTCCTTGTCGTGCACCTGGATCATCAAGTTCCACCATCTACCTACTACTGTGTGCAGGAGACTCGCGACAAGGATCACCATAAGGTCTGCTGGTGTCTCTACTAATATGAAGACTCTAATGATAGCCTCCATCCAATCCTCGGCTACCTGAGAGTTCTTCTGTCTACAGAACCTAGGAGGCCTCTATCACTGAAACTCATGAAACACACTCAAGAGGCGTGCACTCTCTACTACTGGGGCTAGTAGTATCGGTGGATCAGTGGGTAGTGGTACCACTGGTGCATCCGCTGTGATGGTCCCTTCATCGAGGCCTCATTACTCGGTGGGATTCCATCACATACGTGACTCAGATCTCTAGTCGGCTGCCTTAATGGGGCCATCTTGAAAAGAAAAAGGTGCACCATGGTCAAAAGAGTATATCGGGTGAGCTGACACAATGTAATCACAAATAAATCATTTGAAGCACACATTCAATTAGTGTTTTCGTGCATTGAGTCAGAAATCAGGGGTCAGGGTCCTGGTGTATGGACATATTAGCCGCCGCACCAACCCTGGACTCCCTGGACTGAAATCCACACTCAATACTCTTAACACTATTGCTTCATAGAAAGGAATAATCAGAGTCTTGAGTTCTGCATTAGAACCAAATCCTTTGATAATAATTTGTCACGACTCGCCCTCAGGGCCCGTGCCGTGACTACCCCAAACCCGCCTTCCAATGGCCAGGGGATAGCGACTATCACCAAAGGCATAAATCCCAATAAAAGGGAATACATTGCCTTTATGAAAGTAAAAAAACACAATATATTACACAAATGGTGTATGCACTAAGTAAACTGAGTACTAATGTATGTTCGGAAAGGTAAATGGGCCGGAATACAAACCCTACTGAAAGTACAGTACAACTGAAAGTCTAGTACAATAGTAGTAAAGTAAAGTAGCATCCACAGAGGGTCATCAGGCCGTTTTTGTTCGGCCCATGCCCTCCGTGTTAGGCAGTAACAATCGGCCAATGTCAATTCATAAAATTAACAAAGAATGGGGTACAATTTATTCCCTAAAATAATATACAAAACCCCTACCTCGCAGAAGTCATTGTACATCGTCGAGCCACAGAAGACGAGCGTCAAGGTAGAATGGTGTCGTCCCTTCAACGATGGTGGAATTGTCTTTGTCATAGGCGACGTAGAGTCCTTGACGTTGATGTGTGTCCGAGGAAGAAGCGTTGTTGGAAGAAGCCCTTTGTGTACTTCGTCGGGGATATTCTTCATTGAAGAACGATGTTCTTTGTTGATGATGGATCACCTCTCTTTTAATTCTCCAGATCCATTCCCCAAAAGAGACTTGCCAACAAAAACAGAAATAAGGATCTCCAATTAATATAATTTCCATTATATTCATATTAATTCAAAAAAGGTGTAAATTTATTAATGCTGATATTAATTATATGTGTTGGCACATTTAATGGGTGGGAGGTGGAGATGCTACACCTTAATGAGGAGTTTTGAAATAAAACAACATGGAATTAAAGGGGTGTTGAGGGGAGGTGGAAGGTTCGGGTTCTATGGATCCCACCACACTAAATCCTCTCCGGGGAGGTTATGTGGCGGTGTGGGCCCACCCTTAACATCCTCTTGTATAATATAACATCCAAGAATAAATAAAATTATGTCCAACAATTTTATTTAATTTATTCTAAATCCCTAATAAGTAACATTCAACCCACATAAAACGAAACTATGGTGATGGTCCCCTTAGGTGAATACCGGCACTACGAGTTCATCAGTGACCTTGGATTTCAATTCCGTGAAACTATTAAAAACATAGAAAAACATGTTCATACGTTTACTGAACGTACCCGAACAAGAATTCAAAAATTGATTTGGTGCACACCGGGTCTCGGAATCATGTTCCTTCAGAAATCGTAGACTCGTAAAATTCCAATGTATTTAAAAAAATACTTGAAATTTCCTGGTCATTAAATACATTCCCTATGATAAGTTGTTTAATAGAAAAACACTGCTCATAGGGAAAGTCACCCAAACAATCCATCTTCATGAAACCAATATTGAAAAAAAACATCCTAGGAGCTTTCTCAGAAAATGGAGGCTTCACCATTAATTTATAGAAAAACTAGAGAACCTACCCTGCATTAGTCTCAACAAGACCATACATTTTAGCTCATATCCTTGAAGTCGTAAACAAACTCTGTCAAACCTCACTTGCAGGCTACCCTCGATCAAATAAATTTCAAACCAATATTGGTATGATTTTTAAAAGAAGGGTTTTTATGTCTCTAGCATATCTCTACTAATCGTGTCTCCTAATAGGGTATCTTTTTCAGACCAACTATCCGATGATTAAAACCACACCATGAAATGTAAGGATAAAACTTACCTACAAGGGTTAAAACAGTCAACATGACCTATAAGGTTCCAATCCTCTCAAAGAACCCTCATAATTAATTGATCCTTATATGACTATTTTTCATTGATAATTTATTTTTCCATAATTCTTATACCGGGAGACCTAACTAGAACACCTAAAATGAAAGTATCCATCAATGAAGGTTCAACTAGAGGTGATTTAACAAACAATATTGACCTACCTGGGTCAGTACCATGAGAATATGGTTCCAATAATTATAATATCATTATAAGAATGATAATAAAAAACTTTATATATTGTTTTTTAAACATGAAATAACCATACTATGAAAATAAAACCCTAAATGGGCCCAAAACATGGGAAACATGTACCCTATTGACCTGATAGTGTCACTTAACCTCATATGCACAAGGAACGAGTCATTAACCTCACCATCAAAAATAACATCGTAGATCCACATATTTAGCCTTCAAAAGGATATATATATATATATAGGTCAAATTGAGTAGAAGGAAATAAAATACATTTATGGGAAAATCCATAGTGTTGTTTTGACATAATATTAAATTGTCTTAGTTAGTTAGTAAAATCGCACACTAGAAGTCATATACTATTTGAATCCTATATGAAAAATATGATTCACAAGATTATTATTGAATTTTTTATCCAATATTCATAAATAAATCACCTGCCACCAATAGGACAATATCTATAATTCCATAATAAATAATATTATCCATACAACATGTGCATATCTTAAAGGGAAAATCAAATAAAAGTATAAAATCATCTATTAATAACATCAATCTAATAGCCCTGGAAAGAGGGATATAATGCTAGAAGAGTTTTTATTGATGCACAGTCAAATATCCTATATAGTTTTTAAAAATTAATAATAATCATGCCTACCATATCCTATATTATAAATAATAGGGAATGAAAGTCCTTTGATAGAAATTTGTAACATTCAAACCGGGCTACCATTAATCTAGTGCCTCAATCCAATTTTACACAAGCCCTCAAGCACACCTCTCTATATTCCAGAGTCTTCTACCTTGTAATGAGGGATTAAGGTGTGTCCATTGGGATAATATTCCCACATATTAGAGTACACGACTATAGAAATAAATAAATATAATTCCAAGCAGTAAATGAAAAGAGTTTTGAAGATGTAAATAACTAAAATATAACATGATGTAATAATTAATGGAATTTAGTAATGAACTAAATGACTATGTCGTACATAAAAAATTATCAACCACTGATCCTATCACATACCCAATAGTAAATAAGGGAAACAAATTACAATGTTCTACTATTGTCTCTGAGCTGAACCACATACCTGATCTCTACTCATATATCCATGCCATGTTGCTCGAATAGTCTTAGTCTTTGGACATACCTATTCATGAATCAAAGTGACTTTCGGTTCAGGTACCCCATTTCTATGGAGGCCCATGTAGTGTGTGATTACAAAACATAGTAGGTATCCACCATTAGGTTATAATACATAGACAATAATATATGGTGTATTTAAAAGTGAACTAATCATCATGATAACAAAAAATAAAAAAATAATAACTAAAAATAAACTAAAATACATGTTGAATAACGTATTATCAAGGGAAGGAGCACAAACTAGTCAAGACACAACTGGAGAGATAAATAAATAAATAAAATGAACTAAAGTTGAAATCTAAGTCCATGATCCTGATCCACATGGAAATGTTACGTCATATACATAAATACTTATATATGTGTATATATATTACCATATATATATATATACACAACCATGAGTAAGGTGAGTGAAGTAACAAAAAATACAACAGTCAATACAAGGATCCATATATATCATTCTATTGGATATCCTATAAAAGGGTACTGATATGGATTTTATTCCACTCAGCTCATGCATTATTAAGATGATCATTGGGTCCATAATCCCAATTGAAAATAATTTTTATTCTAAGCACCATAAATGACTCTTAGAATGTTGTGTCACCATAGGAGGATACATTTCATAACCTTGGGTTCACGTATACTCACCTCCAATAACTAAAATGGACGATTCCAGGTATCTACTAGACATCCTGAAAATTTAAATTTCAGATAGATGTTATACTTATCAATTCACATATAATCTATTTTTATTCTATATTCCGTAATCCCAACCTATCAGAAATACTAACATTGAAACTTAGATAATCCCTAAGGGGGGCTTCCCATTGGCGGAATGTCAGGAATACTCCCCCGATTTGTCATAGAAAAAATTAGTAATTCAATGAGTGGATAAACATTCCAATCGCAATAGAGTCCGGAGAGAATCTATAATGGTGCATCCAATGATCCTATGGAGTTTCATAGTCATTAGATGATGAAATCATGTCCATCATTAGAGATATCATTAGCATCATGTTATTAGGGGAAATTCACCCACCTTGAAACCATTTCCATCCTCTGGAATTATAGTGGGCTAACCATACCCAGTGCAACAAAGTATTAGAGGGTTCTGGGACTCTCTCAGCAAATTTTGTTTAAATCATTCATTAGGGAGGAGTTATAGTGACATGTTGGAATTCCAGTATAATTAAAAACAACAGTCATTAAAATAAGCTCATAAGATGGACACCCAATGTATATCTTGAAATACTAATAAAATTATGTTAAGAATAATGATTGCATTATGTATTTCTGGAAATAAGCAATAAAATAAATAATAATATAATATGGATATAGTGGAGTAAATATAGGAAATCGAATAAAACATAAAGTTAGGAACATCAGTCACAACCCAAGAATCGCCTATGCCTATATTCACTGAATCAATAGTAATGAAGTGAATATGTAAATAAAATAGAGAGGGTGGATAAATTCAAAACACACCACTACTGTATTGGCCTCATGGGATGACAAGTTCAGAATGGGTTCTAAGGTCAATCCATCTACCATCACAACACAATCTCAATATACCAGTTCAAGGTTGGTCAAGCATCAGGGAATCCCCTGGGTCCCCTATGTCAAAACACTAGTGGGGCATCTTACATGGAATACTAAAGGATAACTGGTAATAGATAAATCAATCTTGGGGTTTTATAAATAAACATTTAAGCTATTCCTCCCTCTTATGATCCCATAATGTAAATAAGAAGAGACATTACACATGGGATCCCTGGTCATGGTCATAGACCTATGTAATGGATGAAGCTAATAAACTAGGGTTGTTAGTTACCATAAATGTTAATACAACACAATCTACCTATTTTTTTTAATTAAATTATTTTTTGGATTTAAATTAAATAAGTGTTTTTCTCCCTTTGTGGAAATCTTATGTATACACATATTACTATAACCATGAATAAATACTAAAGAAAAAGTAAAAAATACAACCAACCATTTAGAAAAATTAAACCCATTTATAAGATGCTCTCAGCAACTCTGGATAATCTCACCAATAACAAATCCATACCACATCAGCTTCCTCATTATTGAAAAACACATGGAAAGACAACATAATCTATAAAAATTAATTAAAACACTAAATAATTAAATATTAAATAATATCTAAAAAGGAATAAAATGAAATAACACACCAGAGGCCCATCCATCAATGTAAATTAGAAAAAGCATATACAAAAGGTCTGTTAAGAATCCCCAACAGTATTCCCTTCCAAATCCCTAACTAAATAGATCACATAATTATTTAATTAATTAAATACTAGGAAAAAATGTTTTATGAACTTACTGTGGAGATGTACGGTGAATAAACGACACATGGAGAAGTGTAGAAGACCTCTTGGGACATTCTCAACCAAGAAAGAAGACACCCTAAACTAAATTGTTGATTCCAATATGCCTCAGTGGAATCGAAACCAAAATACCTATCCTTATAAAACTAGGTTAGTGGAATAACAAAAATAACACATCGAAGGGTACGAAAATTACAGACTTACCTCATGGTTTCTATCAAACCTAATGACATATAATTACAGCTAAAAATGGATGAGAATCACCCAAGGGAAGAGGAGGAGAGGAATGGAATACATAGGGGAGGTGAAGATAGAAAAATAGATGATTCCCACTTGAAGACCATATGGGGGAAATTTAATTTTTTTTACATTTTAATGGTCCACATGGTTTGGACACACGGTTGGCCAAAAAATTCCCCAAACATATAGTAGGAACATTCCAAGAACCATCCCCCACCAAAGGCATGGTGAACGGTTTAACAGACCATGTTCCAATTGTGTGACATGTCTATAATAAACTGCAGAAACCCACATTGTTTTTCCTTTTATTCCATATGGTCTCCCTATCTTTTGTTTTTTTACGTACATGGGTGTATGCTGTTGTTATATGGTTAACACTGACTATATACCAACTATTCTACCCCGACTGTATTTTTTCTAAAACATTGGTTTTATGTCTCTAACCATAGAGATAATCCTAGAAACTAGTAAGGTTAATACCAAACCTCATTATATATTTAAAAATGTAATTTTGAGTAATTATAAACTTTTAATTTCCATTCTAAATCCCCATTTTTGATATAAATCATTCAGTAATTGAAAATTGAAAATCGTTCAAAAAATTACTCCTCATAAAGAAAATGTATCTTACCCTACAAGAATTGGTTTGATCATAAATCCAACAATAATAATAACTTTGGTGCCAACCAAAAGATGTTTCCAATGGAAGGGTATATTTGTTAAAAGAGTGTTATTATTTGATTTATTCTTACAGCACCTTCAAATATTATTTAATCATGATCATATAATAATATCAATTTCTCACTCATATATATATTTTATTATGATAATGGCATATCCAATATTCATATCCTCTTACATCAAATATTAAATGAAACCATTGATCCTTTGTACGGTAGACTATTGCCTCGCGAACCGATTTATTGTGTTTTCCATCACCACCTCTCATGGACGGATATAAGGATGAATTTAAAGTATATATATCATATTAATAACAAATATATTAATATTGATTCATGATATCACATATAACATACTACTTTCTATAACGTGGGGGGATACTATAACATCGCTCGTTTGTTTGGAGAACTATCACCTTATAGACATATGTGAATCATTTTCCACCTATGATATATATGAT
The DNA here is from genome assembly GCA_963277665.1 of Viscum album. Lineage (NCBI taxonomy): Eukaryota > Viridiplantae > Streptophyta > Magnoliopsida > Santalales > Viscaceae > Viscum > Viscum album. The sequence goes on from OY728160.1 coordinate 1,670,375,882, forward strand.
ATGTAATAATTGTTAAATTTAATGAGTATGTGTGATATATATGACCTGATATTTGTCATAGAAATTTAATATTCCATAAAATTATTAATATCTGATGTTTTCGACTGTGTTGAAAATTCTAATTGAATTTAAACATTTTTGCGGTGGAAAGAACAAACCATGTACCTTGTATTAGAATTTAAATATAATAGATATAAAACATAACTATTTTGGTTTTTTGGCATGGTTTAAGGCTTGAGAAGTACATCATATGTTTGGGTGAATTTTGGGAGAATCATCCTCTGAAATCCCTCATCTTGGGTGAAATATTCTTGACACACATTAATTTAAACCATGTAATCCCACAAGAGAAAATATGAAAACATTTAAGTGTGTTTACCTTATTTTTTTTACTATGAAACATGGGTTAAATTGAATTCCATATGGTATAAAAAATCAAAGTTGGGAACATTTCTTGTGTATTTTTTTTCAAAAATCATGTTTAACCAAGATTGTTAGAGCCAATTAACATGTACGACCACATGGATGGTACATGATTAGTTTAAACCACGAAGCATGATTGTGCGTGGTGTGGGTCTTTGAAAGTGATAGATGTACAATTGGAAGATGATAATCTGAAACATGCATCTTAACCATGAGATCTATTATAAGGGGGGAATTATTGTTTCCCCCTCTTCCCATAAATGGTGTTTAACCCAATTTAATTCTCCCCCCTTCCCAATATCTAACCGCACATGCCTCTCTTTCCTCCCTCATCCATGGGTGGGAATACTTCAATATTTCACCATTTTTATAATTTTTCATCACATTGAAAGCCTCCATATATGTCTAAGACACCACTTGATTGATTTATTAATTCCCCTTTCCATCTTAAGCACTATCTCTTTATGAGCTATTTTTCTCAATTTTTTTGGTTTTAATCAAAATATTCTGATTTATCACATTCTAGGTCGAGTAAAAACAAGATATTGGATGAGTGGACCATTCTAAAAATAAGTTAGGAGGTTTAGTTTCTTTTTTGTTAGTGTCTTGTTGATTAATGTGATATCATCATTGTGTAGTATGAATTGGGTTCTATGCATTTCTATTAAATTATTAAATGTTAAAATTAAATGCATTGTTTATGACAAAGATATTCCATAGACCTTATTAAAAATGTTGGAGGTGTGAAGACTCCAAAACGAACCGCCACCTAAGGATATATTGATAAAACCTTGTAATATATTATTAAACTCCTAGGATTATAATTCATCCTTTCACAATAATTGATCATATTTGGTGGGATGAAATATTCTTCTTGGAGGAGATATATAAACCTAAATGAATGAAGTGGTAGGTCATTACTGATATATTTTATAATAAAACCACCTTTTATGGGATATATATTAAAATGAAAATTAGTGAATAAATTTGTGATGATTTATGTTCAATGGCGTGGTTTCTTCGTATGGCCTCCTTGATTATCGGGGAAATGTTTTCCTTGTCCCTATTTGATATTATATCATGAATATGCATTTGGACCTTTTATAGAAATTATTAAATTAGATGTTCATTATATTTTTAAATTATATTTTTGAATGTATGACCTCATAGACATTGTTATATTATTAATTAAAATATTATAGGAAATGTACATTGCACCTTGAGTGATGTCAATTTCATATTTATGAATTCCTTAGATAAGTAACGATGGTAAAAGTTATACAACCATATAATGGATAATTATAGTGGATCTACATTTAGGGTTGTGGAAATAGAATTTCAATCACACATGTTTTAGGAAATTGGACATGGATATTCCCTTAAACTAGGTAACTAGAAATAATGTTCCACAAACCCTCAATTAGGATTGGTGTATGATCCTTTTCCTTATTACAAGTACTACATGGGCCTGACATCCCTTATAAACTATGATACTGGGGCATGGTATCCCTTGGAAATATAGTACATTATATATTTTGATACTTTTCCACATCAACCCTGATATATACTATGATACATGGGTATGGAATCCCTTATGCAATGTGATACTCGTTCATGACATCCCTCCTTATTTCATGAGACTTTTGTGACTACGTATGGACTTATGAGTTATACCATAGGTCATTACAAGAAATAAGTACCCATGTTTATGGTTTTATATATTCTTATATATATAGTTCATATATATACATACATAACAATATATATATATATATATATAATGAACCATGTTCAAAGATATTATGGTTTAGGCTGAAGCATGTAGTGTTAGGCATGTGTCATCTTCGAACCCGAGCCTGACTCCCTTATATACATTTATTTCATTCTTAATCTATTATACCTTCACACTATAATATATTATATTTCTAGACCGGATATAAATATAAACTATTTATAATGGACTACTATGTATATATCCCCCCATGTTCTGGGTTCCATTGTGTTTGGGTGTCCGAAAAGACATCATAATTGTAGAAACACATTTATGGATTGAGGTTGCTTTCTGTTATCCTTTCAAGATAAGGTGGAATAAAGGGGAAGAGGACTGAGCTTGTTCTCATGATAATATTGGATATATCCAATGTTTTTTTATTTATTTACGTCTATTTTTAGTTTTTGTATGTGCTCTTTATACCTATTGTATGTCTATCTATGCATGTTATCATGGTCATGGATGATTATTCATTCAATCATTGTTAATTGGAATTTGATAAAGTATTTCACTTTTTTTTTTAATTATATGGTACTTATCACAAATCCATATAATATATTCTCTCCATGGTACCACCATTATACCCTCATTTCTTGTTAGAAAACTCCAGTATATGGGGTGGCATGATTGAGGCCTAGTGTCCAACCCACTCGGGGTACCATTTTAAGTGGGTTCTTGGTCGGGATGGTAAAAATTGTATTAGGGATTTATTTTTACTCTATAATATTGATATTTTAGTGAATGTTAGACAAGAGACTAAGATCAAGTTTTCACTTAGTATGAATCTCGTGTTTGGATCCATCCATCCCACACATGAGGGAAAGATCATGTTTCTTGGGCTTGGAATATTGATTATGTTACATTTAGGGTGGATTGTTATTTTTCTTCAAGTGAATGATGTTTTTTAACTGGTTATTGATATTGTGGAATTTTACCCCTAGCGTGGCATGGATAACAATTATATTGACATACATCATTATAGGCATATAGAGACTCCCATTCCATTCATATTGCATTCTATTTAGATTATATCACTAGGTTGTATGGGATTTTTATGTGCCTTTTGTGTTTATTAACATGTATGTATGTATACCATGTTTGGGTTTTTAGTAAATTTAATTGTTTTATACATTTTAGGTATGTTATTAACATGATTTCCTATATACCTTCCAAGGTGATTACTTATCATGCTTTGTTCTATGTCGTTCTTCTAAAATTTATTATATCATTCTTGATTTTATCCAATCATTAGGTGTTTTCTTTGATCCATATTATCTTTCTATGATTAATTCCATGTTTACAGGTATTATGACTCAGTGATAGTATTCCATGTTATAATTAAAATAAATAATTGGTTATTAATGATTTTTAATTAACCATAATGGTGTTTCCCAATATAAATGGATGATAGAACCTTAACAATTCAATTATTACTGGTTTGAGTCAAGGATCATTGGTGGAATGAACCAAAACATGAATGATTGAAATTAAATGGATTTAATTTTTTCCATTTAAAAATATTATGGTTTCTTTATACACATGAAATATAAATCATTACAATTAGACCATAATGAATAATTGGTAACAGTTATATTAATTCCAATTGTTACTTATAGAGGAAAATACATTTATAACATGGAAATGGGAATTTATCTAATTGAACAATGATAAATTCTTAAATATAGTTTTTATATCATATTTTTGTTAAATAGTGATTTAAATTTCAACTTATTGATATTATACCTCCATATTTTGTGTATGATGACCCATGTGAGAAAATTCATAAACAAAAAATTATACCCAATTAGTTCTCTGGGGGCATGATTCTTATATATTAAACCTATTAATGGTGTATTGTAAATCACGAATGAAATATTTGGACCCATTTAGGTCACCTTATTTCAATCTATTTTATATTACATTACCGAATATGGGTATGGTTATGCCAATGGGATGCATATTTAAATTTTATGCATCAACTTATACGGTTTATGTGTAAATTGTTAGTGGAATATTACTTAATCGATTTCTATTCAAATAGTAAAATTCCATTTTTTTTCTTATTTACACATATTTATATTAGGATTATGTTAATAGAAATGATAGTTACAACATAAAGGGTGTTTTCCTCTATTTCATGGCAAAAAAAAATTTTTTAACCAATCAAACTCTATGAATTTATGCCTAAATGATAAAAAGTTTTATAAGGAATTATGAGATTGAAAACCCACTACTCCAAGGTGCTAGTGGAATAAAATATTTAATAATGTTTCCATATAACCAATACTTGATATTCTTTTATATTTGAACCACATTTAAATGTTGTAATAAACCAGAATTTTTTAATTGGATAAAAATAGAAACTTTATATGAGATTGTGGAATAAAACCTCACATAAGGGTTAAATTTAGTAATTCCTTGGGGGATAACTTGAGACTAAATGTGATAATTACCCACGGGTATCATATATATTATACCCTATGGTTTTATGAACCTAAATAATAATATTTATGACCTATTTACTCATTATAATGACATAATATCACATGTCAATATTTTATAATAAATTTTTGGACTAGCCGGGGTGGTAGTTCCCTTGCTGATGGGAAACCAGTAGAATTTTGATTCAATATGCTAATAATGTTAGGTTAAATGTGTTTTATCTAGTTTATTCAAGTAATATTCCCAACTATAATGTTACACTATCATGTAAAAGGTTGACCATGGAAAAAATTAAGTATTTTTAATAGCATTAAAATTATTTAAATCTCCAGTTCGGTGTGATAAACATGCATCCGGTACAATAATTCACTTCATTTTTTGTGTGATCTTCCAGAAATTTTAATGAGATATGTCATTATTTGAATGAATACCATCTGTTGTGTTATTTTTCTATCATAGTAGAAAATTATTCCATGTGTGGTGCCTATAATGGTAAAATGGATACGTATAATAGTGTGTTGTTTGAGTGACACAGTTAATTAATACATTAAAATATATGGTTACCTAACATCATAGATGAAGGTTTTGGGGTTCAAAAAGGCTACATTTATGGTTAATATCTAGAGTAGAGTGACATGGGAACCATTAGCTTATTATGATTTGTGTAGCATTGATCTAGAAATCAACTGTTGAGTTTTCCTATAGATTTAGGATAATTTTTTAAAAAGTATCGGGTGTTGTAACACTATGAATATAGTTTAGTTTTTTTACATAGGATGTTGATGAAGAAGGATGAAACTACATGGTAAGAGAATCACACATACATTTATAGTTTAATATAACATAACTCTCTAATAAATGGATTGATTTACTCTCTCTTCATGTTACCACATTCTAAAATCCCTTTTCTATGACCAGGAATGATAAAAGGTGGTGATTTAACATGTTATTAGGAATAAGGTTTATATTTTCCATGAATCAATGACTATGAAACTCCAAAGGTGGGGAGCGTCATGTTTTTTGAGAAAATATTTTCCCTCCAGGAGGAAGGAACAAAGCTTAAAAGGACTATTTGATAATAGTATGAATAGAATTCAGAAGAAAATATTCATTTCTAACTTTAAAAATGTTGAAATAATTACTTAAGGTAGGAGGTCATTCAATAATAAATGGAACATGTGGATACAAAAATGTGAGATCCTAGAGAGCTCATGCATTAATGAGAATAAAATTTTATGCAATAATGTATACATGGAGTTTAAGATGATAGAATCCTAGGAGCATGATTATGGTTTTAAATGTCATGATATGAGATTTTACTTTGAATGTTATAGGTGAGATATGATTGGTATGCACTAGTTTTTAATGGTAAAATTTAGGGAACTAGTTGGTGGGAAGCCATTGATGAGAATAGGTTTGACAGTTTCAATCCCACATAAGTTGGAATGGAGACCCATAGGTTATGTAAATTAGAGGCAATGTATATGATGAGGAATGACTTGGAGTGAATTTGGAACTATAAGATGATAGACTTGTGATTGGACATATAACCTTATAGTATTGAAATATGTTTTATTTGTTAATTAATGGATGATATGGCCTATTTTAAATTAGATCATGGATTGGGAGTTGAAATAGTCACCTAAAGGTATTATATTATTGTACTTTTGGTTAGTGTCATTGATGAAAACTATCATGAAATCATCTTGAGTACGCTAATAGAGTGACAATTATACACAAAGATAATGGAATTAAACAAATTACATTTCTAAATTAATGGATGGACTCCTAGGGTGTTTCTCTTAAAGATAGGTTTAAAATAATCCATACAGTTTTGATACCAACATAGGCAGTTGGTCATGAACCTCTTGAGTGAATGGTTATGGATTTTTTGACTGATGCAATTGGATGAATGTTTTGGATCTCATATTCTATTTGATAAAAATAATTAGTGAGGTTTCATTTGGATTGATCACTATAATTTTATTATTGGATTTGGTGAACATGATTGATGTGATCCTGAGATTACTATGCTTAAATCCATTTGAATATCGTATTTAAACTGCATTTCATTTATATTAAATTATTTTTTATAATTTTCAACTGAGGGAAGTTCGACTAGATCCCTCTCGGAATGAGATGTCTAGTAACTGTGGAGATATTTCCTAAATGGAATGGGTTGATATAGGGGTTGTGTAATGGACATTTGAGACATTCAATGAATTCCAGAGTGAACAGTTTCATCCAGTTAAAGTGAATTTGAACACTGATATCAAAATGTGGTCCAAGAGTACTGTCACAACACATCATCAATTGTATTTTTTTTGAGAGATGTGTTTGGTGTTTCATTATAAGTCTGAAAAAATTCTTTAATAATATATTCTAATGGTATAGGTGTTATGACACAGAATTGGTTGTTCAAAGGTCAATAAAAAGGGTTGGGATATACTTAGGCCACATGTTAAGTGATATAATGACATTATTTCCACTTAGGCTATACAGTCTCATGTAATATCCCTCTGGAGGTCTCTATTTTTTATTAGTGTTGGATTGTGTTTTGGTGGTTTTCACAATGTAATCATAAAATGAATTTTTGAGGTGTCTTGGGGATTATGAGATGAAACATGACCATTTAAATTATACATAATGACCTGAGTAAATCTGATGTTGTTTATTTTGTTCCCATTTTATTCTCGGGGATTATAAATTATAAAGTGGTGTGATTATTAAGTCTTTTTTGGGCCAGGATGAATAATTTAGGTGAAATTTTACTTTCATTTGGTGGATGGTCCCAATCTTATACCGAGTCTCATAATGTCAAATAGATATTTGGAACACTTAAATGTGTATTTTTGGACTTTTTAGGACTTTATTAGTGCCACATAAGTTTGGGTGAGGTCCCAGAGTTTTGGGGTATGAAATATATCTTCCATGGTGAAACAGACTGGGCGTAATATTTCTTTAAATTGTGCATCCCCTCTATTGAAATCATATAGCCTGGTAAGTTGGTGTCACATGGTTTTTTAAACCACGCAAGGTGGGGAACATGGTCATGTGGATGGTTTGCAAGAAATTTTTGATATGGCCTCATAGGTTTCACATGGTTTTCCAAATAGTGTGTCTATCCCAAATGGATAGTGCCACTTATGTAGTAGCACCACATGGTTGGAACACCATTAGTTAAAACCATGCGGTGAGATCATAAGGGGTGTAGCTCTTAGGTAGTTAGGGTTGCATGTTTGATGCATGGTTAGAATAATTATGTAGCCATACCATGAACCTCATTAAAATTTTCAAAATTAAAAATCTCCCCACTACCCTTAAATGGATTTTCCCCAATTTTCTTCCACCCCTTTTCCATGTATTTCGATATATGCACCTCTCCTTCCTCATTATTTGATGGGTGGAACTACTTCAATCATTCTCAATTTTGTGAATTTTTTGTCATGGTAGAAGCCTATCAGAATGTATAAGACTCCCACTAATTTATTTTAAATTTATATACACCTTCTTAATCATGATCTCCATGTGATATTATTCACCATATTTTATTTTTATTTATCAAAAACACCCATTTCTCCCATTTGAGGATGAATAAAAGATCAATGTTGGATGAGTGGACCCCCTTAAGCATTATATTTTGTGAAATAGTTACTTTACCCTAAATTATATCTCATTTATATCATATATATTTTTTCTGTTTTATATATATCATGTTTTTTGAGTCACATTAATTATTAAATTTTAATATTAAATTCATAGATCGTGACCTTGATGATCTTTAGACCCCCTAGCATGATTGGTTTTGTGATGAGACCATCTTGATCCTCCACATGAGGTGAGTTCAATCAATGGATATTATAAATTTTATGTTTCTCATTATTATAATTCCCATTTCTTCTTAAATAACCTAATGGGCTTAGTTAAAATATCATTAATGGAAGGTATTTCTAAACTAAAACGAATGAATAATTACTCTATTCATGATTCATATTCTAATAATACAACATTTGAGGTGATCTATCTTAATGTGAATATGATTTTATTATTCAGTTATAATTATTTTTCTCTATTATTGGTTCTTACCATGAATTTCTTATTTATATTTTAATTTTCTTTCATTTCCCTGTTTTATAATATCTCTTGTTTATGAATATGGCCATTTTTCTAAATATGCTTAAAATAAAAATGCATGATCATCAAAACTTATTTTATTCCATGAATGACCTACTAAATTCTATTTGATAATTAAATGAAACATGATAATAGAGGTAAAATGCACCTTGAGTATTTCTAGGTTTCAATTTATGGGATGCATGGAATAAGGGTTCATAGAGAATGTGAGACTGCTATATAATATAATATTATAGAGGGACCACACCTATCATTGTGGACTTGGAATTTCAAACCCCCTTTGTTGAAGTCATTAGAAATGGTGATCCAAATCCCAAGGGTTGTTGGACATGATGTTCCACACCACCTCGATTAGGATGTTTTCTCGAAACATTATCCTTTTTACACGTAATACTTGATCATGGTTTCCTTATATACTATGGTAATCTGGCTTGGTGTCCCTAAGACCTGGAGTCCCTTAAATATTGTGATTCATGTAAATGGAATCCCTTAAATATACTATGATTCATGGGTTTGGTCTCCTTCATGTATTGTGATACTCAATCTTGACACCATCTTAATTACAAGTGACTTTTCTGACTATGAATGGATGGCTGAGTTACACCTCTGGTCCTTTAGAGCACTATGTATCCATATATATATATATATATATATATATATATATATTTTTATTCATATGTATATCGTTCATATAAATGAATAAATATATTTATATTTGTACATATATGTATAAAATGACCCATGAGCAGTGATATTTCATTTTGGGCTGTGTTAGGTACAATCAAGCGGGTGTCCTCTAGGAACCGGAGCTCGACTTGTTTATATTATCATATTTACATATTTATTAGTCATTCATGGAATCCTTTTTCTTATATTCATATATTGTATCACGCTATACATAGATGGTGGTGGACTAATATGTATATCTCACATGCTATTAGGGAATCTATTGCACAGGGTTTCCTGAACATACAACATGATTACAAGATCGGGTTTACGGATTGAGATTGGTTTTTATTATACTTATGGACTAGGATAGAGTATGATATAAGTGGACTGATCCAATTATTATGATTTTATTAGAGAAATATTTTTCCTCTTTTATTAATTCACTTATATTTTCAGTCTCTCCACGTAATATTTATACCATCTATATGTTTATTTGTACATTATAGCTGTTCGTGAATGATTATTTATTCATTTTTTTATTTATTTCCAATTGATACAATGTTCTGATGAATTATTCATTAATTTTTTTTGGTATTTATCCCTAATCTATAAGGTATCAACTCCCCCTTGTACCATAATTATAACCTCAATTCTTGTTTCTTGACTTTACTGCACGGGGATGCACACTTGATGCATAATGACCAACCAGCTCAATGTACCATGTTATGTGGATTCCAATTCAGGATACAATAGTGTAACACTCATGGAAAAGTAAGAATAAAATGTATAAATATTATGACCCATGTAAATATGGTTCATTTTTTTAGTATCCTACCTGATTAGAACTTCATAGTTAAGTGTTCTTGGCATGGATTAGTGATCAGTATGTGGGACCTTCAGGGAAGTTTCCGAAGGTGTGTGTTAGTGAGAAAAAAAGAATGAAAACAATATTTTTCCCTATTGGGATAGTCATTATTCTGATACTCAACCACATAGAGTGGATAATAACATGTATTATTCTTAGAAGACAACTAATGTATTACAAGATACCCATTGTGTTAAATTACTATGTTCATGACCTTGGGAAGTTATGGCAGTGACAAAATGAATTAGATCCAATAAACTGCCAAAAATACAGTGGCCCTACCTAGGTTTGGTATTTTGGGTTCAAAATAAGGACATTGTTTATTAAAGTTATGGAGAGTGGAACACCCATGGAAAAGTGAGACATAAATTGATAAATTTTATTACCCATGTAAACAAGGTTCAACTTTCTTTTTGATATCATTACAGATTAGAACTCTATAGTTATGCATGCTTGGCCTAGAGTAGTGATCAATATGGGTGAACTTCTGTGAAGTATCCCATCTTGTGTGCGTGTGATGGAAAAACACACTACAAAGGACATGTATCAGAATTTGGGGACAATCATTAGTCTAATTAGTGCGCTTAGTGAGTAGTCAATGGTATGTGGTGTTCTCAGAAAGAAACCAATGATGTTCTTCTTTAAAGGGTAATGCCATGTTGAGACAAATGTTAATACATATAATAACCTATTGAAGCAGCATTGTTACATCCCATATTTTTAGTTTAGTGTCTAAAATTAGGATGTTGTTCTATAAAGGTATATACAGTGTAACAACCATGAAAACATAATACATAAAATTCTAAATGTTACTATGCATGTTAAAATGGGGCACATATATTTTTAGTAGACTACCTAATTGGAACTCCATAGTTAACCATGCTTATCCTAGGGTAGTGATCATGATGGGTGACCTTTGGGGAATTTTCCTTGGGTGTGTGTGAGTGAAGGTAAAACACACTGAAAAAAGTGATGGGATATAGGGACAATCATTAGTATGATAAACAACCATGGTTTTTGTCAAATTGTACTACTAAAAAACATGTATTTAATAGTGCTAGAGTAAGACTTTATCAGCACTAGAAAAGCATAGAATTCCTTATCATGGTTAAAATCCCATGACATTTATCAGTTCTAAAAACCACTAATAAAGGGTATATTTATTTGTGATAAAAAAGAACTGAAAAAGGGTTTATTTATCAATGAAAAAAAATTGTAAAAGACCACATTTATTAGTGATTTTATTTTTCACTATAAAATATATACTCTATTAGTACTTTAAAAAGTGTTGATAAATGGTATCTAGTATCAGCACTTTTAAATGCACTAATAAAAGTATGATTTATCAGAGGTATTATTTGCACTAATAAAACTAGGATTTATTAGTAGTTTTATTTGCATTGATAAATTTTTGATTTATTAGTTCTTTTAAATTCACAGAAAAAATAGACTTTATTAGTGCCTATATAAGAACCAATAAAGTTGTCTTTTGTCATTATTTTAAATGATATGAGGAAGGGTAGATTTTTCAGTGCATTTTTTATCATTGATAAAGGTGAAAAATACAATGAGATGTCGTTGCACACTGCCTCACTAGAACCAGGAGAAATGTTCCTCAATGAGACACTACATCATTAAGAATAACACCAGAATTTACTAAAATAAGATAAGAATATATAATTTAAATGAAATAATATTTCTAACAAGAATAGAAGAAAAAAACACTATAATTGAATGTGTTAGTTGTTTTTTACTAAAATTAAATTATGTTTCTTATAAACAGGTGATCATGGAGTCATACTGGTCATATCATGAGTCGAATTGTGGTGTGACTGATTCCTACATGTCTAACATTACTTATGGATCATATTCCCAAAGTACCAAATATACCAGAATATGGTTTCTTGGTTTTGAGTATGTTATATTTTTTTAAAAAATAAAGTTATTTTTAAAAAAAATATGCACATGGGGTTATATCTGTCCAACGTTGTGTTAAATTGAGGTTCAAATGATCCCTACACATAAAAAATGATGTATGGATCATTTTACTAAAGTAACAAAAAATCCAAATGCCTTCTCTCGATTTTGAGTATGTTAGTTTTTTTTCACTAAAATTAATGTCACTTTTAAATAAACAATACACAGTTTCAGTCATACTGATCACAACGTGCATTAGATTGAGTACGAATGAATGCAACATGTTTGAGATTACTCATGTATCATTTTACTATTGTATCATAACAATAGGTATGTGTTTTCATGTTTTTGAGTATGCAATTTTTTTACTAAAATTTCAATTTAAACTGGAAGCACACACTTTGAGCCTTATCGGTTGAATCATGTGCGGGATTGAAATGAGACAAATTCATACATGTTAGAAATTAATTATGACCATCTTTCCCAAATTATCAAGACATTCTGAGTTTTTTTTCCTCATTTTTTGTGGAAGACACTTTTTTTGTATTAAAATGTCAATATTAAACTCAAAATGGACACTTGGAGTCATACCGGTCACATAATGGATTAGATTGATGTGATACTTGACCCTGCACATAAAAAATTATTTATTGATCATTTTCCTAATTACCAATCAATCTAAATGAATTTCTTTATTTTTGAGTGTGTAGGTTTTTTTTTCACTGTGATTAATGTCAAATTTTAAGAAAAATATTTAGAGTCATACCCGTCACACCGTCTGTTAGATTGAGTAGAAATTGAATTCTACAAATCCCAAATTAGTCATGGTGATTTTACTATTGTATAAAAATAGGTGGAATGTGTTTCCACAATTTTAAGTATTCCATGTGAGTTTGTACTAAAACGTCGATTTAAATTGGAAACACAAAGATTGAGACATACTTGTGACATAATTTCTAGGTTATACATGAGTCTAATTCATTCACATAAAAAATAATTTAGATTAATTTTACCAAATTATCACGAATATATAAGCACATTTGATTAGTTTTTAGTTAGTGGCGCTTCTTATATAAAAATTTCAATTTTTAGCAAATAATGGACACTTGGAGTCATGCTGGTCAAACAGTACATTATATTTAGGTTTGGATGATCCCTACACTTCCCAAAATTAGAAACAATCAATTTATTAATGTACACAAACAATATAAAGGTGACTTTTTTTAGCATTTTTTATTTTTTCACTAAAAGTTATTCCTATTTTGAATAAAAAAGATACAATTAGATTCATACAGATAATATAGTGAATCAGAATGGGGTCTCTCTAAATGATACACATCCCAAATGACTAATGGATCATTTTACTCATGTTTCACAATAATAATAATTAATATCCTTGGTTTTGAGTATGGAATGTGTGTTTTTTTTACTAAAATGACATTTTAAAATTGAAACATGCCCTTTGATCCAAAAAAGTGTCATCATGTGTGGGATTGACATGATACAAGTTAACACAGATCAAAAATGAATTATCAATCATTATCCCTAATTACCATGTTAGAATGAGTTTGTTTTCTCAGTTTTTGGTGAGTGGATCTTTTTTGTTTTAAAATGTTAATTTTAAATTGATAACTGACACTTAGAGTCATATCAGTCACACCGTGCATCCAATTGAGGTATGACTAAATAATATATTTCTAAAATTACTTATCGGTCATTTTACTAAAGTATCAGTGGATATTTTCTAATGTGACATGTATTTTTTTTATTTTAAAAAAATTTTCTCAAACAACATCATGGTATGATCCTTATTCTACATTATTTACCAACAATTGTATTGTTTTCAAGCCATCACTTCTTATCCTCCTACACCTCGGTCTCCACCTTGGACTTCGCCTATAACTCTTCCTCTACATTAGTATCCAACTATAACTCACCCTCCTCTTCTTCCTCGACCTCCTCCTCTTCCATCACCTCTACCTCCACCACCCCCCACCACTACCGAATAATTTAATTGTTTATAGGTCACTTCAAAATAAATTGATTTCCTCCATACTATTCTCCATGAGAATGAAATCAAAAATAATATATAATGATTCTAAAATTAATTATTCACTTCCCAAATATATTTTAATGGTCATAACATAATCTACATAATAAAAATAGCATTTAATCCGCTAATTTTATTGTCAGCATACAATATAAAAAACTATGGTTCTGAGTCATCCCAAAACAATTTGATTTATTTGTTTGAGTAACTCGGTTGTTGGGAATCATGATAATACTATGAAAATATAGAAAAAAAATATTAAAAAAATATTTAATGAAAATGTTATTACCTTCAGAAATTTCCTATTGGGGATATTAGTGTTTTCGTGATTTATGAATTCAATCATAAATTTGAAAAAATAATATCCACAAATGAATAAATTATCTTGTTTCAGACATTGTAGAAACATTGACCAAAATAAGTTAATAGTTTTTAAAAGTTATTATAGTTAAATATTTATATATATTCCTTAATTTGTCCTTTTTTGTAATCCATAGGATTTTTCTTTTCAAACACTGACATCATAGCATGATCGAACCAATATTTAGTGACCACTATACTATAAAAATATCATTAGAACAAAGACCAAACTTATAATTTAAATTATATATAGAAAATATTTATTTTAGGGTATTTAATATTCACAATACATATCATGTGTGGTCAGTTGGTTACAAATCCATGCACTGAATCCAAAAAATAAATATTCGAGGTGTCTATATTGACTGTTATTAGCATACAATGCTTCCTATAAAAAAACAATTATTTAAAGAAACAATGGAAAATATATTTCACATGATTAGATTTAAGAGTTTTACCAATGAAATGTATATATCAAGAAGATTACATTGTTTGATACTTTTTTAATAAACACTTTGTGTAACTCGTCTCTTGTATTCTCTATTTGTCCCTCATTCAATGTAATTTCAAGCATATATATGATACATGGATTAATAAATCCAAATCAAGCATCACATGAACTTCCCTTTATGTAGATGTTACATAATCTCCTGTACAATATATGAATAATTATTAACATTAATAAACGTATTTATCTCACGATTTGGACAAAAATATTACAAAAATGTAAATTATTTATGTATTCAAAACAAAGACGGTCAACTATTCATGCTTGAGAATCTCATTTAGAGTCTCGAGACCAATTCTGTCTTTTAATGAATCTCCATATATTTCTTCTTCATATTCAATGTAAGACATTGTTTTTTCTTTAAATGTGTTCTCTTAATGATGTTTTAATGATAATAAATAGTTTTTTAGATCTGGCGGTGAGAAGGTCCTCTCAAAATGTCATTTTCGTTTCTTTTTCGATTCAATAGAATTATTGATTCCATATTTCATTTCTCCACTGCTTTATCCATCTATAATATCATTCCTCACTTTAGAAGATTTATAATAAACTATTACACGTTTTACATATAATATTTCTTAAGTACGTACCTCATTTGACATTATAAGAACATAGAACCATGCTATGAATTCTCCAATAGAATCATTGACCATTGTAATATCCAAACTCTAATGTGGAATAAGAAACTCAGTAGTCGGATCATAAAATACATCAATATCTACTCTAATTTGTTTTTTTGTTAGGGTTTGATTGTGTAGCTTGTTTCATGTGATACTATATATTGTATCCATCACAACATGATAGTACATGGGTGTTGAATGATTAAAATCACATACAACTATCTGCTTCCAAATTTTAGTACTATAAAGTTATCAGAAGTTTTCTAATCACATTTACTAGAACGAGGAATGAAAAAATTACTACCATGGTTATGGTATGCAGCTAAGGATAATGAATAGACTCAAATATAGTGGGATCATTTGGTTTATGTGTGGATCTTTTCCCTATTGTAGGTTCACATTGATCATATCTTTTACATAGGTTCTCCATACCAGACAGAAAAATAATGTCTTGTTGTTTGTCTATTTGATTCTGCATAAGTCTCACCATATTATATGTATCTTATTGTTGTTTTATATTCTATAAATATGATATAAGAGTTACACTAATACAAAATCCTTTAATGCGGCCATATTCTTCATGCCTCTTCAATGCTAATAAATGTCGCTTTTCTATTAGTATGGCTATTGCCTATTCTTATGTCTAAACCATTTAAAAAAATAAATATATTTATTTTTATGTAATTTTTTTATAAATTGTATAAAATTAAAAATATTTCATACTTACACATTCATACCATAATGATGTTGTGTTTTCGTCAACTAATATTCCACCATTATTTACATGAGTCTCCTTCCATATCACATGACGTCAAATGAAAATGGCTTCAGATTTTTCTTCATCAATATTTATATAAACAACGTAATATATGATGTTTCATATTAGAAAATTAAACATTTTTTTTTAATTATAAGACATAGATATTTATTCTCTAAATAAGCATACCCAATCCTTCCATTGTGATAGGGGTACGTTGGATTTGATGCATGTTAAGTATTTTCAGAACCCTATTTCTATTACAGAAATTAACAATTTTCAATCCATTTTGGATAAAATTAATATTGTAAAATAATATATTATTGACCACAATTCACATGAAATGATTTATCATTGAAATGATTTATGATTGAAGTCCATGTGTCCTTATTTAAAATTCCTACAAAACTAAGTGGTGGGTGGGGTATTTTTTTCCCTTTGGCACAACTATGATGCAAGTTTTTCAGTAGATTCTGAAATCCTCTATATAAAATTCAAGTGGCCATTATGAAAAATATCTTATCAAAATATTCTAAAATAAATGAATTCATCAATTAATAATGAAAAAAAATAAAAATTTCATTATATGTGGTTTCCATAAAATAGAAAATGTATATTGTAACATTACCATTATATGTTTCCAAATGATATCCTTTATTATATTTTGGATATTTCACCATCAGTAAACATCAATTGGCACATTCATTATCACACCTTGAACTTTAAAATTATATGTTTTTTTAATTTCTAGGATTTAGGTTCTCTCGTTGAGGTTTTAGTTGAGTGAAGGAATAATTTTTTTTATATTTATTTTTTTAAGATTTTTGGGATGGTACAAAGGAACCGTACTATTATCGTCAACCAAGTGGTTGACCCAGGTGACTGTATAGTTTCATGATATTTAAAATAAATAAATTTTGTTATTATTATTACTATTATTTAAATTGTTATTAATATTATTATAAGTTTTATTACTTTTTTGTTATTATTATCCTTATTAATATGGTTATTGATATTGTTAAAAACATTATTACTAATAATATGAATATTATTATTATTGATAATATTATAATTGTTATTATTATTTAGTTTTATCTTTTAGTAAAACCCACAAGAGAGGGATTCCCTCTTTCCTCTCCTCCCTCCTATCATGACGTAGCCCTTCCTTCATTCCACTAGGTGCACGATCAGATTACCCTCCTCTTCACTATGGATGTGAGATCCCCTTGTTCGAATCCTATAGTGCGGACACCCTCCTGAGTCAAGCTCCAATCGCACTAGCTCCCTTACGGTTTGATCTCCATCTGCATGACACCCTTTGCGCCACTCGGTCTACAGCGCGGAGTGCACCTCATATCCTCCTCTTTCCGTAGTGTTTTCTTCTAAATTTTTAACTAGATTTAGTTTGAATCATTATGATAAGGTCTGGTGGTCCTTAATTATCTTTGATAGGGATGATTTTGAGTCCTCCCTTCACCCTACTTGTTCAGAAAAAACCTAAGTTGAATGGGTAACTCGTTTATTATTATTTCTTCCAGTTATAGGGTATGTTAAGTCACTCCAAGGTATTGCTGGTACATGTTCTAGAATCCACCACCGAAGGAAATGTATTTCAGGTTTAATTGGTTCTTCGTCTCCATACAATGTACGAATTTACACATTATTCTTAGTTTTCACCTCTATAATGGATTCAGATATCTTATGTTGGCGTTTTTATAGTATAATTTTCTAAAAACAGCGTCTGATGTATATTATTTTTTATGCCTAAGTGTTTATTTCCCCAATGTTTTGATAAGAAGACAAATTTTTTTGACATTTTTTATATATGTTTCGAATACCTATCGTGCTCTTGTTTAGCCTATTAGGGTGTTTTCAATCTAGTTTGATTTATTAAAAATGGGTTTTCAAGTGATTCTTGTATTATTTTTATTTTTATATATGCTATATCTGTTGGATAAAATGATAAATGTGCTTTGATGAACAAATTGGGTTATTTGGATGTCGTTTTCCATTAGAAATATTTTATAAATTTTTTGGATAATAAATTTGGTTTTATGCATATCGTTTGTGAATGTGATAACATGGTGGACATGCTTAAGTGTCTTGTAAGGCCACCCATTGGTTTTAAAGGGATTTTCTATGTTTTTAAAATTAATGTACATTTTCAGGTTTGGATTAAAAGAAAATTTTGTTTTTATGAAAATGTGTTTTATGTGTTTTCATGTATATTAAAATGTGTCTTTGGATGTGGCCACATCCATCGGTGCACTAGGTGCACAAAAGGATGATAATTCAAATGAAGAGTGTACATAAATTTGTTTTCCCTTTAACATTGTTTTTCTTAAATTTTTTTCTGTTTTTGAATAGTTTCTTGATATATTGTCACGATTAATTTTATTTTAGGGATTTATGTTGTTTTTGAGTCTTATGGATTTATCGTAGCGAGTTGCAGTTAGTTTAGAAGGTTTGAATATATGTTCTTGGGTATGGTTATGTATATATATATATTTGGTGTTCTTGTTCCATCATGGTGCATGGAACACATGCATTAGTTTAATGATATATATGGAAGTGCATGCATGAGAGAAAACTCTTGCTTGAGTTAGAAATATTTGGCTTGGCCTTCTTTTAAGGTATCATCTCAATGAACCAACCATTAAAATTAGGAATCATTTATTTTTTACATTTTTAAAATATGTTTCATATTAACAATTGATATATAATAGTCAGTAAAATTATCTGTCTTGAATTGGAGAGGTTTATTAGTTGTAATATATTCCCATATATGGTTTGATTTGTTTTTTCACATCAATGGCTTGAATATAATCCCCTATGTCATTTTTTATATTTATTTGGATTTAAAATAATTGTTTGGGTAGCTTAAATGGTGTTTAGAGTGACTATCTTGTTTTCAAAGTGGTGTGTGTGTGGTTCTTTATGAAATGGTCTAGCATGAGATGGTTATGAGAGGCCTTGTTATCACTTCAAATAAAATGGTATCATCAGAAATCCCTTTTTAGAATGGGTCATCACCTTGTTGTTTGACAAAATCTGGGTTTTTTATTGGTTTGGGGATTCCCTTGTGTTATGATGGTTTAATGGTGAGAGATTTGTTCATTGGGTTGACTCGGGGGGTGACCTTGTGGTGTTTTTTGACTATGTGTGATGAATGTACATGTGTTTGGATACATTCTTAAATTTCATGGATCACCCCATTTTTGGTCTGATCATTTAAACCTATTATTGAGAGAAATTTTTTAGTGAACTATTGATGCACTAGTTTAGATTACACACTAGCTATTGGCACATAGGATGGGGTTATTATGTTATCATTGTTATGGGATTGGGCCTCTTGGTAAGGCCACATAGATAGATATTTGATAATTTGGGTGTTATGATGTCATCAAGTAGGGAATTCATTTGAGTTAAGTAACATGTATATTATGTTCTAGATTATTCATGAGATCCTAGTTTTTTCCATGTATTTCAGAACTTACTAATATATGGTGGATGATTAAGGTGAAATTTTTGGTTGGTCTCTCTCTTTTGTTATTTTCCATTTCCCTTGAGTGATCTTTTCTTTTCTTTCTTTCCTATATGTTGAATCTCTTTGAAAATGGGGATAAAATAATTTTAAAAATTTAGTGGAAAAATGTTTTTAAAAACTTTTACACTTCTGTTTCCTTCTTTCATTATAAATGATATTTCATTATTCATTGAAAATAAACTAGTTTAAAATAATCATTTTAATGGAACATGCTTTAAACTAAGGGTAAAATTAGTGAGAAACATATTTTTTATATTATATTTCAATCCTAAAATAAATGGTTGTTTATTTAAAGGAAATGCATTGGGAATAATTAATTGGGATAACCTAAATTTTTTTAATACTCAGTCTAATAGTTCAACTTTTTTTGTATCTTTGGGTGCTTCTTCTTACTCATTTTTTGTCACTATAGTGTGAATTTTGCTTGATGTTGGTGGTGACCTATAAAGTTACTTGAATGTATGTAAAAAAAATTCCTTATAGTTCTATATTTAATGTTTTTTCTATCCTTATTTATTTTTTTCATTCATTTTCGAGAAAAAGAGTTCCCACTTGTTTTTTCTGATGTTTGACACTAGTTTTCAACTAGTGGGGATATGGAACACCCTTTAGGCCATGCTACATACCATCTCAGGTGACCATTTCCAGGTTGAATCTTGTTGGTTCATGAAAAAATGGTACTGGAGGAGGTTCTAGTAATTTGGGGTGTCTGGTAGTTGGAGATTAGGAGTGTCAGTACTCAGGTGGTAGGTGTAGAAAGAGTGTCACAAAAACTATCTCGCATTATTCCATGATTTACCAGTGATAGTCCAGGATTTGATTCTTTAAAAATTGTTTTTTATTGTAGGATTACTAAATAGGAAATATGTTTTTATGTCGTGATTTAACATGGACTAGTGACCCATTTGATGTCTAAGTACATGATTTATGTTCATCCTTGTTATTGATCCCTACATGGGGCATGGCTCACTACCATGTCGCCATGTAATGTATAACCACTAGTTCTCTCTCTAAAAGTTTGTTGAATGTAGTTATTTTTCATGAAATCATTGGATGTAAGAGGATTTTTTAATTGAAAAGGTTATTTTAAATGAAGATTATTTAATTTAAATTGATTAATGCTTACAATGTTGGTTATGTTATTTTGAAAGTCTCTTTGAAATGAATAATTTTAGGACAAATTAAAATAGATATGGGATTTCGAAAGATGGATATTTGTTTATAATTTTATATGTTTTTAATAATATCTTGTTGTTTTGGCTTGAGATAATCATTTCAATTTTATTTAGGATTGATGATGGAATTCATATTATTTTTCTCATGTTGTTTAGAAAATTCACTCTTGAAATTCCTCCAATGTTGCGAATAAGCCATGCCCAGTTTTCGGTCCTTCTCAGATTTTGCCTTTTCTTCATGGTGATAAAGGTTTTTTTGGGGAAGTTATGTGAATTGACGATTCCGAGCATGTATTTAGGGTATTCAAAAATCCAGAAGCTGTCAGAGTGCATGCTATTTTGGGTCTGTTTGAAGGTCCACCTTTTTAAAAATTGGAGCATTCCACCAAGCCATTATTAGAAGTAGGGATGACATCTGATGTTTTTATGTTTTTCTTTATCTGATGGTTTATACCTGAAGAGTTGAAGATGAGGAAAAGGTAAGAGCTCATGGGTATTCAAAAAAGAAAATGGTTGGTGAAGGCCTACATTGAACACATTAAGGAACTTGTTTCCTTTTTATCTGAGGTACTATCATATGATATGGTAAATACATATATCTTTATCAGGGGAATTCACCTAAATATCAAGAAGTGATTTTCCTCTCTTAAGGACTATTGTTTTGAGAGGCTGATGAATGAAGTATTTCTAGAAGATTTAGTTCCTGGTGCGCATGTGGTTAGAATTCCGAAATCCCTAATTGATCATGAAATTTCTCTATATGGTGAGGAGAACATTCCGTTGGAACCTATTTTTAAGGATTCATATTCATTGGTTATGTCTTCTAGTAATTTAGACTATTTATTTGGGTTCCACCAGTTTGTCCAGTTCAGGTAATCTATGTCAGCATGACGCATCCCACCAAAGATGTGTCATCGATACTATGGTCTGCATCATCTAGATAATTTTTATAGAAAGAATCACCTGAAGATGATATTATGATTAGATTATTCTAATTCCTTACTAGGAGGTAGGAGATGCTTCAGCCATCAAAGACCTAACCATAGGAATCGAGGTTAAGCTCACACATTGTCAAGAATTACCGTGGGTGAGAAACCTGGATCCAGTTTTTTTGTTCCAAGATTGGATAGGAATATTTTAATTATTTTAATTATTATTTTTCTGATGTTTATGTTTTTCCATAATATTATGCTCATTGTTTAATTGTTTATTTATGGGAGAAATGTTCTATTATAATTTAATAATACCGGTTATCGGAATTTAATATTTTAGAATCTTTCATTTTCTTTAAGTGTGTTTAACCCTAGTGTGGGTAGACCTCAGATTAGTTGTGCTTGTTTGGATATGTAAGTTCCTATATAAGAATCGATATTTGTATTTTAGTTTGGGTTTTCTATTTGAGATAAGTTATTTAGTTTTGTGTTTTTTGGATTTGGTTGAGAGTTCCATTTTTTTGTGGAGGTGTTTCCTTACTCGTGCTATATTTGTTGGTTTGGATAATTTGGGAGTTCTTAGTTTGGCCCCCCTTTCCAGGGTGGTATGTCTAGGTTTTAATTTCTATACTAGTAGAATCCTTAAGTTGGGAGAATAGTCACATGTTCTCCCTATGTTTGGGTGGTTGTTTCCTCTATTTTTATTTGGTGTGACTTGGGGAATAAATATTCACCCCCTAAATTCCTTGTTTCTTATGGTTATGTTCAGGAATGGACTCAACTTTTGATTAACTATCGCCTAGGAGACTTTTTGGGGGAAGAATGTTTTTGGGTGGGGATTATTCTCACAACTCAACCTTTAAAATTACATTATTTTATTATTTCATAGCTTCAGGTTCTCTCATTTATGTTCAAGATGAGTTCATGTTTAAAAGTTTTTATATTTTATGTTTTTGGTGGGTTTCAAGCTAGTACACAGGTACCACATGGTTTGCGGTAACTGTGTGGTCAACCTATGTGATTGTGCATTTGATTGATATTTAAAATAAATCAAACTTGTTAATATTATTTATTTTATTAATATAGTTATTAAAATTATTAAAAATGTTAATAAATTTGTGTTACAATTATCATTGTTAAAATTGTTATTGATATTATAATACATATTATTACTAAAAATATGACTATTATTATTATGGCTACTATTAATATTAATAATAATTTTAATATTAATATTAATTTAAATAATAATAATAATAATAATATTAATTAGTTTTAGGTTTTAGTAAAACTATCAATCGAGGGATTGTCCCTTTCCTCCCATCCCTCATATAGTTATTTATCCCCTACATGGGTCCCCTAGGAATGTGACCAGATTCCCCTCCTCTCCTCCATGGCAGTGAGATCCCACTGGCTGAAACCTATAATACGACCTACCTACTATGTCAAACTATTGCCGCATGACCTCCCCTAAGGCATGGTCCCTCTCTGCGCGACACCGCTGGAGCCGCTCGTTCTGCAACGAACGACGCACCTCCCAACCTCCTCTTTTCCTAGTATTTTTGTTTGAATATATCATTTATTTATTTTTGGATATTCAATCTATGGTCAATCAATCATACTCTCCATTTTCAGGGGCCAATTTTAGGCACTCCCATAACCCTATATTTTTTTTCTGAAACCCTCATTAATTGGGTAACTCGATTTTTTTTGTTTCTTCCAGTTGTAGGGTACGCGAAGGCTCTCTCATGTCTTTTTGATACGTGTTCAGAAACAGCCACTAATGAAAAATCAGTTTGGGATGAATCAATTCTTCGCCACCATAAGAGGTAAGGGTTTACAAATTCACATTAGTTTTTAACCTCTATAATGAATTTTATTATCATATGATGGTGTTTTTATAATCGTAGAATTTTCTAAAAATATATTTTCAAGTATTTTATTTTTTATTCCTACATGTTTATTTGACCAATGTGATGATAATAATAAAAATAATATTTTGAATATTTTTTTTCATGTTTCACATACCTATGGTACTTTTTTCCAACATATTAGGGTGTTTCCAAACTAGAAGGATTTGTTAAAAATAGGGTATGATGTTATTGTTGGATTATGTTTGTGTGTATCTGTGATATATGTGTTCTATAAATTAAAATTTTGTATTTTATAAACAAATTGGGTTATTGGATTATGTTTTCCAATGGAAATATTTTATAAATTGTTTTGGATTTTGAAATTGGTGTTATTCATATTGTTTGTTAATGTGATAACTTTGTTGATGCATTTATGTGTTTTCGAAGGTCACCCATGGTTTTTAAAGGGATGACCAACATTTTTTAAATTATATAACGTGTTGGGTTAGGTTTGAAAGAAAAGGGTGGATTTATAAAAATGGTTTATGAGTGTTTTCATGGATATTAGAATGTGATGTTGGATGATGGCACATCTAAGGGTGGACTAGGTTCACACATGGATGTGAATTCAAATGAATAGAGTACATTAAAAAATTGTTTTCCATTAATTTTTTAAAAATTTCATTTTTTATTTATCATATCATGATTTATTTGTTTGGATTAATTTTATTTTAGGTATTTATGGTGATTATGAGTCCCATGGATTTATCATAGGGAGTTTTATCCTGTTTTAAATGGACACATGCATATTCCTTGGTATGGATATGTAAAAATATACATATCTTATATGTGCATGTTCCCTCATGGCATGTGTATCATGTGCATAAGTTTATTGACATATATGGAAGCTCATGCATGTGATCAGGCTGTTTCTTGAGTTAGAAAACATTATCTTGGTCATATTTTAAGGTTGGATATCTTTGCAATAACTTTTAAATTTTTGAACCATTTGTTTCATGAATTTTAATCCTAGTTTTCATATTAATTATTGATATTTAATTGTTTGTAAAATTACTTCTCTTGAATTGTTGTGGTTTCTTTCTTGTATGGAATTGAAATAAATTGTTTTATTACGTTTTATCACATCAAGTGCTTAACAAAATTCCTTGTTTTCCATTGTAAATGTGTTTGAAATAATAATGCTGGTTTGGGTTTATTAAATGGATTTTGAAGTGTGTTTCTATTTTTTAAAGTGGTGTGTGTAGGGTTATTTATGAAATATTTTATTATGTTATGGTTGTTAAAGGCCCACTTGGCACTATAAATATTATGGTTTTATTGGAAAAGCCTTCTTGGAATGTGTCCTCACCTTTTTGGTTAACAAAATATGGTATTTTATGTGGTTTGAGGATTCCCTTGTGTTATAGTGATTTAAAGGAGAGAGACTAGTTCCTTTTGTGACTCTGGGGTGACCTTGTGGTGTGAGATAAATATACTTGTGTTTGGATACTTGTTTGACACTATTTCCTCACCCCCTTTTTAATAATAACATGGGTACCTAACATAGTGATAAAATATTTGTTGAATGATTGTTTCACTAGTTTAGTTTACTAACTAGCTAGTGGCCCATACCATGGGTTATTTTGTTATAATTTCTATGTTATTGGGCCCCTTTGTCAGGCTAGGTAAGGTGGTGATCAGTGATTCTTGAATTATGACATGATCAGGTTGGGAATGCCTTCGAGATGAGTCGCATGAATAGTATGTTATAGATTCTTCATGAGCTCCATGGTTTTCCCATGTATTTTGGATTATAGTTATCTTTTGTCAATTATTGGGTTGAATTTATCGGTTTGCCTATATTTCTTGTTATTTTCCATTACCCTTGTTTGATCATTTCATTTTTTCCATCGTGTATGGTACATCTATTTTCTAAAAAGGGTTATATATTTTTCCAATGTTTGTGGAGAAATGTTTTGAAATTTTTTACCCTTTTCGATCGTTATTTCTTTAAAAAGAATAAAGCTACATTCTAGGAAATGAAATTGGTTTAAAATAATAAGGTTAATGAACCGTGATTTTATTTATGGGGAAAATGTTTGAGTAATTATTTTATATATTGTAGTTCAAAAAAAATTAATGTTTCTTTATTTAAAGGATGTGCATTGAGAATCTTTTATTAGGCTATCGTACTAAACATTAATAATCATGCCTATTGTTTATCCTTGTTTATAGCTTCAGGTGCTACATTTTTCTTGGTTTCGGTCACCATAGTGAGACGTTGGTTATTGGACGATGGGGACCTATAGAGTTACATGAAGGTACATACGTGTTTCTTTTTTCCTTCCACTACATGTTTTCATTTTTATTGTAAGTCATTATTTATTTTATTTTCTTTCATTTATGGGATAAATCATTCCAACTTGTTTAGTTTTTATGCATGTTAATAGCTTCCATTGCATGGAGATCCGAAATGTTATTCATACATTCCCACCAACTGGCTCGGGTGATCGGTTTAGGGAAAACCCAGGTTCATTAATGAAAATTATCTCCGTTGTCACCCGAGGATCCCTATGGAATGTTGACTTGTTGGGGCCAACAGATTGGTTGCGTTGATTCCAACCATCCTCAAATTTTATATGATGATTTCATTCCTATAATATTTAATTCAAAACAATAATGTATCATTGTTGTGGTTTTTTGATCAACACATCGTTGATCCCCTAATAATTCCACAATTTCATCATCATGATTTTTTTCTTCCCTAGGATTGGTAACATCATCATGTTTTGATGACATTTTCTGCAAGAGTATTCAAACATTTAATTGGAATTTAATAACAAAAATCCAATTCACCACATGCCAGAAACTCAACAATTCCATTCATATTTCATGAAAATTGTTACTATCTTGAACAATGATATAATAAATTAATACTACATTACTACCAACCATCATTAACATTATTTAATCCATCATGATATGCATGATTTTCATACATATCATGATGATAGATTTGGGTATACTCATTCCCTTTTTCAAACAATCCTTCCCCACATCCTTGTATGGGAGGTATTTCTTCTATGATATTTGGAACAACAATGATGGGTGGAAAAATAGTTTGAAAAATGGATTCCAATACATCAACGTGAGATGGAAAAAATGTAGCATATATGGATTAGGTGTCCTAGGAACCTACACAAATGAAATCACTAACAATGTATCCACAACTAATAATGAATTGAAATACTTGCACTCAAATGGTCTGTATGAAATGGATCTCACCCCACCTATATTGGACATCACTTATGTCTACTCAATGATTCCTCACCTTCTAATTTTGGTCATTATTGTATCCACTATAATATCCCTCCAATAACATACTTCCCTTTAAGGGGTGAATGTTTCAACTTATGATCAGTTTTGATCAATTTTATTTACTCTTATGACTGAAATGGATCTATACAATACAATCATAAATTTATTATTATGATATATTACCATAAAATCTTAAATAAAAAATATATTCTTCATGTCATTGAGAATTATACCACATATCTTGAAGTAGACCTATACTTACAACTATTTTATGAGGACCGATAAATGTTTTAGTATACAACAGATATTCAGTGGCTCCTTTCAGAAATAAGAACAAAATAGTATATATTAAATTTGAACCCCATGACACTCTATCACATTGATTTCCACTATAAAATGTATTTTCATAATTTATATATAATTTAATAGATGCTAGAAGCATTATTTTATATTTAAGTATGAAACCACTAAATAATAGTTTAGATAAAAGGGGTTACTAAATAAATTCAATAAATTAATATGTTTTATGAATATAACAGTAGCTAATAAGTAAATAAAAATGAAATATTTATTTATAATTAATTTTCCTATTAATTATAATTTATAATTGAGTATAAAAAAATATACAAAGACACATAACAACATGACATTTCATATATTCATACTAATCCCTACCTATAAAATCCTAAATAAGAGGCTTGAGGCTTGGGAAGATAGGTCAAGAAAAAATCAATAAATTCAACCAACCTTGATAAGGATAAACCACCATTCCCATAGAACAAACAAAAAATATATAGAATTATGTTTCCCATTATAAAATTGCATTAAGACCCTCAACACAACCACACAATTGATTGAAGGTTATATCCAAACAATGAGGCTAATCAAGGGAAGAACCTAACTCAATGAATAAATGAACCAACCAATAGATTCTCATGTCTCAACATACTCTAAATCCACATGGAATTAAGTAAACTAGTTAATTTTCAAAATATCTAACTAAATAGTATTTCTAACACTACACGATAAATCCGAATGCCTAAACACAAAAAAACCCAACAACAAAAAAGTATTTTTTTCTTCATAATGATAAATATCATTATATAAAGTGTATTAAAACACTAACCTCACATCAAAAACACACTATTATATTCTTTATCAACACTTAAATACATATTTAAATACAATTGGTAAATTTGAAATCATTTCCATAGAAATATATATTTTTTAAAAATAAATTTTCTAGAAACCCATAATATTTTCAACAAATTTTTTAAACACCATTTATGATGTAATAAATTTATTCTAAAATAAAACATTAATGATATTTAAGAACCTAAAATTCATTGATAAAATTTGAAAACCACATTTTATCCCATATAAATTTCAATACACTACACAGAACTAGAATAAATTAACATCAATAACATTAAAAACAACACATCCAACATAATTCAACTACCACGTGTCAGAATTCACATTAAGAGAAATTCAATAATTAAAAGTGGTTGAAATAAGTATAAAATAAAATGAAAAACATATTGACATTTTAGTGTAGCACTTAGAACTATCCACATGGGCTCCACATGGTTGGATAGATCTTGGGGACCATCCGTGTAGCACTATATCATCATCCACCATCACCCCAATCTCAAGAAAATCCCAAAATAACTTAAAACTCATTTGGACTTTAAAAATAAAATTTCATATCAAACAGATCAAACAGAACAATAATATCAGTCAAATTCATTTCCTCAAGCACAATGTTCCCTAGAAATGTATTTTCACTAAATGAATGAGTGTTCATGACACTCTCCCCCACATGTACCTCTTGAGTTCCAACAACCTAACTCTCACAACCCGTACTATTAAAATAAAAAATCAGTAATTGAAAATAATTAAATAGAACCACTTTTTGTATTTCAGTGGACACGAGAAGTGTGCATTGTTCATCATGGTTAAGAACATTGAAAAAAACAAAAAAACCAAACCATCAAAAAATGATAGAGTTAATGTATAAAATTACATACACTAGATTCCAGCCTTGATTAATTTGGGGGAATATAGGGGAGTCATGCAGGAATCAGAGGAGTTCTATGAGAGCTTGATAACCGTGATTGAATAAGTCATGGTTGGGGTTTTTATATATTGATCGTGGACACTTTTATGAGCACTTTCAGAAAAGAGATGGTAAATATCACTTTTATCAGTGCTAAATTTTTAATAACTAAATTTAGGAATATTTATTAGTTATTCTTAGGGAAGATAAATCTCCTGCTTTATAAGCTCTAACAATGTGCTGTTAAAAGACATATTTATCAGTGTTAATGTTTTAGCACGGATATATATCTTCATCAGTGTTAAAAAGAAGTAATAAAATTTTTATAATTAAAATTATTTAAATAAATTTATGATAATATTATAATTATTTAAATAAATTTAGTTATTTATTTTTAATTATCTAAATAATTATTTAAAAATAAATAATTATTTATATATAAAATTCTAATTATTATAAATATACATATATAGACATATTTATTTATAAATATTTACTTATAAATATATTTTAACATTATTTATTAGTATATAATAATAAATACAAGAATTTTAAAAATGATAGAAATTGAATATTTCAAAATGAGTACATAATAAATTTTATGAAAAAATGGTTATGTTTGTTTTAATTAAATACAATGTTAATAAAAAATATGGACATATATATATATAAGTGGATGAATACTTATGGAAAATACTAAATTATAGTAAATAAATATATATAAATAAATAATATAAAATTATCAAATTGACAAATTAAATAAATAATATTTAAAATGAATACCAATCATGTAAAATTGAAAATAAGTAAAAAATATTTCCCTATTAAAAACATAATTTATAATGATTGTATCATGTTATAATAAATTATAAAATCTACTAAAATTTAACTAAATTACATAAATATTATGTGTATGTGTCTCTATATATTTAGTAAATATATTCGTGTGTGAATTTGTGTATACAA
The DNA here is from genome assembly GCA_963277665.1 of Viscum album. Classification (NCBI taxonomy): domain Eukaryota; kingdom Viridiplantae; phylum Streptophyta; class Magnoliopsida; order Santalales; family Viscaceae; genus Viscum; species Viscum album. Next base: position 1,670,406,248 of record OY728160.1, read on the forward strand.
ATGCATTCTCATATATATATATGACCATAAAATAAAGGGAACACACGATGGTGGATATATGTTAAATTGAAAAATCAAATAACATAAAAAATGAATAAGTCATTAATATGTTTTTAATTATCATTTTATATATTATACTTATTCATTCTATTTATTTATATTTAATATAAACTATTTATTAATATTTATAAGCTTTATATATATGTAGATTGAATTTATTCATTTGTATCAGTAATTATTTAATTAATAAAATGTTTTATATTATTGTTAAGTAACTATTTTTAATTTTATTTGTCTAATTTTTCATTATATTATAGACCTATATATTCCCTAAAAGTAATGATAAAGGGAATCTTTTATCAGTGCTAAAAAAGAGGGGATAAATTGAATATTTTTTTAGTCCTAAAAATAATGTGATCAAAAATGATTCCTTTATCAGCTATAAAATAATGTGCTGATAAAGGTTACATTTTAACAATAATAAAAAAAGAAGTAATAAAGATTTCCCTTTATCAATGCAATTTTCAGCACAGATAATGGTATTCTTTGATCAGTTATTATTTTAGTGTTGATAAAAATGACCTTTATCAACAATTTTTTCTGGAAATAATAAATGTCAAAACTATTAGGGGTTTATATTTTAGTGTTTTAGCAAGTGTTGTGATCAGAAGGTAACAAGTGGCATTGTAATTTAAAGGGAATGGTTGGGTCATGAAAATTGTAATCAGAGCCAATACCTAACCAAAACAACCATTGCATCACCTTGGTTTGTTCTATCGGGTACACAATGAGGATGTCGTTCATTAAAGGGTTGGAGAGTGTAACACCCATTGAATTGGGATACATAAAAGGCTAGATGTTACTACCAATTTCAAAAAGTGGAACCTTTATTTTTTTGAAATATACATTATTAGAACCCCATAATTACATATTATTGGCTAATATTCGTGATTCGGATGGGTGACCTTATGGAATATCTCTTATGGTGTGTGTGAGTATAGAAAAAACACTGAATATAACATGTTTTTTGGCCTGTGGGTAATAGTTTTTGGTGTTCTTGAAAGACATCCAAGGAATTAATGGATACCCATGGGGTAAGATGAGTAGGTTCATGGCATAGGAAAGGTTAGGCCATGACACACTTTTTCACCTTTTTACCTATTAAGGAAATGATAATTTCTCTCAAGTGTGTGATGTGATTCATTCTCTTTATTAAAAAATATATAATGATTATAAAGATGTATCTAATGGAAAAATGATATTTATAATATTAATATAATTATAGAGATTTGGTCATAATATCATATTCCCAAGATCTAAAACATTTATAAAAAAAGATGCATGATAAAATAAGGAAAATTACTGCAAAAAAATATTGATAATGTAATATTATTAAAAAATTAGTGATAAGATGGTATAAAATGATAATATGTGATATTATAAATATTAATATGGTTTTTTATAAGTTAATAAAATTATTAAAACCACTATAAATGTGGTTATGGAGTTCTCAACTAAAGGGAAGAGTGAGGCAGGGGATTTCATCTCAATTCCCACTGCTTGTAGACTTATTTGAAATCATGAAACTTTTTAATTTTATGTGATTTATATACTAACTTGTGAGTTCCTTTTTAGTGGAAAAAATTTTTCTGTCAAATATTTATATTTTATGCATCATTGATTTGATTATTTCCTAAACTGAATAACATTTATACATGTGGTGTTTTATTAGTAATGTTATCTGATCGACTAGGTAAAAGAATGATAAATATGTTTTCTTTACTCATTATAGGTATTTATTTGTTATGCATATTGTTCATTAATAAAATCAATCATTTGACATATAATTAATTTTTTTAACATTTAGTTATTGGTGGAGCCCTGTTATAGATAGCACATCAATTCATGGACCACTATCATCAGAAAAACGTATTTATCCAAATTAAGATATTTTTTCCCATAATTATAAACTCTCTTAGGAAATATCCTGAATGTATTAGTATCACGATTCCTGATATCAGTATGTCCAAAATTAATCATTTCATTCATTGATAATTTAATTATTATTAGTATTCATGAAATTTTCACATTGATATTATCCATGGATAAATATAATTCTTGACTTATATTTTAAATATATTGTGATTTTACTTAATTATATTGATATATTGATTATTATATATCTACTAAAATTATTTATTTTATGGAACAAATTTTCAGTTATTTACTTTCACACATATGTTATTCCTAATTATAATGCTCATTTTATTAATTACATTGAATGTAGTATCAATAAATTTTTTTCAAATTAATGATGCATTATTTACTCATGATAGATCCGGATGTGCATAAACCTTACTGAGAATTTAATCTATTGAATATAAAAATGATGCATGTTGTGACAGCTATGACTCAAAGTATGTGTTTTCAATATAAAAGTATCATTTTAGTTTAAAACATTGTAAGTAACCAAAACCGAGAAAACGGATTTAGATTCATTATAAAATAACTTTAAACAACACATTGTTAATTTGTGACAAATAAAAATTGTCTATAAACCAATCCAACACATGTTGTTGTGGATGTAACTCGAAGTGTGTGTTTTCAATATAAAGGTGTCATTTTAATTTAAATTTCATGACACACTATCATAATCAATAAAAAATTCTTGAATATTTTTGAAACATTAGTTTAATTACCCATAATGCATTTTTGACATGTGCGAATCTAATTCATTTCAATCTGACACCCGATGTGATCACTATGACTCGAAGTGCCTATTTTCCTGATAAAAGTGATATTTGAGATTATATTATGAATCACACGGCCAAAATCAAGGAAATGAGCTGACGAAAAATAATCCATAATTAATTTTTGACAAGTAGGAATTGACTACATTCAAATATGAAAAGTGAATAATTAATAATATCATTATTATATACAATAATTATAAAGATAATTTTTCATATGTGGATAATAAAACAATAAAACTATGGTTTGATTATTTCTATATTTATTATTACTAATACTAATATTAATTTTATTTTAGGGAGAGGATATTGTATAGGGGATGATCTTAGGATAAAGCTTGTTATAAAAAATATTATTTTATATATTGTATTATTTTTTTGTTAATTTTATATCACATCAATGTAAATAATTTTTATGTCAATTATTAATTGAAAAGAGAGTGAAATGTAATATTTGAATTTCATTTTTCTTTTCTATATAGTTTTATTAATATCTACTTTGTTTTTGATTGGGTTTTCTATTATAGAGATACTATAACTTTTCAGTAGCTACATGATCATTATTAGCACTTCCAAAAACATCGATAAAGATCCACTTTACCAAACCAAAAAAATAATTGCATAAAGGCCACATTTAACAATACTAAAATAAAGAGCTGATAATCGGGACCTTTATTAGAGCTAGAAAAGTGTTGATAAAGGAACAATTTATCAATAAAAGAAAAAAATAAGAAAGGAGGACATTATGAGTTATTTATTTTAGTGACGATGAATGGGGACTTTGTTAACGTTTTCCATTTCACTAATAATCATTTCACACTTTTAATGTCACATTTATTTTCAATGATTTTTTTCTACTAAAAAATTCATTTTCTTGAATTTTTAAGGGACTCTTCTTTAGTTTCGTACAAAATATATTTTAGGTTTCATTTTAGACCATTTATAGATACACAATACCATAACTATATTCCAAAAAAATTCCTTGATGTATGATTATATTCACCAATAACTGTGGAACTACAATATTTGAAAGAAACTATTTTTTTATCATTACCCATCTTATTATTTAATGGATAATATTTTTGAAACCCCTTTTTTCAGATTGTTCTTCCCACATAATTTTATCTAGAGATTTCATAATTCATGAGTGTATTTATGAGCCAATTGATGTTATTCTCTATGATCTTTGAAGTACATAAGACTATTTAAAATTAAAATGATTTAAAAATATCTATGATTTTTGCAAAACTTTTTAATATGAAAATTTTAAATTGATTGATAAATTAAAAAAATTTGATCAAAAAACATGGGATACCGACATTCCTAACATGAAAAAAATATGTGATAGTCAATAATCTATATTTCATTCTTATTTCATTTATTATTATGTATTCCAATGTGTTCTATTCTATGACGAAATCATTCTGTCATTCATAAATAATTATTCTCATCATTTGAAATAAATTTTATGATCATATATTTGTAGTATAGATTTAAATTTTAAAATCTCAAATTAAAATTACGTTTGTTTTTTATAACATTTAACCAACATTAAAAGAATCAAATATTTATTTTAGAAAAAATGTGAAAAATATTTTCATAGTATTATGGTTTCTATAATCATACCTAATAATAAATTTTAAATGGATTAATTATTATTATATGGGATGTGGAATAAAAATATAAAAATTTAAAATATCATTCAATTTTTTATCTCTTGAAAATTGTATATCTCTATAATAACCCATTATAATGTAGTACATGATTTTTATAGTTGACCATATATATTAAATATATTGATTATACTAAAAACTAATTTATGGATTCCTGACATAAAAGAGTGAAGAATTTGTTATTTTATTTTATTTTAAATAAAATTACCATGAGGGATGATTCCCACTAGAGAGATTTTATTTCCATATTAATTTATTTGCTTTCTCACCTATATATATCATGCTTCCACTACATCTCCATAATATATTTTGAGTCATATACATAGATGAAATATGGTGTTATTTCTATTCTATACCACTTAATACTACCAAATATTATGGATTTCCACTTATGTGGATCATTTCTCCATTTACCCCAAGACCTCTTTATAAATGAAGAGATGAAAAAATTCATTATATCTGATAAATGTGTGGAAGTGAAGAGGATGGGAGTGATAGATAACTGAGTGTATTATTCAGTGAAATTAAAGTGTTATCCGGTGAAATGATTCATCTAGGATGTTACTAACAATGCATATTTCTCCTCCCTTCCACACCTCCTCCCACCACCCCTCTCGACTTCCTAACCTCCAAAGATTGCCTCCCTACCTCACCTTCTCCTCAATAGATACATTATTTCCCTCATCCATACCTCCCCATATACCTTCCTATTTTCATATTATCCCCTCAACCTCCCTTTGATGACACATATCCTCCTCTCTTTTCCAGGCCATTAATTCTTTTTTATGACACCAGTGTATAATCCCCTATAATGGTGGTGCATCTGCAAGCATATGAATAGGTTCCTCTAGAATCCTCATCAAATACAATAAATTTCACCCATTAATATGATGTTAATAGATTTTATTTTCTGGTTTTTTCCTTTTATATAAGTATGATTCATGAAGATATGATTTTCATTGGTGGATTGAGATTGAAAATAAAATACTACACAGTGAAGGTATTTGGGGAACAAATTGTGGTGATTCGAGTGAAAGATATTTGAACCTTTCTATGTGTAATCCTTTTGAATCGAAAAAAAATCATAAATACTATAGGGAAATTTTATTTCTAGGCCTAACCTAGGTGGAGTTTATTTGTTGGTGGTACATCATGACTTTTATTTTTTACTATGGTGGAAAGGTATTTTTTTCATTGAAAGGAATTATCATTTAGGACCCATCATCACTCCAAAAACTTCTTTAATCCATTCAATTAAAATAACAATGGTGTTGATGGAGTGGTGATGAATATACTTCTATATATGAGAATGAAAGAAAATCATAATTGAAGGAGTGGGTACGTTAGACTACTCATGGTGGATGGAAGTCAACTCTCTCTACAAAATGAATACATAGGAGTGACTCAGATGATATGGTATGGATATAAAACCTGAGATGGGGGAAGTGTGGGGTAAATATATATTTTGTGGATCCATGGAATCATATATAAAAAATCATCAAGAGTAATGATCCACCTCACTTTTTTTAGAATCCAAACCCGACTGAAGGGATACTCACCCAACAATACCCCCATTTATGGTTTTCTATCCATAAATTATCTTTTATGTCTATCCTCCAAATTCACTACAACAAAAGATAAGAGCATATTCTATGATGTGTATTCCAGTGTCCATACTCTTCTCTTCCCATTTTCCCTCGTACTCTTATATTGCATCATCTCTATCACCCTCTCCATCACCACCATTTCTAATGTACTTCAACTGATTGATGTTGGCTATATAGAAAGAGGGAATAATGAATTCGAATTCCTATCCTAGAGAATAATTTCCTTCCCCCATACTAAAAATATAATTCATTATGTACCACTTGTATAGATACTATGCAGGCTGAGTTCATGGATTCACAAGTTTGAAAAGGTATTCATATAGTATTCATTTTAGTTTTTGTATTTAAATCAAAAACAATTTGGATTGTTTTATAAAATATTCCTTAAAGAATGAAATATAAATTGTTGGACTCATGTTTTAATCATGTTTTAATGATCACAGATCTCATTACTGTTAATTAATCTTGATCTTCAGTGCACATCTTGCTAATGCTCTTCAAACTCAACAATAAGTGCACATCATGTTTTTATAATAACAAATCTTATGGATGTCAATTACTCTCTACAAGTCTTATGCATGATCACAATTCTCTTATATATTATCTCTAATGATTAACCTTAACCCATATTCTTCATATCATTATCTTAGTCCAAATACAGATATTCATCTAAGTATGGAGTCACCGTGAAGGACTCACCGTGACCAGACACAGTGACACAGACACCATGAAGGACTCACCGTGACCCAGACACCGTGACACAGACACCGTGAAGGACTCACTATGACCAGACACCGTGACACAGACACCGTGAAGGAATAACCGTGACCAGACACTGTGACCAGACACCGTGACCAGACACCGTGACCAGACACCGTTTCCATGATCACTGTGACACCATTTCTTAAGCTTTTATCAATATTATTTTAAATAATGCTAACAGTAATATTTTTTGTTTTTAATGAAATTAATGTTATTTAATGTTAGTTGTTGTCTTGACAGGAAACCGTATCTCATTCCTATGAGAAGGGAATCATTCCTACTTCCAGAACACGTGGAATATAAAGAAGATTGAGCTGCATTAGAGAACGTGCGCGCTTGACACGTCTCGACACATATACTACAATACATACGAGCTCTGTACTGAATAGAAGAACAATCAGGAGAACAACTATGAAGAACACATTGCATGATTCTCAAAGAAGTTCCATACATGCAATCCAACATTTCTGAAGAACACACGACGAATCAAGAGACTGTAGAACACAAGCTGAACTACGACACTCTGTTTTTCAACAGAAAAACCAGAGAAGTAATCTGAAGCATTCCTGCTCAATCCAACGAGTCCAGAGCTACATTGACAATCACTAGAGCCACTTATAAACTCTACATATCTGCTCTGTGATTCATTATTTACTTTTTGAGTAGTGTGTGTCATCTGCTGTATTTTTACTCACACATTGTCTCCTGAACTTTAACTGGAGGATCTATAAATCCATACTCAAATTCTTACATCTTTTATTTCCCACTGAGATAGTGGTAGCGGTCTGGTGTGACCTGAACATCTGGTTTGCTGTTGTTTTGTTTCCCATGAATAATAGTGGTAGAGGTCTTGGACCTGGACAGTTTTTTTAAAACTGTTGTTAACCCCGATCCAGTGTGTGGATCAAATTTATATACATGTTTGAGAGGACTAAGTCTCAGCATGAGACTAAACCTCTTGTTATATCTGATGTTCATCTTTTATTTAATTTTAAGGTATACGACATATATCATATTTATTCCGCTGCTATTACTTTAAAATACAAAATTATTTTGAAGCTACTTTGATAGTTAAATTTGAAAGTGTTTACACTTATTGTAAATTAGTATATTAGTTTCAAAAGATAGTTTGATCTTGTGGTTACAATAACTGAGATCTAATCAATCTTTGAGAAGCTAAGTGAACATTTACAATCTGTATAAATTCACTACAGTTTAACTTATTTTATAAATCGGGGATTTTTAACTAGACAATATTTTTAACCGAAATTCAAATTGGAACTCAATTCAATCCCCCTCTTGAGTGTCCACTCCGACAAACATTTGGTATCAGAGGATTAGTTTATTCGTTTTGTTTTCTTCAAAGATTTTTTGAAATACTCTGTTTTTAAACTGTGATTTTAGTTGCATCTTTAAAGATCTTAAATTTCTGTTAGTTCCAAAAAAAATTATCTGTTTAAATTGAATTTCAAAAATTTAGTTATGGATAATACACTAGAGGGTGTGGCTACTAACATGACACCTTTCGTCAATGGTAACAACTATGCTCAGTGGAAACTTAAAATGAAAATTCATTTAGAAAGCATAGGGTTTGATATTTGGACAGCCATTGAATCAGAATATAAACTTCCCACTACTAATAGATCCACTTGGGATGAACCTACGAAGACTGCATACAATAATAATTGTAATTCCATGAATGCCATGTACTGTGCTTTAGGAGATGAATAGTTTAACAGAATTTCTACTTGTAAAACTGCTTTTGAAATTTAGGATACCTTGGGCGTTTTTCATGAATGAACAACCAATGTTATGGAAATGAGATTGAATACTTATACTATTAAATATGATAAATTTAAAATGAAAACTTATGAACCTATTTCTGACATGTATCTCAGGTTTAATGAGATAGTCAATACCATGAATTCACTTGGAAAAGCAGTTCGAGCCAAGGAACAAATTATGAGAATCATGAGATGTTTACCAGACCGATGGAGAGGCACATCTGTTTCAATCCGAGAGTCACGTGGCCTTGCTTCTCTACCTATTAAAGAACTCATTGGTAAGCTTATGATGTATGAGGAAGAACTCAAGGTGATCAAATAAGAAGAATATGAACATAGAAGAATGTCTGTTTCTTTCAAATCTTCAACTTCAAAGAACAAGGATAAGGAGAAACTCCAGGATATAAATGAGAGTTCAAGCTGTGAAGACAGTGAAAGTACTTCTGATAGTGATGCTGAAATGGCTCACATTTCCAGAAGGTTTGAGAATTTTTATAGGAAAAAGAAATTCTTCAGTAAATCAAATTACAAAGGAAAGTATGACAATAAGGAACATTTGAAGAAGGATTGGAAAATGATAGATAAAAGAAATGAAGTTGTCTGTTATGAGTGAAAAATAAAAGGACATATTAAAGCAGATTTCCCAAAGCTCAAATTCAAGAAGAAATACGATTACAAGCACAGTAAGTACAAAAAGGCTATAAAGGCTACTTGGAGAGCTTCTGAGGATAGCTCTAATGAATCTGAAGTTTCTGAAACTGAACACAGAAATATGGTGAATATGTGTTTTATGAAAAACACTTCTGAGGTAACAGGTTAAAGTCCTGCTTTAAATTATTATTATTCTGGTGATGATACTGACTCTGATAACATGTCAAAATCTGAACTATTTGAATATTGTGATATGTTAGAAGAAACCTGTAATGAGATGAAAGACAAATACAAAGGTTTAAAGAAACATTATGCTTTAACTATTAAACATAAATCTGATCTTGATATTGAAATGGAAAAGAATTCTCAGTTCCTTAAAGAAAACAGTAAACTGAAAATATCTAATGAGCAACTCAGAAAGGATTTATAGAAATTCACAAATGGGAAGGATACACTAACTCAAATGCTAGGTAAGAAAGTTGCACCAAAATACACTACTGGAATAGGCTACAAACCTGGACAGAGAAAGTTTACTAAGAATAGATTTATTCCTAAATCTGGACAGAATGCTGCTAATTCTAGTTATGGACATTTATATGCTTCAACTAGTTATATTAATAATTATGGATCTAATAAGGATTATCCTTCAAAGTCTGTTGATTCTAAAACTTTCATTAGACCCATAAGACAAATTTTGGTACCAAAAGCTTTTATTTCTAACCTGTCTGGACCCAAGAAGATCTGGGTACCAAAATCATTTCCTATCTAAATCTGTTTTGTAGGAAACCTGCTTAAAGAGCTCCTACAGGAAGACCTGGTACTTGGACAGTGGATGTTCAATACATATTTCTGGAGACTTCTCATTCTTTAAAATCTTAGTCAGGATTGATGGAGGCTTTTTCACCTTTGGTGATAATTCTGAAGGGAAAATCATCGGCTTAGGACAGATTGGAAACACTAACTCAGTATTAATTTCTGAAGTTTTATTTTTTGATGGACTTAGATATAATCTGTTAAGTATTTCTCAGTTATGTGATGATGGTTTTAATGTTAAATTTGAAAATGATTCTTGCAATGTTTTTAATTCTAAAAATTCTTTAGTATTTTCTGCCCTGCGAAATGAAAATGTTTATGCAATCGATTTAAATTCTTTAGCTAAGAAGAATATTACTTGTTTGAATTCCTTTCATAAAGAGTCTTGGCTTTGGCACAGAAGAATAGGACACTGCAATATACACTCACTTAGAAAACATACTAGGAAGAACTTAGTTAGATACCTACCCAAACTTGAGTTTCCAAATTACAAAGTTTGAAATCCTTTTCAAAAAGGAAAGCAACACAATATCTCTTTCAAACCAAAGAAAGAAGTCTCAACATTTCAACCTCTCGAGTTGGTTCACATGGATTTTTTGGACCATCTAGAGTTTCTAGATTAAATGGGAAGCACTATATCTATGTATTAGTAGATGACTTTTCTAGATATACTTGGGTATATTTTCTAGCTCACAAAAGTGAAGCTTGTTCTTACTTTTTCTAAATAATCCAATTCTGTAGAAAACCCTAGTGGACTTAAGATTATAACTCTGAGAAGTGATCATGGCCGTGTGATTGGAAATCATGAATTTGAATCTTACTACTCACACAATGGCTATAGTCACAATTTCTCTTCCCCTAGGACACCTCAACAAAATGGTTTAGTAGAATGAAGGAATAGAACCCTGCAAGAAATTTCTAGAACTATGCTTAATGTGTATGACCTGCCTATTTATTTTTGGGCTGAAGCTGTAAATACTGGTTGTTATATTATCCATAGAGTCTTAATCAGACCTATTCTTAAGAGGACCCCTTATGAGTTGTGAAACCATAGGAAACCTAAGGTTATCTACTTTATAGTTTTTGGCTGCAAAGTCTTTATTCTTAATACCAAATATTATCTTGACAAGTTTGCATCCAAGAGTGATGAAGGAATTTTCCTAGGTTATTCTATCTCTAGTAAAGCCTATAGAGTTTTCAATAAGAGAACAAAGTGTGTGGAAGTATCTGTTCACATCAAGTTTGATGAAACTGATCCACATGAGCCTAAAACCTCTCTTGAAAATCTTGAAGATGAACTCTCTGTTTCGAACCTTAATGATAAAGACAGTGGACCTATAGTTAAAACGTCCAGTTCTAGAAATTTTATAGAACCAGCTTCTGTTGATTCCCAACCTGTTGATGAACCTGAAATTTCTAGCCCTACCTTTACTAGATCAACTAGAATTCTGAAGAATCATCCTTTAGATGATGTTGTAGGAAATCTTGATAGAGGGACACAGACTAGAGCTCCTCTTAGAAATCAGGTTTAATATCAAGCCTTCTTGTCACATCTTGAACCTAAAAAAAAGTATGATGCTATTAATGATGAATTTTCGGTAATTCCTATGAAAAAAGAACACAATCAGTTTGAAAGAAATAATGTTTGGAATCTTGTTGGAAGACCTAAGGACACTTTCACAATAGGCACAAAATGGGTGTTTAGAAATAAAGTTGATGAATCCGGAAGCATAGTTAGAAATAAAGCTAGACTAGTTGCACAAGGCTATAGTCAAGAAGAAGGTATTGACTATGAGGAGACTTTTTCTCCAGTAGCCAGATTAGAAGCTATTAGGATTTTACTTGCTTATGCTGCACATATAAATTTAAAACTATATCAAATGGATGTCAAGAGTGCATTCGTAAATGGATATATTGATGAGGATGTTTTTGTTAAACAACCACCTGGTTTTTCAAACCCTCATTTTCCAAATCATATTTTCAAACTATCAAAATCTTTTTATGGTTTAAAGCAAGCTCCAAGAGCTTGGTATGATAGATTATGTACTTTTCTAATTCCTAAAGGTATTACAAAAAGGAATAGTTGATCCTACACTTTTTATAAAACGAATTTCTAAAGATGTTTTAGTAGTACAAATTTATGTTGATTATATTATCTTTGGATCTTCTAAAAATTATTTATGTACTGATTTTTCAAAAATGATGAAAAATGAATTTGAAATGAGTTTAGTGGGTGAACATAAATTCTTTCATGGTTTTAAAATTTTTCAAAATAATGATGGAATTATTTTAACTGAAAGTAAATATACTAGAGATCTTTTAAAAAGTTTTGGATTGGATAGCAAAAAAAGTAATGACACGCCCATGAGTACCACCTGTAAGATGGATCTTGATGAAAATGGTAAATCTGTTGATCAAACCACTTGTAGAGGAATGGTTGGAAGTCTACTCTACATGACTGCTAGTCGTCCTGATATTATGTTTAGTGTGTGTATGTGTACTCGTTTTCAAGAAAACCCTAAAGAGTCACATTTAAATGATGTAAAGAGAACATTCAAATACCTCAAGCATACTCCCAATTTAGGACTGTTCTATCCCAAAGGACAATCATTTGAACTAGTTAGTTATTCTGATGTTGACTTTGCTGGATGTAAGCTAGATAGAAAAAGCACCTATGGAACATGACATCTTTTAGGCAAGTCACTAGTATCATGTTGTAGTAAGAAACAAAATTTTGTTGCGTTGTTAACTGCATAAGCTGAATACATAGCTGCTGGAAGTTGTTGTGCACAAATTTTGTGGGTGAAACAGACATTACTAGACTATGGATATCAATTCAGACATGTCTCAATAAATTGTGACAACACAAGTGCTATTAATATTTCTAAGAATCATGTTTCTCATTCTTGGACAAAACATATTGATGTAAGACATCACTTTTTGAGGGATCATTTTCAAAAAGGTGATATCACTTTGGAATCCATTGGTACTGAATATCAACTTGCTGATATATTCACTAAACCATTATATTCTAAAAGATTAGACTACATCATACATGATCTTGGTATGATTAATCATAAATGATTATCTTACTGATCTTAATGTTTAAAACTTTACTGTACTTTACTTTACGGTTTTATACATACTGTTTCTAAGTTACTGTTTTATGCTCATGGTATGACAACTCACTGTCTCACCTTGACTATATAAACTGCTCACTGTTTCACCGTGATAACTATAAACTGTCTCACCATGATGGCTAGTTTTCTGTCTCACCGTGAGAAGTATGATGATTTTTTTTATTTTTATCCGTATAGCGTTGATTTTTATTTCACTGCTATTTGATTTCCCGCGTTTGTGTTTTTATGACATTTGACATTCGCAAATGATAAAACATAAGGGTTTCATTCGAATCCTTACCCGAATTCTCTCCTGAACCTTCTCTTCCCTCTCGCTCGAACCATTAGTGAATTCCAAGGATGAAGCGTCCATATTCACCCTCGTCTGAGAAGTGCCGCTCTATGAAACAAAGGAGGATACCGAAGATAGCTCCTGAAGGACCTCTAAACCCAAACCTGGTAAGCCGTACCATTGTACATGAAAATGAGGTTTGCCCTGAATGGTTGATGTCTAGCAGATTGTTAGTTTTGAATGTTTTAAAAGAACAAGTATGGATTGAATGGTTCACTGGACATAATAGACCAATTTACCCTAGGCTTGTATCTCAATTCTATCAGTATGTGAAGTTCTCTATTGAGTTTGGAGAAAGATTTTTGGTGCCATCTGGATCGATGGTCAGAAGTGCTCTTTCACTTAAATTCTGTGGGCTACATGCCTACAAATTCCACATGAAAGAGTGTGTGATGATTACCAGAGAGACCCTCCTCCAACAGCTGACATCATTGACCTAGAAACCGCTTTGGAAAATCTAACTCGAAATGGAACCAAGCGAAAGTCCATAATTGCTTAACTGGATGGGGAGATAAGACTTTTGTTCAAGTTTGTTCAGAATTTGGTTAGTCCAAGAAAAGGAGATTTTTCTGTGATGAAGTATCAGGATGTGTTCATGATTCACCTGTTGAAAAATGGCCAAAAGATCAATCTGTGTAAGTATGTTATCAACCATATCTGTGAGATGATCAAAGTAACTTCCAAATCCACCTCCCTGTTTTATTCAAGGATGATTTCATCCATGTTAGTCTCAAAAGGAATGGTTGGACCGAATGAAGAAAAATTATAGGACATTGATTTCTGCCTATCCATACCTATCATCAGAAGGATGAAGATCAGATGGAATCCCTGGAAAAAGCAATGGGTTGAGGATAGTGATCAACTGTATAAAAATGTTATTCTTATTGACTATCCAAGAAGGCATAAGAACCTAGCTGATCCTGGTTTGGAACCAGATGAAGTGGCTGAGTACTCAAAAGAAGAAGATCAAGAAGAAGTAACAGATGAAGTTCCATCTAGAGAAGAATCTGTAATACATCCAATGGAAACAGTTCCAATTGAAGAGGAAAGGGGTGTTATCCCTTCTAAAATACCTCAAGGAGAGGAAGTTGTTGTTGAAAAGGAAAGGACTGATGATTCTTCAGTTGTTCTTTATGAGGAAGAAACTCATCCCAATTCTGCAAGGAAATTAGTTTTTCCTGGTTCAGAATAGCAAGAAACCTTTGAGGATGTTTTTGTTGAAGAGAGTCTTTCTGTTGAGAACGAAGAATGTCTGGAAGCTTATCCAGTGGAACAATCAGTTCCTGAGATTATTCCATCTGCTGAAGAAAGAATGGAAATTTCCTTTCAGCTAGAAAGGCAAAAGGTTGTTGAAGAGATTAGGGATGATCTTGTGGATCATGTCCATGTTCCTGAACCTCAAGAATCTGAAAGGGAATAACAAGTTGAGGGGGAGGAAACTCTAAATCTTGATATTGTGGAAGCTAGATCTGGTGAAGCTTCTCAACCATCTGTCACTTTTTTTGTACACTCTCGGTATGAGTTCCCAAGCTTTTATGAAGTGAATGAATCACATCAAGTGACCGCAACTGGAATGGATCTTTCTTATCTGTTTCAACTGAAGTCCTTAGCTCATTCAATACCAGAACCAGATCCCCAACCTCAATCTGAATCAGAATCTGGGACTGAAGATGACTCTGATCCTCAACCAGAATCTGAACCTCTACCTTTACCTACATCCTTACCTGAGCTTCATTCCTTTGTAACCAAAGATGATCTAAAAGTTTTTGGCGAGACTTTGTTAGCTGGTTTTGAGAAAATTGTCTCCCCTCAACCTCGACCAGTGACTCAATTAAGTCAAGAAGATGCATCAATTCTATTGGAAAATATTATCTTGAATATTAAACCAAGGATTATCTGAGAAATTCAAGAAGTACAAGTAGAGAATAAGCTGCTGAGTGCTGATGTTGCAAATCTGAAAAGTATGGTCACAAGTCTGCAGAATGAGATATCTATGAGATCAGAGCCTGCTCCAGTTTCTACCCCTGCACATGTTGTTGTTTCACCTGAGTCTTCTGTTTCCCTCCTTTCTAGGGAGATTTTGTCTCAAGTTCATCCTTACCTACTATCGTTTGATGAAAAAATTGGAAAAAGGAACATGAAGATGCTCGAACGCATGAGAGAGCTTGTGGAAACATTGAATAAGATTATAGATGAATACACTAGATGTCTGAAAAAAGTTATAAAATAGCTCAAAGTTCTAACCGAATCTGTCAAGGCTTCACCTACATCTGGTCAGACCTCCACACCTGCTTTGGATGATTCTCTGTTGAGATCCATAATTAAAGAAGAACTACAGAATGCCTTCAGTGACTTGGATCTATCTTCTTTATCATAAGTGATTAAGAACAGTGATAGAGCATTGGACTTGGTTAGGATCCATTAAATGATACCCAATGATGCTCAACAAGAGATCTCCAAGAAAATAGATTTGTATATTTCCCGGATATTCTCTAAAAGTGACATGACAGATCACTTTAGATATCTTGGGGAAAATCTGAGAATCCCTCCGGTGACTCATTAGTTTAAAGCTCAAGTTCAGACACTTTCAGAGTTCACCAGATTGTTGGACATATTTCTGGAGAATAAGGATGATTTTGAAAAGTCTATGCAGTATGGTGGTGAACTCATTACTGATTTCATCAATCTATTGAAGTTGTATCTTCATGTGTAGAGTACTTCTATAGTTGCTCCAGCTGCTGCACCCCTTAGACCTGGACTTTCTGCCTTAGAATCAACTACCATATTAGTTAGCCAAGCCCTATCTCAGATCTGGCCAGTCATTCCTGACCAACCTAATCCTAGATCTTCTACTGCTCATACTTTGGCTCCATCTATTTTTTAAGGTCTACCCTTACCCTCATTGTCTACCTCTTCTATTCCTTCTTCTACTTGAGCACCCTATCCAACTACGGATAATGGCAAGAAAAAAATGGATCCCTAAAGAGTTTACCGACTGTTTTTATTTTTGATGGGATGTCATATCTTGTTTACAGTTTTTACTTCTCCTGTAATTTGTATTATAAATCCTTTGTTTAATGAAAACTGCCGAGTTTCATTTCCTTTTCTCTACTTTTTGATAATCCCAAAATGGGGAGAAAAACCTAGAGGTATCAATTCTGTAATAGTATAAATGGGGGAGAAAAACTAAAAGAATCTGTTCTATAATGTTTTTGCTATGCTAGTATCTTTAACATTACATGTCTTTTATATTCTTCCTATATATGAATTGTGATCATAAAAAGGGGGGAGATAGTTGGACTTCTCATGTGTTAATCATGTTTTAATGATCACAAATCTCATTAATGTCAATTAATCTTGATCTTCTGTGCACATCTTGTTAATGCTCTTCAAACTCAACAATAGGTGCACATCATGTTTTTATAATAACAAATATTATAGATGTTAATTACTCTCTACAAGTCTTATTCATGATCACAATTATCTTATATATTATCTCTAATGATTAACCTTAACACATATTCTGTATATCAATATCTTAGTCCAAATACAGATATTCGTCTATGTATGGACTCACCATGAAGGACTCACTGTGACCAGACACCGTGACCCAGACACCGTGAAGGACTCACCGTGACCCAGAAACCATGACAATGACACCGTGAAGGACTCACCGTGACCAGACACCGTGACATAGACACCGTGAAGGACTCACCGTGACCAGACACCATGACCAGACACTGTGACCAGACACTGTGACCAGACACCGTTTCCATGATCACTGTGACACCGTTTCTTAAGCTTTTTTCAATATTATTTTAAATAATTCTAAAGGTCATATTTTTTGTTTTTAATGCAGTTAATGTTATTTAATGTTAGCTGTTGGCTTGACAGGAAACTGTATCTCATACCTATGAGAAGGGAATCATTCCTACTGCCAGAACTCATGGAATATAAAGAAGATTGAGCTGCATTAGAGAACGCGCACGCTTGACACGTCTCGACACATATACTACAATACATGCGAGCTATGTACTGAACATAAGAATAATCTGGAGAACAACTGTGAAGAACACATTGCACGATTCTCAAAGATGTTTAATACATGCAATCCTACATTTCTGAAGAACACACGACGAATAAAGAGACTGTAGAACACAAGCTGAACTACGACACTCAGTTTTTCAACAGAAAAACCAGAGAAGGACTCTGAATCATTCATGCTCAATCCAACAAGTCCAGAGCTACATTGACAATCACTAGATCCACTTCTAAACTCTACATCTCTCTTATGTGATTCATTAATTACTTTTTGAGCAGTGTGTGTCATCTGTTGTATTTTTACTCACACACTGTCTCCTGAACATTAACTGGAGGATCTGTAAATCCTCACTCAAATGCTTACATCTTTTATTTCCCACTGAGATAGTGGAAGAGGTCGCGTTGGACCTGAACAACTGGTTTTCTGTTGTTTTTTTCCCCATGGATAACAGTGGTAGAGGTCTTGGACTTGGACAGTTTTTGTAAAACTGTTGTTAACCCCGATCCAGGGTGTGGATCAAATTTATATATATATTTTAGAGGACTAAGTTTCGGCTTGATACTGAACCTCTTGTTATATCTGATGTTCATATTTTATTCAATTTTAATATATACGACATAGATCATATTTATTCTGCTGCAATTAATTTAAAATACAAAATTATTTTGAAGCAACTTTGATAGTTAAATTAGCAAGTGTTTATACTTATTGTAAATCAGTAGATTAGTTTCAAAAGTTAGTTTGATCTTCTGGATAAACTAACTAAGATCTAATCAATCTTTGAGAAGCTAAGTGAACATTTACAATATGTATAAATTCACTACAGTTTAACTTATTTTATAAATCAGGGATTTTTAACTAGACAATATTTTTAACAGAAATTTTAATTGGAACTCAATTCACCCCCCCCCCCTCTTGAGTGTCCACTCCGACCAACATAAATATATATTAATAATTTTTAATTATTTATTTATTATTACAAAATTAAATTAGATGAAGAGTACGATAAAAAAATTCATTAATACAAATATTATATATATTAATTTAAAAATATATTACGCACATATGTGCAACTTTGTTTCCATTTGATTGTCATAAACATGAAAAGTTCTTCTAATATATTTGTTTATGTCACTCTAATTTATAGGTATCATTTAGTGCTCAAACATGTGATTATGTATCTCAGTACGAACACAATCCATTTTTACACAGAGCATAAAAATAACTCATTAGGATAGCACTTGCATAACTAATGACTAGTTGTAAAAAACAACTAAAATATAAATTATTTGTAAAATAATTAATAAGTAAAATGAGTAAAATAAATTTTATATAAAATTCATATAAAAACATAATTTAATATACGAGGAACAATTTTTGGGGAAAAAGTTAAGCGTACACCTAAAAAAACAAGACCAATGATTATTCAGTCTTATTGAACTAAGTATTTGAATTCAAGAAGATTCCCTATAGTTATCATGATTTTAATTATAGTATGAAGAAAAATTGATGAGTTAAGAAAAAATAGAAATAAAAAAATGAAACAAAACCTGATGTTTATTTAAAAACATAATCATTACACTGAATGAATGATTCCAAATTGATCAAATAAAAAAAATATAAATAATTACAAATTATTTGATATTCATTTGTCACTTTGGGACCTACATTCACAACAAGAGCACCGCCCAAAAATTTTATTTTGATAAAAAGAAATATATAAAATAATAAAATATAAAAAATTTAGAATAATGGATGAGGCCACAATTCTTCTCTGTGAAGGGACAATGAATATATCTACCACAAACGGAGTAGAAATAACACTAGTGGATTACAATAGGATGGATATTATGTCTTCTTTTACACACTCAGGACTAGGCGGAAGAGGTTCAGTTGTGATCATTAATGGATGATGATATAAAGGTTCATCAAATCACTATATGATTTCTCATGCTATCTTAACATTCCATCCAATGACTGTAATCCATGAATTCAAGTGAAATACAAAAAACTATGATAGGGTAATAAACCCACTACATAAAAATACCAAGATGGGTCCTTGATATGAAAAGGGAAATTCCCAAGAGTAACACTCACTTAATGGTAAACCCATGAGGGTAAAACCCAGATATGAGAACCCATGTAAAGGCCACACTAGCCTCATGAACTTACATAATGTCCATAATTGAGAATGGGTACATATGTAACGGTACAATCTGCCTGTAAGGGTAACAATGTAAGGGTTAACCCCAGGTAAGGGAACGTATGTAAGGGAACAATTCACATGTAACGGTAACACATATTCTAGGTAAAAGTAAGGCACACCCTTGTAAGCATACCCAAACCCGTATAAAGGTAATGAAAGCCTTACATAAGGTTAATACCATAAGATCCTAAAACAAAAATAGTAAATAATAATTAATGGAAAATTAAAATTAAAAAAACTGTTCATTTAGAAACTAGGTATAATTTGAAAAAATAGTTAGCAGGTTAAACCTATAATTAAAAATAAATAATCATACTCCATTCTCTCAAGGCCTTAACCCCTCTTAGTAGCAGGTTCCACATTAACACCCTCATGTAATAAAGTAGGAGGCTTAAAACTAGTTTATTCTACCCCAATCAAGCTACATATCGAGTCCTTTAGCATATCTTGAGACATATATATCATATAATTATTTTTTTAACAAATTGAAAAACCTATATAAAAATTTAAATAAATTATAAAACTAAAAATATATTTTTTAAATGAAACTGAGAGTGAATAATGTAACCTATAAATAATTATTAATACTAATATCATATATGAACAACAACAAAAATTTGACTATAAAAAGTATTATATACTTATTATGACTATAAATAGAATGTACTGCATCATTATTCAAATTTATTGTTACCAATGTATTTATATTCCTCTTTAGCATAATCATTTTTACTATGAGATTCAACTTCATCGTCCATAATTTTTTCAAATTCTTTGGTTACATCATCAACATTATTAATACCGTAAAACCTTAACTAAGGGGTCTCATCATAAATATCTATACCATTTCAAGTAAGATATGTATTTGGTCAAGTTTCCTTAAAAAATATAACATTTTACACTAACTAAATTTCATTTTTTATATAATGATACTAATGAGATTTTATGTTTATTACACATTACCAACCATTTCAATCTCTCTAAGTAGTACAATAATTTTAGTAATAAACATTATATGTCTGATGTTCTAGATTAAATAGTTAATTTAATGTAAGAATTATTTTAAATTTAATGATAATTACACCATTATTACAACCTATGTTCTATAAAAATCATAAATTTGTTGATTTTTAAAAATTTATCACTGAATTTTTGTCATGCCAATGTCTCCCATGAATTTCACCCAATTATAAACTTGATTATCTCATTATATTTAAATAAGCATGAAAATAAACATAAAAACTATATCTCATTTGACATTGATCAAACAAGTGTTTATTTTCTTCAATATATCACTGTTTAATGGAACAAAACTTAGAACCCTCTTGATCGTCCACGCACATTCCAGAAGCCTAAATTTACATCAGTAGTTGATATTTGGGGGCTTCCATTGATAATCCTTGAATCTATCAATGTCTAAATAGTCACCATAGAACTATTACATCGATCTGTGAAGGATAATTCAGAACGGGATTCTTAAAATGAGTCCTCTCTCAAGAAATCCTGATTGATAAGATAATCGATCCCAAATTTATAGGATAAATAATTGTGTGAATTTGGGAATTCTTCATCTAAAACAGACATATGACTTATTATAAATATTTGACTATGGACCGTGAGAAATTATTATCTTCTAATTAAGCCATAAAAAACACATGTGTCCATGTACCTATATAAAAAATATAAAAAATAATCAATAAAATATTTAAAATATATAGATATCATATTAAATGATGAAATGGGAGTCATTAACTCAACTCACCTATCCGAAAATATTATAACAAACCTTGAATAATCATATTATTTGTTCACAAAATATTTTCCATTATATTAAATTTTACACTTGTGAATACTATGAGTGAATAAATTCATCCCATGTTATTTTGAAAATGAATAATAATGAATTTCTTTATTCATTGGAAATCATTTAATTTCAGACAACAACTGATACCAACTACATGGCCCACTATATATTAAAAACAAATTCATTAGAATTAGGAATCCTTATGAACAAAATTTATATGTGGATCTATATGGAATTATATAAATTTTAGTGAGTATTAGCCACAAACCAAGAGTGGTATCATGTAACACATTAATTTGACATAGCAGATAAGGTTTTTTCAAAAAATAGATAATCTATTAAAAACACACATCATGTAATATTATATCTTTTTTATTGATATCTTATAAATAAGTACTAAAACCTTGTATCATCTTCCCCACAAACTTTATTTGTTATTTTAATAATAAATTTTGGTGGAATTCTTTTCTATTACCATTTATAATGATTTAATAACGGCTCCACTGTCTTGGACAACTAGGCAAGAGATATCTCTTCCTTTCGAAAGGGAAAATCATTTCTTGATCATCCAATCAATTTCACATCCCCAATGAGGAAGGCAACAGATTCTACCTCACCATGATATAAATGTCATGTTTTTAATCGTTCAACAATGTGAACGATCAAGTTTTATGAAATTATAATAATATCAAATCAAGAGAATAAGTCAGATTTTCATAGATAGGGAAAACCAATGTCACCAAAAATGCATAGAAATCAAGTTATATGTTCATTGTTCGTGATCTCATGTACTTAAGATCCCCAAGATATAAGTTCATGATAATAATTATCAATTCTTTTGACCCCCCAACTCCAGATAGTCAAAAATCATCCATGTCTCATTAGTATGATATATCTAAACCATGTGACACATCATTATGATTATTATCATAATATAATGTGGTTTTAAATATAGATGGTAATGACTATAACCTTTCGATATGATAAATAATCAAAGGAAATTACCATGTAAATAGTCGATTGAAAAGTGTCAACTCTATTATGGTAAGAATATATCATTCATAGCTCACTATATTCATGATATTGAAATAAAAAAATAGTATTCAAGTAGGTTTCATGGAACGTAATTTCATAACATTCCCACAAGAATTAGATACAACATGTTAAATACTAACATGCTATCTCTCACATGATAACATCATTATTCTTATAAGTAATGAATATTGTAATTAGGAAGGACTTGTCTTTCATCATGGCCTCTTTTATATCTACAACATCACCGCTTTATGTAAAACTGTCCAATGGGATGATATCCCTGAGTAGACACCATCCCCAATATGACATAATTTTCATAACAGTGATATTATCTTTTTTATGCTTCCAAGAACAAGAAAAAATATTTATATAATTTATATTTTTTGTTTAGCTTAATCATAAGCTGTAACATATTTGATATATGTACATATTTATAAAAATTGATTTTATTAGATTTATTACTCCTTTACCTATCCTAATTGTTATGTTAGATCAAAAAGATCTATAATAAGACAAGTGTATCCCCTTTGTATCAAATTTATTTTACTCTAAAAGTATTATATATATATCCCCTATACCCTCACAAGTAAAATTATATTGTTCTGACTACATCCCATATAGTTGTCTTGTAGTTATCAGATATTTTCCTATAATTATATATGTGTTGAAAATATCTTATTTAGTATATAGAGTGACATATGTGATATATCCATTGAAAAATAATTTGTTTTTTACGCAGAATATTAATCATCTTGTATGACTTATACATTTATTTTTATATATATTTATTTTATCTCAAATGGGAAACAATTTTCTATAAAAATTTCCAAAATAAACTTTTTAAAACATTGTCAATATAAGTAGTTTTATTGTTTTAAGAAACCCTTTGATCTACATTAGAAGCTCTTTTTATCAAAAACATGGTTTAATAGTATATGTAAATCTCTAGAGAGTTACTTTATAATTAGTCTTAACTTATTATTATAATAATAACTACTTTACATGTGTTATCAATATATTTAACAAGGAAAAAAAGGTGCTCCCACTAAAAAAATATAAAAAGATAACATGATATGAAACTGAGAAAAGAATTTATTATTATCCAATGGTCTTAATGCCTTTAGTTTTTATTGATTTTGGATAATCCATCTATAAAGGGATGAGGTGGAACCATTTCAAGGCCCAAAGTCATAAGTATTACACGGCACGTAGGTGTTATAGGAATTCATTTCCCATAGCCTTCAAACATTACATACCACTAAGACGAACTATTTAGAACATCTCCTGCCCAGCACATTCCTCATGAAATCAGCTCTCCACCATTGCATGGCTATTCAGATAGGCTTTCCTGTTCTTGCATAGGCTTGTCCTGATGGCAGGTGTCATACTCTCACATTCTTGAAATCCATTTAGCTTTTACTACAGTGAATGCTCATTGCTCATTCTCCTTCTGAAGTTTGTTCCTTGCTGGTTGTCTGGTTTTCATATGCATTTAAGGTGCCCCAAAGGCCTTAAGGTGGACCAAAGGCCTTACTGACTTGAAGGTCTAGGTGGCCCGAAGGCCTCAAAGGACACGAGGACAAAATCTGTGGCATGAAAGCCCAAACTGGGGAATATTCCTGGCTGCTACATTGCCAAACAGTGCCTGCTATAACTCCAACTATAATACCTGCTACAGTACTGCACAGTTCCTTCTACATTAATGCTACAACTCCTGTTATTGACTTTACATTAATAAGATAACCTAACAAAATAAAAACATGACTTTAGTATATAGATTCAATTTTATTCAATTCGTATAATATTTTTAACCATATACTCTTTAAATTAAATTATTAATTTTAGAATGAAAAATCATTAGTCTTAATGAATAACATATCACCCACTACAGCATAAAAAACCATCATTTTAATTCTAATAATCCTATACAATATTCTTATTTTGAAGAAATCCACTTCCATGGGGTCTTATGAATCTTATTCCTATTTCAAATATTTATACATATCAATCCTCAATTTTATCAATGAAATTATCACTCACACTCTCTGTAATATATATGTGCACTATTTTACATAAATATAGTCTATCATATGACAATACATATTATATCTCATTGATTGATGTAATATACTATTATAAACAATAGCATAATTAATTAACATATATGCATTGTTTTCCCTTGATGCGTGATTTTTTTTTAAATAACCTTAATATGATATTTTATTTTAAACACATGTATTATGATATAATGAATTTATTTCATACTATAATTCATATGATACCCATTAATCCTTAAATATGGGTTACGATTAAGTGTTATAACTAATAATTAAGAATAATGTTTCATAACATAGGTGAATAATTTGAATGAAATATATGTCTCATCATTGATCCTTATGCTTAAATAATTTCCCTCTTGTGTATAAAGAAATCAGAGTTATATAATAAATAAAAAATTCATTTTAATTATCAACACTTACATGTAGGACTCATCATTATTTCTCTATTTATTAACATTATAGTATTGATGTGTATAATAAAATATGATATTATAAAAAATTATAATTATCTATTCTCGATTATTGAAGGTCTGATTAAGATATTCTTCAGATCATGCCCTCAAATCAACTCATATATTCTTTATATACATGTTCCATACATCACTCATACATTTGATAAATTTACTATAGGAATTTCATGATGTATATGAATTTATAACATTTTTTACTTGAAGTATATCACATGTATCATTTTTAATTAGTATTATAAGATTTGTGCATTATAATTTCATATAAATATTTCTTCATAAAAAACATGATAATTATGTGTGTTGATAACACATAATATTATTGTCTCTAAAGAGTCTAAAATACAATATTGGGTATATCCATGAAAATTATTCTTATATTTAAATGAAAATTATTTATCATTCCACAACTGGTTATTAATGAGTCTTTAATTTTATATTAATCATTTATTGTAAATAATTCAGTTATTATTGAACTATTAATTTAATATAAATCACAAAAATGCATTCCCATAGGAATATTGTATTGTTGAGTCTTAATGAACAACGAGATATATGTTTTGGTAACATTAAAGACAAAATTATAGTTTGACATTATTAAGACCACTATTTAATAATTTTTATTTGATATTCTCACCATAGAAGTAGGAATCACCATTTATCAGAATCTTGGAGAATGCACCATGACTTCTATATATGTTAATATACTGACATGGTTCCAATATTTAAATACTCATATGTGATTGAAATTTTGTATTTAATAGTAAATAAGTATGACAAATGTATTTATTTTAATTGAGGGATTTTATTTAAGAAGAATTCAATAATTTTATATTCAATTAATTATTATTTCTCTTCATGTGATCTTTCCTTCCACATATCATATGAATAAACCCACGTTCAATGATCTAAATATTTGATATTTTTTTGAAGGATGTTGTTAAGGTGACATTGGTTTTACACTTTCATTTTTTATTTTCACCTTTTATTTATTATTGTTCATCCTAAGAACAATATATTTATCTTTATTTGACTTCTTATCATCTTGTTTAACCTGACACAAAATATTCTAAAGTTGATTCAACATATTGTGTTTTTTATAATTATCATTGAATGTGATGTAACAAAATATGAGGTATAGAATAAAATTATGTTAAAAATACCATTATTCACATTTCAACATTCATTATTAGTGTAATAATTATCACTTTCATTTATTTGTTCAATTTCTCAAAAAAAAATTCTTATAGTTGATATAATGTGATTTACTCTTCCATTCCAGGATGTTTCATTCATAACTCCCTGGTAATTTTTTATTCCATCCTTATTTAAATAAGAAATCCATACAAAATGAATCTACTATATGATTAATATTAACCCTCTATTTTTCCCATATTTAGTCAATGGGTAATGTAGATATTAACAGACATAATGTTTTTCATTTCATAATACTATTAAAAATACCATATAACACCCCTAGAAATTTTGTGCATTTGGAATGCTCACCATCCAATATTAATCATTGTAAATATCTTTTATTTATTTCCATTTTTATACAAAATAAAAAATTAGTAAATTATTACAATTATAATGATTATCAATTGTTATACCTTATATAATTTTTAACCATAAATACCTCCATATACTTTTCCAAATCCTATAATCCATAAACTACTAGATTTGGAATACTGATTCGTTTGAGTATTTTATAGTTAAGGATCCTTAAAAACTCTCCACATATTATAATATATGTTTTTGAAAGAATTATATGAGTTTCAAAATATTATTTTTTCTTTCCAACAACATAGAATTAGGACCCCTTGGTATATTGAGTATTGACCCATCTTCTATAAAGAATAATAATCCAATACTCCATATTCTTACAAAGTTAAAAAAATAATCCTATGAAAACATAATTGATGCCAAATTTATTTATGTTAACCATACAATTTCATAATAACTCTACATTTTTAAGTATTACCCTTCACTAGGGATTATTAACACCTTAAAAGGAATTAAATAAATAAAATACAATGTATACATTTGTTGGTATAAGCTCATAATCAACCAGAATGTAGTAATACATTCCTAATAAAATTACATATCAAAATATTTCAACTTCAAGAAAAAATATTATGAATAAAATTAAAAATAAAATTATTTTAATTCAAAATAAATTTATCACACAATACCATTAATATTGTCATTAAATTATAATTTTTTTTAAAAAATTACTAGATAATTTTAACAATTTCTGAGTTTCCATGGGTATTTAAGGTTCCCTTAGATGGGTTCTCGGTACTATTCATGGTAATGTTTGTGTGGGATTCAATTCATCCAAATAATGAAAAAATAGATTCATTTATGTTGATTTTTTATTCAGAAAAATTTTATAGAAGAAGCGTAGTTGATGTCTCCCTTAAAAGACTACCCATATGAATAATATCCATCTTATTAGTTTCACAAAGAATATTTGAAATACTAATCATCTGTATAATAATGTTTTTATTATTAAATTAAAAATCCTCTCTTCAATATTTGGAATACAGTAACTCAACCATTTGACCTCGAGTTGAAAAAATATCAGAGCCATTGGGATTGTATTGATTGTCTCTACTCTAATTGAAAATATTTAATTCTAATTTTGATAATTTAATCAAAAAATTTCTCTAATAACACTTTTTGGAAGTAGATAAAAACCAAGAGATTAAATTTTTTGTATTTTAAACTTTTTTATCTGAACAAAAATTATTAAAATTTATACAGTAACGATTCACCTAATTATCAACTAGATTATTTAATGTGAATTAAATAATAAGAAAAATCAGAATTGAAAATGTAGCCCATTCATTTTAGATAAAATGTGTTTCTTCTCACTGTTAGAGAATACCACTCAATGGAACCAAAATTGAATTCCAAAAATAATTAATAAACTCTAAAGATACCTTAATTTACATCGATTATTGATTCTACCGCAGTTATATGAATAATCAAAAAATCATTCGTTGTCTCATAGATTTCCACAACATCGGTCCTTTGATCTGAGAAGAAAAATTTATATCGAGATGCTTGGAATAACACATAATCTCAATTGGAATTTAGAGAGATGATAGAATATATCCCATGTTCATTGGATGAACAATACTATAAATTTGGGCTTTATTTTTCTTAAATAGACCAGTGAATACTTATCAAAATTCAGATATGGATTTCAAGTAAGTATAATATTATAATAAATATATAAATAATACGTTTGAAAATTTAATAATTTATATTTTTTAATAAATATCTCATAAAAATATTCTAATATATATAAAATACATTACATTATAAAATGTTATTATTTAAAAAGACTCTCCTCTCTTAAAATATTTTAGCAAACGCGGAATAAAAGTATTTTTTTTATTTATAAAACATTTTTTATCATATTAACATTCAACATGTGTATATAATGTATAAATAAATTCAACCTCTATTATAATAATATCAAATAATAAATTATTTATTTATTTCATAGTGAACGTTTAAATACAGACATTAGCATACCCCCATTTATGCCCCATCATATTTAAAGCATCAATTAATTAGATTTCGAAAAGAAACTAAATAATATTTATGTGTGACCCTATAGGCCCTTATCTAATTAATAGTGAGGGATACACATTAAAAAATAGAGATATATAGAAATACATAATTCCCCCTAATGATATAAGGTTTATTTAAATCAACAACAACATTTTATAAGCATACGCCTTGTAATATAATATCGTTGTCTTGTGACCACTCATAAAGAGAGATGTACAGTTTCTATTATCATCATTTTATGATTTATTTATTCTCTAATGACTAGTTCATAAAGACATACCACCCTTTTCCATTTATATATATATAATAAATGTACGACCATCTTGGTCTACTAGACCCATGATATCTCTTCTTTGTGGAAGGGAAAATGATTTCTTGGCCATTCAATCTATGTCATAAAACCAACGATGTACCAAATACAACATAACTCCACATGGAATAAATATCATGGTTTTCATTTATCATTGAATTGAATGATAAAATAGTAAATAATGACAATTATCTAGAGTCAAGGGACCTATACCAATGTTCTTAGATACGAACAACCAATGATACCAAAATCATGTTCGGTTCCTATTGGAGGGGATGTCATCACAATCTCTTCCACATGTGATCAACAAGTGAAAAACATAATTATAATAAGTATAAATGATTATGATCCCCTAACACCGTATATTCATATATCATTTATGTCTTATAAGTACGATTAATCTAGAAGACATTAAATAGGGTTATGATTACATTCATACTATCTTATCGTAATCATAATATTAGAGAACTATTATAACCTATTGATACGAAATAAATCTAAATACATTAATATATAAATATTATATAGAGAAAAATCTACGCTATTATTTTAACAATACATCATTCATAAATTCCAATATTCCTAATTTGATAATTGGTACATATTATGAAATTTGGGCCTAGGGAACCCATTTTCAAAGTATCCATGTCCTTGATAAAAGAAAAACCCTTGATCAATATCATGCCAATAAAATTTATAAATTTTAATATTATCCTTTATTATATAATATAACTCAATTATTTAATCCATCATGTTATAAATGTCAACATAACATTCTTTTGTGATAATATCTATTAAAAAATATCATTGTTCATCGATTGTTTTCATTCACTATATATGTGTGGATGAAATCGAAACCCTTCAACTACATACATATTATAATATTTTTATAATTTCGATAGTGGGATACTCGGTGAACATAATTAGATATAAAATTTATTTCCATATTGAGATACCAATAAAATTAATAATTAATCAATAA
Source organism: Viscum album (assembly GCA_963277665.1). Lineage (NCBI taxonomy): Eukaryota > Viridiplantae > Streptophyta > Magnoliopsida > Santalales > Viscaceae > Viscum > Viscum album. Next base: position 1,670,436,250 of record OY728160.1, read on the forward strand.
TAGATAAAATAAAAAAAATTAATCCAATACAATTAAAATTACTAAACATTAATATCAATAGTAAAAATCACACTTTCCATGTCATTCAATTTAAAGAACTGGAATTTATAAGAATTTTTTTTTAATTTAATGTGAATTTTACAAGTCTGAAAATTTTTTTATGGTTCATGATTTCGAGGCCTGGAGTGCCCGAAATCAATTTCTGAAGTTTTGTTCGGGTACGTTCAGTAAATGTACGAGTATAATTTTTATAACTTTTGAACTGATGCTCAGAATTGAAATCAGAGGGCACCATTGAACTCGTAGCGCTGGTATTCTCTTAAAAAGGCTTTCACCTCAATGGCAATTGGTAAAGATTAAATGGTATCTTTTGGGTTTTTAGTGAAAGAATTAAATAAAAAATAATGTTGTGTAGATTTATTTTTATTTGGTTGGTTAAAGCCTCCATGTGGAAGATGGAGGCTGGGACCACCATACCGTAACCTACCATGAGAGGTTATGGTTCTGGGGCCCACCCTATCCTAACCTTCTCATCATTTTAATATATTTGGGGACCACTCGAGTTTTAAACCCCCTTAAAACTCCCCATTAATGGGGAGAAACCCTAATTTGTTTTCATTACGTGCAGGGGGGCCTCTTCAACTCCCCTAACACTTAATGTGTCGAATCCTTCTCAATTAATTAATCCACCCATTTTTAATTTCGTTCCAACAATTATATATAGATTAACACAATCTATTATTTTGGTTGGAATTTGTATTTTGGTGGAACTTTGGAGAGGAGAGAGGGAATAGAGATAAAAGCTCTCACCAACGAAGAAAGAAAAATGTGTTCTTCCAATGATGAATGCCTTCTACTATGAAGAAAGATCTCCTTTGACCTTCATCCATGGACTCCTACTGATGTGGGACATCATCGACTAACCTTCCCTCCCTATCATCATCAAAAATCTGACACATGAGCTCAGAATTGGAAGTGTGTGGGGGATGCTACGAATGACGAAAATGCCGTCTTCTTCCCAGGATTTGAAGAAGTAATTTATGAATGACCTGCATGGATAGTAGGTTGGGATATGAGTGTAGACTATGAATAAAAGATGTTGTTGTAGTTTTCATTTTTATGATGTAATGTAAAACATTATGAATATATCTAGTGTTTCCAAGGCTACTAAACCATCGGTATTTCAAGATTTGATCTTTCTTGTGATCATGCCAATGTTGTTTAATAATGCACCGACTATGGGTAGCTATGGTCGGGGAGTTACAATTGCTATCAAAGGAATTTTAGTACAAACCATGGAAGCTAGATTTAGTTAAACTCTGATTAGATCACACAGACCTAAGATGGACTTTGAAGATTAGTATATAAGAACTTCCTAGAATTTTGGTATTGTAGAGATTTTGTGAGTTTTCCTAGCAATACATCCCTGTCTGGATACGAGCAGGTAGGGGCGGCTCTGGCAGAGATGTACCTAGGGGTAAAACTCTAAAACACCACTTTGAGCTAGACTCGAACGGGAACTGGTGCATGACAACGGGCCTTTCTGCACTCTTGGTTACGACACACCTGGGGGACATTCTTAGGATAACTCTCATTTTCCTTACAAATCATTATGAAGGGTTTATGAGTATATACTTCCTCAAAGAAAACATTTTTATGATTATGGATTATATCCATAAGTAGTTCAATTTATGTTAAGTGTTTTATAATTATGGAATTATGTATTTTGATTCATAAACTGATCTAGTTTATGCCATTGTTTACAAATGGCACCTAGTGGAAAAAATGGAAACTTTATCAATGCATGCACTCCATGTAGGGATTCCCCTCCTGCTCAAGATAATAATAGTGGATCTGGTGATGCAACTGGTGCTGATCAGCTAATCACCATAGTGGGACAACTCACTCAGGTTATGAATAATAACCTTACCCATATGGAGCACCCCGATCGAAAGCGTGGAGGATCAATGTTAGATCGATTCATGAGGCAACAACCACAAATGTTCAATTGGAGTACAAATCCCTTAGTAGCTGAGAAATGGATAAATTCTCTAGAGAAAATATTTCAGGCATTGGGGAGTAGTGAAAGAGAAAAAGTTATCATGGCGCCTCACTGGATATACTAATCAATGGTGGTTATTGATTCAAAACATGAAGGAAGATGATGAAGTATCAAATATGGAATGGAGGGACTTCAAAGATATATTTTTAGAAAAATACTTTCCTCGTGACCATCGAGCAGATATGGAAAGGCAATTTCTGAGTCTGAGACAAAAGGAGGATGAGAATGCCGCAAAGTATGAGTCTAACGTTACACGGTTAGCAAGGTATGCTAGAGATTATATACGTAACCCAATAAGTAAGATTTATCATTTCTTTGATGGGTTAAAACCATTTCTCTGTCCAGCATTAGTCTCACAATCCTTCTCGTAGTATAACGACATTGTGTCATGTGCTATCAAGACAGAGAAAGAATTCTCAAAGTCATATGACTTTAAATCAAAGCAATAAAAGAAGAGATCTGCTGATCAATCTGGGAATGGAAATAAGGGGAAGAAGGGAAAGGTTCAATATCCATCCTGTGGTAAATGTGGGATGAAACACCCAGGTACTTGCTTGAAGGGAATGGGTGTCTGTTACAAGTGTGGTGAAAAAGGCCACCATGCTCGTGATTGCAAAGGGATGAAGGAAGATACCAATATTCAGTGCTACAATTTCAAGGATATGGGACATTGTGAAAATGAATTTTCTAAGAGTCAGGGGAACTTACCCTTGAAAAGGCCAAGGGATCAAGGCCAAGCTTTTGTTATCACTACTGCTGAGGTAGAAGCTCCAAAAGATGTGGTGGAAGGTAATTTAATCATTTTCTAATGTTTAGAAAATGCATTATTTGATTATGGATCATTTCATTGTTTCATATCTTCCCAGTTTGCTAAAAAAAATTAGATATTTCCAATTTGATTTAACAAGGGAGTTGTCAGTTAAAACTCCTAAGGGAAGTATCATTGCAACAATGTTTTCTGAATCAGTCCCCATTAGAGCACATAAATGTTCTTTATCTACTGATCTCATTGTCATACCTATGATTGAGTCTGATATAATCCTTGGTATGTATTGGCTTTCGGATTATGATGTGAAAATTTATTGTAAGAAGAAGGAGGTTACGATTTTTGATGATGATGATAAGGAACACCTTATCCTTAGAGCATAATTGTCACCACCTAATTCTTATCTAGATCCACCCCCAGTAGCACAACTAAATTCAATTATTGGGGAGGAAGAGAATGAAATGACTGTGGGTGAGGAAAGGAATGTTCAAATAAAGGATGTACCTGTTGTGAAAGAATATGTAGATGTATTTCTAGAAGAATGACCTGGACATCGTCTAGAACGTGATTTTGAGTTTTCCATTGATTTAATTCCTAGATCAAGGCCTATTTCGAAGACCCCTTATAAAATGACCATTGTAGAATTAGTTGAACTAACGAAACAACTAGAGGAATTGAGTAATAAGGGATTTATTTTCCCTAGTGTTTCTCCATGGGGAGACCCTGTTCTTTTTGTTAAAAAGAAAGATGGATCTATGAGGTTATGTAGCGACTATAGAGAGATCAATGCTATAACAATAAAGAACAAGTATCCACTACCACGCATTGATGATTTATTTGACCAACTTCATGGAGCTCAATACTTTTCAAAGATTGACCTTCGATCTGGATACCATCACTTTTGTGTAATGAAGGAAGACATTCTGAAGACATCATTTCGAACCAGGTATGGGCCTTAAGAGTTTACTATAATGCCTTTTGGATTGACTAATTCACCCTCTGTATTCATGGATATGATGAATATAATTTTAAAGGAATATCTCATTGAATTTGTGGTGATATTTATTGATGATATCTTGGTATACTCCAAAATCTACGAAGATCATGAAAATCAATTGCGCATTATCCTCAAGAATCTGAGAATACGTGAATTATATGGGAAGTTTAGCAAGTGTGAATTCTGGCCTCATGAGACTTCTTTTCTTGGACATATTGTCTCTAAATATGGAATCTCTGTTGATCCTTCTAAGACCAAGGAAATCCAAGAATGGCCAGCACCTACGAGTATAACTGTGGTACGCAGTTTTTTTGGTTTGGCAAGTTATTATCAACGTTTCGTCCAGAATGTTTCCCGATTGGCTAACCCATTAACGAAGCTCACAAATAAAGGGGTTAAATTTTTTTGGACAAAAGAGTGTGAAGAATGTTTCGAAGAACTAAAGAGAATTTTAGTCAATGCTTCTATATTTACTCTACCATCAGGGAATGATGGGTTCGTTATTTATAATGATGCATCGAAGAAGGGACTTGGTTGTGTCCTTATACAAAATGATAGGGTTATTGCCTATGCATCATGACAGTTGAAAATTCATGAGAATAACTATCCTACTAATGATCTTGAGTTAGCAGCTGTGATCTTTACATAGAAGACATGGAGGCACTACCTCTATGGTGAAAAATGTGAGATTTATACTGATCACATGAGTTTGAAGTATATTTTCTCACAAAAAGAACTCAACATGAGGAAAAGGATATGGCTTTAATTACTCAAGGATTATGATTGTACGATACACTACCACCCGAGGAAAGCAAACAAGGTGGCATATGCTTTGAGCAGAAAAGATCATGGAGTTTTGAAAAATATGATAATTGAAAGGGATCCAATTTTCATGGATCTAGTGAATATGGACATGAGAATAACCAGGGAAGGTGAAACATCAATTCTTTTTCAAATGGTTTCCAAACCATCATTACTAGAAAGTTTTAAGAGTTCTCATACCGATGATGAATAATTTCAAAAGAAGATTAATGCTGTGAATGATGGGAGATTGATAGACTTTGTGTATGAAGACGGAATTTTGAAATTCAGGAAGAGGATTTGTGTTCCCGATATACATTATCTAAAAAGGGAATTGTTGGAAGATTCCCATATTTCCAATTTCTCTATACACCCTAGGAGCACCAAAATGTATAGAGAATTGAAGGAACATTTTTTGTAGGACAACATGAAGAGAGAGATTGCTGATTTTGTGTCAAGATGTATGGTTTGTCAACAAGTGAAACCTGGAAGGCAACAGCCTAGAGGAGTCATGAAACCTCTTCCCATACCAGAGTGGAAATGGGACAATATTATGATGGACTTTTTCATGGTGCTACCAAAGACTCCTAGAAGGAACGATGCAATATGGGTCATTGTTGATCGTCTTACCAAGTCAGCACATTTTCTAGCTATAAGAGAAGATCTACCACTGGAACGTCTAGCAAGACTATATATTGATGAAGTTGTGAGACTTCATGGAGTACCCCTATCGATTGTTTCTGATTGTGATCCCCGTTTTACTTCATGATTCTGGAAAAGTCTTCTGAAATCCTTGGATAATGAACTTTATTTGAGCACTGCCTACCACCCTCAAACAGATGCACAATCAGAACGAACTTTTCAAACCATATACGACATGTTGAGATCCTTCTCACTTGACTTTCAGGGTATGTGGGATCAATATTTACCTCTTATAGAATTTTCCTATAATAATAGCTTCCATTCGAGTATTCATATGGAACCATATGAAGTGTTATACGGAAAGAGATGTTTCACACCAACATGTTGGGATGACGTTGGTGAAATAAAACTTGTAGGTCCAGAACTGGTAGAGGAAACAATGGAGAAGATGAAGGTAATCCAAAATTACATCAATGCAGCTCAATGTAGACATAAGAGCTATGTTGATAATCAAAGGAAGGATTTGGAATTTCAAGTCGGTGATCATGTTTTCTTGAAGGTATCTCCATGGAAGGGAGTCATATGTTTTGGTAAGAAAGGTTAATTGAGTCCTAGGTACATCGGACCTTTCAAAATTCTAGAACTAATAGGGGATTTAGCTTACTGAATGGCAATGTCGCCAAGTCTCTCCAAAGTTCACGATGTGTTCCACGTATCTCTATTGAGGAAATACATGCCTGACCCAACACATGTACTCACCTACAAGGAATTAGAACTGGAACCCAATCTGTCTTATTGCGAAGAGCCCGTCATGATTCTTGATACGAGAGAACACGTACTGAGAAACCGGACGACGCGTCTGGTAAATGTCTTGTGGAGAAACCATAAGATGGAAGAGGCAACATGGGAACCCGAGGAACTTATGATGAAGAACCACCTGAGTCTTTTCATGTGATATTATTCTAGGAATCTCTAGGACGAAATTATTTGAAGGAGGGGAGAATGTAACACCCCAAGCTTCTATGGTACGTTTCTCTTTGAATAATGCAATAGCTTGTGTTGTACGCAACATCGAGTTCTAACACACACCACAACCAATCAAACTATCCATTATAAATAGTAATACCTACTTTTTGAAATTTTAGAAATTTTATCTCTCAAAATGGACTTCATTTTTGGATTCGGAGTATAGAATTTAGCCTAAGGAGAAATTTTGGTACTTTTCGGATAAATTTAATATGTTGATGAATAGTGAAAATTACTAAATTTTAATTAAAAACAACATTTTTAATCAAAATAAATAATAGTGATAAATTAGAATTTTTGAGGTTTTAAAGTATATTTAGAATATATTTTTACCATTTAATACAATGTTGTTAATTTGACATAATTCCACAATTAAACCGAACATAAACAAGTATTAATCTTTTGCTAGTTATTATATCTTAAAAACATGCTTTTTGTTTTGACAGCGAGAATTAATTTTAAATTAATTTCTGCCACTTCTGTGTTTTGAATTTGGAAAAATGGATTCCATATTTTGAATCAGGATGTTCAAATTGTGTAAATAGATAACTTTTATTTTTAGACATTTTGAATAATTACTTCGGTAATATTTTATTTACCATGGTTAAAGGGTAAATCTGGTAACTAAGGGTTAAAATATAATATTATAATAATACAAAATTATCATAAAATGTTTCCTAAACTTATTGGTTGATACATGTCCGACCATGGGAATTCTTGGGTCGATTTTTGACCCCATGGTGCCACTTGTATGTGATAGGGACACTTTATTTTAATTAAATTAAAATGAATAAAAAAATGACACAAGCATATAGCTTTTAGAAAAACAATTCATACATAGGGTTATATATGTTTGATTTTCGACTATAAATATTCATTACAAAGAGAAACGGATTTACTACATAATTATATTTTATATATAATTTTTAGACATTAAATAATTTAATTTATTTATGACACAATGATGATGCATTAATTACCATAATAGTGAACATTTAAAATAATTGATATTATAAATACCCAAATAAATACAATTTGAGGCATTTAATGAATTAAACTAATTTTATAGGATAATATGACATATTAGGATTGAATTAATTTACTTTTTTCTAAGTAATCATTCTGTTATGATTTTTACAAAAATCAACTATTGAATAGTGTTAAAATTGACATAAAAGTGTTTTTAAAACAAATATTATATTATTAATTTATATTAAATTCCCAAAAATCTAAGGTTCGGCCAAGAGACTTATATAATGATAGGATTATCATTAATGGACCACTTGGGGGTCTATTGGATGTATATTGTATGTTTATTAACCATATAATATAAAAATACAAAGAGACATTGTAAAAGTGAAACTAAATAACTAAGAGATAATACTTAATGATAAGGTTAATATAGTAACCCAAACCTGTCTAAATTCTATTGGTTGAGTGGTTTTCGACCCATCCCCACCATAACCTATAAATAATCCACTTTGGATCCATTAGAAACCCAATATTAATTTATTATAAAATAATATTTCTAGCTTTTCCAAAGGTCCCCTCAACCCTCTTATAAAAGGGCACTCTACCTTCTCATTAACTCACACATTCAAAGCCTTTTGGTTCAGCCAACATCTGCCCAATTACTCTCTCAAGTTCCCTCACTTCATCCTAGAGGCCTTCCTTTAGTTATAAAGCCAACCAAAGAGCCATTTTGATCAAATCAAAAGTAACAACCCGAAGAAGAGGAGGTTAACCTACCCCCAACCAAGGAAAAGTACAAGGTAAGGGTTTTTTCGCAATCTCATCATTATCCGAGGTTGTTTATATGTAATAATCTACTGATATCTCTTTATCATACACATCCATGTTTCTTAAAAATGTATTTCAAAACATTTTTACTATTTACAAGAATATGGGTTAAAGTCATTTATACCCTTGTTTGACTTTTTATAAGAGGTTTATAAAGGAATCTTTCCGTCATTTTCCAAACAATGTCCTTTTTAACCTTTTCGACATAATTAAGGTAAGAATGTTTTTTTAACTAAAACGGTGGGTGCGGCTATTTTCTTCCGTTATAAAATCTTCGAAGCCTCCCTTACAATCTTATAAGAATATTTTCAAAGAAAATATTTTAATTTATAAATATATGACTCTTAAATTATTTCAAAATAGAAAGAGATATTTCTCTAAAAAGAGTTTTGATTTCATCTATGTCAACATCCTTTGATGGATTTTACACTTCGTTGAAGATGATTTATTATGATACAAAACTTCTTTATTGTATTAGAGGTTTTGTGATATATTTGACTATGGATGTGATATTTATATACAATTCATGGTTTATGGATGAATTATTTACATTTAGTATGTTTTTTTAATACGAATGTTTATGTTATGTTTAAACATTTTCATATGGGAATGCATTGGACTTAATATGTGACTTGTGGAGCCCGATATAGCTCCTCGATGCATCGGTAGGTCTCATGAGACAAACTAGTGTCTTGGCACAAGGCCTTGGAAAAATCTTATTTGTAGTCTTGGCACGAGGACATGGCTATGTGGTTATGATAGTCTGGCATTATGCGTTCCATCATTATGAAAGTGGTTATTGATATTGTATGTGATAATTCGATTAGTAGAATATCCATGTGAATAAGTAAATGGAATTATTTCATTTAATTTTTGCCATACTATTTTGAAGTTCAAGTTTAAAAGGCATTTTTTTAGTTATAAATTTCCTTAAATGTTTATTCATATTTATGAAATTTTTTTCTATATTGTTATCCTTACTGGGCATTTGAGCTCACCCCTTTTCAATGTTTTATTTTTCCCAAGATGTGAAGAAGTAATTTATAAATGACCTGCAGGGATAGTATGTGGGGATATGAGTGAGGAATATGAAGAAAAGATGTTATTGTAGATTTCATTTTTATGATGTAATGTAAAACTTTATGAATATATCTAATGTTTCCAAGGCTACTAAAACAATCAGTCTTTCGAGATTTGATCTTTCTTGTGATCATTACAATGTTATGTAATAATGCACCGACTCTGGGTAACTATGGTCGGGGCGTTACACTATCTACCTTGAGCGTAAATGGTATCAAAGAAAATATTTCTCCCAATATCCTTTTTGAGGATTTGATCCATTAATAAAAATGTATTTATTCCAATAACACCAATTTTTATGTTTGAAATGTTGTATAACTAATATAAATAAGACTCTTTAAGATATCATATAAATATACAATTCATTAAATGAGTAGTTAGTTTATTGTAAAAACCATCCATAACAAAATTCAACACATCTCCACACATAAGTACATGATAAAATGGGTTCCTTTCCATACTAATGATCTTATGGAATCATATTTGCTCCATTATATGGAACCAAGTTTAGTGTATATGTTGAAAACTAGAGTTCATATTCTGAATATAGAGTATGAATACTTTTTTGACTCATCATAAAATTCATTATGTACCCAGTGGTATGGTTTCTGCATTAACAAACACCATTCTACTATGGAGTATATGGAGGATTAAGTGGACATAGAATCCCAAAATTCAATTGGCATTCAATGAACTCCTATTTTTGATATTATCCACTTTAATCAGATAGATTTTTCTTTATCTCATTACCATGATAACTATATAATTCATTATTGAACACCTTAAATTTCTCAATGGTTTTGGACTTATATCTCATCAAGTATACATTTCCATATTTTCTCATGTTTTCAGTAAATGTAATGAGATATGAGTTTCCACCCCATGATTCAATAGGAAAATGTTTTCACTCATATATATATATATATATAAGAATATTTCTGGCCCTTTCACCCTATCTCACAAATGATGGGATAGTCATCTTCTTTGTAAAAAGTGTTACAAATATCAAGTGGTTATAATTTGATAGAATCGAAATAACCATATTTATTGAGCTTTGTTCGATAATTGTCAATTTCATAAAAAATACAATTATTCAACAATTTAGTGTGAAATTATTCATGTAAACATGATTTTATATCAATTTCCTACACGTTGTTATATTATTCAAGTACATAAATCCTGTTATTAATGAATTCCATATCTTAAAAACTGACCTCTACATAAAATAAATATATTTTATTCTTAAATTGGAAAAAAATCCTCTATTAATCAAAATAACATGTATAAAACATCATTGGTAACATTAGGAATGTAATAAAAATAATAAAATATTATAAACATTCTTCTTAGAAATGCATGGTGGTTGCCTCTTATAGCCTAGGAATCCAGTCTTACTCTCATGGATGCTCGTAGGTATACCTCACCTATGGAATCCTTACTAACTCAACATGGATCCTAAATGTGGAAATAAATCTGAGAACCAACATAAATATCTAAATCATTACTTATATAAATCAAATGATTATCATAAATTATGAAAAAAAACATGAATCTTACTCATGCTTCTTTACACTAGTGTAGTCCATCTTTTAATGGACATTCCAATGACTTGAAATAAAAATGATGCTTATTCCATTTCATGCCTCCAGATATTCCAATTCATTGAAGGGTTTGGCTAAGATAACATTGAATTGGACTGAGTTTTGGATACATTTGAAATTATTATCCTTTTATTCACTATAACGGCTCATGGTTTATCAGGCCATGAGTCTTTATTCACCATAAGGACTCCAGTTTATCCAGATGATTTGATATTTCTCATTATATCAAATAATTTGGTCTACATGAGTCCCATATGAACTCATTATCAAATATTTCTTGTGAAAAGTTAAATTGAGATCTAATATCTATATTGAATAGCATTCTCCAAATAATGATCTTCAAAATGATACATAATTATTTATATATACATTTACTTATGAAGATCTTAGTGATCCCTAACCATATATGATAAAAATGATCATATGAAATCTGACTCAAAATCCAAGAACATAAGGTTGGAAGTTATTTCATAATCATCTTCCTCCTTAGAAGACGTCATAAGAATTTGGGAATCCTTCATGTAAAGATTATTCCCTTTGAATAATACAGTGTGTTTGATACTGTACTACTCCTCAAAGATACTACTGATTAAGATTTTATCTGTATCAAATATGGATCACAATGATTATGTTGATTTCATATTACTTATTATTTTCTATTACAAATGATAGTATGTTTTATTACTTATCATGATTTTAAAAATATGTGATGAAATAAATTTTATTTATCATATATTTTACCAAGTCATTATAAAATTATCCATTGTATATAGAAAATACTATCATAGGGACATTCAAGTATAAATGATCTATATTTCTCTTCTCATATCCAATAAGGTGACAATTCAAATTATTTAGATATATATAGGTATGTCTATATTTCAACCCACATTTACTCATAGCTCTTTGATCATCTTTGTGAACCCCCAAAATATTGAAATCATAGACTTATAAATTCTTGACACATTCTTATAAAAAGTATTGTATAAACAAAAAACATTAAAACAAAAACCAATTTATTAAAATCAACCCTACATTATTGTTTAGAATCCCTAGAAATTAAGAGTATCCCCAACTACAGCCCATCCGAAAGATCAACAATGCTTATATCATAACTCTGATATTGGAACAATATATCTAACATAATAATATCTCTTTTAGGGAATTTTTTATCTATATGTTAAAATATTATTTATTTAACACTTTTAGATGTTTGTTAATATTAAAATAATTTTACATAAGTTATTAACAATGCATTGACAAAATAATTTACATATATTTCATTTATTTTCTGTGATCTTTATAACCATTAAATAAACATAAATAATTAACCATGCACTTTATTGAAATAAAATATACTATTTTTTAATTATCATTGATGATCACTATTGAATAAACTTATAAAATATTTTATAATTTTTCTATGTCCAAAACAGGAGCTAAATTATGTAATTTATCTTGAGAATTATTAGTTTCAATCATTCATTATTAAAAAATATAATATTTTTGTAATTGTTTATTTATTTAAATGATGTAAGAGTTTGGTAAGTTACATAAAAAAATTATGAAAAAAAGTGATTACTTTTATTAATAGAAAAATTATGATAATAAATAATGAATCTAATACACCGATTAATTAATATTTCATTATTATAAGTTGTTATATAATCTATTAAAGTAGGATTAGCTAATTTTTTATCCACTAAAAACTATATTTGAAAACATTACAATGAATATAGAAATAAATGACCCCTTGGTTAATGTTGGGACATTCAATCCCAACAACATTCGTTGATTGTTCTCTAAGGTCCAACTTGTAGTTATTGTCCAAATAGGGATAAAAGTTCAAAAACTGGGAATTGTTATATTGTTAAGAATATATTTTATCCTTGTAAATCAATCTTATGATGAAATGATTTAACAATTAATTTGTTTCTCTAAAAAATCACAAATTACAAGCCTCATGTGGAATTTTTAAATCCTTGAATTTATTTAATAATTAAAAAATAATTTAATTAACAACATTTTAATGAATCATTGTGAGTAAATTGATAAAAAACAAAAAATTAATGAGGTAAAAATTAGATCATCAAAAAATGAACTGACATCCAATGGGTAGATTTGTCATTGTAGAGATTATTTTCATAAGAAAATGATTGAAAGGGTATATCCCAATGTCATATAAAATCCTATATTAAATCCCAAATAATATTAAGAAAAATGGTGAAAATATAATAACAATGGTGTTTTATTTTAGATAATGATAGATTTAAATCAATTATGGAATGAGAAATGATGTAAAATATTAGGATTAGAGTCCTATATGAAATAAACCTTGACATATGCCTCCCTGATTCAAAATTATATTTGTAACACCATAATTTTTTGAAAATAAATTTTTATTTCATGAAACACTAAGTACCTAAAAAACAACACATTTTATAATCTTGATGTTAAACACATATTTTCCTCTACTATGTTTTGAATTTCAGAAAATAGACATCTAGATTTGTGATCTATAAGTCATTTAGAGACTAATAGAACTAACGTGATTTTAAGAGAATAGTAAAATTACATTATGAATAAAAAAATGAATATTAATATAGAAATTATGAATAGTAAATTATAATATTATTTTATTTTCTTATGGTTAAAAGATAATGAGATCTTGAAAAATTATTCAATGTAATATAAAAAGAATTATAGTTTTAATATTATTTTATTTTGACTAAACTATGATTTTATTTAGAAAATATATTAATCATATTTATAAAAATATTCTTAAGAAAAAAGTTCATTTTTGAATTGCACGCGTTAAAAAATGAATATGGTAAATATTTTGTATTTTTCTGAAATTCATTATTGTTTTATGAATATTGAAATATGATAAAATACCGTATATAAAAATTATAAGTTGAACACATTATTTATGAAATAATGAGTTATTTAAGGCCACTTAGTTAAAAATCACTAGAAATTATTACTATTATTGGTCAAATAAAAAAACACTATTGGTTTTCTTGGGGGAAATAATAAAATAATTTGTAAAATATTTAAAATTGACTCCTCTCCCACCACTATAACCTTCCCCCCCATCAGTACCTCTTCTCTTCACTCTAATAATCCATGAAGCACCTAAAATTTCTACAAAAATAAACTTCCCAAGTCTCTCCCTACGTCCATGAGCTCCTGGTCTTTCCAAAATACCCAGACCCTTCCATCAAATATATTCTCAATGAGGTGGTTTCAAGAGGTAAAATCACATGTTATTTCTTTCATTTTCATTTCGAGTTCCTTTAAATTGTTATTTTCTCCCCAAATACATGTTAAAATGAAAATGATAACTCCAGTTTCATCTATATACTATAATTATATCATGTTAATTTATGATCTATCATCAATATTCAGACTCTCTCTCAATTATTTCATAAAAGAAATCATCATCTGTGGGGTTCAAATTTTACAACCTTCAAGGACAACGAAGTTTCATTAAACAATTTATCCCTAATTAATAGACATGAAAACATTTTGGTGGCCTATATAGACAATAATATATTTATTATAACTAATATAATATTCTAGAACTTGTATATGTACATATTGTTAATTTATATGACAAAAATAGTTCCTAGAAATCAAAATACCAGTAAAATAATCTTAGTGATTGTCGTTAATATTTCATCTAATGATTCATACTCATTAAATGTAACCAAAATTATATTAATGACCATTACAAACTTTTTATGTTCATAAATAATATCTAAATTCAATTCGGGAGATTTATATCCATTTCCACATCAACTCCATTACATAAAAACAAGGGAACCGATTTTGAAAATAATGAAAACGAACACTCAGTAACCATGGAATTCAATCTTATAACTAATAAATAATGACATAATAGAATTATTAAAATAATTATAAATGAAATAAATGTCTAATATGTTATTAATTATGTTATTAATAAGTGTAATTTCATATTCCAAGACCTTATGTTCATGAGCGGAACACATTCAGACTAAAGATACGTGTTTTACACCTGAACCACCATTTTTATTCGTGTTACATTAATTAACTACATAAACTTATTAATTCCTATTTACATCTCATAAATTATGTAAGAATGAAATATATAAATTTTTCAACCAGAAATCATACCTTCATGTATGGCGAGTTATTAGTTTTAAAAAAAACATTAAAATTTTTTTCCTCAAATAAAATAATGACTCAAGGAAATTTCTAAAATTCTTACCTATATTCAAGGGAATTCAATAATATGTTTTTAGAAACCAATATTTTTCTAATATAACTAATTTTATTATATAAATACAATCTTACATCACTTTTGGATTTATACAAATTTTTTTAAAGAACACTTCTATTCAATGTAAATGAGTATTTATCTCAAGAATTACTCTCTTTTTTATAAGAGTGGTTTCATTTATTTCAATTGTCTTTATTGATTCTTATGTATTTTTGGGACTAATATATTATTATATCATAATCCATATTTAATTTAATGGATTATAATTAGTGTGAATATGGATTTTCAATCTTAAAACCATTCACCGTTTTACTCCAAATGGTTAGTATTTAATCATAATGTTTGGGCAATGTTATTTACATTTCATATGTTATATTCAGTATGGTTTAACTTTATTTTTATGTATATCCCCATTCATAATAATAATTAATTGGAATTATTATGTAATGGGTGGGGCCCTCCATATCCCTAGATGCATTGGTAGCTATCATTAGACAAAAAGACGTGGACTTGGTCGCGACCATGATAATTTTGAGATATGGTTTGGTTTAGGATCTAATCATTTTATAGAAGTCCTAGATGGGGCCTTGAAGGTATAGTTCAGAATGTCAAGTATATGATCTTCCCTCATTATGATTCTTGTAATTGAAATTTCATGTGGTTATTCGACAAGTAGAACACCCATTATTATATTTTATTGTGGCATTATTTACTCAATTCATATTCTAGCCACAATGTGTTCACGATTATTATTTATAAAGGCATGTGTTTTAAATTATTCACCATGTTTACTGTTAATGATTAGGTTTTCTTCTACTATATTTCATTATCTGATTTAGAATTCGATCTCACCACTTTTTTAGGTTTCATTTTCCCAGGATATGAAGAAGTAAGTTATGAATGACTTTCATGCATAATCTGGGAGGCATGGATGTTTTTAATGGAATAATTTACTATTGTTTTCATTTCATTTATAATTTTGATCTTATATATATCATGTTTCCAAATCTATTAAAATTTTCATTCCATTCAGATATGACATTCATGTAATAATGCTAATGTAATTTAATAAGGCGCCGGCTCCAGGAATCTACGTTCGGGTCTTTATAGTTGGTATTAGACGAAGTATTGTTGAAAACATGGAAACTAGTGTTATGAATCATAGAATAAGGAAAAAATACCTAACATATTCCTTGAGGATAATAATTTGATAACATCCTGGTATTTTTATAATGAATATATTATGTGGATCTTTATACCAAATACATCCCTATCGGGATAATACAAGTGGAAGTGTTTCGGGAATAGATGTACCTAGGTGTGAAAACTCTAACTAAGAGTTTCGAGCATGACCCAGGGTATCCCAGTACACGAAAACGAGTCTTAATAAGATACTTGTTTGACAGTCCCAGTTTATATGTTAAGGATAATTCAAATTTTTTAAAATCCATTATTAATTATATAAATGTAAAATTTTCACCAAAGAAACCATTTTTTTATTATGGGCTTAGCCGTGCATAAGATTTCAATTTAAGATAAATATTTATATATGCTAAAATTATACATTATGGTTCATAAACTAATATAGAGTATTTCGTTATCTAGAAATGGGACAATGCAGAAGAAATGGAAACTGCATGAACACTCGTATTCCATGTAGGTATTTCCCTCAAATTACAGATAATTATGTTTGATCTGTTGTTGCGACTGGTGCAGAGCAGCTTAAAAATTTACTAGAAAAAATACTCATGTTATGAACAGTAACCTTACCCATATAGAGCATCCAGATCCACCATGTTGAGGACCATTGTGATATCTATTTTTGAGACAACATCCTCTGTCATTCAATGGGACTATGAACACATTTCTATCTTCGTAGTGGATAAGTTCTCTAAAAAATATATTTCATGCTTTAGGATGTAATGAAGGAGAAAAGGTTGTCATGGATGTTTTTCATCTATCAGAAGATGCATATCTGTAGTGGTCCTTAATCCAAAACAAAAATTATTAGGACGATATAGAAGAGACGGAATAGAGGGACATTAATAAAATCCTTCAAGAGATATACACTCTTCATGAAGAGTGAGAAGATATGGAAAGGATGTTTCTAAATTTGAGGAAAATGTATGATTATAATTTTACACGTATGAAGCCAAATTCACAAGGTTATTAAGGCTTATTGTGGACTACATACATAATATAAGGAGAAAAAATGATCAATTTTTTATAGCCTAATGTTTTTCCTCTGATGGTCAGTAGTCCCCCAATGTTTTTCATCAAATGAGGATACAATATCATGTGTTATCAAGAAAGAAAATTAAATCTCTAAGCCTTATAAATTTATGGGAAAGAAATAGAAGAAGAGGGTTGTTGATAACTCTAGAAAAGGAAATAAGGAAATGAGGGATAAGGGAATAGTTGAATTTCAATCTTATGATAATTGTGGAAGGAAACACTCTGGAACCGGCTTAAAGGGAAATAGAGTATGCTAAAAATGTGGAATGATTGTCCATATTACTGGTGATTATAAGGTGAAGAAATAAACTATTAATTTTTAATGATTTAATTATCCGGATATGGGACACTATGCTAATGATTTTTCAAATATTCAAGGAAACAAGCCACAAAAAAGTCCAAGGGAGAAGGTAAAATCTTATACAATCATAACCACTAATATTGAAGTTCCAAATGATATGGTGGATGTTAATTTAATAATTTCCTCAAACATAGCCAATTATTTTATTGATTATTGACCATCAAATTCTATCATATCTTCCCAGTTTTTCAAGAAAATTATATATTACAAATTCAATTTAATAAGGGATTTTTTAGTCAAATCTATTAATGGATGTATCATTGAAACAAAGTTGTATCAAGAAGTATACATTATGTCATATAAATGTGCATTATCTGTTAATTTTAATATCATGCCCATGATTGAATTTGATATAATCCTCGATATTGATTTCATTTCAAACCATAATGTTTAAATATATTTCATGAAGAATATGGTTACAAAATTCGATGGTGATGTGGAGTCCCTTATCATTTGGGAAGAAACATCAATATCTGATTCTCATCTAGAGCCACCCCTAATAGCTAAAATGAATTTATTTATTAGGGGGGAATGGAAAGAAATAACTATGGTTGAGGAGAATAATGTTCAAATAGAGGATGTAACTATTGTATAAGAATATTTTTACTTCTTTCTAGAGGGTTTTTAAGACGTCCTCTAGAGGGAGAAATGGAGTTTTCTATTGAATTAATTCCGGATTCAAGGACTATATCAAAGCCTCTTTATATAATGGCCATTGTGGAATTAGTGGAACATAAGAAACAACTAGTTGAATTAAGTGAGAAAGGATTTATTCAACCTTTTGTTTCTCCATGGTGATCCTTTATACATTTCATTAAGAAGAAACATGAATCTATGAGGTTTTTCATTGACTATAGGGAGATAAATTATTTAATAATAATGAGAAAGTATCCCCTTCTTCATGTTGTTGATTTATTTGATCAACTTCACAGAAGTCAATATTTTTTTAAGATTAATAATTGATCTAGATATCATCAGATTCATTTGGTGAAGGAATACATTCTAAAAACATCTTTTTGAAGTAGGTTTGGGCATTACGTTTTGATAGTAATGACTTTTGGACTAGCTAATGCACCCTCCGTTTTCATGGATTTAAATAATAGAGTTTTCATGGAATATGCTGATGTATTTTTGGTGGTATTTGTTGATGATATCTTGGAATACTCCAAATGTTATGATGATCGTGAAAATCATTTTTCACTATTTAAAGACTCATAGAAGTAAGGAATTATATGGTATATTTAGCATGTGAGAATTTTGGATTCAATTTGTTTCCATTCTAGGCCCCATTGTCTCTAATGATGAACTATATGTTGATCTTGTGAATACAATGGTTGTGCAAGAATGTCCTACAACAATGAACATAACTGGGGTACATATTTTTGTTGTTATAGAAGGTTATTATTGGCATTTCATTGAGAACATCTTCCATTTAGCCATCCCAATGATAAAGATTACACATAAAGGGGTTAAGATCATATGGTAAATGGAAAGTGAGGACGGTTTTGAAGAGTTGAATTGGATATTGGGGAATTCTCTGATCATAACCCTACCATCAGAAATTGATGGGCTTGTGATCTATAACAATACATCAATAAAATACTTGGTTGTATCCTTATATGGATTTATAATGTTATTTCCTATTCATAAAGGTAGAAAATAATGCATGAACAAAAGTATCCCAAACAAGATATTGTGTTAGCAGCTATAATATTCTATATAAAGATATTGATACATTATCTGAATGGAAAAAATGTGATATATATATGGATCACTAGAGTCTAAAGTATATCTTCTCATATAAAGAAATCAGTATTAGGAAATAGTGATCTCTCTAACTACTCATATATTATGATTGTACAATACACTACTAACCAGGAAAGGAAAACCGCGTGGTTGATGCATTGATTTGGAAGGATCATAGGTTTCTCAACAAAATAAGGATTGAAAAGTTTTATTTTTACATGGATATAGTGATGATTGATATGTGAATTATCAAATAAGGTGAAACATTCCTAATTTTTCATTGGGTTTCCCAACCATATTTATTATAATGTATTATAAGTTCTCATCATGATGATGTGAACATTCAAATGAAAATTAATGCTGTGAAAGAGGGGATGTTGGATGACATCGTATGTGATGACGGGATTATGAAATTTTAGAATAGTATTTGTGTTCAATCTATACCCGAGATAAAAATGGAGTTATTGGACAATTCCCATAGTTTCAATTTCTCTATACATCTGGTTAGCACGGGGATGTAAAGATATTTGAAGAAAAATTTTTAGTAGGTTAACATGAAGAGGGAAATTACAGATTATGTATTATGATGTATTGTTTTTAATCAAGTGAAGGCTGATGGTAACATCCAAAAATGTTCCATGCAAAATCAACATATTCCTTTGTGGAAATTGGATGACATAATCATGGATTTATTCACTTTATTACCCAATAATCCAAGGAAGAATGATGAGATATGGTTAATTGTGGATCGACTTATGAAAACATCACATTTCCTCTTGATAAGAAATGATTTGACATTAGAGATCCTAGAAAGACTCAATAATAATGATGTTGTGTGACTTCATGGAAAACCACTCTCAATTATGTCTGATCATGACCCATGATTTACATCGAAATTTTGGAAATGTCTTAACAAAGTGATGGATACTGAAATTCGATTTAGTTCTACTTACCACCCTCAAACTAATAGGAAATCCGAGAGGACAATTTAAACCTTAATGGACATGTTGAGATCATGTTGAAATTACATCCAAGGTATATGGGATCAATACATTCCTTTAGTGGATTATTCCTACAATAATAGTTGTCATTAATGTATTCAAATGGACCCATTTGAAGAATGTTATAGAAATAGATGTCATACAAAAAATTATTAGGATGAAATTGGAGAAAGGAGGACTGTGGGTCCAAATCTTGTGGAGGAAACCATAGAAAATGTAAAGACTAATCCGGGTCATATCAAAACAGAAAAAGTAGAAAAATGATATATGCCAATATTAAATGGAAGGATCTGGAATTTTATGTGGGTGATCTTGTTTTCTTGAAAGTATGTTCATAGAAAGGTGTTATAAGATTTGGAAATAAATTAAAACTAAACCCTAGGTACATTGGGCCATTTGAAATTATATAGAGAATTGGAGTTATGTCATATCTTTTGGATATGTCACCTATAATTTCAAAAGTACGCAATGTGTTCCATGTCTCATTGTTCAGGAAGTAAATGACAGACCTAACGCATGTCCTCACCACTGAAGGTATAGAGTTAGAACCTAACATATCCTACTGTGAAGAGACTATACGGATTCTAGACACTAAAGAACAAGTGTTGAGGAATCAGACGGCTCATCTGGTAAATATACATTGGAGAAATCATAAAATCGATAAGGAAACATGGGAGCCTAATAATCTTATGTTGATGATCTACCCAAATAATTTTGAGAGGTAACATTTTGTGAATTCAGTTGAAGAAATTTTTATGAGGGAAGAATGAATCACCCAATGGTTTTGAAAAAAATATTGAATTTAAGAAAAACCGAGTCCCTACAAAACAACACATTTTATATAGTTTCCATAATGCATATTTTCTTCTACTATGTTTTGAATTTTAAAAAACGGTCATATAGAGTTGTGATATGTAAGTCATTTGGAATCTGATAGAACAAACTTGATTTTAGGTGAATATTAACATAACCTTATTAACAATAATCTGAATAGTAATATAACCCTTATTAATAGTAAATAATAATAATATTTTATATTTTGTATGGATACAAGACAATGAGATCTTCATTTATTTATCAAGGTAATATAAAACAAACTGTAGTTTTATATTTTTTATTTTTCAAATAAACTATAATTTTATTAAAAAATACTATTACTAATATTTAGAAAATTATTTTTAAAAAATGGAGTTAATTTATGACTTCTAATGATCAAAAAATGTTTAAGGATTATTTTTGGGATTTTTCTAAAAATCATGAATTTTTAATGAATAGTGAAATATGGTAAAATAACGTAAATACAAATTACGAGATAAATACACTATTTAAGACATCATGACTAATTCAATTTCACTTTCTTTGAAATTAAATTCACTTATTAAAATTAGGGGTAACCTGAAAAACACAATTGGTTGTGTAGAGGTAAATAATAAAATAATGATTAAAGTATTGAAAATACACTCTATCCTCCACTCTAAAACCCCCATTAATCCCTCTTATTTTCAATACTCTAAGACTTGATGGTTCTCAATGTTATACTCAAATACCTTTACCTAGTATCTCCAAGCATCTAAGAGCTCTAGTATCTCTAAAATACAAAAACCCTTCCCTTAAAGAGATTCTCATCGATCTGGATTCGAGACGTAAAATCACAATTCATTTCATTTGTTTTCATTTTGAGATCCTTGATATTTTCATCTTCTCCTCACCTCCTACATCCAAATGAAAATGATGACAATATTATCATCTATATACTAGAATTATATCGTGTTAATAGAAGAAACACCATCAATATTATTACTCTCTCTATTTTATTTCTAAAAGGAAATCATCGTCTGTGAGGTTCTAATTTACAACCATCATGGACGACGGAGCTTCATTCATCAATTTATCCTCAATTACTGGTCATGTAACTATTGTTATGGTTTAACCAGAATCTAATATATGCATTATATACTATTTAATATTCAATAACTAGTATATGTACATAATATTAATTGATATGACCAAACTATTTCCATATAATGAAAATACCACTAAAATAATCTAAGTGATTGTCATAAATATTTCATCCAATAAATCATCCTCATGCCATGTAAAAAAATCATAAAAATAACAAATATCAACTTTTTATGTCCATATATAATATTTAAATTTAATTTTGGTTATTTACATCCATTTTCACATGAATTCAATTACCTAAAAAGAAGATAACCGATAATGAAAATCAAGAAAACAAACACTCTGGAACTGAGGGATTCAATAATAAAACTAATAAATAAGGATATAATGGACCTAATAAAATCAGATAAACTAAATTCATGTCTAATGGGTTATGAATTAAATTATTAACAATTCCAAATTCATATTTCAAGAGCTTATGTTTTAGAGCGGAACACATTCGGCCTTAAGGTAAGGGTTTTCCACCCGAAACTCCATTTTCATTCAGGATAATATTAATAAATACATACTCTTATTAATTCATATGTACATATCATAATTTCTATCTGAATTATCTATATTAATGTTCCAACCATAATCATACATTCATGTATGGGGATTTATTTGTTTTAAAAGGAACTTTCAAAAATTCTTCCTAAAATAAAATCCTCATTCATGGAAATTTCTCATATTATTACCTATTTTCAAGGGCACTCTATAATATCACAACTCATCCCCTAGGGCCTTTTTAGTTACTACCCCAAGCCTGCCTTAAAAATTCGAAGGGATAGTGACAAGCATAAAAGGTGTAAATCCCTATTCTTGGAAGTAATTCCCTTCATAAATTGTTAACACATACAATCAGAGTGCAACTTGAAGCAAACAATAAGTAAATACTGTATACAAAAGCGAGTACTGAAATTAAAGGGGGTCGGAAATACAATCCCGACAGTAAAGTAAAGAAAACGGAAAAGTACAAGTACAACTGAATGATGAGGTAAAGTAGCTACTAGGTTGTCCTCCGGGGTTCCTACATAAAGGGTAGGTACATATGGCCTCTTCAGCACTCCACGTCTGTCCATCCACTCTGTATACTATCACTCTGAGTGGTCCTCCTTCGGGTAGCGTCTAGTCCTCCTACTCTCTGCCTCAGTTAGCACTATCCTTCATCTGGAACCAACACAACAAGGTGCGGGCATAGCCCGTGCAGGGGTGAGAATAACAATACTTAGTAGGGACTCTGAAACCATCATCGTCTCACTAAAACCAAAAAGGAAAAACCAAAAAGCATGGATTCAATGGAAACCCATTACTTAGATATATTACCATACATATAACTTATTTATCTAGTAACCCATATCAATCATGAGAATAACTTAGAAGTCAATGACTCAGCACAAACCCGGATTTTTATTCTAGGGGGTAGTATCGAGTAACAACCCTAGTTACACTGTCAGATCCTCGGCTGATGGAGTATTCTTACTCTATCGAGTACAGTGATCCTTCCACATCACACCGAGGCGCTTCCCACTATATTGGACTGTTGTGGTACTTCTCCTGTCGAATAATATGGATCTGTTGCGCTCACACAGAGGTGCTCTCCACAGTGGGTATGTCGTGCTCACACAGAGGCGCACCCCCTCGTAGTCTACTGAGGTACTACTCCTGTCGAATATCATGGTTCTGTTGTGTCACACAGAGTTGCTCCCCACCGTGGGTCTGATGTGTCCCACAGTGGTGCTCCCCACTAGGCTAGTCGAAACACTATGAGTCGAAAGGTGAGCAGTCATCAGGCCTCTTCCAGCTACTAGGTCTCTGTACTCTGCTCGATCGTCTCCGGGAGGATCCGCCCCACAAGCTACAGGTCGATTCTCTAACTATAATGAATTCCAAAGTGGTAGTATCTGAAATATCTACCTCATCATAGGGGTCTCAACTCAATAGATGACGCGTCAATCGGACGCCTGGTAAGCGAGTTATTGGCATTTCTGTTCCCAGGGCCCGGTTGGTTTTTAGGTTCAATCAAACCCGATTATATCCCAACTGTGTCCAAAATTAATGTGGGTATGCAAAAATAAGAATCTCTCTCTATGATTTCTATCACCATAGACAGTTCTTCGATCAGACTCTCGTAGCCCAATATATGGGCAAAATAGGGTATTAGCGTCAAACGGGTCTGGGTGTGGTCCTACCCAGCCGGACCGACCCGACCCGACCCGAGCCAGGACCAGGGTCTGACCTGGTCCACGGGTCTAACCCGACCCTAGGATCCAGCCCGGCCTAAGAATCCAGCCCGGCCTGAGTGGGCGGCCCAGTCCGAGGGGAGGCACGGCACGGCGGCCCTCGTGGCCCTCCAGGCTGGCGGCCCGGCAGCCCGGCTGGCTGGTGGAGTGGCTGCCTACCCTAGTAGCGTTTAGGGGGGATGCACGCGCCCCCTGGATTCCAGAACGGTTTAACCCTTTTGGGTGGAACTAAACCGGCACTATGTGGCACTGGTCTCGCTCACGTGGGACCCACTGGGTCCCGCTCTTCCCGGCTGCCCGAGCGGCCAGGCCCTCCAGCTCCTCCTTCGTGGCCTACCCTAGCCATGACCTGCTTCTAATCCGCACGGCACGACGACACCATGCCCTTCCTCCATGGCCCGACCTGGCCACGACCTCATTCTCCTCCAAGCGGCGCGATAGCGCCACACTCTTCTGGAAACCTGGTGGCCTTGCATTGTCAGTTTCATCATGGTCGGCCCGATGCCAGTCGCTTTGTTCCGCCAAAATCTACTCTTCATGTGGAGTCGTTGTGCCCCCACCATCATCAACAAACAAGAACATTTCAAGGGGGAGGGGCAGTCCGTGTTCGTCTAGTCTGATCCCTGCATGTTACGTTGATATCAATTAGCATAACATCTTCCAAAAAAATTGAACAACATAGAACATGAACAAGTTCAACTAAAACACCTTCCCTGTATGACGCTGATCATGGATGAAGTCATAGAAAGGCATCATCGATTCATCAATGTCTGATAATAAAGAGGATATCCGTCGTTGGAAGATGAGCGTTTAGAGGTGATGAAGTCAAAGACAGCTTTCCTCACGGTCGACCCCTTCTCTTTTGGCATGGTTGAAGATCGAGGAAGATTTCAATGTTCTTCGTTGGAAGACATTTCTCCTTGGGTTCTCCATGGCCTTCCATGTTTTTCTAACCCCTCTCTCAAGCTCCACTAAAATAATTTCCAACCAAAAATAATGGGTCAATCCAACCCATTCTTTAATTTATTTGAAAAAATATTCAAAATAATTCAAAAGGTGTTTAATTAAATGAGTTATCTCACTTAATTAAATGGGTGGAGTTGGCTCAATTAAATGACGGGGAATGTGAAGTGTTTTCTCCCCAATTATGGGGAGTTAAGGGGGTTTGAAGCCCATGTGGTCCCCACCAAGTATATCTTCCCAAGGGAGGTTATGTGCGGGTGGGCCCCACCACCATAACCTCTCAGGGGAGGTTATGGTGTGGTGGAACCCACCTCTCACCTCCCCTTTGAGGTCTTAACCACCACAAAAATAAAAATAAGCTAAAACATGTTTTTATATATCTTTTTTCATTATAAACCCAATCACTACCTTTCATTCTTGACCAACATCCATCGAGGTGAAAGTCCTCTTAAGCCAATACTAGTGCTACGAGTCCAACGGTGCACTCAGATTTCAATTCTGAGCACCGGTACAAAATGTAAAAAATCCCACTCTCACGTTTACTGAACATACCTGGAAAAAAACTTTAGAAATTGATTCCGGGCAAACCGGGCCTTATAATCAAGTGCCGTAAATTTTCGCTGACTCATAAAATTCCCATGTAATTATGAAAAAAATTTCCTCGAAACTTCAATGTCTTTACATTTTCCCCACCTCCGGTCTTTGTGTCCCTGTATGCTACATCTTGAAATAAGGGAATAAATGGGGGTACTGAGCACGCATCTGAGCCTCCCACTCAAATGTGCTCCCTTGGAGGTTCATGTGCTGCCAACGAATGTGAACTAGAGGTATCAACCATCCACAAAGGACCTTCTCCTATCACTCATCAATCTCCATTTAAAACTACATGAAATTCGACCTGTCATCGATGTCTAAATCTCCATGGTTGATGACATGGGATGGTTCATGCATGTATCTCCTCAGCTGAGATACATGGAAGGCGTCATCCACCCAGTGCACCTGAGGTGGAATAGCTAAGCGGTAATCCACCTCACCTACTCTACTAAGGACCTGGAAAGGTCCGATGAATCACTGATATAACTTGCCACCTAGGCCAAATATCACTAGACATCGTCGAGGTGAGACCAGTAGGAGGATGTGGTTGCCATCCTCGAACACCAGAGGTCTCCGTCTCCTGTCAGCATTCGAATTCTTCCTGCTCTCTGTAGTCTTCATCCGCTCCTGGATGATCTGAACCTTCTTCGTGGTAGCTTGTACTATCTCTGGTCCTATAAGTGCTGACTCCCCAAGGTCTGTCTAGCACAGTGTTGATCCGAATGGTCAACCATACAAGGCCTCAAATTTTGCCATACCGATGGTGGAATGATAGATATTATTATAGGAAAACTCAACCAATGGTAATTTATCATCCCAAGTTGACCCAAGTCAAGGAATCATACACGGAGCATATACCCAAGGGTCTAGATGGTCCGCTCAGTCTGATCCTCCATCCGATGATGGAAGGTGGTTCTCAAGTGAATCTGTGTCCCGAAATCCACTTGTAACTCATTCCATATCTGGGAAGTAAACCGTGTGTATCTATCAGAGACAATAGAACAAGGAACTCTATGAAAACTTAGGCGTCCCAAGCTCTCTACTGAGCCCTGCTCTCTGATCGGTATGAAGTGGGCTGACTTGGTGATCCGGTCAATGATCACCAATATGTAATCGTGACTCCTGGATGTATGTGGAAGACCCATTAGAAAGTCCATGGATATCCCATCCCACATCCACTCTGGGACCTCTAAGGGTTGTACCAAGCCTACTGGTACCTGGTGCTCCGCCATCTCTTGCTTACAAGTGAGGCATCATGAGACGAACTCTGCTACTACCTTCTTCATACCTGTCAACTAGTGTTGTCATCTAAGTTTCTGGTACATCTTCCCCACTCCTATATGTACCTATAGAGGGGAAGTGTGGAACTCCCTTAACACTTACTCCTGAAGTGAAACTGGCACCATAGTATGTCCTCTAAAGTGGATGACGTGCTCCCCACCTTTAGAAAATCCATAAGTTGCCTACCCTGTGGATATTTGAGCACGTCATGTCTCGCAGTCAGCGTCCCCGTGCTATGCTTATCTGACTCATTGAAGGATTGGGGGAGTGAGTGTAAGAGACTATATAAAGACTACTCCATCTCAATCCAAAAAGGATATCTAAAAAGTGACCATCTGCCTCGTTGCCTCTCCTAGAAGCTGTATACCAATCCTCCTGCTAAGTGTATCTACTACAACATTCCCCTTCCCAGGAGTATAGATTATCTAGAAGTCATAGTAATGGATGAACATGAGCCATCAACTCACTCTCATGTTCAGGTACGTCTGATAAAAGATATACCTGAGACTCTTGTGATAAGAGTACACGGTAAAACGTTCTCCCATCAGATAGTGTCACCACATCTTCAGGGCTAAGACCAATGCTTCTAACTCCAGGTCATGGGTAGTTTAGTTCTGCTCGGGTTGTCTCAACTATAGAGAACCATATGCAATCATATCTCGTTCCAGCATCAAGACAGACACAAGTATGGTCCCTGATGCGTCGCAGTAAACTACGTACACTTCACCCTCCTTTGGAAGCCTCAAGATGGGGGCACAAGTCATCCTCTTCCATAGCTCATAAAAACTATGCTGGAACCTCTCCGACCACATGAAGGGTTTCCAATTCATTTTCAAGGCTGATAGTGGTGCTGCAACTCTAGAGAAGTCTGGAACGAACCTCCGATAGTATCCATCCTATCCCAGGATACTCAAAACTTTTGTCACACTCCTAGTGGCTCCCAAGAAAGTATCGCCTCAATAATTTCTAGATCTAATGAAACTCCAGCCTCTAAGATGACAATCCCCATGAAGTGGACCTCTTGAATCCCATACTGGACCATCAAAATATTACCTTAAAGCTGGTGCTCTCAGAGTGTGTCAAGTACTACCTGCAAATGGTAGGCATGCTCCTCCTCAGTAGTTGAGTTGATCAAAATGTCGTTGATAAAGACCATGACAAAGTGATCATGGTAAGGATGGAAAATCATATTCATGGGACACATGAACACTTCTAGAGAACTGGTTACTCCGAAGGGCATAACTAGAAGCTTTTAGTGGCCACATCAACAAATAAAGGTTGACTTCTGCACATCCTCGTCTTGAACTCTAAGCTCGTGATTGCCTGATCTGAGGTCTATCTTCTAGAAACACATTTCTCCCTTCACCTGGTCGAAGATGTCATAAATCCTTGGGAGTGGGTACTTGTTCTTCATGGTCACATAGTTCAGGAGATAGTAGTCAACACAAAAACTCAAGCTCCCATCTGCCTTCTTGACAAATATAATCGGGGTTACTCAGGGAGAAACATTGGGCCATATGAATCCCTTTCCATGCAAGTCCTCTAGTTGTACCCGTAGCTCGCAAAGCTCTGCGAGAGACATCTGATATGATTGGAGTAGATATCGATGTCATCCCGGGGTACATGTCAATGTAGAATTCCACCTATCTATGAGGTGGTAGTCCTGGAACATTGTCAGGGAAAACATCTGCATACTGGTCCACCACTACAGGATAAATCAGACTCTCCACATCAACTTCTCTACGGGTAAGGCAAGAAAACTGGTGAGTGATTGGCTGCACCCTTCTCCATGTAAGACTACCATGTGCTGCAAATGTTCCCTTCTCACATGTGAAGGTGAACCTAGTCCCATCTGTGCAGACACACCACACTTTTCACCTAATAAAATCGATCTATGCAGGGACTATAGATAACTAGTGCATACCAAATATGACGTCATAATGCCTCGACGCAACTACAAGGAGATCACAGACAAACCTCTCACCTCCTAGAGTAAGCTTACACTATCGGTACCAATGCTTAATCGACAAGTCTACTCCCGTAGGAGTCTCTAGCCATAAAGATCAATCCAACAACTTCATTGGAATCTATGAGCTCCAAAAAAGGGTTGTGGGAATGAAAGAGTGACTGACACTTGTGTCTATAAGATCTGAAAATAAGGTGGAGTAGACACAGATAATACCTCAAATCATCTCCAGAGTGCCATGGTTGTAGGCCTCAGCTGCCCGAAGCTGAGCTCTCCCTTGTCCACCTGCTCACTGTAGTTTGGGTGGACCTCTTGGTGGTGGTGGTGGTGGTGGTGGTGGAAGCACCTCATAACGTCGTCCACTGCCAGCTACACGACCGGCTCCTCTATCAGGCCCACCTGATCCTCGCAAACGGCCTCGATCAATCCTCTGCCTCTACCTGGGAGGTCCCTCAAATGTCTTCTAATTATCTGAACAGCAGGTTAGACTATCGTGAGCCATGTGACCCTACCCACCGCATGTGTAACATTACCTTATTCTGGTGGGTATGTCACTACCTCGGGTGCCTCGTACAATAGATCCTAAGTCATTCGGTCATCCACCTGTGGGTCTTGTCCTCTTGGACCTCTTTGTCATCAATCTACATCCAGCCACAGAAGACTCCACTACGTGTCGACTAGTAGTGGGTCTCACTGCAGGTTAATTCTCAGCAAGGAAACTCTCCACTAGAAGGTATCTCTCTAACACCCATGCCTGCATCGGGATGCTGAGTGATATCATCGAATCCCTGATCTCTCTCCTGAGCCACTGCTCAAAGTTCTGGGATTTAAAGAATGGGTCCCATACCATATTTTTGGATTATCGTGAGAGGTTTATGAACCTCGCTGAGTACTATGCTACAGTCATGATACCCTATTGTAGATGAAGTACCTCTTGTATTCGTACAACTCGTAGGGTCGCTAGAACAAACTCCACCTGGGATAGGTTCTCGATGTCTTCCCAGAGAAGTGTCACCTCATCATGCAGCTCAAGCATCAGACTCCACAATCTGCCTGCTACTGCCTAAAGGATATTGGTAGTAAGTATCACCATGAAGTTTGCAGTTGTCCTTACTAGCCTAAAGACTCTATCCTAAGGCTCCAGCCAGTCCTAAGCCACCTGTGGGTCTGTATCTCCCCGTATCCAGGGTAGCCTCTAGCGCTGGAACTCATGGAACGTTCTCAAGTGGTGTGCATCGTCTGCTTCTAGGGCTAGTGGAATTGATGGTTCAATGGGAACTGGTACTACTAGTGCCTCCACTAGAAAAAGGGCCTTGCACCGAGGCCTTATTGGTCAGTGGGCTGTCAGAGCGTATGACTCTGGAGGCTCTACGGGGAGGCATCCTGAAAGAAACAGATGTGACTCGATCAAAAAGATTATACCTGGTGAGCTGACCTGGTTGAGAAGACATAATAAAACAATTAAAGACACACATGCAATCGGTGTTTTGATGCACTATGTCAGAAATATGTAGTCATGGTTCTGGTGTATTGATACGTCAGCCGCCCGCACCCACACTGGACTCCATGAACTGAAAAACAAAACTTATTACCTTAACACTATTTCTTCACAGAAAAGAAAGATCAGAGTTCTATGTTCTATGTTAGAACTGACTCCTCTGATACCAATTTTTCACAACCCATTCCCTGGGGCCCGTATCGTGACTACCCCAAGCCCGCCTTCCAATGGGCGGGGGCTGGCGACTACCACCAAAGGCGTAAATCCCTATTACTGGAAGCATTGTATTTATTAAATTGTAAACACACACAATCAGAGTAAAACTATAAGAAAACACTAAGTAAAAACTGTATACAAAAGGGAGTGCTGAAAGTGAAGGGGGCCAGAAATACAAGCCCAACAGTAAAGTAAAAGAAAATGGAAAAGTACAATTACAACTGAAAGAAGATGTAAAAAAGCTACTGGGTGGTCCTCTAGGGTTCCTATATGAAGGATAGGTACATATGGCCTCCTCATCACTCCACGTCTTTCTGTCCGTTTCGTATACCGTCACACCGAGTGGTCCACCTCCGGGTACCGTCCAGTCTTGTTACTCTCTACCTCAGTTAGCGATGTCCATCTTCTGCATCCAACACAATGAGGTGTGGGCATAGCCCTTGTAAGGGTGAGTATAACGATACTCAGTAGGCACCCTGAGACCCTCAAGGTCTCACTAAATCCAACAAGAATAAACACAAAGTAATGATTCAAAGGATAACCATTTCATAGGTATGTTCCCATACATATACCAATGTTATCTAGTAACCCATCTCAATCATGGGGAAAACTCAAAAGTCAATGACTCAGCTCAAACTGGGATTTTATTCTAGGGGTAGTATCGAGTAACAACCCTAGTCCCGCGGTTGGAACCTCAGCTGATGGTGTACTATTCCTTTATTGAGTACAGTGGGTCTGCTGCGTCACACAGAGGCGCTTCCCACTATCCTGGAATGCGGTGGTACTCCTCCTGTCGTGTATCGTGGATCTGCTGTGCGCACACAGAGGCGATCCCCAATGTGGGTCTGTCGCGCTAACACAAAGGCGCTCCCCCTCATAGCCTATTGAGGTACTCCTCATGTCTTGTACCATGGGTCTACTTCAACACAATGAGGCGCTCCCCACATTTGGTCTGCTGCATCACACAGAGGCGCTCTCCACTGGGCTAGTAGAAACACACTGAGTCGAAAGGTCAGTAGTTGTCAGGTCTCAGCCAACTACTAGGTTTCTGTACTCCGCACGCTTGTCACTAGGAGGATCCTCTCCACGAGCAACATGTCGATTCTCCAACTACCACGAAGTCCAATTTATAAGTATCTCAAAGTTTCTCCTCGTCATAGGGGTCTCAATGCAATAGACGGCGCATCAAACGAATTTCCAATTTGTGAGTAATTGGCATTTCCGTTCTAGGGGCTCGGTTGCTTTTTAGGCTCCAACAAACTCGAACATATCCAAAATGTGTCAAAACCTCAAGGGGGTATGCCAAAAGAAATATCTCTTTATAATATTTCCATCGTCATAGACGGTTCGTCGATCAGACCCCCGTAGCCCATGATATGGGGAAAAAGGTGTATTCAGGTCAAATGGGTTCGGTTCCAGTCCGACCCAGTCCGCGGGTCTGACCCTACACGACCCTAGGATCTAGTCCGGCCTGAGGATCCGGCCTCGACTGAGGATCTGGCCCGACATGAGGGGGCGGCCCAGCCCAAATGGGCGGCCCGGTCCGAGGGGGCGGCCCACGTTGCTCGTCTGGCTCGCAGCCCGACAGCCTTCCCTAGCCACGTCCAAGGGAGGAGGCGCGCACCCCCTGGATTCCCGAATGGTTTAACCATTCAGTTAGAACAAAACCGGCACTGGGTGGCGCCAGTCCAGCTCATGTGGGACCCACTGGGTACCGCTCCTCATGGATGGTCGAGCGGCTAGCCTCTCCAGCTCCTCCACTGAGACCTGCCCAGGTCGCGGCCCACTTCTCCTCCGTGATGTGTTACGACGCCGCGGCCTTCCGCCTTGTCCTAGCTTGGTCGCGACCCCCTTGTCCTTCGCATGGCATGACAATGCCGGACACATTGCTCCGTCGCAATCCACTCTTCAGGTGGCGCTGTTGCACCGCCGCCCTCATCATAAAATGAGAACAATTCAAGGGGGAGGTTCAAGAAATGTTTTTGCGGTACGAGCCCTCCACATTACGTTGATATGAATCGGCATAAAATATTCCAAAAAAAATGAACAATGCAGAACAGGAACAAGTTCATCTCAACCCCCTACCTCGTATGACGATGATCATTGAAAAAGTCACAGAAAGTCGGCATTGATTCGTCAATGTCATAAAAGGGAGAGGATATCCGTCGTTGGCAGATGAGCATTCAGAGGTGATGAAATTGAAGATGGCATTCCTCATGGTCGACCCCTTCTCTTTTGGCATGATCGAAGATTGAATAAAATGTATGTCGTTCATTGTTGGATGATATTTCTCCAAGGGATCTCCAAGTTCTTCCATGTTCTTCCAACCCCGCTCTCAAGCTCCACCAAAAGAATTTCCATGCAAAAATAATGGGTTATATCAACCCATTATTTAATTTGTTGGCCAAAATATTCAAAAGTATTCAAAAGGTGTTTTGATTAAATGAGTAATAACCCTTAATTAAATAGGTGGAGTTGGCTCAATTAAATGGTGGGGAAGGTGAGATTTTTCTCCCCCTTTATGGGGAGTTAAGGTTGTTTAAAGCCAATGTGGTCCCCACCAAGGATATCCTCCCATGGGATGTTATGTGCGGGTGAGCCCCACCACTATAACCTCTCATGGGAGGTTATGATGTGGTGGCCCCCACCTCTAACCTCCCATTGGAGGTTTTAACCCCCACAAATATAAAAATAAGCTAACACATATTTTTTTTTTAACTTTTTTCCTCAATAACCCAAAAACTAACATTCATTCTTGACCGACTGTTGTCTAGTTGAAAGTTCTCTTATGTGAATATGGGCACTGCGAGTTCCACAGTGCCCTCAGATTTCAGTTCCGAGCACCGGTCCAAAAGTTATAAAATTCCATTCACACGTTTACTAAACGTACCTGAAAAAAATTAAAAAATTTATTCTGGGTACCTTGGCCCTCAGAATCAAGTGCCGTAAATTTTCACAGACACGTAAAATTCCCATGTATTTAAGAAAAAAATTTCGATAGATTTTCTGGGTTTTACATATAATCTTTTTTTAGTAACAAAAATTATTTTTTAAAATAAATATTTTTATTTTGAAAATACAATCTAACTTCACTTTTGGATTTATATAAATATTTTTCAAAAAGAACTCCTCTTTTCAAAGTAATGGTGTAGTTATGTCAACAATTAATCGATTTTTTTATAATAGCGTTGACATCTATTTCTATACACTTTTTGATTCTTATGTATTATTGGAAATAATATCTTATGTTATCAAACATAATATTTAATTTAATGGATTATGATTTGTTTGACTATTTATTTTCTATCCTAAACCCATTCACCAATTTACTCTGAATGGTTGGTGTTTAAGTTTAATGTTCGGAGAATGTTATTTATGATTAATATGTTAGTTTAAATATGATAGTATATGTTTTCTATGTTTATACTCATTCATATGTTGAATGAATTAGACTTA
Source organism: Viscum album (assembly GCA_963277665.1). Classification (NCBI taxonomy): domain Eukaryota; kingdom Viridiplantae; phylum Streptophyta; class Magnoliopsida; order Santalales; family Viscaceae; genus Viscum; species Viscum album. Next base: position 1,670,470,790 of record OY728160.1, read on the forward strand.
TTATGTGAGGGTTGGGGCTTGATATTCCCCCTCGATGCATTGATAGGTATCATGAGAAAAATAAGTGGGTACTTGGAAGTGGTGTTACCCAATTTGGGATATAGTTTGGCCGAGGCCTTAATATGTTTTTAGAAATTTTGGCCGAGGCCTTGAAGGTATTGTTCCAAATGTCTAGAATATTCACTTCCATTATTATGAACTTATAAATTGGATGTTCATGTGGATATTCAATTAGTTGAATACCCATGATTATATTTTATTATGGAATTATTTACACATCTCGTATTCCTACAATAATGTGGTCAGGTTTATTTTTTATAAAGGATGGTGTTTTAAATTAATCACAAAGCCTCATGTTTCAGTTTAATTTATCATCCGTTGTATTTATTTCTTTAAATTAGTGCGTGAGGTCAAACTTTTCTCATGTTACATTTTCTCCAGATTTGAAAAAGTATATTATGAGTGACTTGCTGGAATAATCTTGGAGGCAAGGATATTTCTAGTGGAATAATTTATTTTTTTTCCATTTCATGTATTAATTATGAAGTTATATATGTATATTATTTCCAAATATACTAAAATATTCGTTCCTTCGGGATACAACATTCTTGTAATCATGATAATGTAATTTGATAAAGCAGCAGATCTAGGAAACTGGGGTAAGGTCTTTACACTTATAGAAGTGTAATGTAATAATTCACATTATCCAAACCCTCCTAAATCCAAAACCAATTTTCAAAATGTCTGAAAAACCAAATTAAATAGAGTGTTCATTGAATAGTGTTTTATATTTCGATAAGGGAGCTTGAGAAATTATGCTGGAGAAATTTAGTCTATATTGAGCCACCTATCAGACAAAGATTCCACATGAATCATCTATCACTATATATTAATAAAATTTTATAAAATTTTCAATAAAAATATATATAATTTTTTTGTAATATAATTAATGATTAAAAATCATTTTACTAAATGGTGAGGTAAGGTACATTCTATAAAATCTTGTCCACCTCTAGTTCAATATGCACCTATAACATTTGATGTCACTAACCTAGTATTAATGAAAAATGATGGAATTTTTTTTAACAATTCCTTGAAAAAAATCCTGTAACAATTATTATCATAAAAAGTTTAATTTTACAATACTGGATTTATATTAAAAGGTCAAAAATTGATTTTTCCTAATATTTCAAAATTCATGATCCAAATGAATATTTCCATTAAATATTTATATTTGGATCAATTTGATGGAAATAAAATCAATTGTTAAATAAATATTAAACAAAATCATGGTTTCTTAACTCTACCACACTTAATGAATTTTTCACTTGTAATTATAAAATAATAATAAAAACCCCACCCCTAAATCATGAATTAGATAATTTTCCAATATTGTAATAATAATTTAATTTATAAGGTCTTATTTAGAAATATGTCTTACTTATTATTTTTTATTATTTAATTTTTTTTGAACTAAAAACTTAATCCATAACCCAAAACCAACTTAATTTACCTAGACATTTTTATCACACTTACCTCGAGTGTTGATGATCATACAAGGAAGATGTATGAGGATGATAAGTGAGACTCAATGCATGTGTATAATCATATTCATTTTAAAACACTCATTTCTCCACACTATCTGACATTAAACATTTTTTAATCATGAGGTCTTCATCATGGTGCATTTAGTGGTTATAGTTTGGTTGGAAAAAAATTAAACACTCAACTATGAAAATATGATATTAAATTTTATTTACCTTTGAATTAATATTGTAGGGAAAAAAATTTAACTCACTCAATTCCCCTTAAAAAATGAACACTATACTCCTTTTTTTATGACATGTACTATGAGTCAAACAATAACTTCAACAAATTATGTCAATGTAATTCTACCTTTTTTTCAAAATACAATTCATGGAAGATATATCACTCTATAATGTAATAAATTAACAATATATTATGAACATTATTTATTAGGGGTAGATGATACATAAAAGTAGCTAGAATAAATAATTCAATATCAAATCCATTTTTTTCATTTATCTCTTTTTATTTAATTTTTAGATAATGTGATGAGAATTAATGATGTATAGGGGATAAAACAACTCATTTTTATTCCTCTCATAACATCCCAAAGAAAAGACATAAACTTTCCACACCTAACACTAAAACAATTTTCAATGAACATAGGCAATAGGATATCCCCCCACACTCAATCATACATGTGCATAAAAATATATTAATAATTATGGTGGGTAAGGAAAAACAATATTACAATATGGATTGAACCTTTTATAAATTAATTGATTATATAATGTAACAAGGGTGGATGAAAATGGTAGGTCATAAGTTAATCGTGGTTCTATCCAAATAAATATCTCAATCATATTAAATTCATTTCATTTACTCTGAATTTTTGGAAAATATATTATCACAACTCAAATTTACCACTCAAAATCATTGGTTGTCTCCCATTATTTCTCTCTATTAATTGAGGGTAGCATGTTAAATATGTTAATAGTAGTTTCATATACCCCACAATATATTTAAAATAATTTGAAACATCATTCAATATCATAACATTCAAAAAACCTCTCCACTCATAAAATTGATTGAAAAAAAAAATTCAACGAAATATTTTTACTTCATTTATCTTAAATAAATATATTTCATAATAAATAAAGATATATCTTTAAATACAATTAAATAGAGAAAAATCATAATGATTATTCGTTGTAACTAAATGTTTTTCAAAAAAAACACAAAATTACTGGATATGATAATACTGTTGGTTTTGATCGTAGAAGAAGCAAGGGATGGGTGGTACAAAACTTTTATTTTCTTTTTTCCGTAATAAATTATCAATATAAGTTCTATGAAAGGTTGAAAACTGTGAAAAATGTAATTGAATAAAAGAAATAGACATGGGATATAATGAAGGCATTTTGAGAGAGGATATCTAGAATAATTGTTAATAATTAATCTTATTAAATAAAGAATTACCTCAAAGGAATTTTTTCTTCATTAATGAATCCGTTAAAAGATCTGTGGTGAAACATAATTTCATTGTAGAAACCAAGTTTATATTTTCTATAGCATGGATCCACACTTGTTCCATGAATTTGTAGAAAATCACCTATGGAGTCTTCAGGTGTTATAATGAATGAACCTTGTTTATGTGTTGTATGTCTTTGATCACTTTGAGATACGCATCCAAAGTGTTCTCCATGATCTGGTGGATGAGGATTATTATCCATTATTGGGAGTGTAATTGGAGAAGGATGCACTCTTGGATTGATAGGAATCTTTCAAAATAAATTTGCAAAAATGAATTGGCTAACGAGAATAATAACATAATTTAGTATTTATATTCCTAGGGATAAAATAAAATAATTTCACTATTGATCGTACTTATGTATATAGAACTAGAAATCCCCCATTTTAAATAATAATAGTAATATTATTATTTCTAAATATGTTCTCCACTAGAAAATTATAATTAAATATTATTTAAATAAATAATATTCAATATTAGTTATTTCTCACAAGATCATTAATCTCAATCCACACACCATTCCTCCTGAATATTTATAAGGTCTTAAATAATTAATATTTCTTTATTAAATAAATTTCACTGCATTATTAACTAATAAATTAAGAAATATTATATTAAAAATTAGAAAATAAATTTTTATTAAATATTCCACTCAGATTATATTCCCTTGAATAGATGGTGATATAATAAATGTGATCAAGCATACATGAATAATTATTAAGCCCCAATCAAGAATAATATTTATTAATTTTTTTTAATAATATATAATAATATATATTTTTACAAAGATTCTACATAAACTTAGTGTGTGACCTTCTAGGCCTCTTTCTTAGTATAATTAGTCGAGTAGCTTAAAGTCCATGGTTTGTGTCATGAAACACACCAAGGTAAAAATTTAATGCTGGAATGACATTTAACCTCATACGGATTCTTATCATATATTATAATCACGTTATCACAATATCTCAAATCTACAGGTTGCATGCTAGTGCCATCAACCTGTGTGCTCGATTTTGTATTTTATTGACTTTTTTAAAATGGAACATTTATATAGGACACCATGGTCATGGGATTTTTAGTATTTACCATTTACATCAATTGGATTGAGATAATAACATCCGTTAGGGCTAAATACTTTCTCATGTTATTCAATAATTCTATATTACTCATGATCCACCAAACATATCCTACCTTATCGCGAACATTCATCATCATTTTTTTTGTGAATACCTCAAAGTTAGTGACTCATAGTATTCATTAATAATAATATTAAGGTATAAGGACTAATAGACACATCTTAAAAAAAGAACATCTAATTACATGTATAAATTTGGATTTCTACTGGTGGGTCGTGTTATCAGAATTTCTTATGGGATATTACCAATGGCATACACCATGAGAAGGTTCCTCAAATGTCTGATGATTTTTCACCCTTGATAGAATGTATCATTTGTGTCCCTCAAAATATATCATCTGGCTATAAAACATATATATTAATGAATAGTTTCATAATGCTTTTGGGTTCTCATTATAGTAGGGAAATAATATGAACTTTTAGTATGACAACTACTCTTAAGAAAATACAACGTACTATGTCTGGAAAAATAACAGTCAGGATGTGATATGCAGTGTATTAATACTCAAATCAATGAATACATATTTCTCAGAAATTACATAGAAGTTGGTTTTATGTTTCAAACTCCAAGATACCCCCACTATCACTAGAGCCAACTGCTAAAAACCATCAGTCTACTAGCTCTCACATGATACTCAGTCTTCAGCTAAGAAGTTCCTTTCGTTAATGGGTCCACCACATTCTCTTCCAAGTGTACTCTTCTCATTATAAATTCACTCATTTGATAAAAATCCCTCAAGAGTTGATATATCTAGAGAATGTTCATTGTCTGTTGGCATGACCATGGACCTTCTGAAATAGCCAATGATGCAGTACTATCACAATACAATGTGATCGGTTATTTATTTCTAGGAACCACATAAATCTCCTAAAAAATGTTCTAAATCCACATGGCTTCCTTGGATGCATCAGAAAACTCTCTATATTTGTCATTCACTGTAGAATCATCAAGAACTAGCTATTCTGAACTCTCCTAGCTCACAAATCCTGCATTGAGACAACAAACATATAACCAGATTGTGACATCAAATCCTTCTGATCTATCTAAAACACGAATCAGTAAAAAATCTGGTGAATATATCTTCATCTCATCTATTTACTAGGAATGTATCTTTAGTAATAATCAGATACTTAATGATAGCGACAATACAAGTCTAATGTTATTGTTCTGGATAAGATTGATATATTCCTATTGTGATCAATGCATATGAAACATCAAGTATAATATATAACATGGAATACATGAATGATCCTATTACTAATTCATATGGGATCATATTCATTCTATAGTTCTCTCTTTGTGTCTTGGGACAAATTTCATAGAATGGTGTAAACCATGTGAGATTGTAACAAATACGCTCTTTTATTTTATCATAAAAAATATATTTTCATCTAGTAAATGTATAAACATGGACATAGTCCAAGAATACTCTTAGATATATCAAAAATGATCATGATCCATATAACATAGAATACTTCACCTAATCCCTTCATGGAGAAGAACTTATTCAACCAGTCCTTAGTAGACTGTAAGACTATTATGTCATTTCTAATAAGTAATATGTCATCAACACATAAAAATATAATAATGACTAAAATAGCATTAAAACTTTTGTAAACAAATGGATCACATTAATTCATAATGAAACAAACTCTTCTATTGCTTCATTAAATCAAATGATCCATGAAAAAGATGATTTATTCATTCCATAATTAACTCGATGAAACATTAAAAGTTTTTTGGTATTAACTAGAGTCACAATCCCTTTTGGATGTCTCATATAGATATTTTATTAAAGTATCCTATTAGGGAATATAGTTTTAACATTCATCTTCCAAGTCTCATAGTCATGGTAAGATGCTTTGGAATGTATTACTCTAATTTATTTTTACATGGAAACCAGAGAAAATGTTTCATTGTAATCAATTTCATTATGTTGTTAAAAAAATTTACTCCCTATATGTTCTTTATAAATATTTACATTACCTTATATGTATGGTTTCTTCTTGAACAACCATTCACACCCAACATTTTTTACAACAACTAGAAAATTTACTAGAACCCAAACATAGTTTTGATACCTGGAATCCATCTCATAATTCATAGATTTTATACATCTTCAAGCTTTTGAGATATCCAATTCATCCTTGTACGAGATAGGTTCATCATTTTAAACCAAAAAATGAGTCATTATCCTATGTGACAACTAAATCACATCTCTCTAGTTCTCTTACCTCTCTTACAAACCTATGGAATTCGTGTTTTCTAATAACTACTTCTTCCATAGGGGAAATTATGAATCTGTTCCTTTAACAACTCTTGTGTATCTTGGGCATCAAATTTATAAAATTCATTCTTGCTCCCGGTATCCTTTTTTAGTATATTCTCCCTCACATGAATGATTAATTGTCTGGTGATAATCCCTTTATTTTAAGGTGGATTTTATAGGAACTATTTCATTGTTCTTATGGGTTACCCTATAGTTATATACATCCTTCCCCATGGTGATAGTTTGTTAGTTGAATAATACTTGTCAAATTCATCGTAACCTCATACATGTGTGTAAAATATAATGGGTTTTGTTTCACTCTATTGGTCGATGAGAATTCAATTTTTCACATTATTTGGTACATGGGTTAATTTTTGTGTTGTATCATGCAATGCATATCCCCAAAAGGATAATAGGAGATCTTCCTAAACCATCATAAACCTTATAACGTCTGACTATGTATGGTTCCTCCATTCACTAACACCCTTCCAATGTGGTGTGTAAGGAAGTGTGATTTGTGAATGAATCCAAAACTCCCATATAAATTAGATGAACACATGGTTATGATATTCACCACATCAATATAATTAATTGCCTTTATCTTCATACGAATTTCATTCTCTACTTTATTTTTTATCTCAATGAATTTATTAAAAGACTTATACTTATACCATTTTAAGAAAATATATCCATATCTACTCATGTCATCAGTAAAATTTATCATGTAAGAATATCCACAGATTGATTCAATTGGAAATGGTCCACACATGTCATTGTTTAACAATGATAGAATTTTTCTGCCCCTTTCAATATTTCCAACAATTTTTGGTTTATTCGTTTTCTATTATAATCAATAATGAAATCTATTAAGTGGTTTTATAATCAAATAATCTAAATTACCATCTTGATAGAGGTTTGTCAAACTCTTCTCATTTACATGACCAAGACAATGATTACATAGATGGGTGTTACATGAGTCTTCTAAACATGATTATTTATCAATTTCCAATATGTGGTTTTCATAATTTAATGCATAAATACCGTTATTTAAATTCTCTATACCATAATATATATTTTTCTTTTTTAGGAAACAACTTTTATTTCATAATTTGACAATAAACCCATCTGTATATATGAATGAAACAAAATTCTATTCATGGTAATTCTTTGTACAGAATAACAACATGTTAAAAGTAAAATAATTCTCATGGTAAATGAATTGAGGTAGTCACCAATGGCTTGGGTAGCCAACCTCAATCCATTAGTATGTCTCAGATCCACCTCCCCTTGTATTATTTCAGAATCTATATCGTTCCTGCATCTGGATATAGATGTGATACCCACAAGCTGTATCTAAAATCCAATGTGTAGATATTTAATTATTATAATCAATAATAAACACAACTTTAGCTTCCCCTTACATCAGGGTGTATTTCCTCTTATAGTGGAATGACGTTTCACATGAAAAAGATATTACCACTTTTTCCTTACCATGCCTCTGGATCTTCTTCTTTGCATCATAGTGCTCTACAGATTTAGACAATTTATAATTAAAATACCACATTGACCGGTCTTTTATTTTTTTATCCTCCATAAGTATAATGGGTTTATTATTCCCTATGTCATTATCCACTTGGAAAATTAATTTAAGAAGTTTGGAATGTCTCTTCTCATTATTGATAATATATTAATTAAGAATAATACAAGAGAATGTCTCAGGAAATGATGAATGTATACTACTCATCTGGGAATTTAATCCCTAAGATGTCTAGGCATTAAATGTAGCTGATAATATTGACTACATAATCTCTAGTTGGTTTAGAATCTATAAGAATTGTTGTGAAAAACTCAATGGATAACTCATACATCTCTCATATCGCCTTCTAATTATAATGATCTCAAATGTGAGACATCATTCTATAGGCATCCATATCCTAATGAATATTCAAAATACAATTGGACATGGATGATAACATGAAGAATAAAACATTTATAGAATCGTTTAGATGTATCTCATAGAGAGATAGCTCTTTATCACTTGCCTCATTGGCATGCACAACTGGAAATGGTTCTTCTAGGACATTCAGTTTCCTTTCACGGTAAAGGATGAAATGTAGGAACATTTTCCACTCATGGAAATTTGTGCCAGTGAGAATTTTTTCCTTCTGAAGTATATATCACAATTATATGTTTGATGTCATTTAATTTACGATTCTACAAAAATATGAGCATAATTTAATAACTTATCTGATAAATTTAGATTAAAAAAATATTATATTTATTAGTATCTCACTATTTTATCGAAATCTAATATACCTCACCATTGTATTTATAATATCATATTAGTTAGAAATTATAGGGGAAATGATCCATATTCTATTTCTCATTACCCCAAATTTCATTTTTCAATTAACTTGAACGGTTTTATGATGGAATTCCAAATTCCAACTGCATTAACTCAGAGTTCCTTGAACTATTGAGTGGACTACCCATTCCAGAAATCATTAATATAGATTTTGTCAAACTTTTCCTCTCAGAAACACCATTTCCCACTTTTGATGTAAACCCTTGATGTGAACCATGTTAAGTCAACTCAGTACCTCATGATATAATTCCCAATAATTGAAATCACCCCAACATTGGTTGGTCGAGCACTTGGAACTATGGATCAATTTTACCCAAAGTGATGGAATGATATACCAACCTAATATTTTGTTAATGGATTCTATCCCTCTATGAGTAATTTTCCAATTATTATCTTTATAACGTGTTTTTTAATATTAAGCGTGATTGCATAATGGATTAACCATGTATTAGAAAATATTTACATATAAGGTGGTTTATTTTCGTTCTATCTTGTATGCTTATTAATTAATTAATTAGGTGATTGCGACAAGACAACTATAATGAAAAAACAATGTAACTGATAGAAATAAAATAATGATGTGTTATGATAATGAGAACATACATGTTGTTAGTCTTTCTCGCGGTTGATAAACTAATCGTTGACCTAGGGGAGAACTCCTTCAACCAATTAAGGTTCATGTTGTAGTTATCCACCTATCCACCTATATAACTACTTGGATTGGTATCCCCTCAGCACTGAACATGAACTAACTCTAGTATATTGGTAGATCCATCCATTACAAATTCCTTTTACTCACTGTAAAGTGAGGGGAAATGGGATTATATAATAGAACCATAGTCAATCAAAACCTACATATTGAATGGAGAGAAGGAACATAGGAAAACAATTTAATTTAATAAAAAATTAAATGAAACCAATCACATACCAAAAGGTTTGGTCTAGGTCCTAATCATCAATAAGAATTCAACAAATTATGCATTAAATAAAGCTAATAATCAATTTTTAATCATTTTTATTTAAGATAAATCATACACAAATCGAATAATTATTATCTTTAATTAATCAACCCATTTATCTAAATCCTCATCTGAATTTTCTTAATATTATCATCCATTACAATTTTAACCAAATTATATTACTACATTTAAAATAAACTCATTTCATAAATGTACCACTGATGTAACATAGTTAATACCCATCCAAATAAACCCAACATGTGTTATACATGTATACATTTTATTCTAAGTTACATTTATCATACAAGATACTTTGATAACGTGTAGTATCACCATAATGGTTACATGATTTCCATTATTTTTCTATAACATTCCATGCTTTTACGTATATAGAAAAACAAAAATAAAACAACTCAAACATGATAATAAGATCTTTACAGTAAAAATGTAGTAATTAAACATTTATGTATAAAAATATTAAAACTTATCAAATGGAGTGTCATATCAACTTAATTACTACACGCTAGAACATATCTCATTGTTTACATAATATGACAAATAAATTTTAAATATGAATAATTGGTAAAAGTGCACAATGTGTAGATCTGATCTACACACTATGTATACCTATAACTATCTATTAGATATATACCCCTATGGACTTGGGGTTTAATCTATGACTTCGAAAATTTTGAGTACTTAGAATGTCTAATGAGCCACACATCGTGCTGACTCTGTGTTACATGGTCACTAGTCAGGTATGTTTTGTATTAAATACATGGCCTATTTGCGACTCAAAGGGAATCCATGTCATGTGTGTGGGATTCAAGGAGTATAGTTTGTCTTAAAGTGTGCCATTAAATTCTGATCAACACATGGTTCATTAAGTGTGAAAATAATGCAATAGTCAAGGAAAAATCTTGAACTGAATTCCAAAACAATTATAATTAGTTGATCTTGAGTACACGGCATGTAACATTTGTTACAAAACATGTAGTCTATTGTTTATTGGACCAAAACCTTGGAACCTATAGATTAGTTCCCCAATTTTATTTTTATATTAAAATTAAAAAACTCACTTAGATCTATGAATAACGGAACAAGAAGAATCAAATAATGAAATTTGGATAAAAATAAAAATCAAACATGGTTTGAAAAAATAAATTAAAAATGTGTAAATCACCAATGATTTTTTTAAATTTATTATATAAAATTATGTTCCCACTATAATAAAACATGTTGGTTAAACATATAGAGGAAGCATGAGATTGGTGGTTCCCAAGATTATTTTCCAAAATCAATGACCAACATGAGATTTTTGCGACAATAAACACCATGATAAAAATTGAGTCAGATAAATATATAAGGGAAATAATGTAGAAACAGTGGGAGAGGAGATCAACAAATATTTTTTTAATTAATTCAACTAAATAATGAATGACCTCTAAGGAATTATTTCATCGTTGATGAATCTAGCGACATATCTATAGTGCACTATCATTGTATTGTATAAACAAAGCGTATATTTTTTCTTACAATGATATACACATGTTCCATGAAACAAAGGCATTACCAAAGGATTCTATGAATGATTTCATAAAAGAACCTCACAATGGAATTGTCTAAAATTGATCGCCTAATGAATTGCATCAAAATCATTCTCTTTGATCTGGCAGAGGAGGAATGCTCTCCATTCTTGAGAGAATTCATGGAGAAGGGCGGTATCTATGCTTTATAGGTTTCCAATTTTTTTTGCACAACTAAATTGTATAGTGATAAAAATTACATAGTTGGTTATTTATATTTCTTGGGTCAAAATAAAATAATTTCACAAGTGTCTTTAATTATTTGTTTAATCCTAGAAACACCCCATGTTAAATAATAATAGTAATATTATTATTCCAAAACATGATCAGAATATACGAATTGTAATAAAATATTACTTATTAAAATAATATTCAATATATATTATTTTTCAATGGAACATAAAACCCATTCTATCATTCGTCCTCAGTATTTATCACATTTTGAATAATGTCTCTTTAATTGTTAAATAAATATCACTACATTATTCACCAATAAAAAATTAATTATTATATTCTGAATATAGAAAATAAATATTTATTAAATATTCCTCCACCATTATATTCCCAAGAATAACTAGTGACAGAATGTATGAGATTAGTGTTAGGTTGTAAAGTCTATGAAAAAGACACCAGAGGGGGGGGATTTTGTCCTTTAAAAATTTCGAATATTATGTCATTTCACAACATCAGTAGATAGAGTTGGAGAAATATCTGTATGAGAGTATGTGCTGTGTAAAAACCAAAAACATAGCACAACAATTTATAGTTTTTCGGGGAACAAATATCCCCTAGTACACTCCACAAATCACCACCTCTGTTAGCTTAGTGAATTTCACTAGTCGGGTCCTCTTCTTGTAAGACTGTTCCAAAAATTAGTGTATATAGTTTTCACCCATAGAAATATTGATAAAAATAGATCCTTATAGTTCTTTTTTAGGAATCTAAAATATCCACAACTTAGCATGAGAAGCTGACACACCCCCACGACTGAAACCATGAATATGATACTAAAAAAACAATATAAATTTATTTTATAAAATAGTTTTAACATAATAGTTTAAACAAAATGAAACTAAAACAATATTGATCTTTGTCTTCAAAAGAATAATTATTCTTGAAATATGTATAAAGAATTCAGTTTTCACAAGAATATCTTCTATTTTATGAACAACTACAAAAACAGAGCATCATGCTTCCAGTATTGAACGTGTATATCTCCAAAAATGTAGTTGTTGTTTTTTGAGATTCTCAATATCTAAAGCACTATATAATGATATATCTTCTAGAAAAATTTTATATCTATAAATAATTCCTGAGAATTTGTGATAATTCAATATATAAAATAATGGTATGAGTAGTCATAACTTCCCTTTTGAATAGGAGATAAAATATCCCCTATAAACAGATCATTAAATCATATATGATAAACTTTGAATCAGTCTAAATCGAGTATTAAATCACCCCGATATTCCTCAATGACTGTTAAAAAACTCAGATAAAGTCATAAATTCATATCCCTAATGTTAAAAATTCTAATGTTAAGTTACTTTATAAAACTAAAAAATGGAAAATATATGGTTCAACAGAGCAGTGTTCATTCTTTGAATGTAAGATTGACAATATACGGTTTAAAAAAAACTATGATTGATGATCCATATGTTTCCTTCTCCAACATAAGGTTCCATACATATATACGTTTTTTAACAATACTTTTTCTCATTGACAAACATAAGGTTTTATTCAAACGTAATGTACTTTATCCATACATTTCTTCCAACGTAATGTTGATAAACTATACATACAAATCTTTATCATAAGATTTATTCAAATGTAGGGTATGAACCTTAAATTACGTTATTCATCATAGGGACTGAATAATTATTCTAGAAGATGACAAAAAATTAATAGTTTTTTGAGAAAACACTTAAGAGTGTTTTAAACACTAAAGAATAATCATCAAGAATAAATACTTGATTATTATTCCAAAATAAGAATTATAAAGAATATAAACATCCTGAAATAAACTTAATATAACATCATTAGTAAAAAAACTTGGTTATTTGTTATCATAAAAATAAAAAATATTTATAGAGTATTGTCGAGAAAATACATGCCAAACAATATACCCCTTTCGATGAAAAAAACACATAAATTTAAACTATAAATGTAGTAACATAATTTATATTTCTGAAAACATATAGTGAAATAAATTCGATTTGAATTAATTATTTTGAATAAATGAAATGTTTTTGGATATTAAAATTTCTCATAAAATATTTCAATGTTGATAATAGATGTTGTTTGTATACAAATTTCTCTCCCTTTAGTGAGATAAAAAAGAATGTAAATAAAGAGATTAAAATGCATATTTAATATTAGACATATTAGTAAGTGAATTGTATAAATAATTGATAATGATAATTATTATTGGATGTTTGTCTATTAGATAAAAAAATAAATGAATATAAAAAAATGTTAATAAAATAGAAACAAAAATAAATTTTATTGATTATAAAAGTTAAAAAACAATAGAGATACAACATATAAACTAAATAGTCACTATTAGAATGAGGATAAATGGATGGCTAAGGATTGGTTTCTGACATAGTGGAAAAGGATAGAGATTGGCTATGTTGGAATTCTGAATGGCTTAAAACACCTCAATCAAATCAACCATCTACAACCACAACTTCTTCATCAAAAAATAACCCAACTGTATTATCAGATATATGGAATCATGATTATCATGATAATCCTCTACAAGATTTAAATTCAATAATTCATGTATTCTCTCCTCTTACATCAAATTGTTTTCCAAAATATCTATAAATTTATTTAGTAGAAGTTTAAAACTATGTTCACTCTGAGTAAACTGATCAACAAGAAATTTATAATTTTCTAACTAAACTCAAAGAGGAGCACTATTGCGTTGATGGTCATGAAGATTGGCATTCATGTCTACCATAACAGATATAATGGCCTGAAATCATCTAACCAAATATGGACTGGTTATTGGTGTATAAGTAGATGTACTGGTTTGATTAACTGATATTTTAACTGATTTAAACAGACTTCCCATGTACTTCTTCAAATTTTCAATATCTTTCTTCGAAAAAGCTTCAGATCTGATTCTTCCAAACTCATTTAACATGTATGTCATGAAGGAATCCAAAAACCTTATAGAAAAATTATTTTCATTATGTTCCTGGATATTCTTCATTGCATTTTCATGCTCTGGCCTCTATGTGGAATTTTCTTCCTGTGGCTTATTAAACTTCATCATAATTTCATCAACCTGATGAGACAATGATTCATATTCCCCTTCATATACATTCAGTGTCTGATCAATATCATTAATCAATGGATTATCCACTAATCTATCCATATATTTTTTAGTTGAAAATGACTTGTTGTCAAGTATATTAGTCTGATCTCGACATTTTGATTCACAACCATATCTCTAACATCAGTAACTAATTTTTATACGAAATTTTCTTCTTTAGTAGCTTCTTTATAAAGATATTTTTCTTGAATATTGACTTCTACTCTATCACTAATAAAGGGTACAATATGAATATCTCTAGATTTACTATCAGTAGGTATTTCTTCTTCATGAATTAGTTCATCTAAATGAAATGAGCATGTTGCTTCTCTAGAAGCCAAAAATTGTTTTTCAACTTGTTGAATATATCTATTTCCTAGTTTCATAAAATGTCCCTCTTGACTTGGTTCTTCATCAAATTCATTTACATCAGTATTAAATATATGTTTTCTATTATCTGGTTGGGAATCTATATTAGTTCGAGATTCTAAAACAACTTCCTTTCTAACATCTCACTTCTCCACCTATGAAAAATATTCTGAGCTCCGTTCTTCTTCAACACCAATAGGTAAAATCATTCCATTCACTGTACTAGAAAAAAAATCCTAATTTCCAAAGAGTTACATCATTTAAAACATTTCTATGACGACACTTATCCTTGAATATATTAACCAAATCATATTCTTTTTAAAAAAAATTCTATAGATTATTCATATATATTGATATAAATTTATCCTAGCATCTGGTTGATAGACGAAATTAAAATAATGAAACATATATCATGGAAAATTCATCTCAATGTCACTTAGAAATAAAAAAAAATGATGTAAATATTAGGGTACAAAATTTTCTCTATCTCTCTCATCCTTGGCACAATACCGGTCTGAAAGAACATAACCATGATCTTATGATCTTCCTCAAGATCATTAACAAACATTATTTACTGTGCATTGAGTAAAAAAAATACATATTTTCTTTGAAATTACGATTCTTGTCTCCAATAGATTAAAGATTGAAGAGGAAAACTCTTTCATGAGGTCAGTCTATGATTTTCGAAACATTAGTTGATCAAATTTAAAAATTCTTATATTTAATAATTGAAAGAATTATATCCATAGAATCACCGAAAGTTAATTGTACACATATTTAAAAATAGTTTAGTTCTACCACATTAAGAAATTATTAATTGATATCATTGAAAGCAATCTCTAGGCCATGAAATTCCAATGACTATTTTAGGAGTAGATTTTTCTGTTATTACAAATAAAAATCAACCACATTTACATGATGTAATTTTATACCTATAACACGCTGTCACATTAGATAACTTGTGTCTCCATCTTCAACTTTCTTTGTTTTCATAATTTAAAAAATATAAAAGTATGACTTATTGGGTGTAGAGACCTAAAGAATGACATACATGGACATTTCATTACTTTTGTGGAATACTTAACACATAACAAAAACAAACACTCAAGGACCATAATAGTTTAGTGTCTTTGGAAACTTAGAACATAATCTTCTAATCGTGGAGAATGATCTTCAACATCTCCAATAAAGATCATCCCCTTTTGTTTTCTTATGTAAAACCTTTATTTATATGCTGGGGAAAAGATAAAATATAAAGTGTGAGCTCAAATGCTCAATAAGGGTAAACATGGAGAAAATAAAACAAACCATATACATTTGAACATAAAAACATGAACATAATGTTTAAAAATCAAAATCTTGAGCAATGACATAAAACATGGCAGTACGTAAGGCATAGATCATAATGAAAATTCAATAATTTTAAAATATCTTGGAAATAAATAATATAATTTTGGAAAAACATTAATCACATGATATGATTTCCATAGTTGTCAAGGAATTGCTACTAAGACCATCTTAGTGGACAAAGTCCCTTTCTGAATCGAGTTCACTCATTGTTTCAGTCCTATAACACTAAACCGAATTAACATGTTGAACCATCCATGTCTATCTCATGATATATAAATCTTTACCCAAAGAATTAGTGGGAGATATAGGTCCCACCCTTCTCATAATGAAATCATTCTTTCGTGTTCCACAAAATAAACATATATCATTCACAATAACAGAACAAATAAAATGGGTTTCATAAACATCATCATCATAAAGTAATACTTATAAAAGAAATGGATAAAATTTCATCATAAGAAAACTCAAACCATGTAAATAATAGATACATTGTACTTGAAACATAAACATACTTAATAATTTAATTTTATATGGAAAATAGTTTTGATAAAACAATTGAAATGAATTCTTGAGAAAAATATCCTTTATTCTTAAAAATCATTTTATTTTCACAAAATTCCACACAATTATAAATAAAAGGATATTATTGAAAGTAACCATGAAATATTTTAGAGTAAACATCATGAAAATAAGTCGTTATGAAACTGTAAAAATCCGTTCATGCCGTATAAGATAAATAAAACATTTTTCTCGTACTTTTGTCAGAAAAGTCAAAAAGAAACTCGTATGGAAATAAAAAGAAAGATTCCTTACATACCATGTAGTAAAAGTAAAAAATTGGTAAAAATACTTTAAACATACATGAAACAATTTTTAGAAAATAGGTACATGAATGTTAAATATAACCATAGTAAATACTTACGAATAAACAATCTCAGATAAAAACAAGATTGGAAAAGTTATCCACTACCTTATATCTGATATGCTTTGTATATATCCGAACCTCCTGTATAATGATTTAAATAATTTCATTGAATTATTATAGAATCAAATTCATTGTTATGATATCATATATGGTTACTTATGACTTTATATTACCAGTGCTTTTGTAACTTCGATGTAAAAGCAGCGATTTGGGTAAAATTGTTTCATTTATTGTACTTGTTTCAACTTGTTATTCTTGATATTATTACTTATATCCAGATTTACTTAATTTCAGAATGTATAACAAGATTTTTATATAATCTATATTCATAATATACATATATATATATATATATATGATAGATTGATAAATGGAATGAAATACATCGTTCATGGAGATGGTAGGCTGTACGTACGCATGAATGCTGTTTTCGATTCCTTATTGAATTGAATGGAATTAAGTAGATGACATACATATATATATATATATATACATAAATCCATTATCATTATTGTGTCATATATCTCCTTATTATTCATTATATATACATTATAATCATTCATGAAAGGTTAACATGGAGAATGAATCTCATCGTGTCGTGGAGACGGTAGTCCGTACGTACGCACGAGCGATGATATCATTCCCCTGATCGTGGAATTTTATTGAAGTGTATGTATAATATTTCACAATAAATACCACTTTACAATAATCTTATTTATTTATTCATTAAAACCATTATACCCATCCACGTATGGTGGTGGTCGAAAACAGATTACACCACGGCGGGGAGACAGTATTCCGTACATACGCACAAGTGGTGATTTCATTTTATGTAGGATGGATAGAAGGTGAAATAGGGTTGTTTCATATTTATAATAAAATAACAGTATATAAGTAATACTTATTTTATTATTTTATAATGTGAAAACTAAAGAAGATGATGTAGAAGAGGAAAGAAACTTGAGAGAATCGGATTAAGAGATTACCTCGTCTTCGACACACCTCCTTTAAGCTTCCAATTAAGGAAGTAGAGTTGGTATTTAGAGAATACCAGAACCTCAATAATGTTTCTTTGGAAGTGGAGAAGATAAATGGGAAGGAATTTTCTGAGCATCAAGGCTCAAAAGGGTGTGAAGAGAAGAGGGAAGGGGTGCCCTTTTTATAAGGGAGGTGAGGGGCACCTTTGAAAAAAAAATATTATTTTATAATTAAGTAATATTCAGTTTTTAATAGCTCAAATATGATTTATTTAGAAGCTAAGGTGGGTATGGGTCGAAATACTCTCAATAGGTTTTAGACAAGTTTAGGGTACTATTTTATCCTTATCATTTATATTTAACTCTATGTTAAATAATTTAACTTTTACCGTGTCTTTTTGTTTTCTTACACTATATGGTTATTAAACATACTATAACAAGAAAAATTAAACCCATGTGGTTAATTATTAATATATATATCCTTGTATAAGTCATTTGGCCTAACCATATATTTTTATGAAGAAAATAACAATTAATAATATAATATTCGTTTCAAAAACTATTTTATGTCAATTTTGACACTATTTGGTATTTGATTTTTGTGAAAATCATAACAACATGGTTAGTTCGAAAAAAGATAATTAAATAAATACTAACATTTCATATTAACCTATAAAATTAGTTTAATTCATAAAAAGTCTAAAATTACATTTATTGGGGTATTTATAACATCAATTATGTTAATATTTCATTAATAAGGAAATTACTTTATCATCATTGTGTAATAAATAAATTAAATTATATAATGTCTAAAAATTATAAATAAAATACCATTATGTAGGAAATATTTTTATATTTCTAATAAAAATTTATAGTTGAATGCATCTTATGTATAACTATATATTAAAAAAATTAATTATTAAACTTTGATTTTAACTATTTTAACTCTTCTTTAAATAAAATTATAACAAATGTTTAATCTAATCCATTTGGACCTAAATGGTAATATTTTTTCCCTAAGGTTGTTTTTGGTCGAATAACACATATCCAATTGAATTATGGCATGTGTTAGGGTAATTGTAATATCATTTTTACCCTTAATTATGCTATTTACTTTTAACCGTGGTAAATAAAAGTGAAAAGTTACTATTCACCAAAAATTAGTTTTATATTATTGAACCACATTTTACTCCTTGATATTAACCTTGTCTCTTGTATTTTAGAAATTCCTCTCACAGATGCGGTAAAATAATGTTTTATGTAAATTCTCAAATTCTCCTAGGAGGTGGGTAAAAGACGGTGAAAAGTTCAATAAAATTTTAATATATATAAAATTATTATAAAATGACTCCAATGAATTACGTTGAACATATATAGGTATTATTTATCAATTTTTAACTAAATTAATTTTAATAAAATAAATAATTATTTTAATAAAAAGTCAGTTTTTAAATAGCAACCTAGTGTTTTCACTATTCATCAAAAATAAAATGTTTTCAAAAAAATACCAATAATTCACCCTAGGATAATTTCGATATTCCGAATCCAAAAATGAAGTTCATTTTGAAAAAATGATCAATTTTTTATAGCCTAATGTTGTTCCTCTAATGGTCAGTAGTCCCCCAATGTTTTTCATCAAATGAGGATTTAATATCATGTGTTATCAAGATAGAAAATTAAATATCTAAGCCTTATAAATTTATGGGAAAGAAAGGGAAGAAGAGGGTTTTTGATAACTCTAGAAAAGGAAATAAGGAAATGAGGGATAATGGAATAGTTTAATTCCCATATTATGATAATTATGGAAGGAAACACTCTGGAACCGGCTTAAAAGGAAATAGAGTATGCTAAAAATGTGGAAAGAATGTCCATATTACTGGTGATTATAAGGTGAAGAAATAAGCCATTAATTTTTAATGATTTAATTATCTGGATATGGGACACTATGCTAATGATTTTTCAAATATTCAAGGAAACAAGCCACAAAAAATTCCAAGGGAGAAGGGAAAAGCTTATGCAATCATAACAACTAATATTGAAGTTCCAAATGATATGGTAAAAGTTAATTTATTCATTTCCTCAAATATAGCCAATTATTTTATTGATTATTGATCATCACATTCTATCATATCTTCCTAGTTTTCCAAGAAAATTATATATTACCAATTTGATTTAATAAGGGAGTTTTTAGTCAAATCTATTAAGAGATGTATCATTGAAACAAAGTTGTATCAAGAAGTATACATTATGTCATATAAATGTGCATTATCTGTTAATTTTATTATCATACCCATGATTGAATGTGATATAATCTTAGGTATTGATTTTATTTCAAACCATGATGTTTAAATATATTTCATGAAGAATAAGGTTACAAAATTCGATGGTGATATGGAGTCCCTTATCATTTGGGAAGAAACAATATCATCTAATTCTCATCAAGAGCCACCCCTAATAGCTAAAATGAATTTATTTATTAGGGAGGAATGTAATGTAATAACTATGGTTGAGGAGAATAATATTCAAATAGAGGATGTAACTATTGTATAAGAATATGTTTACTTCTTTCTAGAGGGTTTTTAGGACATCCTCTAGAGGTAGAAATATAGTTTTCTATTGACTTAATTCCTGGTTCAAGGACTATATCAAAGCCTCTTTATATAATGGCCATTGTGGAAATAGTGGAACATAAGAAACAACTAGTTGAATTGAGTGAGAAAGTATTTATTCAACCTTGTGTTTCTCCATGGTGATCCTCTATACATTTCATTAGGAAGAAATATGAATCTATCAGGTTTTTCATTGACAATAGGGAGATCAATAATTTCATAATAAAGAAAAAGTATCCCCTTCTTCACGTTGATGATTTATTTGATCAACTTCACAGAGGTCAATATTTTTTGAAGATTGAACATTGATCTAGATATCATCAGATTCATTTAGCGAAGGAATACATACTAAAAACATCTTTTTGAAGTAGGTTTGGGCATTACATGTTGATAGTAATGCCTTTTGGACTATCTAATGCACCCTCTCTTTTCATGGATTTAATTAATAGAGTTTTCATGGAATATTTTGATGTATTTTTGGTGGTATTTTTTGATGATATCTTGGAATACTCAAAATTTTATGATGATCATGAAAATCATTTTTCACTATTTTAAAGACTAATAGAAGTAAGGAATTATATGGTATATTTAGCAGGTGAAAATTTTGGCTTCAATATGATTCCATTCTAGGCCCCATTGTCTCTAATGATGAACTATATGTTGATATTGTGAATACAATGGTTGTGCAAGAATGGCCTACTCCAATGAACATAACTGGGGTACATATTTTTGTTGTTATAGAAGGTTATTATTGGTATTTCGTTGAGAACATCTCCCATTTTGCCATCCCAAGGATAAAGATTACACATAAAGGGGTTAAGATCATATGGTAAATGGAAAGTGAGGACAGTTTTGAAGAGTTGAAGAGGATATTGGGGAATGATCTGATCATAACCCTACCATCATAAATTGATGGCTTTGTGATCTATAACAATACATCAAAAAAATACTTGGTTATATCCTTATGTGGATTTATAGAGTTATTTCCTATCCACAAAGGTAGAAAATAATTCATAAACAAAAGTATCCCACACATGATATTGAGTTAGAAGCTATAATATTCTATCTAAAGATATTGAGACATTATCTCAATGGAAAAAATGTGATATATATATGGATCACTAGAGTCTAAAGTATATCTTCTCATATAAAGAAATCAGTATCAGGAAATATTGATCGCTCTAACTACTCATATATTATGATTGTATAATACTCTACTAACCAGGAAAGGATAACCAGGAGGTTGATGCATTGATTTGGAAGGATCATAGGGTTCTCAACAAAATAATTATTGAAAAGTTTTATTTTTACATGGATCTAGTGATGATTGATATGGGAATTATCAAAGAGGGTGAAACATTCCTAATTTTTCATTGGGTTTCCCAACCATATTTATTATAACGTATTATAAGTTCTCATCATGATGATGTGAACATTCAAATGAAAATTAATGATGGGAAAGAGGGGATGTTGGATGACATCGTATGTAATGATGGAATTCTGAATTTCTGAAATTTGGGAATAGGATTTGTGTTCAATCTATACCCGAGCTAAAAATGCATTTATTGGATTATTCCCATTGGATCAATTTCTCTATAAACTTGGGAAGCACTGAGATGTATAGATATTTAAAGAAAAATTTTTAGTAGGTTAACATGAAGAGGTAAATTACAGATTATGTATTATGATGTATTGTTTTTAAACAAGTTAAGGCCAAAGGTAACATCCAAAAATGTTCCATGAAACATCAATGTATTCTTATGTTGAAATGGGATGACATAATCATGGATTTATTCACTTAATTACCCAATAATCCTAGGAAGAATGATCAGATATGGTTAATTGTGGATCGACTTATGAAAAAATCATATTTCCTCTTGATAAGAAACAATTTGACACTAGAGACCCTAGATGGACTCAATAATAATGATGTTGGGAGACTTTATGGAAAACTACTCTCAATTATGTCTGATCATGACCCATGATTTACATCGAAATTTTGGAAATGTCTTAACAAAGTGATGGATACTGAAATTCGATTTAGTTCTACTTACCACCCTCAAACTAATAGGAAATCAGATAGAACAATTTAAACCTTAAAGGACATGTTGAGATCATGTTGAAATTACTTTCAAGATATGTGGGATAAATACATTCCTTTAGTGGATTTTTCCTACAATAATAGTTGTCATTAATGTATTCATATGGATCCATTTGAAAAATGTTATAGAAATAGATGTCATACCCCAAATTATTAGGATGAATTTGGAGAAAGGAGTCATGTGGGTCCAAATCTTGTGGAGGAAACTTCTGAAAATGTAAAGACTAATCTAGGTCATATCAAAACAGCACAAAGTAGAAAAAATATATATGGAAATAATAAATGGATGGATCTGGAATTTCATGTGGGTGATCATGTTTTCTTGAAAGTATGTTCATAGAAAAGTGTTATAAGATTTAGAAATAAATGGATACTAAACCCTAGGTACATTGGGAAATTTAAAATTATATAGATAATTGGAACTATAGCATTTCTTTTGGATATTTCACCTATCATTTCAAAAGTACGCAATGTGTTCCATGTCTCATTGTTTAGGAAGTAAATGACAGACCTAACGCATGTCCTCACCTCTGATGGTATAGAGTTGGAACCTAACATATCCTACTGTGAAGAGACTATACGGATTCTGGACACTAAAGAACAGGTGTTGAGAAATCAGATGGCTCATCTGGTAAATATACATTGGAGAAATCATAAAATCGATAAGGAAACATGGGAGCCTAATGATCTTATGTTGAAGATATACCCAAATAATTTTGAGAGGTAACATTTTGTGAATTCAGTTGAAGAAATTTTTATAAGGAGGGAAGAATGAATCACCCAATGGTTTTGAAAAGGATATTGAATTTATGAAATACTGAGTCCCTACAAAACAAAACATTTTATAAAGTTTCCATAAAACAAATTTTCCTCTACTATGTTTTGAATTTTAAAAAATGGTCATACAGAGTTGTGATATGTAAGTCATTTGGAATCTGATAGAACAAACTTGATTTTAGGTGAATAGTAACATAACCTTATTAAAAATAATCTGAATAGTAATATAACCATTATTAATATTAAATAATAATAATATTTTATATTTTTTATGGATACAAGACAATGAGATCTTCATTTATTTATCAATGTAATATAAAACAAACTGTAGTTTTATATAATTTATTTTTCAAATAAACTATAATTTTATTTAAATATAATATTATTAATATTTAGAAAATTATTTTTTAAAAATGGACTTAATTTATGACTTTTAATGGTCAAAAAATGGTTAAGGAATATTTTTGGGATTTTTTTAAAAATCATGAATTTTTAATGAATACTGAAATATGGTAAAATAACGTAAATACAAATTACGAGATAAATACACTATTTAGGACATCATGACTAATTCAATTTCACTTTTTTCGAACTGAAATTCACTTATTAAAATTAGGGGTAACATGAAAAAACACAATTGGTTTTGTAGAGGTAAATAATAAAATAATGATTAAAGTATTCATAATGCACTCTATCCTCCACTCTAAAACCCCCATCAATCCCTCTTCTTTTCACTACTCTAAGACTTGATGACTCTCAATGTTATAGTCAAATACCATTACCTAGCATCTCCCAACATCTAAGATCTCTGGTATCCCAAAAATAAAAAAATTGTTCCCATAAAGAGATTCTCATCGATGTGGATTCGAGACGTAAAATCACATTTCATTTCATTTGTTTTCATTTTGAGTTCCTTGATATTGTCATCTTCTCCCCACCTCCTCTATCCAAATGACAATGATGACAATATTATCATCTATATACTAGAATTATATCATGTTAATAAAAGAACCACCATCAATATTCTTACTCTCTCTATTTTATTTCTAAAAGGAAATCATCGTCTGTGAGGTTCTAAATTACAATATTCATGGACGATGAAGCTTCATTATTCAATTTATCCTCAATTACTGGTCATGTATCTATTGTTATGTATTAACCAGAATCTAATATATGCATTATATACTATTTAATATTCAATAACTAGTATATGTACTTAATATTAATTTATATGACCAAACTATTTCCTCGTAATCAAAATACAACTAAAATAATCTAAGTGATTGGCATTAATATTTCATCCAATAATTCATCCTCATGCAATGTAAAAAAATCATAAAAATAAAAATTATCACCTATTTATGTTCATATATAATATTTAAATTTAAATTTTGTTATTTAGATCCATTTTCACATGAATTCAATTACCTAAAAACATGTTAACCGATTATGAAAATCAAGAAAACGAACACTCTGGAACTGAGGGATTCAATATTAAAACTAATAAGTAAAAATGTAATGGACCTAATAAAATCTAGATAAACTAAATTCATGTCTAATGGGTTATGAATTAAATTATTAATAAGTCCAATTTAATATTTCTGGATCTTATGTTTTAGAGCGGAACACATTCAGCCTTAAGGTAAGGGTTTTCCACCCGAAACTCCATTTTCATTCAGGATACTATTATTAAATACATACTCTTATTAATTCATATGTACATATCATAATTTCTATTTTAATTCTCTATATTAATTTTCCAACCATAATCATACATTCAAGTATGGAGATTTTTTTTGTTTTAAAAGGAACTTTCAAAATGTCTTCCTAAAATACAATCCTCATTCAAGGAAATTTCTCAAATTCATACCTATTTTCAAGGGCACTCTATAATGTCACGACTCGTCCCCAAGGGCCAGTTTCGTTACTACCCCAAGCCCGCCTTAAAAATGAGGAAGGGATGGTGACATGCACCAAAGGTGTAAATCCCTATGCTTGGAAGTAATTCCCTTTATAAATTGTAAACACACTCAATCAGAGTGAAACTTGAAGCAAACAATAAGTAAATACTGTATACAAAAGAGATTGCTAAAATTAAAGGGGGTCGGAAATACAATCCCACGAGTAAAGTAAAGAAAACAGAAATGTACAAGTACAACTGAACGATGAGGTAAAGTAGCTAATGGGTCCTCCTCCGGGGTTCCTACATGAAGGGTAGGTACATATGGCCTCCTCAGCACTCCATGTCTGTCCGTCCGCTCCATATACTATCACTCCGAGGGGTCCTCCTATGGGTATTGTCTAGTCCTACAACCCTCTGCCTCATTCAGTACTATCCTTATCTGCAACCAACACAACAAGGTGCGGGCATAGCCCGTGTAGGGGTGAGAATAACAATACTCAGTAGGGACCCTAAGACCATCATCGTCTCACTAAAACCAAAATGGATAAACCAAAAAGAATGGATTCAACGGAAAACCATTACATAGATATATTACCATACATATAACTTAGTTATCTAGTAACCCATCTCAATCATGAGGATAACTCTGAATTCAATGACTCAGCACATACCCAGATTTTTATTCTAGGGGGTAGTATCGAGTAACAACCCCAGTTACACTGTCAGAACCTCGACTGATAGAGTATTCTTACTCTATAGAGTACAATGAGGCTGGCAGATCAGATAGAGGCGCTTCCCAGTATACTAGACTATTGTGGTACTTCTCCTGTCAAATACTATGGATCTTTTGCACTCACACAGAGGCGCTCCCCACAGTGGGTATGTCGTGCTCACACAGTGGCACTCCCCCTCGTAGCCTACTAAGGTAATACTCCTGTCGAATATCATGGTTCTGTTGGGTCACACAAAGGTTCTCCCCACTATGAGTCTGATGCGTCAAACAGTGGTGCTCCCCACTGGGCTAGTCAAAACAATCTGAGTTGAAAGGTGAGCAGTCATCAGGTCTCTACAAGCTACTAGGTCTCTGTACTCCACTCGATCGTCTCCGGGAGGATCCGCCCCACAATCTACAGGTCGATTCACTAACAATAATTAATTCCAAAGTGGATGTATCTCAAATATCCTCCTCGTCATAGGGGTCTCAAATGAATAGATTACGCGTCAATCAGACGCCTGGTAAGTGAGTTATTGGCATTTCTGTTGTCGGGGCCCGGTTGGTTTTTTGGTTCAAACAAACCCGATTATATCCAAACTATGTCCAAACTTCATGTGGGTGGGAAAAAATAAGCATCTCTCTCTATGATTTCTGTCACCATAGACAGTTCATCGATAAGACTCCCATAGCCCACGATATGTGCAAAAAGGGTTATTCAGGTCAAATGGGACTGGGTCCGGTCCTACCCAGACGGACCGACCCGACCCGACCCGATCCAGGTCCAGGGTCGGACCTGGTCCACAGGTCTGACGCAGCCCTAGGATCCAGCCCGGCCCGTGAATCCGGCTCGGCCCAAGTGGGTAGCCCAGTCCGTGGGGGAGGCACGACACGGAGGCCCTCGTGGCCCTCCAGGCTGGCGGCCAAGCAGCTCGGCTGGCTGGTGGCCTGGCAGCCTACCCTAGCTGCTTCTAGGTGGAGGCATGTGCCCCCTGGATTCCGGAATGGATTAACCCTTTCGGGTGGAACCAAACCGACACTATGTGGCGCTGGTCCAGCTCACGCGGGACCTGCTGGGTGCCGCTCTTCCCGGCAGGCTGAGCGGCCAGGCCCTCCAGCGTCTACTCCGCGGCCTGCCCTAGTCGTGACCCACTTCTACTCCGCACGGCACGACAACACCACGCCCTTCCACCACATCCCGACCTAGCCGCGACCTCATTCTCCTCCAAGCGGCGCGATGACACCACACTCTTCTGGCAACCTGGTGGCCATGCGCCGTCGGTTTCATCGTGGCCGGCCCGATGCCAGTCGCGTTGTTCCTCCAAAATATACTCTTCCGATGGAGTCGTTGCACCACCGCCGTCGTCAACAAATGAGAACAATTCAAGGGGTAGGGTTAGGCCATGTTCGTCTAGATTGATCCCTCGAAATTACGTTGGTATTAATTAGCATAACATCTTCCAAAAAAATTGAACAACATAGAACATGAACAAGTTCTACTCAAACACCTACCTCGTATGATGCTAATCGTGGCTGAAGTCACGGAAAGGCATCATCGATTCATCAATGTCGGATAATAAATAGGACATCTGTCATTGGAAGATGAGCGTTCAGAGGTGACAAAGTCGAAGACAATTTTCATCACAGTCGACCCCTTCTCTTTTGGAATGGTTGAAGATCGAAGAAGATTGTCATCGTTCTTAGTTGGAAGACATTTCTCCTTGGGTTCTCCATGATCTTCCATGTTTTTCTAACACCACTCTCAATATCCACCAAAATAATTTCCAACCAAAAATAATGGGTTAAGCCAACCCATTATTTAATTTATTGGAAAAAATATTCAAAAGAATTCAAAAGGTGTTTTAATTAAATGAGTTATCTCACTTAATTAAATGGGTGGATTTGGCTCAATTAAATGACGGGGAAGCTGAAGAGTTTTCTCCCCCTTTATGGGGAGTTAAGGGGGTTTGAAGCCCATGTGGTCCTCACCATGGATATCTTCCCAAGGGAGGTTATGTGCGGGTGGGCCCCACCACCATAACCTCTCAGGGGAGGTTATGGTGTGGTGGCACCCACCTCTAACCTCCCCTTTGACGTTTTAACCACCACAAAAATAAAAATAATCTAAAACATATTTTTATTTAACTTTTTCCCTTAAAAACCCAATCACTAACATTCATTCTTGACCAACACCCATCGAGGTGAAAGTCCTCTTAAGCCAATACCAGTGCTGCGAGTTCAACAGTGCACTCAGATTTCAATTATGAGCACCGGTAAAAAATGTAAAATATCCCACTCTCACGTTTACTGAACATACCTGAAAAAAACATTAAAAATTGATTCAGGGCACATCGGGCCTTATAATAAAGTGACATAAATTTTCGTGGACTCAGAAATTCCCATGTAATTATGAAAAAAATTTCCTTGGAACTTCCAAGACTTTAAATTTTCCCCACATCCGGGCTTTGTGTCCCCGTATGCTACAACTTGAAATAAGGGAATAAATGGGGGTACTGAGCACGCATCTGAGCCTCCCTCTCCAATGTGCCCCCTTGGAGGTCCCTGTGCTACCGGCGAATGTGAACTAGTGGTATCGAACATCCACAATGGACCTGCTCCTGTCACTCATCAATCTCCATTGGAACCTACAAGAAATTCTACCTTTCATCGATGTCTAACTATCCATGGTTGATGATGTGTGATGGATCGTGCATGTATCTCTTCAGCTGAGATACATGGAAGGCGTCATGCACCCAGTGCAACTGAGGTGGAAGAGCTAAGAGGTAAGCCACCTCACCTACTCTGATAAGGACCTGGAAAGGTCTGATGAATCACAGATATAACTTGCCACCTGGACCAAATATCCATAGACATCATCAAGGTGAGACCAGTAGGAAGATGTTGTCACCATCCTCGATGTCCAGAGGTCTCCGTCTCCTATCAGCATTCGACTTCTTCCTGCTCTGTGTAGTCGTCATCCGTTCCTGGATGATCTGCACCTTCTCTATGGTAGCCTGTACCATCTCTGGTCCTATAAGTGCTAACTCCCAAAGGTATGTCCAGCACAGTGTTGATCTGCATGGTCGACCATACAAGGCTTCAAATTGTGCCATACCGATGGTGGAATGATATATATTATTATAGGAAAACTCAACCAATGGTAATTTATCCTCCTAAGTGGACCCAAGTCAAGGAAACATACACGGAGCATGTCCCCAAGGGTCTGGATGGTCCACTCAGTCTGATCATCCATCTGATGATGGAAGGTGGTGCTCAAGTGAATCTGTGTCCCGAAAGCCTCTTGCAACTCATTCCATATCTGGGAAGTAAACTGTGTGCCACTATCAAAGACAATAGAACAAGGCACTCTATGAAAACATAGGCATCCCAAGTTCTCTACTGAGCCCTGCTCTCTGATCGGTAGGATGTGGGTTGACTTGGTGAGCCGGTCAATGATCACCCATATCGAATCGTGACTCCTGGATGTATGTGGAATACCCATCAAGAAGTCCATGGATATCTCATCCCACATCCACTGTGGGCCCTCTAAGGGCTATACCAAGCCTGCTGGTACCTGGTGCTCCGCCATCTCTTGCTAACAAGTGAGGCATCATGAGACGAACTCTGCTACTACTTTCTTCATACCTAGAAACTAGTGTTGTCATCGAAGTTCCGGGTATATATTCCCCACTACTATATGTAACTATAGAGGGGGAGTGTGGAACTCTCTCAACACATCCTCCAGAAGTGAAACTGGTACCATAGTACGTCCTCTGAGGTGGATAACGTGCTCCCCACCTTCAGAAAATCCATAAGGTGCCTGCCCTGTGGATATCTGAGCACGTCATGTCTCACAGTCAGCGTCCCCGTGCTATGATTCCTTGACTCATTGAAGGATCGGGGGAGTGAATGTAAGAGACTGTAGAAAGACGACCCCATCTCTATCCAAAAAGGATATCTAAAAAGTGGCCATCTGCCCCGTTGCCTCTCCTAGAAGCTGTATACCAGTCCTCCTACTGAGTGTATTTACTACAACATTCCCCTTCCCAGGAGTATATATTATCTAAAAGTCATAGTAATGGATGAACTTGAGCCATCAACTCACTCTTATGTTGAGTTCCTACTGATAGAAGATTTACCTGAGACTCTTTTGATAAGAGTACACGGTAAAACGTTCTCCCATCAGACAGTGTCACCACATCTTGAGGGCGAAGACCAATGCTTCTAACTCCAGGTTATGGGTAGTGTAGTTCTTCTAGGGTTGTCTCAACTGTAGAGAACCATATGCAATCATATCTCATTCCTGCATCAAGACACACACAAGTCCGGTCCCTGATGCATCGCAGTAAACTACATACACTATTCCCTCCTTTGGAAGCCTCAAGACGGGGGCACTAGTCATCCTCTGCCATAGCTCATAAAAACTCTGCTGGCACCTCTCCGACCACATGAAGGGTTTCCCATTCTTTGTCACGGCTGATAGTGGTGCTGCAACTCTGGAGAAGTCTGGAACGAACCTTCGATAGTATCCATCCTATCCCAGGATACTCCAAACTTTCGGCACACTCTTAGTGGCTCCAAAGAAAGTAATGCCTCAATCATTGCAAGATCTACTGCATCTCCAGCCTCTAAGATGACATTCTCTAAGAAGTGAACCTCTTGAATCCCAGACTAGAACAACAAAATATTACCTTAAAGCTGGTGCTCTCAGAGAGTGTCTTGTACTACCTGCAAATGGTAGGCATGCTCCTCCCCAGTAGTTGAGTTGATCAAAATGTCGTCGATAAAGACCATGACAAAGTGATCACGGTAAGGCTGGAAAATCCTATTCATGGGACACATGAACACTTCTAGAGAACTGGTTACTTCGAGGGGCATAACTAGGAGATTTTAGTGGCCACATCAACAAATAAAGTGTGACTTCTACACATCCTCATCTTGAAGTCTAAGCTTGTGATAGCCTGATCTGAGTTATATCTTCTAGAAACACCGTTCTCCCTTCAGCTGGTCAAAGATGTCGTCAATCCTCGGGAGTGGGTACTTGTTCTTCACGGTCACCTGGTTCAGGAGATAGTAGTCAACACAAAACCTCAAGCTCCCATATGCCTTCTTGAAAAATAGAATCGGGGTTACTCAGGGAGAAACATTGTGCCGTATGAATCCCTTTCCCTGCAAGTCCCACAACTATACTCGTAGCTCACAAAGCTCTGCGAGAGACATTTGATATGCATGTAGTAGATATCGGTGTCATCCCAGGGTACAAGTCAATGTTTAATTCCACCTATCTACGAGGAGGTAGTCCTGGAACACTGTCAGGGAAAACATATGCATACTGGTCCACCACTACAGGATAAATCAGACTCTCCACATCAACTTCTCTACGGGTAAGGCAAGAAAACTGGTGAGTGATAGGCTGCACCATCCTCCAAGTAAGTCTGTCATTTTCTACAATGGTTCCCTTCTCACATGTGAAGGTGAACCTAGTCCCATATGTGTGGACACACCACACTTTTCACCTAATATAGTCGATCTAAGAATGGCCTATAGATAACTATTCCATTCCAAATATGACGGCATAAGGCCTCGACGCAACTATGAGGAGATCCCATCCGAAGCTCTCACCTCCTAGAGTAAGCTTACACTGCCGGTACCGGTGCGTAATCAACAAGTCTACTAATATATGAGTCTCTATCCGTAAGGATCGATCCAACGGCTTCTTCGGAATCTCTGAGCTCCGAAAAAGGGTTTTGGGAATGAAAGAGTGACGAACACTTGTGTCTATAAGAAATAAAAATAAGGTGGAGTAGACACAGATAATACCTCAAATCATCTCTACAGTGCCATGGATATAGGCCGCAGCTTCCTGAAGCTGAGCTCTCCCCTTTTCACCTGCTCCCTATGGTCTGGGTGGACCTCCTGGTGGTGGTGGTGGTGGTAGCACCTCATAACGTCATCCACCGCCAGCTACACGACCAGCTCCTCTACCAAGACTGCCTGATCCCCGCAGACCGCCTCGATCAAACCTCTGCCTCTGCTTGGGAGGTCCCTAAAATGTCTACTAATTAAATGAACAACAGGTTGGACTGTCGCGAGCCATGTGACCCTACCCGCCACATGAGTAAAACTACCTTATTCTGGTGGGTATGTCACTACCTCAGGTGCCTCGTACAATAGATCCTGAGTCCTGCGGTCATCCACCTATGGGTCTGGACCTCTTGGACCTCTATGTCATCTATCCACATCCATCCGCAGAAGACTCCACTGCGTGTCAACTAGTAGTGGGTCTCACTGCAGGTTAATTCTCAACAAGGAAACTCTCCACTAGAGGGTATTTCTCTAGCACCCATTCCTGCATCGGGATGCTGAGTGAGATCATCGAAGCCCTAATCCCTCTCATGAGCCACTGCTCAATGGTCTGGGATCTAATGAATGGGTACCATACCATATCTGTGGAGTATCGTGAGAGGTTTATGAACCTCGCTGAGTACTATGCTACAGTCATGATACCCTACTGTAGATGTAGTACCTCCTGTATCCGTACATCTCGTAGGGTCACTAGAAAAAACACCACCCGGGACAGGTTCTCGAAGTCTTCCAGGAGAAGTGTCACCTCATAATTCACCTGGAGCATCAGACTCCAAAATCTGCCTGCTACTGCCTAAAGGATACTAGCAGTAAGTATCACCATGATGTTTGCAGTTGTCCCTACTAGCCTGAAGACTCTAACCTAAGCCTCCAGCCAGTCCTTAGCCACCTGTGGGTCTGTATCTCCCCATAACCTGGGTGGAAACTGGCGCTGGAACTCATGGAACATTCTCAAGCGGCATGCATCGTCTGCTTATGGGGCTAGTGGAATCATTGGTTCAACGGGAACTGGTACTACTGGTACCTCCACTAGTAAAGGGCCCTGCACTGAGGCCTCATTGGTCAGTGGGCTGTCAGAGCATATGACTCTGGAGACACTAAGGGGAGGCATCCTAAAAGAAACAGATGTTACACGATCAAAAAAATTATACTTGGTGAGCTATCCTGGTTGAGATGAGATAATAAAACAATTAAAGACACGCATGCAATCAGTGTTTTCATGCACTATGTCATAAATCTGTAGTCATGGTCCTGGTGTATTGAAACGTCAGCTGCCCGCACCAACACTGGACTCGATGAACTGAAAAACCAGACTTAGTACCCTTAACACTATTTATTCACAGAAAAGAAAGATCATAGTTCTATGTTATATGTTAGAACCGACTCCTCTGATACAAATTTTTTACGACCCGTTCCCCGGGGCCTTTATCGTGACTACCCCAAGCCCGCCTTCTAATGGGCAGGGGCTGGCGACTACCACCAAAGTTGTAAATCCCTATTCCTGGAAGCATTGTATTTATTAAATTGTAAACACACACAATCAGAGTAAAACTAGAAGAAAACACTAAGTAAAAATTGTATACAAAAGGGACTACTGAAAGTAAAGGGGGCCGGAAATACAAGCCCAACAGTAAAGTATAAGAAAATGGAAAAGTACAAGTACAACTGAAAGAAGATGTAAAGTAGCTACTGGGTGGTCCTCTGGGGTTCCTACTTGAAGGATAGGTACATATGGCCTCCTCAGCACTCCACGTCTCTCTTTCCGTTCCATATACAGTCACACCGACAAGTCCACCTCCGGGTACCGTCCAGTCTTGCTACTCTCTAACTCAGTCAGCGATGTCCATCTTCTGCAACCAACACAATGAGGTGCGGGCATAGTCCTTGTAAGGGTGAGTATAACGATACTCAGTAGGGACCATGAGACCCTCAAGGTCTCACTAAATCCAACAAGAATAAAACACAAAGTAATGATTCAACGGATAACCATTTCATAGGTATGTTCCCATACATATACCTATGTTATCTAGTAACCCATCTCAATCATGGGGAAACTTAAAAGTCAATGACTCTGCTCAAATTGGGATTTTTATTCTAGGGGGTAGTATCGAGTAACAACCCTAGTCACACTGTTGGAACCTCGGCTGATGGTGTACTATTCATTTATCGAGTACAGTGGGTCTGCTGCGTCACACAGAGGCGCTTCCCACTATCCTGGACTGCGGTGGTACTCCTCCTGTCATGTACCGTGGATCTGTTGCGCTCACACAGAGGCGATCCCCAATGTGGGTCTGTCGTGCTAACACAAAGGTGCTCCCCCTCGTAGCCTATTGAGGTACTCCTCATGTCGTGTACCATGGGTATACTGCAACACAATGAGTCGATCCCCACATTGGGTCTGCTGCATCACACAGAGGTGCTCTCCACTGGGCTAGTAGAAACACTCTGAGTCGAACGGTCAGTAGTCGTCAGGTCTCAGCCAACTACTAGGTCTTTGTACTCTGCACGCTTGTCTCTAGGAGGATACGCTCCACGAGAAACATGTCGATTATCCAACTATCACAAAGTCCAATGTAGAAGTATCTCAATGGTCTACCTCGTCATAGGGGTCTCAATGAAATAGATGGTGCATCAATCGAATTTTAAGTTTGTGAGTAATTGGAATTTCCGTTCTAGAGGCTCGGTTGGTTTTTAGGCTCAAACCAACTCGAACATATCCAAACTGTGTCAAAACCTCAAGGGGGTATTCCAAAAGAAATATATCTATCTATGATTTCCATCGTCGTAGATGGTTCGTCGATCAGAACCCCGTAGCCCATGATATGGGGAAAAATGTGTATTCGGGTCAAACGGGTCCGGGTCCAGTCCGACCCAGTCCGCGGGTCTGACCCTGCCCGACCCTATCATCTAGACCGGCCTGAGGATCCAGCCTGGCCTAAGGATCCAGCCCGGCATGAGGGGGCGGCCCAACCCAAAATGGTGGCCCGGTCCGAGGGGCCGGTCCGCGTGGCTCGTCTGGCAGGCGGCCCGGGAGCCTTCCCTAGCCACGTCCAAGGGGGGAGGCGCGCACCCCCTAGATTCCCGAATGGTTGAACCATTCAGTTATAACCAAACAGGCACCGGGTGGCACCAGTCCAGCTCACGTGGGACCCGCTAGGTCCCGCTCCTCATGGATGGTCGAGCGGCTAGCCCCTCCACCTCCTCCACCGAGACCCTCCCAAGTCGAGGCCCGCTTCTCCTTCGTGATGCGTGATGACGCCACGCCCTTCCGCCATGGCATAGCTTGGCCGCGGCCCCCTTCCCCTTCAAATGGAATGACGACGCTGGACACATTGCTCTGTCGCGATCCACTCTTCTGGCGGCGCCGTTGCGCCACCGCCCTCATCATAAAATGAGAACAATTCAAGGGGGAGGGTCGGGCAGTGTTTGTGCAGTACGAGCCCTCCACGTTACGTTGATATGAATCAGCATAAAATATTACAAAAACATTGAACAATGTAGAACATGAACAAGTTCAACTCAAAACCCTACCTCGTATGACGATGATCATTGACGAAGTCACAGAAAGTCGGCATTGATTCGTCAATGTCAGAAAAGGGATAGGATATCCATCATTGGGGATGAGCATTCAGAGGTGATGAAATTGATGATGGCATTCCTCGTGGTCGACCCCTTCTCTTTTGTCACGATTTAAGATAGAATAAAATGTCTCTCATTCTTTGTTGGATGATATTTCTCCAAGGGTTCTACAAGTTCTTCCATGTTCTTCCAAGCCCTCTCTCATGCTCCACAAAAAGAATTGCCAAGCAAAAATAATGGGTTATGCCAACCCATTATTTAATTTGTTGTCCAAAATATTCAAAAGTATTCAAAAGGTGTTTTAATTAAATGAGTTATAACACTTAATTAAATAGGTGGAGTTGGCTCAATTAAATGGTGGGGAAGGTGAGATTTTTCTCCCCCTTTATGGGGAGTTAAGGGGGTTTAAAGCCCCTGTGGTCCCCACCAAGGATATCCTCCCATGGGATGTTATGTGTGGGTGAGAACCACCACTATAACCTCTCATGGGAGGTTATGATGTGGTGGCCCCCACCTATAACCTCCCCTTGGAGGTTTTAACCCCCAGAAATATAAAAATAAGTTAACACTTATTTTTGTTTCATTTTTTCCTCAAGAACCCAAAAACTAACTTTCATTCTTGACTGACTGCTTTTGAGATGAAAGTTCTCTTATGCGAATATCAGCACTGCGAGTTCCACAGTGCCCTCAGATTTCAAATCCGAGCACTGGTCCAAAAGTTATAAAATCCCGCTCACACATTTACTGAACATACTTGAACAAAAATTATAAAATTTATTCTGGGCACCTTGTCCCTCGGAATCAAGTGCCGTAAATTTTCAAAGACACGTAAAATTCCCATGTATTTAAGAATAAAATTTCCATAGATTTTCTGGGTTTTACATATATTCTTTTTTTAGTAACAAAAATTATTTTTTAAAATAAATATTTTTATTATGAAAATACAATATAACTTCACTTTTGGATTTATATAAATATTTTTCAATAATAACTCCTCTTTTCAAAGTAATGGAGTAGTTATGTCAACAATTACTCGGTTGTTTTATAATAGTGTTGTCATCTATTTCTATACACTTTTTGATTATTATGTACTATTGGGAATAATATCCTATGTTATCAACCATAATATTTAATTTAATGGATTGTGATTAGTTTGACTATGTATTTTCAATCCTAAACCCATTCACCAAATTACTCTGAATGGTTGGTATTTATGTTGAATGTTCGGGGAATGTTATTTATGATTAATATGTTAGTTTCAATATGATATTATATGATTTCTTTGTTTATACTCATTCATATCTTGAATGAATTAGACTTATTATGTGATTGTTGGGGCTTGATATTCCCCCTCGATGAATCGATAGGTCTCATGAGACAAATATATGGGTACATGGTTGTGGTGTTACCCAATTTGGGATATAGTTTGGCCGAGGCCTTAATATTTTTTTAGAAATTTTGGCCAAGGCCTTGAAGGTATTATTCAAAATGTCTAGAATATGCACTTTCATTATTATGAACCTATAAATTGAATGTTCATGTGGATATTCAATTAGTTGAATACCCATGATTATATTTTATTATTGTATTATTTACTCATCTCGTATTCCTACAATAATGTGTTCATGTTTATTATTTGTAAAGGAAGGTGTTTTAAATTAATCACAAAGCCTCATGTTTCATTTTATTTTATCATCCGTTGTATTTATTTATTTAAATTAGTGCTTGAGGTCAAACTTTTCTCATGTTACATTTTCTCAGGATATGAAAAAGTATATTATGATTGACTTGCTGTAATATTCATGGAGGCAAGGATGTTTGTAGTGGAATAATTTAGTTCTTTTTCCATTTCATGTTGTAATTTCGAAGTTATATATGTATATTATTTCCAAATATACTAAAATATTCGTTCCTTTGGGATACAACATTCTTGTAATCATGCTAATGTAATTTGATAAAGCATCAGATCTGGGAAACTGGGGTAAGGTCATTACACTAATAGAAGTGTAATGTAATAATTCACATTGTCCAAACCCTCCTAAATCCAAAACCAGTATTCACAATGTTTGAAAACCAAATTAAATAGAGTGTTCGTTTAATAGTGTTTTAAATTTTGATAAGGGTGATTGAGAAATTATGTTGGAGAAATTTACTCTATATTGAGCCACCAATCGGACAATGATTCCACATGAATCATCTATCACTATATATTAATAAATTTTCATAAAAGTTTCAATAAAAATATATATAAAATTTTTTGTAATATAATTAACGATTAAAAATTATTTTACTAAATGGCGAGGTATGGTACATTCTATAAAATCTTGTCCACCTCTAGTTCAATATGCACCTATAACATTTGATGTCACTAACCTAGTATTAATGAAACATGATGGAATTTTTTTAACAATTACTTGAAAAAAGTCCTGTAACAATTATTCTGACAAAAATTTTATGTTTATAATACAAGATTTATATTAAAAGGTCAAAAATTGATTTTTCCTAATATTTCAAAATTCATGATCAAAATGAATATTTCCACTAAATATTCATATTTGGATCAATTTGATGGAAAAAGATCAATTATTAAATAAATATTAAACAAAATCATGGTTTCTTAACTCTACCACACTTAATGAATTTCACACTTGTAATTATAAAATATTAATAAAAAATCCACACCTAAATCACGAATTAGATAATTTTCCTATATTGTAATAATAATTGAATTTATAAGGTCTTATTTAGAAATATGTCTTACTTATTATTTTTTATTATTTAAATTTGCTTCAACTAAATACTTAATCCATAACCCAAAAACAACTTAATTTACCTGGAAATTTTTGTCACACTTACCTCAAGTGAGATTTAACCTTGATTGATGATCATACAAGAAATATGTTTGAGGATGATAAGTGAGACTCAATGCTTGTGTATAATCATATTCTTTTTAAAACACTCATTTCTCCACACTATCTGACATTAAACCATTTTTAATCATTAGGACTTCATCATGGTGCATTTAGTGTTTATAATTTGGTTGGAAAAAAATTAAACACTCAACTTTGAAAATATGATATTAATTTTTTTACCTTTGAATGAATATTGTAGTGAAAACAAAAAAAAATAACTCACTCAATTCCCCTTAGAAAAATGAACACTATACTCCTCCATTGAGACAACAAACATATAACCAGATTGTGACATCAAATCATTCCGATCTATCTAAAAAAATGAATCAGTAAAAAATCTGGTGAACATCTCTTCATCTCATCTATTTACCGGGAATGTATCCTTAGTAATAATCAGATACTTAATGATAGCCATAATATAAGTCCAATATTATTGTTCTGGATCAGATTGATATATTCCTATTATTATCAATGCATATGAAACATCATGTATAATATATAACATGGAATACATGAATGATCCTATTACTAATGCATATGGGATCATACTCATTCTATATTTCTCTTGTTGTGTCTTGTGACAAATTTCATAGAATGGTGTAAACCATGTGATATTGTAAAAAATACCCTCTTTTATTTTATCATAAAAATATATTTTTATCTAGTAAATGTATAAACTTAGAAATAGTCCAAGAAGACTCTTAGATATATAAAAAATGATCATGATCCATATAACATAGAATTCTTCACCTAAGCCCTTCATGGAGAAGAACTTATTCAACCAGTCCTGAATAGACTGTAAGACTATTATGTCATTTCTAATAAGTAATATGTCATCAACACATAAAAATATAATAATGGCTAAAATCTCATTAAAACTTCTGTAAACAAATGGATCACAATCATTCATAATGAAACAAACTCTTCTATTGCCTCATTAAATCAAATGTTCCATGAAAAAGATGATTTATTCATTCCATAATTAACTCGATGAAACATTAAAAGAATTTTGGTATTAAATGGAGTCACAATCCCTTTTGGGTGTCTCATATATATATTTTCTTAAAGTATCCTATTAGGGAATATAGTTTTAACATTCATCTTCCAAGTCTCATAGTCATGGTAATATGCTTTGGAATGTATGATTCTAATGGATTTTTACACGTAAACTAGAGAAAATGTTTCATAGTAATCAATTTCATGATGTTGTTTAAAATATTTAGACCCTATATGTTCTTTATAAGTATTTTAATTACCTTATATGTATGGTTTCCTCTTTAATACCCATTCACACTCTACATTATTTACAAAAACTTGAAATTTACCAGAACCCAAACATGGTTTTGATACCTGGAATCCATCTCATAATTCAGAGATTTTATACACCTTCTAGCTTATGAGATATCCACTTCATCCTTGTACGAGATAGGATCATCATTTTGAACCAAAAAATGACTCATTATCCTTTGTGACTACTAAATCACATCTCTATAGTTCTCTTACCTCTCTTACAAACCTATGGAATTCATGTTTTCTAATAACTACTTCTTCCATAAGGGAAATGATGAATATGTTCCTTTAAAAACTCTTGTGTATCTTGAGCATCAAATTTATTAAATTCATTCTTGCTCCCAGTATCCTTTTTTAGTGTATTCTCCCTCACATGAATGATGAATTGTCTGGTGA
The DNA here is from genome assembly GCA_963277665.1 of Viscum album. Taxonomy (NCBI): domain Eukaryota; kingdom Viridiplantae; phylum Streptophyta; class Magnoliopsida; order Santalales; family Viscaceae; genus Viscum; species Viscum album. Next base: position 1,670,511,250 of record OY728160.1, read on the forward strand.
TAATCCCTTTATTTTAAGGAGGATCTTATAGGAAGTATTTCATTGTTCCTATGGGTTAACCTATAGTTATATTCATCCTTCCCCATGGTGCTAGTTTGTTAGTTTAATAAGCCTTGTCAAATTCATCGTAACCTCATACATGTGTGTAAAATATAATGGGTTTCATTTCACTCTATTGGTCGAAGGGAATTCAATTTTTCACTTTATTTGGTACCTAGGTTAATGTTTATGTTGTATCATGCAATGCATATCCCCAAAAGTATAATAGGAGATCTCCCTAAAACATCATAAACCTTATAACGTCTAAATATGTATGGTTCCTGCATTCACTAACACCCTTCCAATGTGGTGTGTAAGGAAGTGTGATTTGTGAATGAATCCAAATCTCCCTTATAAATTAGATGAACACATGGTTATGATATTCACCACCTCAATCTAATTAGTTGCCTTTATCTTCATACGAATTTCATTCTCTACTTCATTTTTGATCTCAATGAATTTATTAAAAGACTCATACTTATACCATTTTAATAAAATATATCCATATCTACTCATGTCATCAGTAAAATTTATCATATAAGAATATCCACTGTTTGATTCAATTGTAAATGGTCTACACATGACAGTGTGTACCAATGATAGAATTTTTCTGTCCCTTTAAACTTTTCCAACTATTGGTGGTTTGGTCATTTTCTCTTATAATCAATAATGAAATCTATCAAGTGTTTTTATATTCAAATATTCTAAATTACCATCTTGATAGAGGTTTGTCAAACTCTTCTCATTTACATGGCCAAAAAAATGATTACATAGATGGGTGTTACATGAGTCTTGTGAACATGATTCTTTATCAATTTCAAATATGTGGTTTCCATAATTTAATGCATAAATACTGTTATTTAAATTCTCTATACCATAATATATATTTTCCTTTTTTAGGAAACAACTTTTATTTCATAATTTGAAAATAAACCCATCTGTATATATGAATGAAACAAAATTCTATTCTTGGTAATTGTATGTACATAATAAAAATATGTTAAAAGAAAAATCATTCTCATGGTAAATGAATTGAGGTAGTCACTAATGGCTTGGGTAGCCAACCTCAATCCATTAGCATGTCTCAGATCCACCTCCCCCTTGTATTATTTCAGAATCTATATCGTTCCTGCATCTGGATATAGATGTGATTCCCACAAGCTGTATCTAAAATCCAATGTGTAGATATCTAATTATTATACTCAATAATAAACACACCTTTAGCTTCCCCTTACATTAGGGTGTATTTCCTCTTATAGTTGAATGACGTTCCACATGAAAAAGATATTACCACTTTTTCCTTGCCATCCCTCTGGATCTTCTTCTTCTTTGCATCATAGTGCTCTACAGATTTAGACAATTTATAATTAGAATACCACATTGACTGGTCCTTTATTTTTGTATCCTCCATAAGTATTATGGGTTTATTATTCCCTATGTCGTTATCCACTTGGAAAATTAATTTAAGAAGTTTGAAATGTCTCTTCTCATTATTGATCATATATTAATTAAGAATAAAACAAGATAAGGTCTCAGGAAATGATGAATATATGATATATGTATACAACTCCTCTGGGAATTTAATCCCTAAGATGCCCAGTCATTCAATGTAGCTGATAATATTGACTACATATTCTATAGTTGGTTTAGAATCTATAAGAATTTTTGTGAAAAAATCAATGGATACCTCATACCTCTCTCATCTCGCCTTCTCATGATAATGATCTCAAATGTGAGACATCATTCTATAGGCATCCATATCCTAATGTTTATTCAAAATAAAATTGGACATGGATGATAACATGAAGAATAAAACATTTGTAGAATCATTTAGATTTATCTCATAAAGATATATCTCTTTATCACTTGCCTCATTGGCTTGCACAACTGGAAAAAGTTCTTCTAGGACATTCAGTTTCCTTTCATGGTAAAGGATGAATTATAGGCATATTTTCCACTCATGGAAATTTGTGCTAGTGAGAATGTTTTCCTTCTCAAGTATATATCAAAATTATATGTTTGATGTCATTTTATTTATGTTTATACAAAAATATGAGCATAATTTAATAACATATCTGATAAATTTAGACAAAACAAATTATTATATTTATTAGTCTCTCACTATTTTATCGAAATCCAATATACCTCACCATTGGCTATATAATATCATATTAATTGGACATTCTAGTGGAAATGATCCATATTCCATTTCTCATTACCCCAAATTTCAATTTTCAATTAACTTGAACGGTTTTATGATGGAATTCCAAATTCCAACTGCATTAACTCAGAGTTCCTTGACCTGTTGAGTGGAATACCAAATATAGAAATCATTAATATAGATTTTGTCAAAATTTCCCTCTTAGAGACACCATTTCCCACTTTTTATGTAAACCCTTGATTTGAACCATGTTAAGTCAACTCATTACCTCATGTTATAATTCCCAATAATTGAAATCACCCCAACATTGGTAGGTCGGGCACATAGAACTATGTATCAATTTTACCAAAAGTGGTGGAATTCTATACCAACCTAATATTTTGTTGATGGATTCTATACCTTTATGAGTATTTTTCCAATTATTTTCTTTATAATGTGTTTGTTAATATTAAGCGTGATTGCATAATGGATTAACCATGTATTAGAAAATATTTACATATAAGGTGGTTTATTTTCATTCTATCTTGTATTCTTGTTAATTAATTAATTATGTGATTGTGACACGAAAAATATAATGAAAAAACAATTTAACTGATAGAAATAAAATAATGAAGTGTTATGATAATGAGATCTTACATGTTGTTAGTCTTTCTCGCTGTTGATAAAATAACCGTTGACCTAGGGGAGAACTCCTTCAACCAATTAAGGTTCATGTTGTATTTATACACCTGTCCACCTATATAACTACTTGGATTGGTATCCCCTCAGCACTGAACATGAACTGCCTCTAGTATATTGGTAGCTCCATCCATTACAAATTCCTTTTACTCACTGGAATGTGAGGGGAAAGGAGATTATATAATAGAACCATAGTCAATCGGAACCTACATAATGAATGGAGAGAAGGCACATAGGACATAAATTTAATTTAATAAAAAATTAAATGAAACCAATCACATACCAAAAGGTTTGGTCTAGGTCCTAATCATCAATAAGAAATCAACAAATAATTCATTAAATAAAGCTATCAATCAATTTTTAATCATTTTTATTTAAGATAAATCATACTCAAATCGAATAATTATTATCATTAAATAATTAACCCTTTTATCTAAATCCTCATCCAAATTTTCTTAATATTATCATCTATTGGAATTTTAAACAAATTATATTACTACATTTAAAATACACTCATTTCATAAATGTACCATGGATGTAACATAGTTAATACCCATCCAAATAAACCCAAAACGTGTCATACTTGTATACATTTTATTCTAAGTTAAATTTATCAGACAAGATACTTTGATAATGTGTAGTATCACCATAATGGTTACATGATTTCCATGATTTTTCTATAACATTCCATGCTTTTACATATATAGAAAAACAAAAATAAAACAACTCTAACAGTATAATAAGATCTTTACAGTAAAAATTTAATAATTAAACATTTATGTATACAAGTATTAAAACATATCAAATGGAGTGTCGTATCAACTTAATTACCACATGCTAGAACATATCTCATTGTTTACATAATATAACAAATAAATTTTAAATATGAATAATTGGTAAAAGTATACAATGTGTAGATCTGATCTACACACTATGTATACCTCTCACTATCTATTAGATACATACTCCTATGGACTTGGAGTTTAATATATGACTTAGAAAATTTTCAGTACTTAGAATGTCTAATGAGCCACATATCTTTTTGACTCTGTGTTACATGGTCACTAGTCTTGTAAGTTGTGTATTAAATACATGGCCTATTTGTGACTCAAAGGGACTCCATGTCATGTGTGTGGGATTCAATGAGTATAGTTTGTCTTAATGTGTGCCCTTAAATTCTGATCAACACATGGTTCTTTAAGTGTGAAAATAATGCAATAATCAAGGAAAAATCTTGAACTGAATTCCAAAACAACTATAATTAGTTGATCTTGAGTACACTGTATGTAACATGTGTTACACAACATGTAGTATATTTTTTATTGGACCAAAACCTTGGAACCTATAGATTAGTTCCCCAATTTTATTTTTATATTAAATTTAAAAAACTCACTTAGATCTATGAATAACGAAACAAGAAGAATCAAATAATGCAATTTCGATAAAAAAAACATGGTTTGAAAAAATAAATTAAAAATGTGTAAATCACCAATGATTTTTTTAAATTTATTATATAAAATTATGTGCCCACTCTAATACAACATGTTGGTTCAACATGTAGAGGAAGCATGAGATTGGTGGTTCCCAAGATTATTCTCCAAAATCAATGATCGACATGAGATTTATGCGACAATAAACACCATGATAAAAATTGAATCAGAGAAATATATAAGGGAAATAATGTAGAAACTGTGGGAGAGTAGATCAACACATATTTTTTATAGGTTTCCAATTTTTTTTGTACAACTAAATTGTATAGTGATAAAAATTACATAGATGGTTATTTATATTTCTTGGGTCAAAATAAAATAATTTCACAAGTGTCTTCAATTATTTGTTTAATCCTAGAAAAACCCTATGTTAAATAATAATAGTAATATTATTATTCCACAACATGATTAGAACATACGAGTTGTAATAAAATATTACTTATTCAAATAATATTTAATATTTATTATTAGTCAATGGAACATAAAACCCATTCTATCATTGGTACTTAGTATTTATCACGTATTGAATAATGTCTATTTAATTGATAAATAAATATCACTACATTATTCACCAATAAAAAATTAATTATTATATTCTAAAAATAGAAAATAAATATTTATTAAATATTCATCCAGCATTATATTCCCAAGAATAACTAGTGACAGAATGTATGAGATTAGTGTTAGGTTGCAAAGTCTATGACGAAGACACCAGAGGGGGGGGGGGCATTGTGTCCTTTAAAAATTTCGAATATTCTGTCATTTCACATCGTTAGTAGATAGAGATGGAGGAATATCTATATGAGAGTATGTGCAGTGTAAAAACCAAAAACATAGCACAAAAATTTATAGTTGTTTTGGGCACAAATATCCCCCAATACACTCCACAAATAACTACCTCTGTTGGATTGGTGAATTTCACTAGTCATGTACTCTTCTTGTAAGACTGCTCCAAAAATTAGTGTATATATTTTTCACCCATAGAAATATTGATAAAAATAGAGCCTTATGGTTCTTTTTGAGGAAACTAAAATATCCACAGCTTAGCATGAGAAGCTGACACGCCACCATGACTGAAACCATGAATATGATACTAAAAAAAACAAAATAATTTTTTTTATAAAATAGTTTTAACATAATAGTTTTAACAAAATGAAACTAAAACAATATTGGTATTTGTCTTCAAAAGAATAATTATTTTTGAAATAGGTCTAAAGAATTAAGTTTTCAGAAGAATATCTTCTATTTTATGAACAACTACAAAAACAGAGCATCATGCTTCCAGTATAGAATGTGTATATTTCCAAAAATGTAGTTGATGTTTTTTTAGATTCTCAATCTCTAACGCACTGTATAATGATATATCTTCTAGAAAAATTTTATATCTATAAATAATTGAATAAAATTTGTGAGAATTCAATATCAAAAATAAAGGTATGAGTAGTCATAGCTTCTCTTTTGAATAGGAGATAAAATATCCTCTATAAACAGTTCTTTAAATCATTTATTATGAACTTTGAATCAGTCTAAATCGAGCATTAAATGACCCCGATATTCCGCAATGACTGTTAAAAAACTCAGATAAAGTCATAAATTCAAATCTCTAATGTTAAAAATTATAATGTAAAGTGTAACATCCCAAGTAAGTAATGAATAATAGATATTTTTATCTATGTCTATTAATGATTAAGATAGTGTTATAGAGGTTTAAAATGAAAATAAATACAATCTTATGCATGGAATACACTAATATTCTTAAATGATTGTTTTACTACCTTTTGATGGAAAACCATTTTTGAATCTATATTTTGACAATTTTATAAACTATGTTTGTCAAAATAAACTTATTCTTTATTATTGTGACATCAAAATTTACCTTGTGTGAATTTTTGGTATTTTTCTAACAATGTTCATTTTTTTAATGAATAGTGGAAAATACTGCATTTTACATCAAAACTGCTTTTTAATCTAATTTATTTATATGAGTAGATTATGTTTTGAATTGGTTTTGAAGTGAAATTAGAATATATGTTTACCATTTTATCCAATGGTGGTCATTGGAATCAATTTCACTTTGAAATTAGACTTAAACTGGTGTCAATCTTTTGATACTTATTGTTTTGTAAAAACACGCTATTTGCTCTGGGAGCGGGAATTAATTATTAAATTAATTAATGTGACTTATATGATTTGAATTTTGTAAAATAGACTTCACTTTTGAATTCAGAATATCAAATATAGCTTAGGGTGAATTTTTGGTAATTTTCTGAAAAACTTCAATTTTTGATGAATAGTGAAACCACTAAGTGGTAATCAAGCAAACTGATTTTTCAGTTAAGTGAATGTTTACCACTAATGTGTATTGAATTTTTTAAAATCCTACATACATGGTTTTCATTAAGAAGTAAAATGTGGTTCATTGAGATTATAATAATTTTTTGGTGAATAGTAACTTATTAAGTTTTTAATCGCGATTAGTGGTAATTAGTGTAGTTTAAGGTATAAATAATGCTTTAATAATATGAAATGACCTAGACACATGTCCCAACCTTATTGGTTGTTTAATGGCCGAGCAAGACAAGCCATGGGTCATCTTGGGGACCCCATGGAGACATTTTGGTTGGGAAATGACATAAATAACTTTTTATTTAATGTAAAGGTAAAAATGACACAAACATAATACGTTTCACGGAAACAATTTTTACATGGGGTTATAAATATCATATTTTTGATTATAAATAGTCATTGGAAAGATAAAAATATTTCCTACATCATAGTATTTGTTTTATGATTTTTAGACATTAAATAAAGTAAATTATTTATGACATAATAATGATGCAGCAATGACATCATTATTTGACGATTTAAATAAAATGGAAAGATAATGTAAAATCTATGAACTAAACATGGCCAAAACCAATTGGATGAGTGTATTTCGAACCCTTATCACCTTATCCACGAATTATATCAATGTGGGACCTTTTGAAACCGAAACACATTTTCAAATAAAGTAATATTTCTTTACTTTCCAAAAGTGACCCTCCTCTCCTCTTATAAAAGGCCCCCACCTCTACCTCATTTAACACACTACTAAAGCCTTTGGCTCGGCCAACCCCTGCCCATTTACTCTCTCCACATCCCTCTCCTCATCCAAGAGGATTACCTTTGGGCAGAATCCTTTCAAAGGAAGCCTTTAGGCTCAAATCAAAAGGAGTTACACTTTTAAAGGTAATTCATTCTCTCATGTTCATTTGTTTTATTTTGCTTCTCCAACCCCCTAAACTCTTTTTATTTACTTATTTTGTAACAACACCAATATATTCAATATAAAAGGATGTTGTTATAATATTTATTCGTGCTACACTCTCACACAACTACATCAAATGGTTAAAGAACATACGGTTTCCGTGGATGGCGAAATTCTGCCTCCCGAAACGATGATTGTTCAACACTCATTTAACACCTTCAAAGGTGGCCATTATGATGTCAATATTTTTATATATGATATATAATATGTTTATTTTTTCCTTATGCTTCTGTTTTTTTCATTTTTTTCATACCTTTATGGTTTCCATTATGGGTAAACACAATATCTTCATTTTAGGAAGTGCGGACTACCGCCCCCTGAAAGTGATTTGATTCGTTAATACCATATGTGGGATGTGTAAAGGATAAAGTTAATGATATTATATATGTTATTATACTGTAATTATAATATACTCTTATATCATTATGATTCCATTCTAGAAAATATGAAATAGAAATGGAAGTAGCGTTCATGCGTACGTACGGCTTACCGTCTCCATGAACGGTGCATTTCATTTCTTACCTCTAAATGATTATGTAATTTTATAAATGCATGTATGTACTGGATATATATGACATATATGATATCTACATCATGAATACCATTCTGGATATAATGAACCTTTGACCAAATTAACAACATGTAAGTGTAAGAAGTCTATTTTTGACTTAAGAACCAAATACCGACAAAATGAACATTATTAACTTAACTGATTACATGATGTTCATAACATGGTATAAAAGGAATAATGAACTTGAAAAATATTCTTAAGCAAGTAGAGATTAACTCAAGTTTATTATTCAGGAGATTAAAGAACGGTCGGGTCAAGTCGGATACGAGGTATGTGACTTCGTCTCAATCTCCTTTCGTTGAGGCATATTTTATTTTATACACAACATTCTTTTATACGGTGTATAAACCCCTTTGACTTTTACGTTTATTCAAAAGGAATCTTTTTTATACGAAGAGTTTACTAAATTACAAAAGAGAATGTTTTTGTCGTACGTATGCGGCGAAAACGACTTCTCCGCCGTCATGACCGTTATTTGAGTTTCGGCTTCCTCTACAAGCCATACCTTATTTTTAAAAGAAAAAGAAATACCATGTTTTACTTTTCTTTTATTTTGGTATTGAAAATTGTTTTCATAATGTTTTTATATCAATGTGTTGTATTGATATCTTGTTATTGAATGGTGGAAATGTTATGTTTCCTTTATACATGTTTTATGTGATATGATTATGTTGAGGTTCTTGGGCATTATTATGAAGACGGGTGGTTCCCTGATAGACTAAGGGCGGGTGGGCCCGATATAGCTCTCCAATGCATTGGGTAACGCGAAGGAGTGAAACGTTAAGGTTTCTCCGAAGAGATTTTAGGGAATATACTGTGATGGGTATTCCAAACGTAACCAAGAGGGTTACTCCCTACATAAGAATGTTATGAATGACTCTAATTACCTTTATGTATTATGATTTCTTTGATTTATTCATGATTTTATGAGGTATGCTAAAGTGCCTATGTTTTATGGGTAAAGTATGATTTCATTATTATGTATATATGAACTCATGTTTCCTTTCCATGTTTTTTTTATAACCCATACTGAGTTTTTATGCTCATCCCAAGTTTTTGAAATGTTTTTCACAGGTCAAGGGAAAGGTACATGATAAGATGATAGAGTCAAGGATGTGTCAAGAAATAATCCATGTTTTATTTTAAATGTGTTTCCATTGATGGGAATGAAGAATACTATCTTTATGTAACCACTTTGTTTATATGTGGAATGTAATGCATGTTTTATGATCTAATTCTCTAAAACTCTAAACCCGCAAAGATCCTCAATGTGTAATCTTGTAATAACTCAAGATTAAGTAAGGTTTAAGGCCGGGGCTTTATAGTTGGTATCAAAGGTCGGTTTAGATAACTTTATGAGTTAGAATTCTATTAAATGATTATCCCAAAAAAAATTTAAATGATATAGCATTTAAAGATTACCATGTTGCTTCATCTAAGACATGTTTGTTCAGAATGGATTTCCGCAGATGAAACAGGGAAGCAGTGCTAGGAAGGCATACAGAAGGAAATAACCTTCCGAATCAGCATCCAGAAATGGTCGGAATTGGAACTTAACAGTTTGTTGCAGTAATGGCGCAGTTGACTCAAGCGATAAATGGCGGTGGTATCCATACACGAGATCAGCCAGAACAACCGCAGAGGAACATGTCAGTGGTGGAACATTTCATGAGGGAACATCCACCATCATTCAGAGGATCATCTGACCCTGTGCTAGCTGAAGGGTGGATTAAAGCACTGGAGAAGATTTTTGATGTCATGGGTTGTTCAGACAATCAAATGGTTAGTCTTGCTATTTACCGTTTGGAGGGTGAAGCAGATCAGTGGTGGTCTATGGTTAAAAATATCAGGGACGCCGACGAGATTGATGATCTTTACTGGGATGAATTCAAAGGTATGTTTCATGAGAATTATTTTCCTAAGGCTGTTCGACTTAGGATGGAAAAGCAATTCTTGGAATTGAGGCAAGAGGAAGACTCAGTGGCTACCTATGAAGAAAGGTTCTCTCGATTGACAAGGTATGCTCCAAATTTTTTCCGGGACCATGATAGTAAAATCAATCGTTTCTACTCAGGATTAAATCCAAAGTATCGAAGGGAATTAGCTTCTCTTGAGTTTAAAAGTTATGAAAAGCTTGTTCGATGTGCTGAGAAGGTGGAAATGGAGTTTGCTGATACCTAGTGTTCTATAACAACCAGAAGAAGAAGAGACCGAGGTGGCAGTAGAAAGGTAATAATTCTTCAAAAAAGTCTGATGGTAAGAGAACTAAGTTTCTAGTTTGTGATAAATGGGGAAAAAGGCATGCTGGGGAATGTCTTCTGAATTCTGGGAAGCGCTACCGATGTGGTAAGATGGGACATAAGGCTCGTTATTGCACTGAAAAGGATCAAGGTGATGGTAAGAAAAAATTTGATTTACAGTTAGTGAAATGTTATAAGTGCAATGAGATGGGTCACTATGCAAACGAGTGTCCGACAAGGAGCTTGAGTGATGGGAAGCAGTTAGACTACAAGCAGAAAGGGGTGGTGAAATCCTTTGAAACTACTTTAGCAGATGTCGGGCCATCAAATGAAGTTGTATCAGGTACTTTGTTTGTTTTTTCAGATTATTCCAGTGTGTTGTTTGATTCGGGGTCTACACATTCTTTCATCTCTGAAACCTTTTCTAGTAAAATGGGAATACCATCTCAAGAAATGGCTCCGAACTTTTGGTAAAAACACCTGGGGGAAATGTTGAGGCAAAAATAATTTATAAGAATCTTCATATCCTTATCTGTGGAAAGAACCTACTTTCAAACCTTATTGTTCTACCTCTAGTAGAGTTTGATGTTATCCTGGGTATGGATTGGCTCTCTATTTACCATGCTAAGATTGACTGTAAACCTAAAGAAGTTTCATTTCAGAAAGACTTTCAGTTTTTTTACAGGAATGAACCCTTACTTTTGATAACATATCAAGAGGCCGAGAAACTTGTAAAAGATGGAAATGAATGTTACCTTGCACACGTCATTGAAAATAAAGGAACTGTTCAGATTAATGATGTGCCAGTGGTAAATGAGTATCCTGATGTTTTTCCTGATGAGTTGCCTGGAATAATACCATATCAGGAAGTTGAGTTTACTATTGACTTAGTTCCTGATGCTAAGCCAATTTCAAAACCCCCTTACCGAATGGCAAAAATTGAACTTTTAGAGTTGAAGGACCAATTTCAAGATTTATTAGAGAAAGGTTTCATTAGACCTAGCACATCACCATGGGGTGCTCCTGTTTTATTTGTTAAAAAGAAAGATGGTTCTATGAGACTTTGCATTGATTATAGAGCCTTGAATAATATCACTGTTAAGAACAAGTATCCTTTGCCTCATATCGATGATTTGTTTGATCAGCTCCAGGGAGCTCAGTTTTTTTCAAAGATTGACTTGAGATCGGGGTACCATCAACTGAAGGTAAAGGAGGCAGATATTCCGAAGACCGCGTTCCGTACGAGATATGGCCATTATGAATTTGTAGTAATGCCTTTGGGGCTAACCAATGCACCTGCTGTATTCATGGAGTTAATGAATAGAATTTTCCATGAGTTCTTGGATAAGTTTGTGGTGGTTTTCATTGATGATATTTTGGTGTTTTATAAAAGTAAAGAGGAGCATGAAAAACACTTAAGGGTTATCTTCCAAACCTTAAAAGAAAAGAAACTGTATGGGAAATTCAGTATGTGTCAGTTTTGGTTGCAACAAATTTCTTTCCTTGGTCACATTGTTTCTAAATATGGAATAACTGTTGATCCTGCAAAAACAAAAGTTGTGGAAGAATGGCCAAGACCCACAAATGTAACCGAGATTCGTAGCTTCCTTGGTTTGGCGGGCTATTACCGAAGGTTTGATAGAAATTTTTCACGGTTATCTAGTCCAATGACTAAGCTAACCTGGAAGGGTGTTAAGTTTATCTGGAAAAAAGAATGTGATGATTGTATTCAGGAATTGAAAAGAAGATTGGTGAATGCTCTAGTTTTGGCACTACCTTCCAGGAATGGTGAGTTTGTTATATACAGTGATGCTTCATTGAAAGGACTTGGTTGCGTCCTAATGCAGAATGATCAGGTAATTGCTTATACTTCACGACAGTTGAAAACTCCTGAGGTAAATTATCCTACACATGATTTGGAATTAGCTGCTGTTGTTTTTGCTTTAAAAATTTGGAGGCATCATTTGTATGGAGTAAAGTGTGAAATATATACCAATCACAAAAGTTTAAAGTATATATTCACTCAGAAAGAGTTAAACATGAGACAGAGGAGATGGCTAGAATTAATCAAGGATTATGATTGTACAATTCATTACCATCCGGGAAAAGCAAATAAAGTGGCTGATGCTTTGAGTTGAAAAAGTAATGCTTCATTAGCAATGTTGCATTTGGAACGTGATCCTTTGGTCAAGGATTTGATGAACTTTGGCATAGAAGTTGTTGGTGCAGGAAGTCCTTCTGATTTGTTTCAGGTATGAGTGAGATCTTCTCTATCAGATAGAATCAAGCAAGCACAGAAGCAAGACAGTGAGTTGCAGAAAAAGGTAGAGCTGGTTCAGAAAGGTAAGTTGCCTGAATTCAACATTGATAATAATTGTGTTTTGAGATTTGGGAAGAGATTGTGTGTGCCTTGTGATTCACAGTTGAAGAGAGAGTTGTTACGTGAAGCTCATAGTTCTCCGTTTTCAGTTCATCCAGGCAGTACTAAGATGTATAGAGATCTGTGGGAGTATTACTGGTGGGATGGAATGAAAAGAGATATTGCTGATTTTACTGTGAAGTGTTTGACTTGTCAGCAGGTTAAAGCAGAGCGATAGTTACCGAAAGGTATGCTTCAGCCTTTACCAGTGCCGGAGTGGAAATGGGAGAATATATCCATGGACTTTGTTGTTGGATTACCGAAGACATCTCGAGGTAATAATGCAATCTGGGTTATTGTTGATCGCTTGACCAAATCTGCTCATTTCCTGGCTATACGAGATACTTTCTCTCTTGATCAACTTTCCCGTTTGTATCTTAAAGAGATAGTCAGGTAACATGGAGTTCCTCTCTCCATTGTATCGTATCGTGATCCCAGGTTTACTTCTAACTTTTGGAAAGGCCTTTAGAATTCGTTGGGTACTGAATTAAATTTTAGTACAACATTTCATCCTCAATCAGATGGGCAGTCAGAACGAACAATTCAGACCTTGGAGGATATGCTATGAGCTTGTTCTATGGATTTTCAGGGAAGTTGGGACTAACATCTTTCTTTGGTTGAGTTTTCATATAATAACAGTTTTCATTCCAGTATACAGATGGCACCATTGCAGGCATTATATGGGAAGTGGTGTCGAACTCCAGATTTCTGGGATGAAGTGGGTGAAAGGAAGTTGATGGGACCAGAATTGGTAGAAGAGATGGCAGAAAATGTTCAGCTGATTCAGAAACACATGAGAACAGCTCAGAGCAGGCAGAAGAGTTATGCGGATAACCGGAGGAAGGATCTATCTTTCGAGGTAGGTGATAATGTTTTTCTCAAGGTTTCTCCTTGGAAAAGTGTGATGAGATTTGGTAAGAAAGGAAAGCTGAGTCCAAGGTTTATTGGACCATTTGAAATTATGGAGAGAGTTGGATCAGTTGCATACCGGGTGGCTTTACCTCCGAGTTTCTCTCAGGTACACAATGTTTTTCACGTTTCGATGTTGAGAAAGTATATGCCAGATCCATCTCATGTTTTGTGTCCAGAGGTAGTTTAGCTGGAAGAGAACCTATCTTATGAGGAACAACCGGTCCAGATTCTTGACCACAGGGAGCAATTGTTACGGAATAAGGTGATTAAGCAGGTAAAGGTTTTGTGGAAAAACCACATGATTGAAGAGGCAACATGGGAATCTGAAAATGCAATGAGAGATAGGTACCCCCATTTATTCGATAAGAAAATAAATTGCGGGGACGCAATTTTCTAAAGGGGGGAAGGATATACCATCCCAAGTATGTAATGAATAATATATATTTTTATCTATGTCTATTAATGATTAAGATAGTGTTATAGAGGTTTAAAATGAAAATAAATACAATCTTATGCAAGGAATACACTAATATTCTTAAAAGATTGTTTTACTGCCTTTTGATGGAAAACCATTTTTGAATCTATATTTTGACAATTTTTTAAACTATGTTTGTCAAAATAAACTTATTCTTTATGATTGGGACCTCAAAATTTACCTTGTGTGAATTTTTGGTATTTTTCTGACAATGTTCATTTTTTTAATGAATAGTGGATAATACTGCATTTTACATCAAAACTGATTTTTAATCTAATTTATTTATATGATTAGATTATGTTTTGAATTGTTTTTGAAGTGAAATTAGAATATATTTTTATCATTTTATCCAATGGTGGTCATTGGAATCAATTTCACATTGAAATTAGACTTAAACTGGTGTCAATCTTTTGATACTTATTGTTTTGTAAAAACACGCTATTTGCTCTGGCAGTGGGAATTAATTATTAAATTAATTAATGTGACTTATATGATTTGAATTTTGTAAAATAGACTTAATTTTTGAATTTGGAATATCAAATATAGCTTAGGGTGAATTTTTGGTAATTTTCTGAAAAAGTTCAATTTTTGATGAATAGTGAAACCACTAAGTGGTAATCAAGCAAACTGATTTTTCAGTTAAGTGAATGTTTACCACTAATGTGTATTGAATTTTGAAAATCCTACATACATGGTTTTCATTAAGAAGTAAAATGTGGTTAATTGAGATTATAATAATTTTTTTGGTGAATAGTAACTTATTAAGTTTTTAATCGCGATTAGTGGTAATTAGTGTAGTTTAAGGTACAAATAATGCTTTAATAATATGAAATGCCCTAGACACATGTCCCAACCTTATTGGTTGTGTAATGGCCGACCAAGACAAGCCATGGGTCAACTTGGGGACCCCATGGAGACATTTTGGTTGGGAAATGACATAAATAACTTTTTATTTAATGTAAAGGTAAAAATGACACAAACATAATACGTTTCACGGAAACAATTTCTACATGTGGTTATAAATATCATATTTTTTTATTATAAATAGTAATTGGAAATCTAAAAAGAATTCCTACATCATAGTATTTTTTTTTTATTTTTAGACATTAAATAAATTAAATTATTTATGACATAATAATGATGCAGCGATGACATCATTATTTGACGATTTAAATAAAATGGAAAGATAATTTAAAATCTATGAACTAAACATGGCCAAAACCAATTGGATGAGTGTATTTCGAACCCTTATCACCTTATCCACGACTTATATCAATGTGGGACCTTTTGAAACCGAAACACATTTTCAAATAAAGTTATATTTCTTTACATTCCAAAAGTGCCCCTCCTCTCCTCTTATAAAAGGCCCCCACCTCTACCTCATTTAACACACTAATAAAGCCTTTGGCTCGGACAAAACCTGCCCATTTACTCTCTCCACATCCCTCTACTCATCCAAGAGGATTCCCTTTGGGCAGAATCCTTTCAAAGGAAGCCTTTAGGCTCAAATCAAAAGGAGTTACACTTTTAAAGGTAATTCATTCTCTCATGTTCATTTGTTTTATTTTGCTTCTCCAACCCCTAAACTCTTTTTATTTACTTATTTTTTAACAACACCAGTATCTTAAATATACAAGGATGTTGTTATAATATTTATTTGAGCTACACTCTCACACAACTACATCAAATGGTTAATGAACATACAGTTTCTGTGGATGGCGAAATTCTGCCTCCCGAAACGATGATTGTTCAACACTCATTTAACACCTTCAAAGGTGGCCATTATGATGTAACTATTTTTATATATGATATATAATATGTTTATGTTTTCATTAAGCTTCTGTTTTTTTCATTTTTGGCATACCTTTATGGTTTCCATTATGGGTAAACACGATATCTTCATTTTAGGAAGTGCGGACTACCGCCCCCTGAAAGTGATTTGATTCGTTAATACCATATGTGGGATGTGTAAAGGATAAAGTTAATGATATTATATATGTTATTATACTGGAATTATAATATACTCTTATATAATTATGATTCCATTCCAGAAAATATGAAATAGAAATGGAAGTAGCCTTCATGCGTACGTACGGCTTACCGTCTCCATGAACGGTGCATTTCATTTCTTCCCTCTAAATGATTATGTAATATTATAAATTCATGTATGTACTGGATATATATGACATATATGATATCTAAATCATGAATACCATTCTGGATATAATTAACCTTTGACCAAATTAACAACATGTAAGTGTAAGAAGTCTACTTTTGACTTAAGAACCAAATACCGACAAAATGAACATTATTAACTTAACTGATTACATGATGTTAAAACATGGTATAAAAGGAATAATGAACATGAAAAAGATTCTTAAGCAACTAGAGATTAACTCAAGTTTATTATTCAGGAGATTAAAGAACGGTCGGGTCAAGTCGGATACGAGGTATGGGACTTCGTCTCAATCTCCTTTCGTTGAGGCATATTTTATTTTATACACAACTTTCTTTTATACGGTATATAAACCCCTTTGACTTTTACGTTTATTCAAAAGGAATATTTTTTATACGAAGCATTTACTAAATGACAAAAGGGAATGTTTTTGTCATACGTATGCGGCGAAAATGACTTCTCCGCCGTCATGACCGTTATTTGAGTTTCGACTTCCTCTACAAGCCATACCTTCTTTTTAAAAGAAAAATAAATACCATGTTTTACTTTTCTTTTATTTTGGTATTGAAAATTTTTTTCATAATGTTTTTATATCAATGTGTTGTATTGATATCTTGTGATTGAATGGTGGAAATGTTATGTTTCCTTTATACATGTTTTATGTGATATGATTATGTTGAGGTTCTTGGGCATTATTATGAAGACGGGTGGTTCCATGATAGACTAAGGGCGGGTGAGCCCGATATAGCTCTCCAATGCATTGGGTAATGCGAAGGAGTGAAACGTTAAGGTTTCTCCGAAGAGATTTTATGGAATATACTATGATGGGTATTCCAAACGTAACCAAGAGGGTTACTCCCTACGTAAGAATGTTATGAATGCCTCAAGTTACCTTTATGTCTTATGATTTCTATGATTTATTCATGATTTTATGAGGTATGCTAAAGTGCCTATGTTTTATGGGTAATGTATGATTTCATTCTTATGTATATATGAACTCATGTTTCCTTTCCATGTTTTTTTTTATAACCCATACTGAGTTTTTATGCTCATCCCAAGTTTTTGAATTGTTTTTCACA
This sequence comes from Viscum album, assembly GCA_963277665.1. NCBI lineage: Eukaryota > Viridiplantae > Streptophyta > Magnoliopsida > Santalales > Viscaceae > Viscum > Viscum album. The sequence goes on from OY728160.1 coordinate 1,670,528,797, forward strand.
GGTCAAGGGAAAGGTACATGATAAGATGATAGAGTCAAGGATGTGTCAAGAAATAATCCATGTTTTATTTTAAATGTGTTTCCATTGATTGGAATGAAGAATACTATCTTTATGTAACCACTTTGTTTATATGTGGAATGTAATGCATGTTTTATGATCTAATTCTCTAAAACTCTAAACCCGAAAAGAACCTCAATGTGTAATCTTGTAATAACTCAAGATTAAGTAAGGTTTAAGGCCGGGGCTTTATATAAAGTTCCTTTATAAAACTAAAAAATGGAATATGTATGGTTCAACAGAGCATTGTTCATTCTTTGAATGTAATATTGACAATATACGGTTGAAAAAAAAGTAAGATTGATGATCCATATGTTTCCTTCTCAAATATAGGATTCCATACATATATACGTTTTTTTAACAATAATTTTTCTCATTGAAAAAAATAAGGTTTTATTCAAACGTAATGTTCTTTATCCATACATTTCTTCCAACGTAAGGTTGATAAACTATACGTACAAATATTTATCATAAGCTTTATACAATCATAGGGTATGAACCTTACATTACGTTATTCATCATAGGGACTGAATAATTATTCTAGAAAATGACAAACAATTAATAGTTTTTTGAGAATACACTAAAGAGTGTTATAAACACTAAAGAATAATTGTCAAGAATAAATACTTGATTATTATTCCAAAAATAAGAATTATAATGAATATAAACATCCCGAAATACACTTATAATAACATCATTAGTAAAAAAAACTATGTTATTTGTGATCATAAAAATAAAAAATATTTATAGAGTGTTGTTGAGACAATAAATGCCAAACAATATCCCCCTTTTGATGAAAAAAACACATAAATTAAAACTATAAATGTAGTAACATAATTTATATTTCTGAAAACATATAGTGAAATAAATTCAATTTGAATTAATTATTTTGAATAAATGAAATGTTTTTGGATATTTAAATTTATCATAAAATATTTCAATGTTGATAATAAATGTTGTTTTTATACAAATTTCTTTCCCTTTTGTGGGATCAAAAAGAATGTAAATAAAGAGATTAAAATGCATATTTAAAATTTGAAATATTAGTATGTGAATTGTATAAATAATTGATAATGATAATTATTAATGGATGTCTGTCTATTAGATAAAAAATAAGTGAATATAAAAATAATGTTAATAAAATAGAAACAAAAATAAATGTTATTGATTAGAAAATTTCAAAAACAATAGAGATACAACATAAAAACTTAATAGTCACTATTAGAATGAGGATAAATGGATGGCTAAGGATTGGTTTCTGACATAGTGGAAAAGGATAGAGATTGGCTATGATGGAATTCTGAATGGCTTGAAACACCTCCATCAAATCAACCATCTACAACCACAACTTATTCATCAAAAAATAACCCAACTGTATTATCAGATATATGGAATCATGATTAACATGAAAATCCTCTACAAGATTTACATTCAATAATTCATTTATTCTCTCCTCTTACATAATTTTTTTTTCCAAAATTTCTATAAATTTATTTAGTAGAAGTCTAATACTATGTTCACTCTGAGTAAACTGATCAACAAGAAATTTATAATTTTCTAACTAAATTCAAAGAGGAGCACTGTTGCATTGATGGTCATGAAGATGGGAATTCATGCCTACCATAACAGATATAATGGCCTGAAATCATCTAACCAAATATGGACTAGTTATTGTTGTAGAAGTAGATGTACTGGTTTGATTAACTGATATTTTCACTGATATAAACAGACTTCCCATGTACTTCTTCAAATTTTCAAAATCATTCTTTGAAAAAACATCAGATCTGATTCTCCCAAACTCATTTAACATGTCTGTCATGAAGGAATCCAAATCCCTTATAGAAAAAGTATTTTCATTATGTTCCTGGATATTCTTCTTTGCATTTTCATGCTCCGGCCGCTATGTGGAATTTTCTTCCTGTGGATTATTAAACTTCATCATAATTTCATCATCCTAATGAGAAAATGATTCATATTCCACTTCATATACATCATTTTCTAATCAATATCAATAATCAATGGATTCTCCACTAATCTATCCATATATTTTTTAGTTGAAAATGACTAATTGTCAAGTACACTAGACTGATCTCTACATTTTGATTCACAACCATATCTCTAACATTAGTAACTGATTTCTATACAATAATTTCTTCTTTAGTAGGTTCTTTATAAAGATATCTTTCATGAATATTTACTTTTACTCTATCACTAATCAGGGGTACAATATGAATCTCTCAAGATTTACTATTAGTAGGTATTTCTTCTTCATGAATTAGTTCATCTAAATGAAATGATCATGTTGCTTCTCTAGAAGATAACACTTGTTCTTTAACTTGTTGAATATTTCTATTTCCTATTTCCATATAATGTCCCTCTTGACTTGGTTCTTCATAAGCTTAATGTACATCAGTATTAAATATATGTTTTCTATTACATGGTTGAGAATCTGTATCAGTTCTAGATTCTAAAACAACTTCCTTTCTAACATCTCACTTATCCACCTATGAAAAATCATCCGATCTCCGTTCTTATTCAACACCAATAGGTAAAATCGTTCCTTTCACTGTACTAGTATAAAATCCTAATTTCCAAAGAGTTCCATCATTTAAAACATTTCTATGACGATGCTTATCATTAAATATATTAATCAAATCATGTCCTTTTTAAACAAAATTCTAGATATTATTCATATATATGTATATAAATTAATCATAGCATTTTGTTGATAGAATAAATTAAAATAACGAAACATATATCATGGAAAATTCATCTCAATGTCACTTAGAAATAAAAAAATGATGTAAATATCAGGGTACAAAATTTTCTCTATCTCTCTCATCCTTGGCACAATACCAGTCTAAAAGAACATAACCAAGATCTTATGATCTTCCTCAAGATCCCTAACAAACATTATTTATTGTGCATTGAGTAAAAAAAGACATATTTTCCTTGGAATAGTGATTCTTTTCTCAAATCGATTGAATATTGAAGAGAAAAACACTTTCATGAGGGCAGTCTAAGATTTTCAAAACATTAGTGGAGGAAATTTAAAAATCCTTATATTTAATAATTGAAAGCATTATATCCTTAGAATCAACGAAAATTAATTTTACACACATTTAAAAATAGTTCAGTTCTACCACATTAAGAAATTATTAATTGATTTCATTGATAGCACTCTCTAGGACATGAAACGTGAATGACTATTTTATGAGTAGATTTGTCTGTTATTACCAATCAAAATCAACCACATTTCCATGAAGTAAATTTCTACCTATAACACACTGTCACTTTAGATAACTTGTGTCTCCTTCTTCAACATTATTTGTTTTCATCATTTAAAAAATATAAAAGTATGAATTATTGGGTGTAGAGACCCAAATCATGACGTACTTGGACATTACATTACTTTTGTGGAATACTTAATGCATAACAAAAACAAACACACACGGACCATAATAGTTTAGTGTCGTTGGAAACTCGGAACATAATCTTCTAATTGTGGTGAACAATCTTCAACATCTCCCATAAAGATCTTCCCCTTTTGTTTTCTTATGTAAAACCTTTATTTATATTATTGGGAAAAGAAAAAATTTAAAAGGTGAGCTCAAATGCTCAGTAAGGGTAAGCATGTAGAAAATAAAACAAACCATGTACATTTGAACATAAAAACATGAACATAATGTTTAAACATCAAAATCTTGAGCAGTGACATAAAACATGGCAGCACGTAAGGCATATATCATAATAGAAATTCAATTATTTTAAAATAGCTTGGAAATAAATCATATAATCATGGAAAAACATTAAGCACATGGTATTATTTCCAAAGTTGTTAAGGCATTGCTACTAAGACCATATTAGTGGACAAAGTCCCTTTCTGAATCGAGTTCCCTCTGTGTTTCAGTCCTATAAAACTAAACTAGATTAACATAAGGAAACATCCATGTCTATATCATGAGATATAAATCTTTACCCAATGAATTGGTGGGAGATATAGGTCCCACTCTTCTCATAATGAAATCATTATTTCGTGTGCCACGAAATAAACATATATCATTCACAATAACAGAACGAATAAAATGGGGTTCATAAACATCATCATCATAACGTAATACTTATAAAATAAATGGATATAATTTTATCATAAGAAAACTCAAACCATGTAAAAAATATATATATTATACTTGAAACACAAACATACTTAATAATGTCATTTTACATGGAAAATAGTTTTGATAAAACCATTGAAATTAATTTTTGAGAAAAATATCCTTTCTTCATAAAAATCATTTTATTTTCCCAAAATTCCACAAAATTTTAAAAATTAAAGGATATTATTGAAAGTAACCATGAAATCATATAGAGTAAACTTAATGAAAATAAGGTGTTATGAGAATATAGAAATCCATTCATGCCGTATAAGATAAATAAAACATTCTTCTCGTACTTTTGTTGGAATAGTCAAAAAGTACCTCGTATGGAAATCAAAAGAAAGATTCCGTAAATACCATGTAGTAAAAGTAAAAAATTGGTAAAAAAGACTTTAAACATACATGAAACAATTTTTATAAAATAGGGACATGAATTATAAATAGAACCCTAGTAAATACATACGAATAAACAATCTCAGATAAAAACGAGATTGGAAAAGTTATCCATTACCTTATATCTCATATGCTTTGTATATATCTGAACCTCCTGTATAATGATATAAATAATGTCATTGACTTATTATAGAATAAAATTCATTTTTATTATATCATATATGGTTATTTATGACTTTATATTGCCAGTTCTTTTGTAAATTTGATGTAAAAGCAGCGATTTGGGTAAAATCGTTTCATTTATTGTACGTGTTTCGACTTGTTATTCTTGATGTTATTACTTATATCCAGATTTACTTAATTCCAAAATGTATAAAAATATTTATATATAATCTATAGTCATAATATACATATATATATATATATATGATATATTGATAAATGGAATGAAATACATCATTCATGGAGACGGTAGGCTGTACGTATGCATGAATGCTGTTTTCGATTCCTTATTGAATTGAATGGAATTAAGTAGAATACATACATATATATATATATATTCATAAATCCATTATCATTATTATGTAATATATTTATTTATTATTAATTATATATACTTTATAATCATTATTGAAAGGTTAACATGGAGAATGAATCTCATCGTGTCGTGGAGACGGTAGTCCGTACGTATGCACGAGCGATGATATCATTCCTATGATCGTGGATTTGTATTGAAGTGTAGGTATAATATTTCAGAATAAATACCATTTACAATAATCATATATAATTATTCATTTAAACCATTATACCCATCCACGTATGGTGGTGGTCGAAAACATATTACACCACGGCGGGGATACCGTATTCTGTACGTACGCACAAGTGGTGATTTCATTTTATGTAGGATGGATAGAAGGTGAAATAGGGTTGTTTCATATTTATAATAACATATCAGTATATAATTAATACTGATTTTATTACTTTATAATGAGACAACTAAAGAAGATGATGTAGAAGAGGAACGAAACTTGAGAGAATCGGAATAAGAGATTACCTCGTCTTCGACGCACCTCCTTTAAGCTTCCTCTTAAGGAAGTAGAGTTGGTCTTTAGAGAAGCCCAGAACCTCAATAATGTTGCATTTTAAGTGAAGAAGAGAAATGGGAAGGGTTTTTCCAACCTTCAAGGCTCAAAAGGGTGTGAAGAGAAGACGGAAGGGGTTCCCTTTTTATAAGGGAGGAGAGGGGCACCTTTGAAAAAACATAAAATATTATTTTATAATAAAGTAATATTCGGTTTTTAATAGCTCCAATTTGATTTATTTCGAAGATAAGGTGGGTATGGGTCGAAATCCTCTCAAACAATAGTTTTTAGACAAGTTTAGGGTACTATTTCATCCGTATCATTTATATTTAACTCTATGTTAAATAATTTAACTTTTACCGTGTCTTTTTGTTTTCTTACACTATATGGTTATTAAACATACTATAACAAGGAAATGCAACCCCAAGTGGTTAATTGTTAATATATATATCCTTATCTAAGTCATTTGGCCGAACCATATATTTTTATGAATAAAATAACAATTAAAAATATAATATTTGTTTCAGAAACTATTTTCTGTCAATTTTGACCCAATTTGGTATTTGATTTTTGTGAAAATCATAACAACATGGTTAGTTCAAAAAAAGATAATTAAATAAATACTAACATTTTATATTAACCTATAAAATTATTTTAATTCATAAAAAGTCTAAAATTACATTTATTTTGGTGTTTATAACATCAATTATGTTAATATTTCATTAATAAGGTAATTACTGCATCATCATTGTGTAATAAATAAATTAATTTATATAATGTCTAATAATTATAAATAAAATACCATTATGTAGGAAATCTTTTTATATTTCTAATAAAATTTATTGTTGAATGTATCTTATGTATAACTTTATATAAAAAATGTTTTAATTATTAAACATTGATTTTAACTATTTTAACTCTTCTTTAAATAAAATAATAACAAATGTCATAATCTACTCCATTTGGACCTAAAGGGTAATATTTTATCCCTATGGTTGTTTTTGGTTGAATTATACATATCCAATAGAATTATGACATGTGTTAGGGTAATAGTAATTTCATTTTTATCCTTAATTACGCTATTTACTTTTAACCGTGGTAAATAAAAGTGAAAAGTTACTATTTACCAAATATTATTTTTATCTTATTGAACCACATTTTACTCCTTGATATTAACCTTGCCTCTTTTATTTTCTAAATTATTCTCACAGAAGAGGTAAAATAATGTTTTATGTAAATTTTCAAATTCTCCTAGGAGGTGGGAAAAAGACGGTGAAAAGTTCAATAAATTATATATATATATATAATTATTATAAAATGACTCCAATGAATTACATTGAACATATATAGTTATTATTTATCAATTTTTTCCGAAAATAAATTTAAATAAAATAAATAATTATTTAAATAAAAGGTCAGTTTTTAAATAGCAACCCATTGTTTTCACTATTCATCGAAAATATAATGTTTTCAAAAAAATACCAAAAATTCATCCTAGGATAATTTTGATATTCAGAATCCAAAAAAGAAGTCTATTTTGAAAGATAAAATCTAAAAAATTTAAAAAATTGGGTATTGCTATTCATAACGGCTAGTTCATAATAATATTATAATAATATCTTGTTTATTGAAACTCAGTATTCCGTACAACATGCGCTATCGAGGAAGGTCTTGATTGCATGTAATGAAATCCAAGTCAGGGCTTCATGTAGTGAATTCTTCATTTGGTGTTGCGTATAACATAATCAAAACTTATTTCATTTATACATTAATCAAAATCTATACTTAGTGTTGCGTAGAATAATTTCCACAAAACAAACTTGAATTTTTGTGTAATACAAGACAAGAATAGTGTTGTGTATACTGAAAGATAATACAATGTTGCATATAGTACAAGATAATCTTGGTGTATTATATAATAGAATAAATCAATGAAATTAAAAATAATATATCTCATAAAATCTCTGGGTGTTACATTCTACCCCCCTTAAAATGAATTTCGCCCTCGAAATTTATCGGGGTTATAAATGGTTTACTACTTGAAAGATTCTTTCATAGAAACCCACATCGTAAAAAGGAATCCAAAAACCTCATTTTAAAATGGAAAGTTAGAAATGTAACGGTTACCCAGATAAACTCATCAATGGGTTTCCACAAAGGAGAACATAGGTTGGAATATGGATATGGAAGAAAAATATAACCATCATGTTCTGATGGAGAGTGGTAGAGGACATGGCTATGAAAAAGCCAAAAATCACAAAGCCCTAAATTTGTGATGATCTAAGGTAACATCTGATTCATTAGATATAAGGGCGGTAGGACATCATTTTTGGTTTTCAGTATCATTTCCCTAAAGTCGAATAATTTGAATGAGAAGAAATACATACATTATTTCGGTATAGTATCACTATTGTTTGTGCCTTGAACAATTTACACTTCATATCCTAATGAAAATGAAGTTGAATTTTTCTTTCTTGAAGGGTTAGTAGATCATAAAATAGAATCATAGGTCATTCCATAGGATTCTATCACAAAACGTTTAATACAATTTATTAAATATACATAAGTCCATCTATATTTAGAATAGTCGTATATGGTTGCTAAAATGGACATATAATTCATCTATCATAGCGCGTAATATATTAAAACTAGTTTCAACTGACCATTGTCTTCCTATAAGCTAGTGGTAGGCGATAAAGGTATGTCGCACATCGGTTGTAGGTTCGGTTCTCGTATCCTTGTCCAACGCTACGAGTTGTCACCCATACTGCAGGTTGTCCCTTTTTCTAAAACTAAATTATTATAACATTCCTGTAATAATATCAAAAAAAGTTGCAGTCTTAAAAAATACTATCTTCTGTCTAGAATAATTCATTCCAATCTCTAGGCATATCCAAAATACTTCAATCCAAGTTCATAGTATAAATGAAATGATTACAAGAGAGGTCATCTACCAAGCATGTGAATACCATCATTTACCTCTCATATATCATATGATATATCTTGTTTGTAACATTCCAAATTTTTGAATTCCTTAATCATGTATTCTCTTGAAAAATGAATACCCATTTAACCTTAGTGAAAACATGAATTCTATCCAAAGTTAACTCTTTCCACAAACAAAAATCCCAAAATTTCTATATACTCAAAAAATTTTATCACTTTGTCCTTATATCAGTCATGAGCTCATTAATTCTATCAAACATCCCATTATCTCTTTATCCCTTCATTATGTGCATATCATCTACTTTCCAAAAAAATCTAGATAACTGTTCATGGTTACTGGTACCATTCAACATATACTTTCAAATAATTTAGGAAAAAAATAATGTAACAATCCTTAGATTTGTCTTTATTCCATAGTACCATTACCTATACAACATAACTCTTGATAAACATAAATCATTCCACTACCTTCTTAAACCATTGACCTAGATTCAACAATTCATTCATCTCACATATCATTTGTAGTTTCTTCATCATAATCAATAGAAATACTACCCATAGGACGGTACTGATTCTCTTCATGAGATTTTCCATTAGGGAATTGGATTGAATAATGCCCATACATTCCACATTTAAAACATTTAATCATTGTTGATGTCATAGAAATACCATTATAATTATCCACTGTGTTAACTGAACCTTTTCCTTTACATGTACTGGCTTTGTGTCCTTCTTTTCCGCACACAAAGCATCTTCCAGTACCTTTGAAACATTTTCCTTGATTCCTCTTCCCACATGATCTACATGATGGAAATTGAACTTTGCTTCCTCTATGATCAACATGAAACTCTATCATTCTCTTATTAGATGAGTCAGGAAGCTTACCGAAGTTGATATTATTGATCATATTATGAGATTCGTGATTTAGCATAATAATGATGTTTGGACTTCCAAATCCCATTTCATTTGGTTTCTCACAAATAATATCATTCCATTGACCATAATATTTTCCATTAAAATGAATACTCATGTTTCCTACCATTTCATAAAACCTAAAAAGAATAGATTGAGAGGAAAAAATCGTACTAGAAAAACAACATAATCAAGGGGGAGTAATTTCAATCTCTAACATCTTATGATTAATTCTATGATCGTTACCATAAATCTAGGAATATAACCTATATGTATAGTTATCCTTAGGGACATCCTTAGACATACCTTAAATATTTCTTAGGATTTCTCTAAAGTTTTCGCATCCTAGTTTACAAAGGATAACTAAACCTTTCCTCTGATACCAAATGTAGAGACCCAAAGCATGACGTACATGGTCATTACATTACTTTTTCGGAATACTTAATACATAAAAAAACAAACACACAAAGACCATAATAGTTAAGTGTCTTTGGAAATTTGGAACAAAATCTTCTAATCGTGGTGAAATATCTTCATCATCTCCCATAAAGATCTTCCCCTTTTGATTTCATACCTAAAACCATTATTTATATCATGGGGAAAAGAAAACATATAAAGGTTGAGCTCAAATGCTCAGTAAGGGTAAGCATGTGGAAAATATAACAAACCATATACATTTCAACACAAAAACATGAAACTATGTTTAAACATCGAAATCTTGAGAAATTACATAAAACATGGCAGTACGTAAGGGATTAATCATAATGGAAAATCAATCATGATAAAATATCTTGGAAATAAATCATGTAATTGTGGAAAAAATTAATCACATTATATTATTTCCATAGTAGCAAAGGCATTACTACCAAGACCATCTTAGTGGTCAATGTCCATTTATGAATCGAGATCACTCCTCATTTCAGTCATGTAACACTAAAATGAATTAACATACCATTCCATATATGTATATCTCATGGGATATTAATCTTTACCAAATGCATTAGAGGGAGATATAGGTCCCACCCATCTCATAATGAAATCATTTTTTCGTGTTCCACAAAATAAACATACATCATTCATAATAACCCAACGAATAAAATGGGTTTCATAAACATCATCCTCATAACATAATCCTTATTAAAGAAATGGATATAATTTCATCATAAGGAAACTCAAACCATGTAAATAATAGATACATTATACTTGAAACATAATCATACATAATAATTACATCATAGATGGAAAATAGTTTTGATAAAACACTTGAAAAGAATTCTTGATGAAAATATCCTTTCTTTTTAAAATTCAATTTTTTTCACAAAATTCCACGCAATTTTAAAAGAAAATGATTTTATTGAAAATAACCACGAAATATTGTATAGTAAATTTCATGAAAATAAGGCGTTATGAAACTTTAACAATCCGTTCAATCCGTATAATTTAAAGAAAACATTATTCTCATATTTTTGCTGGAAAAGTCAAAAAGTACCTCGTATGGAAATCAAAAGAAATATTACTTACATTCCATGTAGTAAAAGTAAAAAACGGGTAAAAAGGACTCTAAACATACATGAAACCATTTTTAGAAAACATGTAAATGGATGATAAATATAACCCCAATAAATACATACGGATAAACAATCTCAGATAAAAAATAGATTGGAAAAGTTATCCCGTACCTTATGTCTGATATGCTTTGTATATATCTGAACATCCTGTATAATGATTTAGATAATGTAATTGACTTATTATAGAATCATATTCATTGTTATGATATCATATATGGTTTACTTATGACTCTATATTACCTGTTCATTTGTAAATTCGATGTAAAAGTAGCGATTTTGTTAAATTATTTCATTTATTGTACGTGTTTTGACTTGTTTTTCTTGATATTATTTGTATATCCTGATTCAATTAATTCAAAATTGTAAAAAATTATATATATATATTCTATATTCATCATAGACATATATATATGATAGATCAAAAAATGTAATGAAATACACCGTTCATGGAGACAGTTGGTCGTACGTACGCACGAAGGTTGTTTTCGTTTCCTTATTGAATTGAATGGATTTAAGTAGATGAAATAAATATATATATACATAAATACATTATCATTATTATGTCATATATTTCATTATTATTCATTATATATACTTTATAATCATTCATGAGTGGATTACATGGAGAATGAATCTCATCGCGTCGTGGAGACGGTAGTTCATACGTACGAATGAGCGATGATATCATTCCCATGATCATGGAATTGTATTGATGTGTATGTATAATATTTCAGAATCAATATAACTTTACAATAATAATATATAATTATTTATTTACACCATTACACCCATCCATGTAAGGTGGTGGTCGAAAACAGATTACACCACAGCGTAGAGACGGTATTCCGCACATACGCACGCGCGGTGATTTCATTTTCCGTAGGATGGATAGAAGATGAAATATGGTTGTTTAATAATTATAATAACATATCATTATATAAGTAATACTGATTTTATTACTTTATAATAATACAACTATGGAAGAATAAGTAGAAGAAGAAAGAAACTTAAGAGAATCGGAAGAAGAGATTACCTTTTCTTCGACACACCTCCATTAAGCTTCCTCTTAAAGAAGTAGAGTTGGTATTTTGAGAAGACCAGAACCTACATATTGTATCTAGAAAGGCGTAGAAGAGAAATGCGCATGGTTGGATGAGAATGAAGGCTCAAAAGGGTGTGAAGAGAAGAGAGAAGCAGTGCCCTTTTTATAAGGGAGGAGAGGGGATCCTTTGAAAAACCATAAAATATTGTTTTATAATAAAGTCATATTCAGTTTTTAATGGCTCAAAATTGATTTATTTCGAAGCAAAGGTGGGGATGGGTCGAAATCCTCTCAAAAAATAGGTTTTAGACATGTTTAGGTTACTATTTTATCCTTATCATTTAGATTTAACTCTAAGTTAAATAATTTAACTTTTACCGTGTCTTTTTATTTTTTCTTACACTATATGGTTAATAAACATAATATAACAAACCAAAAGAACCCCAAGTGGTTCATTATTAATATATATATCCTTATCTAAGTCATTTGGCTGAACCATAGATTTTTAACAATAAAAAAACAATTAATAATATAATATTTGTTTAAAAACTATTTTATGTCAATTTTGACAATATTTGGTATTTGATTTTTGTGAAAATAATAACAACATGGTTAGATAGAAAAAAGTTAATTAAATCTATACTAACACGTAATATTAAACTATAAAATTATTTGAATTCATAAAAAGCCTAAAATTACATTTATTTGGGAATTTTTAACATCAATTATGTTAATATTTCTTTAATAAGGTAATTACTGCATCATCATTGTGTAATAAATAAATTAAATTATTTAATTTCTAAAAATTATAAATAAAATACCATTATCTAGGAAATATTTTTAGAATTCTAATTAATATTTATAGTCTAATTTTTCTTATTTATAACTCTATATTAAAATCATTTTAGTTATTAAGAAATGATTTTAACTATTTTAACTCTTCTGTAAATAAATTAATTATAAATGTCTTAATCTAATCCATTTGAACCTAAAGGGTAATATTTTATCCCTATGGTTGTTTTTGGTCGAATTAAACTTATCTAATAGAATTAGGACACGTGTTACGGTAATAGTAATACCATTTTTACCCTTAATTATGCTATTTACTTTTAACCGTGTTAAATAAAAGAAAAAAATTATTATTCACCAAAAATTATTTTTATCTTATTGAACCACATTTTATCCCTTGATATTAATTGTGTCTCTCGGATTTTAAAAATTCCACTCACTGAAGCGGTAAATGTATGTTTTATATAAATTTTCAAATTCTCCTAGGAGGTGGGTAAAAGGCGGTGAAAAGTTCAATAAAATTTTTATATATCTAAAATTATTATAAAATGACTCCAATGAATTACATAGAACATATATATGTATTATGTATCATTTTTGACCTAAAATAAATTTAAATAAAACAAATAGTTATTTAAATAAATAGTCATTTTTTAAATAGTAACTATGTTTTTTCACTATTCATCAAAAATTGAATGTTTTCAGAAAAATAACAAAAATTCACCCTCGGCTAATTTTGATCTTCTGAATCAAAAATTGAAGTCCATTTTGAAAGATAAAAGTATAAAATTTCAAAAAGTGGGTATTACTATTCATATGGACTAGCTGATAATAATATTATAATAATATCTTGTTTAGTGAAACTTGGTATTGCATACTACACGCGCTATCGAGTAAGGTCTTGATTGCGTGTAATGGAAGCCAAGTAAGGGCTGCGTGTAGTGAAAGGTCAGTTTGTTGTTGCATATAACATAATCAAAACTTATTTCATTTATACATTATACAAAATATATACTTAATGTTGCATAGAATAATTTCCACAAAACAAACTTGAATTTATGTGTAACACAAGCCAAGAATAGTGTTGTGTATACTGCAAGCTAATACAGTGTTTCATATAGTACAAGATAATCATGGTGTAGTGTATAATATAAGACATCAATGAACATAAAAATAATATATCTCAAATAATCTTGGGGTGTTACATTGGGATTCTATGGGTTAGATTAAAAAAACACGGGTTTCATGTTAGATGAAATAGTTTTGTAAATGAAGGGTTTGAGTAGATGAAGGGTTTCTGATAGGTGATTCATATCTTCGTTTCCCATTTCATAGATTAATTATAAAACATATTTAATAACTTCCAGTTTAAATAAATTTAATAATATATAAAATTACTAAAATATAATATGCTAAAAATAAAAAAAAATTACATTTATAGTAATAAACAGAAGGAAAAATAAAATAAAATAAAATAACTTATTTACAAATTAAATAAAACTATATCCCCCTAAATAAATCAAAAAATATAGTGGGAAGTGATTTAGTGAAAATATTAGCTATTTTAGAATTAGTATTAAAAAATTATAAATTTTTTTTTAAGAACACGATCTCTTAGAAAATGATTTAAAATATCTATATGCATGGTTCTAGAACAAATAATTTTTCTTATTGAAATATTTATAGCTATTTTATTACCACATAAAATAGGTTTACTATTAATATTATGTCCAAATTCCATCAGTTTGTTTTTCATCCCCAACACTTGTGGACAATAACAGTTTGCAGATTCTTATTCTGCATTGGCTATTGATAAGGAAATTCAGTGTTGCTTCTTAATTGTCCATGAAACTAACTATTTTCCTATGTGGTGACAGGTTCCTGATGTGACTTTTCTATCTTATCTACAACCTCCAAAATCTGCATCTGAATATGATATTAAATTAAAGTCAGAAGATTATAGACCTCAAATAGATTAAAAAATTCTTACTTTTAAATAACGTAAAATCGTTTTAAAAGCAATAAGATGTGATTCTTTATAATTTGTATTAAATCTAACACGTAAACATTCTAAAAACATAATATCATGGATTCTACTAGTAAGATATAATAAAAAACCAATCATACCTCTATACAACTTGTTGTCCCCTAGTTTTCCGGCATCATCCAAATCCAGTTTAATATTAGTACACATGGGAGTTAAATATGTCTTTATATTTTCAGGAATTTTGTTTCAATACATCAATTATATATTTTCATTGATTAAATAAATTTACATAAATGTTTTTATAAATTTGATGTCTTAAAAAGAAATTTAATTCTCCCATCATGCTCATATCAAATTACTTTTTCATGTGTTCTGAAAAATCATTACAATGTTTTTAATTTGTTGATCCAAAAATAACATCATCACCATTTATTTAAACAAATAATAATTTATAAAAGAATATTTTATTTAAATTTTTTTATCTTCCAAACCAAATATAAAACCACTTTTGAATAGAAAAGAACATAATCGTTCAAACCGAGATCTGGGTGCTTGATTAAGGCCATAGAGAGCTTTAGTATGTTTAAAAATAGAATATGGTTTTTGAGAATTTTAAAAAATATGAAGATTATCAACATATGATTTCTCCAATAAATATACATTAAAAAGGAAGTTTTAATATTCATATGATATAATTTAAAATTCATATGAGATGCGCAAGCTAAAATGATTCTAAAAGCGTCTAATCATGCTACATGGTAAAATGTCCATCATAATCTATATCTTCTTAATGATTATACTATTTAGCCACTAATATTGATTTATTTCTTATTATAGTCCCTTTATCATCTTATTTATTTCAAAATATCTTTTTTTTTCTAATAACTAGATAATTTGATGGTATTTTAATTAATTCACAAACATTTTTCTATTAACATGTTTCAAATATTATCTCATTTATAACATCCAAATTTTATCTTCTAAGGCTTTTTCAAAATATATAGGTTCATGTTGTGATATAAATACAGAGAATTCAACTAGGTTACCTGTATTTTTATAGTTCTTATACCCATGTCAAGGTCTCCTAAAATAGTTTATAAACTGTGATTCTTCATTGTAATATACATTGTAGGCCGAACTATATTAGGTTAATTAGTATCATATTCTTATAAACTGGATTTTTTTATTTTGAAAGTCATTATTTAGGTTTTCAAGTAACATGTTGTCAAAAAAGTCAGTAGATACATTAGTTTGATCATTATCTTTAATAAAATGGACAGTTTCATCAAAATTAACATGAATTGATTATTCATCAATCCTTGACATTTTATTAAATAAGATATAATATTTAGAAGTTTCAAAAAATACTAATAATTTTCCATCATCAATATTTGGATTGAACATACCAAGATTATACTTGGTGTTTAGGATATATACCTTGAATCCATAAACATTAAAGTACATTATAATAGACTTTTTGTTATTCTAATGTTTATAAGTTGTATTTTTGAAAATAGGCCTAATTAAAACTATATTTATTATATTATTGGCTATGCCTACAGCTTCTTCCATCGATAGGTTGGAAGAATATATTAATTTACCATATCCCTAGCCATTTCTTGAATTGTTCAATTTTCTTATATGAATAATTCTATTTCGTTGAGATGTTCTTTGTGTAGAAGAGGTGTTTTCAATAAATATTTTTAGCAAATGGAATTTAATTATTGATTCTAAAACTCTCCACCATGATCACTTATCAATGAAATTATTTTAAAATCTTTTTCATTTTTAACACTTTTATAATAACATTCATAAATATTAAATTACCCAATTTTCAGTTTTAGAAAATACACACATGTAAATATAGATTAATAATCAACTAAAAAAAATAAATTTAATTTTCCAACCTAACATGCTACTCTAGAAGTTCCAAACTATTCCTTTTTGATATTTTCTAGGGGGTTTGATGTAGCAATTTTTTAACAGATTTGATGGAATATTTGTGTTTCTTGCTAATCTGGCATGCATCACAGAATCTATCATTGTAAAACTAGATAATAGGTTAATATGAAACTAATTGTTTATTATAAATCATATGTAATTAATAAATACTATAATGATGATGTCTTTTGTGCAATAAAAATTTTATTTTATCTTAGTAGTTGAACAACTCACTTTCTATTTACACAATGAATTTATGTCCAAGGTGTAGAAATTATCTGTTCTAGGTTATCTTAATTTACGAAAATGATATTTCAAAACATAACATGAATTGTTAAAAAATTAAACAGAGTATCCATCATCACAAAAATTAAAGATACATATCAGTTTATGTTTTAATTCATGTACATCTATTAATCTGTTGATTGAGATAGACTTTGGATCTCCAACTATTTCGAGTCCAATTATCTATCCATTGGTATTGAACACATAGGTGACTAGACCCCCATCAATATGTGTTAATGTATTGAAGTTTGATGAGTTTCCACTCATGTGTTTGGAGCATCCACTATCCATATACCATATAGATTTTTCTTTTCTGCGACTTGATACTTTCAAAGAGAATTTAAAAAAAATCTATTTTAGTACCCATCTCATTTAAGGTACCGCAGTATTAGCAAACAAGGATTTAAAAATCCAAATCAACATTATATTATTTATGAAATATTTCTTTCATTTTAGATAAATATTTTGAAATAAAGGATCATTTATTTCCACGTATTTTAGGTTATCTCAAATTATTGTTTTTTGTGATATTTCCTTCTGTTCCACAAGAATGAAAAATAACATATTTTGTTTTAGAAACAAAATAATTCTTATATAGTTTATAATTTCCAAACATACTACCAATACAAAATAATTAATTTTTAATTAAATTGTTACAACGAAGTTAATTCAGTATATTTTCCCATTTTGTAAAAATAAGAGAAACACTTTTATAGGTTTCTACTTCATCCTATAGTATTTTAATTTATTTTCATTGTCAGTACTGTTTTTAGTAGATGAGAAAAATTTCTCAACTAACTCTTGAAATTGTTTATGTAATGTATCCCTTTCCCCTAAAATTGCATTATTAATATTCTTTAAATATTTTTATTTCTTTAATTGGGATTCATATCTTTCATATAACATAGTAGAGTGTGTTTCCATTTTATCATTTCAGTTACTAGAATCAGAAGATGATGAATAATAGTGTTGTAACTTATCTTATTTAGCCCTAAAGCATAATATAGCTTCCAAATTCGATTCTCCCTTCTATGAATCAAATATTGATGATTTTATGGAGTCTTTAGAAACACTCCATGTATCCTTAATTTCTCATTTTACATTGTTTTCCTAGTCAACATTTTTCCAAAACGTCTTTTATATCATTCTATTTTCAATTTTTACATGTGGACACTAATGAATTATATGACTAAACATTTTGAATTTTTATAATCTAATTTTCCATTACTCCAAATAATAATTTTTGAAGGGTTTTATGATTCCAATTTTCTTACTATAAAACTTTATGAATTTTCAGGCTAATTGAGCTAGCACTATTTCAGAATTAGTAGAGTCTATATATTATTCTTCTCTAACTTCATGCTTCATTTTCTATTATAATTTTGAGATGTAACCTTTAATGTATTGTTATCCTTTTTACAAGGATTTGTTTTATCTTCAAATTCGTCTTGTATTTCATATTCACACATAATTAGAGATCCAATCAATTATCTCATTTTCAGATTTAGTATAGGTGATGATTGGTGAATTTATGTTGAAATTCCATTCCACTGATGAGGCAGCACTCTTAGTACTTTCATTGCTTCATTAGTTTTTTTACTGGTTCACCTAAGGCTATAATTTTTTTTAAAATTTATGTGAGCCTTACATTCATTTGATTTATGGTTTCTCCGTTAACCATTATGAATGTATCAAATTTCAAATTTTTTGTTTCATACCTATTTTTTCATAATTGTCATTACATTCATAAGAAACATAAATTGTCTACCACATTTCCTAATTTTTAGGGAATTTTGAGATATGGTTGAATTCGACTGGCCCAAGACAACAAATGATAGCATTCATAGCCTTATAATTCATGTTATACTCGACCTCTATAGTAGCAGCACATGTTTTGGGTTTTCCTATAATTTTGTAAGGAGTAACAATCATTGAGTACACTTTAAATCAAAGATTTTTCAAATAGATTACATTATGTGATTTCTAGTATCCATAGTATTCACCATTGTAAAATTGAGTACGCACCATTGACATTCCTTCTTGGAGATTCTCCATTGATCATCATCAAAATATTTAACTCATGTTTGTTAGATCCATTGGAAATCAAATCTACAGATCCCAACCACTGATACCAAATGTAAGGTCAGAAGTACTATGATGAAGACTCAGGTGGGTGTGAATTGTGTCTTTTAAAATTGTCTCAATTATATCAGTTCACATCAACAATAGAAATAAATGGATGAGTTTTTTATGAGAGTATGTGCAGCTTAAAAAAACAAAACAGAGAAAAAAAATTTATAGTTTTTAGAGGAACAAATATCCCCTTGTCCACTCCGCCAATCACCCTCTTTGTGGTCTTGGTGAATTTCACTATTCAGGTCCTCTTATCATAAGACCAATCCACAACTAACTATAGGCAGTTTTCACCCATTCCAATAAGGCAAAAAATAGATCCATTAGGTTCTTTCATAGGGAAACAAAATATCCACAACTTAGCACGAGAAGCGGACACTCCACCAACTGAAACAAAGTTGCTGATACTCAAAATCCTAATGTCTAAGGATCATTATAGAAGCTCACAGAAAGAAATATCTGATGACATAAAAACAGGCAGAATTCCTACTAGCATGTCTATTCTCATAATCTACTATCTTGGAGATTAACAAGTGCGAACATCATGGTATAAAGTCTCATATTCTTATGAGTACTTCCACCTGATGTCCTGCATGCTATGTGTCTCATCATAGTATGTCACCCAATCATAGAACTATGCTTAAGAATACTATTAAATCATTTTAAGGTTCTCATCATAGCGAGGAACTTCCATGACCTTATGAGTGCAAGAAATAATATTGACATTATTACATCATAGTCATGCAAAAAAATAAACAATATGTAATAATACAATAAATTTATATGCAATCAAAGTATAACCAGTTGGTTATGGGACACCAACTCCTACAAAATCCCACATAGACTAGAGCCAACTGGATACAACTATTAGTCCACTAGACCTCATATGATGATCATGTTTCTTCTGAGTTAAGGATTTAGTCAAGGGGTTTTCCACGTTGCCTTCCGTGGAAATTATGCTCATTGCAACTCCAACTCTCTGTGAAAAATCTCTCAAGAGATGATACTTCCGAAGTATGTGCTTCATCCGTCGATGTGACCTCGGCTCTTTTGCGAGAGCCACTGCTACAGTATTATCACCATACAGTGTGATGGGATATTTACTGCTAGGTTTCACATCTAGCTCCTGGATGATGCTTCACATCCAAAATTCTTCTTTAGCTACTTCTTAAGCTGCGATATACTAAGACTCTACAGTTGAATCTATGAATACACTCTAATTTGAGCTCTTTCATCTCACTGCACCTCCATTCAATGTGAATATGTATCCCGTTTTAAACTTCATGTCGTCTTGATAAGTATAGAAACTAGAAACTACATATCCAATGAATAATAGTTCCTCGTCTCCTCCATAAACCAAGAACAAATCCTTAGTATGCCTCATATTCTTTAGGATTGTCTTGAATGACATCTGATAGAGGTCACCTGGGTCAGCTTGATATCCTGCAATAGAACTCATTGCGTAACAGACATCCAACAATGTACATATCATGGCATACATGATTGAACCAATCACTGATGCGTAGGGAGTGATTTCCATTATCTTTCTTCCATATGTGTCTGAGGACACATTTTCTTGGAATGATTAATGTAATGTGATGCTAGAAACAATCCCCTCTTGGATTGTTCCTAACTAAATCTCTTCATTATCTTATCAATGTATGTATTTTGACTTAGGCCCAGTAATATCTTGGATCCATCACGACGTATCATGATCCCAAGATTATATACTGCCTCACCCAAGACCTTAATGGAGAAGTATTGATTCAACCATGACTTAACAGACTATAACACTGATATCTCATTTCTAATAAGTAATATGCCATCAACATATACTATTAGAAGAATGATTGCACTCCCACTAAACCATTCTTAGACACAAGGATCACATTCATTCTTGATAAAACCAAATTTTTTTACTACTTAATCAAAACGAATGTTCAATTACCTGGATGATTACTTTAATTGATAAATGGATTTCTGCAACTTTCATACCATATTGGAATCTTATGGAGTCACAAACCCTTAAGGTTGTGTCATGTAGATGTCTTCCTGAAGGTTCTTATTAATGAATTTTGTTTTTAAATCCATTTTACAACTATCATAGTCATTGTAAGCCGCAATAGCAAGTAAAATGCTATTGGATTTCAGCTTTACAACCAGTGACAAGGTATCATCGTAGTCAATTCCTTGAATTTGTTTAAACACTTTTGCAACCAGTCACACCTTATAGGTATTGACATACCTTCCATGTCCATTTTCTTCTTTAATGCCGATTTACAACCAAAATGATTTAATTCAACCATAGGATCTACCAAAATCGAGTATTTTTTTGGGTACAAGCAATCCATTTCAGAATTTATGGATTCTTACCACTTGGAAATGTATGTGACACTTACTATTTACTTATTAGTTAGAGGATCATTATTATCAACTAATAATGATTGACCATCCTCTATAACTAGAAAACCATACCAGTCTAGTTCTCTAACCTCTCTTGTACTCTTATGCAGTACTTGTGTCTCTAGAACAGATTCTTCTTCAACATGGCTCTGTGGAATTCGTTCATGTACCAAATCTTGTGTATCTTGTTCCTAGACTTCATCAAAGTCCATCATTCTCCCACTATCTCTTTTGGAGATGTGCTCCCTCTCATGTAATATATCATGTATTTCCACACACAAAATTTTTCCTGAGGGGTTGTTAGGTAATATCTCCTTGTTTCCTTTGGGTATCCTATAGAGGTACACATTGTGAATTGGGGTGTGAGTTTGCTACCTGAACAGGCCTTAACAAACGCTTCACTACCACACACATGTAAATATGATAACATGGATTTTCATCCACTATAGAACTTGTATGGAATACCATTTATTGATCTAATTGGTACTTGGTTTAGTATGTGTGCCACTGTTTGTAATGCATACCCACAGAAGGATAATGGAAGACTTACATGACTCATCATTGATCACACCATGTCCAATAAGGTGTGTTTCCTCATTTCTCTTATACCACTCCATTGAGGTGTGTAATGGGGAGTGAGTTGGGATAGAATCTCATTCTCCCGTATGTTATCAATGAAGTCCAGATTAAGATATTCCCCACCTCGGTCTAAGTGGTGTTTCATAATATGCTTACCAAATTGGTTCTCAATATAATTCTTGAATTCCTTGAACTTATCAAAGGAATCCGACTTATATATCATTAAGTAGATATATCCATGTCTACAAAAATCATTAGTAAATGTAATGAAGTATGAGTACCGACCCCTTGATTCAACTAGAAATGATCCCCACACATCGGTATGAACCAACTCATGATGATCTCTAGCCCTTTCACCTTTCCCACCAAATGTGGATTTGGTCAATTTAACTTGTAAACAAGATTGACATATGACATGTGGTTTTAGTTCAAAATAATCTAAATATCCATCTTTATGTAACTTTTTCAAGTTTTTCCATTTACATGACCTAGCCAGTGATGCCAAAGTTGGGTGTGGTGTGAGTCATGTGATGTATCTTTGTCATCAATTACCATTACTTCATTTGTGTAATCCAACATATAATGTTTGTTGTATAAACGTTCCATACCAAAATAAATTCTATCATTATAATAAAAGTATCATTAATTTCTTAACATGAAAACAATCTATCTATATCTAGTTTGGAAATAGTAATTATGCTTTTGGTAACAAATAAATCATAAAAACAACCCTTTATCACCGAGATCATCCCAATTGAAAACATGAGTTGGTAGTCCCCAACAGCTACAACAACAAGTCTGGCTCTGTTGGATATTCGTAGATCTAACTCCCTATGATCAATCTTCTATAATTTACATGGTTCATGTATTTTGAAACATATGTGAGAACAACAAGCTATATATAATAACCAATTTGTATAAAAATAAAGATTTTATTTGATAACAAATGAAATTGAAGCTTTTATTTACTTCATAGGTTGGGTGTGGTTATTCCTCTAGTGGCCCATATTTCGACATGTGAATCAAAAAGCCTCATATTCCCTTGATTCCCCATTGATCTTCCTTTTATGGGAAGATTGTGAAGAATCATTGGGATTAAATCTCCTCACCTTCTTTTTCCTCATATTCACCATAATGACAGAAGACTTTTCATGCTTCATATATTTTTCCACTTGGTGAATGAGGATAATATGATCAGATATAAAATTCTCAATTTTTTTCGTATTAAAATTTAAAACTATGTTAGTGAAGCTCTAAGGGAGTGATGCTAGAATGATATCAGTTATCGGTTCTTCTAGGAGTTTAATCCCTAGAACCTTCAAGTACTCAGTGTAGCCAATGAGCATGACTACATGAGGCCCAGCTAGATAAAATTCTCCAATATTACTCTAAAAGAGTTCCTTAAAGATATCAATCATTTCCAATCTTTCTTACTCCAGTTAAAGACAACGATGGTTCTCAATTATGCTATAAGCAACCATTTTTTAATGAGACATCATGAGTTCAAA
Source organism: Viscum album (assembly GCA_963277665.1). Classification (NCBI taxonomy): domain Eukaryota; kingdom Viridiplantae; phylum Streptophyta; class Magnoliopsida; order Santalales; family Viscaceae; genus Viscum; species Viscum album. The sequence continues at coordinate 1,670,552,579 of OY728160.1, forward strand.
AGAAATTGAAGACAACATCAAACATTGATTGTAGACCGTGTCATTCATATGATTCCAATAGACCATGAAATCATCATAATTCACCATCTTCGTAGGTGGATCTTGTAATGTTGACTCCAGCATGCAAGTCTTCCGTTTAGGGCATACGATAACCCAAAGTTGTCTAAACAATTCCTTGAAGTTACTACCAGGGAGGAAGTGGAATTTATCCAAAATTGATCGCAGGGATAGTGTGGTTGATGAGCTTATCATTTTTATTCTACAATCAAATGAGTAGATCATTATTACATTATTGATTAAATTTTAATAGAAATAATAATTTTTTTAAGTCTCTCACTATTTTATCATCTCCTGATCTCCCTCACCATTGAAATTAGAATGTCTAGTTTCCATGAAATTCTAATGGAAATGATCCATATTCCCCTTCACATAACCCCAACATGGGTTAGTCAAGTTATTAGAAGGTATTTATGTAGGATGGTATTTTACAACTGCGGACGTGTAGTTCCTTGATCTGTTGAGTGGACTCCCAAATCCTAAAATCCCGACTACGGATTTCATCAAAACTTGCATCCAATATAACACCAAGTCTAGAAAGGGCTACTCCTCTTCATTTAATATGGTTAAGTCAGCCCAAAAACTTTCATAAGGGCTTGCTATATAAAATTAGGTGTCTCAACAAGGGTTGGTCAAACACATAGTTTTATTGAGTTTTTCCATTAATCAAGTAACGGAACGCTTGGTCTGACATAATATTGTATTTAAGGGATTTTTATCTCTCATGAATGAATTTATTATTATCATAGGATTGTTAATATTAAGTGGATCATACTCAAGTTATTAAACATATCTTGATCATATTTACGGAGAACTATGTTTTATTTTAGTTCAATCTTGCATGCTTGTTTAATTCATTAATTATGTGATCGTAACCACACATCCATAATGAAAAACAATTAAAAAGACAAAAATAAAATAATGTAAATGCAATGATAATGATGTTTTCTAATGGTTATTTTATCTGGTGGTCGATAAACTAACCCTGGCCAAGGGGAGACACACCTTGAACCTTTTGGGTTCGTGTTTACAACTTCCACCTATCCACATCTATATATCTCGGGATTAGTTTCGTCTTAGATCCAGCTTGAACTACCCCACATGATTAGAAGTTTCATCCCTTACATATGCCCTTTTTATAACTCAAAATTAGGTGAGGAGTAAAATAAGATTTAAATAAATAATACAATGGAACGTAGGCCCTACATATTAATGGGGAGAAGGCTCGTAGATGAACATATTTAATTCAAAAAAATAAATTAAAAAAACCATCCACATAAAAAGGTCATGTTCTATCTCATGATCATCCATACATGAAACGATATTTACAAATAAATAAAACTAGAAATCCATTCATTAATTGTTCTTTTATAAGATAAATCATGCTTAGATCAATTAATTATAATCTGTAATTAATTATTCCTTTTAACTTAAACCCATTTTTGAATTTCCTTGTGATGATCATCCATCATAATTTTAAACAAATAAATTCATATAAAATTATCATTGTACGTAACTTGTTCCTTGGAGGGAACCCAGTGAATCCCTATTCATAACTACCTAATTAGTAGAAATGAACATTACGTAGATGTTAAATTAAAAACAGATATATAAAACACCTATCACATGTTGTGCCTCATCTTTATGCCCGCATGATGGTAAATGCCTCAATGGTTAGTATAGTATAATAATATATTTTTAGTAAACATGTGTAATTTTGATGATTACATGACGTGTAGTTCCAACTACATGACATGTACAATTTTTCACCTTCTATCCGAAGTACAAGCCTGTGTAAATAGTGGGTGAGTGTACTTTAGAAATATTCATTGTACATTGCCAGTCCAGTGGGCCACACGCCATGTTGTTCTTCGTTACATGGTCTCTTGCAGGGCAGGATGTGGATGAGTTACATGGTCCGACCCTAACATGAAGGAACTACATGCCGTGTCCATAGGGCCATTCGACCTGTAATCCGAAAACCACATGCTGCCTATTCATGGTCAACACATAGAGTCATTTAAGACATAGAACGAATCCAACACATTTCTTGTTTTGGCGGAATTTTCAGATGAATTGAATCATGACTACACAACATGTTCTCCGGAATAATCACCGTGTGTTCTGGTTTTGTATGGCCAGGAATCTTTGGATCCTCCATATGAGATCCTCTATTTTATTCTAATCAAAATTAAAAGAAAAGACTGTTTTTGTAAGGTGAACAAGAATCAAAAGAGGAGAAATAATATTGAGATTCGGATTTTCAAAACGATTAACTTGAATTGAAACAACTATGTTAATAATTGTGTATGTTATAAACGAAATATTTAAATATTTATAAACTATCATGTAACCGTTCTGATACCACAAGAAGGTTTCATACACAGTGGAAGCGCGGTTATGACAACACACAAAATTGATTTATACCATGATCAATGATTATTTTGGGATTAATATGGCATTGAATGTTATCCTCAATGGAATATAATAAATTATTTAGGTAAATACGAAAGTGGCCTAAAACCTTTTTAGAGGATATTGTATATCATGTTTATAAATAATTTAATTAATTTCATAATGAAAAATAATACTTGGTTCTTTGGTATGGTACTTTGTTGATGATGTTGATTGTCCAGAATGACCCTTCAAGATTATCTTGTTGCACTCATTAGGATCCAAACTAGAATTTCATAGGGAGTGACCCGAACGTGCTCTGATGGCCTCCAATCAACACTGCTCGTTCTCTAGGTGCTAGTGCAGCGAAGCGAGTGACTTGTGTCGGTCATTCATGATCACTTATTCTTAGGAATTGAATAAAGTCTCTCATTCTTGAGAGGGGAGAGAATAGTATTCGATAGAGAAATTGTTTTTCTCAACAATTCTCAATTCCCCAAGTGTGTGATGTAGTCTAGGGAACAATATATTTAATTTCTTATTTGAATACCTATAATTTCAGTTACCATTTTTAATTTCAAAGAAACAATTAAATAAATTCCTGATTTTAGAGAGAGCCCATTCATTTATTAATAATATCATGTCATTATTTATTGTGCGCCAACTTGCGTAAAATGGAATTATAAATAAAATTCCACGTCACTAAATAATAGTAGCATTATTTTAATTTTTTCCAAATAGTTAAATAATTATAAACCATCTTGAAAATAATTATTTTACTAGTAGACTGAACCTGGTCCTCCTGAACTCCACATCCATTGATTGAACACAGAAATAAATAAATAAATAATTTATTCTCTTAGATAGACATTTTATATACAAACTAGAAAATAAGTATTTTTTTAAAGTTCAATAAAATTAATAAATTAATTTTACTTAATTTATGAAATAATTTTGACATGAATATAATTATTACATAGTCTTGAGAATAATATTTATTTCATTAATTAAATTGAAATAGAATTTAACTGAGAACACCAAAAACACTTTGTGTGTGACCCTCTTGGATTCTATCTCATTGGCGTTTGGCATGATTTCATAAATTTCAAGAGTACTATTTATCAATGGGTCAAGGTATCAAAGAGAAATATGGAAAAGTCCCAACAACAAAATACAAATATGGTCACTCACTGTGTAATACAATAACTTTGTCATGATATCAAATCATGCAGGTTTTATGATTGTGTTGTCAAATTTTATGCTTGATACGTTGTTCTTTGACTACCTGAAATAAAGTCATCGTTACACCATAGCCATGAAATTTTGCGCAACAGTTCTATTTCAATAAAATGACTGAGATATCAACTTCCATAAGTATGATGGAAAAATCTATCCTTAACTTATCCATTAATAACATGCCATTCGTGATTCACCCAATGTACCCTACTTCCCACCAACAACATGCATGACATTCATCGTCAGTTAATCAACGTATAGAAGTCCTGACATATATTACTGATAATATTAATGACTAAGAATCATTACACATTCTCGCAGATTGAAATATCCAATGAAACTAAACATAAATAAATACAACTATAGGGGTTTTTCTCATAATCTTATATATTGGAGATTACCAAGTGAGAACATCGTGAGAGGAAGTCTCATCTGCTTACGAGTACTCACACCTGACGTTTTGCATGCTATGTGTTCCATCATAGTATGTCATCCAACCACAGAACAATATTTAAGAATATTGTTATATCATTTCATGGTTTTCATCATAGTGGGGAACATCCATGACCTTATCAATGAAACAAATAGTCTTAGACATTATTAAAACATAGTCATGAAGAATAATGAACAATATGTAATAATAAATTAAATATAAATGTAATCAATGTAAAACCAGTTGGTTCTAGGGTAACAAATCTATGTAAAAGTAATGTTTATGATCCATACATTTTCTTCCCAAATGTAGGGTTACATACATATAAAAGGGTATTTAACAATATCTTTTCCCTTTCACAAATATAAGGTTTCATTCAATCATAATGTTTTTATCCATATGTTTTTTCTAATGTATGTTTGATAAACCACATGTGACATTCCTTTATCACAATCTTTAATACAAACATATGGTATGATCCTTACATTAAAACCATTATTATAGGAATTTAATGGTTATTCCAGAAACTGAATAACAGTGAAAAGTATTTCTAGAATACACTTTAAAGTGTATCGAACACTCTAACGAATATTTCTCAGGAATAAATAAATTATTTTTATTCCAATGTAATAATTATAAGGAATATATACATTTTAGAATACAATTAAAATAAGATCTATTGTAATAATTACAAGGGTATTTGTGAGCATCAAAATCAATAATATTTTTAGAGTATTGTTGAAATAATACATTATTAACAATTAGTAATACATGAATTATTAGTATTCTAAAACTCAGAATAATATTTATTAAACTTCTAGAATAGTAATTAATAATATATTGTTTAACTGGGATTCTGGATACACATAGTGTGTGACCCTCTAGGCCTCTTTCTTTGTGGGCTTAGGTGAAGCAGCCTAAATTCCAAGGACAACTTCAAGCAACACTCAAATTCACCCATAGACAAAAAAGTTTCTGCCACAATGACATGCCACATCATACAGAACCAAACAATGTAATATTATCCCCTAATCAAAATATCTCAAATCCAGTAGGTCGCATGCTAGTGCCACCAACTTATGTTCTTGATTATCTCTTTTTTGAATTTTCAGAAATAAAACATTCTTATAAAACACCATGGCCATGTATTTTTTTTAGGATATATAATTTTTGGAAAAGGTAATTAGATATGTACTTTAATTAAAAACATAATGGATAAATCCCTTCTCCCATTAGTCAATAATGCAATATTACTAATGATTCACCAAAAGTATCCTACCTCACCATGAACATCTATCCTCACAATTTTCATCAATACATCAACGTACATGACCCATAATATTCAATGATAATAATATTAATTTCTATGAACCGAAAAAACATCCCATGATATTAACATCCAATGAGATATATGAATATGGATTTCCTATTAGTGGGGTTTGTTCCCCTAAAAACATATTGGATATTACCAAGGGCATACACCATGATAAGGTGACTGAAAGTCCTATAAGTATTCACCCATGATAGCCTAAATCATTTGTGTACCTCAAATGATATCATCTGGACATAGAGCATATATATTCAAAAATAATATCATATCACTATAGATTTTTCAGAATAGTATATATCTAATATGTCATTTTAGAGAAAAAACTACTATTAAGACATTACTACATACTTTTTCATGCAGAATAACAATCATGATGTGACAAGCAATTTATTAATATTAAAAAATGAAGACATGTTCATCATAAGGTATATAGAAGATGGTTCTAGGGCACGAACTCCAAAAAATTCTACCCCTAATTAAAGGATACTGTCCATTTTTATTGAATCATAATTAGAATGAATAAAAATTATAAGAATATAATCGTATAATAAAGAGAAATACAACCACATTTATTTATCATGGCATATTTGAGTTTTTATCCTAAATACTAGAAATTAATAAAAATATAGATGATAACAAAAAAAAAACAAGAGCATTGTTATATGTGAGGGAAAAATAATTTTTATTGGTAAATAAAAATGATAGAACCTTGTATAACCCCTCATGTGAGTTATAGATTGTTAAAAATCTATAACAACATAGTTTCAACACTTTAACAACATTCTAAATGGGAGTGTGGTTTTAATGATTTTAACCATAACATTATAATTCTTATTATATCTATAAGTGGATACAAGGAGTTAGAACTATTTAAAAAATTAATAGGAGAGGATATTACCCCTAGAAATAAGATGTAGGGAAATAGAATTGCAATGGGAGTGGGATAAAAATATAGAAGAGATCCCTATAAACATTCATAATTTCCTTCTCTATATGATATGTATATTGATATAGAGAATGTAGTCACATAATAATTAGATCCTTGATATATTTATATTCATTGACTACCACCACATGGGTGGTTTTTTTTGGTAACTTCCATCTTTTGATTCAAAGATCCAATCATACCTAAAACTAATAAGTAAAATCATTTAAAATTTTCAAATTATAAAGACTAAAACATTATAAATAAATATACTCCTGATACAACTAATTAAAATAAGCATTTATATCGTCTTGCAATACGTTGAAAATATCTTCATCTTAGAATTGATTTACCATATTATCCTTGACGGTTCCCATGTCATCATCATCACCATCTATCTTTAGGGAATGAATTGGTGCTCATTTGGTAAAATAAAATTAGCATAGTGAATTGTATTTTATAATATTTTAAAATGAAAAATAAATAAATATATTGTAATGTCTACATGATTAAAGTGATCAAGTCCAACTGTTAGTTCTACTTACAAGGCCTCTAAAAGGATTGTGTAATTATGTAGTATATAAAGTTCATGTAGTTAAGTTTCCACCTACATGATATATTATTAATGGTTAATAATATTTATATATTTTTGTACCCCAACCACTTCTTTATAGAGCTTCAGATTTTAGAAAGAGAATTATTTAGCTTCCATGGATAAGGATTTGATAAGTTGTTTTTTTAGATTCTCATTTAATTCTACAATGAGCTTCTTTAATAGTATATCTTCATCTTTTGAGCTTAAGACTCCACTCAAATTATTATAAAATTAGAAAATAATATCTTCCCTGGGAGAAGTATAATCAATCAAATGTACCATTTATTTTATATTTTGAAAATTTAATTGTAATATATAATGTACTATCTATGTGAAATCAAATAATGTATGATTGATTTGGAACATCAATAATGGTAATAATATTTTTAGTGTTTCCACACATGGTCTCCAAATATTTATTCTTTTTATAGAGTACATGATATGGATTGACCTACGTCATTTTCCATGAGGATACATGGTGTCAATATATAGATAATAATATTAAAAATATAATATTTCCCTTATTTTATATATTAGGACAATAAAAGGGAAACATGGGTTGGAGTGAGTAATTTTAGAAACAAATGAAGAAAATAAGAATACTAATTCATTAAAACAATAATATAACCTGAAAGGATTGATCTAGTATAACCCTTTATAAATAATTAATCATTATACTATTTGAATAAATTCAATTATGATTCCCTATTTTGTTAACCCTATAACCCAATGGATGAAAACATGAACATAAATATTGGAAGAATTGATCCACTAGTTAACATTAGAAAATCTAGTCATGAAAACCTATGATGATTGTGGCATGATATAAAATTTATTTCCATTTTTCAATATGTAATGTATATCCAACATTTAAATTATTTTTATTTTAGTTTTTATATTTTATTTAAACCCTATAAATTTGTCCCAAAATGATAAGTTTGAAAATTAAATTTCTTTTCTCATAAGTCAACCATGCCTGGCCATACATGATATGTGTGGATCATTTGAGTGATTTAAACTTTTATGATTAATTTTATTAACCACAATTAAATGAATTAAAATGAGTAAATGTTTTGAGAATGACTAATAATGAAATAAAAATTTATATTGACCAAAAAAATAAATACTTTCAAATGGGTGGATTTTTCATCCTGGGGATTATTTTCATTAGAAAAGGATTGAATGGTTATATCCTAATATCATAACCAATCATATATTCCAACCAAATAATTAAAATTAAAATAATAAAATTCTATGATTAAATAAATTTTATTTATTTGAAATAGAGATTATTTTAAAAAAATAAAATAAACTTGAATTATAAGAAGAAGATAAGAGCCTTCTTATATGATATCATTTCAACAAGCTTCACATATTACAAATGAAAACAGGGGTTTAATAACACCAATATATTTAAAAAACACTTCTTAAATCCATGAGAAACCCTCCAAATGTGTGAAAATATCAATTAAATAGTTCATGTTAGGGATATTGTTCAAAATTTCAATAAGGGTACTTGTTGAATTTTGCCTCCAAAAATTTACACCATCATTGGCCACCATTTCGTTTAAGATAACTTGAAAACTAGACATCACAATAGTTTAATGAAATAGAATAATATTTTTCCGTTAAAATTTGGAAAATATATATCCCAATATAATCTATGAAGTAATATTATGTCCCAAATGATGAGATAAGGTTCAATCAATAAAATCAAGTTCATATATGCATTATGGACACTTTTTCACTATACAATGTGTGAGAAAACTTACCTATGGAAATTTTTACATCACATTAAATATATAATACATAATTAATCGATAATAAATCATAATATTTAGTGAATATAATACAATGAACACACCTAATATAATATTATAACTTTATAGAGGATCTTTTTTACATTAAATTTACCATTACAATAATAAAAAAAGCATCATTACTAGAATTAATTATTTGAAAATGAAATCGATCATATGAACTACGTTCTATTAGTTCTATTGTTATACATATAAGAATAACTATATAATCCCTCTATTCATATCCACACAATCTCCACATCTCATAAAATCAACGATGGAACTCTAATTCCTAGCATAGGGGAAATAATCATATTGTGTCATTAAAATTGATTGTGACAGGTGATGTTTCTATATTTAAGACTAAAAATGTTATTATCACATTATATAGTGTAAGGAGAAGTTTAATCACCTATAACATTCTTTACCGAACCCTACATTTATTCCTCATTCTTGAGAAAATATCTATTATTAAATTCATGTTCTCTAAAATTCTCATGTCACAATAATGTGATATTATATAAAATAAATAGAATTTTTTTATTATTTATAATTACAGAATGTACCATCATCAAATAACTATCCTCATGTATTCCCTTTTCAAATAATAATAATAAGATTTTTATTTTTCATGGATTGTGAAAACCTACACATAATTCAGTATTATTTTATTAAATAAATAAATATAAATTTATTTATATCAGATTTAGGTACTATAATATTTTCATTATTAGTCCCTTAAAATTGAAAATCCATCCTCATAAACATTTAAGAATGTGTGCATAAATATTTAACTAAATAAATAATACAATATATATAAATAAATAAATATTTTTTAATGATATTTGGAATAATTGTTAAATTTATATTCATATAAAAAAAATATTTATATTTATTCATTAAATAACATATGAATAAATAAATATATATTTATTACCCTATGAGTTCTAGGGATAACTTAATATCTTATTCTACCTAATTTTCAATGATTTTTTTAATATTCAAATATATATTTTAACTTGAATATAACTGGTGATTGAATATTTGTGATCCATTAAACATGAAGAAATATTATTCTCAATATCGATAATAGTATTCAATATAGGAGTCAAATTCAATTACAATTTAACTAATCATGGATATACTCATGGTTAATCCTTTCATGCCACTCTGATGATTCCATTAACAGAGATTCCCGAAATTCTGAGATTGGTATATAGAAGCATATCAAGGAACACATAGCGATAAAAGTTCCAGTCCTAATGAAAATAACTACATATGAAAGTTAAATGTGTAATATAATACATTTATCATGATATATATAATCATAGATGTTTTATACTTGTGTTATCATCCAATTTTATCGACATATATCATTATTTCATACATAAAATGAACTCATCCATCAACATGGGCATATATTTAATCCAAAATTTCCATTTCAATAAATGGGATTCAGACATAAAAATCTATATAATAGATGGGACAACTCTGTTCTTGACTTGTTCATTAATTCTATATCAATCATGAAACACAAAATATATCCCTCATATTTTCATTTATTCAACATTAATGTTTTTATAATTACATAAATTTGTTTTAATCCGGATATACATTAATATATATACTCATGTATATAGGATAATAAACCTATTTATAGATTGGAATGTCCACGGGCATGTAAACATATTAAATTTTAACTAGAGTTTGTTTCCCTCCTATCCACCTTGTTTAAATATCACCATGTGAAAACATCATGTGATTAATACTTTTCCGCTTATGAGTATCAAGAACCTAACAATAAAACATACTCTATATCTGATCGATGAATGTTGACCTGAATGTCAGACTGATATGATAAAATATATTTTCAGAGAACATGTTTTTTCTCCTCATATCTATAATTTATCTTCGTTAAATGTCTATTTCATTTTAATATTATAATAATTCCACTAAATTTATTTTCCATGATGGCATGGATATCAAGGGGAGTTGGAAACTCAAGATAGAAATAATTAAATAATATAACTATTTTTCATAACATGCAAACTATTTTTGAAAAATAATTGTGTATCAATAGAATGGATTTTCAGATAAAATTAATAGGATCTTTTTTATGTATAGAGTTTTGGTTTTAACCTAGGTTTGGTATTTGTTATGTTCTTATCAAAACCAATGGTGGTGCATGGTTTTTTGATGATTAATTATGGTAAATTAAAATAATTGTATTAATTTATTTATTTTATTTTTTCAAAATTAAAAATATATGTAATCTTATCTGAAGCTAATCAATACGGTCTGATATAAAACCCTATAAAATTGGTAGTATTTATCATGTTGGATAATTATTAATAAACTGATAGGGAAACAAGATCAAAGACAATAAATTCATCAATATCCCTTGTGTTGAAAAAGTGGTTCATTCTTCACAAGAAAATTGATCTCAATGAGGTAGGGATTATTTTTATTATTGGTGTTATTTATGTTTTATATAATTTTTTTTGGATATATTTTTCATGATTTTAATGTAGAATTGGTTTTCCCATGGCCCCATCATCATTTTATTATATGTGAATTATAAATTATTAGATATTTATTATTGGAATTTTTAATCACACTATTATCCATTGATTTTAAATCTATTAAAAAGTTACACATAACATAAATATATTGTGGGTTGTTATCATTTTGGTTCTACTGATTTCTCACTCAATTATTTTCATGATCATCAATGAAATTTAGTTATCGCTAGTGATTCCTCCATTTCTAAAGAATAATTCAATGAGAGAAATACTACTGGTTCAATGGATTGAGCGTTAGGTTAAAAAATTATAATTTTTTAATACATGAGGTGTTTGGGATGATATATATTGTGGAACCCCATTGAAAATGTTTGTTTGGGTGATGGTGGCCCATAAAAAAGTGAGAATGTGACTATAAAATGAGAGATATAAAGTATATAGTCACCAGAACAAATTCAACCAATATGAATAAAATGGGTGAGTATCATAGTAATATTTTTAGGGGATTAATATATGTAGTGGAAGACAAAGAAAAGAATAGGTATTGATAAAATTTCCAGACTATAGAAAATTACATTAGAAGAACACATGTCAGGTATTATAGGAGATTTAGTAGCTAGGGTTTCAAATAATGTTAAATATCACAAGATATCTAATTGACTCAGAAATCATGTATCCCTTAGAATTAAGGATTCTCTGTAATAGGGAGTAAATAAACAAAAACATAAGTGGCACCACATACTATGTGTGTCAAGAACACACAACTTGTGTCCCCGATGGATAATGAAATAATTACTCTTCTTCATGATGAGTATCACCCCGGATCAAACACCCAATTTATACTAATATATAGTCCATATAGATGTATCCTTAATCACTATGATAGGAAATATTGAATGCTTTGTCCATTTTTTGGGTCTAAATACCTTGTGTACCGCAAAGAATGTATTTTACTTCTTCCAGTCCCACGAAATGGACATGTACAGTTATTCAGTATTAGTTTTGGATGTGTGAGTAGTCTGTCACTGGTATTTTTCCAAGTAAAATGTGATGGTTGAACTAATTACAAATAAATAGTTGTTTAATAAGTTGATGATGGTATTATCGACCACACCATCATTATAAATATTAGTATTTCTATTCATTAAATTTTGTTAAATGGGAAACCACCATGATGTTAAAGTTATGTTGGGTCATATTTTCATCTCGGCATCTCTATATAGGTTTGATTATTCCACCCATGAGATCTTGGTGTGAGATCTTATACCTATTGATAAAATAGGATATGTATTTCTTCCACATATATGGTTTTTGGATCTTCTATGTGAAATGTTAGTATTTCTCCACATGCAATGAGCTCACATGATCCTTTAATTATCAATGATATTTAGTATTTTTATACCGTCAGTTCAAGCCATTTGGATACTCTATTGATATTCTTTGTATACTAATATTTTTTTTATTAAGGATTCAATTGATCTATTAGGTCATGGTTGACACATCATGGTTGTATGCGAATCACGAACTCTTTCAGTGACATGAGTTTCCTTATTGATAAAATATGGGTTCTCCTTCATTTACCGACTTGATAGTGGTTTAGAGATGACTCTTATTTTTTATATCTATTGTTATTTCATGGAATCCTATTATGTAAGTATGTACTAAAAAATTAATAATCTCTGCCTACACATATCTTATCTTATGTATACTATAGGTAGTTTGACTAGGATCTAGGTTGACCTTGTGACAGTGGTTCATATTGTCATTTGGTAACAGTGCCGGCTGGTTTGGGGCCAGAACCGAGAGTTTGTGAGAAAAGGCAGTATTCTTGTTGGTTATTATTTTAGACAATTTTTTTGTTTTTCTTCTTGTATATTAACCTATTTATTTTGATTTTATAATTCATTACTCTGTTATGGGTTGTTAGAGGTAATACAACAATATATTACACCCGTTATTATCATTTTGTATGATCCTAGAATATATTTATTTGTTTTTACGTATATCTAAATTTAGCTAAGGCCATCAATTTCTTGGATATTCTGACGAATACTAGTCACTAGACCATGAATTATTATAGGCATGATTTATGTGGAACTCTCTGCTTACCTATAGACTAGGAGTGGCCCATATGGGTTGAGTCATGTCATAGTGTTATCATTTTGTAGTTAACCTAACTAAAATGTTTTATGTTTGTAGTCATTTGAGTATTGGAATGGGAAATTATTGCAATAAATCATTGATTTCTAATGTATTTCTATTAGGATAGGATCATTGTGATGTTGTAGAATACAATCAATCTATATGCCATGAATATGACATCCTGTTTTCCAATATGGAACATGAACAAGCCAAATTCATCTAAAAAATATCACATAAATTATATAGGAAGGTGTTTAAAATTTACATTTCCTTCTTTTTTCATCTCCATAAATATTCTCTATTTACAATGTTAAATCATTTCAAATTATAGTATGTATCCATGTAGATAGATAGTTGAGATTCTTATGAAGTTTCGTGATGATAACAGGCTAAGTCACAATGTCTCATTTCATGTTCCAATGTATGGGGGTTTTTCTCTAGATGGACAATGAGAATCCATTAATAAAATTAAGTGTAATGTATCCCCACCTCCAGTGGTTCAGGAGGATGAAGCATTGTAGGTTTAATAGAGGACCAGTCTAGCAGTATTAGATGAGAAAACATGAATTTTTATCCTATTCATTGAGTGACAAGGTTGTGGCCTCCTAGGTTCTTAGGTGAGAATGACCCATAGGTTGTAGATGATTTGTAGGAGTAGATTTTCTAAATGTTCTTACATATTTGGATTATATCCAAAAAAGTGGTGGTTATTAGGAATATTCTTTTTCATGGTGTTATAAGACATTGGTAGATTTTTTGAAATAAGACTCACAATGAGTTGACACTTATGTGGGTTGGGATTATGTCCCTACATTTAGAGGAGTATTATCATATGATATGAATATTCATGATCCACTCACATAACAATAGTGTAGCATTAATATTATAATGTACACATGACGGTTCATTGAACATATGTGATACTCTATAAACATGGTATGTGATGGGGGTTTTTAGTATAAGAATATTTAATAAGGGATTCAGTAGGAGATTAATGATTTTGATTTCCATTAATTAATTCATGTCTAGGATATAGTTTTAGAGTGTTCCCTAGTGGTTGATAAATTCATAGTGGAGGAGGGTTGGGTAACCAGTGTGTGTGAAAATAATCATGATTCAATTTCATCAATAGTGAATAATTATTTCTAGAATTAGGGTTATAAAACATGATGAGTCATTATATAAACACAAATGTAGAAACAATTATCATAAGGGCCTCTGATAGGATCCACTCAATCAAGGGGATTCATTCTCTACACATGTGAGGGTCAGGGGCATCTTGAAAGGGACCTCCCAACTCATCTTGTGATAGAAGATTGGTAGATAGCGGTTATTCCAATAAGATAGCGAAAATTAAATATGCACTAGTAGGTAAGTAATTGATATCCATATGGTGGTAGTTATATTAGAAGAGTTATGGTAGATATAAGAGGAGTTCAATGTTATTGTTAAATACTATTTCTTCCACATCGAGGTGGTCCACTCTAATGTTATAGATCAAGTATCTTGCGGAGAAGAGAGCCAAAATTGATGTAGGGATATTACTGGGTAGCTCATGAAATAATTTTCGATATGCACTAAGACTTATGAACCTTATCACTAGTTTTTTAGATAGATTTTTCCACAACATGACCATACCTAAGCAATGAACCTGGTATTTTGACCCATTGTATCACTTATAATAACTCGGATTCCTTCCCAACACACCACATTATACTACCCATCTTGGTCACTTATCATATGAATGAATGAACCCATATACTAAAAAATGTTCTTTATGTGTGTTTTCCTCACATAAAACACCATGAGAAATATCCAATGGGGTCACCCATTCGAAAACTACTCCACGACAATACTACTAAACTATGGTGTTTTAATTATGTAAGTTAATAAAAATAATGTTTCTTCATACTATCATGGGTATTACCATTTATTATTTAAGGTATCACTTATCATAGAGTGTTAAAATCCCCCCTTTAATGTAAAACTCAATCGTTGTGGACGCCAAATCCCAAACCTAGGCAGTGCCTCTACACATCTAGGAAGGTATTAGATTTCTTACCATTTTTTATTTCCTTATCTCTATTGATCCATGAAACTATCCATTTAAACCCATTGGTATCCTTCAATACCTTGGTGTCCTTTAGGTAAGACCACAAGATACTACCCATTGAGGTTAGTTATCATAATAATGACTATCCCCATTGGCCAAAATGTGTTAATTCAGTTTGTTTTGTCTTCACTTACACACACCATAAGAAACATCCCATAAAGTCATCCGTCATGATAGTTCTCTATGAAAATCAAGAATAAATGTGGAGTTTTAATTATGTATTTTCCCAAAATGAAATATAATTTTTTTTAAATGGGTTGTAAAATCTAGTATTTTATATTTCACTTTTATAATGGTGTTATAGAGGAGTATACCATTGTTTTATTTTCATACTCTTATTTGAGAACTAAAAATTTATGGAGAGACTCTAGGCTAATCCTTATTGATAGAGACCCTTATTGAATGATATTTTATGAACAAACTCATCTTATCGAAATGTAACATAGCTCTTTCAAGATAGATATCAATGTAGAATCTTTTTATAGTAGTGATGAGATCAAATGAAATTATTCTTTTTTTGTCTTGTTATCAATAGCTCATTCCAAAAATAATTTTTTTCAATAGAGATTATGATGCATACATCTCAAAGTATTGATATTTTCCTTTATTTCTATGATATAATTCAAGTATTAATGAGTTAGAATCATTAATAAGGAGTTTCATCTGATTTCTCATAAGTTAGATAGTATTCCCCTTGATATAGAAGAATCAGTAAACTTTTTTATTTACCTTATTGGTGGGGAATTATTTATATGTATTCCGTGATAATGTAATCAAACAAACATCCCATTTGGATAATTATTTTTTCTTAATTACACCACATGACCATTCTGATATCTTCTATAGCATATTTGATGGACCCTACTATGCTATTTGAGTGGATAGTATAACTAGTGGATCATAAAAATGGTCTTTATTAGACCCAGTGTGTCCCCCACCCATGCTTCAATATTTTTTAGGAATACATATGTGATCATGAGGATATGAACTGACTATCATAGCGAAAACAAGAAGAAAATAATGAATAAATACCCTTTTTATAATTTATAATCTACTTGATCAGGTGAAGGGGGTGTAGTGGTTACTGAATATCAATCATAGTTAATTTTAATGGAAATAATGAATTTATGATGGGGATATACTGATGATGGAATTATGATGTTACTATAGTAATTAGGAGTTTTCTTATTACATTTTGTATTAAAAATTCACAAGAGATATTTATGTGACTCATGAAATAGATATTTCATTGATTCATTCACTATTTTGTGGTGGTATTCTTAAATGAAATCTGTTTTCACATAAAATAATGCTCATTAATTCAATGCACCAGAGGATTGTTTAGTACATACTTCTTGTGAATCTTCTTCATAGTAAGATCTCAATGTTTCAATTCGATATTAGAGAGTTACCAATAAAATAAAATGTTATTTTATAGGAATGAGTGTTTAGAATCCTAATTAATATTAAGAAGGTGATAAATTGTGATGTTCCTAAGAGTGTTGTAGAGGTGTGGAGTGTCTTTATGATGTTCGGGCATTACTGAATCTTTGAAGAGGAATTATCTATAATTGTAACTCCTATGATGGTTTGTAATCTAAAGGGGAATTTTATGGTTTTATTTAAGAGATATGAAAATTAATATGAGGACTTAGAAAAGATATTTAATAGGACTATCAATTTTATAATTCCATAGGATGTATTTGAGTAAGTGGTTTTCGGTGATTCATCTTGTTTTATGATTGGATGTCTTTTAATGTAGTCTAATAATGTTATTGCTTATGTATATAGATAATAGAGAACCTATGAGAAGTATAATGTAACTCCAAATTTATACCCAGAAACTACAATTTTCTCCTTGAAAACCTAGGGACACCAACAACATTGTGAGAAATGTTTTTCGATTCTAGTCAAAATAATTTCAGGTGTATCTTCTCTCAAGGTGATCTCAAATGGAGATAGAAGTGATGGACATTGTTCTTATAGGAAATTGAAATTGAGGTAGTCTATAATATGGAAAAAGGAAATGTAATGTACTAATATTTTATTATATATATATATATAATTTTAAAAAAGGTAATGTTATTTATAGATCACATCACATATGACACAAAACTAAAACAAAACTATAATATAGTTTATTAATAAAATTCCATGTGGTAAATATAACTATCATAATATATCCACTAAATAAGATAATATAAATAAAAAAAATATTTTGAAAAAATTTTAGAAAAAAAATAAATGGGTCCCTTTTTACACCAATAAAATAATAAAAATCATTTAGTATTGCAAATTAACTAATTGGATCAATTTAAAAAATTAATTCATTTTCCTAAATATTCCATAATTAGGTGCTATATAATTTTATTTTATGAAATTAAATATATTATGGCTTACTGATGATAGAATATATTATTTTTATGAATAAAAAATTAAAACTAATTTAATTATAAAGTGATAGGAAATAATAATAAGATAATTTAATATAAAAATGTTAACATTCAAAATGATTTTTTTAATATGTTTTATTTTTATATTGAAAAGTAATATTTATAAAATTTTTAATTTTAATATGAAAAAGGGAAATAATTTTTTGAATTCAACAAAATAATATCACATTAGGATTAATTTTATATATTTTCCTAAAATGGTTAAATCATTCTGTGAATGGTGAATAAAAAATTTATATTGAAAATATTATCACCTTTATGAAATTTTAAAAAATTTGATTGATTTTAAATGAAACATTTTTATATAAAAAATAAAAACATATAAATTAAAATCAATCATTTATAAATAAAATTATGAATTTATTAAACAAGTGTTGTATATTTTAGAAACATAATTTTTATTTTACTGAATTAAAA
The DNA here is from genome assembly GCA_963277665.1 of Viscum album. Taxonomy (NCBI): domain Eukaryota; kingdom Viridiplantae; phylum Streptophyta; class Magnoliopsida; order Santalales; family Viscaceae; genus Viscum; species Viscum album. The sequence goes on from OY728160.1 coordinate 1,670,570,995, forward strand.
TGTAATTTTTGGTCAATTATTTTTAAATAATTAGGGCTCATGTGGAATTTACATTTTAATTGATTTCAAATATAAAAAAGTGATTTTATTAATAATAAATAAATTAATTCCATAAAAATCATCAACATTGATAATTATATTTTAATTATAATATTTATGCAAAAAAGACACTTTTTCTACAATCATGATTTGTGTGGTATGTGTATCAATATTAAAATTTATTTTAATCACAAAAAGAAATTATTTTAATCAATGGATTTTATATTGGGACTAATTAGGTCAATGTTATTTAACATGTTCAATTTTATTTTTAGATATTAATTGTATATTACTAAGGTAAAAATTATTTACCACGGTGAGAATTTAATGTGGTAAAATACAAAAAACAAAGAGTAAAATACATAAGAACATGTTAAAATCATATATTAAAATGTGTGGTGGATAAATTATTGACCTCAAACCTTCCCCAAATCAATTAATTTCTATTACAAGATCAGTTTGACCTCTTAAAAGTGACTCTAACTTTTTTATTATTTCAAAATGAAAATATTCATCCTTATAAAAGGATCCATAAACACCCCAAATTATCCTCACATATAAAATAACATATATTAAACCAAAGTATATAAAAATAACACACAATAAATCCTATACAGTATTATATATTAATGGATTCTCAAAATACAACATCCCAAATCTATAATCATATTTGCAATGAAGTTATTCAAAAAAAGTGGAGTAAAATTTTCAATTTTTGATATTTCGTTCCTTTTTCCTTATTTATTACTCAAACTCATCGAAATATAATCAAATAAATTTAAAATATTTTCATTATTTTTATAATTATAGAAAATCTTTTTTATTTTTATTGGATAAATAGTTTCTACCTTTCCTTCCAGTCATTTGAAAAATGAAAATTTCCCTTATATTTCATGCACACTATGACCTCCATAAATGGTCTGATCCGTTTTTAATAACCACCTTAGATGGATGTTAAAACGGGTGTATTTAATTATTAAATTTAGTATTTAAATATTATTATTATTTTAAAAATATAAACTAATTCCTACCATCTTAATATTATATGAAAAATTAGAATGACACTTCTGTGTACGTGCGGACTGCCACCTTCATGAAGTAATGTATTTTATTTTTCAAATGTTTTTCCTATTTATAAAACAATTTAGTAATACGATTAAAAACATTAAAAAATAAAATACAATATCATTATACTTATTAAATAATTACATTATTCCAAAATAGTCAATTTCTTATCCAAACTCACCCATAAATTTCATGTGTTCTTGTTTGGGTTGGTTTAACCATCTACAAGAACAATGATATAAATTTTTATCATAGATGACTATGTAAAATTAACCTATAATATTATTAGAAAACAAATTAATTCTTTTTAAATAGTAAATTATAATTTATTTTTTCATAAATATACTACCCTTTATTCATTAAGAATTTTTGATAGAAGAACACTGCGGATTTCATATGAAATATTTATAATGAAATATCTCAAGGAATGAAATTTAAACTTTATAATTCATTATAAAAAATATATTTCTATAATTTAAATAATATATTAATTATAAAAATTTATTAAGGGAATGATGATCGATATTGACATTATAAGAATATGAAAAATACATAAAATTGGTAACACTTAATTGTAAAAATAAGCTATAATGGACTAATATATTTTTAATAAATGATTATTAATTAATTATATTAATGGTCATATATGTGGGAATATGTTTCAAAAAATTAGTACAATATTTATGTGTGTTATATTTGAGGCTAGATCTCATTCAACTATGTGTGAATACAATGCAATGGTTTTTCATAACATAATATCCTTTAATTGAGTTTTATTGCGTCTTCGTGGATTTTATTATATACGATGGGTTATATTATTCCCTAATATTTAATTTCGATGTATTTTATGTTTTTCTTTTGATTTACATTTCTCTATTATAAAATATCTTTAAAATTATTCTTACATAAAAAATCTAATGTTTATAAGGGATCTTTTCTTGACTCAACTTCTATTATTGATCCTTAATGATACCTCTTAGACATGGTTTTAGAAGTTGATTTTTTTCTATCATATAATGACACTAAAAAAATTACAACATATTTTAAATAGAATTACATTTTTTTATTTATTTCATCATATAATTTGAGGATGTTGATAATTATTCTCATCCACTCACTAGTGGAATATTGAGCTATAACAACAAACCTATAATATTGGTTTTATAAAATGTTGGTATAAAACCCCTATAATAATTGTTTTGAAACCCCATTTGTATAACCAATTTTTAGGTAGGAAATATAAATAGTTTACACAAACCATTGGTATAGACTATATTATAAAAACCATTTTTAAAAATAATCAGTATAGTGTATGCCTATAAAAACATGTTTTAAAAATTGATCTATATCCTTCCCCATATAATAATGCCATGCATACTCTCCTCCCCCCCCATCCAACTCTGATCCAAATTATATCATATAAGCAGGACATTGTTTTCTTCTCCATCCCAGACAATCTCTTATCACTTCTTATTTAAATTACATTCTTACTCAAAATAAAATTAGTGGATTATGAATCCTTCATCTCTTCTATGAAGAATCATATTCCATTTTTATCTAGGTATAAAATGCTAACCAAGATTCTTTTATGATAATATTATTCCAAATTCAAAAAATGTGTGTTATTTTAGATTATATTTTTTATTAAATTGGATAAAAAATCTATATGTTGGTCATGTATTTTTTTTTTGAATCACATACTTGATAATACTACATAAATCAAATTTGAACTATAATTTTTTGTGATATATTAGGTAATTATCTAATTATTTATTATAGTAAATTGTTTTTTATTATTATATTATATAGTTATAAATTTATTCATTTCCATATTTTTTTTAGTAATTGAAATTATTCTTTCCATGTATTAATAATGATTGAATTTAAAATATAAAATATTGTTTGTATATATATATTTATAATTTTCCAAAAAATTTTAAATATTCCTGGAATTTTTTTTACAAGAATATATATAATAAATAATGATAATTATGTGGAAAACTCATTTATAAAAAGGGGAATTTCCTTTATTTTCATATGTATAAATAGACATTATTTTATTCCATATACCTCTTGTGAGTTTTTATATATATGAATTTGTTATTAATTATTCCATAATAATCAATTAATTGGTTTAAAACATATATAACATAGTTATTTACTAACCTAAAATATTTCCATTTTTGGATTGTATATTAAAAGATTTATAACACAATATGTACCATGATTCATGGCTTATATACATTTCTTTATTTTATATTATAATTATCTTATGGACTAGTTTGTAAGTTATTCTATACATATACATTACTGTGTGGTATTATATATATTTATTATGCATTTATATAATATAATTAAATATTATGGTCTTATATATAATATATTTTTTTATACTATGGGATTTATTTTCGAAAATAAGGATATAGGTTATAGACATATATTTTGAATTATTTCCAAATAGACATTTCCCTTTTCAAATATTTATTTTCATGGAAACCTATGTTTTTATGTAATGATATATTCAGGTATTTTAAATTTTTTATTTATTAAGAAATATTTATATTGATTTAAAATGGATTTTATTCCAATAATAGATTACTTTTTTTCAATTATTAAAGTGATTGATTTTTCAGTAAAATTATTTTGGATTTGACAAAAATATTATATCATTTATTTAATGAAATTAAATATAATTTTTTTATAGAATGTATAGAAGTTGTGTGTATGAAAAATTTTAGATATCAATTGATTTTCCAAAGAAGCTAGAGAGTTTTTGAGATTCTTTATTTACAAATGATTTTTGTATAGTTCATATATAATACACAAGTTATAATTGGGATAGAAGACCTTGATTATGTTATGAATAATTTAGCTACCATATAATATTTATCTGATTTCAAATAATTTATTATTCATGATATCATAATGTGTATAACATAAAATCTCAAAATGTTTATGATCTAAATGAGAGGGCCATAATAGAGAATTTGTTATACGATCAGCTTCCAATTTTTTATTTTTATGAGACATAAAGTATTTATATACATAAAAAAAATTATACAGGTACAGATAATGAATAAAATGAATAAAATGATAATAATGAGGTTTATAGGGTGAGAAAATTGTATTATGTTCCCATTACTCTAGTACATCAGAAATGTAGTAAAATGAAAAAGTTAGAGTTTTTAGTATGACTATTTAATTGGAACATGAATATAATTTCTAATACATCTTTCAATTAAATTATTGTCTTTTTAAGTATTTGCATTCAGATGATATAAACATTCCCCCTAGAAATTATATTAAATGGTAGATAATTTAAAAACATGGATTCTATAAAACAAAAATAATTATTTCATTAAATATTGTATCTTATTTAGTGGGGAAACAACTGAGCTAAATGATTATCTAAAATTTAACCCATCTCAAAAGAATCCAAATTCTGATTAACACAATATTTCATTCCACATAAGGTATTATGGAAGAGCCCATTTATTTATACACTCAAAAATATTTTCATGTTTGATGAAATATCATGGAATAAGAAATGGAATGATACAGAGATAGATAAGGATAATGATGAGTTTTTTCATCCGGTGGATGGATTAGCTTGGTGAACATTTAATACTAATTATCCTGATTTTGTAGCTGACATGTGTAATGTGCTGTTGGGTCAATATTTTAATATTTTATCCTATTCTTTCAGATTCTTACTTCTCACAACATATGAACAATTTTTATACACATTTATAACCATTCACTAAGGATGAGTATGAAAAATCCATTCACATTCACGAGTATAGTCATATCTACACCTTATTATCCATGTAATGAAATATATGTACACTTGAACATTTTAGTAAAATAGTTGAATAATATTTGTAATGTCTATGTTAAAACCAATAATTCTCATTCAAAAGATATATTACAAATGTGTGATGAACTTATATGGATAATGAATGAATTTATTTCTTATGTAATGATTTTTTGAAGGAGCATGAATAATTTCACTCTTATAATGTTCATATAAAGAATACATGATCTAGAAGACATAAATATGTTTTTATTTTTATTTTTATGTTACATTAATGATTATTTTTAATAGATCATCCATATAGGAATAATTACCGATGGATTGACAATACCATAGAGACCAAAAGACACCCTCCTGTATGTATGAAATAGATGTGATAATGAAATTAGTGAAAAAAGATGATGTAACATTTTTGTTTTAAATTTTAATCTTGGTTTTTAACTGATGAATTTTAAGGTGACGTAACAAATATGGTTTTTAGTGTTAGTTTTTAAAAAACACACATCGAACACCACTACGGTTCACATTTTCGTTATCTGTTTCTCTATGAATCCAACCAGGAAAATGTGAACTATATGTTTTTGGGCAATAGTTTGTTCGATAAACCAATACTGAAAATGCATTTCCACATTTATTTTCATAAAAACCAATCACAAAAAAACAATCAATTTTTTTTATAATTGTTCAGAATCAATTTTTATGAAATCAGACCAAAACATTTAATTTTTTTTAAATTTCTTCAATATTACTCCCCATAAAAAATAGAATCCTTTAATTAAAACATAGTATACAACCATCCAAAAACATTTATCAGTGAATAAATATAAATAAAACCCTACATACTTTTAACAAGTTAATAAAGAAATTATTTATTCCTTTGTTTTATAATGTAGAATTAAAAAATACATATCTGAAATTTAGAACTTGATCATTGTTGGTTTTTGTTGAAGCTTTAGTTTTATTTCATTATGTGTAAAAAAATATTATTAAAAATTAATTCATTTTTGAACACATTTTTTAGTAAAATGTAATTCTAATTAGAAACATTAAAATATATATATCGTATATTCTAATTGATCTTAAGAAATAGTTATAAAAAAAGATCAATGAGGGTCAAGTACAACATTCATGTATGAATCGAAATCATTTAACCACTATAATAACATTGAATTATAAAATATTAAAAAGCAGATTAGTAAGATTGAAAATATAAAATAAATAATATGACTATCCTGGTCAAAATCTATTGTTACCACAATTGTGATTATCTCAAACATGAATCGTACATCATAATAACCACATTAGACTTTCCCTCATTCATAATGAAACTACAGTTAATAAAATATTAACTTGATCTTGAAAACCACAATATATATATATATATATCAAAAAATAAAAACAATATCTTATATAAATAAAAATTACCTTCACATACACATAGTTGATTGAATTGGGCTTCTCTATTGACATGTGATATTTGATAAATATTTTCTAGGACCAACATTTTCATATATATCAACTGATAAGATATGTATATACAATGAGAATTAAACATAATTTTCTTATAAAAACAAATAAAATTACTTGTATAATCTGGTGAATTTCTTTTATGAACACCATGTTACAAATAGAAAAACCAATAAAATTTGTTTTCACTTTGGAAGAATACACCTAACATCCAATTGCCCCTATAATACAAAATTTTCACATTTAGTGACACTATAACAAAAAATCTTCCATAATTATAATTCTTTTCATACCCATAAAGACATTGGAAAACCCAACACATAATGTTAATCATTAATAACCTCTTTCATATATATGCATCTCTATTTTTAGTCGACACATATAGCGCAGCTGTTGAAATTAATTATGAATATATAAAACCTTAATTTACCATGGTGTAATTTTTATCAAGAAGTGTGTGTAGATACCTAATTAAAAAATTAATATAGTGATTCAAGTAAAAAAGTATTTATTTTAAAAAATAAAAACCAAAACTTCAAATTACTTAAATGGAAAACAACTAAAACACAAGAATACTATGCTCGTCAAAATTAGTTATATCCAGTATAAATTTATTAATATTTTCAATGGATAGTCTCTTAAATATATATAATATGACATCTGGAACACATCGATATTATCGAAAGAGGATGAAACATGAGATAATCATTATATCCCATTAGAAATATCAGATGTATCTACAATGGTTTTTTGAAGATCCTTTTGTTTCCTTTATAGAATTTCATAGGATTTTATATAGTATTATATTACATAAATGTCAAACAAACATTATAAGTAATATTCAATCAAATGTAATTAAGATTTAAAAATATATATACCTCATATGAAATATGAAGAATTATAGATGGAAAAAGTATAAAATAACCCATAAATACCCAACTCTGGTAACCTCCACAGTGGGGAATGGAATTAAAGGAGTAAGATCAATAATATCATGTACTGATACTTTAATCTGACCCATCTGAATAGGCTCGTGATGTACATAATCCCCCGAATAAAAAATACATGACCCCGAATTCTACAATATATACATATAGGTCTCCTACATAGAGCATATAGTATAATGATGCATCCGAGGAAGGAGGTGGAGGATCTGATCTGGCAGGTTTCAAAAATTTTGACAGTAACATAATTTTTTTTAGTCTATTGCAAAACTGATTAAATATGATAACCCATGGACCAATTCATATTATTATGCTACACTTTTAATGATTCAAATTATGGGTCTCTTGAGTGGTTACTTTTATGATAAGAAGCATTTTTAATACTAAACCCTACCTCGCATACTCTTATGAAACTAGGTTGTTCAAGCGTTCTGAAAGTAGTGGCTTGGATGACTATTAAACCATCAGGCATTAAAGTTCCCTATGTCGATTTAACATCCCTTGTATTTATAAATAAGAAAATTTCGTATATATTAATATATATTAATAATATATTAATTTTACATAATTTTGGATTCTTTTCATGATAGAGTACTCGACAAGAAACCATGAGTTTCTCTGAAATCATCTATTGCACACCACATTGTGTTATAGCGGAAAATAATATAATAATATTTTCACTATTATAAATTGTAGTTAACACCAAGCCATATTTTATATTGGAATGAATATAACTAACTACAGTATGATTACATGTGCTTTTTAAATGTTTTTCATCTATCTAATAAATTTTATAGGATTAAAATCAGAATGAATCAAATTTTAATAAAAAAATCTAATATATTTCCAAAGGTCATTTTACTCCCTTTTGATGGATAATCCTTTTTAAAAATGTTTTTTTTGTAATTTTTATATATAATATTTGATAAAATAATCTCTCTTTATTAATTGGGAAATTAAAATATACTTCAGTGGAAATTTTGTCATTTTTTTGATTAAATCCATATGTTTATGAATTAAAAAAATTATTTCATTTTAATTCATAACTGTCCTATCATTTTGTTGTTAATTTAGTTAAAATTTACTTTTAATTGGATTTAATGTGTAATTGGTTTCATTTTTGAACATTTAATCCAGTGAATTTCATTATAAGTAATTGAAAATTTAAAATGGACATAAGAACATTATAATCTTTTGATAGTTTTTACTATTTAAAAGCTCTCTTTCTTGTTTTGAAAATGAGAATTAATTATAAATTAGTATATAACAATTCTATTTTTTGAATTTTCAAAAATGAATTCCATATTTTGATCCAAAAGTTCCAAATTTTTTAAATTGGCCCCTTTTATTTTTAAACCATGTGAATAGTAACTTTAGTAATTATTTTTATTTATCATGGTTAAAAAGTAAATCAGATAAATAAGGGTTAAATAAATGTTATAATATTATAAAAAACAGTAACATTTGATTTAATCCTATTTGATGTGATATGGCTAACTAGGGTCATCATTGGGATGATTTTAGGACCCCATGGAGCCACCTTTGTGTGATAATGACATTTTATAATATTTATTTTAAGGAAAAGGGAAATATAACATAAAATTATTTATCCTAAATAAAATAATAATAAATTGGTTTATATAAATGATATCTTAAACTATAAATATTTATTATAAATCTAAAACTATTTCCCACAATATGGTATTTTATTCGTAATTTTTAGATATTAAATAAATAAATTTATTTATGGAATAATGACGATATAAAGATTACCTTATTAATGAATTATTCAAATAAATTATTTAATTAATATTAAAATAAATATAATTTGAACATTTTAATTCTGTCCATGAGTTTTTTATATGACAATGACCTATAAGAGAATATTTAATTCCTTTAGTTAAAAGGAATAATGATTTTATGACATTAAAAAAATCAATTACTAAATACTGTAAAATTGACATAAAATAGATTTTAAAACAAATACAATTTTATTAAATGATACATTGCTCCAAAAAATAAAATATTTGGCCAAATAACATATATAATGTTTAAATTTTCCGTAATTATCCACTAGTGGTTCTATTATAATTTTATAGTGATTATAGTAACCATATATTTTTGAAAATACAAGAAGACATGGGAAGTGAAAATATTTCTACACAAGGGTTAAAGTAAAATGATATGGTTATGATTGTGATTTAAACTTCTCTAAATCCAATTGGTGAGGGTAATTCTACACATCCAAATCATATCCTATAATGTTATCATTTTGGAACTATTAAAATTCAAAAATCAATTTATAAATAAACAATATTGTAAGACATTCCTAAAGTTCCCCGCTTCCATCATATAAATGGTCACTAACTATAACAACTTACTTACACCTCTCAATCCAATAGGCTAATCCAAATTCTATTAAAATAATATCCCAAAGTCCCCCTTACTCCTATAAGACTTACATTGGGAAGAAAAAAATTGAATAATTTCTTTTGGCACAAATAAAAATGACTTAACCAATTTAGAGGTAACATATTATCTAAAACTACTTTCATTTATTTTCATTCTCCACCCCATGTGATATTTATATTCAATTATTTTATAAAAAAACATGTATCCTCAATATTATATGACGTTTTTATGCTAATGGTCTGACATAAAATTACACACACCTCTATCTAATGGATATAGATTATATTGTTCCTATGTATGACGAACTATTGCCTCACGAAAAGATTCTTTTTTAATATTCACCTACCACCTATCATGGTGGAAATTTTTATTAAAATATATTTATATATGATATATGTTATATTTTCATTATATCTATGCTTCTGTATGGTTTATTAATAATAGGCCTTTATTTTTTCTATAATTTTTGGATACAATAATTTCATTTGATGAAGTGTGGAATACCTATCCTTCATAGTGATATGACTCATTCATGAAATACATGGAATGTATAAAGGATTGAATTAATGAATATATATATATATATATATCATGTATATTATAGTGGAATTATAATATACCTATGTATCATTTATTTTTCATTCCTTTAATATGAAAATAATTGAAAGTAACGTTCATGCTTATGTACGACCTACCGTCTCCATGAACAGTGCATTTAATTTCCTATCTCCAGTAGTTATAAAATCTCACAAATACAAATATATTTTATATATTTGATCTTTTAAATAATGAATAATATTCATGGGATAATGGACTTATGACCACATGGATAATTTGCATGAAAACAAGTTTATTTTTTTACTCAAATACGGAACATCGATAGAACGTATGATATGAACTCCAATGACTAACTAATTTATATAAGATAGTAATAAGTTATATAAAATGAATAATAAACATTAAAAATAATCTAAGACAGATAGAAATAAAAATATGTTTATTATTCATGAAATTAAAGAACGAACGAGACAAGTCAGACTCAATGTAAGGGACTTCATATCAATGTCCTTTCATTGAGCAATGTCATGATAATATAAACCATTATTATTTTATAAGGTGTATATATAGATGCTTTGACATTTCATATCCATATTTTATCAATACTAATGTATTTGTTAAATAACAGAGATTAATATTTAAATTTTCAAAGTGGTATGGGAAAACATGAATAATTAAAGATTTAATTATCAAATCTTTTCCATCATGATATTAATATAGATATTTATTTATAGGGGTATAAAAGGAATATATAAGAATTATTACATCAATATTTAATTTTAGTCAAATATTTCCAAAGGAATATTTTTATTCAATGTTCTTTACTTTCTTTAAAAAATGGAAAAACGAATGTTTTTCAACTTATACAGTGACAACGACTTCTCCACTACTGAAACCATTATTTGATATTTGGCATCCTCTATAAGCCTTAATTTATTTTAAAATGAAAATATATCCTTTAACCTATATATGGTTATCTTGGTATTGAAATGAATTCTTAATTGAAAATTTTATTTTTATATTGAAATGTTTTTCATATGGGATTAGATAAAGATTTCAAAAAAGGGGTTTTTTGATGAACATGTTTTATTGAAATGTGTGACCAAAAGATATTATATGATGGTTTGATCCTAATTAAATTGCATGGGGGATCCCGAAACAACTTATAAGAAGGTTTGAGCACTATTATATCCCATGGGTGTGCCCAATATAGCTTATACGAAGTGTGATCCCCATTATAGATCTCCAATTTGGAAGTAAACCACATTGTTAACCCAATTGGAATTTTTTGGAAGGTTTTTATGTATATGATTCTCTAATTCACATAAGGTAGTTTAAATTTTTTGTTATTGTTTTTAGTGTTTTTAATGGAAAAAATGCATGAGTGTAAATAATGAGAAAATGTGTTGTTTCATCTTCTCAAATAACATTGAATGGGATATCAGGTTTTAACTAGACTAATATGTTTTCATTATTTTTATGTCCCTTACTATGCTTTTTATGATCATCCCATGATTTTTAAAATTTTTTCATATGGTTTATGAAAGGGTAAGATAAAGGAAGTTTTCCTGAAAATTTTCATCATAAAAAGAAATCATGTTTACTTTTAAAAATATTTATATTGGGGAAAAATGAATACTATTTAAGTTGTATATACTTTGTATAAAATATTTTTTTTATATAATAGTTGTGGCCTAATTCAATAATAATATAAACATAAAAATATACATAATGTTAATTCTTTACATAACTCAATATTATATAATGTTTAAGGTCAGGGATTTATAATTTATTTCTCCCGATTTTTTTCCTGAAATGAAAAAAGAAAATAGTATATTAGATTTGTTAATTTATAAATTATAAAATTTAATGGAAATTTTTTTTTACATATAATTATTCCAGTTACGTTCTCAGCATTATCAACAAGATACATTTCATCATCTCTTCATCTCACTCTATTTCATTTCACATAGCAGGTGGGAGGAGATGGAGGACTTGATTGGTCCTCAATAGAACCACAAGTATAGTGAACTGTTGTTGATTGAATATTTTCGACAATAATTTTTATCTAATAAATGATGCCCTCCACATAATAAATAATGAGTGTCTACATTCTATATTTGAATCCTTGATGGGATTTCCTCAAGGCTTGTTATGTAATATGTAAACTAAAAATTAATTATGTAAAAATATAATAAATTTTACAATATAATATAACATAATTATCAACATATAATTTTTCATCATTGTAGGAGGAAAAATGTCTTCCATGAATATTTATATAAAAATATATATTTGAGGCATTTTTTCTCATTTTTTTCTACTTCCAAACACATAATTATTTTTTATACATTGTTTTGATGTCCATCCATAAAACTGTCACAAAAGTATGAAATGTTTTCTTAACTGATTTTGTTTCTTCAAAATTGAGAATAATATATAATTTCATAACATAAATATTTGTCATTTAAAATATATCTTATTCAAAAAATGAGATAAAATATATCCATTGTGATATTTTAAATTTATTTCCAACCAAAGAGGATCTATCACCAACTTGTCGACCAACCTCTAATCTCGATATATAAGGCCAATCTTGCAACGGCTCGGAATACCGATATAGAATAAAAGAAACATTTAATTTAGGTAATTTTCAATATTATTATAATCAAATCTGATATGTAATTGCTCATCTCCATGAAAAATTGATAGTTTTGGTAAACATGTAATTCTACATTTACGAACATGATAATTCGATTTTTGAATAATAAATGAATAAAAATCCCCTGATGAAGACTAATCCATAGTCCAATAAATTATATTTTATAAATTAAATGTTTTATTACATTAAATACTTAGATTAATGGATATTTAATAATATGAAGAAGGAAAAATACCTTATTAGATGTTCTTATATCCTTATAACATTATCTATCATCATAACAGGAAAATGTAATGAAATTCTTTTGTATCTGAAGATAAATAGACAAGTCACTAATTGGAAAACTAGAAAAAATAAATATGTAAGTTAAAAAGTGGCACGCAGGTGAATGTTTAAAAAATAATAATGATGTTTTGACTCTTGACCAAAAAAAAATTCAAGGTGAATAATTAAATACAAAAATTACATATATAAATATATGAATATTTAAAAAATTAAATATGAATGTTTTAAAATGTGTTCTCAAATTCAAAAATTAATCCAAAATATAATAATATAATTTTGGTATTTAAATGAAAAAATATTTTACCATTACCATTGAATATAAAAATTTAACCAAAAAAATAATATATATATATATAAATATCTAATAGTTATTAAATAATATAGTTTTTAAACATATAATTTTTTATAAAATTAAATAGATAATTACTAGATTAATTCGGACAATAATTTAGTGTTTTCTAATATTATATCATCATGATCATTTTATACTGCATGCACTATGTCTACATTATAGTCATTTTTATCCAAAAATAAAGTAATAGACGAAGAATTTTTATATAAATCAATAACATCATCCCCATCCACATCATACAAATGGATTATTTTCCCCTATAAAATCATGGACCACCGATCACTCAATCGATCAAAAAAATAAAATACTTTATTTTCATTTGTGTCCGTGATAAACGATTCCACATTGCAATTAAATCTTTTCAAATCAGTCTGTTTAAACCCATATTCATCATGTTTCACACAACTATTACTTGTATCCCCATTACACATAATCATAGAGACTCTAAATTAAATTTAATCAATTTTATATATATATTCATGAACAATAAAATTCGTCATTTATGAAAAAATTGGGATACAATCTTTTTCACTCTAAAAAATGAAGTGATTCAGTGAAGACCATTACACTACTATTTTGAACGGTAAACTTTTTATACAACTTCTTTGGGTAAAATGTGTTCCCATAAATATTAAAACAAGACCATTTTATCACATTAAGAGTTCATCCAACTTCCAACCATTTCAATGTTTCTAATTCAGATATATCAATGTCTACTTTCTCTTTAATACATGAAACACATGTCTTTTTATGCTCAATAATCAGAAAATTTGCATTTCTCTTTGGATTTCATAACCATAAATATCCAATAGGTGGTGATAAATGTGATAGGACCTCAAATATGATGTTAAATATGTATAAATGTGTATGATTCACTCCACCATGTGGAATGAAATTTACTCTTATGCTTTGAATCCCTCTACCTTCACCATAAACTGTAATATTTTGAGATATAAAAAGATCGATATACTTCACATTATATATATAATCATCACAGAACCAAATCACCACATTCTTTACCTATTTTTTAACAATTCATACCTATGTATGATAATTATTTTTAACAAATCCCTTCAAAATTTTCATATATCATTCAAAATAATACATTTATCATAAATATACTAGCCCACATATTCATATCTGACACACCAAATGAGTACCAGATTGGAAATTATACCAAAAAATATAGGAGGCAAAAAATTCATGTTTAAAAAGAAATAGGGAAGATTAATTCTCCAAAAATTATAACAAATATGGATCGATGAAATTTATAAACTATGTTTTAAAAAAATAAATAATACGATGATAGTCTTTCTAATAGTTGTCGGCAATATACCATGTAGTGAGACTAGTAGAAGTTGTTGAATCAATTTATAACTATCCTGATGACTAATACCAATTAATTTACAATACATTAATGAATGTAAATTCTTCATATTTTATGTTAATTATTGTGTACTTTAATACCATGATGATACTAACAAAAATTCAAATTCACAATCTTTCTTAATGTGTGACAAGATGGAGGTAAATATGTTCTGTTTAATTTCATAGTGGGAGCTAACACCAAATGTATTCCCATTTATATCACATTCATTATATCATTAAATCCATATATTTTATGTCCTATTATTTCTAATATTTTTTCAATGAAACTATCACAAATATATTTCTCAACATTAATAACATCGATGTTATGTTTTATCTCTAAAAATATACAATTATGTTGTTTGAAAACGTTAGGCAGTTTCTTCAGGATATTTTTTCAAAGAAAAGAACATATAATATTTCCAAATATCGAATTAATAATCTTCACTATGTCTTCGTATTATTTAACTAACAATAGTAATGGGGGAATATTGTATTCTATTAGACCGTTAATATCTTTTCTCAATCTCTAATAAGGATGATCAAATCCCAAAAAATTGATGATGTCCCGTGTACAATATCATTATTCCATTTTGTAGTTGATAATATGAAGCATATTCCTCAAAAATTGGACATGATTTATGTACCTTAACAATTTATATAGATATGTTCCTATATGAAGGAAATTCATTTATAATGAACATTATCATAACATGACAAATAAAATACACTTTATTGTATGCATTGAAAACATTGACACTTCTCTCCAATTGTAGTTTAAGAACATCAATCGATGGTGAAACATAAACTTTAATTTCATTTCCTAGAAATTTTGGTCAAGAAATAATCATTCTCATCATAAAATATTTTTTCTCCACACATATTTGTGAGTAAAAGTTGTAAACTACTAACAAAATAGGACATAAACTATGATGTAAACTTAGGCTCTAATAGGAATTAATTCCATTCGTACATTATCCCAGTAAGATATTTCTAACTTCCATTCCAAAATCACAATTTTTTTATGAAATTTCATCCACTATGGTTAATCAGTATGGTGACATATGTTACTATCTATTGTACTCTCCCATGATTACCATCATAACCTTTTTTCATTAAATAAATTTGAAAATGGACTCTTCAATCAAGGAAATGTTAGAAGGTACCAAATTTCATTAGTAGGAGATTGATTCTGGAACCAAATAATCAATCACATATGAATTATCAAATTTGTTAGACATAATTTTTGGATGATGTCATTAGAAAGTACAAAATCGATATTTCATGTGGTTAAATGACAGTACAAAATCGACATTATTATAAAACACATTATAATTGGTGAAAGAATTTATCTTTTTATACCTCAATCCCATTGGGAATAATATTATATTCTCAAAATAATTGGAATATGAAAACTCATTTCCTTTTGGAAGAATATCTTTTAAAATTACAAGTAGGTTGGAGAAAATTTTGTCACTCCAACCATTTTATGATTTCAAGACAACTAATCTCAAAATTGTTGATAACAAAGTATATTTTATGCAACATGGGAATATTTGTTTCTTCAAATCTCCATTCAATCATTCAACAGTTATGGTTCACCTGATGGTTTGAACACCTAAATAATTAATTAATTATTCAATATGATCTTATTCTTCATTATGAATAGTGGTATCAATATTAGATATTAAATTTTTAGTTTTTTCACTATTTGATAGCCAATGGGAATAATTAAAGCTAAAACCATTGAAAAAGTTATAGACCAGGAATTATTTAGAGTTTAACATTCTCATATTAAATCACATCACAAATTATTAAAAAAATCTAATCTATATTTTTAAGATTTTAATTTAACTAATTCAATGAAATCATAAACTCTTTTTTAAAATTCACTAGTAGTTATTTTTAAATTTAATAAATATTTATCCATTAATGGCCTAATATCACAATATAATAAGTGAATATATTAAAACATACAAAAACACACACATATATATAAACAAATCAATTGTAAACATACACACATTTAATTAAATTGATTAGTAATCATGATATGACTCTTTAGTCTATATAACAAAAAATTATCCAATTGCACTATATTTTTATAGAATTTATTAAATACATCAATTAATTGTTATTTTATACCAAATAATTTATATATAATTAATAAATAAACTATCTCATATTGGAAAAAAAATTGTACTAAAATAAATCATTAATCGAAGCAAAATTGTGTGACCTTTTTGGCATTTGTATCAATAAAATTGATTACAAATTATCTAATTCATAATCATAACCTAAGAAATACCTCTCTTAAAACATTTCATTATTCAAGATGATAAATTATTTGGATTGATCTTTAATAAGAACACCCATATCACTCTATGAACATGTCCACCAAATGTATCTCTATATATTATTTGAATACACTTATAGTCAATATATCTAAGAAATCGAGAATAAATAGTAGAAATAGAATATTTCAATAATGTGTTGAAAAAATCATAAATTATTGAATCTCTCATTAGATCGAAAAATCTAGATAAATATATTACATGTAAATAATATAAGTATATAAGCACATTTCATATGAATTATCTAATAATGAACATAAATTTCTTTTAGATTTACTAAATTGGGGTCCTATATTTTTACATAAGAAAATAAATTTCATCTTGGATAAATAACAAAAAAAACGAAAATAATTAAGACAATATATCATATAAATAAACAAGGTAAATAATTTATCTTCAAAATTGAAACAAATAAATAGAAATCAGTGGTCGACAACAAAATTGGATCCATGATCTGAACATATCTCCCTAAAATTATTTTAAAGAATAAACATTACAATACAATAAATAAATTCTAAATATAAACCATAAACATGGAAAATAAAATAAAAACAATATGTGATGGATTAATAGCTTGAAATTTGTTACTATAGAGAAAATAACTCCCTAGATTATGGAAAAATGAATGAAAAATGAGAATTGCTACAAAAAATCATAAACAAAAAATTAAATCCACACTAGAAGACATTGAGTATCATTAGATCACCTTCAGAGTTACACTGAGTCAAGAGAATAATTTCACTGATTTAAAAAACTTGAGGGTTTCAAGAATCCATATTATTTTCAAATTATTCAATGTCAATATTTATAAAAAAAATAAAGCTATAAAGTTCCAATTAGAACCATTCCGCGTCACATTTAAAAAATAGATTCCTAAAATCATTCACATTTATTTTTTATCATTATATTTAAAAAACTGATGTGAAAATGTGATATATAAATAAATATCATCGGTTTATGTAAGAAGAGACACGAAAATGACCCTACAACTACATTTTTCATGAGTTTATAAAATTCTAATGTCATATCTTCAATAATGATTCCTATTTTTCTAATAGTATGAATTAGAAGATGTTATTTTTTTCATTTAGGAATGGTTATAATTAATCTAGAAAAAATTATAATGTATTCCCAGAACCTAATTTCTATTTGAAGAATAATATTATGTTGAGTGATTTTCTATATTGTTCAACTAATTTGTTACATCATTATTTAGAAATAGAGAAAATTTATAATATATATGATAAATGTTTCTATCAATTTTATTAAATATCAATTGGATGAAAAAAGATGATTGATGATCATTATGTGACTTAATT
The DNA here is from genome assembly GCA_963277665.1 of Viscum album. Classification (NCBI taxonomy): domain Eukaryota; kingdom Viridiplantae; phylum Streptophyta; class Magnoliopsida; order Santalales; family Viscaceae; genus Viscum; species Viscum album. Next base: position 1,670,589,634 of record OY728160.1, read on the forward strand.
GATTGGTTATCAAACTAGAATAGTACCTTGTGCATATCAGAGAGAATAAATTAAAAGTTTGGTGTTATTCTTAAGTAATAGAAAATTTAGTAAAATATCATTTTTTTGGAAGCACTAGAGGTTATTAAATTTCCTAATGATTATCACAGATTTATTTTTGAGTTTATTCCAATAAAAATCAAACATCTTATATCTAATAATGTATGGTCAGTAGTTATTAAATAAAGTCTTTTTATAATGATCATTATGCTAAAATGTTTTTTCATGTATTTCTTCAAAAAAAAAAATAAGATGAACTATTCATTTATTTTATGCTATTGAAAATTTACCTGGTATCATTTTTCACATACTTTTGGCATCTAAATGTCTATATTACAATTTAAATAGTTCATGGTGGATGTGTTAATTTTCATTAGATGTATCAAACTAATGTATATATTAACACATTTACGTCTCACATTTTGAATAATAATCATCATGAATGATCAATTGTGAAAGGTTAAATGGATTACAAATATATCGATTAATGTTCAATGTATTAGTCTCATGAAATAATGAGATATTATTGACCAATGAGAATAAAGAATAGTAATATGTGAAAATTGAACATTTTTTTTAACTACGTTCCAAAACATGGTGAATTCCTAGTTCATATACAATGACTACATTCAGATCTGAAGTGGGGAGATGGTATAACACATAATGATGTTTATGATTTATTTTAAAATGAAAACATCATGTTAATAAATTTAATATATATATGTACTATCATCCAATGTAATTTTATGTATGGGTTATCTTTTTATGTTTTTATGAATAAAATATAAAAAAATATAAGTAGAAATCATCATTCATTTTCTTTTAGAAATGGAGAGACACTTCATATGAAATATTTTTATGAATGCTTGAAATTGATGGTAAAAATATTACAGCATAAAATAAAAAATAATATATAATTAATTTCAATAACAATTTATATTTATTATTTTGATTTTACCTGTAGACTATCACTGACCAAATAAACGATTTTGGTTTTGTTAAAAATTATGTGATTCCAGAATGAAAATATATTATGATAAATGGGTTAAATTTTATTATAACTAAATGAGAAATGAACATCATAACACTACATGATGGTGGTATGATAAATATAAACAAATTATGATAGTTTATTATATAGTATGCCTTAATATAAAAAGGTATCTTATTACGATATTATTGTGAAAATTAAAATATTTATATAATACACCTAGGGTCAAGTCTCTCTGATTAAATGCAAGTGGTTTTATTCAATGACAAGGCATGAAACATTTATTCATGATTGTGGATTTTGAGTTATTTACATGACTGAAATTCTTGCTATTAATGATCCATATATATATATAGGAATAAATGGAAAAATATTTTATTATGTGAAATATAAACCAAAAACTAAATTTGGTTTCATTATTGAAGAAATATCAAGATATATTTTTATGATGGTGGAGATGAAATTTACACCATCACTATCGCTATTGTCCTCAATCAATTTATTATTTATGATGATTCAAATAGTCTAATTTCCATAGATAAATCTGTACCAAATGTTATATTGGGTGATGAATTTGGTAATACATAAGTGTTCTTAGTTATCTTTGTTTAGTTGGACAAGGGGTTTTTTGGATTGTACTATTCAAAATTTATTAATATTGGATAAAAATATTTTATATTCAATTTGAACTTGATGTTCATTTTCCATATAAATTATTCATAGTTTTATTTGAGATCCATTTTATAATATTGAATTAATCTATATTAGAGCCCTATAAATAGTTGAAACTATCCAATTAAAAAGAAAAATTAAATTGAACTTATACAGATTAAAGTCATTATAATGAATAAAATGAAGAAAATGAAATAACCCAAAAATTGTCCAAATGACCAAATCCAAAATTTAAACCAAATAACCTAAACCAAATAAAGGACAAATGACCTAGTCAATTTACCAAAATGTACAAAGTTACCTAAACATATATATATTTGATTGAATTGAATATATTACAAGGAAAATATATCAAACCAATGTTTAATAGGATAATTATAATCTATTGATTTTTTATTACCAGTATTATCTGTTATGAAACTCTTTACACTAAATATAATGTAATTATGTTATATCATTATGTATCCATAATTAAAATTTTTAATGAGTATCACATAATTAAGTCCCTCCACTTTTTATTTCTTATCTGGCTTAAAAATTACATAGGAATTTCAAATTAAATTCATTTTTATATTGGAATTTTGGAAAAGAAAAATATTTAAATGGTATGAAGGAAGAGGATATCTAATAAATATCACCCCATGAGGTAGATGGTAATTCCAACTCTATTACCAATTGTGATTATTATATTATAAATATATATATCAATAACATAAAATATAGTGTAATTAATATTTTCCAAAATTTCAATCATGATCAAAAACCTAAGAGACAATTATTATATGATACACTATGTGTTAGTGGTGAACTGCTTGACAATTCAAAGGTAGTGGCACTACATCTAAACAACATTACTCTTAATAAATAATCTCATCCTGACCCATTATTATATATATACCAATTATCACACTTTAATGTCCCACAAGTATTTTTTTAGGCACTCAGGATTTTTATATCATCTATATTATCAAAAAAATTTATGTATAATACTAATCATATTTATTTCCATTATCCATTAATGGCTCACACTCACCATACATACTATCATTTTATATAGAAATCTATGCTACTTTCTTCCCATACAACTTCATTCTCTTCGATCATTTATGTTCATGCTCTTTTGGATTCTTCCCTGATACATTCTGGTCCTCATGAGAAAACATTGGACACCACAAGTACTACACAAGTTGATGATAATTCAAAACCTAGGGATCATGTAGAACCCATTCATCATCCTATCTAAGGTATATATATATAACCCTAGTAATTTTTTGACCATAATGTATTTTCATTATATGATGTATTTATATAATATATGTCTATTATTCATTCAAAAAGGGATCTTCTAATTTAATGTGGTGTGTTCAATCATATATGGATGATGTGTGGAATTTACACACATAGTTAGTGGTAGAATAAAATTAGGAAAATTAAATTATTTTTAAAATAGGGGGAGAATACATGATTCTTTAGTTGACATTTTTCTAATACTCTGACATCTATCCCATCAATTTACTCTACTGGAGAAACCTTGAACATGACGTAAATGATAATACATAAGATCAAATATATGTAAGAAAATTAATTTTATTTAATATTATATTATTGTTGAATTTATATGAATTAATATTTTTTAGTGGCCTCATTATAATATTTCTATTTTTGAGGCTGTGAGGACCGCATGACTAATGGAATTTGGAAAGATATAAAGAAAATATAAGAATGATGAGTATAATAGTTGGGTTTCTAGAGTTATAATGGATTAAAATTATATACCTAATATTAATGAAATCCCAAAAACACAATATGTGGAAATTATTTATCAATCTAAGATTATTGAGATTAAGTTATTAAACATATTGGAGGTTTTTTTAATAAAAAATATGATGGTTTTAATTAATAATAAATTTTTTACTAAATAATTTTTTTTAGAATCATTAGAAATAAATAAATAAATTATTATATGATGTATATCTAAACATTAGCTAATACTATATTGTAATAACTTGGGAAGATAATGGTAATCTCCATCGACACATTTTTATTAATTTGGAACAAATTCTAAAAATATTTATTTCTTGTCATCTTAAATATAAGTGGGTTTTTAGAACCTATATTCATAATATTAAAAATTTATTCCTTTTCAAATATATTTAGGTGATTTAATTTCCTATAGATCAAGAGACACATTAATCCAATTTATTTACAAACAATATAACTAAATAATATAAATACATGTAATCTATAAAACTAATTATTGATAAACATATTTCATAACGTCAAAAAAAATTTAGAGCTTCAAAACATTTTATTCATACTTCATAATAGATTAATGAAATGTAGATAAAATTATAATATTTCCAATGAAACATATAACATGAAATTTTGAGATCGATAGAACAATTTATTAATGAAAACAAGAAGCACATATATTCTAGAAAAATCATGACCTATTTAATTTATTCATTATGATTTTATTGATTATATTTTTAAATAGTTGAAAATTATAAAATAAATTTCTATGAAATCTAATTCAACTTGTTATGTTTATTTTGAATTAATTTTTTAATAATGAGTTAATTTTGTTAAAAAAACATAGCATTATTAAATAATGTTTTCATCATTCTATATCACTATAGTGGATGGTATTGAACATTTATGGACATGCGCATTTTTTTCATGACCAAAAATAATAAGGATGGATGCTCGTTAAATGACCAGATTCAAAAAAAAATTTATATATTAAATTTATATTTTCAAAATTTAAAATCATTATTGTAACCAAATTATTAATTTATATTTTAATTTGTCTTCTTTAGAGTCCCTTGATTAGAAGTATGTTAATTAATTTTTCAAAATGATCATTTGTAATATGTTTAATGAGAATAGAACAATGGAAGAGTATGTTGTTGACTAGGTAAGTGTATTTTCCCCACAAATGTTTGGCCCACATTAGGTGTTAATTTTTGTAGCACTATTTATGTAAAAAAAATCATTCAGAGGTAGCATTGGATTGAATAGATAAATAATAGGCCTATGAAAGTCATGTAGAGCATGAAAATTTTCAAAATTACAATAAGTAATTACTAAATGTTATGAAATAATTATGTCCACAACTTACACTAAAAACCAAAATCATTTTCTGATATATTCATGTCGATGATTTTTTCATTATACGATTCATCGGGCGAGGTTATGATGGTCCTTGTGGTGGTCCGAATGATGAATTTCCTAGAAATGGTGATGAAGATGATGGTGATGTGGATTATGGAGATGGTGATGTATAGAATAATGGTGATGGTGATACAGATTATGATGGTGATGATGATGAAAACAATGATGGTGATGGTGGTGACAATGGTAATGATATTGGTTGCGATGAGAGGGATAATTATCTTCTATATTTTTTTTGGTATTTTATAAAACAAGATGTTTGATGATCGAATGACAATGCTAATATGTACTATATCAAATATATATTTTTAATATATTAATTAATTGATTTTATTCCTCATTTGTATATATTTCCTTGTAGTTTCATAGGGGTGTAATTACCAGTTTTTTAGGCGTGACCTATTTTTGGGCCGTGATTGGAGGTTCTGCTGGTAATATAGGTGAAAGAAGACTATAAAAATGATATATATTAAACCATTGGTATAGAAATATACCAATTTTTAATGGAATTTTTGGTATATTGAAAATCCATTCCACCTATATTAATGGTTTAGAGGAAACCATTTTTATTGTTCCATTATTATTACTATAAATCCAATAGTTTGGATAACTATTGGTATAATCTATACCAATAGTTCTAGAGACTATAAAAATGTATTAAAATCATTTCAATAGTGAAAATTTACATTAGTTTCTCCCAATGATCTCTATTTATTCCATATAAAAATTTACTATTTCAATAAAAATTCCATTTCTTATATTGAAAGCCAAATATATTTCTTTTATTATAATTTTAAAATTTCATTTTACATTCATAAAAATTAAATATTCTCTGTCTCTTTATGACGTGAATTTCAATAAAGTTGTTACCAAAATATTAAAAGGGTTTACCTATAATTTTTTATCATACACTCAATATTACCTTTGTAAACCATTATATCTTTTTCAATAATCTTTGATTTTTATTTCTCTTAATGTGTCGTTTTAAAATGTTTTTCATGTCACATTATGAAAAATGGTTTTCAAATGTGATGTGAAATTTTGTCTCTGAATAGCAATTTTAATGATTATTTTAAAAAATAAATATTTCTTGATTTTTATTGTATTTTCCATTTTTAAATATCTAACTCCCAAGGAGTTATTTTTTATTAATCACACTATAATATCATTTTTGAGATAATACTTTTAGGTGATTGAATTTTTGTATCATTTAATATAATACCTGATGTATTTATTTTTAATACCATTTGGATGTGATATGGAACACATTTAATCTCCATGGTTACTTTATGATATCATGAATTATTATTTTCATGAGAAACAGATATGTCTGGATTTATTGATTGGTGAGGTCATGGATCACCCTTTAATTTATTTGTTACAAGTTTATATCTCATGAGATATGTATACAAAGTTAAAATTATGTTTTCATTCCATTATTGGGTGTAAGTAGCGACTCATGAATGTGAGGTTCATTGTGCTTCTAATTAATCAAAATATCATTATTTTTATTATATGTTTCGATGTCTTTTGAAATTTCAATTCCATACACCTCTAATTATGATCATTGGATAATGTGTATTATCTCAGGATTCCACACTATGATTCCATGTAATATATTTTTTTCATTTTATATTATGTGTCATAATGTCATGAATCAAGTAAACTATTATTGTTCAATGTTATTTTAATAGGATATTTCCTCCCTCCTCATGTTTTCTCTTATTCTTATAATCGAACACATGATGACACATTACAATGTTTTCCCTCGCTATTATTTTGAGATAACCCATTTATTTTATTTCCTTCCAATGTTTATGAAGATGACTATAACATTTGAGAAGTATATAATGGTTTATAGTGAGGCATAATTATATAGAAATATTAACATGTTCTATAAAATTTAATTCTTATGTAAATAGTTCTCAATGACACTAAACCCTCATTCATTGGGAATGTTTTTTATTATGATATATAAAATTTAACATGTGAAAATAATGTAAACAATATATATGTTTATCATAGATCATATCAAACAACATTAAATACTACATGTGAAATATGTTTTTTAGTTCTTAACCTAGGATTATGGGTCTGGGGATCCATATAAAATGTATTAGATGATGTTCTCAGTGAGAAATTACATTATTAGTTTCTATTTATGGTTTCATGGTAGTTAGTCTCATTATAGTTATCCTTAGTGAACGAGGGTGGAGAAGAATAAATTTTATATATAGCCAAATGCCCTGAACTTATTTATATTGAATGGGAAACAAAGAATGGTGACATGGATTGTGATGTCTTTCAAAACTAAATATTCATAAGACAAGATCCGTATGAAATTTATAATGGTGGGGAGCATGAAATCATATTATGAATATGGATAGTGATTTATTTTGAACTTTGTGAGAATGTGATGAGGTGGTTTCTTACATCCATCATAGTTGTACATCATTGAGTGGATAATATGTACTAGTATCTTTGGTAAAAGATTTTATGTCCATGAATGAAGATAATTATTGTAATGATTTTGTGATTACTTACATATCATAATTTAAAGGAGGGGAATTAGTTTTCAATGGGTTTGGACCAACCAGTCGATGTATTAGTATAGAAGTAGGATGTTATATCCATATATTTTTCAATAGTAATACAATCATTGGGGAGACTTCGTGTAATCATCTAGATAATTTTGGATCGAATCACTATGTTGGATAACATTATCTCCATCATAGAGTAGATAATGGGTGAAATATTGGGATTATTTTATATGAAGGAGATCATTCATCTTCATAAAGTTCCCTAAAAATTAGTTCCAAAAAAGGTCGATATTTCACATCCCGATTAAAGATATTATTTTAAGAGAATTTTCGGACACATTTTTTGAAGACAAGATCCTTCAACCACCTAGTGGAGAGCTAGAGAAGGAAAACCATTGTGGTCCTTGAAGAAATGTGGTGGTTCTGTCTATTGGAATTTTTTACAATATTGGGATGGTGATCTATTCTTAGTGGAGTCTGTGTATATCAAAATCCATCAATCTAGAATTTTCATGTAAACATTTTTGGCCTTGAATGATATTCGCTGTTGGTAACCCTTATATTTTTTCATAGATGGGAGATACAGTACTCATGGGGACTGATTTAGTGTAATAGATAAATAATAAGGTCAAAATAATCAAGGATGTGATAATGATCGTTAGATATCCTTTTTGACCAATAATAGATACCATTAGATTTAAATGAGGGATCTAGTGTGTTCCTAATAGTATTTACCTGGTATGATCTATGGAGACTTACCTAGGGATAAAATTTATCTATTAAATATTTCAAGCTATTATAAACACTAAAAATGGTAGGTGAGGTTCCATTTGAACTAGTTATTCCCCCGCTGTCCGACTGAGTTTATGAAATTTTCCGTGTTTTGCTGAAACGGTGGTATATTCGTAATTTTCCCAAAATTATTGACTATGCTGAGATGGACATTGATTTTGGATCCACCTTCTAAGATAATTATGTGCTAATTAATTATTTGTAGGAGAGTACCCTTAATGAGTGAGTTAATCCCCTAGTCCATGTTCCTTAGAAGCGTGACAATCTTCATGAATGGTCATGGGATCATGAGAACCAGATGCAATATCTGTTCCCTAAGATTTAGAGTTTTTATTACATTCTAATGATAAAATAATTTATGGTGTATAGTGTTTAATGACATTATTATTATTTATAGGTCAATTAAAAAATTTTATGATGGCATTGAATTTATTTATGGAGTTGGAATAGGTATCGAGCTTCGTTGAATCCTCAATATAGTGTAACTAAAATAATATAAATACTTTATAAAACACATTATTTAATAAATAATGTTTTTTTTCAAATGAATGTGATCTTATATGGGTAATTAAAAAGGTGGTCGAGTTTAGAAATTTTTTTCCCCGGAGGTTTGTTATTACTTCTTCTCACATAAGACCCTATAATGTTGCCCCGTCAATGGGGGATTAAAAATGGTTAACTAAAATTAATATATTAGAGTTGTTTTTTGTTGTTTTTCATAATAAATTAGATATATGATACATTATTATGAAAATATATATGGATATATATGAAACATCTCATATTTAGGGTAACTACTCATGGTGTAACCTATTCAAAAGACTGAGAAAGAGCTAACAGTGTCTATGATGAAGGCATCTAAACCATATTTAATGAAAAATATTGTTCATTCTTAACCATTAAATGATTAAAATTTAAATTATGATTATTCTATTTGTTAAAACACATTATATTTGATATTGTTTCATTAATTTAGTTGTTATTAATTATTTAAATATGGGTTTTATTATTGCATGACCCAAACAACTTTTGATATTCCTAAAATTATTAATTATAAAACAATTGATTATCTAAATTACTATTAACCCCATGGATTGATCCATTATCAATCAATGAATCATGGACATGTCACACAAATCCATCAAATATTATTTAATTTTTTATTTTTATGTATTCCCCCACTATTCTTTTTATTTTTATCACTAAAATTTAGCTTTGGCCGGTGATTCAAGTGTTTTGGCAGATTTACTCATTTCATGGCCAGTTATCAATTCTATGGATAGTGATTTGGATTATATAATGAGATTCATATAATTGAAGAATTGTTCGAGATGATTTTTCTAGAGGAAATCTTGAGTGAATATTTTTAGCATTTCTTAGCACATTTCAGATGAATAGAACATTATTATTTGAGGTAGGATGGTAATATTTGGTTCATCAGTATAGATTGAGTAAATGATAACCACTAGGTTGAGTATACTAGTATGATCTATGGTAGATTAGTTGAGGAATATAATTATTGAGAAAATAATAGGGATTATAAAAATTTACCAACTTCATGGTTTGTAGTTAAAAGAACACATCATGTATTTTGGGAGTTGAGGAATAGAGTTTTATGAAGAAAATTAAATATCACACATATTTTACTAACTCACATGTCATGTAACCCTTTACAATCTTTCTCATCATGTATAGGGGGTAAATTCTAATGAACCCAAGTGGCCTCATATACTCTTTTTATTAATACCAAAAGTCACATGTCCTCATCGGAACACAACATAGAAATTGTAGTACATGAGGTGTACCACCCATGGTCCTGCACACCATGTACTCTATCCTATATGCTATGTTAGTGCATACTTATATTCCATGTGGGGTAATAGTACAAGGTCATTCCACTCTTTGGGATTCATTCCATGTCTCCCAAGGAGCACATCTTAAACACCTCCCATATGCACCCATTGGATGTGTGTTCTTGTATATACAAAGTTAGGAATATGTGAGGAGTCCATCTTATGTGTTTTTAATATAGAATATGATGGTTTCCCTACTTCTAAAAAAATTGAGTTTTAATGTGGTGAAGAGAGCATCATTTTCCACATCAATATTATAGATATCTATGTTGTAATTCTTGATTTCTTGGTAAATGGAATCCCTCTGTCATTGTAGAGTTATGGTAAGGAATATTTTTCTATCACCATACCTATGTAGGGTTGTTTATTCCCCCATGAGATTTTAGAAAAGGATCTTTGACCTATGTATCATATATAATTGGTATTTCTTCCCACTTATATAAGTCAGGAATCCTTTATCATTAGAGTTAGTATTATTGCTCATATAATACGGTCTCATATGTCAAGGGTCCTCCCTCAAAGTAGACATTTATCACAGATCAGAGAAGAGCCCTCAGATCATTTGTTACAGTATATAAGATCCTTTAAATGGTGCTGGTTTGGGATTAGTTTGACTTATTAGGGTGTAGTGTGATACTTTTTGGGCATATATGTTCTCTCATTGCTTTACCTTCTTGATTCTGGATCAGAGATGAATTTTACTTTTAATACATTATTTATCTGGTGAATCCATGGTATCATATTGGGTAAGTATATAATCACACAAATATAGGATATATATTTATATATCATTAATTATTTGATAGGCAGTTCTGTGGTGATTATGGTGGACCTGGCGTGGATGGTACATAGTGGTGTGTGGTGACATATCAGCTAGATTGAGTTTTAATTCCGGAGATTTCATGTAAGGATGGATAAATATATGATTTTTATATTGTACATTTTTTCAAGTTTATAGGCTTTTATTTTACCCTTTCCATCATTATTATATTCTATAAAACTCTAATATGGATTTTTAGAGGTTATGCATGAATTTATTACATATATTATGTTTATTATGCATTAATGTATCATGTGTGGAGTTGTGATTTTGATTGTAAGATTACTAGTCTAAGGCCTTTTAAGTGTGTGATATTCCTACTCAATTCTACTCATCATATCATGGCCTATTTGAGGTAGGCCTGGGGTTACACACATTCCATAACATTGGGCTATATGGGGGCTCAGTGTGTAATGTAATGTACAATGAAATAGATTTCTACAAACTTTTCACATAAAAAATATTCTAAGGATATTATCACATTAATTCTACACAGAATAAAAATCACCATGTTATTATATATTCATTTAAGATTCATACCATAGAATACCCTAGTAATAAAAAGTACAAAGGTACATGGTTCTAGGAAACCCACTCTAAAAATTCATTTTCGTGAGAATACCCATTCTAATTCGAATTTTTTTATAAACACTAATACAGTTTAATATATTCTCTCTAAGAAAAAATTAATAACCATTAATTCAAAAACGTAGATTAAACCCTAGGAACTTGATAGAATTGAAAACAAAAATAAATTCCAAAATACATAATTATAGGAAAATGGTATAGTCTATAAAATCATTAGAACTAAGAAAATTATATAGGTATATAGCATAACCTCTATCAAAAAATTGTATCTCTATATCTATATCTACCTGATCTATAATATGAAATCATTATACACACACACACAACAAAATATATATATATACATTAGGCCAAAATGAAACAATGATAAAATGGATATTTAATTCTGTATGAAATGCTAAATTTTATATTCTTACAATTATATATGAATACATTCCAAAAACATTTACTATATCCGATATTGCATATCTGTATAATGGTTTTAGAGATCATCTTTATGTGTTTTAAAATTTCAATGATTTTTTTAAACAGAATACATATCTATTTAATTCAATCTAGATCACCATGTTACCACCTGATAAAAGACTCCCAATAAACTTTTTATTGAGTTTAATCTATTAATTATTCATTTATTCATAATGGTGAGATGTTTGAATCATGTTCACAATGATAAAATTGTTGAAAAAAATATTTAAACTCTTTTCCTTCACAATATCAATTATTACATTGCCAAAAAAATTCTTCTCTCCACACAAAACACTTTCAATTTTCGTCATCATAATTCTTCAAACCCTTTCCATCAATAATTTTCCATGAATGTTATATTAAATTTTTACATTAACTATAATCCTTTATAGGTCATCATTGAACTTCTCTAAGACTGATGATACACCAACTAGCCTATTATACATTATTATAATTTTTGAATATCTTGTTAATATACAAAAAACCTTCATTATAGAAACTATCAATTATTTTCATAAATGATCATATATAACAATCAACCCATTATTTTTATTACATTTCTAAAATTCTATGTATTTTTTGTAATTTGTTTAAAATGAATATAATTTATTAAAATAGTCTACTGATGGTGGTGGGATCAAATTTCTTATAATTTATTAAACCTGTTGATGAAATTTGGTAATCGTAGATAATATAATTTTATCATTATCTTCTATTCATTAATATTATAGAAATACATTAATCATAAAAAATTTATTTATATTTTAATGATCTTATAATCGTTATTTAGTAAACAATCAATCTTTTCACATAAGAGAAACGAGTCAAATGACACATCTTTTACAAAGATCTGTCTGATTTTAAATTATTCCTTTATATTTAACTCATTGTATTTAACCCATTGAATCAAATATTTAATAGAAATTACATTCTCCCTCAATAATATTTTTATTTTCAGCTCTTTTATTTTTAAAATAATTGAAAAATATATATCTGGTATCACATACCCTTTGAATTAAATAATCTATTTCTATAACAATAGAACGTAACATGGGAATTTTTGGGAGATTCCTATCCCCATTAGGTATTCTAAATATTTCCATCAATAAGATTCCTCACTCATTATTATTGACACCTCCTTTTTTTTACTGATATTTTCTGTTAGTTTAACCAAACATCATATGTCTTCTAAACTAAAATTGCTTCTTCTGATTTGTTTTTTTTCCATCTTATGCAACTAATGCAACACCAGAACCAAGATATCACATCCTTAGTTCTTTTTTATCAAAACTATAAGAAAATATAATAAAAATTTAATGATATTGTACACATTGTAAAAAACATTACAACAATAACAATAAAATAAATTCCATATATTGAGTTAACAACAAGGAAATATTTAGTGATTCATTTGGTGTTTATCACAATCTATTTTTTAAACAATTGAAAACCATAATTTTTTCAAATAGGATTTACTCAAACAAATATAATTTCTCATTTTATTTGTTAAAATGAATTGGTATACAGAGAAAAAATTTAAAATGTTTCTTACAATAAGTTATTTATCTAAAAATTGATCTAAAAGATATGTTTAATGGTGGTATTTTTTATCAATAATACATGTTTTAATATATGACAAAAAATTAGTTTTTATTTATTAATGAAAATATAAATGAATAGAACTCATTAGTAAAAGAACCAATTGTGTTATCACCAAATGAGGGTGGATGGATGTGATGAATTCCAAGAGCATCACTAGAAATCATATTCTAAAGATCAATAGGTAAGGATCCCAAACCCATATAAATAATTAATATTCTTATTGAAAACCATTTCCTATGTACAGCATCAATGGAATAATTTCGTTATCTCCAAGTATACTTGACACTTACTCCTTCATTTCTAAAATTACTATAATTTATATTCAAATAAATCATGTCCAATGCGGAATTGATCGGCTCTAGGATTAAAGAGTCTAGTATAGCTGAATTGGATTTGACTTCCATAACATGGATGTTTAAGAATCATCATATCTATATACATATGGACATTCCTCTAACCCGCACCCCTAGAGGTACCAAAAACAAGAAATAAAACCTAAGATAAATGAGCCCCTGTTATTTTGAATATTCCCACAACCTCTATCACACTATTAGTACAGGACCTATCCACATTCTATTTCAACACAAAATCAAAATGCTTATATCATACCCTTATATCGTGGCTTCCCCTTCCAATTACCATGTTCATGTTAATCCTTGGAATCATCCTTCTCAATGAAGAGGAAAACTTTAATATAATCATATTTTTCACTAGATCATTTATAAAAAACATCACTAAAACTAGAAATAATATGTGATATTATCTTAAAAAATAACAACCTTTGTTCCTTGCCTTTAATATATTATAGAAGATATTAAAAAATATCATAAAAGGAGTCCTAATTTCTTCCTCTACCTGACTGACCCACTAAATCATGGGGTGAAAACCTCTTACACTATTTCGTTAACACTAAAAATAATTATCCCCTATCCCATGATGATCTATATTCCTATTTACCATTATTTCTGGAAACAATAAGTTCCAAAATGACTCCATGTGAGGTATGGTACAACAATAATAGTGAAAATCCAATAACACACATCTATTTCGTACATTTTTAAATATTAGGAGGCTATGATTTCTGATCTACCAAACCAAAAAATTTAACATGATTGGAATTTATGTGCAACATAGTTTGAAGGTTTACTCATCCCTACAGACATATACTTGATGAAAAATAATAAAATCATGACTACTGAGGATACATAAGGTCGAGCCAGAGAAAAGGAATCTCCCAGGTTAGTTAACCAGAATGATATTCTCAAAAATTTAATTCATATTTGGGATTAAAATTGATTCAAGGAATGATAGAAATGGACTTACTACTCCAAATGAGATGTAGAGAACTAGGAACACAAAAAAATAAAGAGGCTCACCTTCCCAATCTGATGTCCAAAACATAATTTCTTATAGGCCCACCTCACTTTAAACATTATCCTATAACCCTTCCAAATGATTCATCATGCATTGTTCATTCAATGAGAGACACATTTGGTGTCTATCATAGTTCCAATGGTCATCAACATAGTTATATTGAATGAAGGACTCCCATAATGACATGTACTCCAGGATGTCCCATTCCAGCTAAGCTTATAGGGATTTCATTGATTCCATGACACTATAGATTATAGCTCCACATTCTATTGTTTACCTTTCTAGTTGGTTCCATAAAGTCCAATAGAAATTACCGTTATTATTTGAGTCCCATAGAGGGTGGGTGAATATAGTATTTATATTGGTGATTTTAATTTTCAGTGGCCTGATAATAGATATAATACACATTGAGATTGATGTTAGAACATTGTTGATTAGAGTGATGTTCCCTCTGATGATATAAAACTGTTATTTCAAATTATAGATTCTACCTGTGATCCTGATAATAACACCATCAATGAGATTAATTTGTATCCATATATTTGAATTTTATTCTTGGCAGTATTTCATTGGTAGTTAACTCTTCTAAATACCCATCTTGTTTTGGATAGAACTACAATGCCTCACTGGAGACTTTTTGGAAATATAAACTCTACTCCCCCTATGATTAATGTGATTCCTACTCATACTACCAAAATATTCCATGATTTACATGAAGTTGTTGATAGATATTTTCTATTCATTGATTAATAATAATAAATTATTAGAAAATACAAAATAAGAAATAAGCCCACTCTCATATTTGGTTTTGAATGTAATTTTCCTTCCCACTTCAAAACTCCCCTAGATATTACATGAATGAAACTCTTATCCTATGACAATGATACATGGTGAAAAAGGATCATATTTCCACACACCTCACAAAATTTTGATGCATCAAAAAACCCCTTCCCACCATTGAAATTGAAAAATAACGGGAGGCATGTCAACTGAAAAAAAAATCAAAACTCTAATATTGAAATCCATGATTCCTCATGATATTAGTGGTAAACCCCCATTAAATTATATCATTCAATTTTTTCATTTTCACTTTAATAATCAAATTTGAAAGGAATTTCTTTTTTGATATCACAAACCATCTCTTGGGAATTGCAAATAACTCCTTTGATACTTCTCACCATAAAATAACCATGTTTCTAAATTTAAATGATTCTAGGGATAATGATATTAGTTATCCTATTTATTATGATAGAAATAATTTTTGATGAGAAGTTATCGATGAATATAAACATGTACTAAAAAATTGATGTGGGATCATTAACCTTTACAATGGGAAAAACTCGGGATAAAATGTATCTATGGATAGTCAACCACATATGAGATAATCATGAACCACCTACCCCACGTCATTCTTCACAATGTCCCAAACAACAAGATAAAAATCTCCAATGAAACCATTTGGGCATGGGTAGCTCTCCTGTTTCACTCTGACCCTCAAATCATTGACCTCAAAATTTCTCATAATAGAAATTAGAGGTTCACAATCCCTATCTATAAAAAAATACATAGAATACTACCAATAAACCTCTCTTCCCCACCTCTCCTTCAAATAAAGTGCCAATCATCATCCTTTTTCCGAGTCATAATCATTTTGAAACGATCCAATGTCATTTTCCAGACCACATCAATATTTGATGTGAAGGACCCATACTTTTTTTGTTGATCTCTTGTTAACTCTCTTAATATATAATAACCCTTGAATGAATACACTGATTTTATACCATTCATTCAACTATAATGAATAAAATTTTAGTCTATACACCATTTCAGTTTCCTACTTCTTCTCGGAAAGAATGGATTGATTCTAATTAAGGGAAACAAAAATATCACCATCCCACCTATCCTGCAGCCATAATTCTAGCCTCTTAGGATTACTTTTTATGTTATTCAGCCTGATATTAACATCAGTGTTACTAGGAAACCACCCGATGGTGCCCTTTTTTATCCACTAAATGAATTTTGATAAGCTAACCCAAGAAGTACTCCCTATGGAAGGTCTCATAATTATTTTAACATTCGTTGGATCCATTACTCGTGAATCTTGTTGATGGAATAAAATAATTATTTTGACTTCCTAAATTATTCCTTTAATGTATCCATAAAAAGAGAATGGTTATCGATCTCCTAGTAAAGGTGAGTGACCAAGGTCTGATTGAAGGAATATAGTCATTGGACATTAGATAGGCATCATTGGAGTCTACGGTAGATTATATTGACTCATTTTTTTAATTCTCCAGGTATACTTACTAACTATAAAGCCCATATCTAGAAGACCTTTATCCACCATAAAATCATATAATTACTACACTTCATTGCTATAAAAACCATATCCTCCTATTTTCTTTGTAGCATAGAAAATGACGTGAATATTCCCCCAATAAACAATTCCTAGTTATTTGGTTGGAAAGAATTGTGTTGTTTTTATACTACTTATATTCTTTATAGGCTCATAGCTATAATTCATGAAGCAGAAGAAAAATTCAGGACCTCATGCATTAATTCACATGGTGATAAATTGAGAGAATGACTCCACAAGATTCAACAAAATAGAATATTTCTTGAAGACCAATATGTTCATTTTTAATGCCTTGACATCCATGAAATAAATGATACCCATATTTCGACCAAAGTATAAAAATGGAAATAATCTTACATAGGTTTTAGAAGGGAAGAAATGGATTCCAAAGGATGATAACACTATGTAGTCATGAAAACAACCTTATCCCAATCACCCCAACAACATGCATTCCCTATGATAATAGAAATCAAAAATTAAAAGTGGATTGAGCCTTGTGGCCAAGGGACCCTAATTTTGAAACCGATTCATGGGAGGAATCATCCAAATCCTGGGTGCGAGTTATGGGACAAAGGATAACGGGAAATGTCCACATACAATGAAAATGAAATGAAATACCCAAAATAAGGTTTGAGGAAAATTATTTCCCAAACTGAGGCATTGTTGGGGAAGATGTTTATAGAAGGGTGAGAGCCCAACAAAAAGGATCCTTCCATCTATAAAACATTGAATAAGGCATCTATTATGATAGATCCTTATTCAAAGTTATTTTATATAAGGAACTCTCTTGAATATACCCTTCTTTAATATATTTATTAAGCAGGTATTTTATTGGACATTGACTTCTTAATTTGTTTTATACAGAAGGTTCTATACCAAATTTTATTTTCTTTAAATATAGTATTAAAGAAGGTTCTCTATTCAATTTTATAAAATAATTTTATTGTTTTTTGTTTTATTTTTTTAATATATATACATATATAATAAAACAAAATATAAAATTCAACAACATTGGACTATTTCAGATGAATTTATCTAATATTTAATTTCATGCATTAGATATATTAATATAGTCTAGAATTCTGATAGAAACTCACACCCAGGGATCCTTTTTATATGATATCTTTTCGTGGAAATAATTTGTCTTTTATGATATGGAATTGAGCTTCTCCCTTTCACGCACAGAACATTAATAATTTCGTGATGTGGGATTTTAGTTCTCTCTTTCCTGTAACGAATTAATAATATATTATTATTATTCATTTTTAATTTATAAATAATAAATGTTAGCTACAAATAAATAATAATTAAAAATTAATTTTTGATACATAATTTATTAATTTTTTAATTTATATTAATAATATTTTAAACAATATCCATTTATATCTAATTAATTACTAGTGAATAATAATACAGTATTTTTAGTTAATAATAATGGATTACTATATAATTAAAAAATATTTAAATACTTGTTAATATTATTAATTACTAGTTAACTATATTAATAAATTAATTAATATTAATAATTATTTATTACAATATTATTAATAAATAATATAATTAGTAGTTATTAATTAATTTATTATGAGGCAATATATAATTACTTATTAAAAATAGTAGTTACTAATTAACTATTTAATTTTTAATTAATTATTAATTTGTTAATAAATATTAATAAATTTTAGTACCCAATTACTAATAATTATTTAAACATATTATTTTGTAACAAAATATTAGTAATAATGATTAAATTATTAAATTACTGATTGTGAATTAATCATTATTACATCATTATTAATTAATAAAAAAACATTTCCAATAAATACTAATTACTAATAAATATTAATTAAATATTATGATTTAATATTAAATAATATTAATTTCATGTAAATATTAATTACTAAATAATGATAATTAAAAATAAATATTTAAAATTATTATTTTCTAACTGATTAATAAAAATATTAATATAATTATTAGTTACTAATTCATTAGTAATTATACAAACTGTAATTGCTTACTAAAATATAAACTAAAAAAATATTATATTCAGTTTTTTAATTTATACAAAAAATGATTGGAGAATAAAATTTATGAGTACAGATATTTTATTTTATATCTATATGTTTTTGTTGTATTTATTATTTTTGGTTTTTTAAATTTATTAATGTTTTTTATTTTCAACTATTTATTATATTTGTAATCAATTTTTTATGTTTCATATATATTGGTCATATAGTATATATTTTTAGGCTTCCAAAGTAACCTACTTTAATCATAAAAATGTTTCAAGAATGTGACATTTAGAGCCGATAAAATAAAAACTATCAGACCAATATAAATGAAACTAAAAACATGGATTTTGTATTTAAGAAATAGTATAAAATAAAAATAATTTAATAATAAATATCTATGAAAAACAATTTATTATCATTTAAAGAACCATATTTGAAAGATTATTACATTTGAAGTATGTGACATTAGATGACTAAAAAATATAAATTATAACAAAAATCTAAATTATTAAATACCACATATCTAGAAAGGGATGCACCGGATTTTATTAGTGATTTCTAAATACATTGATAAATCTACCATTTATTAGTGCTAAAAAAGTACAGATTAATGCGCACCCTTTATCAGCACTATTATTTGCACAGAAAAAATTTTTTAATAAAAAAATCATTAATTTATATAACATTATTAAATTTACATTGAAAAATAATGTTTGTTTGTATACATAAAATAAAAAACACATGTTTCTAATTTTTTTTTAATAATTCAAATATATATATATTTATATAATGTTTAAAAAAAGTATTTCAAATATTATAATTAAATAAAAATATATTTAAGTAATTATAATATTATAATAATTTTCATTAAATAATAAATATATTAATTATAATTTTTATATTATATATATATATATTAAAATTTTAATTATAAATAAATAAATAAATATACTTATATATTTATATATGTTTCCAATGAATTTGTTCAATTTATATATTAATGCATGAGTATAATTGACTTTCATATATGTTATGTATTCGTTATGAATGTCCATGTATACATTAAACAATTATTATTATTCAATCCATATGTGATCCCTTGTTTTTTAATATCTATACATTACTACTTAGGTGATTCAGTCATGTTATATATACCCCTGAATCTATTATGTTCTAAAAAATAATTAATAAATTAATAATATATTAAAATAATAAATATATTTTTTATATTTTTTAATTTCAATTTTTAATTTTATATAAATACATTTTAAATGTATTTTTGTGTAATTATAAATGTAACTCAATATATATATATATTTAAATAATTAAAAAATTACAATAAATATATCTACTATAATTATATGTATATGTGTCTGTATTTATATATATTTTTAATTAAATACAAGTATTTATAAATATAATTATTTATGGTTATAATATATATATATATATATATATTTGTAATTAATTATTATGTTATAATAAATTTATTTCTTATACTTATATAGTAATAAAAATATATAATGAAATAAATATATTTATAAATTTTTACAAGTATTTATAAATAAATAAAAAAGGTTGTAGTTATAATTCAAAATAGATATAGATATACTTAAATAATTATTAAATTATAAAAATTATATTAATTATATATATATATATATAGTTATAAAAATATTTATAATTATAATTCTGAACAAGTATAGATATCTTTAAATAATTATAAAAATTTAATGAATATATTAATTTTACATATTAATAAAATTAACAAAATATTTTTCTAATTTTATTATTATTTTAATATATATATATATATTTATATTTATAACTATAATAGTACATAAATAAATATTTATTATAATATTTAAATAAAAATAAAAATTTATTTATTTATCCTTATAATTAAATATATATATTTATATAGTTAAATAATTATCAAAATATAAATAATATATTTATTGTTACAATAATTTTATATATAATTAAATAAATATATTTATGAGTATATAAAAATATTGATATATTAATAAAAATATTTATAATTATAATTATAAATAATCATAGAAATATTTAGATAATTAAATAATTATAATAAAAATAGTAATTAAAACTATTAATAAAATTTTGAATATAATTAATATATTTGTTATAATTTTATAATAACTGAAAAAAATTATTAAATACAATGATATATCGTTACAATTGTAAATATATATATATATATATATTGTTTTTTGAAGTCAAATCTCAACATAGATATTAGCCAAAGGAAAAGCTTGTAACTCCAAGGGAAAGGATGAATGACAACAACAAGACCCTAGACCATTCCTAAAAGAAGCCCCAAAGTGAGCTGTGTGATTGCCCTCTCTCCCATCAAAGGGAAGATATCATGAATATAAAAAGGGTACCAAATATATAATGTTGTTGATGATAGACACAAAATCATGGTGGATGCCTCCTTCCACTTTCAATGAATTGATAATAACATGACTTCCGGATTTTACCACATTATCCCTCTAACCTAGAGATGATATGAAATGCATACCATTCCAAACATCCATGGAATAATCCATAGGAGGATTCCAACATGCAATGTCCAATTAATGACAAGCCCCAATAATAGAGTCATTGTGATCTCGAAGAACTTCCCCGAGTCAAACCAAATCTTCATAAGGAATCTTCGCATTAGTATTAGGTTTGAAAAAACCAATTAATGGTGGGAATCCATCAGGCTTAAGGGTATTGAGAAATAATAGGAGGAAAAAACCCCTCAAAATTCACTCACTCAGAGCCCCAATTGTTCATCGTAGCAGGCCACACTCTGTCATCATTGAAAATGCATTAAAATGAAGGCATTATGATGTAACCATAAAATCAAACATGAATGCAAAACCCCAAAATATTTTGATAATAAAATTATCAATAAAATTTCTACTAGTTTCTTTATCATCAACAGGATGAATTAAATCTTTATTACTACTTCCATCATCTGAATGATTTTCAAACTCATCCTGAGAATCTTCATTTTTCGGAACTGGTTGACATTTTGAATGAATCGTCATGAATTCATCTTGGGATTTTCTGATAGAAAAAATGTATGAAGTGTCCTCCTTCTTATGATATTCTTCCACCATCATGATTACATCATCACTTTCCATTCCCCCTTCTTCTTATTCTTCTTCTTATTTATTCACTTCTTTTAATAAAAACAATTGGTTCCGGAATTGAAATAGATTTCATTCTCTTATTAGCACTTGGATTTTCAATTTCCACCGGTTCTTGTAAGAAAGATTATGGTACCTGAACTTATTCAGAATCTTTCTCTATTTCTCTCGAAAAATCTTGAATAATATCCAATTCATACATCTTCTTCTTTAACTTATTCACTTTAGCTTTCTTCTCAATCACTTTAGTAGATTGAAACATTAATGCATTTGACATAGTTGGGTCTAACCCAAAAACTGCATCTCCTTCCATCTTTTTCTTCATTTTTCTCTCTACCTGGCTACCACTTCATCAAAAAATGACCATTTAATTTTCATCTTGGATGGAGAAAATATTGAATCATGTGTTGGTATATTATCTTTTGGATCTAGATTTTTTATCTTTTCCCTTGTGGGGTTTCTATTAAATTTATAATACTTTAACATTTATATTGATATCTAGATCCTCATTTTTAAGATAATCAAAAAAATCTCATGTATTAATACTAAAACCAAATGGCATCCTTCTAATATTATCATCACTCAAAAATATTATCTTGAAAACTATGACCTTTGAGATGTAGATAATTTTGAAGGATTCTGGGCACAAAAGAATAATCTTCGACAATATTCCATGACACATTTTGACCTGAGATTTGAGGGACCCATTTTAGATATTACGGACTTTCAAGGGAATGTACATGATGGGGATTACATTCCATATATTCACCAAGAAATCCATAATGAAGATATCAAATTTCTTAGGGGAATCCTTGTCTCCCTTTCTCGGTATGAGATAACATTGAATCCATAGATCTAAAAATCTATTAATATTTCAATGACGATAAATCTTATGTATCATTACTCATTTATGCCGATGAAACTCCATTTTCCATAACCTACTCTAATGATCCTTCTTTATTTGTTAATTTTTGTAAGAAAAATGTTTCTTAACCTTCATAAGGTATATCCAAGATACGAGTGTCCATGTAGAATGATAGTGAAAAATTATTTCCATAACTCTGGAAAGAAAATATCTTTTCAACCAATTTATTCAGAAAAATAAATTGTATCATAAAATTATATAAGAATATCAGGATTAACCAGATCCAGATTCTTCAATTTGAAAAAACATAGACTTTCTCAATTATTTTTTTTTCTGATTTTAGAAATATGTGAATTATATATCCAAAAAATGGATCCAGCAACCATGGTAAATTTTCAAATCCTTGAGTTCCTTGTAAGAGGCCATCAAAGTTTGAAACGAAAAATAAAGAGACATTTTATACTTAAGGATATAGAGAAAACTGAATGGTAGTTTGGAAGAGAAACAGAGCATCAACGTATAATTTTAGAGGTAACTGATGCGGGACATGAAAAAGGGAGGGGGAACATTATATTGGATTCACCACTAATGTTATAATTCCAAAATCAATCCAAAGTTTGTGATTTTATTTATCTAATCTGATGGATGGTTCCAAAGAAGTATTTAGATGATCTGATCGTTTGTGGTTTTAAGGAAAGATCATATTTATAAATATTAAATCTGATAATTTTTTCTTAAAATAGGATTGAAAAACCAACAAGTAAAAAATGAAATCATGAAGATTTATATAATGAAATATACCTTTAGTTTTGATTATATATATTTGGAAAAATTGATAAGGTTATTCTTTAAAAACATAGGTTTCAAAATGTTCAATTAAGAAATGAAAAAAAATTTGGTTCTGATTTTGTTTTTGGAAATGGAAATAATAAATAAACAAATGTACCCCCCCCCCCTATGAAAAAAATATCTTAATGTTAGGATGTAGTTTAAAAAGTAGTTAATATATATCATTAGCTTATTATTACCATTCATAACTTTTTTATAATTTATTGAAATCAATTGGAGGGTAATGATTTGTTAAAAATTTCAGCATGTTGATCTTGAATTCTGATAAATTGATGAATGATATCTCTATTAAGTGTGTAATCCCTAAGAAAATTTGCCTAATATCTATATGATTTATATGAGAGTGAGGTGTAGGGTTTTCACATAAGGATATGGAAACTGTATTTTCACACATTATCTGTGTTTTGGTAAAACTCATTCCATAGTCTATGAGGGTGTGTTACATCCACAACACATGAGCACAACAACTTCTAGCTACCAATATTCCGTATTAATTGTGGAATGTGTTATTAAGTGTTCCTTCTTTCATGAACAATAAAATAAATAATCTATTATAAATTGAAAAGTTCCATATGTAATTTTTTTATCCATTCAACATCCACAAAAATCAGTATCTAAAAAACTTTTAAAAATTAAATCATTTTTAAAAGAGTAAAAATGATAAAAATCCTTGATTCCCATTAAATAATGAAAAAAAATTTAACTACTTTTAAATGTTATTATTTTCGAATAGATTGAAACATTGAATAGAAGCATACTGAATAAATTATGTTTGGATGAGAAGTTGTTATTTATAATAAAATTCCTATAATACCTCTAAAAGATGTTTGATCTACTCATTCCCTATGTTCATCAATATAAATAGTGTTTGAGGTACAAATTGGAGTAATTATACTTTTTGTTTTTTCGTATCCATACATCTTAATAATATAATTAATATAATTTTGTAGAGATATATAAGTTCCTTCTGGATTTTGATAAATTTGAAAACCATGAAATAAATGTTATCTGACCCATCATAATAATTTCAAACTCATGTTTCATCTAATTAAAAAATTATTTAGTTTAGTATTGCTATGTTGATCCAAATAAAATTTTATCCACAAATATTTTAACAATCAGAACATTTTTATAATCATGATTTATAAAATGCTTGGATCATCAATTCTGTTAATATAATTATTTTGTAATAAATATCTTATAAGTCTGACATATAAGGTTCTCTTGGATTGTTTTATTCTATGCAATTCTTTTGTATGTTTAAAATCATTTTCAGGTTGTTTTGGGTCTTCAAAACCATGATGTTGTTCAACACAAACAGCCTCTTGAACAAATCTGTTATCAAAAGCACACTTCACATCAATTTGAAAATATTTAATATTAAAGAGTGTTGTAAAGGTAAGAGAATATGAATAGATTCATGTCTAGATAATAGAGCATATGTTTCTTTATAGTCTACTTTTTCTTGATGATTATAGAATTTAACAACTAACCATGAATGATTTTTTACAAGGATTACATTTTCATCATATTTTTTGAAGACCCACATTACTCCAATTACCAAAATTTATTTAGGTCTATAAACCAAGGTCTAGACTTTGTTCCTTACAAATTCATTTAGTTCATATTTCATAGCTGTAATCCAATAATCATCACTTATTGTTTCATTAGTTATTTTAGGTTCTAATTGGGAATATAATTATTCATGTTGTAATTTATTTTATATGGATCATCTATTCAATATAGTTTTATTTACATCACTAATGTTAAAATCACTTAGAGAGTTCATAAAAAAAACTGATTTGGGTTTTTTAAAACATGTTCACCAATATAAGGTAAAAAATATTATTCGGTAAATAATTTAGAAACATTTTCTAGAGTATTGTTGTAATTAAATGAATATTCCATCATAGAGTGATAATTTTTATTTGATGACACATCCAAAGATATAGGTTATGGTTATTTAAAAACTACATGACTGGTTTAATCAAATTTCACATGTACTACTTCTTCAAATGTATAAAAATTTATACTAAAAACCCTATAACCTTAGAAGTATTGGAGTAGCCAATGAGAAATCATTCATTAGATTTGGATGCAAAATAATTTATGTTATCTTTACTATTCCAGATGAATACATTGAATCAAAATACATTGAAGTAATAACCACTAGATTTTTACCAGACTATAACTCATAAGGTGTTTTAGTAAGAAAATGTATGATTAAAACATGAATTATAGTAAAAAAAGTAGTACTAAAATCCTCATACCAATAGTGTTTATCAATCGTGTATTCACTCAACATGGTTCTAGTTATCTCTGGAAGAATTGTATTTCTTCTTTCAACAACATATTATTAATGAGTTCTTGGATATGCAAAGTTGTGAGTAATTCCATTGTTACTACAAAAAGATTGAAATTTAAAATTAAATAATTATATTCCAAGATCACTATGAATATTTATCAATGGATGGTTTTTATCATTTTTAACATTGGATGAAAAATATTTAAAATAAAAAAATGCTACATATTTCATATCATGAAAATAGACCCATTTAATTATTATTCAATCATTAACTAAAACAAATACATACTAGTTACCTCTAATATATCCAGTTTTTGTTGGATAGAAAAGATCCATTTTCACTAGTGGTAATTCGTTTGATGTTGAGACTTCAATAATTGATTTAAATATTAATTTATATTGCTTTTCATATTTAAAAGGATCACAAACTTTTGAAGAATCAAATATATTCTTATGTAGATCCTTATCATGTTCTTTCTTTTACAGTTTTCATAGGTTCCTAAGGATAGGTTGTCTTAATATTTAATGCTAGAAACATGATTGATCTTCCATTGCAGTAAGGTATTGTAGGTCATTGCTCATAAGGACTTCTATGTTAAGTGTGTAAACATTCTCTTATCTATGAGTAGAGAGAATAAATTCTTCCTTGAAATTATGTACTATACATTTATAATTCCTATAATTCTCAAAGTTACCTTCCTAACATAATTAAATTTTGGTTATATAGTTTTTTTAAGAACATTAACTAACAAAAAATTTGAAATTAAATATTTTCCAAGAAACAAAATTCTACATAAATTAAAAAATTCTTCTGGAGCATTATCTGCTAAATTTTCTTTTCTACATTTTGTCACAGTAATATTTTCAATGATGTTTTTTTACCAGTCATGTGTTGGGAAAATCCACTATCCATGTACCATATATTGTTGTATGTACTTCCATTTATTTCTTCAAAATAAAATAGTTATACATTCTGCATCCAAACATTCATGAATCCAGAATTGTTAGAAAGTAGAATCTTATGTATCGACATTTTATTAGAAAAATAATCTTTACGAAGTCCTGAGGATTGGGTTTTTAATCAATTTTTTTTCTCCCAATGTCCACCACAATGAAACATGGTTCAAAAAGGGTCACTTTGGAGAAACAAAATACTTATGACTAAAAATTGGCATTGAAAAATAATAACCGAACCCAAACTTATTTCTTCACTGATAAATTTGTGAATACATTTTATCAAATTACTTTACTCCGAAACTAAAATTTGATGAATGTTTCTTTAAGTAAAAAATTTCAAATTCTATTATAATGAATAATTTCTTATCCTCATAGTCACTAGTATTATAAATGGATTACGTCTCTATAACATTTTTCTTATAAATTTCATTTTGAAGATCCTTTAAAATAATACCCTTCTCAGAATTAACATCATAATGATTTTTTTAAATATTATCAAATTCAATATTTTTTTATGATGTAATTTTGAAATATCTGATAGTTCATTGGATAAAATATTTATTCTATAATTTTCATTCTCTAACTTCTTTTTTTACTTTCAATTATCATTTAATTGTAATTTAACAAATCTAGAAACTTCTTCTAATAATGGTAAGGTATTTCCTTCGGATGAGAAAATTTATTCTTCTAAAGATTCATAATTTTTTATCCAGATAACTAACATTTAAATACTTATTTTCTAAATATTAACCATTGTGTACCTTATCCCTTTGACAACAATTTTCAATAGGTAACCAGGCAGTAATACCAATATTCTACTGACTAGATTATTCGTATTCAGAGGGTTCATCTCAAGAGTCTCCACCACTGGCACTCAAGGTGTCACTAGCCTTTAGAGCGATCTTGTCCTTATTTCTGTATTACTTATTTTTTTCCATTAAGAATTTTTATCCTTTCTTTATTTTCTCTTGAGTATTTTATAATCAGATTTGAAATGTCGATCAATTTTACATTCATAATAAGTTACTTTTGAATCATTCTGTCCCATTTGTTCATTATTATTATATTTGAACTGAAAATATTTTTTTCCCACAATCTTTTTCAGGCCATGAGAAAGATTTTCTATTTCATTCTCAGACTAATCACTGTCACATTATTTAAATATTACAACAGGAAACATAGATTAATAAATAGTAACTATTTGGAGTCTTGGATTTTGATGGAGTAATGAAAGAAACACTTCTATTACCATTTTTAATTATATTAATGTATGCAACTTTCTTCATTCTTGTTTGTTCTGGAAGAATAGTTCCAAATAACTCATCAACAGTGATTTTAGATACATTAATATTTTCATCAATTACTATTCGTTTATATTTCCACTCATTGGACATAATAACTATTATCTTTTCCATAGTTATTTGATCATCAGGTCCTTTTCACCCATATATTTAAGACTCTTGATGATAGTCATAAATCGTTATTACACATTGAAAACTGGTTCACCATAAGGAAATATAAAACCTGGATATTCAGCTCTAAACTTATTCTTCTTGTTTCTATCATTTTTTAAGTTCCAATGTGTGTAACATCATGATTCATACGTATACTATTTGTAGCTTCACAATAGGATATTTGGCTATAGATATTCCTAGTTATTTAACATAAAAGAGTATTGATTACCTTGATTTTTAGTTTATATTCTTGTTTCACTTTATTTTGGATGGTTCTAACATCCTTTTCCATTATCTTGTAATATCTATTGAGAATTAAAATGTTTTTACTCCGGTATTAAAAACAAAGGTCTTCATTCTATCTCTCTAATATTCACTGTCATTTCCATTTATGATTGGTTTTATAGATGGATTTAGATTATCTATTGAACCAAATTTTATTCCATTCATTCTATAGAAAATACAAAATGACATTTACACAAAACTTGTTAGTAGTAAACATGTATAAATAGATAAATTATTTAGAAAAACTTTAATAAGACAAAATGAGTATGTATAATTGAGAAAGAAATAATATATGTAAGTATAAGTATTTCATAGACCTTCTCTGATACCAATTATAGGATCTAAATTAATATGTATATTCTCAATTATAAGAGGGGTTTATTTTAAGTATAAAATCTATCATTCGTATCCTTAATAAAATCAATATTTTAAAATGTTAAACAAGATATATTCACAAACCCTCTTTAATTCTTAACAATGAAACTAAATTTATTTTGAAATGATAATATGGATCTGATAAAGAAACATAATTCAAGTTTACATAGTGAAATATTCTACCTTAAATCATATAGATTCTTATTTATCAGATTATATATCAGTATAAGAAAGTATATAAATGTTATAATATATTTTGTTAACAAAATGCAGTGGAATTAAAATCTTCTAAAAACATAAGTAAACCAGTAATAAATATTTTTACCAAAAGATACGGGTGTCCAACAACCTTGGATAAAAGTCCCATGATATATATATTTAGGAATGTCTTTCTTACCCACACCATGGTAATCCTTTGTTAAGAATATCAGAATTCACATTTCTATTCACACAAGACTTCAATCTCTATAGTGATTGGAACCTCTGTCTTCTTATCCCCCGAAGCCCTGGATTGATCAGTAACAATCAAAATCACACTGGCAGGCTGAACATGATGTTCACACCTTGATCAAGTAGTTCACATCATTTGAACAAGTCATGTTTATGCAGGGATATCATAGTAATAATTCACTCTCTAAAATTAATTACATATAGCACTTCTCATCATGTATCATACTCTACAAAGACATGGGGTATTTAAAGGAAAACATCCAAATAGTCATCTCCTCCTCCAACGGTCATATTTGTTGTTAAATTTTATAGGGACCTATACATGTGTCACTCAGTCAAAAGTTAGTTAGAAATAGGTTTTATGATATCATTTTATGTTAGAAAAACATGAGAAACTTCATCTTTCTTCAGTAACATAAAAATTTTTACGATCAAATAAAATCTAATGCTACTTTACTGAAATTAGGTAACTATATGATTTTTTATCAAATTCTTATGAATGTGAGAATCAGATTCTATGAAATGTTAACAATCAGACTCATAAATAATAGATAATAAGAGTCAGAATTATGATTAATTGGGAATATGATTTATCAAGAAGTTGGAGTTTTATTTCATAAGAAATCAGTTTCTGATTTCAAAAGAAATCATAGTTTGATTTCAGGAGAAATTGGATTATGATTTTTGATGAAATATGAATTGGATTTATGAAGAAATTATAGTCTGATTATAGAAGAAATATGGATCAGATTTCAAAAGAAATCAGAGTCTGATTTTATGAGAAATCAATGTCTCATTTCCAGAGAAATGAGAGTCTGGTTTTAGAAGAAAGAGAAATTTTATTTCTTATGAAATCAGAGTTAAATTTCAAAAGAAATTAGACTATCC
The DNA here is from genome assembly GCA_963277665.1 of Viscum album. Taxonomy (NCBI): domain Eukaryota; kingdom Viridiplantae; phylum Streptophyta; class Magnoliopsida; order Santalales; family Viscaceae; genus Viscum; species Viscum album. The sequence goes on from OY728160.1 coordinate 1,670,620,507, forward strand.
TTTCATATGAAATAAAATTATGATATTAGGAGAAGGTGGACTGTGATTTCATGAAAAATCAGAATTTTATTTCAGAAATAATAATAGTCTAATTTTAGGAGAAATCATTGACACAATTGTAGGGAAATCAGATTTTATGGAACTGTAATATTCTAGGTAAGATAAGGATATTATTTTTTGACTTTTAAAAAATATGGTATGTTGTGGTTTAGGAAATCACTAGATTAGAAAATTAAAACCATAGTTAAAGTCAAAATTGTATTTATAGAAAGTAAAATTTCCTTAAGAAAATATTTCTTAGATAATGATAATTTTCCTTAAGAAAATGTCTTTGATTTTTGAAAAATAAAGGAATAGAAAATTCATAATGGAACCTATGGACTCAACAACTTTTTACAGTAATCTTAAACAACACGACCGAAAATTCAATAGAAAAAGTAGTAGGAATAGAGTTTTAGAATTAGAGTGACACTCATATGTTTTATTTTGATAAATTTAGAAACAAATCTTGTTTATAGGTTGAGATATGTCCACCATTACCCAGATCTCCATTGAGGGACACCACTAAATCTGGTCTGAAAAATTCAAATGAATGAACTCCCGAATAGAATTTCTAATCCCATGCATGACTTGCTTGTTTCTCCCGATAAAGGGTATGATTTTATATTGAATCTACAAATGGGAGTGTCATGAAACTATCCCATTGATATTAAATACATTATTGTTGTCATTGATCAAAATTAGATGATTATAAAAGGACGATGTGCTTCTATTCAACATTATGGTCTTGTCAAACTCCCAACAAATTAAAAAATAAGCATCTTATGTTAGTTTTCTTTAATTTTTTTTCCTCTGTCTTGTCCACATATCTACTGTAACATATTTTTCATGGTGTTTAGGTTGTATGATCTGTTAGATAAAATTTTTCCCTCCAGATGGTTTTATAGGAGTTTCTGAAGATTAGGGTCCTCTGTCGTACATACATCAAATGTAAAATTTCTTCTGTCAGTAATTGAAAATATATTTTAGTGATTAAGAAAGTAATTTTCCATAACTGTTGAGGGAACAGATGGTGAAGCTCCATCAAGACTCACCACCACTTCCTAGAAGCATTTACATTGTTTGTGGTTTCCCCCAAACTAGATCACTGGGATGGGGGATGTAAATCGGTTAATTGACATCTAAGAAGAGACCATGATCCCAAACCCAGAGTAGATCCGTGAAGCAGAAGAACCACTATGCGTAAGATCATGATCTAGGAAATAAGAGATTAAGTGGATTTCGAGATTATGATCCAAGTACATGATCAAAAACATCCAAGACAATGATCTAGGATCACTTTCCCCACAATGAACGAGATCAAGGGTTAGAAGTATGTCCTCCTTCAAGAAGATTAAAACTGAGAGGGGACCATCATAGATTTGTATCCATAGACAAGGATAACAAGAAGAACCCCCATTTCTCTCATAGACTCAGATCAGACTGATGGAAAGCTGACACAGATATATATTTGGATGAATCGGGATCTACCTTGGCCATCGTTAATGCTGCTCTGGAAATTCATGAGGTTTACCCAAAACATGGGAAATCAGGAGGATGAAAAATATTATGAATCACAGATTACACAGTTTCGTTGAAGATCTATGAGGGTATTAAAAGGTGTATAGACTAGAGTGGAGGCCACAGAATGTTGAACCATGGGTGAGGTACGATGGTAAATCACCAATACAGTTACCGTATACCAATTCTGAACCATCGATCCAACAAAATCCCCATAGAGTGTGGATGCTGGAGAAGTTCAAATGCCAAGTAGATGCCTGAAGGAACTCAAAAAACCCATGAAACCCTTGGAGAAAACTCTCTCAAGGGGAGAGACTGGTTTTTTAGGTTTTAATAAATAATTATTCATTTAGATATTTATAAAATTATAAGAAAATATATTAAAAATATCTATAATTATATAAATATATATAATTACTATATTAATTAGATATACTTATATGATTATAATTATAATGAATATATTTTTTATTATTTTATAAATATTTTTAAAAATTTAAAAATTATATTAAATATATTTCTTATATTTATAATCTTATACGTATTTGTAATTAACATATTTCTTATATTTATTTATAAGACTATAGATATAAAAAATATATTTTTATATTTTAATATTTATTTCAATGAGTATATATTTATTTTTAATTGTACCAATAAATAAATAAATATTTATTTATTTAAATAATTATAAAATTATATATTATATATTTATTATTTTGTTTATTTTATTAATATATATATAATTAAAATATTTCTTATAATTTTTAAATTTTAAAAAATATATATTCAGTTATAATATTTATAATTAAATATATACTTATTTATAATATTTGTAAATATATATAAATATATTAATATTATATATATATAAATTAATAAATAAGTAAATATTTAGAATCATAATTATAAATATATAATAATATATTTATTATATATAATTTTATAATATATAATAATAATAATAATAAATTATTAACACTATATCATTATCACTGAAAGTTAAAAAGCACAGATAAATTCATGTATTAGCAGCAGATTCTATTTTAGTGCTGATAAGATATACCTTTATCTAATCTTTTTAACTAGGGTTGATAAAATCACTGTCGAATTTTATAAATAAACCCAAACGGCCAGCTCCATCTCTCTTATATCTCAAACTCTTGTGGAAGCTGACATATATGATACCGACTCCCCCTTTTCCCCAACCTCACATCTATTACCTACGACCCCTCCTCTACTTCCATTACCTCCATCACCACTGTGAATCCCTTCTCCTTTTCCAATGTGAACCATCCTTCTCCATGGACTATAACATCCCAAAAATTCATGGTATGTTTCCCTTTTAATAATATAGTAGCTTGCGTTGTATGCAACCTGATGTTTTAACACACCATGACCAATAAAACTAGTTGTTATGAAGTGTAATACACACTTTTTGAAATTTTATATATTTTTTTTTCCAAAATGGACTTCATTTACAAATTAGGAATATTGAAATTATATTAGGGGGAATTTTTGTTAATTTTTTGAAAACATTCAATTGTTGATGACTAGTGAAAAACACTATGTTATTGTTTGAAATTGACATTTTTTTTAAATAATTAGTTATTTAATTTTAATATCCTTTAGGTCAAAATAGATACATAATACCAATATATGTTAATTTTAATTAATTGGAGTCATTTTATAATAAGTTTAGATATATAAAATTTTATTGATCTTTTTACCGTCTTTTACCCACCTTCTAGTAGAATTGGAAAATTTGCATACGTTATAATTTTACCGCTTCTATGAGTTGAATTTAAAAACTCTGAGAGACATGATTGACATCCATAATTAAAATTTGGTTCAATAGGATGAATTTAATTTCTAGTGAATGGTAACATTTGACTTTTATTTTCCGTGGCTAAAAGTAAATATGGTAATTAAGGGTAAAAATGAGATTATAATTACCCTAAAACATGTACTAGTTCTTTTGGATAAGTGTAATTCGACATAGAAACCATAGGAAAAATATATGATCCTCTTTGGCCCACTAGTATTAGTTTAAGACATTTAATATTATTTTATTTAAAGATGTGTTAAATGTATTAAATTCAATATTTAATAACTAAACCATTTTTAATATTGAAATAAACACAATATAAATTTGACTATAAATATTCATTAGAAAGCTAAAAGTATTTCATACATAATTGTTTTTTATTTATAATTTTTAGACATTATATAATTTAATTTATTTACGACAGAACGATGATGTAGTAATTAACTGAATAATGAATTATTAAAATTATTAATATTATATAAATCCAAATAAATGTAAATGGAGACTTATTATTAATTACAGTAATTTTATATGTTAACATGACATATTATGGTTTATTATGTAAATTTTATTTGAAGTGATAATGCTTTCATGGATTTCAAAAAAAAAACAAATACTAAATAGTGTCAAAATTGACATATTTGAGTTTTTAAAACAAATACTATATTATTAATTGATATAATATTTTTAAAAATCTAAGGTTCATCCAAAGGACATATATAATATAATACATATTAATATTAAGCCACTTGGGTTTATCTTGTCTTGTTATTGTAAAATTATTAATCCATAAATATAAATATACAAAGAGACATGGTAAATGTCAAACTATTTAACTAAGAGTTAAATCTAAAAGATAAGGTTAATATAGTGACCTAAACCTATATAAAACCTATTGGTTGATGGGTTTGCGACCCATCCCCACCTTTTCCTCGAAATAATTAATTTTGGATCCATTATAGACCGAAAATTATTTTATTATAAAATAATATTTAATGCTTCTCCTAAAGTGACCATCACCTCTCTTATAACAAAGTACTTCCATTTCTCTTAATTTCAGACATCCAAAACCATTTGGCTCTTCCAAAACCTGCCAAAAATACTCTCAACTATCCTCCCTTCAACCTAGAGGTCTTTAATTGATCAAAAATCCAATCTATAGAGCCCTTTTGATCAACTCAAAAGGAAACACCCGAAGAAGAGGTAATAATTTCACCACGCTCATTCATGTTCTTTTCTTCTTCCAGTTTCTCTTTCAATGTGGTTTCAATATGAAAATATGAAATTCAGTACCATAGACATACTGTCATGTTATTATAAATAAGGTAAAATCATATTATTTATTCAATCCATCCAATAAATAACAATGTCACCATACGTGCGTACGTACGGTTTACCGTCTTCACGCCGTGGTGTACTTTGTTATTCAAACACCTAATTTTTTGTATATGTATAATAATGAGTATAACTAATGTAAATAATAAATCTAACATGTTAATTATTCTGTATATATTATATACCATCCAATTACATAAAATTAGACCATCAACGTAATGATATTTTCCATTGTGCGTACGTACGAATTACCGTCTCCACGAATGCGATGAGATTCATTCCCCATTGTAATAATTCAAGAATAATTTTCATTATATGATTAAATATAATGTTTATGAACATAATATAATTATTTTTATGAATCAAATACAACCTATCCATAACAAATTGGGCTTATGTAACCAAGAAAATAAAATAAAACGAATCTGTTAACTACCGAAACGATGATACTACTGAAATATTATTAGCAACGAAATATTAAAGGATCATATATGATATCCTATTTTTGTATATAGTTCTTGTATTCCTTAATAAAAATGTTTTAAATATTATATAGGAGGTTATCATACCATCAAATAAGGAAAATTATGAGGTAAGGGTTAATTATACAATCACTTTAGTTATCTGAGGTTGTTAATACGTAAGTATTTACTGGGACCTCTTTATCATCCACATCCATGATTTTTTAAAAATGTAATTTAAAACATTATTAATATTTACTAAACTATGGGTTAAATTCACTTATACCATTATATGAGTACCTATGTTTTGAATGGAATATTTCCATCATTTTCAAGACAAGGTATTTTATGACCTTCTCGACAAAATTAATGTAAGAATTTGTTTTTCACTTACATGGTGAGTCCAGCTATTTTCTGCCATTATAACAACGTCGATTCTTCCTATACAATCTTATAGAAATATATTAAATTTAAATTTTTTCTCTTTTAATTGTATTACTTCTATATTTTTTCAAAATAGGAATAGTTATTTCTCTACAAAATGTTTAGATTTTAACTATATAAACATCCATTGATGTATTTCAAGCTTGTTTGATGTTTATTATTAAGATACAAATATTCAATATTGTATTTTAGTTTTTTTAATATATTTTATTGTGGTTGTGTTATTTTAACAGCATTCATGGTTTATGGATAATGTATTTACATTTAATATGATAGTTTTAATGCGAATGTTTATGCTATGTTAAACCTTTTCATATGTGGATTGTGATGGAATTAGTATGTGATGGGTGGAGCCCACTATACCTTCCCGATGCATCAGTAGGTCTCATTAGACAAACTACAGTCATGGAACCAGGCCTTGAAAAAATATTATTTTTTGTCTTCGAACATGGCCTTAAATATGTGGTTATGATGTCTGGAACTATGCATTCCAACATTATGAAATTGGCTATTGATATTACATGTTATTATTCGTCTAGTATAATTTCCATGTAAAGAAGTAAATGGAATTATTTGATATATCATGTACATATTATGATGAATATTATGTTTAACAGTATTGTGTTTTAGTCTTATACAATGCCTTAAATGTTTATTCTTATTTTTCAAAAGATTCTACTCTATTGTTATCCTTACTGATCATCGGAGCTCACCCCTTTCTATGTTTTATTTTTCCCAGGATGCGAAAAAGTATATTATGAAGGACCTTCATGGATAGTGTAAGGGATGAATGTGTTCTATGGAGACAATGTTGTTGTTGTTTTTCATTTTCTAATGAAATGTAAAACTTATGAATGTATATAATACTTCCAAGGTCACTAAACTAATATGTCTTTTGGGAATTTGATCCCTTATGATCATGCCAATGTTATGTAACAATGAAAAGACTCTAGGTAACGGAGTTCAGGTCATTACAATTGGTATCATATGAATTTTACTAAAAACCTTGTGAACTAGATATAGATAAACTCGGATTAGACCACATTACCCAAAGATAAACATTGAGGATTAGTATAGAATAACATCCTATAATTTTTCTAATGTAGATATTTTTTGTATTTTCCAAGAAATACATCCATTTCTACATATGAATAGGTAGAGGCATCACTAGAAAAAATTTACCTATGAGTGAAAAAGAAGACAAGGAGTTTCGGGCTTGACCCGGGGTATCCTAGTATAGAAAAATGGCCCTTACTACACACTTAGTTAAGACACTCCTGAGGGATACGCTTATGATAATTCATATTTTCATTAAAAAAATTATGAATTACTTATGAATATAAATCCTCATAATAAAAACTTTTTTATGATTGTGGATTATTTCCATAAACTGTTCATTTAATGTAATGTTTTTTACAAGTATAGAATTATGAATTGTGATTCAAAAACTAATCTAGTTTATGCCATTGTTTAGAAATAGTGCATATTGGAAGAAATGTATGTTGTATCAACGCACGTAATCCATATAGGCATTGTCCTCCTAATCAAGATAATTATAGTGGATCTGGTGATGAAAATAGGTGATGATCATATTATCACCATACTAGGAAAACTCACTCATGTTAGGATTAATAACCTTACCCTTATAGATCACCTGAATCCACAACATGGACGATCAACATTAGACTGCTTCTTAAGGCAACAACCACCAAATTCAGTTGGAGTACAAATCCATTAGTAACTGAGCAATGGATAAGTTCCTTAGAGAAAATTTTTATGCTTTGGGGAGTATCGAAAGGGAAAAATAATTCATGGTTGTTTATCGCCTCACGGGAGATTCAAATAAATGGTGGTCATTAATCCAAAACCCAATGGATGATGATGAAGTATCAAACATGAAATGGAGGGAATTTTGAGATATTACGTATAAAAATACTTTCCTCGTGTCCATCGGACGAATATGGAAAGACAATTTCTGAGTCTAAGGAAAAAGGAGGATGAGAATGTGGAAATGTATGGGGATGACTTTACATGGTTATCGAGGAATGTAGAATATTATATACATAACCCTAGGAGTAAGATTGATCGATTCTTTGATGGGGTCAAACCATTTCTCTAACGAGCATTAGTCTCATAATCCTTCTCATATACAAATATATTGTCTCCGACGCTATCAAGACAGAAAATGCATTCTATAAGTCTTATGACTTATAAGAAAAGAAATAGAAAAAGAGATCAGCTGATCACTCTGGAAAAGGAAAGAAGGGGAAGAACGGAAATGTTAAATATCTATCCTTTTTTTAATTTTGAGAAGAGATACCCCGTTACTTCCCTGAAGGGAATGAGAGTATGTTACAAGTGTGGTGAAAAAGGCCACCCAGATAATGATTATAAGGGAAAGAAATAAACAATCAATGTTGAAAGCTACAATTGTATAGAAAATGGACATTATTCAAATGAATTTCATAAGTGCCAAGGGAACATTCCTCCTAACAGGCCGAGTGAACATGGCCCAGCTTGTGTAATCACAAATGTTATGGTTTAAGATCTAAAAGACATTATGGAATGTTATATAATGGTTTATTAATGTTTAGACAATGAATTATTTGATTCTCGATCATTTAATTGTTTCATATCATCCTTGTGTGCTAAGAGAATTAGATATTTTCAAGTTACATAACAAGGGAGTTGTTAGTCAAAACTCTTAAGGGAAGTATAATCGCAAAAACATTTTTGTGAATCAGTTCTCATTAGGGAATATAAATGTTCTTTATTTTCTGATCTCATCATCATAACCCTGGTTGAATTTGATATAATCGTCAGAATGTATTGGATTTCAGATCATGATTCAAAAATTTATTGTAAGATGAAGGAGGTTAAAATTTTCGATGATGACAAGGAGTACCTTATCATTAAAGCAGAAACATCACCACCAGATTCTTATCTAGATGCACCCCCAATAGCTCAACTAAATTCAATTATTGGGGAGGAAGAGAATAAAATAATTATAGGTGATGAAAACAATGTTTGAATAGAGAAATCACCTAATGTGAATTAATATGTTAATTGGTTTCCATAGGATTTACCTTATCATCCTCTATAATGAGAACATGATTTTCCAATTGATTTAATTCTTAGTTCATGGCCCATATCAAAGACACCTTAATGAATGGCCACTGTGTAATTAGTGTAACTAAGGAAACAACTAGATTAATTGAGTAATAAGTGATTTATTCACCTTATTTTTTCTCCATGGTGAGCCCATGTCTTTTGTATTAAGAAAAAAGGCAGATCTATGAGTTTTTGCATTAACTACAGGGAGATCAATGCTATAACAATAATGAACAAGTATCCCCTACCTCTCATTGATGATTTATTCGACCAACTTCATGGAGATTAATATTATTCAAATATTATAATTCTATATGGATATCATTAGTTGTGTTTGAATAAGGAAGACATTTTGAAAACAACATTTCGAACCAGGTACGAGCATTATGAATTTACTGTGACACCTTTTGGATTGACTAATTCACCCTCTGTCTTCATTGATTTAATGAATAGAGTTTTCAAGGAATATCATGATGAATTTTTAGTGGTATTTATTGATGATATCTTGGTATACTAAAAAATATTCAAAGATCATGAAAATCAATTATGCACTATTCTGAATACCCTCAGATGAAATGAATTATATGGGATGTTTAGCAAGTGTGAATTCTGGTTTCAAGATATTTCATTTCATGGCCATATTTTCTCAATGGATGGAATAACTAGTGATACATCAATTACCAAGGAAATCCTTGAATGTCTAGTACTAATGAGTTTACATGAGGTACGCTGTTTTATTTTTTTAGTAGGTTATTATCGACATTTTGTCCAGAATTCAACTCAGTTGGGTAACCCATTAACCAAGATCACACGTAAAGGGGTAAATTTTTTTTTGGAGAATAGTGTGTGATGAATGTTTTGGAGAACTAAAGATAAGAGTAGTCAATTCTCTTATATTGACTCTACCATTAGGGAAAAATGGGTTTGTTATTTATAGTGAGTCATCCAAGAAAGGACTTGGATTTTTCCTTATGCAGAATGATATAGTTATTTCCTATTCATCATGGTAGCTAAAAATTCATGATAAAATCTATCCCACTCATGATCATGAGTTATTAACTGTAATTATTTCTCTGAAGATATGGATACACTATCTCTATGGTGAAAATTTTGAGATTTATACTGATCACAATAGTTTGAAGTATATTTTCTCAAAAAAAGAAATCAACATGAGGAAAAGGATATGGCTTGAACCACTGAAGGATTATGATTACGAAGTACACTACCACCTGTGGAAGGAAAATAAGGTGGCATACGCTTTGAGCAGAAAAAGTCATTGAGTTTTGAACAAGATGAGAGTTGAAATGGATCCTATTTTCATTAATCTAATAAAGATGGATATAGGAATAACCATGGAAGGTGAAACATCAATACTTTTTCAAATGGATTCCATTCCACCATTATTAGAACGAATAAAGTACTCTGATACTGAATATGAGGAGTTTCAAAAGAATATTGAATATGTAAATGGTGGGAGATTGAGAGACTTAATATATGAGGATGAAATTTTGAAATTTGGGAAGAGACTTTGTGTTCACGATATAACTGATCTAAAATGGGAATTTTTTGATGATGATAATTAATCCAATTTCATTATACACCATGGGGGAACAAAAATGTATATATATTTGAAGGAAATTGTTTGGTCAGACAACATAAAGAAGGATATTTCAAATTTGGTGTCAAGATGTCTGTTTTTTCAACAAGTGAAAGATAGAAGGAAAAAACCTAGAGGAGTCATGAAACCTTTTGATATACCTGAGTGGAAATGGGATAACTATGAGGCCCCATCCTTAAACCTTACTTAATCTTGAGTTAATACAAGATTACACATTGAGGATCTTTTCAGGTTTAGAGTTTTTGATAATTAGATCATAAAACTTGGATTACATTCCACATTTAAATAAAGTGGTTACATAAAATACAGGATTCATTCTTCCCATCAACGGAAACATATTTAAAATAAAACATGGATTCTTTTTTGATATATCCTTGACACTATCATCACATCACGTACCTTTCCCTTGACCTGTGAAAACATTTTAAAAACTTGGGAGGAGCATAAAAAAATCTCAGTAAGGGAGATACAAATATGGAAATGAAACATGAGTTCATATATACATAAGAATGAAATCATAATTTACCCATAAAACTTAGGCACTTTAACATACCTCATCAAACCATGAATAAATCATAGAAATAATAAGACATAAAGGTAACTTGAGGCATTCATAACATTCTTATGTAGGGAGTAACCCTCTTGGTTACGTTTGGAATACCCATCACAGTATATTCCCTAAATCTCTTCGGATAGACCTTAACGGTTCACTCCTTCGCGTTACCCAATGCATTGGAGAGCTATGTCGGGCTCACCCGCCCTTAGTTTATCACGGAACCACCCGTTTTCATAACAATGGCTAAGAACCATAACATAAATGTATCACATAAAACATTCATAATGGAAACATAACATTTCCACATTTCGATCACAATATAACATTTTAGTATATTGAAATACTGAATCCGTTCAAAAAGAAACCATTTTCCAAAACCATTTAAAACATTTAATAAGGGGATTTTTGAATCAAAGTGTCCCATACCACCTTGAAGCTTTTAACATTTTAAACCATTAATATCCATATAAATAAATCCTTAAAACCATTTTGAAAACATGGACATTAATAAGAACAAATCATTAAAACATTTAAAGTGATATTTTGGTTAAAGGGTTTTTACCAAAATTAGAGACACTTGAATACAATAAATGAGGAATAACATTTAATTAGAACTTTATAATATCATGAGAATAAATGTATTCATGATATAATATTCCAAAGGATAGTATATAAACCATATAAGAGTGAATTTGTGCATAACAACAATGAAGTCTCAATAGATATGTAAAATGTGATGAAATCCCTTATAAAGAAGGTATCCTTAAATTAAGGATAAATCAATCTCAAAATTATGTGTGAATAATATAAATACACCCAATATAAATTGATATTAAGTGTAATACAATATAAGGTCATTCACACATATTCAAAGTATGAAATATTCAATAACTACATGTTGAACACAAAGAAATCGAAATTGGGTTAGGAAGTTCCCTTGACAGCCTAACGACATCACTTCAAAATGAGTTGATGAGAGATAAATAGTGTATCTCATCACTTGGACATAAAATTTACATCAGTAATGATATATTAGAACATATCCCAACATAACAATATTTAAATTAAAAGACCCAACAAAAGAAGTCTTTTAAAAAGAGGAGGGTGAAAGGTTCTCTTACTGACTTGGGTAACTTTTGAAAAGTACACCCCATTGAAGAAGTGTCATACAATGAATATTTAAATACCCATAAATGGAATTATATTACAAAAGGAGTGTAATAATTGTCAGTACATAAACCACTCAATGGAAATTGTGGAAAATGTAACATAAATCTCACGGGAATAAGAGTGAGATGAAAAATCTCTTACGAAAATTTGGCAGCTTAACGTCGCCACTTAAAACTTCCAAAATGGATTGATCAGAGAGAATAGGATCTCTCATCACATGAGCATAAAAATTACAGTAATATTAATATAAAAGAACATCCCAATAACAAGAAAGATGATATTTAAAAGGAATGACATAAAAGAGTGTACTTTAAAAGAAAGAGAGGAGTCAGATCCCTTACCTCGGGTCCGACTTGACTCGATCGTTCTTTAATCTCCTGAATAATAAACTTGAGTTAATTTCTACTCCCTAAAGAACCTTTTTCATGTTCATTATTCCTTTTATATCACTTATTACCATGTCATAAACATTATGTAATCATTTAAGTTAATAATATTTGTTTTTTCCCATATTTGGTTCTTAAGTCGAAAGTGGACTTCTTACAATTACATGTTGTTTGTGTGGACAAATGTTTATTATATCAAGAATTGTATTCATGATGTATATATCATATATTTCATATATATCCAGTACATGCATTCATTTATAACAATACATAATCATTTATAGGTAAGAAATGAAATGCACCGTTCATGGAGACGGTAAGCTGTACGTACGCATGAACGCTACTTTCATTTCTATTTCGTATTTTATAGAATGGAATCATTATTATATAAAGGTATATTATAATTCCAGTATAATATCATATATAATATCATAGTTCCATCCTTTATACGTCCTACATATGGTATTTAACGAATCAAATCACTTTGAGGGGGCGGTAGTCTGCACTTCCTTAAATGAAGATATCGCGTTTACCCATAATGGAAACTATAAAGGTATGCCCAAAATGAAAAGAAACAGAAGATTAAGGAAACGATAAACATATTATATATCATATATAAAAATATTTAAATCCTAATAGCCACCTTTGAAGGTGTTAAATCAGTATTGAACAATCATCATTTCGGGAGGCAGAATTTCACCATCCATGGAAACTGTATGTTCTTTAACCATTTGATGTAGTTGTGTGAGAGTGTAGCTCGAATAAATCTTATAAAAACATCCTAGTATATTGAATATACTGTTTTTGTTACAAATGAAGTAAATAAAAAGAGTTTAGGGGGTTGGAGAAGAAAAATAAAACAAATGAAAATGAGAGAATGAATTACCTTTAAAAGTGTAACTCCTTTTGATTTGAGCCTAAAGGCTTCCTTTGAAAGGATTATGACCAAAGGGAATCCTATAGGATTAGGTGAGGGATGTGAAGAGAGTAAATGGGAAGGGGTTGTCCGAGGCAAAGGCTTGAGGAGTGTGTGAAATGAGGTAGAACTGGGGGCCTTTTATAAGAGGAGAGGAGGGGCACTTTTGGAAAGTAAGAAATATTACTTTATTTGAAAATCTGTTTCGGTTTTAAAAGGTCCCACATTGATATAATTCGTCGATAAGTTGATAAGGCTTTTAAATATTCCCATAAAATAGTTTTTGGACAAGTTTAGTTATTAGATTTTATATTATCTTTTCATTTTATTTAAACTGTTCATTAATGAGGTCATCGTTGTATCATCTTGAAGTCAAAATTAAATTAATTTATTTAATGTCTAAAAATTATAAAAAAAATATCCTGATGTAGGAAATATTTTTTTTAAAGTGTATTTATAGACAAAAATATAATTATTATAACCCCTTCTAAAAATTGTTTTAGTTAAACAATTTATGTTAGTGTCATTTTCACCTTTATTTAAAAAAAGGCATTAAAGTCATTATCTCACCCTAGAGGCTCCATAGGGTCCCCTAAATCGACCCAAGGGTTGTATTGGTCGGCCATGACTCATCCAATATGGGTAGGACAAGTGTAATTGTGTTTTCATATTTTTATAATATCATTTTTACCTTAAATTACACTAATTACCTCTAATCGTGATTAATGAAAAAAGTTACTATTCACCAAAAAATTATTTTCATCCCATTGAACCACATTTTACATACTAATGACAACCATGTCTGTCAGATTTTCCAAATTCAATACACATTAGTGGTAAACATTCATTTAACTGAAAAATCAGTTTGCTTGATTACCACCTAGTGGTTTCACTATTCATCAAAAAATTGGAGTTTTTCAGAAAAATACCAAAAATTCACCCTAAGCTATATTTGATATTCCGAATTCAAAAATGAAGTCCGTTTTACAAAATTAAAAACATATAAGTCAAATTAATTAATTTAATAATTAATTCCCATTGTCATGACAAAGAGCGTGTTTTTATAAAACAATAAGTATCAAAAGATTCACACTAGTTTAAGTCCGATTTCAAAGTGAAATTAATTCCAACGACCACTATTGGATTTAATGGTAAAAATAATTTCTAATTTCACTTTAAAACCAATTAAAAAGATAATATAATAATATAAATAAATTAGATTAAAAATAGGTTTTGAATTAAAATACAACATTTTACACTATTCATTAAAAAAATGAACTTTATCAGAAAGATACCAAATATTTACACAAAGTAAATTTTGATGTCCCAATTCTTAAGAAGAGTTTTATTTTGGTCCAATAGAATGTATAAGAGTGAAAAAAACTATATTTAATGACGGTTCGCCATCAAAAGGCGATAAGTGAACCTTTAGTGAAAACTAGGGCATATATGCCTAAAATTGAATTCTTTCCGTATTTTATTCCTTTATCCTTTATTGGATAAATGTAAAAACATTTAAAAACATATATAATCATATTTTAGTTATTTCTATCCGTTCCCGCCAATACAACGGCTACATGTTAACTACCATTTAAAATAATATTATTTTATTATTAGAGTGCAACGTAAGATTCCCAAGAAACCCGTTGTTGCGTGTTGGGTACGCCATCGAGCATAGTGTCCCCTTTAAAGTCATATTAATATTTTATTCACAAATATGGATAAATAAGAAAATGTAATATTTTTTATTCACCTTTGGTGTTACATCCTTCCCCCCTTTTGGGAATTGCGTCCTCACAATTTTTCAAATTGAGCTTGGAAACATCCTTGAAAGTCCCACATCGGAACAAGAGTCGGTAAAAAAACCACTTCAAAATAAAGAAAGATAAGTACAAAGGTCACCCGAGTTAACACATACTAGGATTCCATGTAGAAAAATATGGACATGGAGGAGAAAACATAGGGTCATGTTCTGATGGAGAGTGATAGAAAACATGTCTAGGAGAAAGCTAACCCTGAGAAAATCCCAAACTTGTGTTGGGTTAAACGGTATTCGATTCCCCAGTAGGAAAAGTTAATAGACAAAATTTTTGTTTTAAGTTACTTTTTATTGAGTAATTTATTCATAAGGAAACATAATCACTTATAATGTTGACTTTCAACTTTTACACAAACTCATATTTTCTCCAAAAGATGAGTATTTAGGAAGACTTATTCACATTAAGAGTACTATAATCAAATTATAGAGAATCACCTAATCCACCAAAGAGAACTATATACATTCCATGTCATTAGGCTTTAACCAAAACCAAAACCAAAAAGGTTAGTACAAGGTCAGATAATCGAGAAAAGGATAACCCATTAAAAAGAAAATCCATGCTTAATCTCCAAAATTTTTCCAACAAAACCTAAAGTTCAACGAGGACCATCCGACAAAAAAATTTTCCATAAAATTCTTCAAAGTAAACCAATATAAGATTGAAACCCAAATATTTGAAGGATTTAGTCACATAGTCTTCCAAGTTAAATCGTAACATTTATCTCCAAACAACATCAGTTGCTCCTAAAGTCTCGTATTGAAAAGTAATTAACCTAATCACATATCCTCTATGATAGGTTAATAATTTTCATAAATAACCCAAATTCAACTTACTCTTGAAAAAACGAATCAGTCAAACAAACCAGGGACTTCACTTAGTCCAGTTGTAGGCGATAAATACCAGTTGCACATTGGTTGTGGGTTCGATTCCCGCAGCTTTGTCCGACGTGACGGGTTGTCACACAGTCTGCGTGTTGTCCTTTTTATAAAACTCCAAAAATAACCCTAACATGTTTTAACCTCAATCATTTCCTTATACCTTTAATTTTCATCTAAATTTGTTATGATCTCAACATCATAATTCTTGAAGTCTTATTTCACCACCATAAGATAAATTAAAACGATTCCCAAAATGAATAACATCATACCTTGATCATGGCTTCCACTCGGTTTCATCGTCATCTTGATCACGTAGGTAGATGTCCCATGCATTAAAAAAATGATTTAGAGATCCTTCAAAATAATTTTCTTTCTCTATCCAAATACACCTCGTACAACATGGGTCATATGGGTGTTCACAAAAAAACATTTTTGGAAAATAATCATGTATGACATATAATTCCAAAACATCTGATAAAACATGATTTCTATAAAATAGTCGGACCGAAATTGAGTTGAAACTTTCTATTATTGGTCCTTTTAAAATACCATAAGTAAGTGATGTGAGACTATATTTTAAAAGGAAATATAAATAGGTTGAGCAAGGGTATCCTTCCTCTGCACTTTTTTTAAAATCATAATATTCTTCAAATTCTTGTGATAAGGTAAAATATTTGAAAATACCTTGATAATATTTACCTTTCTTGAAATTATGAGAATATTGTTAAAATAGTATTTGTCTAAAAACAACCCATGATCCACGATGATAACGAGGTATAGTGGAGGTGTTTTATGTCTCAAACAACTGCTTGCAAGTGATTTGTATGCTATAAAAAGTTTCGCAATCATCCAAAGATGACTTTGCAATAATTATTGCAAGCATGTCATTAGGATGAGATAGGAATGTCGTTTGAGATCCTTCTCCTTCCATTTGTAACCGACTTTAATTGACCTGAAAAAAGTTATAAAACAAGGATTTAACTGAAATAATAGATATAGGGACTAATCATGTGTCTCACAAGAACTCCTAATCCCTAAAGTTGTCTAAACTGACCTTTGATACCAACTATAAGGCCTCGGCCTTAAACCTTACTTAATCTTGAGTTAATACAAGATTACACATTGTGGATCTTTTCAGGTTTAGAGTTTTAGAGAATTAGATCATAAAACTTGGAATACATTCCACATATAAATAAAGTGGTTACATAAAATACAGGATTCATTCTTCCCATCAACGGAAACATATTTAAAATAAAACTTGGATTTTTTTGACACATCCTTGACACTATCATCACATCTCGTAGCTTTCCCTTGACCTGTGAAAAAATTTTATAAACTTGGGATGAGCATAAAAAAAGCTCAGTAAGGGATATACAAATATGGAAAGGAAACATGAGTTCATACATACATAAGAATGAAATCATACTTTACCCATAAAACTTAGGCACTTTAACATACCTCATAAAACCATGAATAAATCATAGAAATCATAAGACATAAAGGTAACTTGAGGCATTCATAACATTCTTACATATGGAGTAACCCTCCTGGTTACATTTGGAATACCCATCACAGTATATTCCCTAAATCTCTTCGGAGAAACCATAACGTTTCACTCCTTCGTGTTACCCAATGCATTGGAGAGCTATATCGGGCTCACCCGCCCTTAGTTTATCACGAAACCACCCGTTTTCATAACAATGCCCAAGAACCATAACATAAACGTATCACATAAAACATGCATAAAGTAAACATAACATTTCCACATTTCAATCACAATATAACATTTTAGTATATTGAAATAATGAATCCGTTCAAAAAGAAACCATTTTCCAAAACCATTTAAAACATTTAATAAGGAGATTTTTGAATCAAAGTGTCCCATACCACCTTGAATATTTTAACATTTTAAACCATTAATATAGATATAAATAAATCCTTAAAACCATTTTGAAAAAATGGATATTAATAAGAACAAATCATTAAAACATTTAAAGTGATATTTTGGTTAAATGGTTTTTACCAAAATTAGAGACACTTGAATACAATAATTGAGGAATAACATTTAATCAGAACATTATAATATCATGAGAATAAATGGATTCATGATATAATATTCCAAAGGACAGTATATACACCATATAAGAGTGAATTGGTGCATAACAACAATAAAGTCTCAATAGAGATGTAAAATGTGATGAAATCCCTTATAAAGAAAGTATCCTTAAATTAAGGATTAATCATTCTCAAAATTATGTGTGAAAAATATAAATACACCCAATATAATTGGATATTATGTGTAAAAAATTAAAAGGTCATTCACACATATTCAAATGATGACATATTCAACAACTACATGTTGAACCCAATGAAATCGAAATTGGGTTAAGAAGTTCCCTTGATAGCCTAACGACGTCACTTCAAAATGAGTTGATGAGTGATAAAAAGTGTATCTAATCACTTGGACATAAAATTTACATCAGTAAGGATATATGAGAACATATCCCAACATAAAAATATGTAAATTAAAAGACCCAAGAAAAGAAGTCTTTTAAAAAGAGGAGGGTGAAAGGTTCCCTTACCGACTTGGGTAACTTTCGAAAAGTACACCCCATTGAAGAAGTGTCATACAATGAATATGTAAATACCCATAAATGGAATTATATTAAAAAAGGAGTGTAATGATGGGCATTATATAAACCACTCAATGGAAATTGTGGCAAATGTAACATAAATCTCACGGGAATAAGAGTGAGATGAAAAATCTCTTACGTAAACTCGGCAGCCTAACGGCGCCACTTAAAACATCCAAAATGGATTGATGAGAGAGAATAGGGTCTCTCATCACATGAACATAAAAATTACAGTAAGAGTAATATAAAAGAACATCACAATAACAAGAAAGATGAGATTTAAAAGGAATGACATAAAAGAGTGTACTTTAAAAGAAAGAGAGGAGTCATATCCCTTACCTCGGTTCTGACTTGACTCGATCGTTCTTTAATCTCCTGAATAATAAACTTGAGTTAATTTCTAATGAATAGTGTAAAATGTTGTATTTTAATTCAAAACCTCTTTTTAATCTAATTTATTTATATGATTAGATTATATTTTGAATTGTTTTTAATGTGAAATTAGAAAATATTTTTACCATTAAATCCAATAGTGGTCGTTGGAATTAATTTCACTTTGAAATCAGACTTAAACTAGTGTCAATCTTTTGATACTTATTGTTTTATAAAAACACGCTATTTGTCATGACAACGGAATTTAATTGTTAAATTAATTAATGTGACTTATATGTTTTAAATTTTGTAAAACGGACTTCATTTTTGAAT
Organism: Viscum album; assembly: GCA_963277665.1. Taxonomy (NCBI): domain Eukaryota; kingdom Viridiplantae; phylum Streptophyta; class Magnoliopsida; order Santalales; family Viscaceae; genus Viscum; species Viscum album. The sequence goes on from OY728160.1 coordinate 1,670,639,928, forward strand.
TCGGAATATCAAATATAGCTTAGGGTGAATTTTTGGTAATTTTCTGAAAAACTCCAATTTTTGATGAATAGTGAAACCAGTAAGTGGTAATCAAGCAAACTGATTTTTCAGTTAAATGAAAGTTTTCCACTAATTTGTATTGAATTTTTAAAATCCTACATAAATGGTTGTCATTAGTATGTAAAATCTGGTTCAATGGGATGAAAATAAATTTTTGGTGAATAGTAACTTTTTTTCATTAATCGCGATTAGAGGTAATTAGTGTAATTTAAGGTAAAAATGATATTATAAAAAAATGAAAACACCATGAAACTTGTCCTACCCTTATTGGATGAGTAAGGGCCGACCACGACAACCCATGGGTCAATTTAGGGGACCCTATGGAGCCTCTTGGGTGAGATAATGACTTTAATGCCTTTTTCTTTAAATAAAGGTGAAAATGACACTAACATAAATTGTTTTACTAAAACAATTTTTAGAAGGGTTTATACTAATCATATTTTTGTCTATAAATACTATTTGTAAAGAAAAAAATATTTCCTACATCAGGATATTTTTGTTATAATTTTTAGACATTAAATAAATTAATTTAATTATGACATCAAGATGATGCAACGATGACCTCATTAATGAACAGTTTAAATAAAATGAAAAGTTAATATAAAATCTAAGACCTAAACTTGTCTAAAAACTATTGTGTGGGAATATTTAAAAGCCTTATCAACTTATCGACGAATTATATCAATGTGGGACCTTTTAAAACCGTAACACATTTTCAAATAAAGTAATATTTCTTACTTTCCAAAAGCGCCCCTCCTCTCCTCTTATAAAAGGCCCCCACGTCTACCTCATTTCACACACTCCTCAAGCCTTTGGCTCGGCCAAATCCTGCCCATTTACTCTATCCAAATCCCTCTCCTCATCCTAGAGGATTCCCTTTGGGCATAATCCTTTCAAAGGAAGCCTTTAGGCTCAAATCAAAAGGAGTTACACTTTTAAAGGTAATTCATTCTCTCATGTTCATTTGTATTATTTTGCTTCTCCAACCCCCTAAACTATTTTTATTTACTTATTTTGTAACAAAAACTGTATATTCAATATAATAGGATGTTGTTATAAGATTTATTCGAGCTACACTCTCACACAACTACATCAAATGGTTAAAGAACATACGGTTTCCGTGGATGCCGAAATTCTTCCTCCCGAAACGATGATTGTTCAGTACTCATTTAACACCTTCAAAGGTGGCCATTATGATGTCACTATTTCTAAATATGATATATAATATGTTTATGTTTTAATTAATCTTATGTATTTTTCATTTGTGGCTTACTTTTATTGCTTCCATTATGGGTATAAGCGATATCTTCATTTTAGGAAGTGCGGACTACCGCCCCCTAAAAGTGATGTGATTCGTTAATGCCATACGTGGGACGTATAAAGGATGGATTTAATGTTATTATATATGATGTTATGCTGGAATTATTATATACCTCTATATCATTATTATTTCTTTCCATTAAAGTATGAGATAGAAATGAAAGTAGCATTCATGCGTACGTACGGCTTACCGTCTCCATGAACGGTGCATTTCATTTCTTATCCCCAAATGTAATGTACTATTATAAGTACATGTATATAATGGATATATATGATGAATGATACATTTAAATTATGAATATAATTCTGGAATTAAAATATACATACCTCTAATTTAGTTTTAATTCCATTAATATGACAAAGAAATGAAAGTAGCGTTCATGCGTACATACAGCTTACTGTCTCCATGAACGGTGCATTTAATTTCTTACCTCTAAATGATTATGTGATATTATAAATACATGTATATTCTAGTTATATATGATACAAATGATATCCAAATCAGGAATTTCATTCTGGATATAAAGAACCTTTGACCACTCGAACAACATGTAATTGTAAGAAGTCCACTTTCGACTTAAGAACCAAATATCGACAAAACAAACATTATTAACTTAAATGATTGCATAATGTTTATAACATGTCAATAATTCATATAAAAATAATAATGAACTTGGAAAAGGTTCTTCAGCAAGTATAAATTAACTCATGTTTATTATTCAGGACGTTAAAGAACGATCGAGTCAAGTCGGACCCGAGGTAAGGGATCCTACACCTCTCTTTCTTTTTATGTACACTCTTTTATGTCATTCATTTTAAGATCATATTTATTATGATTGGGATGTTCTTTTATATTAATCCTACTATAATTATTATGTTCATATGATGAGAGACCCTATTTCCTCGCATTAATCCATTTTGGAAGTTTTGAGTGACGCCGTTAGGCTGCCGGATTTTTCGTAAGGGATTTTTCATCTCACTTTTATTCCCGTAAGATTTATGCTACATTTACCACAATTTCCTTTGAGTGGTGTATGTACTGCCCATTATTTTACTCATTGTGTAATATACATTCTTTTATGAGTATTTACATCAATGTTGTATTGTCCTTCTTTCACGAGGTGTATGTTTTGAAAGATACCCATGTCGGTAAGGGAACCTTTCACACTCCTCAATTTAAAAGACTTCGTTTGTTATGTCTTTTAATTAACATAATATTATGTTGGGATATGTTCTTCTATATCCTGATTGATGTAAATTTTATGTCCAAGTGATGAGATTCTCTTTTATCTCTCATCAACTCATTTTCTGAAATTTTGAAGTGACGCTGTTTATGCTATCGAATTTTACCAAGGGAACGTTTTAACCCAATTTCGATTTCTTTGGGTTCAACATGTAGTTATTGAATATGTCATCCTTTGAATATGTGTGAATGACCGTTTACTGTTTTACACTTAATATCCAATTATATTGGGTGTATTTATATTTGTCACACATAATTTTGAGATTGAATTATCCTTAACTTAAGGATACCTTCCTTATAAGGGATTTCATCACATTTTACATCCCTATTGAGACTTCATTGTTGTTATGCACCAATTCACTCTTATATGGTGTATATACTATCCTTTGAAATATTATATGATGAATCCATTTATTCTCATGATATTATAAAGTTCTGATTTAATGTTATTCCTCAAATATTGTATTCAAGTGTCTCTAATTTTTGTAAAAACCCTTTAACCAAAATATCACTTTAAATGTTTTAATGATTTGTTCATATTAATATCCATGTTTTCAAAATGGTTTTATGGATTTATTTATATGGATATTAATGGTTTAAAATGTTAAAAGCTTCAAGGTGGTATGGGACACTTTGATTCAAAAATCTCATTATTAAATGTTTTAAATGGTTTTAGAAAATGGTTTCTTTTTGAACGGATTCATTATTTCAATATACTAAAATGTTATATTGTGATTGAAATGTGGAAATGTTATGTTTCTTTTATGCATGTTTTATGTGATACGTTTATGTTATGGTTCTTGGGAATTGTTATGAAAATGGGTGGTTCTGTGATAAAATAAGGGAGGGTGAGCCCGATATATCTCTCCAATGCATTGGGTAACGTGAAGGAGTGAAATGTTAAGGTTTCTCCGAAGAGAAGTGGAAATATACTGTGATGGGTATTCCAAATGTAACCAAGAGGGTTACTCCCTACGTAAGAATGTTATGAATACCTTAAGTTACCTTTATGTCTTATGTTTTCTATGATTTATTCATGGTTTTATGAGGTATGTTAAAGTGCCTATGTTATATGCGTAAAGTATAATTTCATTCTTATGTATATATGAACTCATGTTTCCTTTCCATATTTTTATAACCGTTACTGAGCTTTTTATGCTCATCCCAAGTTTTTGAAATGTTTTTCACAGGTCAAGGGAAAGGTACATGATGTGATGATAGTGTCAAGGATGTGTCAAGAAAGAATCCATGTTTTATTTTCAATATGTTTCCGTTGATGGGAAGAATGAATACTATCTTTTATGTAACCACTTTGTTTAAATATGGAATGTAATGCAAGTTTCATGATCTAATTCTCTAAAACTCTATACCTGAAAAGACCCTCAATGTGTAATCTTGTAATAACTCAAGATTAAGTAAGGTTTAAGGCTGGGGCCTTATAGTTGGTATCAAAAGTCGGTTTAGATAACATTAGAGGTTAGGGTATTCTTTAAGCACAAGTGGCATTACCATAATGGTTAGGATTTCATAGAGAGTCCTAGTTTTAGATAAAGTGAATGAGTAAGTGTATCTTAGTGTTTACCTTACTCATTAGTACATGATGGTTTCGTTGATATAATCACACTGAAATTTCTATTCTTAGTGAATGGATGGATCTAGCAGGCACCAATGAGACAAGAGGTTTGAAGGAAACTGTGGTGGTTCTATGATTAAGATACTAGATAAAATGGGGGATTCAATGAGGAAAATCGTGGTTGTTCTAAACAAACTATCAAGGAGTCATGATCAACCACTTGAACCTTGGTATGATCTTTAATTCACCATGTACGAGATGGCCAATCGATGTGGATCTTCAAGTAATAATTATAAAGGTAACAATTAGAGTTTATATGATCCTTACTTTTGAGGTAATTATGGGTTATTATATGATATGCTGGAAAATGAAAGGCATGTGAGGTTAAAATATGTTATGATCATTTTTGATGATTTTATCTCTTTATGGGGAATGATTTAAGAATTATATAGTTTTGGAAAAAGGATAACACACAGACCGTGTGACAACCCGTCGTGTCGGACAAAGCTGTGAGAATCGAACCCACAACCAAAGTGCAACTGGTATTTATCGCCTACCACTGGACTATGTGAAGTCCCGGGTTAGTTTGACTGATTCTTTTTATTTAGATGATTTTAGTAATTAAGAGTAAGTTGATTTTGGGTTATCTATGGAAATTTATTAACCTATCATGGAGGATAAGTGATTAGGATTAATTACTTTTCAATACGATACATTAAGAGCAACTGATGTGTTTTGGAGATAAATGAAACGATTTAACGTGGTAGACTATGTGACTAAATCCTTCAAAATATTTGGGTTTCAATCTTATATTGGTTTACTTTGAAGAATTTTATGGACAAATTGTTTATCGGATGATCCTCGTTGAACTTTGGGTTTGGTTGGACAAATTTTGGAGATTAAGCATGGATTTTCTTTTTAATGGGTTATCCTAATCTAGATTATCTGACCTTGTACTAACCTTTTTGGTTTTGGATTTAGTTAAAACCTAAAGACATGGGATGTATATGGTTCTCTTTGGTGTATTAGGTGATTCTCTAGAAGTTGATTATAGTACTCTTAATGTGAACAAGTCTTCCTAAATACTCATCTTTTGGAGAAAATATGAGTTTGTGTAAAAGTTGAAAGTCAACATGATAAGTGATTATGTTTCCTTATGAATAAATTACTCAATAAAAAGTAACTTAAAACAAAAATGTTGTCTATTATCTTTTCCTACTGGGGAATCGAATACCGTTTAACCCATCACAAGTTTGTGATTTTCTCATGGTTAACTTTCTCCTCGACATGTTTTCTATCACTCTCTATCAGAACATGACCCTATGTTTTCTCCTCCTTGCACATATTTTTATACATGGAATCCTAGTATGGGTTAACTCGGGTGACCTTTGTACTTATCTTTCTTTATTTTAATGTGTTTGTTTTACTGACTCTTGTTCCGATGTGGGACTTTCCAGGATGTTTCCAAGCTCAATTTTAAAAATTGCGAGGACGCAATTCCCAAAAGTGGGGAAGGATGTAACACCCCAGGTAAATAAAGAATATGACATTTTCTTATTTATCCATATTTGTGAATAATATATTAATATTACTTTAAAGGGGACTCTATGCTCGATGGTGTACCCAACACGCAACAACGAGTTTCTTGGGATTCTTACGTTGCACTCTAATAATAAAATAATATTATTTTAAAAGGTAGTTAACATGTAGCCGTTGTATTAGCGGAAATGGATAGAAATAACTAAAATATGATTATATATGTTTTTAAATGTTTTTACATTTATCCAATAAAGGATATAGGCATAAAATACGAAAATAATTCAATTTTAGGCATATATGCCCTATTTTTCACTAAAGGTTCACTTATCGCCTTTTGATGGAGAACCGTCATTAAATATATTTTTGTTCACTCTTATACATTCTATTGGACCCAAATAAAACTCTTCTTAAGAGTTGGGACAACAAAATTTACTTTGTGTAAATTTTAGGTATCTTTCTGATAAAGTTCATTTTTTAATGAATAGTGTAAAATGTTGTATTTTAATTCAAAACCTCTTTTTAATCTAATTTATTTATAATATTAGATTATCTTTTGAATTGGTTTTAAAATGAAATTAGAAAATATTTTTACCATTAAATCCAATAGTGGTCGTTGGAATTAATTTTACTTTGAAATGGAACATAAACTAGTGTAAATCTTTTGATACTTATTATTTTATAAAAACACGCTATTTGTCATGACAACGGGAATTAATTATTAAATTAATTAATGTGACATATATGTTTTGAATTTTGTAAAACGGACTTCATTTTTGAATTCGGAATATCAAATATAGCTTAGGGTGAATTTTTGGTAATTTTCTAAAAAAGTCCAATTTTTGATGAATAGTGAAACCACTAAGTGGTAATCAAACAAACTGATTTTTCAGTTAAATGAAAGTTTACCACTAATGTGTATTGAATTTTGAAAATCCTACATACATGGCTGTGATTAGTATGTAAAATTTGGTTCAATGGGATGAAAATATTTTTTTGGTGAATAGTAACTTTTTTTCATTAATCGCGATTAGAGGTAATTAGTGTAATTTAAGGTAAAAATGATATTTTAAAAATATGAAAACACCATGACACTTGTCCTACCACCATTTTATGATTCATTTCCGACCAAGTCAACTCATGTGTCAATTTAGGGGACCCTATGGAGCCTCTTGGGTGAGATAATGACTTTAATGCCTTTTTTTAAATAAAGGTGAAAATGACCCTAACATAAATTGTTTTACTAAAACAATTTTTAGAAGGGGTTATACTAATCATATTTTTGTCTATAAATAATTTTGGAAATATAAAACGATTTCCTACATCAGGACATTTTTGTTATAATTTTTAGACATTAAATAAATTAATTTAATTATGACATCATGATGATGCAACGATGACCTCATTAATGAATAGTTTAAATAAAATGAAAAGATAATATAAAATCTAAGATCTACACTTGTCCAAAAACTATTGGATGGGAATATTTAGAAGCCTTATGACCTTATCCACGAATTATATCAATGTGGGACCTTTTAAAACCGAAAAACATTTTCAAATAAAGTAATATTTCTTACTTTCCAAAAGTGCCCCTCCTCTCCTCTTATAAAAGGCCCCCACCTCTACCTTTTTTCACACACTCCTCAAGCCTTTGGCTCGGCCAACCCCTGCCCATTTACTCTCTAAACATCCCTCTCCTCATCCTAGAGGATTCCCTTTGGGAAGAATCCTTTCAAAGGAAGCCTTTGGGCTCAAATTAAAAGGAGTTACACTTTTAAAGGTAATTCATTATTTCATGTTCATTTGTTTTATTTTCCTTCTCCAACCCCCTAAACTCTTTTTATTTACTTCTTTTGTAACAACACCAGTATCATAAATATACTAGGATGTTGTTATAAGATTTATTAGAGCTAAACTCTTACACAACTACATAAAATGGTTAAAGAACATACGGTTTCTGTGGATGCCGAAATTCTTCCTCCCGAAACGATGATTGTTCAATACTCATTTAACACCTTCAAAGGTGGCCATTATGATTTCACTATTTTTATATATGATATAAAATATTTTTATGTTTTACTTAATCTTCTGTATTTTTCATTTGTGTCTTACTTTTATGTCTTCCATTATGGGTATAAGTGATATCTTCATTTTAGGAAGTGCGGACTACCGCCCCATCAAAGTGATGTGATTCGTTAATGCCAAACGTGGGAGGTATAAAGGATGCATTTAATGTTATTATATATGATTTTATACTGGAATTATTATATACCTCTATATCATTATTATTTCATTCCATTAAAGTATGAGATAGAAATGAATGTAGCGTTCATGCGTACGTACGGCTTACCGTCTCCATGAACGGTGCATTTCATTTCTTATCCCCAAATTTAATGTACTATTATAAGTACATGTATATAATGGATATATATGATGAATGATACATATGAATGATGAATATAATTCTATAATTAAAATATACATACCTCTCATTTAGTTTTAATTCCATTAATATGACAAAGAAATGAAAGTAGCGTTCATGCGTACGTACGGCTTACCGTCTCAATGAACAGTGCATATAATTTCTTACCTCTAAATGATTATTTGATAATATAAATACATGTATATTCTAGATATATATGATATATATGATATCCAAATCAGGAATTTCATTCTGGATATAAAGAAACTTTGACTACTCGAACAACATGTAATTGTAAGAAGTCCACTTTCGACTTAAGAACCAAATATCAACAAAACAAACACTATTAACTTAAATGATTACATAATGTTTATAACATTTCAATAACTGATATAAAAGGAATAATGAACTTGGAAAAGGTTCTTAATCATGTATAAATTAACTCAAGTTTATTATTCAGGACGTTAAAGAACGATCGAGTCAAGTCGGACCCGAGGTAAGGGATCCTACACCTCTCTTTCTTTTTAAGGACACTCTTTTATGTCATTCCTTTTAATCCCATATTTCTTATTATTGGGATTTTATTTTATATTAATCCTACTGTACTTATTATGTTCATATAATGAGAGACCCTATTTCCTCTCATTAATCCATTTTGGAAGTTTTGAGTGGCGTCGTTAGGCTGCCAAATTTTTCGTAAGGGATTTTTCATCTCACTTTTATTCCCGTGAGATTTATTCTACATTTGCCACAATTTCCTTTGAGTGGTGTATGTACTGACCATTAGTTTACTCATTGTGTAATATAATTTCTTTTATGAGTATTTACATCAATGTTGTATTGTCCTTCTTTCACGAGGTGTATGTTTTGAAAGATACCCATGTCGGTAAGGGAACCTTTCACCCTCCTCAATTTAAAAGACTTCGTTTGTTATGTCTTTTAATTAACTTACTATTATGTTGGGATATGTTCTTCTATATCCTGATTGATGTAAATTTTATGTCCAAGTGATGAGATTCCCTTTTATCTCTCATCAACTCATTTTCTGAATTTTTGAAGTGACGTCGTTTAGGCAGTCGAATTTTACCAAGGGAACGTTTTAACCCAATTTTGATTTCTTTGGGTTCAACTTGTAGTTATTGAATATGTCATCTTTTAAATATGTGTGAATAAACTTTTATTGTTTTACACTTAATATCCAATTATATTGGGTGTATTTATATTTGTCACACATAATATTGAGATTTAATTATCCTTAACTTAAGGATACCTTCTTTATAAGGGATTTCATCACATTTTACATCCCTATTGAGACTTCATTGTTGTTATGCACCAATTCACTCTTATATGTTGTATATACTTTCCTTTGGAATATTATATCATGACACCATTTATTATCATGATATTATAATGTTCTGATTTAATGTTATTCCTCAATTATTGTATTCAAGTGTCTCTAATTTTGGTAAAAACCCTTTAACCAAAATATCGCTTTAAATGTTTTAGTGATTTGTTCTTATTAATATCCATGTTTTCAAAATGGTTTTAAAGATTTATTTATATGGATATTAATGGTTTAAAATGTTAAAAGCTTCAAGGTGTTATGGGACACTTTGATTCAAAAATCTCCTTATTAAATGTTTTAAATGGTTTTAGAAAATGTTTTATTTTTGAACGGATTCATTATTTCAATATAATAAAATGTTATATTGTGATTAAAATGTGGAAATGTTATGTTTCCTTTATGCATGTTTTATGTGATACGTTTATGTTATGGTTCTTGGGCATTGTTATGAAAACTGGCGGTTCCGTGATAAACTAAGGGCGGGTGAGCCCGATATAGCTGTCCAATGCATTGGGTAACGTGAAAGAGTGAAACGTTAAGGTTTCTCCGAAGAGATGTGGGAATATACTGTGATGGGTATTCCAAATGTTACAAAGAGGGTTACTACCTACGTAAGAATGTTATGAATGCCTTAAGTTACCTTTATGTCTTATGTTTTCTATGATTTATTCATGGTTTTATGAGGTATGTTAAAGTGCCTATGTTATATGGGTAAAGTATAATTTCATTCTTATGTATATATGAACTCATGTTTACTTTCCATATTTTTATAACCCTTACTGAGATTTTTATGCTCATCCCATGTTTTTGAAATGTTTTTCACAGGTCAAGGGAAAGATACATGATGTGATGATAGTGTCAAGGATGTGTCAAGAAAGAATCCATGATTTATTTTCAATATGTTTCTGTTGATGGGAATAATGAATGCTGTCTTTTTTGTAACCAATTTGTTTAAATGTGGAATGTAATGCATGTTTCATGATCTAATTCTCTAAAACTCTAAACCTAAAAAGATCCTCAATGTGTAATCTTGTAATAACTCAAGATTAAGTAAGGTTTAAGGATGGGGTTCTAATTTCACTTTAAAACCAATTCAAAAGATAATCTAATCATATGAATAAACTAGATTAAAAAGGGGTTTTGAATTAAAATACAACATTTTACACTATTCATTTTAAAAAATGAACTTTATTTGAAAGATACCAAAAATTTACACAAAGTAAATTTTAATGTCCCAATTCTTAAGAAGAGTTTTATTTTGGTCCAATAGAATGTATAAGAGTGAGAAAAACTATATTTAATGACGGTTCGCCATCAAAAGGAGATAAGTGAACATTTAGTGAAAACTAGGGCATATATGCCTAAAATTGAATTCTTTCCGTATTTTATGCCTTTATCCTTTATTGGATAAATTTAAAAACATTTAAAAACATATATAATCATATTTTAGTTATTTCTATCCATTCCTGCCAATACAATGGCTTCATGTTAACTACTATATAAAATAATATTATTTTATTATTAGAGTGCAACGTAAGATTCCCAAGAAACTCGTTGTTGCATGTTGGGTACGCCATCGAGCATAGCGTCCCCTTTAAAGTCATATTAATATTTTATTCACAAATATGGATAAATAAGAAAATGTCATATTCTTTATTTACCTGGGGTGTTACAATAATATTACAATGGAAATTGTCATGGGTTTACTAAATAATACTAGATGGAATGATGCTATATGTATCATTATTTATCATTTTACCATGTTAGGATATTTTCGTCCTATAAGAGAAGTTTTATCAATTGAACATCTAGTAAGACAATATATTAATGAAGTTGTACGACTCCATTGGGTACTGCTATAAATTTTTTCTGATCGTGATCCCCATTTTACATCAAGATTTAGAAAAAGTCTTCAGAAGGCCTTGGATACTGAACTTCATTTGAGCACTGACTACCACCCTCAAAGTGATGGACAATTAGAACAGACTATTCAAACCGTAAGAATAAATGTTGATATATTTCTCATTTTACATTCAATGTTTTTGGGATCAATATTTACCTTTGGTAGAATTTACATATAACAATAGCTTCCATTCATGTATTTAGATGGCACTATATGAAGGGTTTTATGGATTGAACTATCACACACCAACTTTTTTGGGATGATGACGGAGAATGAAAACTCATGGGCCCAGAACATGCTGAAGAAACAATAAAAATGGGGAAGATTATCCAAACACACATCAAATAGCTCAAAGTAGGAAAAATATAAATACCGATAATCGGAGGAAGGATTTGATATATCATGTAGGAGATAATGTTTTCTTGAAGGTATCTCCATGGAAGGGTGTTGTACGATTCAGTAAGAAGGGTAAATTGAGTATCAGGTACATCAGAACTTTGGAAATTCTAGAAAAAATTAGAGTTGTGTCTTTTCGTTTGGAAATGCCTCCAAGTCTCTACAATATTCATGATGTGTTCCACATATCACTATTATAAAAATATATGCCTGACCCAACACATGTACTCACTTTTGAAGAAATTGAACGGGAACCTGATATGTCTTATTGTGAAGAGCATGTCAAGAATTTTGATACAAGAGAACTAGTGCTGGGAAACTGGACGACTCATCTGGTAAAAGATCTTTGGAGAGACCATAAGATTGAAAAGGCAATGTGGGGACTCGAGGAACAAATGATAAAGATCAACCCGAATCTTTTTATGAAGTAATATTCTAGAAATTTCGAGGAAGAAATTTTTTTATTTATGGGGAAGGTAATACCCCAAGATTCCACAGTACGTTTCCCTTTGAATAATGTTGTCTCTTGTATAGTATAAAAATGGAGTTTTAACACACCGTGACCAATCAAACAAGCTATTATGAATAGTAATATCCATTTTGTTAAATTTTATAAATTTAATTATTCAAAATAGACTTCATTTTTGAATTCGGAATATCTATATTAGCTTAGGGTGAATTTTTGGTATTTTATGAAAAGGTTCAATTTTTCCAAATAGTGAAAAAAATTGTGTTATTATTTAAAACTGACTTTTTATTTAAGTAATTAATTATTTTATTTTAATTTTTGTAGGTCAAAATATATAAATAAAACCTAAATATTTTCATTTTTATTCATTGAAGTAATTTTATAATATGTTTAGATATATAAAATTTTATTGAACTTTTTACCGTCTTTTAGCCACATTATATACGTAATTGAAAATTGGCATAAAACATAATTTTACCTCTTATGTGAGTTGAATTTAAAAACTTCTATAGAAACAGTTGTCCTCAATAAGTAAAATGTGGTTCAATAAGATGAAAATAATTTATGGTGAATAATTACTTTTGACTTTTATTTACCACAGTTAAAAGTAAACAGGGTAATTTAGGGAAAAAATGATATTATAATTACCCTAACACATGTCCTATTTCAATTTAATATGTGTAAATCAACCAAAAAGAACCTTATGAAATTCTTATAATCCTCTTTTGTCCACTTGGATTAGATTTGAACATTTATTATTATTTTATTTAAAGAAGGGTTAAAAGAGTTAAATTCAAAGTTTAATAACTAAATTATTTTTAATATAGGGTTAAACAATATATAAATTCGATTATAAATATTAATTATAAAGATAATGATATTTACAATATAATGGTATTTTATTTATTATTTTAAAACATTATATATTTTAATTTATTTACGACACAATGATTATGCAGTTATTATCTTTATAATAAGATATTAAAATAATTGATATTATAAATATATAAATAAATTTCAATTGAAATATAGGATGAATTATAATAATGTTTTAGGTTAATATGAAATTATGGACTTGATTAAGTAAATTTTATTTGAATTAATAAATTTTATATGGATTTCAAAAAAATCAAATACTAAATAGTGTCAAAATTCACATAATTGAGTTTTTAAAACAAATACTATATTATTAAGTGATATAATTTTTACAAAAATCAAATGTTCGGAAAAAGGACTTAGATAAGGTTATATATATTAATAATTAACCACTATGGGTTCTCATGGCTTGTTATAGTATGTTTATTACCATATAATATAAAATTACAAAGAGACATGGTAAATGTCATACTACTTAACTAACAGTTAAATCTCAAAGATAAGGTTAATATGGAGATATAAACCTATATAAATCATATGGATTGAGAAGATATCGACCCATTTCAAATTTATAATATAAATAAATCTTTTTTATTTATTTATAAACATAAAAATATATTATTATAAAATAAAATTTCATGTTTTTTCTAAAGTGACCCTCACCTCTCTTTTAAAAGGGTACTTCCACTTATCATAATTTCACACCTCCAAAGCCATTTGGCTCAGCCAAAACCTGAAAAAATATGCTATCACCTATCCTTTTTTAAACCTAACGGTCTTACATTGTTCATAAAGCCAACCTATGGATCCATTTTGATCAACTCAAAAGGAAACACTAGAAGAATATGTATTAATTATGCCACCCTCTTTCAATTTCTTTTCTTCTTCTAATTCCACTTTCATTGTTGTTTACAAACCAATATAATAAAATAATTACCTTATACATACTTTGATTTTATTATAAATATGGTACAACCATATTCATTATTCTATCCATCCTATAAATAACAAAGTCATCATACGTGCGTACGTACGACTTACCGTCTCCACGTCGCGGTGTAGTTTTTTATTCAAAAACATCATTATTTTTATGGGTATAATAAGGAGTATAACTAATGTAAATAATAAATATAACATGTTAATTATTCTATATATATGATATACCATCCAATTACATACAATTTCACCATCAATATAATGATATTGTACTCGTGTGTACGTACAGATTTCCTTCTCCATGAACGCAATGAGATTTATTCCCCATCGTAATCGTTAAATAATTATTATTCTATTATGATAAGAAATAATTTTTATGAACATAATATCATTATTTATATGAATCAATTATATCCTATCAATAAAAATCATGGTGTACATAACCAATCATATAAAGGAAAATGATTCAGTTAACACCAGAAATGATGATACTACTGAAATATTATTAACAAAGAAATAATATAGGATCATATATGATATAATTTTTATGTATATAGTTCCTGTATAATTTAATAAGTATGTTTTAACTATTATATATGAGGTTAAAATACCATATAATAAGTAAATTTAAGGTAAGTGTTAATTGTACAATCTCTTTACTTATACGAGATTGTTAATACGTAAGTATCTATTGGGACCACTTTATCATCCAAATATGTTTTTTCTAAAATATTTAATTCAAAACAATTTTAGTGTTTACTAGACTATTATTTATATTCATTTATACTATTATTTTACCGCATATGTTTTTAATGGAATATTTACGTCATTTTCCAAACATGGTACATTATGACCTTCTCAACAAAATTACGGTAAGAATGTTTTTTTACATAAACGGCGGGTGCAACTATTTTCTGCCATTATAAAATCATCAAAGCATCCCATAAAATCCTATAAATTATTTTCAAAATAATTTTTTTCTTTTATAATTATATTACTTTTAAATGATTTCAAAATAGAATGAGATATTTCTCTGCCAAAAGTTTTGATTTCATTTATGTCAACATCCATTGATGGATTTTATGTTTGTTTGAAGTTGATTATTATAATACAAATCTTCCATAATTTATTAAAGGTTTTCTGAAATGTTTTATTGTGTATGTGTTATTTTTACACCAGTCATGATTTATGGATAATGTATTGAAATTTCGTATGCTATTTTTTAATATTGATGATTATGTTATGTTTAAACGTTTTCATATGAGAAATGCATTGAAATTAGTAAGTGATCAGTAGAGTCCTCTATTGCTCCTCGATGCATCGGTAGGTATCATGAGACAAAATAGTTCCTTAGCACAAGGCCTTGAAAAAATATTATTTGTTGTCATGGAAAAATTCCTTGACTACGTGGTTATTAAGACTGACATTATACATTCTAACAATATGAAATTGTCTATTGATATTACATGTGGTTATTCGACTAGTAGAATATCCATGTGAATAATTAAATGAATTATTTGATTTATCCGTTCCATATTATGATGAAGATTAATTTTATAATCATGGTGTTTTATTAATATAAATTGCCTTAAATGTATATGATTATTCTTGAATGTCTTCACTATATTATAATCCTTATCGAGAATCTGATCTTGCCCTTTCCTATGTTTTATTTTTCCCAGGATACAAAAAATTATTTTATGATTGACCTACCCGGATTATCTGGGGGATAAATGTGGTTAGTGGAGAATTTTTTTTTGTTTTTTATTTTATAATGTAAAATAATACTTATGAATATATCTAGTACTTCCAAGGATACTAAAGTGATTGGTCTTTCAGGATTTTGATGCTTTATGATCATGCCAATGTTATGTTATAATGAACTGACTACAGGTAACTAGGTTCGGGGAATTACATGAACCCACCTCCATTTTGTATCGAACCCCACCCCATCACAAACACCATCCCATAATGAACACACCTTCTCTACACGTTGAACCCCAACACAACATGAACCCCTCCTCCTTTTTGAACCCTCCTCTTCCGTGAAACCCACCTCTTTCATGAAGCCCTCTTCTCCCGTTGTCATTGACTTCCCTGAGTCCACCATTGTTAGAACCTAGTATTACTATAGGAGGTGTATTCCATTTTTCCATAGTAATATTATTTCCTAATATAATGATATATTTAAGCATTAATTAGGTTTTGGTCTCATATTACATTACATTTAATATATATGAAATCAGTTTTAATACCATCACATGGAGTTTCATAGAATCCAATGTGAAGAAATTATAGTAACCTCGTTATGTTCTTATTTTCTATCATTTATGTAATATAAATGATCTTTTTATTTTTATAAATGAAACATGTATGAGTTTTATTAGATGATTTCTTAGGAATATGACATTTAATGTCATGTTTCACCAAATATATCAGGTATTTTACGGAAGTGGTAAATATGTTCATTCCATAATTGTGTATCCTAGTTACAAATAAACAAAATATCATCCTATCCAAATCTAAGTTACTTATTACCATTTTTTACTTCACATTTTTAATAATTTCATGTTATTTTTCATTAAGTAAATCTCAAACACTATAGTTTTTTAGCCGCTTCTATCTTGATCAAAACATGTTTTAATGAAAACTATTTTTGGTTTATATTTATGTGCCATCTCTATATATTATTGATAATTCATATATATCAATGTAAAAAAATTGTTTTTAAATTTTTTTTCTTTCTCGATGATGTCATGTGCTACAAAAAACTACATGTTTATCTATTGTTTTTCATCATTATTTCACTTTTTTGATGAGTTATACATGGGTTTGTGTCCATAACCATGACGCCAAAAATAGTATCCTTAATTGAAACATGGTTTATTTATTTCATACTACTTTATTCGTATATATTATGCATTTAAGTGACTCTTTACAATGGAATAGATGGTTTGGGTATTCCCCATGTAACACCCCGAGCTTCCACGATACGTTTCTTATTCAATAATGCAATAGCTTGCATTGTACGCAACTTCGAGTTCTAAAACACCGCGACTAATCAAAGTAGCTGTTATGAATAGTAATAACCACCTTTTAAAATTATAGAAATTTTATATTTCAAAATGGACTTTATTTTTAGATTCGGAATATCGAAATTAGCCTATGTTGAATTTTTGGTATTTTTCTGAGAACTTCTAATTTTTTATGAATAGTGAAAAATACTTAAAAACAACTTTTTTAATCAAAATAATTTATAGTGATAAATTATACTATTTAGTGGTTTTAAAGTTTAATTAGAATATATTTTTACCATTTTATCCAATGGTGGTCATTAGAATTAATTTAACATTGAAATTGGACATAAACAATTGCCAATCTTTTGATATAAATTATTTCTTAAAACACGCTATTTTTTATGACAGCGGGAATTAATTATAAAATTAATTAATGCAACTTATATGTTTGTAATTTTGTAAAATGGACATCATTTTTGAATTCGGAATATCAATTATAGCTTAGGGTGAAATTTTGGCATTGTTCTGAAAAACTTCAATTTTTGATGAATAGTGAAACCACTCAGTGGTAGTCAAATAACTGATTTTTCATTTAAATGAAATATTACCACTTCTGTGATTTTATTTTCAAAAATCCGACATACATGGTTGTCATTAAGAAGTAAAATGTGGTTCAATGAGATCAAAATAATTTTTTGGTGAATAGTAACTTTTAAGTTCTTAATCGCGATTAGAGTTAATTAGTGTAGTTTATGGTAAAAATAAAGTTTTAATAATATGAGATGAGCTTGACACTTGTCCTACTCCTATTGGATGAGTCATGGCCGACCAAGACAACCCATGGGTCAACTTGGGGACCCCATGGAGCCACTTTAGTTGGAAAATTACATTAATATATATTTATTTAATGTTAAAATTAAATTGACACAAACATGAGTTGTTTTACTAAAACAGTTTTTAAGTGGGGTTACACAAGTCCAAATTTTGACTATAAATATTCATTAGAAAGATAAAAATATTTCCTACATCATTGTATTTTTTTTATAATTTTTAGACATTAAATAAATTAAATTATTTATGACATCATTATGATGCAGCGATGACCTCATTATTTAACGATTTAAATAAAATGAGAAGATAATGCAAAATCCAAGGCTTACACTTGTCCAAATCCTATTGGATGAGGCGATTTAGAACCCTTATCACCTTATCCACGAATTATATAAGTGTGGGACCTTTAGAATCTGAAAATAATTGTATAATAATGTAACATTTCAATCTTTCCAAAAGAGCCCCTCCTCTCCTCTTATAAAAGGCCCCCACCTCTAGCACCTTATTCACACTATCAAGACTTTTGGTTCGGCCAACCTCTTCCCAAATACTCTCCCAACTTCTCTCCCTTCATCCTAGAAGCCTTAATTTAGTCAAAAAGCCATCCTAAGGAGTCCTTTTTATCAAATCAAAAGGAAGAACCCGAAGAAGAGGTAACATTTTCATCACCCTCTTTCATGTTTCTTTCTTCTTCCACTCCCTCTTTGTTTATTATTTCAATTCTAAAATTATAACTCCATTATCTTCTATATATTGTGATGTTATTATAAATATGGAACAACCATATTCAGTATTCTACCCATCATTTTAATGACATGTCACCATACGTGCGTACGTATGGCTTACCGTCTCCACGTCGTGGTGTAATTGTTATTCAATATATTATTATTTAGGTGGGTATAATAATGATATGTAATTCATCTAAATAATAAATATAACATGATAATGATTCTGTATATATGATATACCATCCAATTATATATTATTTTAATATCAAAATAATGATATTGTCGCTCGTGCGTACGTACGGACTACCGTCTCCACGAACGCGATGAGATTCATTCTCCGTCATATCCATTCAAGTATAATTATCATTTGATGATTTAAAAATAATTTTTAAGGACATGATATCATTCTGGATATGAATAAGATACATCCTATCCAGGAAAAACACTACTTACGTAGCAAAACATATAAAAGAAAACGAGTAAGTTAACACCCGAAACAACGATAAATCTAAGATATTGTTAACAAAGCAATGTTAAAAGATCATATATGATATCATATGAATGTATATGATTCTTGTATAATTTAATAACAATTATTTCACCATTATACAGGAGGTTAACCTACCCCAACCAAGGAAAAGTACAAGGTAAGGGTTATTTCACAATCTCTTCATTATCCGAGGTTGTTTATATGTAATAATCTACTGGGATCTCTTTATCATCCACATCCATGTTTCTTCAAAATGTATTTCAAAAAAAATTTATTATTTAAAAGAATATGGGTTAAAGTCATTTATACCCTTTTTGACTTTTTATAAGAGGAATCTTTCCGTCGTTTTCAAAACAAGGTCCTTTTTAACCATTTCGACAGAATTAAGGTAAGAATGTTTTTTAACTTATACGGCGGGTACGGTTATTTTCCGCCGTTATAAAATATTCAATGATTTCCTTACAAGATTATAAGAATATTTTCAAGAAAATGTTTTGTTTTATATGGCTCTTAAATGATTTCAAAAATAGAAAGAGATATTTCTCTAAAAAGTGTTTTGATTTCATCTATGTCAACATCCTTTGATGGATTTTACGCTTATTTGAAGTTGATTTATTATAATACAAAACTTCTATATTGTATTGAAGGTTTTGTGATATGTTTGACTGTGGATGTGCTGTTTTTATACCATTCATAGTTTATGGTGAAATTATTGACATTTCTTATGCTAGATTTAATACGAATGATTATGTTATGTTTAAACCTTTTGATATGGTAATGCATTGGACTTAATATGTGACGGGTGGAGCCCGCTATAGCTCCTCGATGCATCGGTAGATCTCATGAGACAAACTACTGTCTTGGCACAAGTCCTTGAAAAAATCTTATTTGTGGTCTTGGCACGAGGCCTTGACTACGTGGTTATGATAGTCCAGCATTATGAATTCCATCATTATGAAAGTGGTTATTGATATTTCATGTGATTATTCGACCAGTAGAATATCCATGTGAAGAAGTAAATGGAATTATCTCATTTTACTTTTTCCATATTATGTTGATGTTCAAGTTTAAAAGGCTTTTATTTTAGTTATACATTGCCTTAAATGTAAATGTTTATTTATGAAAGCTTCCGCTATATTGTTAACCTTACTGAGCATCCGAGCTCACCCCTTTCAGTGTTTTAATAATTTACAGGATGTGAAGAAGTATTTTATGAATGACCTGCAGGGATAGTCCGAAGAGGATAGAAGTGTGGACTATGGAGACTATGTTATTGTATTTTTTCACTTTATGATGTAATGTAATGTTTACGAATGTATCTAGTGTTTCCCAGGATACTAAACTAATCGGTCTTTAGAGACTTGATCTTTTGTGATCATGCCAATGTTACGAAGTAATGCACCGACTCTGGGTAGCTGGGGTCGGGGCGTTACAGTTGGTATCAAGGGAAGTTTAGTACAAACCTTGGAAGCTATATTTTTATAAACTCTGATTAGAGCACGTAGACCTAAGAAGAACTTTGAGGATTAGTATAGAAGAACATTCTAAAATTTTGGTATTGTAGAGATTTTGTGAGTTTTCCGAGAAATACATCCCTGTCTGGATACGCGCAGGTAGAGGCGGCTCTGGCACAGATGTACCTAGGGGTAAAACCCGGAAACACCGCTTTGAGCTAGACTCGAACGGGAACTGCTGCACGACAACGGGCCTTGCTGCACTCTTGGTTACGAAACTCCTGGGGATATGATTAGGATAATTCTCATTTTCATTACAAACCACTATGAAGGGTTATGAGTATATACTTTCTCAAAGGAAACATTTCTTTTTATGATTATGGATTATATCCATAAATATTTCAATTTATGTTAAGTGTTTTATAAGTATGAGATTATGTATTTTGATTCATAAACTGATCTAGTTTATGGAATTGTTTAGAAATGGCACCTAGTGGAAGAAATGGAAACCGTATCAATGCGCGCACTCCATGTAGGGATTTCCCTCCTGCTCAAGATAATTATAGTGGGGCTGGTGATGCAACTGGTGCCGATCATCTAATCACCATACTGGGACAACTTACTCAGGTTAGGAATAATAACCTTACCCGTATAGAGCACCCTGATCCACAACGTGGAGGATCAATGTTAGATCGATTCATGAGGAAACAACCACCAACTTTCAATGGGAGTACAAATCCCTTAGTAGCCGAGCAATGGATAAATTCCCTAGAGAAAATATTTCAGGATTTGGGGAGCAGTGAAAGGGAAAAAGTTATCATGGCAGTTTACCGCCTCACTGGAGATGCTGATCAATGGTTGTCATTGATTCAAAACATGAAGGAAGATGATGACGTATCGAATATGGAATGGAGGGAGTTCAAAGATCTTTTCTTAGAAAAATACTTTCCTCGTGACCATCGAGCAGATATGGAAAGGCAATTTCTGAGTCTGAGGAAGAAGGAGGATGAGAATGTCGCAAAGTATGAGGCTAACTTTATAAGGTTAGCGAGGCATGCTGCCGATTATATACGTAACCCAAGGAGTAAGATTGATCGTTTCTTTGATGGGTTAAAACCATTTCTCCGTCGATCTTTAGTATCACAATCCTTCTCATCATACGAAGATATTGTCTCGTGTGCTATCAAGACAAAAAAGGAATTCTCTAAGTCTTATGACAACAAAATAAAGCAAGAGAAGAAGAGAACGGTGGAACAAGAGACAGATAAAGGGGAAAAGGGAAAGAAGGATTTTCCATTATGTGATAAATGTGGGAAGAATCACCCTGGTACGTTCCTAAAAGGAATGGGAGTTTGTTATAAATGTGGAGAAAAGGGTCACCAGGCTCATGATTGCAAGGGAAAGAAAGAGGCTATCAAAGTTGAATGCTACAATTGTAGAGAAATGGGGCATTATGAAAATGAATGTCCTAAGCGTCAGGGAAACTTACCTCAGAAAAGGCCAAGGGATCAAGGACAATCTTATGTTGTTACTACAGTTGAAGCGGATTATTTAATGTATTGGTTCTTTTGGACTCATGGATTATATTCTGGTTATTAGAACAATGTGATATATATATAAGGATTGTACTGCAGTACATGTTGTTTTAATTAAGGTTTTAATATGATTAAGGTAATCATATTTTTAGTATGTGACAATAAGAGAAACTTTTCGTTGTTTGGGTAATCTGATGTTACAAATGATTTTGGAATTTAGAGACCTTTTAGGGAAAGTCTGGACGGAGGTATTTTGGATAACTATTAAGGTTGGAATGGATTAAGTTGAACCATGGATAGTATTGTTTAAGGTTAAAAAATTTATGAAGATTATTTTTGAATATTATAATACTATAGTTTTAGGAAAAGGAATCCCTGCAGGGTGGGGAATAACCCGTCACGTCATACAAAGCTGCAGGAATCGAACCCACAAACATAGTGCGACAAGCCTTTATTTCCTACCACTAGACTACAGGAAGTCCCTGTTTATTACAAAATAATTTTACTAATCTAAATGGTATGTGTTAACATTTGGAACCTTATACAATTAGGATAAGTATAATATTTTTGAGTTCTATTATCTTTTTGAGTGAAAGATGAGTTGAAGGTTGAAACTCTAATTGTCAAGCATAAATATATATATACATATCTCTTATTCAATGAATAAATTAATTCTTAAACTATATTAAAGGGATATTAAAACAAAAAAATGTGTTATCCTAATACCTTATATCTTGTTAAACTGATGATATTATAAATCAACATAGATTGAAGTCTTTGAGGCCCTCAATTTGACAGTTGATTGTGATTGATGACCTCAATCACTCCCTACAAATATTTACGTTTTTCCTCCAATTATATGTCTATAATTGCCACCAATGTTCTCCTAATTGAGATAATAATTGGGTGGTGACTTTTTAATTTCCCTTTCCCTCTTATTAAGGATAAATTTTATTAATCTTATTTCCGATGTGGGTTTTCCACAAAGGTATTTTCTCTTTTCAAACTTATATTTTCAATAAAAAAAAATTTCAAATTGCGAGGATGCCATTTATTGAAGGAGGGGAGAATGTAACACCCCGAGCTTCCACGATACGTTTCTCATTCAATAATGCAATAGCTTGCATTGTACGCAACTTCGAGTTCTAAAACACCGCGACTAATCAAAGTAGCCATTATGAATAGTAATAACCACTTTTTAAAATTATAGAAATTTTATATTTCAAAATGGACTTCATTTTTAGATTCGGAATATCGAAATTAGCCTATGTTGAATTTTTGGTATTTTTCTGAGAACTTCTAATTTTTTATGAATAGTGAAAAATACTTAAAAACAACTTTTTTAATCAAAATAATTTATAGTGATAAATTATACTATTTAGTGGTTTTAAAGTATAATTAGAATATATTTTTACCATTTTATCCAATGGTGGTCATTATAATTAATTTAACATTGAAATTGGACATAAACAATTGCCAATCTTTTGATATAAATTGTTTCTTAAAACACGCTATTTGTTGTGACAGCGGGAATTAATTATAAAATTAATTAATGCAACTTATATGTTTGTAATTTTTTAAAATAGACATCATTTTTTAATTCGGAATATCAATTATAGCATAGAGTGAAATTTTGGCATTGTTCTGAAAAACTTCAATTTTTGATGAATAGTGAAACCACTCAGTGGTAGTTAAATAACTGATTATTCGTTTAAATGAAATATTACCACTTATGTGATTTTATTTTCAAAAATCAGACATACATGGTTTTCATTAGGAAGTAAAATGTCGGTCAACGAGATCAAAATAATTTTTTGGTGAATAGTAACTTTTAAGTTCTTAATCGCGATTAGAGTTAATTAGTGTAGTTTAAGGTAAAAATAAAGTTTTAATAATATGAGATGAGCTTGAAACTTGTCCTACTCCTATTGGATGAGTCATGGCCGACCAAGACAACCAATGGGTAAACTTGGGGACCCCATGGAGCCACTTTAGTTGGAAAATGACATTAATATATATTTATTTAATGTTAAAATTAAATTGACACAAACATGAGTTGTTTTACTAAAACAGTTTTTAAGTGGGGTTACACAATTCCAAATTTTTACTATAAATATTCATTAGAAATCTAAAAAGATTTCCTACATCATAGTATTTTTTTTAATAATTTTTAGACATTAAATAAATTAAATTATTTATGACATCATTATGATGCAGCGATGACCTCATAATTTAACGATTTAAATAAAATGAGAAGATAATGCAAAATCCAAGGCTTACACTTGTCCAAATCCTATTGGATGAGGAGATTTAGAACCCTTATCACCTTATCCACGAATTATATAAGTGTGGGACATTTATAATCCGAAAAGCATTGTATAATAATGTAACATTTCAATCTTTCCAAAAGAGCCCCTCCTCTCCTCTTATAAAAGGCCCCCACCTCTACCACCTTATTCACACTATCAAGCCTTTTGGTTCGGCCAACCTCTGCCCAAATAATCTCCCAACTTCTATCCCTTCATCCTAGAAGCCTTAATTTAGTCAAAAAGTCATCCTAAGGAGTCCTTTTGATCAAATCAAAAGGAAGAACCCGAAGAAGAGGTAACATTTTCATCACCCTCTTTCATGTTTCTGTCTTCTTCCACTCCCTCATTTTTTATTATTTCAATTCCAAAATTATAACTCCAGTATATTATATATACTGTGATGTTATTATAAATATGGAACAACCATATTCATTATTCTACCCATCATTTGAATGACATGTCACCATACGTGCGTACGTACGACTTACCGTCTCCACGTCGTGGTGTAATTGTTATTCAGTATATTATTATTTAGGTGGGTATAATAATGATATGTAATTCATGTAAATAACAAATATAACATGATAATGATTCTGTATATATGATATACCATCCAATTATATATTATTTTAATATCAAAATAATGATATTGTCGCTCGTGTGTACGTACGGACTACCGTCTCCGCAAACGCGATGAGATTCATTCTTCGTCGTATCCATTCAAGTATAATTATCATTTGATGATTTAAAAATAATGTTTAAGGACATGATATCATTCTGGATATGAATAAGATACATCCTATCCATGAAAAACGCTACTTACGTAACAAAACATATAAAAGAAAACGAGTAAGTTAACACCCGAAACAACGATAAATCTAAGATATTGTTAAAAAAGCAATGTTAAAAGATCATATATGATATCATATGAATGTATATGATTCTTGTATAATTTAATAACAATTATTTCACCATTATACAGGAGGTTAACCTACCCCAACCAAGGAAAATTACAAGGTAAGGGTTATTTCACAATCTCTTCATTATCCGAGGTTGTGTATACGTAATAATCTACTGGGATCTCTTTATCATCCACATCCATGTTTCTTCAAAATGTATTTCAAAACATTTTTATTATTTAAAAGAATATGGGTTAAAGTCATTTATACCCTTTTTCACTTTTTATAAGAGGAATATTTCCGTCGTTTTCAAAACAAGGTCCTTTTTACCCTTTTCGACAGAATTAAGGTAAGAATGTTTTTTACTTATACGGCAGGTGCGGTTATTTTCCGCCGTTATAAAATCTTAAAATATTTCCTTACAAGCTTATATGAATATTTTCAAGAAAATGTTTTGTTTTATATGGCTCTTAAATGATTTAAAAAATAGAAAGAGATATTTCTCTAAAAAGTGTTTTGATTTCATCTATGTCAACATCCTTTGATGGATTTTACGCTTATTTGAAGTTGATTTATTATAATAAAAAACTTCTATATTGTATTGAAGGTTTTGTGATATGTTTGACTGTGGATGTGCTATTTTTATACCATTCACAGTTTATGGTGAAATTATTGACATTTCATATGCTAGTTTTAATACGAATGTTTATGTTATGTTTAAACCTTTTGATATGGGAATGCATTGGACTTAATATGTAACGGGTGGAGCCCGCTATAGCTCCTCGATGCATCAGTAGGTCTCATGAGACAAACTAGTGTCTTGGCACACGGCCTTGACAAAATCTTATTTTTGGTCTTGGCACGAGGCCTTGACTACGTGGTTATGATAGTCTGGCATTATGCATTCCATCATTATGAAAGTGGTTATTGATATTGCATGTGATTATTCGACCAGTAGAATATCCATGTGAAGAAGTAAATGGAATTATCTCATTTTACTTTTTCCATATTATGTTGAAGTTCAAGTTTAAAAGGCTTTTGTTTTAGTTATACATTGCCTTAAATTTTAATTTGTATTTATGAAAGCATCCGCTATATTGCTAACCTTACTGAGCATCCGAGCTCACCCCTTTCAATGTTTTAATATTTTCCAGGATGTGAAGAAGTATTTTATGAATGACCTGCAGGGATAGTCCGAAGAGGACAGAAGTGTGAACTATGGAGACTATGTTATTGTAGTTTTTCACTTTATTATGTAATGTAACGTTTATGAATGTATCTAGTGTTTCCAAGGCTACTAAACTAATCGGTCTTTCGAGACTTGATCTTTTGTGATCATGAAAATGTTACGAAGTAATGCACCGACTCTGGGTAGCTGGGGTCGGGGCGTTACACCCCATATTTACAAAAAACAGTTAAAATTTTATGTATATGCTTATACATATTAATTTGTTCTTATATAATCATTATGGTATCTACCAAACCATTATACTTCCAAAGTGTGATTTTTTAGTATTGTATCCACCAAGATATACGTTCACTTACGAACAGTCCCCAAAACTAGATTTCCTTTATTAAGAAATTGATTACTTTATATTTAATCATTAATTTAATTTATGGGATATCCATGACTTACCATTCAATTTTGAGAGCCCATTTGGTCAAACTTCTTGATATAATTATAATATTCAATGTTAATTCTTGGTATCCTCAATTTTATATTTTATTTTGAATTATCTTTCAATATCCTCAATTTTTTATCCTTTTTTACTATTCTGGTAATTTTATTTATTATTTTGGACCATTCATCAATTTTTATATACATCTCAACTAGTTTCATTGATTTTCCCTTCATCACTTATTTATCCTTTTGAATATTATCATTCAACCCACCTTTATCCCTTTGAGGATAATGTATGTACATCATAGAGTCATGTACCACAACATTTTCTTTCTCCATCTTATCCATAAAAAAGTCTAATTCGTCATGTATAGCATCCAATTTCACAATAGAGAAAAAAAATCCTAAATATAAACTTCTTACATATAATTTGAATCTATTGAGAATTCATTTATTTTTTGTTTACCTTTATATTTTGGATCATGTGTCATCCTTTAATAGCATTATATTTTCTAAAATTTGGGTTATTTTTGATCCATGTGTATTTTTTAAAGTTCCTCTCTTGTGATTTATGCATTTTTGAAAATTCTTAAATTACACTTTTAAAATGATTCATGTTTTGTGAAATGATTCATAAAAAATTGTTTTTGTTCAACATTCAATTTTTTGGTATTAAATAGAATTAAAATTATTTAACAAATTGAAATATACTTTGGATTCATACCAAGTGTTTGTATACTCACTCAATTGGATTTCTTAATGGGATGTTAATGTATTAAAGTGTATTTAATGATTCATTCATTTTAACAGGGGTTATTTGATGTTTTAAATTAAAATTGGAAAAATATAGAGGGTAGTCTCTCATTTTAAATGATTATGACCATTGGATAATGAAGTTAACTAAAATGGATTAAAAAATATAAATGTGTTTTTGTGAATTATTTCATGGAATTGATTGAGTTATTTTAAAAGGGTTTGTTATTTTAAAGAATAAGTTGGGTAAATGGTTGTCTTTAATGATATTTTAAATATGATTTGTTAAATAGTTTTTAAAGGAAATCTGGATTTAGTTTTTCCACAATATTTTATGTTTATATTTTTATAAATTTTGGGAAACTAATACCTTATTTAGAGTATATTGTTATATTGATAATAACAACATGGAATGGGAATGTCACTAACTCTATCCAAGATATATAATATCCACCAGGACCACCCTCCCAAAAAAACTGAATTAGTGCTTAACCACATTGTGACTCTTAAACCAACATTGCTTCCAACATCACTTTCATGGTTTAAATCTATGGGCCCCTTGTTTCATAATTCTATTTAGGAATTTTTCCCTTTGAGGGATTTAATTTATTATTAATATGAAATGCTTGATTCTTATTTATTGATGTGAAAATAGTCTCTTTATTATGACTGCATTAGAGTTGAAATATGATATAAAACTTATATTATATTTACTCATGTGATGATAACAAGATTGTATTTTATTACATCCATGGTGTGATTGTTATCACTCAAAGTGTCTCTTTTAATTCAAAATTAAAATAAATTTTAGTAAAAAGAATAAGTGACATACTGAAATCTTAAAAAACAGTTTGATTTTTTGATAAATTGGGACAGTGATTCATGTGTTATGTTTGATGTATAGGAGTCATACATACCTCAATAATACCCACATTGTATCCATTGTTACTCAAATTGGGTCTTTTTATTTAAAATTTTGATTAATTGAAGTAAAAATTACAAGTGACATACTGAGAACCAAGAAAAAAGTATTCATATACGTTTGATACTGTTGGAAAATGATCCAAGAGTCATTTGTGACATATAGGAAGCAACCTCACCTCAATATAACACATGGTATGACTAATATTACTAAAATTGTCCATTATCATTTTCAAATTGATATTTTAGTCCAAAATATGTCAATCACTAAAAAAATTCCACTATAATGGTATTAATAATTTGGGATATTTATTCATTAGTCATTCGTGACATGTAGAAAGATTTCTCGCATAAAAATGATGCATGATGCGACTGGTATGACTCAAAATGAATGTTTCCAGTTTGAATTGACATTTTAGTAAAAAAAGATAACTGTCATATTGAAAACAGAGAAAATGCATTCAAATTGATTGGATAATTTATGAAAATGGTATATATGTCATATGTAATGTGTAGTGATCATCCACACCTTAATTAAATACAATTTATAAACAGTATTGTAATATCCCATGTATTTATAGAATAATAAATCATCATAACTATTAATATTTATTAATTTAATATTAATTTTTTTTGGAGAAACTCTGTATGGTAGCGTACCCGATATGCAACAAAAAGATTATCCAAAATTATACGTTGAAAAAAAAACACTTAGTTGTACCATAAAATAATATAACAAAAACATTATTATTTTAAATGGTAGTTAACACATAGATTTTCTTTTGGTGGGAATGAATAGAATTAACTATATTATAATTTTACATATTTGTTAAATGTTCTTATGTCTAACATATTAATTTTAAATTCTTAAAATGAAAATGAATCCAATATTAGGCAAAAAATACTCTAATATTTTTAAATGACCGTTTTATCGCATTTTGATAGAGAAAAAATTTTAATAAATGTTTTCTTTCTATTCTATATGTTTTATTTGAAAAAATAATCTTCTTATTTGTAAAAAAGAAGCCTAAATTTCCTAGGATTGAAATTACGGTATTTATTTATAAAATTCATATCATTATGAATGCTTATAAATACTACATTCCAATTAAAAACTATGTTTTCTTCTATATTATTTATATAGTTAGATTGTCCTTTTACTTGGTTTTAATTTTTTTATTAGATTATGTTTTTATAATATAATCTAATTATATTAATTGTAAGTAATTTTAAATTTAAATTTTACATAATCAGATGTCAAACTTTTGCTAGTTTTTGCATCATAAAAACTCACTTTTTGGTTTTGACAACGATAATTAACATTAAATTAATTACTAAGACTTATGTGTTTTGAATTTTAAAAACTTTATTCCATATATGGACTCATACTATCTAAATTATTTAAATATTTACCTTTTATCATTACACTTTATGAACAGTAACTTCAGCCATTGTTATTTTTTACCAGGGTTAAAAGGTAAATCATGTAAATAAGGGTAAAAAATAATATAATATTCTTATAAAACTATCCTAAAACCTGTCATAATACTATTTTATGATATATGAATGACCATGGTATTTTTTGTGTCTATTTTTGGACCCCATGGAGCCACTTGTGTGTGATAATGTCCTTTTATAATATTTTATTTATAGAAGAAAATAAATATAACAGAATCATTTATCTCCTAACTAAAACAATTTTAATTTGGTTTATACCAAAAATATAATTTACAATTAAAATATATTATAAATTTAAATGGATTTCATATATCATGGTATTTTATTCATATGTTTTATACATTATATAAATAAATATATTTACGCCACAATGATGTAATAATTACCTTATAAATGAATGATTTAAATAAATGATATTATAAATATTATAAATAAATGTAATTTGAATAGTTTTATGAAATACACAGATTTTTTGGAAGATATTTTCATTTGATGGATGTTTTTATACATTTTTTTAAGTAATCATTTTGTTATGAATTTAAAAAAATCAATTTCTAAATAATGTCAAAATTTACATAAATGGAGCCTAGAAACAAATATTATTTTATTAAATGATATTATTGTTAAAAAATATAATAATACGAAAAATGAATTATATAATGTAAAATATTTTATTAATTATCCCCTTTTGGTTCGATCGGCAATTTATAGTAATAATAGTAACCATATATAAGAAAAATACAAGAAGACGTGATAAGAGTTAATGATTTTAACATAGGGTTAAAGATAAATGATAAGGTTAATTTTGTTTCATAAAATTGTCTAAAACCAATTGCTTTAGATGATTTTGACACAAATTCATATTATCGTCAATATTTATCACTTTCATACTATTATAATTCTATAATCAATTTATAATAAAGTAATATTTATAGACATTCCTAATATTTCCCTCCTCCCTCTTATAAATGGACCCCACCTCTACCAACATACAATAAGCTTCCAAGACCATTGGATCATCCGAATTTTTCTCAAAATAGTTTTCAATATCCCTCCCATACTCATTGGGTCCTTCAAATTTGGAATAATTTAAATCAAACAACCCTTTTGGCTAAAATAAAAAGGAGTTACCTAATTTTTAGGTAATGTCTAATCTTATGATCATTTCCTTTATTTTCCTTATCCACCCCCTACACAAATATTATTCCAATTTTAATAAAAAATAATATAATCAATATACATGGATTTTTTTATTCTATATTTTATACTTACACTTTCCCACACCTCTATGTAATGAATATGGATCATATTGTTTCTGTGTACGACAAACAACTGCCTCAAAAAATAATGATTGTTCAATTTTTTCTACCATATCTCATGGTGGCCATTATGATAGAAATTTATTTATATTATATATATATCTCATTTATATTACCTCTATTATTCATTAATTTTTATTTAAATTATTCAATAATAATTTCCATAAATTTTAAATACGATAATTTCATTTTACGAACTGTGGACTACCGCCCCCTCAAGATGATATGAATCGTGCATTCCATATGAGGAAAACATAAAGGATTGTATTTAAAAACCTATGTATAATATATTACATAAGTATTATAATGTAATTAAAATATATCAATGTATCATTTATTTTGAATTCCATTAATATTATAAACAAATGAAAGTAGCGTTCTTGCGTATATACGAACAATCCTCTCTATGAACAGTGAATTTCATTTACTCTCTCCAAATGTAATAGACTATTAAAAATAAATACATACTGGATATATTTGATATTTAAGTCATGAATAATATTTCAGAGATAATAAAATTATGATCACATGGATAATTTTCATCAAAGTAAGTTCATTTTGACTCAAATACCGAATATCGAAAAAATGTAAAATGTGCACTTAAATAATTAACTAAATTATATGACATGGTATTATGTGATAAAAAATAAATAATAAAATTTAAAAAGGTTATTAATAAAGTATAAATTAACACAACTTTATTATAAACAGAGTTAATGAGCCAACGGGAAATGTCTGACTCAAGGAAAATAATTTCGTCTCAATATTCTTTCATTGAGGTATTTCTTGCTAATATGAACCTTTATTATTTTATATGTTGTATATATAACCACTATTACATTTCAGATCCATATTTTATCAATAATAGTGTTTTTTATTAAATCATGGAGATAAATATTTTAATGGTTCAATTGTTATGGGACACATTGAACATTTAATGATTTAATTATCAAATATTTTCATCCTGAGAATAAATTAGATATTTATTTATATGGTTATAAATGCAATAAATTGGGAATTTTATGTCAAAATTGAATATCATAAAAAAATTTCAAGAGGAATATTTTAATATGAAGTGTTTTAGTTTCATTAAAAAATTAAAAATTAAGGGTTTTAAGTTATTTGGAGACAATGACTTATCTGTCTTTGTAACCATTATTTGATATTTGGATTCCTCTATAAGACATGATGTTCTATAAAATGAAAATAAATCTATCATTCCTATATTTTTGTATCATGGCATTGTAAATGGGTTCTAGAATGAAAATGGTATTTTTATAGGAAAATATTTTATATATGGGATTAGTAAAAGCATTCAAAAATGGGGTTTTATGATGAACTTGTTTTATTCATGAAATGGTACATTATAATTATATGAAATTGGTGTACCCAATATAGAATTTATGAAGGGTTGGGACACATTATAGCTTATTTCTAAGCCAAATATAGCATATACTATGGGTTGGGCCCCATTATAGCTCACCGATGACACCTACACAGATTATTCAAAGGGTTGATCACCATTATAGCTCACAGGTGTTCCCAATATTTCTTATACGAATGGTGATCCCCATTGTAGATCTCGAATTTAGAAGTAAAACATATGGTTATTCTAATTGGAATATGTTTTAATGGTTTTTATGTATATTGTGCTATATGTCACGTAAAGGATTTTTATTTTCTTGATATTGTTTTTATTGTTTTTATGTTTTCAAAAAGTACATGTGTTATAAATGTGAAGATCATTTGTTTCATCCCCTTAAAAAACATAGAATAGTATAACATGTTTTAACTAGAAAATTGGGTTTTATTTATTTTCATGCACCTTATTATTGTATTTCTTTTATAATCCCATGTTTTTAAATGTTTCCACATGATTTAAGGGAGAAAATAATCAATGATGGAATCAAGGAAATTTTGATATGATTAAACAATAAAATAAACCATGTTTATTTTTATAGTTTTTATGTTATGGAAGAAATGTATAATGTTGGAAGTTTACACTTTATATTTCTGTTTTATTATTTATAATTTATTGACAAATACTCTAAAGTAATAAACCTGAAATGATTTTCTATGTGAATTCTTATATTAACTCATGTTTATGTAATGTTTATGGTCGGGGCCATATAGTTAGTATCAAAGCATGGCTTAGAAATCATTAAGGATTATGATGTTTTCTTAAGGGTTAGGGATATATTCACGGGTTTATAATTTTAAGGTTAGTAATATGTTCATTGTCTAAGAAACGCCCTTTTAGGCTTATGTTATGAAATCTCAAGGTAATTAGCATTTTTTGTGACATTTATTTTTGATTCAGTTATGGGTTAGTACTTTTAGATATGAAAAATGAAATTTATAGAATAACCATTGAGGTTAGAACATGTTATAACTATTTGTGATGATTTTTTTGAATTTTTGGGAGTGTTATAAAATTATATAATTTTAAAAAAGTGGAAAACACACATACCTTGTAAAAATCCATCACTTCAGACAATGATATGTAATCAAACCCACAATCGATGATTGACATGGATTTATCGCCTAGAGAAAGCCTATGTGAAGTCCCTGGTTAGTATGACAAATTCTTTTTAGTTAAATTATTTTATGGATTATGAATAAGTTTATTTTGGGAACAACCATTTTATCAAATGGCTATCCATAGTATAGTAAAAAAATTTGGTTATTATGTGATAAATGTAATTTTTGAATAATCTCTCTTTTGGGAACACTACATGCCTAAAAAAATAGAAAAATATGTTATTTTATTTAAGGAGTGATGGTTTAATTTTATATTTGGAGAATGTATGTTTTTATTTTGTACATATCAAAATTTGGGTTATTTAATGAAATTAATAACCTATGACGAGGAATATAAAATTAAGTTAATTACTTTTAAGTTTGATACTTGAAGAGTAGTCGATATTATTTGGAGATAAATGTTAAGATTTATTATTAAAGACTATGTTATCAAATCATTCTATATTTTGGGTTCTGGTCATATTTTCGATTATTTTGAGGATTTTTAAGGACATTTTATTGTTTAATGATCTATATAGAACATGTGAGTTACTATTGATTTCTTTATTACATGTAGTTATTCTATTTATAAACGATTATTTTTTGGGTGATTATCTGATCTTATACTAACAATTTTGGTTTTAGATAATGTCAAAATATAAGGGAAATATATGGTTCATCTTTTATGTATTATGTTACTCGATTGAAGTTGATTCAAGTGCTTTGGTAGTGACCAATTTAAATTAAATACTCATCGTTCTGAGAAAATATGTGTCTGTGGTAGATATTTATAAAAGGATAAAACACTACTTGAAAAGTAAGTCTATTTCTTTATGTTCATAGTCAAGCTCAAAAAAAATTTCTCAAATTTAGGAAAATGATCTTAAGTCAAAAACAATTTCCTGTAACATTTCCTACTAGGAAATCAAAGACAATTTATCCCATCACATGTTTATGGTTTTAGATTTGTTACCTTTCTACTTATATTTTTTTATTTCACTCTCCATCAGAACAAATTCATTAATTTCAATTCCATATCCATGTTTTTCTATATGGAAATCCAGTATGTTTTTACTAGGGTGACCCTTGTACTTCTCTTTAATTCTTTTAAAGTGACAGTTTTGTTGACTCTTTTTCTGATGTGGGATTTTCAATGAAGCTTTCGAGCTGAATTTTAAAATTGGGAAGAAGCAATTTCCAAAAGGTGGAATGATATAAAATCCTATGTATTTATAGAATAATACATTTTACTATCTATTAATATTTTTGAAATTAATATTTAATTTATTTTAAAGGTGCCAATATGTATGATAGAAAACATGACACACAACAGTATGTTTCTCCAAAATCATATGTTACACAAAACACTGAGTTATACCAAAAATTAATACAATAATAACAATATTATTATAAATAGTATATAAAGTATAGCAATTTTATTATTAGGAATGAATATAATTAACTATATTATGATTTAACACAATTATAAATTGTTTTTTCATTTATCAAATTAATTTTAGAGGCATAAATGATAATTAATACAATTTTATGTATAAATAATTTAATATTAACAAAAGATCATTTTTACGCCTTTTGATTGGGAAAATTTTTTAAAAATAGTTTTTTTCACTTCTATATGTTCTATTTGATTAAATAAACTTCTTCTTTAAATTAGGGTCATGAAATTTTAATATGGTTGAAATTTTATTATTTCTATGATAAAATCCACATTTTTATGAGAAGTAAAAAATATTGAATTTTCTTTCAGAATGCATATTCATTTAATTTATTTATATAGTTAGTTTATCATTTTACCTTTTTATAATGTGTAATTGTATTATGGTTTTACCATTTAATCCAATTATGACCATTTTATGTAATATCTCATTTAAATTGGACATAAACATATGTCAACCTTTTGATGTTTTTTACTTTTTAAAAATCCACTTTCTAGTTTTAACAACCCGAATTAATTTTAAATTAATGACTGTAACTTTTGTGTTTTGAATTTAAAAAAATGGATTATATATTTGGAATCATAATGTTCAATTTGGGTACATACACATGTTTTATTTTTTTTCATTATGAATAGTAACTTCCGTAATTATTTTTATTTACCATAGTTAAAGGGTAAATCAGGTAAATAAGGGTAAAAAGTAAAATTAAAATATTATAAAACTACTATAACGTGTGTTCGAATCTTATTGGATGAAATATTTCCGACCACAGTCATCCTTGGGTTGATTTTATGACACCAAGGAAACACATGGATATGATAATGACCTTTTAAAATATTTATTATAAAGAAAAGGGAAATATAACATAAACAAGTATTGCCAAACTAAAACAATTTTAATTTGGTTTATATAAATGATATCATAGACTATAAATAGTAATTATAATGAAAATAATATTTATGACATAATTTTATTTTATTTATTACTTTTAGAGAATAAATAAAAAAATGAATTTATGACACAATGTTGATGCAGGGAATACATTTTAAATGAAATATTACAATAAATTGTATAATAAATTTAGATAATCAATGTCATTTTAATGTTTTATGCCATAAAAGAACTTTTTGGATGACATTATATCGTTAGGGATGATTTAATTCCATTTTATCAAAGTAATAATGTTGTTATTAGTTTTACAAAAATGAAATACTAAATATGTAGAAATTGACATAAATGAGTTTTTTTAAAAAAAATTATTAAATGATATAATATTCATTAAAATATAACACTCGGCCAAATGAATTATACAATGTTAAAATTTTCATTAATGATTTACTTTTTGTAATATTGGTATTTTATAGTAACATTAGTAACCATATATTATGAAAATACAAGAAGGCATGACAAGAGTTAATGTTTTTAACTAAGGGTTAAATCTATAAGATTTGGTTAATTTTGGGACCTAAACTTGTATAAAACTGATTGCTTTTTAAATAGTATAATTCAAAAATACATTTATAACAATACAATATTTCAAAACATTTCTAATGTTCCCCTCCACCTCCTTATAAAAGGCCCCATCTCTGCCCACTTACTCACACCTCTCAAGACCCTAGGATCATCACAAATATAATCAAATGAGACCCAAATATCCCTCCCTTACACATACATTCCTAAAACATGGCATAAGGAAATAAAAATGTGGCTTTGATCTCAAACCAAATGGGGTTTCCCAATTTTGGGCTAATGTCTTCTCTGAGGCTCCTTCCCTTTATTTTCCTTCACCATCCGTGTTCTCTTTTAATTTGATTTTTTAATAAATAAAATTGTATAATAAATATACTAAAATTTCATTTTTTGATAATTTTTATAACTACACTAATGTACACCTCTATCTAATGGATATAGAACATATTATTTCTTTTTACAGTGAACTACTACCACATGAAATAATGATTGTTCATTTATCAACCACCACATCACATGGAAATCATTATTGTAGAAATAAATTTCAATATGATATATTTATATTTTTATTATCTATATGTTTCTATATTTTTTATTTACAACATTCCTTTATACTTTCCATAATGTGTAAATGCGATAATTTAATATGAGGAAGTGGGGAATACCGCCCCCTCAATGTGATATAACTAGTTCATGCAATACATGGATGGCATAAATGATAGTATTAATGAAAAATGTAACATATATAATATATTTATTATATTTAAATTTTAACATACCTATGTATCATTTATTTTTCATTCGTTTAACATGAAAAAGTTGTGAATGTAGCATTCTTGTGTTTGTACGACATACTATCTCCATGAATGGTGCATTTCATTTCATATCTACAAATGTTATAGACTATTATAAATACATATATACTAAATATATATTATATTTAATTCATGAATAATATTCTTGATATAATGGACTTATGGACACATGGATAATTTGTATCAAACGAAGTTCATTGTTTACTCAAATACCAAACATCAACAAAACATCTGTTATGAACTCAAATAATTATCTAAATTCTATAACATGTTAATAAGTGAAATAAAATAAATAATAAACTTCAAAATTTTAATAAAGAAAGATGAAATTAACATAAATTTATTAATCAGGAAATTAATGAATGAATGAGACAAGTCGAACAAAAGGTAATGGATTTTGTCTCAATATCCTATCATTGAGGCATTTCATGCTAATATGTACCTTTATTATTTTATAAGGTGTATATATATCCAATATTTTATTTCATATCCATATTTTATCTATAATAATATTATTTATTAAGTCATGGAGATTTAAATTTAATTGTTCAATGTGGTATGGGACTCCTTGAACATTTTATGATTTAATAATCAAATATGTTTCTTCTTGATATTAAATTACATATTTAGATATATCGGTATAATAAGAATCTAAATGAAAGTGAATGTCAATTTTGAATCTCATTCAATGTTTCAAAATGGAATATTTTTATATGAATCATTTTAAAATATTTCCAAAAATACAACTAGAATGTTTTTTAACATATACGACGACAACAAATTCTCTACTACCGTAACTGTTATTTGATATTTGGATTCCTCTATAGTTATTATAGAATTTTAAATGGAAAACAAATATATTATTCCTTTATTTTAGGTATCTTAATTATAAAATGGGTTCTTAAATAAAAATGGTATTTATATATGGAAATGTTATTCATATGGGGTTACAATAAGCTTTAAAAAATGTGGTTTGGGATGAAAATTTTATAATCATGAACTAGTATATGGGAATTATATGAAACAAGGGAGTCTGATATGGCTTATATGATGGGTTGAACTACCTTACAGCTCACGAATGAGCCCAATATAGCTTATAAGAAGGTTTCAGGCACATTATTTCTCATGGGTGAGCCCATAACAACTTATAAGAAGGGCTGAGACCCATTATAGCTCATGGTTGATCCCTATATAGCTTTTACAAAACATTATCTCCATTAAAGATGTCTATTTTGGAAGACAACCGTATGGTTAATTGAGTTCAATGATGTTTGAAAGGGTTTTATGTATATGATGCTTTATGTCATCTAAAATAGTTTTAATTACATGCAATTTTTTATTGTTTTTCATTCAGAAAAAAGTATGAGTGTTATACATGTGAAACTATATTATTTCATCTTCTCTGAGAACATTATAAAGGTTAATTTGTTTTAACTAGACTAATGGTTTTTCTTTATTTTTTTCCCATACAGAGCATTTTGTTCTCATCCCAAATTTTTAAATGCTTTCACATGATTTAATGTAGAATAGAGTCATAAATGGAATCACAGAAAATTAATAAAGATTCAAAATGAAGAGAAACGATGTTTCATTTTAAAAGATGCTATGTTATATAAGAATAAGATATAATTTGAAGTGGCCAATTTTAATTTCTTTTTTATTTTATATTTACGGTCTAATACTCTGATTCTATAAACCTGAAAATATTTTCTATGTGAATTGTTTTCATAACTGGATATTATGTAACGTTTAATGCGAGGGCCTTATTGGTAGAACTTAAATTTTCCCTTTTTGTTTAAAACTGACATTTATTATAGTAAAAAATATGTGAAATACTAATAGCTGACAAAACAAATTAGAACTATTTTTATAATTTAAGTAAATGATCCATTATTCATTTAGAATTTGTAAAAAATAACCACTCCTCAATATGATGCACATCACGACTGATATAACTCCCAATGTGTATTTTTTTATTAAAAATAAACATTTTATTAATTAATTGTTACATATAAACGTTAATATACTTCTTTTCAGTATTACTAACATAACATTTGTATTATTATAAAGGGGTAATATTTTTCTAGTGTTGTGATAATTTCCTCTGCAACTTATTCCATGTGGGGGAATTTTTGAGATATGATCACGGGCATCAAAATATTAAACAATAATGTTTCTAAATGTTTATTAGATAATTGTAAATGTATTTATATAAAACACTATCTAAAATGTATATATAATTTTTTTTAATATACTATGGTGAGATAATTATATATTCATGATTTCAATTGAATGTTTATAGAATTTTTAATGGGTGTACTATATATACCAACATGTTTTTGTAGTGTGTGATGTTATATTATCAGCACAATGAAGCCAGCTAGGATTTTTTTATTGCTCCAAATTGCACTTATAAAGCGGGTCCTTTATCCAAAATAAAATAGCACTAATAAAGAGGGTATTTATCAGTGGGTTTTGTAAGGACAAAGGACCCCCTTTATCAGCCCTTTTTGAATGCTAATATAAGGGACCCCCTTTATCATCAATATGATTAACAAAGCTGTTAAAATCTAGTCTTCGTGACGTTAACAGGCATATGTCTATTAGTGAAACATAAAACAAGGATTAAACATATAAAAAATAGTTGAAAATAAAAACAATTTATCAAATATAATACAACATTAATAATTTACGTGATAAAAACCATATGAATTACAAAATAACATATACACCTTGATAAATTTATGTAAATGAAATATTGTATAAAACATTTATATAAAATTAAAAACAGTAACTTTTAAAAAATTGTAAATAAAAATACATATAATAATAAATAATAAGTAATTATTATTTTATTATTGTTAAATATTTTGCATTACATTTTTAATAAATAATAATTTTATTTTAAAACATTTACAATAACTATAATAATAATTTTGAATAATTATGTAAACAATATGATTCTTAATTTAATTAATATATTTGTAAATAATATAATTTAAAATAAATATTCATTAAAATTCTATGATAGAAAATATAATTTTTCAGAATAATTTAATTATTAAAAACATGTAATTCAATAATTAACCACTTATAATAACCATAATAGTAGTATTATATTTTTTAAGTAATAAAATAAAAAAAATTATATATTTTATATAATCTAGTAATTTTTTTATTTAATAATACTAAACAATAATATATCTAATAATGATATTAATTATAAATAAATATTATTTCGAAATGATTCTATGCACTTTATTATTATTTAATAATAATAATATTTAATGATAATATGAATGCAATTTATTTGAATATAAGATGAAAATATTAATTAATATAGTAAATCAAAAATTATTGGC
This sequence comes from Viscum album, assembly GCA_963277665.1. Classification (NCBI taxonomy): domain Eukaryota; kingdom Viridiplantae; phylum Streptophyta; class Magnoliopsida; order Santalales; family Viscaceae; genus Viscum; species Viscum album. Next base: position 1,670,680,966 of record OY728160.1, read on the forward strand.
TTATATTTAAAATTAATAACAATATTTAATTTTTTTAATTAATTATGATATTATTGATATTTTATTAATAATATTTTAGTTATATACATCGTTATTATTATTTATTAAAAATGTGTGCCATTATATATATGTATATAAACAAAATATAACAAAATAATTTTAAAAAAATATAGGCAATGGAGTAGTTTGAAACATGCCCCTCTTAAAATACCTTATGAATAATTGGTTTTTTAGATAAGGCCTTCTTTAAATGAATTTTAGAGAAGGATGCTGTAAACATAACACATAATTTAAAATATATTAGATGAAGAAAATTCATTAACTCGTGATCTTTTCAATGTTTTTTAAAAGAAAGATGCATTTTAGTCAAGTGCTTATCCTCCTACTAATTTACATTCCCAACATTTCCTTTGTTTGGGATGTACTTTACCCAAAACCTTGTATTGGACAATTTTTTTACATTATATGTGGACTTTTTTCATGAATAACCACGTGAGAGGAATCATTCAAACTACTACTAAGCTTTACAATAGAATTTTCCATTTTCTTAGACTCATAGAACTTCTCAACTTGGAGTGAAAATATTTTATCAAAGTGAGCCATTGATGACTAAGAATAAAGGAAAGACCCCTCCAATGATAAGGATACTATGAGAATTTTTCCTAATGAAGAACATGATTCTTGTATCTCTTTGATAGTGCAAACTGGAATAATTTCTCAGATGTGACGACCAAGGATAATGTAAATGTGGCCAACACTAGAGCCCGAGACATCATTGGTCGACCAATACTGTTGGAAACCCTAAGATGGGAAGGACACCAAATGATTGAATGAAGGAAAAATAAGAACCCAGGAAGTCATAAGAGTATTCCCAATACAACTGTTAGAATCCATAAGTTCCAAAAAGGTCGATGGGATGTGGTTTGAGTTTTTCACACAGAGTGAAACAAATAAATTCAAATCCCATACCAAAGTGAAGCCTCCATCACCCACAAAAGTGACCGGAACTGCCTGAGTTGGTTGAACTGGCTTCAAACCATACGATCCACCATTACACGGAAGTAGATCCAAACAGAGTGGCTCTTGGATGTAATTAATCCACCATATGAGACATTGGATATTTTTTGTTTTAGGTTTCAATAATTTAACCCCACAAGTGTTATTAAAGGTCACTGTAACATTATTTATGGGTTCTACTAAATTATATGTTGATAATTTGGATGGTGAAATTGATTTTAATCACTGGAGAATTAAAATGATAGATTTATTGAACCAAAATTATTTAATAGATTCCCTTTCTTATTGTAGAATTAAAATAACCACAACTACCCTAGTTAGTTATAATTTCATTACATACTTTGATTTCCATGAAGAATGTACTAATAAATTATGTAGTTTAATTATTTTATCTTTAGGAGATAAATTTCATTGAAAAGTTTCATATTTTCCCTCTAGTAATGGTATATGGTGTATTGTTGAAACCGTTTATATCAGAAAGTATCTTATTGGTATATTATATAAGAAAATTAGATTATATAATTTCAAATTTAGATATGGATCGACATGAATGATTCTTGTTGATAAATTCAATAAATTCCTGTTAGATCAAGCTAAAATAGTCATTAAATTGATTTATGAAGACTCGACCAATATATTGTTAAGATGGATAAAACATTCATTTAATTATGTTATAGACTCTATGATGTTTGGAAAGGACACACATATTCTGGATGAATTCCAACATTCTTTACTCTCCAAATTCCTTCAAAGGAAGGGTCGCATTGTTATTGTGGTTGAGGGTTTAAATATTAGGGACATAAGTGAGTTTAGAGAATGATGTGAGTCAATGGGAAAGAAAAAATAAAGGGTCCAGTCAAAGAAGAAGATATATATTTATAAAAACATATTCATTATGTTTTTTAAATAATAAAACCTACGCATATTAATAGTAACATCCCTAATAAAAAAGGGGACTATAAATAAAAAATTAATGAACATTCTTTATTAGTTGAGCATGACATTGACACTATTGATGTGTTAAATGTTTTTGAAATTTCCATCATTGATGAATTGATCCATGATTCAGTATTATCATTACACATGTGAACTAGGAATGAATAATTTACTAGGCTAAGAGAAATTTAATCTATTGAGTTATTTCTAGGGAGAAATAGGAGCTACACCATTATGGGAATGAGCTCTGTTTTATTAGAGCATCATGATGATACCACTATGTATATTGTGGAATTTAGGTGGGTAACTCAGTTAAAAGAACCCTAATATATCTAGTAATACTTGACCAATATAGTTATTTAATTTTTTCATATATATATGTATTAGTGTTTCATGATGATCCCTCACAGTTATCAAAGAAACCCATCACAATGGCCTTTATGTGTTTTATAGAATGTTTCATAGAAGTCTGTTGAACACCTCATATAGTTTAGAGGATGATTCAACAACCACTTGGCATAGGATATTAGGGCAAGTCAGCACCCAGGGACTCATTGAACTAAAAAAATATGGTCTTTTGAGTAACATCTCTTCTAGTAGTCTACTATTATGTGAGGATAATTTACATGAGAAATCCAAAAGAGTCTGCCTCAGTTGGTCAAAATATAAGGCTAGAAAACCCATTGAATGTGTATATTATGACATTTGGGGTCCTTATAGGGCCACCTCCCATGGTGGAGGATTCTACTTCATGACATTAATTGATGAATTCTCTATTAATGTTATGATTTATAAACTGAAACATAAGTTGGATACCTTTCATACGATTAATAAATGGAAATATAGGGTAGAAAGTGAGTTTAACAGCCTTAAGAATCGATAATGGTTTAGAGTATCTATCAAATAAATTCATTGGATTATTTTAATCTGGTGGAATAATGATAAATTAGACTATTGTGGAAACACGACAGAAAAATTGAATAGTTGATAGAATTAACATAACTATTTATAAGATGGGGAGGTATAATATGTGCCACAAAAAACACCCATAGTATTTCTTGGTCAAGGATACTTCAACATCATTATAACGACCCATAGTTTACATACATGGTTATTACATCAGAATTGAATCATACTTATTACAACATATAACAAAACCATGATAGGACCGTACAGGTATAGTTTATTGTGATACTGGGAAACATAAACAACTAGTTCATAAATCATCTACATTATCTCCAATTTATCTCATCATATCTAGAGTTCCTTTTGGCATATCCTACTTAATACCCTTCTTCCTGACCTGGGGTAAAGAAAACATACAAAAGGGTGATCTCAAATGCTCAGTAAGGGTAAACAGAAAAAATATCAATCATATCATATTCATAAGAACATAACATTTTGAAAATCTTAACCTTCAAAAGAGATCATAATATCATAACATGGTATAAATCATATTTGTGAAATTTAATCCCAATAATAATAAAATAAAACATGAAAATTGTGGCATACACTCATAATCATTGAAAATAATTTCATATTAGTCAAGGCACGTTTCCAAGACCATTACAGCGGACAAAGTCCTTTACTGAACTGAGTTCACTCCTTGTTCCAGTCCTGTATCACTGAAATAGATTAACTTGTCATTATAGGCATGTATATCTCATGAGATATAAATCATTACCCAATGAATTGGAGGGATATATAGGTCCCACCCATCTCATAATGAAACCATTCTTATGTGTGCCACAAAATCATTGATCATACATCATTTCATAACCCATGTAATAAAAATGGGATTCATAAACATCATGCCATCATAACATAATTCACAAAAAGAAATCATAGAAATAATTCCATCATAAAAAAATCAAATCAATGTAATAATATGGATAGAAACTTAACCATATAATATATTAGATGGAATATAATTTTGATAAAACCCTTGAACTCCATTCGTGAGGAAAATAACCATTCTTCTTCAAAAACATTTTTCCTTTCTTAACATGTCATAAAATTTTAAAATAAAATAATTAAATTAAAAATAAAAATGAAATATCATAATGGAAGATTCATGTAAATAATATTCTCTGAAATCATAAAAATCCATTCATGTTGTATAAGTTAAAAAAACATTCTTCTCATACTTTGGCTGAAAAAGTCAAAAATTATCTCGTACTGAAAACAACAAAATATTCTGTTCATATCTTTTACTAAAATTCAAAAATAGGTATAATTGGATTTAAAAAATTGTAGGAGGGTAGAAATAATATTACATATTTAGGAAACATGTATTTGGATGATAAATATGCCTCAGTAAATTCTGAAGTATAAACAATCTTGTATAAAAATGAGATTGTGAGATCTTCCCTTACCTTAGGTCCAATTTTCATTGTACGTATCCGAACCTCCTTTATAATTACTTAAATAATTTATTTGACTTATTACAAAATCATATTAATTGTTATGTTATCATATATGGTTATATAATTATCTTCTTATTAGTAATATTTCATTGCTACTTGTTATTCGGGTGTTCATTGCTTTTTGTTCTTATACATGTTTTGTCGAATAAATTCTTATTATTATTTTTAGGTTATAGATACCTCATTTCCATAATGGTATTATTGTAATATATATCATATTTATTCATTCAATTCATTTATATATTCATTATTCAATGAATATCATCTAGAATGAGTCGCATCACATCGTGGAGATGGTTGGCCGTACGTACGCACGAGTGACGATATTGTTCCCTTGATCATGGAATTGTATTGAAGTGTATGTATACTATTTCAGAATCCATATCATGTTAAAATAATCATATATAGTGATTAATTACACCATTATACCCATCCATGTAAGTTGGGGGTGGAAAACAGATTACACCACGGCGTGGAGAGGGTATTCCGTACGTAAGCATGCACGGTGATTTCATTTTCTGTAGGATTGATAGAAGGTGAAATAGAGATGTTTCATATTTATAATAACATATCAGTATATTAGTGATACTGATGTTATTACTTCATAATTAAACTACTAATGAAAAGGAAGTAGAAAAAGTAATAAATTTGAATGAATCGGTAACAGATATTACCTCTTCTTCGACACGCCTCTTTGAAGCCTCCTCTTAGGGCACTAAAATCGGTCTTTGGAGAAGACCAGGACCTCTATTATTTTTATAGGTAAGTTGATAAGGGAAATAGGAAGGGTTTGGCCGAGCGTGAAGGCTCAAAATTTTGTGAGGAGGGGAGGTAGGAGGTTCCCCTTTATAAGGGAGGAGAGGGGCACCGTAGAAAAAACATAAAATATTATTTTAAAATAAGGTCACATTCGGTTTATAATAGCTCCAAATTGATTTATTTATAATATAAAGTGGTTATGGTTCTAAATCCTCTCATCAAATATGTTTTAGACAAGTTTAGGTTACTATTTTAACCTTATAATTTAGATTTAACTCTATGTTAAATATTTTAACTTTTACCGTGTGTTTGTGTTTTCTTACACTATATGGTTAATATACTAACTATAACAAGAAAAAATAACCCCATGTGGTTAATTGTAAATATATATAAAATTATCTATGTCATTTGGATGAACATTATATTTTTAGGAATATAATAACAATTAATAATATACTATTTGTTTTAAAAACTATTTTATGTCAATTTTTACACTATTTGGAAATTGTTTTTTTTTAATTCATAACAGCTTGATTAGTTAAATAAATGTTAATTAGATAAATAATAACATGTAATATTAACCTATTAAATTTATTTAATTCATATAAAGTCTCAAATTACATTTATTTGGGTATTTATAATATCAATTATGTTAATATTTCATAAATAAGTTAATTACTACATCATCATTGTGTCATAAATAAATTAAATTATTTAATGTCTTAGAATTATAAATAAAAACCATTATGTAGGAAATTTTTTATCCTTCTAATTAATATTTATTGTCTAATTTATCTTATGTATAACCCTACATTAAAAATGTTTTTAGTTATTAAACTTTGATTTTAATTATTTTAACACTTCATTAAATATAAATAAATAAATTACCTAATCTAATCCAAGTGGACATGAAGTGTAATATTTTATTCCTAAGGTTTGTTTTGGTCGAAATACACTTATCCAATAGAAATAGGACATGTGTTAGGGTAATTATAATATCATTTTTACCCTTAATTACCCAAATTACTTTTAACCGTGGTAAATAAAAGTAAAAATCTACTATTCAACAAACATTATTTTTATCTTATTGAACCACATTTTACACATTTATATTAAACTTGTCTCTCAGATTTTCGAAATTCTACTCACAGAAGCGATAAAATAATGTTTTATGTACATTTGAAAATTCTCTTAGGAGGTGGGTAAAAGATGGTGAAAAGTTAAATAAAATTTTTATATATCTAAAATTATTATAAAAGGACTCCAATGAATTAAATTGAACTTATAGAGGTATTATATATCAATTTTTACATAAAATAAATTTAAATAAAATAAATAATTATTTAAATAATAGGTCTGTTTTTAAATAGTAACTTAGGGATTTCACTATTCATAAAAAATTTAATGTTTTCAAAAAAATACCAAAATTTCACCGCAGGCTAATTTAGATATTCGGAATCAGAAATTTTAGTCCTTTTTGAATGATAAAATTTATAAAATTTAAACAAGTGGGTATTACTATTCATAACGACTAGTTTATATAATATTTTAATAACATATCATTGTTTAGTGTAACTCGATATTACATACAACACACGCTATCGAGGAAGGTTTCTCTTGCATATAACGCAAGCCAGGATATTATTGTGTGTAACGAAGGATTCCTTTGATGTTGCATATAACATAAGTCATAAAAAAATATACTTCTAATAAAATATCAGGGTCTTACATTCTACCCCCCTTAAAATGAATTTCTCCCTCGAAATTCCTCACTTCGTAACGAACAGATTAGGATACCTCTCTCTCATCATATCCTCAAGCTCCCATGTATATTTTTCTATTTTGTTATTCCTCCATAAAAATTTCACAAAGAGAGTGATCTTGTTCCGTGGAACATTTTCGCTACGATCAAGAATCTCTATCGGCTGTTCTTCATAAGAAAGATCTTGCTCCAGCGGTACAACATCTGAGCTTAGTACATGTGAAGGATCTGGTATGTACTTTCTCAAGAGAGACACATGGAACACATAGTGAACTTTAGAGAAATTCAGTGGAAGTGCCAATCAATAATCTACCTTCCCAACAAAGTCCAGTATTTCAAAAAGACCAATATATCTAGGGCTCAACTTTCCATTCTTTCCATATATCATTACTCTCTTCCAATGTGATATTTGTAAGAACACATTATCACCCACTTAAAAATCTAGGTCTTTTCTTCGATTGTTGGCCAAACCTTTTTGCTAACTCTGATCTTCTGTTATGTGTTGTTGAATATATCTTACCATTTCTGTCATCTCATCAACCAGATCAGGTCCTAATAACTTTCATTCCCCAAATTCATCCCATCAAGATGGAGTCCTTAATTTCCTTTAATAGAGAGCTTCATAAGGAGACATATGAATACTGTAGTGAAAGATATTTTTATAATAAAATTCCACCTAAGGTAGGTGTTGATCCTAGCCACCTTTGAAATCCACAGAGAAAGCTCTCAACATGTCTTCCAGAGTTTGAATTCTTCTCTCACACTAACCGTCTGTCCGGGGATGATATGTTGTGATGAAACTCAACTATGTATCTTGTGTATGCTGAACACTTCGCCAAAACATCATGGTAAACCTCGGATCCCAATCAGATATAATGGAAAGTGATAATACATGCATTCTTACCTCTTCATTTACATATATCCTAGCAAGCTGATCCAGAGAGAAATATTCTCTAATAGAAATGAAGTGTGCTGACTTCGTAAGACGATCAACTATGACCCATATAACATTATTGCCTATGGATGTTTTAGGATGTCCGGTGACAAAGTCCACAGTGATGTTTTCCCATTTCCATGCGGGTATGGGTAATGGTTATAACATCCCCTTAGACTTCTGTCTCTCATCTTTAACATACTGACAAACCAAGCATCAAGAGGAATATTCTGCAACAACTCATTTCACGACATCCCACTAGAAGTACTCTTTCAGGTCCCAATACATCATCGTGATCCCAGGATGAATAGAGAATGAAGAACTATAAGCCTCATCCAGTATTTCCTTCTTTAATTCTAGGATGGGAGGAATACAAAACCAATTCATGAACCTTATTATCCCATCACAATCAAGGTTGAATTCAGGAACATTTCTCACCTCTTTTGTAAGTCTACATCTTCTTTTTGTGCCTCTTTAATATTCACATGTACAGATGGTTGAACATTCATTTGAGAAAGATTATATTTTTCCCCTTCCATTATAATTTCAAGATCCATCCTTTGTAAATCCATAAATATTGGATCTTTTGTGATCCTTATCATGGATAATCTAGCATGGTCTTGTCGACATAATGCATCAGCCACCTTGTTTCATTTCTCATGGTGATAATTAATTGAGCAGTCTTAGTCCTTAATCAACTCCAACCATCTTCATTGGCACATATTCAGATCCTTTTGTGTGAAAATATATTTTAAACCATTATTATCAGTATAAAGATCACACCTTTTACCATAAAGATAATGCCTCCATTATTTTAATTCAATGATTACTGTGGCTAACTCCAAATCATGAGTTGGGTAATTTTTCTCATTGATTTTCCACTGCCATGAGACATAAGCTATCAATATATCATTTTTCATGTTAACACACCCCAGTCCCTTCTTGGATGCATCAATGTAGATCACAAAACTTTTTTCACTACAAAGAAGTGCGAGCACAGGTGCACTGGATAATATTTTTTTTAACTCCTTGAAATTCTCTTCTCATTTCTCCATCAAAATAAACATAACTTCTTTTCGAGTAAACCTGGTTAGTGGATTAGATAATCATGAAAAATCTATCACAAAACCTTGATAATATCCATCCAAACCTTGAAAAATTTAGATCTCAGTTACTGTTGTTGGTCTCGACCATCATTCAATAACCTCTGTTTTTGCTGGATCCACAGATATCCCCTCTTTTGAGATTATGTGACCCAAAAATGAAACTATTTGAAACCAAAATTCACACTTGGTAAATTTGTCATAAATTTACTCCTTTCATATGGTCTTTAATACAATTCTAAAGTGATCTTCATGTTCTTCCTTGCTCTTTTAATAGACAAGAATATCGTCTCTAAATACTACCACAAACTGATCAAGATAGTCTCTAAATACTCTATTCATTAGATCCATGAAACTAACAGTGGAATTAGTAAGACCAAATGGAATCATCGTAAATTCACAGTGTCCATACCTTGTATGGAAATCCGTCTTTGGTATATCCTCCTTTTTGACCCTTAATTGATGATACCCTGAATGAAGATCAACCTTGGAAAATTATTGAACTCCTGGTAGTTGGTCAAATAAGTCATCAATTTGTTGAAGAGGATATTTTTTAATGATAGTGATCTTGTTATGTTCTTGATAATCAATGCAGAGTCTCATTGACCCATCTTTCTTCTAAACTATCAAAACTGGTGCTCCACAAGGTGACACACTAGGGTCTATGAATCCCTTATCAAGATTCACTTTGAGTTTCTTCTCCAATTCCAACATCTCAATTAGGGCCATTCTATAAGGTGTCTTTTAAATTGGAATTGCACACGGTATGAGTTCTATTGAAAACTCAACTTCATGATTTGGTGGAAGACCTGGAAATTCCTCTTGAAAAACATCATCAAACTCTCGTACAATGGGTGTATTCCTAATCGTGAGTTTATATCCAACCATTTGAGATAAATAACCTTCATTTATTGGAATTAAGACCCATAACATGGAAAAAATATCCACGGAAATGTTATATTCATCCTTTCATCGATAGATGATAGTAGATTGATCGGGAATATTAAATGTGATTTCCATGCTTTAGCGATTGATATGAGCTCCGTATAAAGAAATCCAATTCATGCCAAGAATCTCATAAAATTTCACTATAGGAAGGATCACAAGATTTGCAAGAAGCACTTTCCAAAAAACATCAATCGGAGAAGAATTTTAAACTTTTGATGTGACTGTTGTGCTATTAGGGGTTTTTATAGCTAACTCTATATCTAACTACTAAGGTAAAATGGGGATACCCATATAAAATTCATCAGAAATAAAATATTGGGTGGATCTAGAATCGAATAAAACATTTTCTACTTTAGAGTGGATGGTAAGTGTACCTTTCACCACTTCATTATCATACTCAACATTGCCAATAGAAATTTCATGTGACTTTCCTTTTTCTTTGGCCTTAAGAGTTTGTTGACGTTGATCATCATCAAAAACCCTTGGATTTGTGCATTGATTGTCATAATGCCCCATTTCCTTGCAAATGAAACATTGAAATATAGGAGGTGCATTTTGGGTATCACATTCTTTGTTCGCATCATTAGACAACTTATTCACATTATTTCGACATTCAACTGACCGGTGACCTTCTATTCCACAATTAAAACATTTACATGTCCCATTAAGAAAATTCCCTTCATGTTTCTTTCAACACTTTGATCATAAGGGAAAACTCATCTTCTTTTCAGTGTGGTCTTTAGAGTTTCCATTGAATTCAATTTTACTCTTCTTATAAAAACCATATTATTGATGTGTTACTCTAATATCCATCTCAACCATGAGAGAACATCTAACAATTTCCTCATAGCTATTGATGTACCTTATGGCTAACGCCCTTCAAAGACATGGTTTTAAGCCCCTAAAAATCGATCGATCATACTTTGAGGTTGGATAATAATAATGGAAGTGTACCTTGCAAGTCTTGTAAAATTTTCTTTGTAGGTACAAATAGATTCATCATCCATTTTCTTTAGTTCAAGAAACTCCTTCTCCATAATTGTTCGAAGAATACGAGGGAAGTACAAATTGAAAAATAAGTTCTTGAACTCATCCCATTCCATGGACTCGATTTCATCCCTTTTCATCGTCTTCTTAATAAGATTCGACCATTGATCAGCTTAACCTTCCAAAGGATATACTGCTAAGATGACATTATAATGTTCAGAACAATTTAGAACTGAAAATATCTTTTTAGTGGTACTGATCCATTATCCAACCACTAATGGATCAGTAGGCCCACTGAATGGGGGTGGATTCTGCCTCATGAAGGATGAAACAAAATCTCTCTCCTTCCTTTACTAATTTCGAAGTCATTCATGATTCATATCTTGAAAAAGTTGTGTGAGCATGCCTACAGGAATTTGCATTCCAGATCCCATAACGTTTGGTTGCTCAGGGGGACAATCATTGCATTTCCCATCACATTTCACATTAACACGGTTCCTTCAGGTTCCATCCATTGACTAAAACCAAAAATAATAGTGTGAGCAACACAAATTATAACAGGAAAACAACATAATCAGAAATAAAATTTCACACTTTAGGTCTTATGATTTTTGGTTTATGGCCATTTCTAAAACACTAATATTTTGTTATATGTTTAGACATATCCTTAGAGTTCTTAAAAAGGTCTTCACATCCTAGTTTCCAAAGGTTGACTATACCTTTCCTCTGATACCAACTATAACAAACCATACATTACATACATGGTTATTACATCAGAATTGAAGCATACTTATTACAACATATAACAAAACCATGATAGGACCGTTAAGGTTTAGTGTCTTTAGAAACTAAGAAACATAAACAACTGGTTAATAAATCATGTACATTTTCTCCCATATATTTCATCATTTCTGGTGTCCTTTTTTTCATATCCTACTTAATACCCTTCTTCCTGACCTGGGGAAAAGAACACATACAAAAAGGTGAGCTTAAATGCTCAGTAAGGGTAAACAGAAGAAATATCAATCATATTATATTCATAAGAACATAACATTTTGAAAATCTTAACCGGAAAAAAATTTCATAATATCATAAAATGGGATAAATCATAGTAGTGAAATGTAATCCCAATAATCATAAGACAAAACATGATACTTTTTGGCATACACACATAATCATAGAAAATAATTTCATATTAGTCAAGGCTCATTTCCAAGACCATCAGAGCAAACAAAGTCCATTACTGAACCGAGTTCACTCCTCATTCTAGTCTTGTATCACTAAACCAGATTAACTTTCCGTTATAGCCATGTCTATATAATGAGATATAAATCATTACCCAATTAATTTGAGGAAGATATAGGTCCCACCCATCTCATAATGAAACTGTTCTTATGTGTGCCACAAAATTATTAATCATACATCATAGCATAACCCATGTAATAAAAATGGGACTCATAAACATCAAGACATCATAACATAATCCATAAAAGGACTTCATAAAAATAATTCCATCATAACAGAATCATATCAATGTAACAATAGGGACAGAAACAGAACCCTATATTATCTTATATGGAAAATAATTTTGATAAAACTCTTGAACTCCATTCTTGAGGAAAATATCCTTTCTACTTCAAATTTTTTTCCTTTCTTAACATGTCATACAATTTTAAACAAAAATACGTTAATTAAAAATAAACTTGAAAATATAAAATGGAAGCTTCATGGAAATAATGTTCTCTGAAATCATAAAAATCCATTCATATCGTATAAGTTAAAAAATCATTCATCTTGTACTTTGGCCGAAAAAGTCAAAAAGTATCTCGTACTAAAAAAGAAAAAAGATTATTTTCATATCATTTACTAAAATTGACCAATAGGTAAAATTGGATTTAAAAAATTGTAGGAGGATAGACCTAATATTACATATTGAGGAAACATGGATTTGGATGATAAATATGCCCCAGTAATTTTTGAAGTATAATCAATCTCAGATAAAAATGAGATTGTGAGATCTTCCCTTACCTTATGTCTGATTTGCATCGTACGTATCCGAACCTCCTGTATAATGATTTAAATAATTTCATTGACTTATTAAAGAATCATATTCATTTTTATGATATCATATATGGTCATATTTTTATCTTCTTATTAGTAATATTTCATTGCTACATGTTATTTGGGTGTTCATTGCTTTATGTTCTTGTATATGTTTTGTCGAATAAATTCTTATTCATATTTTTAGGTTATAGATACATCATTTACAAAATGGTATTCGAGTAGTATATATCATATTTATTCATTAAATTCATTTATATATTCATTATTCAATGAAGATCATGTAGAACGAGTCATATCACATCGTCGAGACGGTAGGCCGTATGTACGCACGAGCGATGATATCGTTCTCATGATTGTGGAATTGTATTGAAGTGTATGTATACTATTTCAGAATAAATATCACTTTACAATAATTATATATAGTTATTATTTACACCATTATACCTATCAAAGTATGGTGGTGGTGGAAAACAGACTACACCACGGCGTGGAGACGGTATTCTGTACGTACGCACGCGCGGTGATTTCATTTTCTATAGGATGGATATAAGGTAAAATAGGGTTGTTTCATATTTATAATAACATATCAGTATATGAGTGATACTTATTTTATTACTTTATAATGAAACAACTAAATAATAGGAAGTAGAAGAAGAAATAAATTTGAAAGAATCGATAATAGATATTACCTCTTCATCAACACGCCTATTTGAAATCTACTCTTAGGGCACTAAAATTTGCATTTCAAGAATACCAGGACCTTCAGAATGTTTATAAGGAAGTTTTGAAGGGAAATCGGTAGGGTTTGGCCAATCATGAAGGCTCAAAATGGTGTGAGGAGGAGAGGGAGCAGGTTCCCTCTTATAAGGGAGGAGAGGGGCACCTTAGGAAAAACAAAAAATATTAATTTATAATAAAGTCATATTCCGTTTATAATATCTCAAAATTAATTTATTTCGAAGATAAAGTGGGGCTGTGCCGAAATAATTTCAACCAATAGGTTTTATACAATTTTATATTACTGTTTTACCCTTATCATTTAGATTTAACTATAAGTTAAATATTTTAGCTTTTATCGTGTCTTCTTGTTTTCTAACAATATATGGTTTATAAACTTACTATAACAAGCCAAAAGAACCCCATGTGGTTAATTATTAATATATATAACCTTATTTATGTCATTTTGAAGAAAATTATTTTTTTTGTAATAGAATAAAAATTATTAATATAATATTTATTTTAAAAACTATTTTATGTCAATTTTGACACTATTTGGTAATTTATTTTTTGTAAAAATCATAACAGCACGATAATTCAAAAAAAGTTAATTAGATAAATAATAACATGTACTTTTAACCTATTAAATTATATTATTTCATAAAAAGTCTCAAATTACAATTATTTGGGTATTTATAATATCAATTATGTTAATATTCCATAAATATTGTAATTACTACATCATCATTGTGTCAAAAATAAATTAAATTATTTAATGTCTAAAAATTATAAATAAAATACCATTATGTATTAAATCTTTTTATCTTTCTAATTAATATTTATAGTTGAATTTATATTATGTATAAACCTACATTAAATATGTTTTTAGTTATTAAACTTTGATTTTAACTATTTTAACACTTCTTTAAATAAAATAATAATAAATGTCCTAATCTAATCCAAGTGGACCTAAATGGTAATATTTTATTCCTAAGGTTGTTTTTGGTCGAATTAAACTTATCCAATATAATTAGGACATGTGTTTGGGTAATAATAAAAACATTTTTACCCTTAATTACCCTATTTACATTTTACCGTGTTAAATAAAACTAAAACGTTAGTATTCACCAAAAAAATTATCTTATTGAACCACATTTTACTCCTTGATATTAACCATGTCTTTAGGATTTTCCAAATTACACTCACAGAAGAGGTAAAATTACATTTTATGTACATTTTCAAATTCTCCTAGGAGGTGGGTAAAAGACGGTCAAAAGTTCATTAAAATTTTTATATATTTAAAATTATTATAAAATGACTCCAATGAATTACATTGAACTTATATAGGTATTATGTATCAATTTTGAACTAGAATAAATTTAAATAAAATAAATATTTATTTAAATAAAATGTCGGTTTTAAAATAGTAACCTAGTGTTTTCACTATTAATCTAAAATTGAATGTTTTAAAAAAATATCAAAATTTCACCCTAGGATAATTTCAATATTCCGATTCCAATAATAAAGTCCATTTTGAATGATAAAATTTATAAAATTTCAAAAAGTGGTTATTACTATTCATAACGGCTAGTTTATATAATATTTTAATAACATGTCATTGTTTAGTGTAACTCGATGTTGCGTACAATGCATGCTATCGAGGAAGGTTGCTCTTGCGTATAACGCAAGCCAAGCTAGAGTTGTGTGTAACGAAAGATTCCTTTGATGTTTTGTATAACATAAGACATAAAAAAATATACCTCTCATAAAATATCACGGGGTTACAATCATTCTATCATATCAATAGTTTCCCATATTCTAATAATTCTTTTAAGACACTTGAAGAACATCTAGAAGGGTTTCCCCGAAGTATTGAAAACCATATAACCATTATATTCACAAGTTATGATCGAACATGTACTGATAAGAGAGATCAAAATTGCACTGATAAGCTATCTTTTAGGGCTATTAAATGTATATTTAAGGGTTTCCCAGAAGGTGTTATGGGGTATCATCTAGGGGTAGACAATATATGTTATTAAAAATGTCTTATTAGCTAATATGTCATGTTTCATGAGTCTGGTCTATCCAATGACAAGGGATCTGAACCTCCAGAGACTCTTGATGATATTGTAGGACCATCTATTGTCCCAAATCCCATATGTGTTAATGTCTGTTTTTAATCCAATTACCACTCCTAGTCCATGGCTAGTCCTACATCACCAATTGTCCAGACCCAATTTGAAAATGAATCCAATTCAGATTCTAAACCAATAATTTAGGATCTCGATGATATGGGAAATTATAATCTCACATGGGATAAATAAAAGAGAGTTATTATGAAACCATCCCATTTCAATAAATAATTCATTGTTTCCTATGCATTTAATGGAGCATAAGGCTTGTTTAATTATGAAACTCAAACTTATAATAAATCTATTATATCCTAAGCATCCACTAGGTGGATGAGTGTGATGAATGTGGACATATATTATCATTATAAAAACAAAACATGGAATGTTGTTTCTAGACCTTCTAACCATAAGGTCATAGGATTTAAGAGTATTTATAAGAATAAAGGGAATAATTTTAGAGAAACTAAATTAATATTCAAATCCTGAATGGGTTCTAAAGGATTTATTCATTTTGAAGGTAATGAGTATAGAGAAATGTTTTCTGTAGTTGTTATATATTCATTTATCAGACTTATTTTTTACTTTTTGTGGCATGTATGACTTGCATGATGAACAATTAGATGGAAAAAAAATCTTTTTTACATGGTACTGATGATAAATAAATATAAATGATTCATCCAGAAGTATTTTCAAAATGGTTCCAAATTAATCAATTTTTTCTTCTTAAGAGTTCATTATATATGATTAAAAAAGCATCTTGATAAGGGATTACAATGTCTGATACATTTATGATCAAAAATTAGTTTTGTAGAAGTAGATTTTATGTTTGTGTAAAATATAAAACTATAAACCATGATCCTATTTACCTATTATTGTATATTGATGAGAAGTTTTAATCTTTGAAAATCGATGATTTTAAATTAATAGAAGAATCAGTTTAATTTTCTCTTTGAAATGAATGAGTTAGGACATGCTAATAAAATTTAATATATCGAGAATATATGATATAGGAGGTACATAACCTTGTACATATCCCAATATTATTATACTAAGAATATATTAGGATGATATTTATTTGATCATGTTTAACTTATTAGTATTCCTCTTGGAAAATATTTTATGTTTCCTTCGAACAATCCCCATGAAATGTTGATGAGTCATCCTTCATGAGTAGGATTCCTTAAGCTAATATTGTAGGAATTATTATATATGCTATGGTCTGTTATATGGAAGTTATATCATTTTCTTTTTTTTAGTTGTTCAGGTTTATAGGTTATCTTGGTAAGCCTCATTTGCATTCAATGAATTGGATACAAAGGTATGTTTCTATGGCAAATAATGTGTGCATTCAATATGGATTAAATAGTAGTTTTTATAAGGATATATTTGGCTTTGATGAATTTGATTTTTCTAAAAAATTTGACACTCGAATGTCAATCCCTTTTCTTATTTCATGCATATGGATGACCTATCTCTTGATAGTGAAATATTTAGTCAGTGGTTGCACTATCCAATACTAAGGAATGGTATATTTCCATGAACAAATCCATAAAAGAGGATATATAATTGAATGGTTTTCATTCTGAGTTCTCATTACCATCTAATAGTACTATAGTCCACTATGATAGCCAAATTTCTATAAATTTATCTAAAATCCTTGTATGCCATGGTAGATAAATGAAAATTGACATTAAAATTAATTTTGTTAGGGATATTATAGATTTTTTGATAGTGAGTGTCACAGTGATACCCATTATAGACAATTCTGTTGATTGTTTTTTAAGCCTGTCCCATTTTCCAAATTTATGAACAACTGTAAATTAATGAATATAGTTCCAATTCTATAACTTAGGTTGCGAGAATATCATCCTTAAATTCCATTTAGTTTCAAGGTGTATTTTTTTTATTTATCCCTCGTATATTTGAAATTAAATTCCAATATTATGTCTTTGTATATGATTTAGTTTATATTCATTTTAGGGTGAATAATCATTATAGGAGGCATGAGATACACATTTCATAGAACTAATAATGTGTGGTCTTTTTCTATTTTTAATTTATTTTATCCAATTACTTCGATCAAGTGTATTTTATTCTTTACATTATGTGTACTCAACTAGACCATTGATTATGGCCCATCTTATGGGCTTGTTTTATACGTGATGTGTTTCTTCACGCGACCACGATCTGTTATGCCACCATTATTCCTATCTTGTTGCACAATGTGTCCCATGCGTTGTATTGACATATGTTACTCAAACTGATTCCTCTTATCAGGGCTATCCGTTAGACTGTGATCCTATGTCACCACCTAAAACTCCAGATGCACTTAGGAATGCCATCATTTCACAACGATCATTATTTGGATTTATGACGCCTCATTCAATCTTTGATCATGATCTATCATGTTTTGGGTCATCTCATCTTGTTCATCGAGGGCTCTCCCGTGTGAGTTTCTTTATTGATATTTTAGAGATGGAGAAGGATATCCTAAAGATTACAACCACCATCAGTCACATCTGCTAAGATCATGCCACCTCCCGTAATTGAAGAACTTCTCTAATGGAGATTCAGTAGGGAATCGACTGGGATATGGGTTCAAAATGATTATGCTTTAAGAATGTTTCAGACCTTGAAATATCTTTCATCATATCCATGAATTAGTATATATTCATGAATCTTTATAGATTCAATATCTTTTGTTAGGTATTTTTATGTATCTTTTTGGGTGTGTGCAAGATTCAGTTTCGGTGTTTATGGGGTTAAAATTATGTGATATTCTTCACCATTACCACCTAGTTAAATACGGACAACATCTTTAGATGGATTATCTATTAAATCTTTGTTTCTCTTTAAAGTATGTATTTTGTCTAGATTCATAATAAAACTGTTACTTGGGTGGTGTTCTCGTCATGCACATCTGATCAAACAAATCTGAAGAACGTTATATCTATTGTACTTTTTCTTTACGACACTAATTATTTTATTATTTCAGTATCTCATTAAGAAGAAAATTTATTCTATTCATTTATAGTCAATTTATTAATCAAACTAATCATGTAATTAATCTATAAAACATTATAACGAATCATTGATGTTTTAGGGTTTAAAAATTTAACCCCAACTACATAGCTACCCTACCAAATTATTTACCCAAGTGATCATCCCATGACCATCAAGAAATCAGGAAACACCATGAGCAACATCATCATTCCTCTATATCCTAATATTTCAAAAAATAGTCCATATAAACAGATGACTGAAAAATGAAATCCTAAAATAATCGAGACTAAAATAGGCTATTTAATGCCCCATTAATTCATAAAGTACCTAAATAAGTTGATAGAAGGTTTCTCTCAGCCATACCATGCCACCAGAAATTTGGTATGGCATGCTGATGCTTTGTGAAGGTCAATTTTAAAATATCCATAGTGGGACACCCAATAACTTGATTGGACTATCGGGGTGCATGTTAAATGGTATAGATGCTGGGGAGACAAGAGTGATTGTCAGTGAGTGTTGTTCCAGAATGAGTTTCATTCAGTGGAGAACTCTTTTTATAATCTATCATATGGATAATCTAAAATATATTTCATCAATTACAAAAACCTATTAGGTTCTCCTTTATACATGTTTTCAAATGGAAATTCCATTAATATAACCATAATTCTATTAGGGAAAACAATTATTTTATTATCATGCATAAGATAATTTATGGAACCAAATTATGGAATGGCATACCCAATCGGATGATCAATGCCAAAAAAAGATTATGTTTTGAAATGAAATGATATATAATATTGCCAATGTGGTTTTAATCGCACACAATTATCTCATCTATTTCATTTTCATGTATGGACCCTTCTAGTTATTTGATTTGGAATCTTATTCCATCGTCTAAATTAATCTATTTAAACTATATTTAGGTAAAATACATTGAAGAACACATATATTGTTATGCCAATCTAATTTTAAATCATGTTATATACATTAATATTCAAATATATCTCATGAATAAGTTACATGAAACCATTTTGTGTAAAGTTTTTTAGTAATATGAAACTGAAAATCACCACAAGAGTAATCCTAGAGCCCTTAATAGATAACCCCAATTTTTCTAGACATGTAGAAAACATTTAAACCCATGGTTCGTTACCCCTAATTTCCCTCTATCTGGAAAAATTTTATTCATGAGACACCTTCATTCCATCATAATTATAACACTAAATATGTATAAATTTTAATGAAACATTAAATTCAATATCATCAATAAATACCATCCAAATTCAAGTTAAAATAAAAATAAACCAATTATTATATCAATCATTCAACTCATTATATTATCATATGAAAATTTAAATCTTAAGATTAACATTTAAACTGAATAATTAATCATTTACAATATAAAAAATTTATATTGATTAATAAAATAGAGAATAATTATTTAAATGAATGATTCATATAAATAAAAATGAGATGAAATATCTATAAATAAATAATAAATAGATATAATATAAAAACATTATAAGTTTCCCATCAATTATGGACATTTTATATTATATAAATATAAAATAACATTTAATTCTAATATAAACTCCCTTATATGATTATTTATATGAAAAATTCATCAAATATAAGATATTAATTGAAAAATAATCATTTTATATTGGAAATATATTTTCTAAAAATATTACATAATCCAAATATCATATATTTGATAGTAAATAATTTCTAATGAAATTAATTTTAGAACCACTATTATATCTGTAAAAAATTTCTCTAACAATGTATTTAATTTGGGAAATTTAAATAATTTTTTATGGACAATTGATGACATAAAATATAAAAACATTTAAATTCATCCATTATTTTATAATTTATAAATTTATTTTTTTACCATTATAAATTACATATAAGAATTTGATATCTAAACTATAAGAAATAAAATATAATTTTGACAAAGATACAATAATATTAACAATTAATAATAAGTATGTTCATTTAATAAATGTTTTATAAACATTAAATGAAATAATTATAAACAATTTTATAAATAATTATGTTATAAAAAGGTAATAAGTTAAATATATCTCTTAATTATTTTCTAAAACATATAATCTCTTTATATAATATTTAATTAAAATAAAAAATTTAAATTTTAGAAAATTGAAATAATTTTTACATATCGTATTAAAATATAACAGATATATTACGACCTATTATATATAAGGTTGTGGAATGATAAACCTTTTAGTGATATAAATCATATATTATGATGAATATCATTATTCATGGATATCACCATCTTCCATACTTATATATATCATATTAAATCATGCAATCAAAGAAGAAATGGGTTATAATATTCCATGTTTAATAATATAACCAATGCCTGTAGGGATATCTCATCATATTACAGGTCATGATATAAACCTTGTGATATGAGAATCTAATTTTTAGTTCATGGTATGCATCTTTTTAATTTTCTGATATTAGATATTATATGTAATGATATGGAGAAAACCAAAGGATCATACCATGTTCCTCAACATGATATCTTATATCATAAAATATTTACCAATCGCAACCGATGAAATGATGTGTCATAAGAAAAATCACAAATCACAATTCAAAATTATATTTTATGACTGCCAATACATCATGGATATGATATTCATTAATTATTAATTTTTAATATGATTTTAATTAACTTAGAATGTGGAATTATTTTGATACCACTAGTAGGTTTCTAATAATTTATTCTCACTCAATTAACACATTTAAAATAAGAAGAATTTTTTTTATCCATGATGTACCATGTATTTAAACTGAGACGATGCCTAAAAAATAAAGAACATTTTTCATGCGTTACTTCTAATAATAATTCTTCCATGATCCTTATAACACACTAAATTAGTGTATTTCTATATTTTATAATTATTTTTAAATTTATGAAATGGTTTGGGATTTCTTGGGGATGTTCTAGAGATGTTTTTTGGTTCTAGACGACTTTGGGATTCCAAAATGTTGTTCAAAACCTTGAATAACCTACTAGGTAACCATGGTGGAATTGTTTGGATGTGTCTCAACATGCTAATTGTCCGTTCAAGGTTCAGATAGACTATGTGACAAACTATGTGGTTGGGGATATTTTCAGTCAAGATCTATTTTCATGGTTGGTGCATGATTTTCGAAATCATGTAACCAAACCATTTAACCTTTGATGTCATCTAGACACACCCAGATAATTATAAAATGGTTTTCTAGTCTAGTGTGGACAACCATGTGATATAATTAATTAATTTGGGGAATTATTTTTTAACCTATTTGTGTTTTGAAAGTCTCATTCTTCCTTATTTTATCAGCACACTCAGATTCTAAGGTTATTTAATTTATATAAAAGATTTTATTCACATTAGAGATTTTTGTTAACTGGTTTTTCGATGATGGTCCTAGAAAATCAATTTTAAGGGATATATTTCTCTTTCCCCTTCATGATATTCTCATTCTATCTTGAGTGAAACCCCATTATGGGGCATCAATTCATAGATGTAAAGGTTAGGGAATGGTTTGAATGGTTTTTTTTGAAATCATCACAGGTAGGTTTCTACCACCATGATCTATGTGGGGCTGATGTGATTTCATCTTATTGACCTGGTTTTAGGTTGGTGTATTCTCACTATTTCTTCCATTATTAATAAATTTAAATCATGTTTTTTGAATAGTTAAATATTATAGATTTGATATATAATAAATTCTTTAGAAAAAAATTGTTTGTTTTTATCTTTTGAAATATTGTTTAATGTAATAAACTCACCCCATCATATGAAACCCATCACATATGCAGTCACATTCTATTATAAAACTGGTAAGAGGAGTACCTCTTACATTATGACTGGACATGTTGATGTTGTGGACTATGAAGAAGCTCTAAGCTTAGGGGTTTATGTAATTTGAAGCATGGGAGGGTTCCATACGAGAACCATGTCATTATTTTTAGGTTATTTTGGTTTTATAGTCACGTATTAATGGTTTTGACAATGCTCTAAATGTTATGATTTGATTTTATAGGTTGGAGTATAGTATTTTGTTGATTCATGAATCATGTTTTTACACTACTATAGTTATTTTAATGATGGAAAGGATATATATATATATAATGAATTTATTTTAATATATAATTATAGAACCCTATAAATTTATTTTCAATATTTTGTGTTCCTGAATTGTCACTTAAGGTTAGTGGCATATTTTTACCACATAAGACAATAGGGTAGGGTTAGAATATTATAGTCATCAAAATCCATTGTTAGAAAAGGTCACATCTGAGACAACCAAAGGTCTATCTCATCCGTGGTGTATCCTTAGGTCTACATGAAATGTTTTTCACATTTCCATGTATTAGATTCTGACCAAGGAATTATAGTTCATCAATCAGTAAAGAATGAAGAATAAGAGAGATCATAGGATGGGAGATTATTTCATGTGACATGCATGTTTTGATGATCCCACCGCATGATGAATATGGAAATGTATTCATTCTAGGAATAATCAACTAAATATCATGAATGAACGTAAATTTTAGGGTTCATTTAAGTAATATATTTCATTTACCAAAACAATTCAACCCATTATGATTCCACTACCATGTGTTTCATCAAACGATACATAAACAATAATGATATCTAATATATGATTTTTTTTTGAATTGTTTAGCTTTAAAATTTCACTTACATGATAATAAATGAGCATATGAAATCATTATATCATTACTAATTTCATTAAAATTATCCATATCATGAAAAATTATTTTGGATTATATGCCATACCAGACTGCATTGCCAAATAAATCATTATGATATAGATCATTAGGGAATATCTCCATCAATTTTGTTATTGTAATTTCTACAATATGTTATTTATTAATGATTATAGTTTAGTACATTTCACTATTATTTATAAGTTCATAATAGAGTAAATATTCACCCATTTAGTTGTTTATAAACACTATTTATGTTTTAATTCACTCTGGAATATAGTCAGCATGTTTGAGATAATGTACACTTATGGATTTCTATTGTGTGGTAGTTGGGTTGGGTTCACTCTACACACCACATTTCTATTTCATCTTGATCATTTTAAAAAATTATGGTCTGTGAATAGTAGGAGTGGGTATCATTATAAAAATAATGAATCTATAAATAATTTTTATAGAGAACATAACATCAATATATATTATAAGCCTAGTAACATTCCACATCCTCTCATAATAAGCATAAGTTGAGATCTTCAATAGTTTCAAATAGTTGTTCCAAGTATTATTATTTATAATTTACCAAGAATCATAACATTAAATGTATTTTTAAAGGACCTATAAAAATATTATTCTCTTTCAATACATAGCTTCATAGTTTTAACATACATTTTGATTATGTTCTATTATTTATTTAACCATTTATAGGTGAAAAGTATATGGATAATCTATCATTGGAATCCCCTAGTTTCATAGAATCTTTATCATTCTTTGTTTTTTTAATTACTGTGTTATAGTAATTCCCATAAAATTATGATAATGAATGATAGAATGAAATTTTCATGATTAAAAATTGAAAAACATATTTTTTTCAGTATGTATGATCCGTTTTCAACAATTAATAGATTTAAAAAATCTATTAATGTTAGTGGTTATCATCAAATGGAAAATATAAGGATGCTTTTCACCACTTAATTTATAGCCATTAGATAAAATAAAATTTTCTTATGTGCGTAATAATAAATTTAAGGAAAATATTCATATGAATATGAAAAATAAATCCAAATATATCATAACCTATTGACCCTTTGGTTAAATATATGAAACTTTTGGTTCAACTATGAAAATATAAGTTCACATAAGACATTATAGGTTCAACCATGACAATATTGATTCTATTATGACAATATATATTTGTCATTGGTTTTATTAATAATTATAATATCATTCATAATATATTAATCAAGAAATAACTAATACCTTCTTTTATAACAACTATAGTGGTGTAGTCCAAGACCAGTTTGTCGTAACTAATTTCTACCATATCACTCCATGGGTGGCTATGCTTCTTAGTTGGGACTCTAACCATTATTCCAAGGGGAAGAAAATTTTTCATAATTTGATTGTATTGATAGTCATGATTCAAATATCTAAATGATTAGATACCCACCTTTTCTATAATATTAAAAACAGATCCAAAGACTCATACAATAATGACCTGACCATTCACAAATTTAAGACTCATTTTTTTATTTGAATTCATTTTCATATCGTGGTTAACAATACTAATAGAATATGAATTTTTTAGGTGTTTTCAAGTCTTATTTAAATAACATATCTCTAATAATTGGAAAAAATATGCTGGGCCACATGATTAGCACATAGTCGATGCTAACTGTGAGACTTAACCATGTGCAGAACATGTGTGCAGCTAGAGATCACTTGATTTTTTAGCAACTGATTCTTCTGTGGAATATGATCGTAAAATATTTCAGAGAATAATGATAGTGGTTCTTCTCATGTATTCCATATAGTTATGAAAAACTCATGTTTGTCCCATGTGAGTGGTGATTATAGGCAGTTGTTGGATCATGGTTCCTGAGAAGCATGGCTAACCTTACAACCAAACCGTGAAACCCCATTTTAAGAAAAATATATACCATTTTCCGTTAATGTTATTAATCCTCTCACACAAATTTTTGTTATTTATTAACTAGTTTATTCACATCACTTCTCTTCTCCCATGATCTCTCACTCATTCTAACCTAGGACTCTTTCTTTCTCTAACATATGGACACTAATAGGGTCTCTATAACAAGAATTAGATAGTTTGAGGTATGATCCTTAATCATCTTTATTCCATTCATTGTTTATCATCCCTTATCTTAGGATATTTTTGTTTGAACTCATTCACCCTATTTTAAGGTCATTAGACCATGCTTTATTTTTCATCCATTTTACTTAAAACCATAAATAGACAGTATATAAGGAGTTCTCTATCATCCTCAGTGGGGGGGGGGGGTTGTTTTTATCTATAAAACCCATGTTGTTTTTATAGTTTCACCATTGTTCATAACAACAACTATTATTGAATGCTACCCCTAAATGTATTTTTCCGTTATAAATAAATTCATTCATGTTGTTAAACACCCATAGATCCATTCTAAAGGATTAAATGTTGTTGAACTCATTTATTCTCACCCATTTGTGTGTTCCAAATGAATTTCCCTCTTTTATAAAATTGTATAATTGACCAAG
Organism: Viscum album; assembly: GCA_963277665.1. Lineage (NCBI taxonomy): Eukaryota > Viridiplantae > Streptophyta > Magnoliopsida > Santalales > Viscaceae > Viscum > Viscum album. Next base: position 1,670,707,045 of record OY728160.1, read on the forward strand.
GAATCCTCTAAGTGTTGAGATTACTAAGGTATTTAATTTTATTTCTTTTTTAATAAAATAGATTGTTTTAAATAAATGATACTTTTTTAAAAGCCCATTCCCAAGATATTATTAAAATATACATGAAATTATATGAATCAAGAATTCTTTGATATTTGTGATAATAGTTTACAGATATAATATTGGTAATCCCTAATGGTTAATAATATTATATTATGTATTGGTGTGCCATTAATATTTGGTGATGAATAGTGGTTAATGAACTCATTGAGAATAATGTTCCACACACCCTTATATCCAGTATTGGGCATGACATATCACAACAGCATAATTTTATTTGGGTGATGGGAATGATGTTACATGTTCCTTCACATCGGGTGATGGTATTGACGACCCACCCCACCATGTCTAATGAAACAATAATATCTCACATTCACCATGATATTAGGGTCGTGTACCCATGCTTAAGCCTATAGATCGTTAGAATATTTATGGATGCTTATGTTATGCCTCAGGTCCAACAAGCACATAGTATCCGTGTATATTCCAACTTACATCTTCACATACTTAGTGCATATCTGTGTATATGTCATGTAAATATATATAAATTTACACGCATATATATATGGTATTTTTATCCAACAAATTATAGTCTATGTTGAAGAACGTAGTGCCTACCGAGTGTCCTAATGGATCCTGAGGTGACATGTTTTTAGTGATTTATAATTTATTATTATTCTTTATACATGGTCACCTCTATTCAGTGCACACTTCTTGGATTTTATCTGGACATTGTTGGTGGGGGCATAATGAGCATATCCCACACCCTACTCATTCCACCTATAGTACCTGGGTAGACATCATGTTTGCAGTTATTGATAAGGGTATGAACTAGGCTATTGGTATTTGACATCATTTACTTATATCATGGACAATGGGACCCTAGGACCAGTCATATAGTGGTGATTTTGGGGGATACGTGTTTTGGTCTGTTGTTATTTTCAAATAGCATATTTAATATTCATTCACTATGAATCCATTGTTTCCCTTTTTTATATTATCATTCCATGAATTAATCACATTTATGACTCATCCTATGGAATTTGTCTTACTATTGTAATTTATTGGTTGTTTATTCTTCTATAGTTGATTGTTATATCTTTTCCTTATATGAAATTGGTTCTATTTTGACTTTTATATATTTTTATTATTTATTTATATCCAATTTTCCACTTTCATATATGGGATGAGTCTCCCGAAAAACCAATCAGAGAACCTTTCTATGATTCAACAACATCTTTTATATGGGTACGCACACATGAGGATGTGTGGCCCACTAGCTTGGGGAACCAGTTAAGTGGATCCATCTTCAATATTTTATACATTTTTATCAAAGTAGTTTACATCCAATTGTATTCTTTTTGGGTCATATTAAGGATAATTATAAGGTAATGGAATTTCGAAATGATATTGTGTTTGGGAGTAGATAACCAACATACATGGGAAAGAAAAATTACTAGGGATGGTTTATTACTATTCTGAATTTTCACCTTTTATAGTTTAATAGATTTCAATAGTAGGTTAAATACATGTCTAATGATTTTATTATAATTGGTTCAATTGTAATGGGAATTCGTTTACCTTGTCTTGTTGAAATGAGGATGTGTCATTTAATGCATCATATAAGATCTTTTGGACTAATATGACATGAATTTTCCCATTGAATGTATACTTTCTATGTTCATATTCATTCTACATAAATTTTTTTCATCGAATATTTATATGGATAACATCTAACACTTCTTGTATGAATTGGATTATTGAATTGATTACAGTCACAACATCAATCTAAACATTTTTTTCTCACATAGACTAGTAATGACACATTAATTATCCAATTATACTATAGAGTGTGTTCAGTACCTACTAGTTCTGGATCATGATATATACATTATATATAGATGATTTCAAATATTTATTAAATTAAATCATTAAAAAAATGGGTACTACTAAATAGGGATTCCAATTTATATGTAATTGGTGTTTTCTTCCATATAATGCAACTGACCTTCCATATACCGAAAACTATATCTTGTTATATGTGACCTTGAACTAGACTCGACCTTAGTTGGGGGTTTTATGGTGTGTTTATTATGTTATCATGGAATGTTATGGTCTTAGATACCACATTTAATTAGCTTCGTGAGCATTCATGGAGGTGTGTTATTTTCTATAAGAAGGTCATGTTCTGGGACTTTTATCATTCTATGATATTTTCAATAGTTAAATTATCAATTGAGGCATATGTTTGGCATTGTAGAATCATTCCCCCATGAAATCATCATGTTGTATATTAGGATGGTGATGAAGACCATGCAATAGAGGTGGTGGGACCTAATATTCTCAGGATACCTCTTGTAGTTCCACCTATCACAACACTTTCCATTACCGATAAGGGCCCATACTCCAAATTTGAAGGTGCATTTTTACATATGATGAAGTCTATGAAAGAAATTTCACGACATTCCATAACTATAAAAGAGTTTGCTCAACAGTTTTAGCAAAATAATCCTCCCACCTTCATGGGGGATGGAGGACCTCTTAACACAAAGTCATGGCTCAAAATGTACATTCTATAGTCGAGAATTCAAAGACAACTCTACAGTAGAGGGTCAATCTCATCACCTATGTGCCATGAAGTTATTCAATTTGAGATTAGGATTTCATTAACCAAGTCAAATGACATCATGGATTAGTATATATTGATTTCTAGTTAATATTATAAGACAAATTTATCCCAGAGACATTGAGAGTGGGCCATGCTAGAGGGTGCATGAACCTAATGCTGGGAGACATGTCACTCATATATTAATCCATTATTTATTAAACTACAATGTATTGAACCAAATATATATGGTGATACTCTTATGACTACCCGGGGATTTGAGGATGGAATTGTATACTCCATCCTATTACAGGTCAACAAATTTCAATTAGTGACAATTTCTAGCATAGTCAACCCTTTCCCTCATTACTAAGACAAATTTGTTTGAAGATGACGGTGAGTGCCATAATGGTTAATCAACTAAACATGGGGGGTTTTTTCTAGTGGTTATAGCTAACATTTATATGTTTATCATCGGGCTAGTAGCAATTTTACAACTCTTACTGATGACAATCATATATGTCCTTATTATTGGAAACCAAGACACCTAAAACCCCATTTTATGTGAGATCCAATAGAGTAAAGAGGTTATGGAAGATTGGGGAATATTCAGAAATTATGATGTACTCTTTCACTATATCCTAGAGATAGAGGATAAAAACCTACTCAAAATTTCTGAGTGGGACCTGTATTATCTATCCCAATAAGATGCAATAATACTACTAACTGATCAGGAAAAAGAATCGATTGAGTAAGAGTGAATCAAACCGATGATATAGGATTCCATTAGAGTAGACCTACTCATTACAATCAAGATATGAATTAGAGCCATGTTACAAGCCTGTTAAATATAATGAAACATATTCGGGAATATTATATCATCTAACCTTTTACCATTTGAGTTACAAATCTTGTAGGATCTACATTATTGTTTTCAATATTTGACACAAGTGGGTTGAACTCTTTCATATTTGATATTATTCTAGAGAGTCTGTGCCCTTATATAGAAAAATATTGTGGATTTATGGTTGTCAGTACCACATAATGTATCTGAATAGAGAGAATTTGATAATATAAGTGTTTTTCCCCATTGGGATTGGTTGGTATATCTTTGCATGGAATATTTTCATTGTTAACATGAGACGGTTTGATGTAATTCCTAGGATGGATTGGTTGGTTCCCTATCAATACCATATGGACTGTTATCCTCAGAAGGTGACATATACATTAGAAGAGGGTGGTATGTTTTTTTAAGTGATCATGGGATATTCAAGTGACTCGAGCTAGTATTAAGTAGTAATGTTTGGGTAGAGAAATAGATCAGATGTCAGTCTGTTCTTGGATGATCAGTGATCACAACCAACTTACTTCCCTACAATAGTGTATCATATCTCTGACATTTTCTAGGATTATTATTCTAAGATACCTCTAGTACAGAGGTGGAATTCCACAATGAGGTAATGATATTTGGAACACCAATTTCCATTATTCCATACAAGATTTAACCTATAGAGATTCAAGAGCTTATATGTAGTTTGATGTTTTGGGGTCTAACTGTTTCACACATCTCAATATTTCTCCTTCAAATTCACCCATGGTTTTTTCCATGAAGGAGGATGGAACCCTCTTACATGTTTTAGATTACTAATTATTAAATCATCTTATTACAAAAAATAAATATCTATTACCTCAAATATATGTCCTCATTGGATAGATCCAACAAGTGAGGGATTTATAAAATATTGAATTGGGTTTTAGATATCATCAGAAATGTATTATATCGTTAGATGTAACTCATATAGATTTCCAAGGATTTTACGGTCTTTTTGAGTATCTGTTAATGAAATTGGCTATAAAGAACACACCATCTATTTTTATGGTTTTGAGGAATCATGGCTTCCACCTATGAAATAACATAGACCTTTTTTCAGGAATGGGTTTTTCTTTTCTAGGGTTTTTGAGAAAAAATGAGAATATGGAAATTTAAGCAATACACATTGTGTAATTAAGTGTACACGTTGTCTACCCAGTTGCAGTAGATGACTATGTACTAGCCAAGTAATAGCCGAGTACCTATCCATGTGGGGTGACTTGGAGACCACATAAAATACAACTCGGTAAATGAATATACACACCATGTACTTTCAAAGAACATACTGTGTAATTTTTTTATAAATCGAACCAGGGTGACGTCTCATTCATAAAATGGTCTTCTTATCGACCCGTCACATCCTGGAGTGACCGAAGCTGATGATTCTTCCCTGAGCCCCTGACTCTCGGTCATTTCTCTATTTTAACAGTCGTCGATTGCATTGGAATCACTACGGTGAGTTCCTCCATCATCTATAAACTCATTCCTTGATTTCTCATATTTCGTGAGATATCATTGGTTGAAAATTTTAGATGTTTTTATTGATCTACCGCATTATAGGTTGATTCAAGGGCCAACACTAGAGTACATTGATCGTACAATGTCGAGGTAGATGGTTTGTGAATTTCTGTAGTTAGTCAATGAATTTTATGTGAAAAAGATCCTAATAACCAAGATTTGGTTATTGCATGTTTCAAGATTTTAACATTTTTTGTGCCTATTATACGTGGTTTCTAGATTCAGGGATCCATTTGGTAAATTGGGTTCTTTTTTCATGATATGTAGGTGTTTTCCCATGTTGTTTTAATATTGACCGTTTGGTCTAGTTTTTCATATTTTTTTGATTTCTTACCATGCCTAGTGTTGATAGGATGAAGTGATTCTATCCAATGCTGTGATATGATTTATAGATGTTTATCCAAGTAGTTCCTATGATTTAATTTGGATGCTGGATATTATTTGTGCACGATTGACTTACAATCTGATATGGGAACCTTGTGTAGTTATACCATAGGGGAAATGGATGTTGATGGCTTTCCCAATGTGTTTGTTTACTTTTACATTTTGAGACCTTAGGGGGGTGGAATTATGTGCTCCCTCAGAGTGTCTGTAGTTCCACGTTTTGATACCATAGGGGTAATTGGATATTGATTGTTTCTTTAGAGTGTCTTTAGTTACTGTTACAAGACCACTAGGGTAATTGATGGTGAGTGCTTCCTTAAAGAGTATTTCTTAAAGAAAAACCTGAGGAGTTAGACATTGAGAACATCCTAGAGGGTTTCTTTTGTTTGATTGGATGTTTATTTTGATGAATGTAAATGAATGTAACAGAACCGTAGAACTATTTACATTTTAGTACTTATTTATTTATTTCTTCATTTTTTTCCTGCCTTATATATTCTCTGACTGTTAGGCACAAGTCTTTTGGTGGATACATACTGGGTTTCATCTCAAAACCTGTTTTGGTAATAATTTTGGCCCCAAAAAATTATATTTCTATAAGTATAGATAAGTTAAATCGCCCTTCTACTTTAAGTACATGATTTTTGTGGAGCTAGATAGTGTGGGACCAAGCTGAGGCTTGCGATGATGTTGGAATTTTTTACTTGTTTTTCTTTTTTAATTTGTTTTAGTAATATATTACACAATTTTGTCTTGTTTGGATGATTTCCTAGATATTTTTACATGAATCATTATTTATATATATTTTATAGTTTTTTATTTTCTATCAGTCTTCTGCTGTTCCCTGTTGTATGGTAATTACTACATATTCTATTGATATATAAAAATGATAATTTTTATTAAAAACATAAAAATGATTTATTACCTAAAATACTTACTTGAAAAAAGATTTATGGTTTAGTGTTGTAGTGTATTTGGGGATTAATAACATTACATAATGACTTAAAACATAAAAAAACTCTTTTTTAAAACATACTTTACATGACCACTACATTCCCTCGTACATAGAATTTTAGGGTTTAACCTGAAAACATGCATAAGTAAATGGTGAGATATATATACCAATAAGAGAGTAAAAAATGGATAACATGAAGAATACAATATATTTTAGGAAATATACATATCAATGGAGCGTTGAAGAAATATCAACTTAAATGTATGACACATCATGATTATCATAACATGGAAATCTGGCGACAACACTTAACATGGTATTAGCATGAGCCAAGGCTCAATGCACATAGAGCATGACTGAAACATTATTGAAAATTAATTATCATGATAAACCATTATTTTACATGACGTATCATGATTTTATTCTTTACCCAAGGCATTGGTTGGCTATTTGGGAACACTATTTTTTAATAATTTCATTTCATGAATAAGTGTTCTAAATGGATCACATAACATGGATTCATTAAACATCTCCATTTATTCCACAATAACGGAATAATGATTTCATACAAGTAACTCTATAATAAATATGTAAATGTGCATAATGTTTAATACCCTTGATGTAGAAATGGGTATGGTATTCACTACAAAATGACTTTGGGTTAGAAAAATCGCAGTGCAATTTCGACAACATAATGTGGTGTCATAATAACTCATTAAATTGTTTGATGAGAGAGAAAGGGATGTCTCATAAAATTTACATGAAATGGATAGTAAGGGGTTCATATAGATACATGTTCAAACATATTTAATGGAATTTATATTCATAATATAGAATATTTTCTTGAATGTAAATGAGAAAAGAGAAAACCATTATCGAATTTCGGCATGGTAATGGGTGTACATGGGATGCATTAATGAGAGAGAAAGAGGTATCCCATAATTAAAACATAATTTGGTCCATATATAGGATGGGATAAATCATACTCCAACATTTTTAATTTAATATAAAAATGTATATCTTCATAATGAAAGTTGGACAAAAATAGAAAGGAAGAAATCCCTTGAGGAATTTTAGCACGGTAACATGAATACATGGAAGGGATTGATGAGAGAGAAATGGGTCCATCATTATTAAAACATAAATATATAATTATAGGGGAGGTGTGAAATCATACCCCAAATATTATAATTGAAAATAAAATGGCATAACAATATTATAGAACTTGGATAAAATGAGAAAAAAGGAATCCCTTAATTGGAAATGTGATCCCCAAGGCTTGGGAGGGGCTTGATAGATGACTATTGAGATCATGGGGTGCCTTGGGAGGATTATAAAAACTGTAGGGAAGGGTTTGGTAGATCTCAAAATGCACCTATTGAAGAGAAAGTGGGAGCATGGGTGGGTTTATATAGGAAATGAGAGGGAAATTCGTTATTATTTAGGTTTGAGACACCATACATTAACAAAATAAAAAATATAAACAATCGCACAGTTTTTAGAGGGGTTTTTCCAAAGGGGAGTGGAAAAAATTATTTAAGAAGGAAACTGGTCATGCATCTAAAAATAATAGGGTTTCTTATGTGGATGTGTTTCAAAATCTAATGGAAATAAATTTAAAATGTTAAAATGTTTTATATGTCTTGAAGAGTCTACTAAAGAATTGTAAAATATATAAAACAAACCTAAAATCACATTATTTTAATGGTAAACATATATTTTCCGAAAATAATGTTTATAATATTTCATTACATCACTACTGGGTCATTATGATGTCATAAAACTCAATATATATTAAAACGGTATTTCATTTTTACCCCAAAATTTGACTGCCATAGAAAAATAATAAAAATTGACCGTTGGATAATTTCGACGTCCTGATTCCAAAAAGAATATTCATTTTAGCTAAATAATTTTCTAATTATGTGAATTTTTACTTTTAAAATAAAAAATTTCATTTATAAAAAACCATGGGTTTTGACAAAAATGACTTTAAAACCTTTATAAAAATCATAATTGTATTCATAAAAATTATACGATAATTTATATTTAATAAAAATTAATTTAGTGATAATATTTTATTAAAATAACATTTTATTAAATAATCCATTAATGCATCAATACAGATTTCTTAATTGGATATTAACTACGACATGCTATTTTCACATTAAAAACTATTTACGGAGTAAAAATAATAAAATGAAAGTATATTCTATATACAAAAATATTGTATACAATAATAATAATAAGGAATCATTACATAACCCCTAATAACACCCGCATAAGGCCAAAGGGTAAGGTGTGTGATGGTGACAAACTCTTGGGGTTTTCGTATAACATCACTCAGGTCGTAATCTCTATCAACATCCACTTCTCTCATAGGCAGTTCCTCTTGAGCATAACGTGTAGAAACTCGGATTGGACTTGGTCAAGAGTGAAGGACAATGACGTCACCTCCTTTCTATGCTCCGAAAAATGGGCTTCGTACAGGGCAAGTCTACTGGATGTGGCCATCGCTTCCTTTTTCTGAGTAAATTGGATTTGTTAAAGCCCTATATTTATATAAATAATGTGATAACTATTCAACAACTATATTACAAATGGTTACAATTCGTAATGGTATTCCGAAATCCACAAACATAAAACCAAAGAAGTTCATATATTTTATATAACCAATTTACATAATAAGAAATTTTATTGGATCAAGAAGAATTTTCATTAATCAATGTTTGGTTTGTTACAATATTCCCACATTTAGAAATTTTTCCCTAGAAATTTCTTTTTACCACACTAAAAAAATGTGGGTAACTCTACTTCATCAGATCTTCTGACTCCCACTTGGCTTCTTCAAAATTGTGGTTTCTCAACAACACCTAGATGAGGGGCATTGTCTTATTTCATTGAACTTTTTCCCTATGATCTATGATCATCAACAAATTCTCTTCATAAGAAATGTCATTATCCAATTGTACCACCTCGGGATTGAGTACATTCATTGGGTCAAGTTTGTATTTCCACATGAGTAATATAGGGAATACATCATGTAATTAATAATGGTTTGGTGGAAGTTCTAGTCAATAGGCCAGTTCTCCAATGCAATCAGGGATCTCAAAATGGTCAATGTATGTTGGACTATGTTTTACCATCTTCCCAAATCTAATAACTCTCTTCCATGATTATATGTGGAGGAATACCACTTCTCTAGCATCAAACTCTAAGTCCAGTCAACAATTAGCCGAATAACTCTACTTTCGAATCTGACCAACTTTAACGTGTTTTGGAATGGTCATAACATTCTCTACCATTTTATCAAATATTTATAGACCTAAGAATTTTCACTCCCCAACTTCATCCCAATGTGCTGGTGTTCTGCATCTCTTCCCATACATGTCTTCATAAGGAGCCATTTGGATACTGTACTAGAAACTACTATTGTAAGATAACTCAACTAAAGGATAATGTTGAACCCATATTCCGTTGAAGCCCATTAAAAACTCTATCAACATGTCGTCATGTGTTTTGATAGTCCTCTTAGATTGGACATCTATTGTAGGATGATTAGATGTACTGTCGTTCAACTCGGTACCTAGATCATGTTGAATACACTTCCAAAACATAGAGGGGAATCTAGGATCTAGAACAGATTCAATAGACAATGGTACTTCATGCATCCTTACCACATCTCTAATGTATATCTGTAATAGTTGGTCCAATGAGAAATTTTTCCGAATAAAAATGATGTGTGCAGCCTTTGTATGTAGATCCACTAAAACCTAGATAGAATTGTTTTATTTTGGATGTCTTCAATAGTCTAGTAACAACGTCCAGGGTGATGTTCCCCAATTTCCATGATGGTATGGGTAATAGTTTCATCATCCCCTTGACTCCTACCTCTCAGCCTTCACTAGATGACACACTAGACACATTGATGTATACTCATTGATCTTCTTTTTCATGTTATCCCACTAATAATTCTATCAGAGATCTCAATACACCATTGTATTTCATGGGAGGATGGATAATTTTAACTATGCGCATTATCCAAGTTTTCCTTCTTTAACACCAGATTCGATGGAACACAGATTCTTGAACCAAATCTCATAATACCTTCTTCATTGACATTGAACTCCGTGTATTTCCCTTTTTCTGACAGTTTCCACCTACTTCTGAATTCCCACATCATCATTTCTAGCTTCCTTTAACATTTCCAAAAAAGGCTATTGAGTAATAATTTGTTAATGGAATAATTATGTTCCCTTATTTATGATTCCCATGTCTATATTCATAAAATCTATAAAGATTATATCCTTTTTAATTTTTATCAATTATAGAATCAATAGGTCTTTTCTATATAGAGCATCTTCCACCTCTTTCACTTTCCCAGGGTGGTATTGGATTGATAACTCATAGTCTTCAATAAGCTATAACTATCTTCTTCTGTGCATGTTCAACTATTTCTGTGTGAATATATAATTAAGGATTTTTTGGTCTGTATATATTTCACACTTCTCTCCAAAGAGGTAATGTAGATAAATTTTAAATCAAATATTACTATATTCATCTTTAGATCATGGGTTGGATCGTTTTTCTCCTAAACATTCAATTTCCTTGAAGCATATGTAATTAATTTTTCATTTTTCATCAACACACATCACATGAAATTCTTAAAAGCATCACTAAATACTACAAAAGTTATCCACTTGTGGGCAGTGTGAGCACGGGCGCAGTGATAAGCCTCATTTTCAACTCCATGAAGCTCTATTCTCATTCATCACTCTAAGAAAACAATACTCCCTTCTGATTTATCTTGGTAAAATGGTTTGAAAATAGTGTGAAATTTCTTATAAATCAGTGATAATATCTTTTTAACTCATGGAATCTACAAATATCTGTTACTGTTGTTGGGCACGACCATCCCTGAATAGTATCCGCCTTGGAGGGATCCACATATATCCCATTTTTTTATAATGATATGACTCCTGAATGAGACCTTATTCAACTAGAACTCACATTTTATATACATTTTGAAGATCCTTTCCTTTCTTAATGTCTCTTTTATAGTGATAAGATGATTCTCATTCTCCTCCTTGGTTTCAGAGTATATTAGAATATCATCTATAAAGACAACCTCAAATTTGTCGACGTAACCTCTAAAGACTCTATTCATCAATTCCATAATGATTTCTTGTATATTAGTGAGTCCTAAAGGAATTACTATTAATTTATAGTGAATTTACCTTTTAATAATGGTATTCTTGGGGATATCCTCCTTCTTCACCCATACTTGGTAATATCACAAACGCAAATCCACCTTGAAAAAGTATTGTGCTCCACATAGCTGATCAAACATGTCATCAATTAGTTGTAGATGATACATGTTCTTTATATTTTTTTTAGATCATGATAATCAATATAATTGAGCACTGACCTATTCTTCTTCTTGACGAAGTGGATTCGTGCACCCCATGGAGAAGAACTTCGGCATATAAACCCTTTATCCAGGTTAGCCTGTAGTTGTTTCTTCATATACTCATGCTCCACAAAAACCATTCTATAATAAGTCTTGGATTTTGGCTATGCCCCAGGTATATGATCAATTGAGAATTAAACATCTCTTCTAAGAGGAAGACCATGCAATTTCTCAGGAAACACATTAGAGAATTCCCTCACAGTTGGAATTTCTTAAATATGGTTTCTTATTTATAATAAATCATGTGAACATGATACATTGGCTCATAGGGTTTTAATATTCATTCTCAAGATGATAGTGCTAATGAAAATTCATCTTCCTCTTTGAACTTGTATTGAATTGGTGGTCGATTCTCCATATATGGAGTGATTTCCCTCTCACAAAAATTTACGTTGGCCCAATATAAGGAAATCCAATCTATGTTGAGAATTACATCAAATTACACTATATGGTGTACAAATATGTTCACCAAGAAGTACAGTGCACAGATTATGATAGGGGAGGAGTTATATTCCTTGGATATAATTATTGCACTGTTTTCCATACTCAAAAACATCTTTAGTTCCTTGGTTTTTAGTGGTGTTGGGATTGTTCTACTAATCATTCTGGATATAAAAGAATGTTTATAACTAGAATAAAAAATTAATTTCTCTATTCTTGAATGAATAACTAGAATAAATATCACCAATTCTTTTTTAGGATTCAATTCGAAGGTAGTGATGGTAAAAGCTCACCCTTTCTGCATTGGAGGTTCTTGGTTTCCTCCAATAACCATTTGCTCAAGGAATTGATTTGCAAGGTTACCTGAATTTTTTCATTTGAATCATTGGACAATGTGTTTTCGGTCGAATGAATTGTTCCTCTTTACGGTTATAGTTGCATGGTTTTCCTACCGACAGTTAATGGTTAGGTTCCCTTCTCTTCCACACCTAAAGAATTTCCTTGTCCCCTTCAAGAAATATCTAGGGTTCCTTTTTCTGCACCTTTTGATAGTGGGGTGCACGATCTTCATAGCAACATTGGATTTTTCCATCAGACATCTAGAATTGATTTCTACATTACACATCTTATCCTCATGATACCCCTGAGATTCACTGAAATTTATTTGGACTTTGAGGTCAAATCAGACAATTTCCTCATAGCTATCGAAGCCACGTATTTCTAAGGATATACATAGGCTAGATTTAAGCCCACCAAATATGTAGTAATCCTTGAACTCAAGGGTAACTACAAATGCGGAGGCATATCATGAATGAATTGTGAATTTTTCCTCATACGCACCGATGGATTCATCATCTTTTGGCTAGAGATAAAGGAAGACCCTTTTTGTCTTAATTCATAGTGTTCCCGGAATATATTTATCGAAAAACATTTTTTGGAAATCCTTCCATTCCAATGCCTCGATATCCTCATCAGGCTTCATATTTTTTATCATTGTCCACCATTAATCAGCATCACCATCTATACAATAAGCATCCTGAAAAACCCTCTCCTGTTCAGAACATTGAAGTATAGAGAAGATCTTTTCAATCGAGTTAATCCATTGCTCGACAATTGAGCGATCAGATGATCAATTAAAAGTATGAGGCCTTTGTCTCATGAATATATCAATTTAAACATGTTTTTTATTATGTGGGGTTGAATGTTCCTCTTGACCCCTGGTTCTATTCAAATCATGAGTTAACTGAGAGAGTGTCGTGACAAATTTCATGATTCGTGGTCCAATCATATTGGAAATCTCATTAGAACAATCATCACATTGATCTCCAGGTCAGTTGTTATCCTAAGTCCTCAAATTACCAGACATTGTCTAGAATAATAGTAAAGTTTTAGGTAATACATAATTATTAATTTAACACAAAAAATATTCCATAGTACGTTATTTCTTCAAAGTAATTCAATAACTTGCACTACATGCAACACCGAGTTCAAGCGCACCACGACTTACCAAACAAGATGTTTAAGAGCGGTTATGAATCATATTTACTGTATATTAAACATTATATAATCCTTATGATTTTATAATCCATATTATGAATTTCATAGACATAATGTCAGAACTAATTCATTTTTTTCAGTGAAAAGAATTATTTTTTTAAAAAAATGCACTTTTACCTCCATTCAATGGTGAACCCTTGTTAAATAATATATTTGAAACTTTTATATATTCAATTTGACAAAATAAACTTCTTATTTTGAATTAGGACATATGAATTTAGTTTCAATACGTTTTTGGTATTTTTCGGATAACTTTCATATTTGGTTGAATAATGAAAAATACTATATTTTAACTGAAAAAACCTTTTTTAATAAAAATAATTTATAGTGATAAATCATACATTTTAATAGTTTAGAATTATAAATAAAATATATTTTCACCATTTAATCCAATGCTGGACTTTGTAAGTAATCTCAATTTGAAATTGGACATAGATATGTTTCATTCTTTTGATAGTTATTATTTCTTAGTAAAACAGTTTTGTTTTTGACAACAAGATTTAATTTTAAATTAAAAAATGAAACATATATATTTTTATTTTGGTAAAATATTATTCATTTTAGAATTTGGAATATTAAAATTAGTCTAGGGTGAATTTTTGGTATTTTTCTGAAAACATTCAATTTTTGATGAATAGTGAAAGACACTGAGTTATAGTTTAAAACCGACTTTTTATTTAAATAATTATTTATTTATTTTTAATTTATTTTAGGTAAAAATATATATATAATACTTATATAATTTATATTTAATTTATTGGATTTATTTTTTAATAAATATAGATATATAACAAATGTAATGAACTTTTTACCGTCTTTTACCCACCTCCTTGGAGCATTTTCAAATTTTCATAAAAATAATTTTACAGATTCTATAAATTTAATTTCAAAAATATGAGAGACATGGTTTATATAAGTAAGTAAAATTTGGTTCAATAAAATAAAAATAATTTTTGGTAAATAGTAACTTTTCACTTTTATTTACCACTATTAAAAGTAAATAGGGTAATTAAAGGTAAAAATGATATTATTATTACTCTAACACATGTTCTATTTCAATTAGATATGTGTATTTTGACCAATAACAATGTTATGATAAAATATTATCTCTTAGGTCCACTTGTATTAGATTATGATATTTATTATTATTTAATTTTAAGAAGATTTAAAAGTGATAAATTCATGTTCTCATAACTAATACATTTTTAATATTGTGTTTTATATTAGATAAATTCAACTATAAATATTCATCAGAAAGATAAATAGATTTTCTACATAATGGTATTGTTTAAAAAAAATTAGACATTATATAATTTAATTTATTTATAACACAATGAAAATTCAGTAATTAACATATTAATAAATGATTAAAATAATTGATATTATAAATACCGAAGCAAATGTAATTTGAGACATTTGATGAATTAACCAAATTTAATTTTTTAATATGACTGGTTATAGTTGATTAAATCAATGTTTTTTCTAAGTAATCATGCTTTTATTATTTTATCAAAAAACAAATTCCAAATAATTTCCAAATTGACATAAAATAGTTTTCAAAACAAATATTATATTATTAATTGATATAACGGTCTAAAAAAATATATAGTTAGACCAAATGATATATATAATAATATAAATGATATTAATGAACCAATTGAGGTTCGATTGGAATTTTATAGTATGTTTATTTACCATATAATATAAAAATACACTGAGACATGGTAAATGTCAAACTATTTAACTAAGAGATAAATCTAAATGTTGAGGTTAATATGTTGTCATAAACCTCTAAAACGTATTTATTGAGAGGTTTTCGACTCACCCCCACCATATCCTCTAAATAATTCATTTTGGATCCATTAGAAACTAAAAATGATTTTATTATAAAATAATATTTCTATCTTTTCCTAAGGTCCCCCTCACCCCTCTTATAAAAGATCTCTCCCCCTTATCTCTAATTGACACATTCAAAGCCATTTGCCTCGGCCATACCCTACCCAAATACCCTCTCAAATATACTCCCTTTATCTTATATGCCTTACTTTGGTCAGAAAGCCAACCGAAAGATCCCTTTTGATCATGTCAAAGGAAGAACCCAAAGAAGAGGTAAATATTTCATCACCTCTTCCAAGTTCATTTCTTATTACACTTCCTTTTTCTTTGATGTTTCCATTATAGACTTATAAATATAGTATATTCTATATACTATACTATTACTATAAATATGGTACCAACATATTAATTATTTTATCCATCCTATGAATGACATGTCACCATACGTGCGTACGCACGGCTTACCATCTCCACGTCGTGGTGTAGTTGTTATTCCTTAAATTATTATTCGGATGGGTATACTAATGATGTAAAATTGATTTAAATAATAAATATAACATGTTAATGATTCATTATATATGATATAACATATATTTACATATAATTTAAAATCAAAAGAATGATATTATCGCTGTTTTATAGATACGGATTATCGTCTCCACGACTCGATGTGATTCATTTACATGTTCACCATTCAACGATAATTATAAAAATATTTATTATTAATAAATATGTAACATATGACATAATTATGCTTCTGGAGAAATACATATATATATATATATGTATGTATGTATGTATGTATGTATGTAATTACATATATTCTATTCACTTACTTCCGTTCAATAAGATATAAAAATAGAAACAACGTTTTTGGTTACGTACGGCCTACCGTCTCCATAAAAGGTGCCTCCATTTTCATATATACATATATTATAAATATTTATATTCTAAATATATATGATATATAAATACATTTTTGTATTCTATAATCATTTAAATGAAGATATAAATGATATGACCAAGAATAACAAGTTATGACACATTCGAAAAAGAAAACGATTATTACTCAAAATGTTAATTTAACATGGAAATAATTATTAAATGTGTATTATAAAGTCATAAATGAATAATTTATGATATAATAAATATAAATATGGTTTTGGTATAATTTAATAACATACTATGTTCATTATATAGGAGGTTAATCGTACCCTCGACCAAAGGAAATTTCAAGGTAATGGTCAATTTCAAAATCACTTTATTATCCAAGGTTGCTTTTACGTAAGTAACTACGGGGAAATATTTATCATCCATGGCCATGTTTCATAAAATATTTTTCAAATAGATTCTTTTTAAGGGACTTTTTTACTAAAACATAATTTTATATGTTTATATGAATTGTTCTTCTAAACAATTCTCATTAATGTCTATGCTTTTAAAATGGTTTTAAGGATTTATTTAAATGGAAATAAATGTTTTAAATAGATAATTACATTCAAAAGATTCAAATTGGTATGGGAAAAATTGATTAAAAATGTCTTTATATGACTTTATTTCAATATTGAGTGACTTTTAAATGTTTTCATTAAAAAGGGATATTTATCTTAAAGAGTTTTAAAAAAGATTTTCATCTATGTCATAATCCTTTAATAGATTTTAAACTTGTTTGAAGTTGATATAGTATGATACAAATCTCCCATATTATATTGTAGGTTTTGGGATATGTTTGAATGTGGATGTGTTATTTTTATACCATTCATGGTTTATGTGTAAAGTATTGACATCTCATATGCCAGTTTTAATACTAATGTTTATGATATGTTTAAACCATTTAATATGAGGAATGAATTGGACATAGTAAGTGATAGGTGGATACCACTATAGCTCCTCGAGGAATCGGTAGGTCTCAAGAGACAATCTAGGTTCTTAACACAAGGCCTTGATAAAATCTAATTTGTAGTCTTGGCACAAGGCCTTGACTATGTCATTATGAATGTTTGGAATTATGTATTCCATCATTATGAATGTGGCTATTGATATTGCATGTAAATTTTTCAACTATTATAAAATCTATGTCTATATGTAAATGGAATTATTTTATTTTATCTTTTCCCTATTGTGAAAAAGATTTTGTTTTAAAGGGTTTTGTTTTAGTCATATACATTGGTTTAAATGTTTATGCGTACTTGGGAAAGATTCCACTATATTGTTATCCTTACTGAGCATCTGAGCTCACTCGTTTCTAAGATTTAATTTTCCTAGGATTCCAAGAAGTGTATTATGATTGATAATAAGGGTTCTGATAAGGGATTAATGGCATTCTCAAAGGATCATTTATGTTGTGTTTTATTTTCTAATGTGTAATGTGACATTCATGTATGTAACCTATTTTACAAGACTACTAAATAGATCGGTCTTCCGGGACTTGATTCCTTGTAATCATGACAATGTATTAAAATAATGCACCGACTCTGGGTAACTGCGGTCGAGGCGTTATAGTTGGTATCAAAAGATGTTTAGCAACAACTTTGGAAATATATTTAGGTAAACTCTGAATAGAGAACATTACCCTAAGATAAAATTTGAGGATTAGTATAGAATAACATCCTATAATTTTCATACTGTAGTGATTATGTGATTTTTCGAGGAATACATCCCTATTTGGTTACGAGAAGGTAGAGGCGGCTCTGGCACAGATGTACCTAGGGGTAAAACCCAAAAACACTATTTTGAGCTTGACTTGAACAGGAACTGGTGCACAACAATGGGCCTTTCTTCACTCTTGGTTATGACACTCCTAGGGGATATGCTTAGGATAATTCACATTTACATTACAAGACATTGTGAAGGATTTATGAGTAAATAATTTCTCAAAGAATACATTTTATGTTTATATATTATATGAACAGTCTTTTAAATTTACATTATGTATTATACAATTATGAAATTATGAATTTCGATTCATAATCTAACCATGTGTATGCCATTATTTAGAAATGGCACCTATTAGAAGGAATGAGTCCTCCAGCAATACAGAAGATCCAATGAGTAAGAGGGATCATATATTTCATTATATTAAGACAACATTTAGAAAGGAAATACTCTCCCATGTATTATCGTCATATGAAGAGATAATATCATGTGTTAATATGATAAGTAAATAATTCTATGAGTCCTATGGAGTTGAAGGGATGCTAGAGAAGAAAAAGATGGTTGAAAGAATGATGGATATAGGGAATAAGGTAAAGAATGATTTCTTCAAATGTGATAACTGTAGAAAGAATCACCATGGTAAATGTTTGAATGGAATGGTAGTTTGTTATAAGTCTGGAGAAAAATTGACACAAAGTACGTGATTTCAAGGGTATAAAAAAGGTTTCAAATGTACAATGCATTATCTACAAGGAGTTGGGACACTATGCAAATCATTGTCTTAGTCATCACTGTATACTACATGTGATGCTATTTGATAATAATCTTGCTTTGATACTACCTTAGTTGTAGGGGAATAACTAGTGTTCTTATGTTGTCATTATAGAGTTATTTCACTTGAGTGTTGTATTAGAAATATACTGGTTATATGAATTATGGAGATAAATAAGGATTGTACTGAAGTACTATTTTATTGAGGATATGAGATTATATGGTTCTAAGAAAAGTGACTTAATAGTAAGCTACACTTTTTGGAAAATACATGGTTGAAGGAAATGTAATCCTTAATATGGTATGTATAATGAGGTAGTGTTTTTCGAATAAGATACGGTTGATTTGGATAAATTATATTGGATATTCTTGAATTCCTTGGAACTGATTAAGAATTTTTTTATTTCCACATTATTGGAATATTCAATAATTATGGATATAAAGAATATATCTAGTATTATATACAGGATAAGGGAGAAAAAATGTAATCAATAAGGTTTTATGGTAATTCAGGGTGTTACCATGATTTAAAATAATACATGATAACGGTGCTCACATGTTATTATATGGAAAAAAGGATCTTCATTTTGTTTAACTTCCTTAAAAATTTTGGACTGTGAGTTTGTATAGAAGTATTTTTTCTATGTCTAAAGGTTGTAATGGATTATTTTTGAAATTGAATACTATTGTGAAGGTTATTTTTGGATTGTCATAAAAAGGATAACTCACTGACCGTGTGACAATCTATCACTTCTGACAAAGCTATGTGAATCGAACCAACATTCATAATGTGATTGGGATTTACTACCTACCACTATTCTACGTGAAGTCCATGGATTGAATAATCTATTTCTTTTAAAGGGTATGATATTTGAATTATAAATTCATTATTTTTTGAACCCTATACTATTAGGATAAATAGAATATTTTTTTATATCATTTAGAGTGAAAGGTGAATTTTTTGTTTGAATTAGATGATGGATGCAACTCCAAATTTCAAGAATATATATATATATAAATAATGTTTTTACTCTTATTCTATGGGTAAATTAATTATTAAACATTAGTGAAGGGATATTAAAACAAAAAATGTGTTATCCTAATACCTTATGTTTTGTTAAACTGGTGGCATATTAAATCATCATAGATTGATGGATTTGAGGCCCTCAATTTTACACATGTTTGTGATTGATGACCTCAGTCACTCCCTATAAATATTTAAATTTTTCCTCCAATTATGTGCCTCAAATTTACACCAGTGTTTTCCTAATTGAGACCATTATATGGGGGCGACCCTTTCATTTCCCTTTTCCTCTTATTAATACTAAATTTTAATAACCCAATTTCCGATGTGGCTTTTTCCACAAAGGTATTTTCTATTTTCAAGCTTTTATTTTCGATGAACAATTTCAAATTGTAATAATTCAATTTATTGAAGGAGGGAAGAATGTAACACCCCAAGATTTCATAGAATTTTATTTCATCATAGTAATTCAATAACTTGCACTACACGCAACACCGAGTTCAAGCGCACCACAACTTATCATACCAGCCGTTAAAGAGCGTTTATGAATATAATTTATTTAATTTTGAACTTTATTAAATTCTTATAATTTTAGAATCCATATTATGAGTTTCTTAGACATAATGTCAGAACTAATTCATTTTTTCAGATAAAAGAAGTATTTTTTTTAAAAAATGCTCTTTTACAACCTTTTAATGGTGAATCCTTTTTAAATATAATATTTGAAACTTTTAAATATTAAATTTGACAAAATAAACTTCTTCTATAGAATCGGGAAATATAAATTTAGTTTCAATTAATTTTTGTTGGTCTTCTGATAACTTTCATTATACTGTGAATAGTGAAAAATACTATATTTTAACAGAAAAAATATTTTTTAATCAATATAATTTATACTCTAAAATTATAAATTTTAATGGATTGGAAGTATAAATAGATTATATTTTTAAATTTTAATCCAATTATTGTCTTTTTAAGTAATTTCACATTGAAATTGGACTTAACCAAGTGTCAATATTTTGATAGTTATTATATCTTAAAAAATATGTCTTTAAGTTTTGACAAAGGGAAAAAAATTTATATTAATAAATGAAACTTATATTTTTTGGATTTGGTAAAATATACATCATTTTGGAATTCAGAATATCAAAATTATCATAGCGTGAATTTTTGGTATTTCCTGAAAACATTCAATTTTTAATGAACAGTTAAAAATCATTGAGTTATTTTTTAAAACTGACTTTTTATTTAAATATTTTTTATTTAAATATATTTGAGGTAATAATAGATACCTAATACATATATAAGTTCAATGAAATTCATTGGAGTCATTTTATAATAAGTTTAGATATATAAAAATATTATTGAACTTTTTATCGTCTTCTACAGACCTCCAAAGAGCATTATCCAATTTAAATAAAATATAATTTTACCACTTCTATGAATTGAATTTCAAAAATCTGGGAGACGCGGTTCATATCAGTATGTAAAATGAGGTTCAATAATATAAATTTTTTCGATGAATAGTAACTTTTGCCTTTTATTTACCATGGTTAAAAGTAAATTGGGTAATTAAATGTAAATATGATATTATTATTACTCTAACACATGTCCAAATTCTATTAGATAAGTGTAATTAAACCAAAAAACCATAGAAATAAAATTTGATCCTTGAGGTCCACTTGGATTAGATTAGGACATTTATTATTATATGATTTAAAGAAGAGTTAAAAGTAGTAAATTCAGGTATTTATAACTAAAACATTTTTAATATAGGGTTATACATAAGATAAATTAGACTATAAGTATTCATTATAAATCTAAAAATCTTTCCAACATAATGGTATTTTATTTATAATTTTTAGACATTAAATAATTAAAATTATTTATGACACAATGATGATGTAGTAATTACCTTATTAAAAAAAGTTTATAATAATTGATATTATAAATAATCAAATAAATGTAATTTTATACTTTTAATGAATTAACATAATTTTATAGGTTAATATGACATGTTTGGGTTGATTTGATAAATTTTTTCTATTTAATTATGTTTTTATGATTTTAACAAATAAAACCAAATAGTGTCAAAATTGACATAAAATAGTTTTTAAAAAAAATATTTTATTATTAATTGATATTATGGTAATAAAAATCTATGGTTCGTCCAAAAGACTTATATAATAGTATAAATGACATTAATGAATCAATTGGGGTTTGATTGGAATTTTATAGTAACTTTATTAACAATATAACATAAAAATACAAAGAGACATGGTAAATGTCAATCTAATTAACTAAGAGTTGAATCTAAAAGTTTTGGTTAATATGGTGACCTAAACCTCTAAAATCTAATGGTAGATATATTTTGGACCCATACCCTCCTTATCCATTAAATAAATCATTTTGGAGCCATTATAAACCCAAAAATCATTTTATTGTAAAATAATATTTCTAACTTTTCCAAAGGTGCCCCTCACCCCTCTTATAAAATGTCACCCCCCATTCTCTATAATTCACACCTTCAAAGCAATTTTTCTGAGCCAAACACAGCCCAAATCACCTCTCAACTATCCTCCATTCATCATAGAGGCCTTATGTTTGTCAGAAATGCATCCTATGGAGCCCTTTTGATCAAGTCAAAATTAAGAACCCAAAGAAGAGACAAATATTTCATCACCTCTTTCAAGTTCATTTCTTCTTCCACATCCTCTTTCATTGTTGTTTCCATTATAAAATAATAACTCCATTCAATTCTATATAATATTACGTAATTATAAACATGGTATAACCATATTAATTATTTTATTTATCCTGTGAATGACATGTCACCATATGTGAGTACGTACGGCTTACCGTCTCCATGTCGTGGTGTAGTTGTTATTCAGTAAATTATTATTTATATGGGTATAATAATGATTTATAATTGATGTAAATAAAAAATATAACATGTTAATTATTCTTTATATATGATATAACATCTATTTACATAATATTTTAAATAAAAAGAATGATATTATCACTTCTGCATACGTACGGATTACCGTCTCCACGACGTGATGAGATTCATTTCCATGTTCACCATTCAATGATGATTAAAAAATATATATATTATTAATAATTATGTAATATATGAAATAATGATGCAACTGGATATATATTTATGTATGTATCTATGTAGTTACATATATCTTATTCACTTACTTCAGTTCAATACGATATGAAAACGGAAACAACGTTTATGCATACGTATGGCATACCGTCTCCATAAATGGTGCCTTCTAATTCATATATAAATCTATTATAAAAAATTATATTCTAAATATATATGATATATAAATCTTCATTTATATTCTGGATTCATTTAAATCATGATCTAAATGATATGACTGAGAACAACAAGTTAAAACACATACGATAAAAAAAGCTATTATTACCCAAAATGTTTGTTTAACATCAAAATAATTATTATATTAGTAGTATAAAGTAATAAATGAATCATATATGATATAATTAATATTAATATGTTTCTTGTATAATTTAATAACATACTATGGTCATTATACTGGAGGTTAAACGTACCCTCATCCAAGGAAAATTGCATGGTAAGGGTTAATTTTACAATTGCATTATTATCCAAGGTTGTTTTTACATAAGTATCTATTGGGAAATATTTATTAACCATGTCTATGATTCATAAAATAGTTTCAAAGGGATTATTTTTAAGGTAATTTTTACAAAAACATTATTTTAATTGTTTTAAAGATTTATTATTCTAAACCATTCTCATTAATGTCTATGTTTTCAAAATGGTTTTAAGTATTTATTTAAATGGACATGAATGTTTTAAAATTTTAATTATATTAAAAAGTTTCAAAGTGGTATGGGATAATGTGATTTAAAAATTTCATTAAATTTCATCATTTCTAAATTGTGTGACTTTTAATTGTTTTCATGAAAAAAGGATATTTCTATCAAAGAGTTTTACAAATCATTTTCATCTATGTAAAAATCCATTAATGGATTTTATACTTGTTTTAAGATTATTTATTATGATACAAATCTTCCATATTGTTTTGATGGTTTTGAAATATGTTTGATTGTGGATGAGTTATTTTTATACTAGCCATAGTTTATGGGTATAGTATTGGCATTTTGTATGCCAGTTTTAATATGAATGTTTATGTTATGTTTAAACCTTTTGATATGAGGAATACATTGGACTTATTATGTGATAGGTGGAGCCCGCTATATCTCCTTTAGGAATCGGTATGTCTCATGAGAAAAACTAGTGTCTTGGCACAAGGCCTTGACAAAATCTAAATTTCTGTCTTGGCACAAATCCTTGATTAAGTGGTTATGAATGTCAGGCATTATGCATTCCATCATTATGAAAGTGGCTATTGATATTTCATGATAATATTCGACATGTAGAATGTCTATGTGAATAAGTAAATGTCATTATTTTATTTTATCACTGTCATATTATTCTCATGTTTAGGTTTAAAAGGAATTCGTTTTAGACTTATACATTTCCTAAAATGTTTGTGCTTATTTATGAATTTTCATGCTATACTGTTATCCTTATTGAGCATTTGAGATCTCCCCATTCAATGTTTTAATTTTCTCAGGATTCCAGGATGTGTATTTTGATTGATAAGTAGGGTTGTGCTAGTGGATTAATGGAATTATCAAATGGTAATTTATATTGTGTTTTATTTTATAATGTGTAATGTAACGTTCATGTATGTAATCTATTTTCGAAGACCGCTAAACTGATCGGTCATTCAGGACTTGATTCCTTGTAATCGTGCCAATGTATTAAAATAATGCACCGACTCTAGGTAACTAGGTCAAGTCATTACAGTTAATCCATGAAAAAACTGATGACTTATAAATAACTTTTATTTCTTAAACATATTAATATATAAGATTCAATCTATATTATCCCTGGTCTACATTCTAACTTATATTCTCAGGGGAATTTTTTTAACTCCCTTAATAATGTTTTATACAAAGATTTTGAATTTTCCAAAGCATTTCCCCCAGGAGTTTTTTAAATTAGATTACCGCAAAGCCCTTTGTCATGTACGAGGATAAATAGGGTCAATCCTAAGACTCCTTATTAGAGTTTTCACTCCTAGGTAAATCAATACCAAAGACACCTACACCTGCTCGTATCCAGACAAGGATATATTTTATTGTTAAACCACATCCGGATGAATCTCTAAAACACATGGATATTATTATTATACTTAGACTTATCCCTAAGGATTTCACTAATGTTTTCTAATCCTAATCCCAAAAATAACTAAACCTATCCACTGATACCAACTATAACAACCCATATTTTTTCACAATTGAACATGATTTATTACATAAAATATTAAATTGATACAAGATAGAGGATTGAGAGTTATAGTTTATTTGGGTAATAGAAACCTTACATAATAACTAAAAACTAGGAACACTATATATTTATTTAAAACATTCTATACATGACCACTACATTCCATTGTACTTATCATAGCATGGGATAACCTGAGAAAATACATAATTAAAGGGTGTGATATGAATCCCATTAAGGGAGTAAAAAAGGAATTACATGATGAATATAATAAATGTTATGAAATTTACATGTCATTGGAGAATAAATGAAACATGAACATAAATACATGGTATATCATGATTATCAAAACATGAAAATGTGGAGACATCACTTAACATGGTATTAGCATGAGCCAAGGCTCATTGCACATGGAGCACGAGTAATACCTCATTGAACATGAATTAGTATGAGTAAACCGACATTTCACTTGATGTATCATGATACTAATCATTACCCAATGAATTGTAGCGCTATCATGGCTCACCCTTCTTAATCATTTAACTCCATGTATAATTGTGTCAAATGTATCATATATCTTGGATTCATTAAAAATAATCATTTATTCCATGATAAAGGAATGTTTAATTACTATATGTAACATTATAATCAATAAGTAAATGTGAATAATGTTTAATACCCTTGATAGAGAAATTGTCATGGTATTCACGACATAATGAAGTTGTCTTGGAAAAATCGCAGTGCAATTTCTGTAGCATAACAGTGTATCATAAGAACTCAAGAAAATGGTTGATGAGAGAGAAGTGGGTGTGTCATCATATTTACATAAAATGGACAGTAGTGGGGTAATATAGATACAAGTACTAACATATTTAATATAATTTAGATTCGTAATACAAATGAATTGGTTGAATGTGAATGAGGAGAGAGAAATTTCTTACGAAAATTATAATGGTAACATATGAACATGGGAGGAATTAATGAGAGAGAATGTGGTTTCCAATCATTAAAACATGAGGGAAGTATGAAGGAGGTGAGAAATAATTCCCCAATATTTTTTATTGAAAATACAAACGTATAGAAACATAAAGAAACTTGTACAAAAAAAAGAATGGAATAAATCCCCTACAGAATTTCGGTATGGTAAAGGGTATACATGGAAGGCACAAATGAGAGAGAAAGGGATACCCCATCCTTCAACAATAAAGAGGATAGTATAGGGGAGGTGAATAATCATACCCCAACATTTATAATTCAAAATTAATGTGCAAAACAATATTAAAAAACTCTGGTAAAATTAGAAAGGGGTGAATCCTTAACTTGGATGTGTGATCCCAAAGGATTGGTAGGGGTTTGAGAGAGGCTTCTTGAGAGCCTCGAGTTGTATTGGAGGATTATAGAGTGATGATGGAAGGGGGTTATCGATATTTTATGTCTTTTAGGGATGATGAAGTGGGAGCGTGGGTGGATTTATTTAGGAAAAGAGAGATAATTATTTATTATTTAGGTTTGGGACACTACACATTAAACAAATCAAAAACACAAACCAACCCATGGTTTTGGCCCATGGTTTCTCTCAATGGGGATTGGAAAAAATTATTTTCTGGGTCCAATTGTCTAAAATTTTAAAAATATATGGTTTCTTATGTGAAGGTGAGTCACACTCTCAAGAATATTAATTTAAAAATATAAAATGTTTCATAAGCCTTGAAGGGTCCACTAAACCATTGTAAAATAAATCAAACAAACCTAAAATAATTTTATTTTAAGGGTAGAACATATATTGGACGAAAATAATGTTTAAAGGATTTTATTACATCCCTATTTTTTCATTATGATGTCATAAAACACATTATATATTTAAACAATATTTATTTTTACCCAAAAATTTGATTGTCTCATAAAATTATGAAAACTATACCATTGTATAATTTCAACAACTTGATTCCAAAAATAATAATCATTTTATCTAAAGAATTATCTAAATATATAAATTTTTACATTTTATATAAAAACATGGCCTTTTTCAAAATTTAATCGGTTTTTACAAAATCTACATTCCAACCATAACAAAAATCACAACTGTATTCGTAAAAATTATACAATCATATATATTTAATAAAAATTAATTTATTAGTAATATATTATTAAAATATAATTTCATTAAAATATCCTTTAATTCATCAAAATATATTTCATAATTGAATATTATCTAAAAATACTATTTTCACATTAAAAACTATTTACCATGTTTCAATAATAAAATGAAAGTATATTAGCTATACAAAAATAATGTACATAATCATAGTACTAGGTTATCATTACATATCCCTTTATAACACCCCCATAATACTGAATGGTATGTTTTTTGATGGTGACAAAGTCTTGGAGTGGCTTGGATTACATCATTCAAGTGGTCATCTCTATGAACTTCCACTTCCCTCGTAGGTTGTTCTTCTCAAGCTTATCATGTCGAAGATCAGTATTGGGAAGGTTAATAGAGAATCTTAATGATGCCAAATACTTTCTGAGCTACGAAAAAAGTGATACGTATTGGGAATATTTATCTTATCATGCAATCACTTACATTGTCTGAGTAAATTGGATTTGTTAAATACCTATATTGGTACAAATAATTTGATCAACGTTCCATTACTATATTAGCAATGGTAACAATTACTAAAGAATTTTGAAATCCAAAAACATAAAACCAAATAAGTGAATATGTTTTATATAACCATTTTACATAATGAGGCATTTAATTGGATCAAGGAGAATTTTCATTAATCAATGTTTGGGTCTTTACATAGTATCTAATTATTTCTGATCTGTTACTCTGCCTATGACGGTATAGTTTCCCCACTATCATACACAAGGCCCTCGCTACTACATGGAAGCCTATGGTGTTTGGGGAAATGCCATTGAGGACATGTGACCAACCGGGTACGAGGCACCCATGGCCGGCACCGGGAACTAGGATGTTACAAAGTTGTATAAGAGGGATTCTCTTTTTATTGACTTAATTTTTGGAGCCTATGTCTTGGAATTTGATGGAATGAGTATGTTGTAATAAGTGGTGCCCGAGAGTGGCAAACCTATATATAAGAAAAAGATAATTTACCTCTATTATTGAAACTTTCCTGGTATTGCAATTTTGTAGTTGATTTGATTACCTCGTCGGTTGATTCACATGTTTTGTGAAATTATCATTGAAAAAATTGATCGTCTATTTCTATTGAAACCCAATGTGATGAGGTTATACCATCTCATGCATCATATATTAACTTCATAGATATCCCTTTCCATGTATTCATGTCATGCCATTTAGGGTGTATTACTGATATCATGTTGTTGTGATATATTTTGTGCAAGATATTCTTGTTGTTGTGATAAATGACTTGATAAAACACCTTCTATTTGATAGGGTATTGTATCGTGTAAGGTCATCTTTGAATGAACACCCAACATTGGTTCCTGAGGTTTAATGGGTCCTCCTGGATCAGAATATGGTGTATCATTGCATTGTTATTTCTTTTATATGACAAATATAAGATGTTAATCTTTTATTCACATGAATTATGGGACCTAAGAGATTGCAATTTGGCACTTCATTTTTTATTTTGGTGTTTTTCTGGGTTCCAGAGTTGTTTATGATGATTAATGTCAGAAAAAACCCGGAATACATGTTGTGTATTGATGAATACTAGCCGTGTATCCTTCTGTTTGGGAATAAACTATTTTTATTAAGTACACTCTGTGTACTATATGTACACACTGTGTAGTCTCTAACCGTTTCAATGGCTATATAGGCAGAGACACAGTGTTAGGAAATCAATGGACAAACATGTCGTGAATAGGACATACACGTCATGTTGTAAGTATCATGTGTCCACTCGTGTGAATAATGACATTGATAGAGGAATCTTAGGTTATACATGCCATTTCAAGAATGAACATTCCAAGTAAATTAACCCATGAATCTGACTATGTGACTAACAACACGGGTTGGTAAAATCCTTCTAGTACATGTTGTGTCTGGAACGAACATGACGTGTAGTCTCTTTCTGCTAGAAAGGTGTGGTTTAGTAGTGTAGAATAACTCAGGTAGGGGATAATGATTCAAGTACATGCTATGTCTTGGTAGAAAATGTTGTGTGAATGGGGTGTTACACGAACAGGTTTGGAAGGAGTACATGCCCATGTAAAGACATGAGGGAACACTTAGTGTGGGGGATTATACATACAGTGTATTCATGTTTTGAGGAACATGAATGATTTCTTTCTCATGTTATTTTCTAACACATAAATATTTCAATCCTTGGTAATCAAGAGCTATGGTTTGAATATAACCTTACAGAGTCCTTCCACCAAGACGTCCTCTGGTTTTTCGCCCGATATAGGTTCGTGATAAGAAACCAAACATGGTAGATCATGGATTTTTAGCAGACCCACCCATTGTGCGTATCCTTTCACCAGTCATCACTTGGGATACATGTACCAATGCATAGATCCAAGAAGGCTTCATGAGGATTATGCAGACCTTCCAAGGAGCACATCATTATTAGTCATCATTGGAATATTTGAAGCCGGTTTTTCCATAGAATCCTCCTCCCACATTCTTAGGGGAAGGAGGACCTCAGGCTGTAAAATCATGGTTAGCGTAACGTCCCGATTCCGGGTGCCACTCAACGGGTGCCCCGAACCCTGTTCGCCAGATGAACTCAAGCGCATTTCCCCAAATGCCAGAGGCTGCCGACTAACAGTGAGGGCCCAGGTCAAATAGTGGGCAAACTATGCCCTCATTTGTCAAAGTGTAGCACAATGGAATATAATATAAACTTACAACAACAACATAATCAATAAAGCATACACATTTAATATAACAACTGTAGTAAAAGATAACCAACCAGTTATATAGATATGATGCAACATGTCTCAGGTTCTATGAAAATATCCAGAACATGTTACAAAAAAGTACAATACAATACAGAGTACAACAAAGTAAAAACAAAATGGCCGGTAACATCGTGAGCCGAAGCCCGGTCCCATGCTACCCTACTCCTCCGTAACACTCAAGTACCTGTATAAGGACTTTTTCCCTTATCAATACCTGCAGAAACATAATCTGTTTTGGCCAAAAATCAAGTCCCAAACAAGGTGTGATAAATATATCTCAGTAGGTACCCACCAAAGGCCCGTGCCCAACTAGGTGTAAACATGAAAAAATAGTGTGAAAAAGTACAAAAAAGGAAATAAACTAAGGTTTACTCAAAAGTAACTAACTTACCAGTTATATTTCCATTTAATTATTCATTTACGCCATTTAATATAATAAAACACCAAAGTGAATTTCTAAGTAAATAGACAGCATCCTCAAACAAACAAAATCTCACCCTCTGGTAATCAGAATCCAACCGGCATGTATTTCCCACAGGCATAACAGATTTTTCCCTCAGGTGTATGAAGTTTCGCCCTCCGGCATAGTTTCTATCACCCACAGACACGGAAGAAGTTTCCCTTAGGATAAGATAACAATTTCCCTCGGGCTAAGAAAATCAACGCCCACAGGCTAAGAAAAACACTGCCCTTAGGCAGAAGTAACCGAGCCATGCCCAACATGTAATTAAATATTCACAAGAAATTCCCCTCAAGGAAATTCTACAATCATTACCTTAATGGAATACCCTCGGGAATCCTGGCCAAATGGCTAAACAGAGGAACGCACCAACAAGGTGGTCCTGGATACAACCACTGATCCTAAACAACAGTTTTAAAACATTATTTAATCACCTATAAAATTATAGGTATTTAAATATCCACAACCTCAGCCACACGACACCCCAAATATGGGTTCGTGGCACTAAAATACACAAAACACATAGCAATTGGAAAAATAAACACCAAGCCACCTACCTTTAATTCCATTTAACGTTATACAAGAACGTCGATTCCAAAAAATCCCAAGAATGACGTAGATCTAACGTAGAAGAAACTCTATTTAAACATAAATAACTCCCATTAGGGGATGCATTGGCAAGAGACACACCAGGAGAAGGAAGCTTTTACCCGTTCGGTTCAAACGAGATCATCCGAGGTGGAAACAGATTCTAAATGTGCGCTCAGAAGATCCTCGAAGATTCAGCCTTCCTCCCCCGGGCCCTCTTCCCATTCTAAGCCTTCCCTGTGAACAAGGGAGTATACTGCCCATTTTAAGCGAAAAAAACAAAGTACACCGTGTGTATTTTCGAGTACACGGCGTGTACATCCCATTTTAAACTGTTCCTCTGGCAGCTTCCCACCAGTGCGGCACTATTCTCTTGCCGACTTGACTATACAGCGTTTCTTCACGAGTACACGATGTGTGACACCCCACAGATGGCCACCTCCTTACTATTTGTCTACCGACTGACTACATTGCGTGTAAAGGACCACTACACGACATGTAGTTGGTTCTTACACCCTTCATCACTGGCAAGGCCACACGCCATATGTACTCACTCCACAGTGCCAGAAGTACACGACATCTAGAAAAGTAAATGGCATTTAGTTCCAAAATTTAGGATTATCCCCCATTTTCAATATTTTCGCACAAACACTTAAGGAAAGGAGAAAAGAAGAAAATCATACCTCAAAATAAGAACCGGGTTCTTACAACTTCCCCCCTTAAACCAATTCATTCCCGAATTTCCCTTCCAAGGGTGGAGAAGATAAAGCTAAGAAAAAATCTAGCAACTGAGCATGTATGTCAGTCTCCCGCTCCCAGGTTTCGTCCTGCACTCGGCCATGCTGCCATAGCACCCGTACGAGAGGAACTGACTGGCCATGGAGAACATTCGTGCTCCTATAAACGATATGAATCATATTCTTCTCAAAGGACGCATCTAACTCAAGCACATCCTCCTCGGACAGAAAGGTGTGAGATGGTTATGAATGATAGCGGCACAACTGAGATACATGGAAGTCGTCATGCATGGCTCCGTACCACTGCGGTAACTACAACTGATAGGCATCCAGCCCGACTCTCTCCAGAATCTCAAATGGACCCACATACCTCGGTGAGAGTTTACCCTGTCTCATGATCCACCTGTGTCCCAGCCTCAATGAAACACACAAGAAAACCTGATCCCCAACCATGAACATCAAAGGTCGTCTGCGGCGATCATCATACGATTTCTGATGAGACTGTGCGGTATCCATTTGATTCTGAATCAACTGGACCTATACAGAAGTCTCCTTCACGAGACGTGGTCCCAGTAAAGTTTCCTCACCTACCTCTAACCAGAACAAGGGTGATTGGCATGGACTACCATATAAAGCCTCGTAAGGTTTCATCTCTATAGTTTCCTGAAAATAGTTGTTATAGGAAAAATCAACAAAGGGTATATGCTTCTCCCAATATCCCCCAAAGTCTAGGACGCATGCACACATCATGTCCTCAAGCACCTGTATCATGTGATGTGACTGTCCATCGGTCTGAGTGTGGTATGCTATGCTCAGAAGCACATGTGTACCCAGTGCCCTCCGAAAAATCATTCAGAAACGAGACGTAATACGGGCATCCTTATCTAAAACGATAGAACGAGGAAGCCCATAAAGACATAAAATCTCTCAGATATACAGCCTTCCGAGCTCGTCAACTCCGAAGGTCTCCTTGATCGGAAAAAAGTGAGCTACCTTCGTGAGTCTATCCACAACAACCCACACCACATCATTGCCTTGAGGTGACCTCGAAAAACTAGTCACAAAGTCCATCACGACATCATCCCATTTCCACTCTGGCATAGGTAACTGCTGTAACTGTTCGGTTGGCCTCTACTGCTCCGCCTTCACCTGCTGACAGGTGGAACACATCGTAACCCAACCAGCTACATCTCTCTTCATACCCGGCCACCAGTACTGTCCTCTCATGTCACGATACATCATGGTAACCCCGGGATGAACTACCCAAGCTGAAGCATGAACCCCCCACATCAGCTCCTCATGTATATTCCCTAGAACCCATACTCGTCCATGGAAATGCAAAACCTCATCATCGCCTATCGTCCAACCAGGAGGAGGGTCCTCTCTTGACACCGACTCCCGTAGAATGAGGTCTTCTGAATCAGATTGTTGTCTCACCCTCACTCTATCCACGAGGTTAGAGGTCACAACTAAAGATGAAAGATAGGTCTTCCACTGACTGTCGTGCACCTCCAAATGCATCTTAGAGAACAAAGCCATAAGCTTCCACTCACCACTGGCCTCCTGCACAGCCTGTGTCTGAGTCCTTCTAATCAATACATCAGCTACTGCATTACCTTTACTAGGTGTATCGGAAAGCTCAAAATCGAAGGATTGAAGGTACTCGACCTACCTTCTATGCTTCAGATTCATGTCATACTGAGTAAATATATACTTGAGACTTTTGTGGTTGGTGAAAACCACAAAATTGTCTCCCAATAGATAATGTCTCCAAAAACATAATGCATGAAAAACTATCCTATAGAATATTGCCCAGTCTCTGAGAGTTGTATGAATCTATCCTATAGAATCTCTGTCTGCAATACATAGCATTATGGCCAATCTTTGAACAATGAAAACAATATCAACAGAAACTATATATTCTATAAGATGGAGGATATGAAGTCAGTATCCTTTGTTGAAGTACCAGATATTTCACATTCATGTAGCTCTATGCCTTTTAACAATATGACATAGTATGGCCCAAGAAGCCACAAAACATACACTTCATCAGAGGAAAAGTCTTCTCACATGAATTTATCCTCATTCCTTCTTCATTGGGAGAATATTTGGACTGGCTGTCATTTATGAAAGTTTGAGGATAATTTTAAATTCTTCTTTTAGTTTGGATTAAGGCATTCTTTTTCAGAAGTTCGGGAAACGTTTCAACATGTCAAACTTTCAACTTCTCTTCCTTGGCTCTCTTCACTTCCAGAAGTTAATGTATCAGCTTCACAGCCAATTCCACTCTTTCCCATGTAAGCGGGTCTTTGATCAGTCAAATTTTTCCAAAACCATCTGAACCACACATGGCTCTTGCTAGTAATTTTGCATGTAAGAATCTTCCAAGGTAAATTTTCTTCATACCCTCTTTTGTGGCTGATTGACATTCAATTTTACTCCTAAGATTAAAAACCCATTCCTCAATAACCTCAATAGTCTTGAAATTCACTTCCAGTCGGAATAAATTTTCATTTATGACCTTTTCATGTTCTTCAATTCTATGTTTTAGTTCTGCAACATCATCTGGGCTTTCAACGATCGAAGACTGAACTCTCACTAGTTCTTCTAGTCGTTCAATTTCTACTTCAATCTCATCAACATATCTTGAGGATTATTCCACTATTTCCTTCAAATTATTTCAAATCTAACATTTATTATCATTCTTGGAAAAATAATCCTTAATTTTAATATTTGGATCTCCATTAAGAGTAATCTGATTATCTCAGCCTTTATTAATCGAGGGTCCTGACTTTTCAATGGTAGCCATCCTGGAAGCATGGTTTCCCGTTTTAAAATCCGCTTCTTATTCTTCACAAAATTCAATATCATCATCTTCCACATCACAGAAAATACTTCTCTTCTATATTTTCATTCCAAATTTGAAGTCTCCTTTAATAAAAAGAAATTTCTTAAGCATCACGATGTCTTCTACATCACTCTCATCATCATCAAACATAATTTGGAACTAAGAGGCAATGTTCTCAGGAATTCCACAACAAAAATATTCCATAGGTAACTTACCATTAAATTTACCTTGTCCCCTTTTCAGCTTCATGGAAATGAGAGAAAAAATATCTTTTTACTCTTCATATTCACCACCACTATCTTCTTAAATTTTTAATTTTTCCATGGATTTGAATGCCATTTCCTTGCGAACACGAGTTGTAACTTCTTCAGGTTTGAATCAGATCTCATATGCCACTAGACTACATAGCAGATCATCCGGAGATAGTTTAGATGGATCTTTTTCTTCAAGGACTGACACCTTTGCATTTTACATTGGAGGAAGTCTTCGCAAAATTTTCTTTACAATGTCAATGTCTTTGATGTCCTCTCCAAGCCCTCGAATTTCTCCCACTAATTCATTGATTCGATTGAATAATGAATCTGCATTCTCATCAGGATGCATATTTAGATCGTCAAACCTATTATGCAGGACATCAAGTTTTCCCTCAACACCGTGTTGTCTCCTTCAAAGATGTTTTCAAGTTTTTCCCACGTATACTTTGCTGAGTTGCAACTCATTACCTTTAGATAGATCTGATCAGAAAAAGCCACAATGATAGCATTCTGAGCTTTAACATATGCCTCAATTACTTTCCGGCCTATATCAGTCATATAAAGATCTATTGGATCAGTAACATTTTTTCCTTCCATAGTAGAAAAGTGGACTTCCATTCCAAGTGATCTTAAATAAGATCACATTCTGTTCTTCCAAATATAAAAATTGCATCCATCTAAGAGAGGGATTCCCCAATCATGACATCATTCTCCATGACGACAAAGTACAGATCAAACAACAGTAACCTCTCTTTGATACCACTTGTTGGACCCCGGGACACCCTATGAGGGGAGGGGTGAATCAGGTTGTCAAATTTTTCTTTTAATCTGATAGATCTTGATCCTAAGTTGGTAAAAACTAGTTTAACCTCTATGATGGATATGAAAAGCAATAAAATATTCACATGTAAAGAGAAAAACTTATCAATTTTTACATGGTTAACCACTAAGGGATATGTACAAGGAGCATACAATGACAGGTTGTCGGTCATACCGAATTCCACTATTCTTCACTAGTTGTTGATTACTATGGATCAGGACAAATCACTCCGTCCCAGGCTCACTACCTTTACAACTATTCGGGGATAGACCACTGCAACCCTTGGGTCACTCCTATTAACTCCGCCTAGCCCACTTCCCTTGGTGAAGACCGAATTAGTTTATAGATGTGAAGGTCTCTTTAATAGATTCACATTGAAGTCTTTGCCTCTGCATAGCATGATACTCGGCTTGCATCGAAGTCTAGTAATGATGCCCTTTTACACACTAAACCACTGAACCGAATAACCAGAACGTGCGAACAAGTTTCACTAACAATTATGTACAATACCAACCATTTGTGGGAAAGGCATTACTATTGCGTGCAATATTTCCTTTTCACAGAGAAATGTTTTTCACGAAACAACACCCTTTTTCACGCAACTAAATAATTTATGTGCCGCCTCAATTTTTATGCATTTCTCTTCCTTTTTCAAACAGCCTTGTGTTTTTTTACAGAACTTGTATTTTTCGCACAAACTAGAATGTTTCGGGCAGTGTGGAATTTTTCACGCAACCCGGAATTTTTCGCGCAGCTCAGAATTTTTCGCACAAGCCCATTTACGTGAACCTTTTACGCACAGTAGACCTCAGATCTTCTCTATGTATTCAACCATACAAAATGAGGGGCTTCACCTCTTATTTATAGGCGTCTCATACCGCACGCGCAAAAACCCTGTGGTGAAAAAAACCTCTCATTTCGTGCGTAATATTTTGCATAGGTACCATTTTTCGCGAACCTGTCCAGATTTTTCACGCAGCCCTTGACTTTTCCATTTTTCGGCATTCTGATTCTGAAACATTATTTGTGTGAATTTCCTCAATCCACTATTTCTTGAACCATGCAATTTTTCGATCCCAACTAAAATATTTCATGAACATCCCTCCTTTTTTGCGAACCACTTCCTTTTTGCACGCACCTACTTTTACCATCAATCCATGTCTTCATTTTCAGATTTTGAGGCCCAAGAATTTGGCAAACCCTGGGAAATGATGCCACCTTCAATACTGTTGTATGGTTGATCTGTGTGATCATTTTAATGGCACACATTCTGAACTTCCACTGAGGATTTACAACAAACACAAACCATACTCTAGTTTATGCATAAAATATAAATGGTTCCAACATATTACTTGACTCTTCCCACCATATAATGGTGAGATAGCTAGAATAACCTAAGGGAGACCGCGACATGAAGATATATTGGGGAGGAACGAGCCACTAAACTCAATATATGGGACCTCTAAGAGTGGAGATAATGAGAATGGATAGCTGTTGACCATGTTAG
Source organism: Viscum album (assembly GCA_963277665.1). Taxonomy (NCBI): domain Eukaryota; kingdom Viridiplantae; phylum Streptophyta; class Magnoliopsida; order Santalales; family Viscaceae; genus Viscum; species Viscum album. Next base: position 1,670,744,652 of record OY728160.1, read on the forward strand.
AAACACATCTTCTGTATCGTGTGACCTGGAATGGGATCATCAAATGAGGATCGCCAGCTGACCACATTCGCAACATGGGTCTCATGTTAATTTTATGTTTGAAATCCTTGAGGACGTTGGCAGGTAATTGTAGGGGGGACCTTGGGATGAGAATTCGTACCATTTGGGTGTCCTTTTTTACACAAAAAATGATGGAGTCTTAATCAAGGAGCACAAGTGAAGCATATGTGTTCCGATGCATTTCAACGTCATTTGGGGCGGTGAAAGAGGTGGAAGTATCCATGCAGTGAAACACATGGCCAAATTATGATGAACTCGACATGAATTGAGGAAAATCTTCTACCACTCCATATGTCTTGACCCAAGGAAGGATTATGTATTTTTGGGATTGGAAGAAAGACAAACCTTTCAAGCATTCCTCCATATCCCATGATGATGGGAATCAAGACATACATAGATATTGATGGACATTCAGTTTACTGTCTTGTGGTGAAGACGTGGGAGGATTGATGATTAGGGAGGGGCACATGGTGCGACTATTTTAATCCTGACATGAGTGCGGATAAATAATCCAACACTATACCCAACAAGGACCCTCTGAGAGAACTATACTCAGTGGGGATAGTATAATAGAAGTGTCCTGGGTTGGACTCAGGACTAAGCATATGAGTGTTCCTATGTCTCCCATAAGGATAATAATCCAGCCTTACGTAGTTCTACAAGAGCCATACAGTTTATCATCTTGCGGGATGATGAACTGTTTAATGTCATGCAATAAGATGAACAATTTTAAAGTCATGTGGGAAGATTATCAGTTTTAACATAGTGTGGGACGAATCATTTTAGGGTCATGTAGGACCTAGCAGTTTTGGGTTAATCATGACCAGCTGGCTAAGGAAATGTATTACTTGAGAGATTTGGAATTGGTGGGAGGAGTTATACACTCACCATCCATGGTCACTAATGATTATGCACCATTGGTGTAAACTCGATTAATTATGTAAGGTCCTTCCCATTTGTGCTCCAACATAGGTGGTTTCCTGCTAGGTATCATTGGTTTCCTAAGGGCCAATTTCAATTCACCTTTAAATAATAAACAGAGGCGAACTTTCTTGTTGAGTGCTCTTGCTATATTGTTCTAATTTCTTTCCAGGTTTTGCAGGGAAAGAAACTAGTTTTCATCGAGCTGTTCTATCTCATCCAGGTGGATTTCAGCTACTGTATTAGGAACCTACTTGTCATAGTCTGATTTTCTTAATGAAGGCAACTGAATCGCGATGGACACGACATCTTTTATTCCATATACCAGGGAATATGGGGTCACCTGTGTGGAATTACAAGTCATCAATTGATAAGCATAGAGGGTATTGGAGAGCTTGTACATCCAACTCTTCATGTTATGAAAACCCATTTTATGCAAAATTTTAGAAAGGGTTTTATTGAACTCCTTGATCTCCACATTTTCTTGCACGTGGTAGTGGGAGGTATAGTTATAATGGATGTTGTACTTGGGATACAACTTCATGAAGTCATCAGCTAAAAATTTTGTTCTATTATCAGTGAGAATGGCATGAGGGACTCCAACTCGTTTGATGATATTGGAGCCCACAAATTCAATGATAGAATGGTACTTGACCTCCTTTAGCAGAATTGACTCCGCCCACTTGTAAAAGAAATCTGTAGCGGTCAGGATGAAGAGACACTGGCGAGCTATCGCAGGCAGATATAGTCCCACGACATCTAGTCCCCAGACTACAAAGGGACAAGACTACTTGGTAGTGTGGACAGGCTCTGGTGGCCGATGCATGAGGTTAGCATGAATCTATAATGCATGGAAGCTTTTGGAGAACTCGATGCAGTAATGGATCCTGGAGGGAAAAATACTCTAGTCTCTAGATCTGGGGAGACAGCTTTAGCCAGGTATGGTGGGCACTGCAGGTAGCAGTATGAACCTCTTTCATTATGTGAGAAATATCAACTCCTTGGATGAATCTTAGGAGAAATCAATCGAACTTGCGCTTGTCTGCGATCAGCACAAGGCTGGGAACACTTTGGAAGGTAAACTGTAGCACGCGGTGTCAGATTCGCTCCTGCATAGCCTGATTTTCCTGGAGATTACCTTGTCAGAGTTATTCAACCAAAGGTATCCTCCAATCAAGAGTCAGTTAAATCACTCCATCTGGGGGACCTGGGGGTCCTGATGTGGAGGCACCGGTGGAAAGATGACTTACCTTTGTGATTTCATCATCATCTGGCGTGATAGGAGCAATGACTCTCTAATGTGCCATGTGGATAATCAGGCCATCCTACTCGCGCTCTATGTGTGATGCAGCTAGGCCGACCAAGGCATCATATTGACCATTCTATGACCGAGGGACATGGGTATCCTCTGGCCAAGATGATAATTGGTCCATTAGTTCGAGAGTGTGCTAAAAAAAAGGTATGAGCTCTTGCATTCGGAATATATAGTCATCATTGATTTTCTCGATGACTAGTTTAGAGTCCACTTTCACAAGAAAATGGGGAACGTCGATCTTGGGAGGCAGCTCGAGGCTAGTGATGAGAGCCCGATACTCTAATTCATTGTTGGTGAATCTTTCTAACCACAGGAATGAGTATGGAATAATGGCTTATGCCAGGGTAATAAAGACGATACCCAAACATACCATGTTGATCATAGGGTCATTGAGCCTCCTGCTGGTGGGGCATCGGGAAGCACCATCAAAGTGCATATGCCTGCACATCATGGTTTGGCCCACCGAGAGGATCTCCTCATCAGGGAAATCCTTGTCTAGAGACTGGTCCGCGAGGGTTGGATGGGTAGCAAGGATGTTTCTCAATGATTTTCCCTTGATATCCTTCTGAGGAACGAACTTGATGGAAAACTACTGGCGGATTACCGCCCACCATGCTAGGTGGCCTGTTGGAAAGGGAAATATCAGGATGTATGTTTGTGGATCTACCTTGGACACTAGATGTACTTGCTAGTTTTGTAGGTAATGTCACAAATTATGTACCGTGAATACCAGCGCAAGGAAGATCTTTTCTATGGGGGAGTATCAACTCTCCTTATCGAGGAGCATGCGGAAGAGGTAGCAATGGTTGTTCTCTATCCCCTCATTGTTCCTCTAGGAGAGAAAGGAGCCAAGATATCATTCCAGGGCAGTCACATAAAATACCAATGTTTTTTCGAAGATACGAGATATTAATAACTAATGTTGGAGAAGATACTGATTGATTTTCACAAACGCGGTCTGGCACCCTTCATCCAATTTGTAAGCGATGCCATTAATCATGAGATGAGAAAATGGATTACACTTTCTAGCCAGATTCTCAATGAATCAGCATATATAAAATAAGTGGCATTGAAAAACATGAAGATCCCGAATATTGGTCAGGGGAGGTGTCTCACTGATGGCCAAGATCTTCTCTAGGTCGATCTCGATGCCACTATATCTGACAAGGAAGCCAATAAATTTCTCGTAGGTGATCCCAAAGGCACATTTCAATGGGTTCATCATAAAGTAGTGAGAATAGAGGAATTAGAACATTTATTCAAGGTATTTGATATGGTCTTGGTGCCAATGAGATTTGACCACCATATCATCCACATAGCTTACCAGTAATGTTTTGAGGATCGACTTGAATATGCGATACATAGCCTGCTGATAGGTGGCACTTGCATTACGTAGGATGAAAGGCATGACATGGTAACAGAAATTACCCTATTCCACCATGAAATATGTAGAAACCGTGTCATCAATGTACATTTATCTGGTTGTATCTGGAGTTACAATCCATGATGTAGAGGGCTTGGAATCCAGTCGTAGAATCAATCAACAATTATTTCATAGGAAGGAGATATTCATCCTTAGTGCACTGACGAATATGATTCCAGAAGCCAATGCAGACTCTGATCTTCCTATTCTATTTTATAGACACACACAATTTTGGACAACCACTTGCGGTACTATACCTCCTTAATGAAATTTGGTCTGATGAGTTTTTCAACTTCGGCCTCAGCAATGGCCCCGTGAGAATGGTACCTCTTCCTGGGAGGCTGCTTGAACCCTCGAAGTTTTTTCGGGAGACTAAGGCGGTGTACGAATACCTGAGGATCTAGTCTAGGAATATCTCCAAATCTCTAGGAGAATACATCATGATGTTGTTTTAGGAAGTATGTGTACTGCTTCTGCTCCTCGGGAGGCATGGTGGCACTGATTAATGTGGGATTAGATCTGCCTTGCCATCGAGGTTCACCTATACCAGTTCATCAATCATGGAAGAGACTCCCTCCTCAATGGCCATGGGAGCATCCTCCAAATCCTCTTTTTCTCTTACATCGGAGGGATCCCCAGCTTAAAGAGCTTCCTCGAGGTGAAAGACACCCTGTGAGAGGTCTGTACTAGTCTGAGTAGAAATGGAAATCACATCAAGATATTAATGTGTTGTAGAAACCATATAAATGAAGGCTTTAGATCTGATCCCGTCAGGTCTTTAGCCCAAGGGTCCATGATTGATGATATCAACGTAATAATGGCACGTACTCTTGATCTAGTTGATTTTAGTCTGCAGAAATAAGAAAGAATGATATATTTCCACTGTCATGGGGTGGACATCTCGATATCTTATGGGAGTGTGGGGATAAAGGATCACCAAGGATTGATTCATATAAGAGTACAAAGTGATCTTCTGACATTGCTTAAACTTGAGATTATGATTCCCCCTTGTACGAGAGACAACAAATCATTGGCCCATATTTGGGGGTCCTGGCCTCCAATCAATGGATTGAGAAGATGTAGGCATCATCCAGACGTACCAAGGGTCAGTTGCAACCACAAAATATTCAACCTCACATGCCTGAAACTACTTGTCCTTTCTCTTCTAATAGTTGACATTCTGGTAGCAGGAATCACAAGTGGAAAAAGGAGACGGGTCACCCTGGAGCATTCCCACTTGACCATTGAGGGAGTACTTTAGGCACTGGTGATATGATGAGGGAACTCACGTGTGTAGGTGGAGTCATGGTATTCCCATCAATGAATTGTATGCGGTTTATTGGGAGACAACCATAAACATAGTGATTGAAAATAGGCCACCGAACCGGGTATTAAAATGGATCATACTGAACAGTTTCTACTCTATCCTATCATAATCATGCATTCTCAGGACATAGGGTTTCATATCATATTCTAACAATCCATGCTTTTGCAGTGTCCATGTCGGAATAAGGTTAATCTTGGAGCCTGTGTCAACAAGACAGCAGCGAACCTCCATGCCATTGAATTGGCCGGTGACATACAGTGGGTGAATGTTCCCTTGTATGGAAGTGTCTTTATCATCTCCAGAGAATGAGATGATGCACTGGAATTCATAATTCTCGATTCTCTCAGTGTGAAAGGCCTCTGTAGCTCCTACCTTTTTTAAAATAGGAGGGGGCTTCTTAAAGCCTTAGCTAGGGCATCACACATATATGACGACTGAATAAGGGCCTCAAGGATAGAGAGCCATGTTGTTATACTGGCAAGATGCTTATGAACAATGTACATCTATGATAGGTGTGAAAGTATGCTTCTAGGAGGCTGCTCTATGGCAGGAGGCATGGCGGGCCCAGCCAGCTGGACCGGCAGTTTACTGATTCTAGGAATGTCCCGCCACTCAATATTTGAAGATTGCGGAGTACCTTCTATACTGGGGCTACATGACAGGGACCGGTCTGGGGAGGATCATGGAAGATAAATCCGAGGCCTTGGTGGCTATCCTTTGTACAAAATCACAAATAGTGGTGGAGGTGGTAATGATGACACCAGATAAGGAGCCTGCGTGTAACACCCTATGATTTCATAGTATGTTATTTTTTCGATGTAATTCAATAACATGCACTACACACAACACTGAGTTCAAGAGCACCAAGACATACCAAACTACCCTTTAAAAAGCGGTTATGGATAGTATTAAATAAATTTTGAACTTTATATAATCCTTATAATTTTAGAATCCATATTATGTGTTTCTTAGACATAATGTAAGAAAAAATTCATTTTTCAGATAAAATATAGTATTTTTCAAAAAAAAAATCAATTTTACCGCCTGTTAATGGAGAACCCTTTTTAAGTCCAATATTTGAAACGTTTATATATTCAATTGAAAAAAATGAACATCTTATTTAGAATCAAGACATATGAATTTGGTTTCAATAAATTTTTGGTGTTATTCTGGTAACTTTCATATTTGGGTGAATACTGAGAAATACAATATTTAAACTGAAAACAAATTTTATAATCAAAATAACTTATAGTGTTGAATTATACATTTTAATTATTTGGAAGTATAATTAGATTATATTTTTACTATTTAATCCAATGAAGGTCATTGTAAGTAATTTCACTTGGAAATTTGATATAAAGAAGTGTCAATCTTTTGATTGTTATTATTTCTTAAAAATACGCCTTTTGGTTTTGACAATGAGAATTAATTTTAAATTAATTAATGAAACTACTGTGTTTTGAAATTTGTAAAATGGAATTCATTTTTGAATTTAGAATATCAAAATTAGTTTAGGGTGAATTTTTTTAATTTCTATGAAAACGTTCAATTTTTTATTAATAGGGAAAAACACTGAGTTATAGTTTAATACCAAATTTTTATTTAAATAATTAATTATTTGATTTAAATTTATTTTAGGTCAAAATAGATAAATAATACCTATATATGTTCAATTTAATTCATTGGAGTAATTTTTTAATAATATTATATATATAAAATTTTATTGAACTTTTCACTTTCTTTTTCCCATCTCCTAGGAGTATTTGCAAATTTACATAAAACATAATTTTAACGCTTATGTGAGTTGAATTTCGAAAATCTGAGAGACATGGTTAATATCAAGGATTAAAATGTGGTTCAAAAAGATAAAAATAATTTTTGGTGAATAGTAACTTTTCCTTTTCTTTACCACAGTTACAAGTAAATAGGGTAATTAAGGGTAAAAATGATATTATTATGTCACTAACACAAGTCATAATTCTATTGGATATGTATAATTCGACCAAAAACAACATTATAAATAAAATATGAACAACTTTGGTCTACATGTATTAGATTAAGACATTTATTATTATTTAATTCAAAGAATTGTTAAAAGTGTTAAATTCTATGTTAATTAACTAAACCATTTTTAATATATGGTTACACATAAGATAAATTCAAATATTAATATTCATTAAAAAGATAAAATGATTTTATAACTAACGATATTTTATTTATAATTTTTAGATATTATATAATTAAATTTATTCATGACATAATGATGATGCAATAATTATCTAATTAATGAAATATTAAAATAATTGATATTATAAATAACCATATAAATGTTATTGGAGACTTTTTATGAATTAAAATAATTTTCTAGGTTAATATTACACATTAGGGGTGGTTAGATGAATTTTTTTTGATGTAATAATGCCTTTATGAATTTAGAAAAAACACAATACAAAATAGTGTCAAAATTGACATATAAGAGTTTTAAAACAAATATTATATTCTTAATTGATATTATATTCATAAAAATATAAGGGTCATCCAAAAAACTTATATAATGATAGTTTTATCATTAATGGACCACTTTTGGTCCTCTTGGAAGTATATATTACGTTTATTAACCATATAAAATAAAACAACAGAGAGACATGGTAAATGTCAAACTATTTATCTAAAAGTTAAATCTAAATGATAAGGTTAATGTATTAACAGAAACCTATCTAAACCCAATTTTTTTAGTTGTTTTAGATTTATCTCCACTTAATCCTTTAAATAATAAACATTGGAGACATTAGAATCCGAAAATAAATTTTTTCATAAAATAATATTTTTATCTTTTTTTATGGTTCCCCTCACTCCTGTTATAATAGGGAAATTCCCCTTCTCTCAAATTCACACCTCCCAAGCCATTAGGATCGGCCAACCCATTCCCAAATATCCTCAAAGAATTCCTACCTCCATACTAGAGGAATTATTTCTTCAGAAAGCCAACTTATGGATCCATTTTGATCAAATCAAATGGAAGAACTCGAAGAAGAGGTAAATATTTCATCACCTCTTTCAAGTTCCTTTCTTCTTCCACATCCTCATTCTTTGTTGTTTCCATTATAAAATAAAAACTCTAGTATCTTTTATATAATATAATGTTATTATAAATATGGTATAACCATATTCAATATTCTATCCATCCTTTGAATGACATGTCACCACACATGCGTACGTACGGCTTACCGTCTCCATGTTGTGGTATAATTGTTATTCAATACATTATTATTTGGATGGGTATAATAATGATGAGTAATTGATTTAAATAATAAATATAACATGATAATGATTCATTTTATATGATATAACATCCAATTATATATATTTTTTAATATCAAAATAATGATATTTTCGCTAATGCGTACGTAGAGAATACCTTCCTCACGAACGCAATGAGATTCATTCGCCATCGTATCCATTCACGACTAATTTTCCTTATATGATTAAAAATAATGTTTAATGACTTAATAAAATTCTGAATATTAATAAGATACATCTTATCCCTAACAAACATTACTTATGTAAGACATCATATAAAGGAAAACGAATCTGTTAAAACCCGAAATGACGATGATACTAAGATATTATTTAGAAATAAATGTTAAAAGATCATATATGATATCATATTAATATATATGATTTTTTTATAATTTAATAACAATTATTTCACCATTATACAAGAGGTGAACCTACCCTCAACCAATGAAAAGTACAAGGTATGGTTTAATTTCACAATCTCTTTATTATCCAAGGTAGTTTTTATGTATATATCTACTGAATAATATTTATTATCCATGTAAATGTTTCATAAAAGAGTTTTCAAACAGATTATATTTAAGGAAATTTTTACTAAAACATCATTTTAAATGTATAAAATATTTATTCTTCTAAATCGTTATCATTAATGTCCTTGTTTTCAAAATGATTTTTAAGGATTTATTTATGTGGACATGAATGTTTTTAAAATTGTGTTCACTTTGAAAAGTTTTCAATGTGGTATGGGACACTATGATTACAAAATGGCTTTAAATGTATTCCTTTTCAAATAGTGTGACTTTTAAATGTTTTCATGAAAAAGAGATATATCACTCAAAGATTTTTACAAATCATTTTCATCTATATCAACATCCGTTGATGGATTTTGAATTTATATCAAGTTTATTTTTTATGATACAAATCATCCATATTGTATTGAAGGTTTTGTGATATGTTAGACTGTGGATGTTTTATTTTTATACCATTCATGGTTTATGGATTAAGTATTAACATTTAGTATGCTAGTCTTAATACGAATGTTTATGTTAATTTTATACCTTTTCATATGAGTAATTCATTGGACTTAGTCAGTGACAGGTGGAGCCCGCTATAGCTCCTCGATGCATCGTATGGTCTCATGAGACAAACTAGTGTCTTTGCACAAGGTGTCGACAAAATCATATTTATAGTCATGGAACAAGGCCTTGACTATGTGGTTATGAAAGTCTGGAATTATGTATTCCATCATTATTAAAGCGACTATTGATATTTCATGTGACAAATCGATTGGTAAAATATCCATGTTAGAAAGTGAATGGTATTATTTTGATTTACATTTTCCATATTATGATGATGTTTATGTTAAAATAGATTTTTTTAGTTATATACATTTCCTTAAATTTTTATGCTTATTTATGAAAGTTTCTTATATATTGTTATCCTTACTGAGCATCTAATCTCACCCCTTTATATTTTTTCCCAGGATGCGAAGAAGTATATTATGACTCACCTATAGGGATAGTATATGAGATTTTAGTGTTTTCTATAGATTCAAAGTTGTTTTAGATTTCCATTTTCTGATATAATGTAAAACCTATAAATGTATCTAGTACTTCCATGGCTACTAAACTAATCGGTCTTTCGAGACGAGATCTTTTGTGATCATGCCAATGTTATGTAATAATGCACCTGCATAGGGTAACTAAGGAAGGGGCGTTACAGTTGGTATTAGAGGAATTTTAGTAGAAACCTTGAATCTAGATTTAGATAAAATCTGATTAGTTCACAATACCCTATGACTGCCTTTGAAGATTAGTATATATGAACTTCCTAGAATTTTGTTACTGTATAGATTTTTTTAGTTTTCTAAGAAATACTTTCCTATCTGGATACGAGCATGTAGAGGTGGCTCTGGCATAGATGTACCTAGGGGTAAAACCCAAAATCATCGCTTTGAGCTAGAATCGAATGGGGACTGGTGCACGACAATAGGACTTGTTGCACTCTTGGTTACAACACTCCCGTGGGACATGCATAGGATAATTTACATTTTCATTACAAACCATTATGAAGGGTTTATGAGTATATACTTCTTCAAAGAAATTTTTATTTATGATTATGGATTATATCCATAAACTGTTCAATTTTCGTTAGGTATTTTACATGTTTGGAATTATTCATTGCAATTCATAAACTGGCCTAGTGTATGCTATTGTATAGAAATGGAGCCAAGGAGAAGAAATTTGAACTCTAGAAATATGTATGATCTAAAGATTAAGAAGGATCATATTTTTCACTGTATTAATCCTACATTTAAAAGGGAAATAGTCTCCCAGGAATTCTCAACATATGAAGAAATAGTGTCATGTGTTAATAAGATAAGAAAATAATTCTATGAGTACTATGTAATTGAAGGGAAGAAAGATATGAAAAGGATGGGAGAGAGAAAGATGGATAAAGGGAAGAGGGAAAATACGGATTTTCCCATATGTGATAACTGTGGAAAGAATCACCTTGGTATATTCTTGAAGGGAATGAGAGTTTTTTATAAGTGTGGAGAAGAAAGACAACAAGTGCATGATTGCAAGGGTAAGAAAAATTTCAAATGTACAATACTTCCTCTATAAGGAGATGGGACACTACTCGAATCAATGTACAAATCATCAGATTATACCCCAATTGATGATATTGGATAATAATTAAGTTAGGATATTACTGAAGATGAAGAGGAATGATTCGAATTCTTATGTTATTGGTAAGTTATTTTGTTAGTTGAGTACCATATTAATGATTTACATGTTATAAGATTTATAGAGTATATAAGGATTTTACTATAGTACTATTTCATTAAGGACTTGAGATTTTGTGGATCCACAAAAAGTAACTCAATAGCAGGTTAAATTTTTGGAAAATACATGGTTGAAGGAAATGTAACCCTTAATATCATTCTGATAATGAGTTAGTGATTTTGGAATAATAGATGGATGATTTTGATAAATTATATTGGATATTCTTGACTTCCCTGGAATTGATTAATAGTACGTTTATTTCATCATTGTTGGAATATTCAATATTTTTGGTCATAAGAAACAAATCCAGTATTATATAAATAGTAAGGGAGCATTAATGTAATCAATAAAATTTTATGGTAACTCAGTATGTTACCATGTTTTAAAATAATACATGATGAAGGTGTTCACATGTTATTACGTGGCTAAAATGATCATCATTATTTTTAACTTCCTTATAAATTTGGGACTGTGAGTTTGGATAGACGTATTTTGGATAATTCTAAAGGTTGGAATGGATTAAGTTGGAAATTAGATACTATTGTTAAGGTCATTTTTGGATTTTTATACACAATACTACACATAGACTGTGTGAAAACCCGTCACGTCGGACAAAGATACGGGAATCGAACCCACAACCATAGTGCGGTTGAGATTTATTGCCTACCACTGAACTACGTGAAGTCCCTGGACTGTATAATGTAGTTTTTTAATGTGTTTTATAGGTGAATTATAATTTCTTTTTTTTGAACCCTATATGAATAGGATAAATAGAATATTTTTTAAGTTCTATTATATTTTAGACTGAATGATGAGTTTGTGGAAGAAATTATTCAATGGATGAAACTCTACTTGTCAAGTATATATACATTATTTCTTCTCCTATTCTACGAAGAAAATAATTATTAAACTTTTTGTAAGGGTTCATAAAACTAAAAATTTGTTATCCTAATACCTTATGTTTTGTTGAAGCGATGATATTTTCAATCGTCAAAGATTGATGGATTTGAGGCACTAAATTCTACAATTGTTTGTGACTGATGACCTCAATAACTCCCTAAAATTATTTAAGTTTTTCATCCAATTATGTTTCTGTAATATCCACCAATTTTATCTTAATAAAGATCATATTTTTATGGTTACTTTTTCATTTCCCTTTTCCTCTTATTATGACTAAATTTTATGAACCCAATTTCCGATGTGGGTTTTTCCACAAAGTTATTTTCTTTTTTCAACTTTTATTTTCTAAGAAAAATTTCAAATTGCGAGGATGCAATTTATTTAATGATAGAAGAATGTTACACCCCAATATTTCATAGTACATTATTTCTTCGATGTAATTCAATAACATTCTCTACATGAAACAATGAGTTCAAGAACACCACAGCTTACCAAACTAGCCTTTCAAAAGTGGTTATGAATATTATTAACTGAATTTTGACGTTTATATAGTCCTTATAATTTTAGAATCCATATTATGAGTTTCGTAGAAATAATGTAAGATCAAATTCAATTTTTCAGATAAATGAAGTATTTTTAAAAAAATTCAATTTTACTGCCTTTTAATGGCGATCCCTATTTAAATTCAATATTTGAAACTTTTATATATTGAATTTGACAAAATAAACTTCTTCATTAGAATCGAGACATAAGAATTTAGTTTTATGAAATATTTGGTGTTTTTCAGATAACTATAATATTTGGGTGAATAGTAAAAAATACTATATTTTAATTAGAAACCAAGTTTTTAATCAAATTAATTTATAGTGTTTAATTATACATTTTAATGGTTTGTAAGTACAATTTGATTATATTTTTACCCTTTTATTCAATGATGGTCATTGTAAGTAATTTCAAACTGAAATTGGATATAAACAAGTGTCAATATTTTATTAGTTATTATTTTTTTAAAATACGGTTTTTGGTTTTGACAACGGGAATTAATTATAAATTAATTAATGAAACATATAGTTTTTGAAATTGGTTGAATATATTTTATTTTTAAATTTCAAATATCAAAATTAGCTTAGGGTGTTTTTTTGTTATTTTTTTGAAAACATTTAATTTTTGATGAATAGTGAAAACACTGATTTATAGTTTAAAACCGAATTTTTATTTAAATAATTCAATATTTTATTTAAATTTTTTATTGTCAAAATAGATACATAATACCTATATATATTCAATTTAATTCATTTGAGTCATTTTGTAGTAATATTAGATATATAATGTTTTATTGATCTTTTCACCATCTTTTACCCACCTCCTAGGAGTACATCAAAATATACATAAAACATAATTTTACAGCTTCTGTGAGTTGAATTTGGAAAATTCAAGAGATACAGTTAACATCAAGGAATGAAATGTGGTCAATAAGATAAAAATAATTTTTGTAGAATAATTACTTTTTTACTTTTATTTATCATTGTTAAAAGTAAATAGGGTAACTGAGGGTAAAAATGATATTATTATTACCCTAACACATGTACTAATTCTGTTGGATAAGTATAATTCGACAAAAAAAACCATTGGAATAATATTTGATCCTTTTTGGCCAACTTGGATCAAATTAATACATTTATTAAAATTTAATTCTAAGAAGATTTAAAAGTGTTAAATTAAATGTTTAATAACTAAACCATATTTAATATAGGGTTACACATAAGATAAATTTTACTATAAAAATTCATTAGAAATATAAAACTATTTCCTACATAATTCTATTTTATTTGTAATTTTTAGACTATAAATAATTATGTTTTTTATGACATAAATATGATGGAGTAATTACCTAATTAATGAAATATTTTAATAATTGATATTATAAATGCCAAAATGAATGTAATTAGTAGTTTGTATGAATTCAACTAAATTTTGATGTTAATATTACATATTAGGGTATGTTAGATGAATTGTTTTTTATGTAATAATGTTGTTATGAATTTAGAAAAAATAAAATAAAAAATAGTGTCAAAATTGACATAAAAGTGTTTTTTTAAAATAGTATATTACTAATTGATATTCTATTACTAAAAATAAAAGGGCCGTCCAAAAGGATTATATAATGATAGATGTATCATTAAAGTACTACTTGAGGTTCTCTTGGAATTATATAGTATGTTTATTAACCATATAATATTAAAATAAAATGAAACATGGTAAATGTCAAACTATTAAACTAAGAGTTATATCTAAAAGAAAAGGTTAATATAGTGACCCAAACATGTCTAAAACCTATTGGTTCATGGTTTTCGAACCATCCGCACCTTATCTTCTAAATAATCCACTTTAGAGCCATCATAAACAGAAAATTATTTTATTATAAAATAATATTTCTAGCTTTTCCTATGGTTCCCCTCACTCCTCTTATAAAAGGGTGCACACCCTTCTCTCAAATTCACACCTCCAAAGCCATTTTTCTCTACCATACCCTAGCCAAATATCCTCCCATAATTCCTATATTCATCCTAGATACCTTCCTTGTGTTATAAATCCATCTTATTGATAGCTTATGATCAAATCAAACGGATGAACCCGAAGAAGAGTTAAATATTTCATAACCTCTTTCAAGTTCCTTTCTTCTTCCACTTCCTCTTTGTTTTTTTCCATTATATAATAATAACTCCAGTATCTTCTATATACATTTATGTTATTATAAATATATTACAACCATGTTCATATTTCTATCCATCCTTTGAATGACATGAAACTATACGTGCGTACGTAGGACTTACCGTCTCCACGTCGTTGAGTAATTGTTATTCAATACATTATTATTTGGATGGGAATAATAATTATGTGTAATTGATGTATATAATAAATATATCATGATAATGATTCTGTATATATTATATACCATCCAATTATATATTATTTTAATATCAAAAGAATGATGTTGTCACTTGTGCGTATGTACGGATTACTGTCACCACGAACGCGATGAGGTTCATTTACCATCATATAAATTAAAGACTAATTGTCATTAGATTATTAAAAATAATGTTTAAAGACTTAATATAATTCTGTATTTGAATAAGATAAATCCTATCCATAACAAATATTACTTTTGTAACAAATCATATAAAAGAAAAAAATTATTTAACACTCGAAACAATGATAATTCGATGATACTGTTAACAAAGAAATGTAAAAATATCATATATGATATCATATTAATATATATTATTCTTTTATAATTGAATAAAAATTATTTAACCATTATACATGAGGATAACTTACCCTAGACCAAGGAAAAGTACAACGTAATGGTTAATTTCACAATAACATTATTATACGAGGTTGTATTTATGTTTGTATCTACTGGGAAATATTTGTTATCCATGTCCAAGTTTCATAAAAGTGTTTTCAAAGGGATTATTTTTACGGAACTTTTTACAGAAATATTATTTAAAATATTTTAAATATTTATTCTTCTAAATAATTATCATTAATTTCAAAGTTTTCAAAATGGGTTTTAAGGTTTTATTTATATGGGCATGAAAATTTCCAAAATTTTAATTCCATTGAAATATTTTCAAAGTAATATGGGACACTTTGATTCAAAAATGTCATTAAATGTCTTCATTTTTAAATTGTGTGAATTTTAAATTTTTTCATGAAAAATATATATTTCACTCAAAGAGTTCTACAAATCAGTTTTATATATCTCAACATTATTTGATGGATTTTAAACTTCTTTGATGTTGATTTATTATGATACAAATCATCTATATTGTATTGAATGTTTTGTGATATGTTTGATTGTGGAGGTGTTATTTTTATTCCATTTATGGTTTATGGATAAAGTATTGAAATTTTGTATGCTAGTCTTAATACAATTGTCTATATTATGTTTAAAAATTTTCATATGAGGAATGAATTGGACTTAGTAAGTTATGGGTGGATCCCACTATAGCTCCTCGATGCATCGATAGGTCTCATGAGACAAACTAGTGTCAGGGAACAAGGCCTTGACAAAATCTTATTTGTTGTCCTGGAACAAGGCCATGACTATGTGGTTATGAAAGTCTGGAATTATTCATTGAATCATTATGAAAGTGGACATTAATATTTACTATGATTATTTTTCTATTATAATATCCATGTGAGTAAGTATATGAATTATTTTGATTCGTATTTTCCATATTCTGATGATGTTTATGTTGAAAAGGATTTTTTTTAGTTCTATACATTTCCTTAAATGTTTATTCTTTTTTATGAATGTTTCTATTATATTGTTTTCCTTACTGAGCATCTGAGCTCACCCCTTTCTATGTTTTATTTTTCCTAGGATGCGAAGAAGTATATTATGAATGACCTATAAGGATAGTCTATAGGATTTTAGTGTTGTCAATGGAAATAATGTTTTTTAGTTTTCCATTTTATTAT
Organism: Viscum album; assembly: GCA_963277665.1. Classification (NCBI taxonomy): domain Eukaryota; kingdom Viridiplantae; phylum Streptophyta; class Magnoliopsida; order Santalales; family Viscaceae; genus Viscum; species Viscum album. The sequence goes on from OY728160.1 coordinate 1,670,761,172, forward strand.
GTAATGTAAACATTATGAATGCATCTAGTAATTCTAATGATACTAAACTAATCAGTATTTTGAGACATGATCTTTTGTGATCATGACAATGTTAAGTAATAATGCACGGACTCTGGGTAACTAGGGTCGGGGCGTTACACTGCACATGCTGAGCTCTGTGCTAGGCCTGTTGTCTGGTCTCTTTGGCATGCACGACCTAGCTGGAATTTCCAACTGATGTGCCTCAACGACCCATATGGTCATCGCTCTACTGACGTTGGCATCATCAGGGGGCATTGGGGATATCCAACTGGCACTCCCCATCGTCGAGAGTCATGTAGGGGTTTACTAGCTCTATGGTGTTAACTGAAGCATCCCCTTGACTGTCGCACAAAGATTCATCCATTACTAGGCATATTCTGGGAGGAATCGCCATCTCTGGGGCATGAAGTCAATGAGATTATAGGATAATTATGGAATTGGAAAGGCACATTGTTTTCCCTTTGGCCGCTGATGCTTCCTCTTATAGGAAGGGAATGGCTGAGATGACGATTCAGAAGTAAGAGTTGGGGATTCTGAAAGATCTGTCCAATCCAGGCATGCACAGGTGATACCATGGGAACATACAACGATTTTATGAGCCATCCAGTAATCATAATTCTACGATCCTCAGTTAGAAACCTACTCACACTCACCTTTACAGTGGTTGTGGCTATCTAGATTTACAAAGACACATGTCTGTTGTTCCGGGGCCAGGCCAAACCAGACAATGTGGTTATTGACCTTTTCTTGGAGCTAGTCTTTGAACACATAGCACTTCTTGTGGGTGTTCCCCAGGATCCATTGATAGGGTAAATAGTTGTGGTGATCAGTGAGGTTCACCTCTTCTGGCCTTGTGCACTCCTGAAAATGCACAATCCCCTGTTCCAAGGAAATTCAGAAATAGCCGAGAACCAGATTCTCATTGAATGTATATGTATGATTTTTTATATCTAGAAAGGGGTCCCTCAGAGCCTGATTCTAGCGACGTGGTGGAGGAGTCTGTCATGGAGGCATGTCCTGATTGTCCAGATTTGGAAGTGGTGGCACATTACGGGGAGGCTCCTACCGATTTTGAGGCAGCCGCAACTAGGCTGGAGGCTGCGCCTAAGGAGGCGGGTCTCTATGATGTTGTGGAGGCAGCTCTACTAGTAATAATTACAGCAATCTGGGGGCCTCTATTTGGGTCACTGTGGTGGGCTTGTTTCTGACATCCCTCCTCACAAGAATTACAGGAGGCAACAGATGTGCATGGCTGGCCTATTTCAGGGCTTATTCCAGGCATTGGGCCTTATCGGAGAAGTTTCAAAATCCTCCGGGGTAGTTTTGGGTGATCAGATAGGTATCCAGTTCCATATTAACATTTCCTGTACACAACGTCAGTAATTTCTCCTGATACAACAACTTGTCAAGGGAGTATGTGATCCCTTTCCACTGAGAGATAATGTTTGTGATACACTCATCATGCCTTAGTGTGTACTTAAAGTGGTCTGTAATACTTTACATCTGAGTGGTGGAGCTTAAATGGAATAAAAATTGGCTTTGGAGATCGTCCCATCCCGCTATTGACTTGATGGGGAGTTGGCTATACCAGACGAATGTAGGCCCTTATAATGTCTATAAAAAACATTGGAGCCTGGCGACTTCCTTCTATGCTGGAGTCCCAATCATGGGCCCACTCTTTGAAATGAAGTGGGTCAAATGCTGTGGGGGGGGGGGGGGGGTCACTCATCCCAATAAAAGGGGAGAAAGTGGGATTTTTGAAACCTGAATGTGCTGGTATATCATCCACCCATGCCGAATATGGCTTACCATCAGAGGGAGTTCAACCTGTCACGATTCTAACCCCTAGAGGAGGTCGATGAGTGACACCAATAGATAAACTGGGTAGGTGTCATTGGCTTGAAGGGGATCCATGTCCCTGAGTTCCATGGTGGGTTTTTCAACACGATAATCAGGCCTTGCGGCTTGCAGAGTAGTTGGTGGGGCAACCTGCTGAGCATTTGGGGGAACCTGAGCGAAGTCCTACGGGTTGTTATGTTGTTCCAGAGGATTTGGTGATATGTATCCCGCCCTCTTTCCATATGTTCCGGCCTCTACCACTTCTGTGTGGGTATGATTTTCAGGTTCACCCAAAGGCAACTCACTTAGAGTGAGTTGCGTCTTCCCATGCTGTATTGGTCGCAGATACAAGTAATCTGGATGTTGTTCGGCTACGTGTTTAGCCAGGAGGTCATCAAACAACTTTTTGTGTTCAAAAAGATGTTGATGCAACACAGCCTTCTCAGGGTCCTCCTCCATATTCTGTACTGAGGCAGATGGGATAGTGTGTTTGGCGGCTCCTAGGTGATCTTTACACTTACGAAAATTCTAGCTGAGAACTAACTTCTCGGTGGGAACAGGGAGACCTAGTAAATTCAACTACTGGAAATTAAATCTTCACAACAGATATAGTATTAGTGGCATGCCTTTGAGGGGTCAGTCACCATCAAGATGGTTCAGCTCATTCTCCTTGTTCAATATGTCAGCCATGTACACAGTGACCCTTCCTGGGGGAATGTCATCAATATTGCCTAGCGAGTCGGTCTGCCGTCAGATTGGACTAAAAAGGAGGGAATAGTACTGCCCCCATCATCCTTGATAATCTTGAAGAGTACATTGAAACTCTGAACACAGTGCTGTTGGAGGGCCCTATGATGGCCTGGTGACTCAGGGTGCTGGGCCACAGGGAGTGCAACCAGGTCAACCAGATGACATTGCTCCCTGATGTCCTCAAAATGTTCTTGGATGCTGGGATAAGCAACATGCTGGAGACGATGGAATAATTTAATCTCCCAGAGGGTTTAACATAAACACTGAAACTCCTCTTGGTTTAGGGATTCTTGTTCACTGAAATTTGGTGTTGTAACCAGCCAGAACATCTCAGGGAAGTGGTCCGCTGTGAGGATATTACAAAAGCTCCGTGGATTAGATTCTGGGTCTGGTCCTTGATTTCCTCATTCATCAACCAGTTTTGGCTATTTAACTGGCAACAGTACTGAGGCAGACCATGGAATGATGGGCTGGCCAGTGGAGAATACGACGAACGGGCAGACAAACCGTTGAATCTCTGGTTCTCCGCTGAAGAGTGTAGCTACCTGGCCGCTATGTAGCAGTAAGATGGGTTGGGGACCAGGGTTTCCATCACAACATCAGAAGTCACCGGTGTACTTCACTGTGTACCTTCCGACATTTCTCTCCAAAACTGCTCTTCATGGTCTCTAGTCAAGGTAGAGGGTGTCTCTGGTGATGATAGTGGTGACTGCGTGGTCAGTCCCTTGGGAAACACTAGGTTTTCGTTATCCTGGATGTATATACAGAGGGAGCTAAGGATATGATGGACCTCACACTCTGGGAGTACGAGGCTGATGCACCTCGTTCATGCCCATACCTTGACTCAGAGGAGCGAGGGGAGGGTTCTAACGCTAAGTCATACTCTGCTTCAGAGTCTAAGAAGCGGACTGGTTTGATCTCTATCTGAACCTTCCCAGAATTATTTTTATGGTTGAAATGAACCACTTCCTGCCCGTAGATAGATATTCATGAATGGGTATATTTATGACACGAGGAGGTCCGTCGTCCATACTGGTGTTGGGGCGGAAAAGGCTTCCGCCTGAGTAAGCCAGTGTTTGAGGAGCACTAGGACAGATAAAAAAGGAGGGAATAATACTGCCCCCGTCATCCTTGATAATCTTGAAGAGTACATTGAAACTCTGAACACAGTGCTGTTGGAGGGCCCTATGATGGCCTGGTGACTCAGGGTGCTGGGCCACAGGGAGTGCAACCAGGTCAACCAGATGACATTGCTCCCTGATGTCCTCAAAATGTTCTTGGATGCTGGGATAAGCAACATGCTGGAGACGATGGAATAATTTAATCTCCCAGAGGGTTTAACATAATCACTGAAACTCCTCTTGGTTTAGGGATTCTTGTTCACTGAAATTTGGTGTTGTAACCAGCCAGAACATCTCAGGGAAGTGGTCCGCTGTGAGGATATTACAAAAGCTCCGTGGTTTAGATTCTGGGTCTGGTCCTTGATTTCCTCATTCATCAACCAGTTTTGGCTATTTAACTGGCAACAGTACTGAGGCAGACCATGGAATGATGGGCTGGCCGGTGGAGAATACGACGAACGGGCAGACAAACCGTTGAATCTCTGGTTCTCCGCTGAAGAGTGTAGCTACCTGGCCGCTATGTAGCAGTAAGACGGGTTGGGGACCAGGGTTTCCATCACAACATCAGAAGTCACCGGTGTACTTCACTGTGTACCTTCCGACATTTCTCTCCAAAACTGCTCTTCATGGTCTCTAGTCAAGGTAGAGGGTGTCTCTGGTGATGATAGTGGTGACTGCGTGGTCAGTCCCTTGGGAAACACTAGGTTTTCATTATCCTGGATGTATATAAAGAGGGAGCTAAGGATCTGATGGACCTCACACTCTGGGAGTACGAGGCTGATGCACCTCGTTCATGCCCATACCTTGACTCAGAGGAGCGAGGGGAGGGTTCTAACGCTAAGTCATACTCTGCTTCAGAGTCTAAGAAGCGGACTGGTTTGATCTCTATCTGAACCTTCCCAGAATTATTTTTATGGTTGAAATGAACCACTTCCTGCCCGTAGATAGATATTCATGAATGGATATATTTATGACACGAGGAGGTCCGTCGTCCATACTGGTGTTGGGGCGGAAAAGGCTTCCGCCTGAGTAAGCCAGTGTTTGGGGAGTACTAGGACAGATATCAAAGGGGACATGGAAAGGACCTCTGTGGGTAGCGCTGGAGCGGGTATGTACTCTTCTAGAATTGGTAGCAGCATGTGGGGGACCTCCATTCTTTTTTCCCCCAGTGACATCAGTATAAGGAGGGTCCTCGTACTGGTCGAGCTGAACACGGGTATGACCACCATGGTGGGCAATTGTGATGTGAAGTCATCCCTTACTCCTCTAATTTCTGGGGTGAGGAATAACATCACCAGCTACTATGAGGACATGGGGAGGGTCCCTACATTGGAGCGTGACTATATGTGAAACGTCCCCATACCAATGGTCTGTGGTGGAAAGAATGAATCCATATAATGTGTAGTGGGAACAGGAGAGACTTTCATACTGAGCATCACTGCCACGTGGAGGACCCTCATTTGGATTGAGGGTGGCACAGGGCAGACTTCCACGCCAATCCTGGAAGTGGGGAAAGAACTTGTTCTCCATGGTAGCGGTATGGGGAGGACGTCCAAACTGGGTGGCATCATTGCGGATTAGTCCGCGGTAGGCACTGCCTGTGCTGACGACATTGAGGGTCGACTCAGCCTGCATGTGGGCTGGTTGGGGCCTTGATCGAGGTTTGGCATATGAAGTTCACTGCTCAGCGTACACAGGGAGTTGGTTATATGCCTCAGAGGTGGCTTGGGCCACATTATCCGCTGACAGTGATGCCCCTTGGGAGACATCCTTTTCAGCTTGCGCCCGATGCTGGCATCAGGTTAGATGGACTGGAGTCAGTGGTGCAGGTACATGGATTACCTAATCCTCAGCTTGTATGATTGGCTCGCAGCACTGATACAGCCTAGTGGGACCCTTTGCATGGAGCCCCTACAATGGGATTCTAGCTAGGATGACCTGGATATCCTCTACCTCATCGGTGTCGAGCAAGGATTCGTCGAGACATTCTAGGGAGAGGTACTTGAAATGGTTATATGTTGCAGTGGGGAGCAGTGGCACCCTGTGCAGCCATCGGGGGTGACATTAATGATGAGGCACACACGCCTCTAAATACAAGCGGGCCATATATCGAGTCAAGATAATACCCTCCCCGTCATACTGGCGTATGAGGCCATTGATCATATTTTGTTGGATGAACTCTGAGGGGGAGATGGGGATGGGCGCCCACCAGTCATGGCCATTGAAACTGTCACAAAAGTGGGGAAACTACGCGGGACTACACCACTGGGACTACCCCTGCCCCTGCATCGATGGGCAGGCAGTGATCGAGTTCTGGGTGCAAAATCCTGGTTCCTAAATTTAGAGTGATTAACTCATTATCACTGAATGAAAAAGGGAATCGATGACATGTGCCCCAGCACCATTCCATCTTCAATGACAAGTTAGAGGGATCCACGCTATCAAAATCGCAGATCGGGATTCCAAATGTTCCACTACCCCAATGTCTAGTGAGTTTCAAGCCAGGCCCACTATTTTCATGGTGGGACCAAGAGTCAGAATGGTGGATCCAGTGACACACAAATCCACTGATTTCTTGAATGATACTAATCTCCATATTTAGGATAAGATCATTCACATCGGGTTTGCAATTTTTGTTTCCTACTCTTTTGCTGGGGTGTACGTTTCCATCTCGTTTGAGGATGATGAAACTGTTTGTCGCCCTGCATTCCATCTTTCCAATGGTTGGTGGAATCTGTTCCTTGATTAGCGACGTTTAATCCTTGATCAGAACGGGATGAGTAGATTTCAATTTTTCCATCCATGGTTTCCTCCTCGAAACTCAACATCTAGTCCAGGTATCCCTTATAGATTTAAGACGTGGTTCATGAAACACTTACCTAAAACATATCTTCATGGACACTAGTTAATTACAATGCTTATTTCGGGACATTCCAAGGGGTCTGGTCGGGGCAGAAACCTTTGGTCGGGAGGGTAGTCACGTTGGGCATCACTGGCATGTCTGGATGCTAAAACACTGGTGAATCTGTGTTTCATTCCCTTTTTATAGGGATTCTTGAGGGTTCGGAATCCCGAGTAATCCTATAACACCCCAAGATTCTACGGCATGTTTCTCCTTTAATAATGCAATAGCATGTGTTGTACGCAACATCGAGTTCTGACACACACCACAACCAATCAAACTAGCTATTATAAATAGTAATACCTACTTTTTGAAATTTGATAAATTTTATCTCTCAAAATGGACTTCATTTTTGGATTTGGAGTATTGAATTTTGTCTAAGGTGATATTTTGGTACTTTTCGGATAAATTTAATAGGATGATGAATAGTGAAAATTACTAAATTTTAATAAAAACAACTTTTTTAATCAAAATAAATAATAGTGATAAATTATGAATTTTAGTGGTTTTAAAGTATATTTAGAATATATTTTTACCATTGAATACAATGTTGGTTATTGTATATAATTTCACAATTAAACCGAACATAAACAAGTATCAATCTTTTGCTAGTTATTATATCTTAAAAACACGCTTTTTATTTTGACAGCGGAATTAATTTTAAATTAATTTATTCCACTTATGTGTTTTGAATTTGAAAAATGGATTCCATATTTGGAATCATGATGTTCAAATTGTGTAAATAGGTAACTTTTATTTTTAGACATTTTGAATAATTACTGCGGTAAATATTTTATTTACAATGGTTAAAGGGTAAATCCGGTAAATAAGGGTTAAAAAATAATATTATAATAATAAAAAATTACCCTAAAACGTGTACTAACCTTAAATGTTGATACATGTACGACCATGGGAATCATTGGGCAGATTTTGGGACCCCATGGTGCCACTTGTAAGTGATAGGGACACTTTATTATAATTAAGAAAAAATGAATAGAAAAATTATACAAGCATATATCTTTTAGAAACACAATTTTTACATAGGGTTATTTATGTTGGAATTTCTACTATAAATATTCATTAGAAAGATAAAAATCTTTCCTACATAATGATATTTTATATATAATTTTTAGACATTAAATAATGTAATTTATTTATGACACAATAATGAGGCAGTAATTACCATAATAGTGAAAAATTTAAATAATTGATATTATAAATACCCAAATAAATACCATTTGAAGCTTTTAAAGAATTAAAGTAACTTTCTAGAATAATATGACATATTAGGATTTAATTAATTGAATTTTTTTATAGTAATAATTCTGTTATTATTTTTACAAAAATCAACTATTGAATAGTATCGAAATTGACATAAAAGAGTTTTTAAAACAAATATTATATTATTAATTTATATTAAATTAATAAAAATATAAGGATTGACCAAGAGAATTATATCATGATAGGTGTATCATTAATGGACCACTTGGGGTTCCCTTGAATATATATTTTATTTTATTAACCATACAATATAAAAATACAAAGAGACATTGTAAAAATGAAACTAATTAACTAAGAGTTAATACTTAATGATAAGGTTAATATAGTAACCCAACCCTATCTAAATACTATTGGTTGAGTGGTTTGCGACCCATCCCCACCTTAAACTTTAAATTATCCACTTTTGAGCCATTAGAAACCGAATATTAATTTATTATAAAATAATATTTCTAGCTTCTCCAAAGGTTCCCCTCACCCCTCTTATAATAGGGCACTCTCCCTTCTCATTAACTCACCCCTTCAAAGACTTTTGGCTCGGCGAACCTCTACCCAAATACTCTCTCAGCTTCCCTCAATTCATCATAGAGGCATTCCTTTAGTCATAAAGCCAACCTAAGAACCATTTTGATCAAATCAAAAGGAAGAACCCGAAGAAGAGGTAATGATTTCACCACCCTTTTCCAAGTTCCTTTCTTCTTCCACTTCTTCCTTCTTTGTTATTACCATTAAAAAATAATAACTCAATTATCTTATATATACATTGATGTTATTATAAATATGATACAACCATATTCAGTATTATATCCATCTTTTGAATAACATGTCACCATACGTGCATACGTACGGCTTACCGTCTCCACGTCGTGGTGCAATTGTTATTCAATAAATTATTATTTGGATGGGTATAATAATGATGTATAACTCATTTAAATAATAAATATAACATGATAATTATTCTGTATATATGTTATACCAACCAATTATATATTATTTCAATATCAAAATAATGATATTGTCGCTCGTGCGTACGTACAGACTATCGTCTCCACAAACGCGATAAGATTCATTCTCCATTGTATCCATTCAAGTATAATTATCATTTGATGATTAATAATAGTATCTAAGGACTTGATATAATTCTGGATATTAATAAGAAACAATATATCCATGACAAACATGGCTTACGTAACAAAACATATAAAAGAAAATGAGTAAGTTAACACCCGAAACAACGATAATAATAATATATTATTAACAAATCAATGTTAAAAGATCATATATGATATCATAATAATGTATATGATTCTTTTATAATTTAATAACAATTATTTTACCATTATACATGAGGTTAACCTAACCCCAACTAAGGAAAAGTACAGGGTAAGGGTTTATTTCGCAATCTCTTCATTATCCGTGGTTGTTTATACGTAATAATCTACTGGGATCTCTTTATCATCCACATCCATGTTTCTTAAAAATGTATTTTAAAAAATTATTACTATTTAAAATAATATGGGTTAAAGTCATTTATACCCTTGTTTGACTTTTTATAAGAGGTTTATAAAGGAATCTTTCCATCGTTTTCCAAACAAGGTGCTTTTTAACCTTTTCAACAGAATTAAGGTAAAAATGTTTTTTTAACTTATACGGCGGGTGCGGCTATTTTTGGCGGTTATAAAATCGTCGAAGCTTCCATTACAAGATTATAAGAATATTTTCAATGAAAATTTTTTATTTTATAAATATATGACTCTTAAATGATTTCAAAATAGAAAGAGATATTTCTATAAAAAGATTTTTGATTTCATCTATGTCAACATCCTTTGATGGATTTTACCCTTATTTGATGTAGATTTATTATGATACAAAACTTCTATATTGTATTGAAGGTTATGTGATATGTTTCACTATGGATGTGCTATTTTTATACCATTCATGGTTTATGGTGAAAGTATTGCTATTTCGTATACTAGTTTTAATAAGAATGTTTATGTCATGTTTAAACCTTTTCATATGGGAATGCATTTGACTTAATATGTGACGGGTGGAGCTTGTTATAGCTCCTAGATGCATCGGTAGGTCTCATGAGACAAACTAGTGTCTTTGCACAAGGCCTTGGAAACATATTATTTGTAGTCTTGGCACGAGGACTTGGATATGTGGTTATGATAGTCCAGCATTATGAATTCCATCATTATGAAAGTGGTCATTGATATTGCATGTGATTATTCTATTAGTAGAATATCCATGTGAATAAGTAAATGGAATTACATCATATTATTTTTTCCATACTATGTTGATGTTCATGTTTAAAAGGATTTTGTTTTAGTTATACGTTGCCTTATATTTTTATTCTTATTTATGAATGTTTTTTCTATATTGTTATCCTTACTGGGCATTTGAGATCACCCATTTTCAATGTTTTATTTTTCCCAGGATGTGAAGAAGTAATTTATGAATGACCTGTAGGGATAGTATGTGGGGATATGAGTGTGGACTATGAATAAAATATGTTCTTGTAGTTATCATTTTTATGATGAAATGTAAAACTTTATGAATATATCTAGAGTTTCCAAGGATACTAAACCAATCGGTATTTCGATGTTTGATCTTTCTTGTGATCATGCCAATGTTATGTAATAATGATCAGACTCTGCATAACTATGGTCGGGGCATTATAGTTGGTATCAGAGGAAGTTTAGTAAAAACCTTGGAATCTCTATATAGATAAAATCGGATTAGAGCACATAGACCTAAGATGAACTTTGAGGATTAGTATAGAAGAACTTCCAAGAATTTTTGTACTGTAGAGATTTTGTGAGTTTTCCGTACAATACATCCCTGTCTGGATATGAGCAGGTAGAGGCAGCTCTGGCACAGACGTCCCTAGGGGTAAAACCCGAAAACATCGCTTTGAGCTAGACTCGAACGGGAACTGGTTCACGACAATGGGCCTTGCTGCACTCTTGGTTACGACACTCCCGGGGGATATGCTTAGGATAACTCTCATTTTCTTTACAAATCATTATGAAGGGTTTATGAGTATATAATTCCTCAAAGAAAACATATTTAGGATTATGGATTATATCCATAAATAGTTCAATTTATGTGAAGTGTTTTATAATTATGGAATTATGTATTTTGATTCATAAACTAATCTAGTTTATGCCATTGTTTAGAGATGACGCCAACTGGAAGAAATGGAAACTGTATCAATGCACACACTCCATGTAGGGATTTCCCTCCTGATCAAGATAATTATAGTGGAGCTGGTGATGCAACTGGTGTCGATCAGCTAATCACCATACTGGGAAAACTCTCTCAGGTTATGAATAATAACCATACCCATATGGAGCACCCTGATCCACAGTGTGGAGGATCAATGTTAGATAGATTCATTAGGAAAAAACCACCAACGTTCAGTGGGAGTAAAAATCCCTTAGTACCTGAGCAATGGATAAATTCCATAGAGAAAATATTTTAGGCTTTGGGGATTAGTGAAAGAGAAAAAGTTATCATGGATGTTTACCGCCTCACTGGATATGCTGATCAATGGTGGTCATTGATTCAGAACACAAAGGAAGATAATGAAGTATCAAATATGGAACGGAGGGAGTTCAAAGATCTGATTTTAGAAAAATACTTTCCTCGTGACCATCGAGCAGATATGGAAAGGCAATTTAGGAGTCTGAGACAAACAGAGGATAAGAATGTCCCAAAGTATGAGGCTAAATTTACAAGGCTAGAAAGGTATGCTGGAGATTATATACATAACCCAAGAAGTAATATTGATCGTTTCTTTGATGGGTTAAAACCATTTCTCCATTGAGCATTAGTCTCACAATCCTTCTCATCGTACGAATATATTGACTCATGTGCTATCAAAACAGAGAAAGAATTCTAAAAGTCATGTGACTTTAAAGCAAAGCAAGAAAAGAAGAGATATGCTGATCAATCTGGGAATAAAAATAAGGGGAAGAAGGGAAAGGTTGAATATCCTTGCTGTGGTAAATGTGGGAAGAAACACCCTGGTACTTTTTTGAAGGGAATGGGTGTCTGTTACAAGTGTGGTGAAAAAGTCCACCAAGCTCGTGATTGTAAAGGGAAGAAGGATGCTACTAATGTTCAGTGCTACAATTGCAGGGAGATGGGACATTATGAAAATGAATTTCCTAAGAGTCAGGGGAACTTACCTAATAAAAGGCCAAGGGATCAAGGCCATGCTTTTGATATCACTACTACTGAGGTAGAAGCTCCAAAAGACATTATGGCAGGTAATTTAATGGTTTCCTCAAGTTTAGAAAATGCATTATTTGATTCTGGATCATCGCATTGTTTCATATCTTCCCAGTTTGCTAAGAAAATTAGATATTTCCAATTAGATTTAACAAGGGAGTTGTCAGTTAAAACTCCTAAGGGAAGTATCATTGCAACAAAGTATTATGAATCAGTCCCCATTAGAGCACATAAATGTACTTTATCTGCTGATCTCATCATCATACCTATCATTGAGTTTGATATAATCCTTGGTATGGATTGGATTTCGGATTATGATTTGAAGATTTATTGTAAGAAGAAGAAGGTTACGATTTTTTATGATGATGATAATGAACACCTTATCATTAGAGCAGAATCGTCACCACATAATTCTTATCTAGATCCACCCTCAGTAGCTCATCTAAATTAAATTATTGGGGAGGTAGATAATGAAATGACTGTGGGTGAGGAAAGGAATGTTCAAATAGAGGATGCACCTGTTGTGAAAGAATATGTAGATGTATTTCTGGAAGACTTACCTGGACATCCTCCAGAACGAGAAGTTGAGTTTTCCATTGATTTAATTCCTGGATCAGGGCCTATATCAAAGACCCCTTATAGAATGGCCACTTTAGAAATATTTAAACTAAAGAAACAACTAGATGAATTGAGTAATAAGGTATTTATTCTCCCTAGGGTTTCTCCATGGGGATCCCCTATTCTTTTTGTTAAAATGAAAGACGAATCTATGTGGTTATGTATCGACTATAGGGAGATTAATGCTATAACAATAAAGAACAAGTATCCCCTACCTCTCATTGATAATTTATTTGACCAACTTCATGGAGCTCAATACTTTTCAAAGATTGACCTTTGATCTGGATACCATCAGTTGTGTGTAATGAAGGAAGACATTCTGAAGACAGAATTTCAAACCAGGTACGGGCATTACGAGTTTACTGTAATGCCTTTTGGATTGAGTAATGCACCCTCTGTATTGATGGACCAGATGAATAGAGTTTTCAAGTAATATCTCGATGAATTTGTGGTGGTATTTATTGATGATATCTTGGAATACTCCAAAATCTACAGAGATCATGAAAATCACTTGCGCATTATCCTCAAGACTCCGAAAAGACATGAATTATATGGGATTTTTAGCAAGTGTGAATTTTTGCTTCAAGAGATTTCTTTTCTTGGCCATATTGTCACTAAAGATGGAATCACTGTTGATACTTCTAAGACTAAGGCAATCCAAGAATGGACAGCACCTACGAGTATAACTGAGGTATGCAGTTTTATTGGTTTGGCAGGTTATTATCGACGTTTCGTCCAGAATTTTGCCCAATTGGATAACCCATTAATGAAGCTCACACGTAAAGGGGTTAAATTTGTTTGGAAAAAAGAGTGTGATGAATGTTTTCAAGAACAAAATAGAGTATTATTCAATGATCCTATATTGACTATACCATCAGGGAATGATGGGTTCATTATTTATAGTGACGCATCGAAGAAAGGACATGGTTGTGTCCTTATGCAGAATGATAGGGTTATTGCATATGCATCACGACAGTTGAAAATTAATGAGCAAAACTATCCTACTCATGATATTGAGTTAGCAGTTGTGATCTTTGCTTTGATGATATGGAGGCACTACCTCTATAGTAAAAAATGTGAGATTTATACTGATCACAACATTTTGAAGTATATTTTCTCACAAAAATAACTCAACATGAGGCAAAGGAGATGGCTTGAATTACTCAAGGATTATGATTGTACGATACACTACCACCTGTGGAAAACAAACAAGGTGGCAGATGATCTGAGCAGAAAAGATCATGAAGTTTTGAACAATATGATAATTGAAAGGGATCCAATTTTCATTGATATAGTGAAGACAGACATGGGAATAACCAGGGAAGGTGAAACATCAATGCTTTTTCAAATGGTTGCCAAACCATCTTTACTAGAAAGGATTTAGTGTTCTCAGACCGCGGATAAAGAATTTCAAAATAAGATTAAAGCTGTGAATGATGGGAGATTGAGAGACATTGTGTATGAAGAAGAAATTTTAAAATTTGGGAAGAGACTTTGTGTTCCCGATATACCTGATCTAAAAAGGGAATTGTTGGAATATTCCCATAGTTCCAATTTCTCTATACACCCTAGGAGCAACAAAATGTATAGATATTTGAAGGAACAATTTTGGTGGGACAACACGAAGAGGGAGATTGATGATTTTGTGTCAAGATGTATGGTTTATCAACAAGTTAATGCTGGAAGGCAATAGCCTGGAGGATTCATGCAACCTATTCCCTTACCAGAGTGGAAATGGGACAATATTACGATGGACTTTGTCATGGGGCTACCAAAGTCTCCTAAAAGGAACGATGCAATATGGGTCATTATTGATCGTCTTACCAAGACATCACATTTCTTGCTATAAGAGAAGATCTACCACTGGAACGTCTAGAATGCATATATATTGATGAAGTTGTGAGACTTAATGGAGTACCCATATCGATTGTTTCTGATCGTGATCCCCGTTTTACTTCATGATTCTGGAAAAGTCTTCAGAAATCCTTGGATACTAAACTTCAGTTGAGTACTGCCTACCACCCTCAAACAGATGGACAATCAGAACGAACTATTCAAACCTTAGAAGACATTTTGAGATCCTGCTCACTTGACTTTAAGGGTATGTGGGATCAATATTTACCTCTGGTAGAATTTTCCAATAACAATAGCTTCCATTCGAGTATTCATATGGCACCATATGAAGCGTTATATGGAAAGAGATGTCGCACACAAACCTGTTGGGATGACGTTGGTGAAAGAAAACTTGTAGGACCATAACTGGTAGAGGAAACAATGGAAAAGTTGAAGGTAATCCAAAATCACATCAAAGCAGCTCAATGTAGGCATGAGAGCTATGCTGATAATCGAAGGAAGGATTTGGAATTTCATGTCGGTGATCATGTTTTCTTGAAGGTATCTCCATGGAAGGGAGTCATACATTTTGTTAAGAAAGGTAAATTGAGTCCTAGGAACATCGGACCTTTCGAATTTCTAGAACGAATTGGGGTTGTAGTTTACCAATTGGCAATGCCGCCAAGTCTCTCCAAAGTCCACGATGAGTTCCACGTATCTCTATTGAGGAAATACATGCCTGACCCAACACATGTACTCACCTATGAGGAATTAGAACTGGAACCTGATCTGCCTTATTGCGAAGAGACCGTCAAGATTCTTGATACGAGAGAACAAGTACTGAGAAACCGGACGACGAGTCTGGAAAAAGTCTTGTGCAGAAACCATAAGATGGAAGAGGCAACATGGGAACCCGAGGAACTTATGATGAAGAACCACCTGATTCTTATCATGTGGTAGTATTCTAGAAATTTTGAGGACAAAATTATTTGATTTAGGGGAGAATGTGACACCACAAGCTTCTACGGTACGTTTCTCTTTGAATAACGCAATAGCGTATGTTGTACGCAACATCGAGTTCTAACACACCCCAAAACCAATCAAACTAGCCGTTATAAATTGTAATACCTAATTTTTGAAATTTTTGAAATTTTATCTCTCAAAATGGACTTCATTTTTGGATTCAGAGTATCAAATTTATCCTAAGGTGAAATTTTGGTACTTTTCGGATAAATTTATTATGTTGATGAATAGTGAAAATTACTAAATTTTAATTAAAAACAACTTTTTTAATCAAAATAATTAATAGTGATAAATTATGAATTTTAGTGGTTTTAAAGTATATTTAGAATATATTTTTTCCATTGAATACAATTTTGGTCACTGGACATAATTTCCCAATTAAACCGAACATAAACAAGTATCAATCTTTTGCTAGTTATTATATCGTAAAAACACGATTTTTATTTTGACAGCGGGAATTAATTTTAAATTAATTTCTGCCACTTCTGTGTTTTGAATTTGGAAAAATGTATTCCATATTTGGAATCAGGATGTTCAAATTGTGTAAATAGGTATCTTTTATTTTTAGTCATTTTGAATAATTACTTTGGTAAATATTTTATTTACCATCGTTAAAGGGTAAATCCACTAAATAGGGGTAAAAAAATAATATTATAATAATAATAAATTACCCTAAAACGTGTCCTAACCTTATTGGTTGATACATGTCCGACAATGGGAATCATTGGGTCTATTTTGGTACCCCATGGTGCCACTTGTAAGTTATAGGGACACTATATTTTAATTATGTTAAAATGAATACAAAAATGACACAAGCATATATCATTTAGAAAAACAATTTTTACATAAGGTTATATATGTTGGATTTTCGACTATAAATATTCATTATAAATTTAAACAGATTTCCAAAATAATGATATTATATATATAATTTTTAGACATTAAATAATTTAATTTATTTATGACACAATGATGATGCAGTAATTACCATAATAGTGAAAATTTAAAATAATTGATATTATCAATACCCAAATAAATACAATTTGAGGCTTTTAATGAATTAAACTAAATTTCTAGGATAATATGACATATTAGGATTGAATTAATTTACTTTGTTCGAAGTAATCACTCTATTATGATTTTAAGAAAAATCAACTATTGAATAGTGTCAAAATTGACATAGAAGTGTTTTTAAAACAAATATTATATTATTAATATATATTAATTTCCTAAAATCTATGGATCATCCAAGAGACTTATATCATGATATGTTTATAATTAATGGACCAATTTGGGGTCTCTTGGATGTATATTGTATGTTTATTAACCATATAATATAAAAATACAAAGAGACATTATAAAAGTGAAACTAATTAACTAAGAGTTAATACTTAATGATAAGGTTAATATAGTAATCCAAACCTTTAAAAATTCTATTGGTTGAGTGGTTTTCGACCCATAACCACCTTAAACTTTATATAATCCACTTTGGAGCCATTAGAAACAAAATATTAATTTATTATAAAATAATATTTCTAGCTTTTCCAAAGGTGCCGCTCACCCCTCTTATAAAAGGGAACTCTCCCTTCTCATTAACTCACACCTTGAAAGCCTTTTTTTTCGGCCAACCTATGACCAAATACTCTCTCAACTTCCATAACTTCATCCTAGAGGCCTTCCTTTAGTCAGAAAGCCGACCTATGATCCCTTTTTATCAAATCAAAATGAAGAACCCGAAGAAGAGGTAATGATTTCACCACACTTTTCCAAGTTCCTTTCATCTTCCACTTATTCCTTCTTTGTTATTACCATTATAAAATAATAACTCCAGTATATTATATATACTGTGATGATATTATAAATAAGTTACAACCATATTCAGTATTCTATCCATCCTTTGAATAACATGTCACCATACGTGCGTACGTACGGCTTACCGTCTCCACGTCGTGGTGTAATTCTTATTCAATAAAGTATTATTTGGATGGGTATAATAATTATGTGTAACTCATGTAAATAATAAATATAACATGATAATGATTCTCTATATCTTTTATACCATCCAATTATATATTATTGTAATATCAAAATAATGATAATGTCGCTTGTGCGTACGTACAGACTACCGTCTCCACGAACGCGATAAGATTCATTCTCTATTGTATCCATTAAAGTATAACTCTAATTTGATGAATAATAATATTATATAAGGACTTGATATCATTCTGGATATGAATAAGATACAATCTATCCATGAAAAATCTGGCTTATGTAACAAAACATATAAAATAAAATGTGTAAGTTAACATCCGAAACAACGATAATACTAAGATATTATTAACAAATAAATGTTAAAAGATGACATATGATATCATATTAATGTATATGATTCTTTTATAATTTAATAACAATTATTTCACCATTATAAAGGAGGTTAACCAACCCCCAACTAAGAAAAAGTACAAGGTAAGGGTTTATTTTGCAATCTCTTCATTATCTGAGGTTGTTTATACGTAATAATCTACTAGGATCTCTTTATCATCCACATCCATGTTTCTTAAAAATGTATTTCAAAACATTTTTACTATTTAAAAGAATATGGGTTAAATTCATTTATACCCTTTTTTGACTATTTATATGTTGTTTATAAATGAATCTTTCCGTCGTTTTCCAAACAAGGTGCTTTTTAACCTTTTCAATAGAATTAAGGTAAGAATGGTTTTTTTAACTTATACGGCGGGTGCGGCTATTTTCGACCATTATAAAATCGTCAAATCTTCCCATACAAGATTATAAGAATATTTTCAAAGAAAATGTTTTATTTTATAAATATATGACTCTTAAATGATTTCAAAATATAAAGGAATATTTCTCTAAAAAGAGTTTTGATTTCATCAATGTCAACATCCTTTGATGGATTTTACGCTTATTTGAAGTTGATTTATTATGATACAAAACTTATATATTGTATTGAAGGTTTTTTGATATGTCTGACTATGAATGTGCTATTTCTATACCATTCATGGTTTATGGTGAAAGTATTGACATTTCGTATGCTATTTTTAATACAAATGTTTATATTATGTTTAAACATTTTCATATGGGAATGCATTGGACTTAATATGTGATGGGTGGAGACCTCTATATCTCCTCGATGCATCGGTAGGTCTCATGATACAAACTAGTGTCTTGGCACAAGGCCTTGGAAAAATATTATTTGTATTCTTGGCACGAGGACTTGGCTATATGGTTATGATAGTTTGACATTATGCATTCCATCATTATGAAAGTGGTTATTTATATTGCATGTGATTATTCGATTAGTAGAATATCCATGTGAACAATTAAATGTATTTATTTCATTTTATTTTTTCCATACTATGTTGATGTTCAAGTTTAAAAGGCTTTTTTTATTTATACATTTCCTTAAATGTTTATTCTTATTTATGAATGTTTTTGCTATATTTTTATTCTTACTTGGCATTTGAGCTCACCCCTTTTAAATATTTTATTTTTCCCAGGATGTGAAAAAGTAATTTATGAATGACCTGAAGGGATAGTATGTGGGGATATGAGTGTGGACTATGAAGAAATGATGTTGTTTTAGTTTTCATTTTTATGATGTAATGTAAAATTTTATGAATATATCTATTGTTTCCAAGGACACTAAACCAATCGGTCTTTCGAGATTTGATCTTTATTGTGATAATGCCAATGTTATGTAATAATGCACCGACTCTGGGTAACTGTGGTCAGGGCATTACACATCCTACATTGAATGCGGGGGATTTTATTCCATTGACATGTATATGAGGTTTTCCATATCTTCCCATGTTTAAAAAAGGGTATACCATGAGCTTAATGTCTAGTGGAGACGGGTCGGACTGATCAGAACACTGACTAGATCGAATCAGGTGAGGCAAACCCTAGAGGGAATACTGATGTTGGGGCTAATGAGTGGTTATCTACCTGATTGTTGTTAAGGGGTATGGGGAATGAGGTAGCATGATCCCACTGGGATGTGGAGTCCAGGATAAGAACCAAAATGGATGATGGATGGTTAAGTGATGTGAGTGGAGAATGAGATGGTGTCAACTTGAGGATGACAGTGATTTTGGGCTTGAGTCTCGAAGAGACTTCCTATGTATCCCCATGGTAGTGAATAAATGTCCACACAGTTCGGTGGTTCCAACGGTATGACACTATTTTAGGTTTCAATGGATTACCACTGAATAGGGGCCACAAAGGCTTATCGCTAGATAGGGTCACTTTGTCTTACCGCTGGATGAGGTTAATCCTCAAGAATGTTTCCTATGTACCCTACCTAGGAGACCAAGATCAAACCCACATAGTTCCTGTGGGACGGGGGTCGGTGAACCAACATGAAGGAGGACCTAGGTTCCAATGGTTGGTGGGATTGAACCTCAGGGAGGTGTCCTATGTACCTTGCCATTACAAGTATCAAATTCCACATAGTTTGGGTGGGTGCAAAGAAATACCACTGACTAGGGGAATAACATATTACTACTGATTGAGGTCCATATTTTAATGTCATGTATGATTGGGGTGAACTAACATGAAGGAGGACCTGGGGCCCAAATAGATGGTGGGCTTCATCCTTGTGGAGGCTTCCTATGTACCCTGACTTGGTAGGTATCAAATTCTATGTCGCACATAAATGGGGCCTTGGTATGTTGACATAGATATTGGTCTGGACCAATGGGATTTGGTCTTGAACCTCGTGGAGGTGTCCTACGTAGATTTCCTTATTGAGGATCAATGTCCACGTAGTTTAGAAGGGATGGGGATCGGTACACTGACATGAAGATAGTCAAGACCAATGTGTTGTTGGGATGGAACCTGAAGGATGTGTCCTATGTACCCTTCCATGGACAGGATTAATGTTCTTGTAGATTCGAAGGAGTGGGGGAACCGACATGAAATGGGTCAGAGCGGCCGGGTGTTGGGCATGAACCTCAAGAAGTCTTCCTACATACCTTCCCATAGCAAGGATCAAAGACCTCATAGTTCAGATTGTGTTTAGGGATTACATGGTTTGGTCACCGTGTAGGATGATGTGGTCAACGCTTACTCTAATCCCATGTGAGTCATGCTCGATGTGAGAAACAAGAGGCATTAATGACCAAACGATCACATCGCAAAAGGTGAATTCATGGGGAGTTAGATCAGACTGCATGTAGTTGGAAACCCAAAGATGAAACAGGGGCTTACGCATGGTTAGCAGCTCAAAGAGGAAACATGGGCTTACTCTTGGATGGAGGGCTAGGGAGGTGGATATTGGGGCTTACTCCAGGATGGAGGCCTATGTGGTGACAAAGCCCTACGGGAGAGGGATTTGGAACATAAGAAGAGGGGAGTAGCAGGGGTGATTCCTCCTGTAGAAAATGCTAGGGGATTACACCAGGGCGGTTCCACATTCCTTGAGGATTGATGCCACTCCAATAGAGGATTTAATTCAATTTGAGGAATGATCACACTCCCGTGGAGACCAGTGGGCGTAGAGAACGTTCGTGACGAGGTAAACTACGCACAGGACCTGGGGTAAGGTTGAAATTTAATGTCTTGTGCTGAGGATGATGTGGCATGGCAGTTTAACGTCATACATCTTAGACGAGGTGGGTTCTCTCCACACCCCCAGGACATACATAACCGATACTCGCCCACCCTTGACAGAAGGAAGACATCGGCAATGTCATGACTGGGGGGGGTGGTGTTGATAGGTGATCCCATTGAGGGTCCCCGTTATCATGGTTCTGCGAATAATCAATATCCATTAGCATTCCAATGCGATGAAGAATGAGGAGAATCCAAAAATTTGTAGCACCACCCAATGTACTTTGATATTACTTTGTTAAAACCTGGAGGGTTCCATAAGAATAAAAGTTTTAGGGCAAAGGAGTTCATAGTTAGAAGACATCTAGAGGTCTCGTACTCAATTTAGTGGACGGTATTCATGAAGGTGTTTGATTCCTGATGTGAAGTGGCATAGCCTAGGCCTAGGGCACGAGGGAATATAGGTGGACCTTCGAAACGTGGAAAGGAATACATGAAGTAATGCCTCACGAAGCAAGGTTCTTTGAAGCAATGTGCTTCGCAAAGCACAGTGACCCCGCCTTAGTTTGTGGGTCAGTTGTGTATGGAGAGTTTTTCATGAGGCATAAACGTTTCACGATGAATCGAGTCCCCGTGGGGATCCACTTCCATCAGGAATGCATGTGGGCTTCGCGAAAGGCATCCCTCTCATAAGAGGGGTTGAAATAAAGAAATGGGGGATGAACTTTAGAATTCAAAAGTACCTTGTTAAGCTCAGGGTTCACAGAGAAATAAGTGCTTCATGATTTGAGAGCACATAAGGTGAATGGTCGGATGATTTGTCATTTGAGCTTGAGGGGAGCCCTATATTAAAATTCAAGAAGCGCTGTGATATGGAGCTCGCATAGCGCGAAGACATAGTTTGCTCTGCAGTGGGTCGCAGACGTCAAATCATCTCATGGAGGATCCCACCTGCATGCTCCGCAGTGGGCTCACGAACATGAAATTTGTTTGCGGAGCATCCCACCTCCTTGTTCTAAGGTGGGGTCATGAACATCAAAGGGCATCATGGGGAATCTCACCTCCATGATCTGCGGTGGGCACGTGAGCATCAAATTTGTTCGCAGAACCTCCCGCCACCTTGCTCTGTGGTTGGGTTACAAACATCAAAGGGGTTAATGGGGTGGACTACCTCCTTGACCCACGACATGCTTGAAAACATCAAAGGGGTTTGTGGGGAGACCTGCCTCCTTGCTCTACGGTAGGTGCGGGGCTTTGGGGCTCCATGAAAGGCCTTCGTGAGGTAGTTGTGGAGACATCCATCTTTTTTTCTTATTCCTAACATTTTGCGCCCACAGACTTGGTTCACCCCCTAAAAAATGTAAAAAACCTAGGTTTCACCGAAAAATCATGTCATGAATGATTTTTTCAAATGATATACCCCATAAACCATATGATGAAATATGTTTTCACCACTAAAAACATTTTCTTCATAAATATGAGTTTGAATATGATACCAAAAACTCATTCCAAATTACAAACCAAGAAAACAATTCTTGCTAAGCTATGTTACCTAATGTAGGTTATAATTTCCCAAAATTTACAAATTTATTATTAATCATCTTAGTCATTCATGAAATGAAAATATTGATAATATCTACCCCACCATATTTATAATAACAAAAAACCACCAGCAGGTATGGCTCCACATGACTACATACAAAGTTTCATGGCCTGAACAACTGATTCAACATGAATCCACCAATCATAATTCCTTAATTATCATTGGCATTATTAATTTGATTGATAATTCTTACCAATATAAATGGTTTTCTTTGAATGAACTATCTTAATTATTTTAACAACCACATTCTTAATATACAGGGATCATAATCATACTTCAATGCACAAACAATCAAACTCCTTCTCAACTAATTGTTTTCCTCAATTCACAACCCCAAATATGGTCTCCAACAAGTGCAACCTTCAAATAAATCCTTAGGAATTTATCATGGAACTAGATACAATCATTTCCACTACACATAGAACATTGAGTGTTCCGTGCCTGTGAAATAGTCAGTCTTATGCAATACTATGACCCATCCTACAATAGTGTTCTTGTAACACCACAAGATTCCACAGTATGATTCTCTTTGAATAATATAGTAGCGTGTGTTGTATGCAACTTCGAGTTCTAACACACACCACAACCAATCAAACTAGCCGTTATGAATAGTAATACCCAATTTTTAGAAATTTAATACATTTTATCTTTCAAAATGGACTTCATTTGTGGATTTGGAATATCGAAATTATCTTAGGATGAAATTTTGGTACTTTTCCGATAACTTTTATATTTCAATGAATAGTAAAAATAAATAAATTTTAATTAAAAACAACATTTTTAATAAAAATAATTAATACTGATAAATTATGAATTTGAGTGGATTTAAAGTATATTTAAAATATATTTTTACCATTTAATAAAATGTTGGTCATTGGAAATAATTTTACAATTAAACTGGGAATAAACAAGTGTCAATCTTTTGATAATTATTATATCTTAAAAACAAGCTTTTTGTTTTGACAGTGAGAATTAATTTTAATTAACTTCTGCCACTTATCTATTTTGAATTTGAGAGAATAGATTCCATATTTGGAATCAGGATTTCCAAATTTTTTAAATAGGTAACTTTTATTTTTATACATTTTGAATAATTACTTCGTTAAATATTTTATTTACCAAGGTTAATGGGTAAATATGGTAAATAAGGGTTAAAAGATAATATTATAATAATAATAAATTACCCAAAAACGTGACCTGACCTTATTGGTGGATACATGTCCGACCATGGTCATCTTTGGGTCGATTTTGGGACCCAATGGAGCCACTTGTAGGATATAGGGACACTTTATATTAATTAAGTTAAAGTGAATACAAAAATGACATAAGATTATATCTTTTAGAAAAACAATTTTTAAATAGGGTTATATAAGTTATATTTTCGATTATAAATATTCTTTAGAAATCTAAAAAGATTTCCTACATAATGGTAGTGTATTTATAATATTTAGACATTTAAAAAGTAAAAATATATATGACACAATAAAGATGCAGTATTTTCTTTATTAATGAATGAATGAAATAATTGATATTATAAATGTTAAAATAAATATATTTTTAATGTTTTGATGACATAAACGAATTTCATTGGTTAACATGACATTTTAGGATTTCTAAAATGAATTTTTTCCAATTTAATAAACTTGTTAAGACCTTAAAAAATCAATTATTTAGTAGTATAAAAATTGACATAAATGAGTTTTTAAAAGAAATATTATATTATATTATATCCCTAAAAACCTAAGGATCAGCCAATAAACTTATATCATGATAGTTGTATCATTAATGGACCACTTTGGGGTCCCTTGGAGTTATATAGATTTTTTATTAACTATATAATATAAAAATAAAAAGTGACATGGTAAGTGTCAAATTAATTGACTAAGAGTTAAAACTAAAAGATAAGGTTAATATAATGACCCAAACCTATCTAAATTCTATTGGTTGAGTGTTTTTTTACCCATACCCACCTTAACCTTTAAATAATCCACTTTGGAGCCATTTGAAACCGAATATGAATTTATTATAAAATAATATTTCTAGATTTTCCTAAAGAGCCCCTCCTCCCCCTTATAAGAGGACACCACTTCGAAACAATTCCTCACACCTCTCAAGCCTCTTGGATCATCCAACCTCTACCCAATTAATCTCCCTACATCCCTATACCCCTCTTAGAAGCCTTACCTTAAGCAGAAGTCACTTCAATAGTCCTTTTTGGTTCAAACTAAAGGGTGTTACCCAAATCAAAGGTAACGATTTCTCTTAGATTCTTTTATTTTATTTTACTTCTCCAACACCTAAACTCTTATTATTATTTTCTATTCTAAAAAACCAGTATCCTAAATATACTAGGATATTTTTATTAGATGTTTTAGATATAAAATTACACACACCTCCATCTAATGGGTGAAGATCATAATGATTCTGTGGATGGAAACCAAACTCCTCACGAAGCGATGATTGTTCAATTATCTCCTACCAGCTCTAATGGGGGCCATTATGATGAAACTATAATTAAATATGATATTAATGATATTTATTTTATATAAAATCTTCTGTAATTCCATTTTATATCATACTATTTTTTTAATGTTTTATATATATACGATAATTTCATTTGAGGAAGTGCGGACTACCGCCCCCTCAAAGAGATATGACTCGTTCATAACATAAATGGAACTTATAAAGGATGGTATTAATGAACATAAGTAACAAATATAAGATATTATATTATACTGGAATAATTATATACCTATGTATAATTTTTTTTTGATTCCTTTTAAAATGAAAAATGAAATGGAAGTAGTGTTCGTGCGTACATACGGATTATCGTATCCACGAACGCGATGAGATTCATTTAACCATCATATCCATTCAAGAATAATTATCATTTGATTATTAAAATTAATTTTTATGGACTTTATATCATTCTGGATATTAATAAGATACAACCTATCCATAAAAAACACGGCTTACGTAACAAAGCATCTAAAGGAAAATGAATCAGTTAACACACGAAACAATGATAATACTAAAATATAATTAAAAAATCAATATTAAAAGATCACATCTGATATCATATTTATGTATATGGTTCTTGTATAATTTAATAAAAAATATTTAACTATTATAAATGATTTTAACCTACCCTCGACCAAGGAAAAGTACAATGTAAGGGATTTTCATCTCACTCCTTATTTTCGTGAGATTCATGCCATATTTAAACTATTACCTTTTGTGTGGTGTATGTACTACCCATAATTGTATTCTTTGTGTAATACACACTAATGTATGTGTATTTACATATTCAGTTTATGATACCACTTTCATGGGGTGTATGTTTCGTAAGTTACCAAATTGGTAAGGGTTAATTTCACAATCTCTTTATTATCCAAGGTTGTTTTTTCGTAAATATCTGCTGGGAAATATTTATTATCCACGTCCATGTTTTATGAAAGAGTCCTCAAAGGGATTATTTTAAGGTACTTTTCACTAAAACATCATTTCAATTGTTTTAAATATTTATTCTTCTAAATCTTTCTCATTAATTTCCATGTCTTCAAAATGATTTTTAAGGATTTATTTATATGGACATGAATGTTTTTAAATTGTTAATTCCTTTCAAAAGTTTGAATGTGGTATGGGACACTTTGATTCAAAAATTTCTTTAAATGACTTCTTTTCCAAATTGTGTATCTTTTAAATGTTTTCATGAAAAAAGGTTATTTCTCTCAAAGAGTTTTACAAATAATTTTCATCAGTGTCAAAATCCTTTAATGGATTGTAAACTTGTTTTGAAGTTGATTTATCATGATACAAATCATCCATATTATGTTGAAGGTTTTGTGATATGTTTGACTGTGGATGTGTTATTTGTAAACCATTCATGTTTATGGGTAATGTATTGACATTTTGTATACTAGTTTTAATACGAATGTTTATGATATGTTTAGAACTTTTCATATGAGGAACTCATTGGACTTAGTAAGTGACAGGTGGGCCCTGCTATAGATCCTTGATTCATCGGTAGGTCTCATGAGACAAACTAGTGTCTTGGCATGAGGCCCTGACAAAAATAATATTTATAGTCTTGGCATGAGGCCTTCGCTACGTGGTGATGATAGTCTGGAATTTTGAATTCCGTCATTATGAAAGTCGTTATTGATATTGCATGCAAATATTTTCCTAATAGAATATCCATGTGAATAAGTAAATGGAATTATTTCATTATATCTATGAAATATTATGCTGGAGTTGATGTTTAAAAGGCTTTTGTTTTAGTTATACACTGCCTTAAATGTTTATGTTTATTTATGAAAGTTTCATCTTTATTGTTATCCTTAATGAGCATCTGAGCTCACCCCTTTCTATGATTTATTTTTCCCAGGATTTGAAGAAGTAATTTATGAATGACCTATAGGGATAATATGAGTGTGGACTATAGAGACGATGTTGTTGAAGTTTTCATTTTATGATTTAATGTAAACTTTATGAATGTATCTAGTGTTTCGAAGACTGCTAAACTGATTGGTCGTTCGGGATGTGATTCCTTGTAATCAGGCCAATGTATTAAAATAATGCACTCACTCTGGGTAACTGGGGTCGTGGAATTACATTTTGTATCAAAGGAAGTTTACCAATAACCTTGGAAGCTATATTTTGATAAACACTGATTAGAACACATAGCCCTAAGATAGACTTTGAGGATTAGCAGAGAAGAACTTTCTTGAAATTTGATATTGTAGATATTTGGTGAGTTTTCTGAGCAATACATCCCATTCTGGATATGAGCTGGTAGAAGTGTCTCTAAAAAAATGTATCTAGGGGTAAAACCTGAAAACATCACTTTGAGCTAGGCGTGAATGAGATCTGCTGCACAACAACGAGCCTTGCTACACTCTTGGTTACGACACACCCAGGGGATATGCTTAGGATAATTCTCATTTTCTTTACTAACAATTATAAAGGGTTTATGAGTATATACTTCCTAAAAGAATTTTTTTTATGATTATGGATGATATCCATAAATTTTTCGATTTATGTTAAGTGTTTTAGAAGTGTGGAATTATGTATTTTGATTTATAAACTGATCTAGTTTATTCCATTGTTTAGAAATGGCTTCCAGTAGTAGGAATGAGAACTCCAGCAATACACATGATCCAAAGAGTAAGAAATATTATATCATTCATGGTCTTAAGCCAGAATTTAGAAGGGAAATAGTCTCCCACGTATTATCATCATTTGAAGAAATAGTATCAAGTGTTGATATGATAAGTAAAGAATTCTCGGATTCCTATGGCTTTGAAGGGAAGCCAGAGAAGGAAATAATGGTAGAGGGAAGGAAAAATAAAGGGAATAAGGTAAAGAAGGATTTTCCCATATGTGATAACTGTAGAAATAATCAACTTGGAAAATTCTTGAAGGGAATGTGAGTATGTTATAATTGTGGAGAAAAAGGACACCATGTACGTGACTGCAAGCGTAAGAAAAAGGTTTCAAATGTACAATACTTCATCTGAAAGGAGTTTTGACACTATCCAGACCAATTTCCCAGTCATCAGACTATGCCGCAAATAATGTTATTGGATAATAATCATGGTATGATACTGCCACAGATGAAGAGGAATGACTAGTGTTCTTATGTTGTTATTTTGGAATTATTTCATTGAAGTGTTATATCAGTGATGTACTGGAAATAAATATGGATTGTACTGCAGCACTATATCATTGAGGATTTGAGATATTATGGTACATTGAAAAGTGACTCTACAACGAGTTAATCATTTTTTAAATTACATGGTTTAATGAAGGATAAACATTAATATGGTTCTAATATTGAGGTATTGATTTTGGAATAAGATATGTGGATTTGGGTAAATTATATTAGATATCCGTGGCTGCTTTGAAACTGATTAATGATTTGTATATACCATCATTGTTGGATTTTACAACATTTTTGGATAGATGAAGTATATCCATTATTTTATAAGTAATAAGGGAGCATGAATGTAATCAATAAGGTGTTATGGTTATTCAGGATGTTTTAGTGTTTTAAAAGAATACATGATGAAGGTATTCACATGCTGTTACGGGGAGAAAAGTATCTACATTATGTTTACCTTTCATATAAATTTTGGACTGAGAGTTTACAGAATTATTTTGGATAAGTCTAAAGGTTGGAATGGATTATGTTTGAAAGGATATTTTTGGATTTTTATAAAAGGACAACACACATACCATGTGTCGACCCATAGCGTCGGACAAAGTTGTGGGAATCGAACCAACAACCATATTGCAATTGGGATTTATCACCTACCACTAACTATGTTAATTTCTTGGATGGTATAATGTAGTTTCTTCATTTTTCTGATATGTGAATTATATATTCATTATATTTAGAAACCATATACGATTAGGATAAATAGAGTATTTTTTTAATTGTATTATGTTTTGGGGTGAAAGATGAGTTTGTGGTAGAAATTTATTAATGGATAAAACTGTAATTATAAAGTAAGAATATCTACTTATTATCCTAGCCAATCTCATAAATAAAACCCTCAACATTAAAAAAAGGAACATAGAACAAAAATTTTGTCCTAGATGGCACCTTAGATCATCACAAATTTATGTCTTTGGGATTGCTGGCCCTTTCATTGACATGTTCTCTAGCACTCTCCAGCAGATATTGATTGTTATATTTCTCATCCATATCCATATTTTCCTAAATGGAACCCTAGTATGTGTTATTTTCAGTAACCTCTATACTTACCACTCTTTATTTTAAAAAGAGGCCTCATTAATCCAGTTTTCGATGTGGGATTTCAATAAAGATATTTTTTGTAATGTCAATCCCAAGTTTCCAATACCGAGCATAAATTTAGAGGATTCAATTTATTAAAGGAGGGTATAATGTAACAACCCAAGATTCCATGGTACACTTCTCTTTGAATAATACAACAGCGTGTGTTGTATGCAACTTCGAGTTCTAACAGACACCACAACCAATCAAACTAGCCGTTATGAATAGTAATAACCAATTTTTTAAATTTCATACATTTTATCATTCAAAATGGAATTTATTTTTGGATATGGAATATCGAAAATATCTTAGGATAAAATTTTGGCACTTTTCTAATTACTTTTATGTTTTGATGAATAGTGAAAGTTACTAAATTTGAATTAAAAACATCTTTTTTAATCAAAATAAGTAATAGTGATAAGTTATTAATTTGAGTGGTTTTAAATTATATTTAGAATATATTTTTATCATTTAATACAATTTTGGTCATTGGACATAATTTAACAATTAAACCGGATATAAACAAGTGTCAATATTTTGATAGTTATTATATCTTAAAACCCCGCTTTATGTTTTGACAGCGAGAATTAATTTTTAAATTAATTTCTACCATATATCTGTTTTGAATTTGAAAAAATGGATTCCATATTTGGAATCAGTATGTCCAAATTGTTTAAATAGGTAACTTATATTTTTAGACTTTTTGAATAATTACTTCAGTAGATATTTTATTTACAATGGCTAAAGTGTAAATCCGGTAAATAAGGGTTAACAAATAATATTATAATAATAATAAATTACCCTAAAACGTGTCCTAACCTTATTGGTGGATACATGTCCGACAATGGGCATCTTTTGGTCGATTTTGGGATCCCATGTAGCAACTTGTAGGTGATAGGGACATTTTATATTAATTAAGTTAAAGTGAATACAAAAATGACATAAGCTTATATTTTTACAAAAACAATTTTTACATAAGGTTATATATGATATATTTTCGATTATAAATATTCATTATAAAGATAAAAAAATTTCCTACATAACGGTATTTTATTTATAATTTTTAGACATTGAAAAAGTAACAATATATATAACACAATAATGATGCCGCATTTTCCTTATTAATGAATGAATCAAATAATTGATATTATAAATTTTAAAATAAATATACTTTTTAATATTTTGATGACATAAAAGAATTTTATTGGTTAATATGACATGTTATGATTAGTTAAATGAGTTTTTTCCTAATTAATAATGTTGTTAAGACCTTAACAAAAATCAATTATTGAGTAGCATCAAAATTGACATAAATGAGTTTTTAAAACAAATATTATATTATATTATATCCCTAAAAATCTATGATTCGGCAAATATACTTATATCATTACTAGTGTATCATTAGTGGACCACTTTGTGGTTTTTTGGAGGTATATAGTATTTTTATTAGCTATATAATATAAAAATACAAAGTAACATGGTAAGTGTCAAACTAATTAACTAAGACTTAAAACTAAAAGATAAGGTTAATATAATGACCCAAACCTGTCTAAATTCTATTGGTTGAGTGTTTTTAGACCCATACCCACCTTAAACTTTAAATAATCCACTTTTGAGCCATTATAAATCGAATATGAATTTATTATAAAATAATATTTCTAGATTTTCCTAAAGAACCCCTCCTCCCCCTTATAAAAGGACACCACTTCTAAACAATTCCTCATAGATCTCAAGAATTTTTGCTCATACAACCTATGAAAAATTAATCTCCTTAAATCCCTATCCACCTATTATAAGCCTTACCTTATGAATAAGGAACTTCAAGAGTCCTTTTTGGTTAAAAACAAATGGAGTTACCCAAATTAAAGGTAACGATTTCTCTTTGCTTATTTTATTTTATTTTATTTCTCCAACCCCTAAAATCTTCTAATTATTTTCTTTTGTAACAAAACCAGTATCCTAAATATACTAGGATATTGTTATTAGAAGTATTATAACTACACTTAAACACACCGCCATCTAATGGGTGAAGAACATAATGTTTCTGTGGATGGAAACCAAACTCCTCACGAAGCGATGACTGTTCAATTACCTCCTACCACCTCTCATGGTGGACATTATGATGGAAATATAATTAAATATGATATTAAAGATATTTATTTTATATATAAGCTTCTGTAATTCCATTTTATATCATTCCATTATTCATTTCATGTTGTATATGTATATACAATAATTTCATTTGAGGAAGTGCAGACAACTGCCCCCTCAAAGTGATATGACTCATTCATACCATACATGGAATGTATAAAGGATGGTGTTAATGAAAATAAGTAACACATATAAGATATTATATTATACTGGAATAATTATATACTTATGCATCATTTGATTTTTATTCCTTTTAAAATGAAAAATGAAATGGAAGTAGCGTTCGTGCGTACCTACAGATTACCGTCTCCACGAATGAAAAGAGATTCAATTCCTCGTCATATCCATTCAAGAATAATTATCGTTTGATTATTAAAAGTAATGTTTAAGGACATTATATCATTTGGGATATGAATAATATACAACCTATCCATAACAAACATGACTTACTTAACGAAGCATATAAAGGAAAACGAATCAGTTAACACCCGAAACGATGATAACACTAAAATATTATTAACAATGCAATATTAAAAGATCATATATGACATAATATTTATGTATATGACTCTTTAATAATTTAATAACAATGATTTAACTATTATACAGGATGTTAACCTACCCTTTTCCAAGGAAACGTACAAGGTAATGGGTTTTCATCTCACTCCTTATTCCCGTGAGATTCATGCCATATTGCCACTATTACCTTTTTTGTGGTGTATGTACTACCCATAATTTTATTCATTGTGTAATAAACTTTAATGTATGTGTATTTACATTTTCAGTGTATGATACCTCTTTCATGGGGTGTTTGTTTCAGAAGTTACCAAATTGGTAAGGGTTAATTTCACAATCTCTTTATTATCCAAGATTGTTTTTACATAAATATCTACTAGGACATATTTATTATCCATGTCCAAGTTTAATGAAAGTGTTTTCAAAGGGATTATTTTAAGGGAATTTTTACTAAAACATCATTTCAAATGATTTAAATATTTATTCTTCTAAATCGTTCTCATTAATGTCCATGAATTCAAAATGTTTTTTAAGGATTTATTTATATGGACATGAATGTTTTTGAAATGTTAATTCCATTCAAATGTTTCATAGTGGTATGGGAAACTTTCATTCAAAAATGTCTTTAAATGAATTCTTTTCTAAATTGTGTGATTTTTAAATGTTTTCATGAAAAATGGGTATTTCTCTCAAAGAGTTTTAAAAATAATTTTCATCAACGTCAAAATCCTTTAATGGATTTTAAACTTGTTTTGAAGTTGATTTAACATGATACAAATCTTCCATATTGTGTTGAAGGTTTTGTAATATGTATGACTGTGGATGTGTTATTTTTATACCAGTCATGGTTTATGGGTAATGTATTGACATTTCATATGCTAGTTTTAATACGAAGGTTTATGTTATGTTTAGACCTTTTCATATGAGCACTGCATTGGACTTAGTAAGTGACAGTCAAAGCCCACTATTGCTCCTTGATGCATCAGTAAGTCTTATGAGACAAACTAGTTACCTGGCATGAGGCCTTGCCAAAAATCTTATTTGTAGTATTGGCATGAGTCCTTGGCTATGTGGTGATGATAGTCTAGCATTATGAATTCCGTAATTATGAAAGTGGTTATTGATATTGCATTGATTATTCGACTAGTAGAATATCCATGTGAATAAGTAAATGGACTTATTTCATTTTATCTATGCCATATTATGTTGAATTTGATGTTAAAAGGGGTTTTTTTAGTTATACATTGCCTTTAATGTTTATATTTATTTATGAAAGTTTCCTCTTTATTGTCATCCTTACTGAGCATCTAAGCTCACCCCTTTCTATGTTTTATTTTTCCGAGGATGTGAAGAAGTAATTTATAAATGACCTGCAAGGATATTATGAGTGTGGAATATGGAGATGATGTTGTTGAATATCTCATTTTATGATCTAATGTAAACATTATGAATGTATCTAGTGTTTCCAAGACTGCTAAACAGATCGGTCCTTCGGGATGTGATTCCTTGTAATCTTGCCAATGTATTAAAATAATGAACCGACTCTGGGTAAATGGGGTCGGTGTGTTACAGTTCTTTACACATGTTACTTTTCAAAAATACTCACTAAAAAGGAACACATATTGTCTCATACAATGCACACATAATATTCCCAATCAATATCTATTTTTATAGACATAATGACTATGTGGGAATGTCCATTCAACCAATTTCCAATAATAAAACCATGCATTGCATATAAATAAATTTATAAGATTAAAGTCCACTATATTCAATAATCCATTATAGATGTTTGAAGTGTTTTCTAATATACTAGATTTAGGTAATGACTTATGTCCAAATGGGTCTCCTACATCCACATATGACTCTATGCCATACCATTTCATCTCAACCATTAATAAACTAGTGTTGATTGAATAATGGTAACCAAATGTATTTTCAATTCCATATTATACCATGATCAAATCTCCTTGCATTATAACCTCAAAAATATCATGACTTTGGAGATTTATTCCAAATGAATAGGTTTATAGAAGAAATGGCTTACATAATCAAAAAATTCTAGTGGCCTACCACCAATACCTCCTCCATAATCTATCATAGATTCCTAGATTTCCTTAATGTTCAAGAGACCCACTTACTTTTTCTAACCCACACATTATGTATGCATGAATTCTCATGCACCAATAAATTCCTAGAATGGAATGAAAACACCACATTTAAATCCAACAACATGGTATCCTTATATCCATGGACATCTTGGATCAGAATCACATTCCTCTTAATCTATATTCACACCACATATTGATAGATAAACAAAACATAGAACTCATATTTCTCATATTTATAAAATTAAACTCTTTTATATCAAGATTCACCACATACAACCTGTCATATAGTTGATAGCTCATTTTTTTGGTTATCCACCATGTTATGAAAACAATTATTGTATTATGAGTCCGTCCAATCGAGGATAATTATATTTTGGGCCTCAAGAGAACTTGAAAGACCATACATTTTCCACAATAATAGATAATTTCCATCAACGAAGACTGCTGTTATGGCATGAACCTGAATAATTCCTTCATAAGAAATACCCACACTTAATATACCCTTATAAACACAAGAAACCATATTACTATTAACCATATTGACATTCAAACACCATGATATCTTTAAAAAATTCCCACATGGTTTAACTAAGGATTACAGCTCATGAAACATCATATTGAATCAATTTAAAGGTCTTCCAGGAAGACTTATCTCTTATAAAAACCGTATCAAGTTTCTAGGATTCATGGTTTGGTTAAACAGGGTTCCATTAGTTTATATATTTAAAAATTAATAGAGACTATATAAGGATGCTTAATTAATTGGACATCTCAATTGGATACTCGCACAAAGATATTATTAATACATTTATTCTCAATAATGATCTGACACAGTACATTGCACTACCCATGCATAGTGGGAATATATCATCATTGTTTCCAATGTTACAATCATCATCATCAGCCATTTCATCCACAATGATATCTCAAATGATTTATTATTAAAATTATTTATTTATAAGATTCAGCGTAACCAATAAATAAAATCATACTAGTTAGGTAAATTGATGTTCCAAATATGATATACGTGATTCCAATTACTGACATGGTTGTGTGTCTAATCCATGTGAAATAAAAACAAAAAAATACATGGGTGTCATATTAGATGGAAACATACGATCAA
Organism: Viscum album; assembly: GCA_963277665.1. Classification (NCBI taxonomy): domain Eukaryota; kingdom Viridiplantae; phylum Streptophyta; class Magnoliopsida; order Santalales; family Viscaceae; genus Viscum; species Viscum album. Next base: position 1,670,796,673 of record OY728160.1, read on the forward strand.
AACCCCAAAAAAATGATCAATCACAAACCGTAGTATCATATAAAGCCCCTATAAAAGTTGTTCATGATGCACCCGAATAAGTTTTGTCCAAATATATGGCCATTTCTATGTCTCTTTTCTACTGACTCCCAAAAATAGAAAAACCAATACAGCTTGTTCACTGATTCGTTTGGTAGGATCTCATCCTAAATCACTGAGTTTGAAATAGAGTGCCCCATTACCTATATCATGACACCACATATGCCAGTGGATTTTTATCAGTAGTGATGGAATATGTATTGTCATGGGCATTCTATACCCTCAACCATTTTATGAAATTAAATTACATAAAAATATTTATAAATAGTAAACAATTAGAGTGTATGAAATGAATAAACACGATGTCTATATAAATGAGTAAAATAGTATACAAAGTTCATTTTCATGAAAATACAATATTCGATAACCCACAAGGCCAACCATATATACAAAAAACGAATAAAAGATGTATATGAAGATTTATAACTCAAACCTTACATAATTATATTATCCACACATGTATAAATCTATCATTCTCAATAATAAAAATCAACCCTTAGCCCAAACTATAACTACAATAAGTGGGGATACTCAGGTACCCAAGTGACATGGCCACCCTTGAGGGGTGTGAGTAAAACTTTTTAAGAGAAATACAATGTGTTCCAGTACCCAACAACAAGAATTTGTGATTTTGATCGTGATAAGATCAAAAAAAGTAAATAAGCAATAAAAAATAGTGAAAAAAACATATAATTACGAACGATAAAATGAAATCAACAACCATATAAAATGTAGTATTGCATTTTCCAGTCTTCCATGAACCCTCATCAAACCCGCTTCAGATAAGTATTGATATGGTTATAAAAGTTGATGTAAGAGTTTGACACCACATGCCATGAGATGTGTTGAAAAACCCTACATCAGTTGTAACCATATGACCATCCATGTTTCGTCTTTAATGAAAATATTCACACCCTACCTGTATGATTCGTTTTATCAAGGAAAATGGATACCCAATTTATATAATGGTAGTTTTCAAAAAAAGAACATGCCCCACTTTCATGGTGTTCAATATCTAATACCCTTCATGACCTAGCCTAATAGTTGTTGTTAGCTATGACTCTACATGACCCACTATGATGGTTGTATTTATTTTCAGATGGTGGTAATTAACACCATATTTGATTTAGATAAATGGATAACTCTAAAACTCTCTATGAGAAATTTTCCCACATTAGCCAACGATTATGGATTCTCATCACATTCATGTTCTACTCCTATTTCAACAAGATTGTATGTGATCCGACCCAAAACACTAAATGTTTTATAGTCTATAGCACTTATCATGCAACCATTCATTCACTCTAATATGGACTCTTTCCATTGATTAAAAACCTCTTCATCCTGATACTAGAACCATGATTTTATTGGTTTTGAAACACAACAAGACTCACATATCAAAGCAAGGATTAATAAAAAATAAAAATAATAGTCCTCAAATGGATACACTGTCACATGTGATTGATATGAGTCATGATTAATCAATATATTATTATATGTATTATATCATTGAAATAAAGGTTTACACATATAAATATCATAACATATCATCATGAAAAAAGTAACATTAATAAAAAATATGTGTTCTTCATCAAACATGGAAATAACAGACAAATATGTACTCATGTAAAAACTATAATTAATGTACCCTAGGATAGATATTAGTGATAAAGTATCAACCATTACAGGTTGGTTTCAAGCATGTGGAAAGGGACTATTTTATCCCTTGGATCATTTTACAAAAACATTAAGCATGGGTTGTTCAATTAAGTAAGATAATATTTAATTAATATTAAAATATAATCCATAACACATTTGGAATTGTAGTAAACACAACCATCACGAAATTTATAATATCTTATACCAATAACATGAAAAATAACAAAGGATAGCGTACACAGGTCCACCTACATCAAATTGATCAAAATATAATCTAATAAAATCCCAATATCTTTGTTTGTGTCTCTCAAGTACATTTGGACTCCAACAATCACCACGAGTTCCTAGCTCATGCCAATGAATTCTAATTACATAAGTAAAAATAAATTATAAATAATTAAATTATTAAAATTTAACTCACATACAAAAAAATCAATGTTGTTATAAAACATATCTAGTATCACTACTTAGATGAAACCACAACCAACCATCCATGACAAGTTTGTTACAGGATATCTCCCTAATTCTCAGAAAAGCTATATCATATATTAAAAATAAAAAATTTATTATAATTAAATTATAAAACATTAAATTTAATTACCCATTTTTTTACATTTATTGAACCACCCATCAAAGAAACACATTCATCATGATTATATATCCTCTTTCCATAGTAATCAATACTCTCATCACCCATATAATTCTATAAATATTAGGTGAAATTTACATCTGATTTATCAAATTGAAAAAAGAACATGATCAATATGAATTTAAATAAAAAATATAAATAGAGTTATTTTAAATGATATGACTTACTAATAGTTATCCATCACAATAGAAGACAATTTGATTATTGAGGGAATGAGATTAGGGGAACTCTTGAAAACCAAAACCCTTCATTACAATCTAATCCGTCAGAATGGATTAAAAAGAATTAAGATTTAGGGATAATGATAATTAAAATAACATTGAAACAACCATCAAATTACATAGTACTAGTTCACAATGTGAAAAATAGTATCACATATTGAACATTATTGAAAAAACTTCAACAAAGAAACACATGACGGTTTACAATGCGACACTATGTGTCTTGGCATGAATCCTTCCTACCACACATTGTTTCTAAAAAAACATCAAATATACCTGAATTTTCACCTAAACAACCTAACATAACTCATATTACTTTATAATATCACATAGATATATTTAAACCACTGGATTACAGACCCATGATCTTTTTCTCAAAAAGAACTGTCCAAAAAAACAGAAAACATTGATTTTCCCTGAGATATTTCAATCAGAAATGACCTGATATATTCTAGAATAGAAACTATAGGTTACTTATAATGATCATTAAGTGTGATTTTATAATAATTTTATCACGATAATGTGCTCAATATTTGTGGGGAGGTGAGGGAGGAGGGGATCCTTTTATATGTTGGGGGAGTGGCACCATTGTAAATACTATTCACTTTAAAATAATATAAATGTTTATTGAATGTCAAGTGGAAAAAAAACTAAAATTATATGATACAATAATTATAAATTGAATAATCCAATCAAATATATGTTATCATTTTGATATATTGTTGACTTATTCACATTATTTTATCACTTGTTAAACCTTTTATCCCTTTCTATGGTGACTAACTCTTACTATGCTAAATTAGTTTCATAAATATAATCAAAATGTAAATTATTAAATAATTTTAATGTGATTATGAAAAATATATAAATAATTTTACAATATAAAATATATAGTAGTGTTAAAATTCTAATTCAATGTAAATACGCAAACCAAATGAAAAATATTTTTTTGATAAATTTATTTTTCGGAATAAAAATTAATGTACACCAAAAGATGGAATGTAATTGATTATACTGATGGTTATTAGTTTATGTTTAAAAAATATAATTAATCTCATTTAATTATATTCCAAAATATAATTTATCCATTTAATTTCATAATTTATCAAAAATATTCAAAACATTTATTATTTGAAATAAAACATCACTAATGTTCAAAAATGTAAAACATGGGTTTCTAAATTGAACATAAAATTTTTAAATGAAATATTTTAGTTATAAAATATATATTTTGTCTAAAAAAATGTTTCTAAAAACATTCAAGTCAATTTTTTTATTATTGATGTCATAAAATTGACTATATTTGTTTTAAAAATATCAGTTTTCATTGTTCCAAAAAAATATTCCTTTTCATAAAAGCCCATACATTTATAATAATATAAGTTCGACTTGAAGATACCTAAAAAATTTCATTTTAATTTATATAAATTATAAAATTATAAAATTTATATTTTTTTTCTAAAAAAGACGAAATACAAAGACAAATTTCTTTTATAGAAAAATGAACCTTTTTAACATTTATAATTAATAATAAAATTGCATATAAATTTCTAATTAAATCAGTGTTAGTTTATATTAAATGTTACATATTATATTAATTATTTTTTAAAAGGGATTAATTTAATTTTTAAAGATAAAGTACACAACACTTTAAAAATTATTCTTTAGGAAATATCCCTTTTAACATTGATTGAATTTATCTATATCACATTATTTATTTATCCTATAATCATTAAATTTAACTAATTTATATGTATTATATCATACTAAATCATTATCGAAATATTTAAAATAGATATTTAAGAAATTAACATAACAAATTATATTAAGAAAATTATTTATAGTCTCTATTTTTATTTACTAATTGTTTTATAATAATTATAATTTTATTATAATATTTTATAAATATGGATTCTAAGCCTCTATTATTGAAGTAAAATAAATGAATGTTTCTGAGATGAATGTAAGAAAACAATGAAAAACCCAAAGAAAGAACTACATACATATCATTTTCATTAGTGTTGCAGTTAGCCACTTTTATTCTTCACGAAGTGAATCCCAATAGGCCCTTCCATAACCGCCCCCTCTACCTCTCAACCAACCCACAATTAGAGAAAGATATTGAAAACTTATGTGAAGAATATTAGCGTCAATTCTTTAATAATTATAATTATCCTCTTTTTGTTCCTCACTAATAGGAGAAGAGTCTCTTTCTAGAGTCATTACCCCCTCAGTGGTGGGTGATCCAGCCTATACTCAATCTATTGATGCTTCTTATAATCAGGAGAAATATGAATTGAATCATGTATCTCAATGGAACTGTCTTTTTTCTGAGAGGATGAAATAGGTTTATCTAAAATCTATTAATCATCTACCACTTGAATGGATCTTGGGAACATTGTATTTTGGTAGTTGAAAAGTTAAAATCATTCAATATCCCCAATAGGCATTAAAAAAGCATTAAATGTTATATAGGTGATTGGAGAGTCATATTCTATGATTTTTATACCATTATGGTTACATAAAACATGAATCATTTCCTATGATATCTAGTGATCCGCCCGAGTTGGACTTCCTCTCCATTAATTTGAAGGTCCATTGAATTATATTGACATTGTTGTTAAGAATAAAATTTCTTTTATATTGTGGGTATCATCGACGTGAAGATTCTAATTTTTAGAGAAAATAGCATCTCAATACATCATCTTGTTCATAGAGGTGGAGGCATATATATCTCCCTTCCCAGGAACAACACTCTGTGGATTCTTTTGGTCAACATCAATATCAATAACGTCCAGTCTATCATCACTTTTACAAGGATCATTATATTACTCATGATGTAGAAATTTGATAGCTTTCTGATTAGGTGAACTATTTTTCTTTTTGATACAGTTTCTCACGTCATTTCCTTGAAAAGAACAAAAAGATGAAAATAGTATATTTTCCCTAGAAAAATGAATCATGACCAATAACGTTTGATTCCTTTTAGAATTGAAGCATTTTTAATAAAGTTTATTTATCACAATAAAATCATATTCAATTGAATGAAATACATGGTCAACAAGATTTGATCACATGTCAATATCAACATATAACCTGGTAATGTGTCTAAAATGAGCCACTTCCATTTCATTGTAAATTATAACCGGGATACCGATGGACAATGAAATTTCATAGAATAATTTGGAATGCCAATGTAAACAATTTAACACATAAAATCTTACCCAATTTTTAGTTCCGGTATTTCCAACATCACATGGATTAAATTTTTTACCACAATCACACATATGGGTAATACAAGGTATGACTGATATAGAACCAAAGCCAGTTGCCCAAACCATCAATTCTTTCCTCAGAAACAACATATGGATGTATCCTCATCCTATTGGTACAAACATCCTGGATGAAGAATCCCAAATCAATGATATCTAATCCTTGATTTCATCAATTTTTTGAGGATAACATCCTTTATGAATTAATAAATTATCAATGATTGGGAATTCAACCATTTTGATCTACCCTACAACTACTTTGGTGTCAATTTTAATATGTACAATAATCCATTTTCTTATAAATCATGAATCATGTATGCCAATTTGGATGAAAAAATAAGCATTTAAAATGTTTCCCTCAACTATAGAAACATGTTCCTCATGGGTTTGATTTTATACAGTCACATGATAACCACACACAACATTCCCTAAATTCGGATTAGGCATAACCGCTGCCTAAAGCTGGGAGTCCATAATAACCTTCTAACATGCGGTGTCCTTATCAACAATCCCCGCTACATCTGGAGGCCACCCATCTACCACAAAAATTCCTTTCTAACAGAACATAGATAAATTCTTTTGGATCAAAAGGGATATATACTTTGGAAACCTAAGCATAAAAAATTGTTCCCTAAGTGAGATACATCATCTATCACTATTCTATTCATAACTAGATCCATTCACAGAAATATCATACATAATACCTATATTTATAATCCATGGAAATGAAGCATAATAAAGGATGAGATTATATGCTCATTTAGGGGAAACAAGGTATATTTAAACTTATCATGAGTAATAGGGTAAGGGAATAAGAATATAAAATTTAAAAACAATACCCTTCATATCATAAATCTTAGACCTACATCATGGAATACATATTGGTCATTAATTATACATGGATCATAATAGAATCAAATAACATGAACCATGAGAATATAAAATTGGAATAAGGAATAGATTTTTGGCATACAGATAGTATAATAATTCATTTCTTTTGTATTTTAAGGCTTATTTCCAAAACTATCACAGTAGAATGCATTCACACCCCAAACTATAATAGTTTTCATGTTTCACTCCCCAGACTGTCATACTGGATAGAGTCCAATAATAAACTTGGTTGGATCTCTATTCTAGTCATATTTGTCTCAATAAATATCATTTTTACCAAATTTAATGGAGGGAGATATAATACCACCCATCATGTAATTAAAATCATACATATGAGTTTCAAAATATCATAAAACATTCATCATAACTTAAACCATGAAATAAATTGTTTTCATAAAAATGTCTTTGTAAGATAACATTTGGAAAAGAAATAGGTATCATAATTATTTCATCTATTTTTCAAAACATATTTAGTTGTAAAAGAAGTGGATGTTTAAATCATTTTATCATGTTATAACCCAAGGAATAGAAATGAGTTTCGTAATAATAATTTCATCATATAAACAAACCATCTAGGTAAATAATAAATATGTTAACAATGGATCATATACCCATTAAAAATTATGTAACATCAAAGGATATAATTTTTGAAAAAATTGTAATTTAATGAATAATCACAAGGAATGTTTCTTAAGGAAAATATGGTTTCATTGAAAATAATATTTTAAAAATGAAGAATTTATAAAATAATTTGGATATAAATTTTATAAAAACAAAATTAAAAACATATAAATAAATCTTCAAATAAAATATATTTTTTTACATTGATAAATTCTGTTCATGTCAAACACATTAAACTAAATAATTTTTTCACATTTTTATTAAAATACCAATGGAACTTATTTGGAAGATGATGTAAATATTACATTTAAAATCAATTGTAAAAATTAAAACATTTTTAAAAATACCTTTAATAAATCATTTGTATATTTGTTTAAAAAATTCAATTTTTTTAAAACATGGTTTTGGGAGAAAAAGGTCCTTTGATCAAACAGAGAGTTTAAGATGAATTTTATTAAAACAATTCACTAGAACTCATGATTACATAAATATTTGACAATGGGGGGAAACAAGTATTCTTATGATACTAAAATATGAGAAGAAAAATCATTATTTTATTGATATATTGATCATATTATATAATCATTGAAATCTAAATCATTGATAATCTTGATAAAAAATGAGATTTTAACATCGAACCCTTACCACATTGGTAACTTTTGAATTATATGAACCACTAAATAATAAAATAAAATGAAAATTTTAATACAATTAAAAGAAATATATTTATCATCTAAAATTTAAAATCAGTATTATATACACCACACAAAATAAACAAGTGGTGAATATGAAATAAGTCTATAGGATTTAAAAGTGATACAACATATCCCCTACCTTAAGTCTGGACTTTAGTAATACATGTTAAAACATGATGTATAATAAATATAAGTTAATTATAACCCTATTAATGTTCCATAAATATATATATCATACAATATATTATTTACTTATAGCACTTTATTATCATTTAATTATCAATTATATGTTAAAGTATCACATTATAAAATAGCTGCTTTGTTATTAGTGTATTCTTTGATTTATTATTTTTTGTATCTAGTAAATTACTATTTATTACATAAAATAAATTATTTTTTAAAATATATTATTATCATATATATTTATTTTATATAAATTTCGATTTACCCAAATATTTAGAGATATAAAATTAAATTCATCATTTTAATAAATGGTATATCATACAAACACGTGTAATTTTTTTTTTCATTTTCTCAGTGGATTTAAAAAATTAATGGTAAAAAAAATATGACCATAAAAAATTATTACTTGTATATCAAAACATTTAGAAAAAATTAATTTTTACCTTCCATATAATGTTTTAACATATCAAATCTCTTTGTGAGGCCAAAATCATCCATACACACAATCAACATTATTGTATTCCCATATAATGGGAACTATGATGTTATATGTGAAATAATAATTGAATAATAATAATAATAATGTCATAAATATAATATATAAAAATTAATTCAACAATTATAACCATCCATGAGAGGTGGTGTTGGAAAAACTTATTACATCATTTTATGAGGCTGTAGTGCACCGTACACACAAATAATGATTTCATTTCCCATTTGATGGAATAAGAGATCGATATATGTTATGTAGTTAAAATAATAGAATATGAATATATTGGATATATGATTTTTATTTTATCATAATAATAGAATAATAATTTAGTAGTTGTATGAAGAAATAAAAATTTAATGTTCAGTGAATAACATGACATCTTCTTGAAGTTACCTCCTTAGGTTTCCACCAAAATCCTACCAAGGATGAATTTCTAATCAAACTAAGGATTTTAAGATAAATAGAAGGATTTAAGGACAGTATATGGATATGTATTTTCTAAAACAGTGTATAACACCACAAAATTATGAAATAATTACATTGTATTTGATAATATATCCAGCACCGAACACAATTCTTAAATAACCAATGAAAAATATTTCGTTAAATTTAAGATCATAAATAGTGTGTAGAACACAAAAATATGACTTGAAATGAAATATAATATAGTATTATGTTATGAAATATTGATAAAATTAGTGGTTATGAATAAAAGTAACTAAAATAAGGAAATTATGGTTATCTATACATTATTAATAAAATATGAATAATTTAAATGAAAGGAAATATTTTTGGAAGAACTGTATTTTTCCCTAAAATATTGTATAGTAATGCATTCCTAAAATTATATAAAATTAATTTTTACCACCATTGGAAAATTTATTTCATAAAATAAACTTAATTTTTCAAATTGTAATATAGAAATAAGATTAGGGGGATTTTTTTTAATATTTCTGTATAATTTAATTTTTCGATGAATATTTAAAAATAAAAAATTTTAATTGAAAACAACCATTTTTCTAAATTATTTATAACATTAAATTAAAATTTGAATTGGAAATTAATAAGATTTAGTAAAATTATATAACTATTAATTCAATTTATTTCAATAGAATTATTTTTATATTGAACTATAATATAATTTTTTTTAAACATTTGAACATTTTCTCTTTGAGAACCCACTTTCTTATCATGCCTTACAGGTTTAATTTTAAAATAAATTTATTTAAAATTGGTAAAATAATGTTAGAAAATGGATTAGATATCTTGATTTATAATAATTTATTTCATATAATTAATTAAAAATAATTTTTTACCGTGATTAATAGTGAAAATAATAAAAATTCTTTAATGAGGTCATGGTAAAAATGTATTTATTAGGGACTACTATAAATATATAGGTGTTGAAATTACCAAAAGATTAATATAAATTATATTTTATTCACATATACAGACCCTGTCATGTATAAGTCTCTATAATACTTTTTTTTAAGGTTTTTTTATTTAAAAAACGTTTTTCCTATTTATTTTCATAATTCACAAGTGTTCCACCAACCTCACTTATAAAAGGCCAGTCCCTATCCTCTATTATTCACACATTAATAACATTTGTATTATACCAATATTAAAAAAAATTACTTTAAAAAATCTCTAATATAATTCTTTAAGACATATATTCTTTCAAAAATCAAACATATGAATAATTCTAGTGTATACTTAATGAGGAATCTCAAATAAGAGGTAATATTTCTCAACAATATTTTTTGCTTAATTTCATCCCCTACTTCTATAAATTCATTTGAATCCTTCATTATACAATTAAATTGATATATTAAGTATAATTATATGTGTTTATATTAATTTTATTTCCTTCAAAAATCACCACTTCCATCAAATGGTTTATAAAATTTTCATTCATGTTTATGACCGACTTCCACCTCATAAACTGATGTCATTCGATTTTCCATTACTACCTTTCATAGTTGGTTGGGAATATAAATATAATGTAGACTTATTTATGATATTTATAACATAATTATACATATTTAGTCATTTTAAAAAATATTTATATTTTTTATATCTATTCCATAGGTTATATGATAACAACCCTCAGGTCTTGCATAGACTACCACCCCGTGATGGGATATGATTCGTCATTCACTAAGGATTTATATAGAGTTTTATAAAGATAATGTAAATAAATATATGTTCTATAAATGAAATTATAAATATATTAATAAAATATTTATTATTATAAAAATGTAATATATAACTATTTTTCTTAACTTTTCACACACTTAAAAATGATAACATCAATCGTGTACGTGTGGACTAAACAATGCAGAATGTGATATGGCTATATTTTAATCACCAAAAAACATGGACGATTTATATAATTATATTTAAGGAAATAATATGTAAATTAGTATATTTGTATCTTTATATAAAATCAAAATTTACTCAAAACCACTGAATAATGATCATTGACTAATGGAAACACTACTCATGCGTACATACAACATAATATCTCTCGGATTGTAACACAGTCCATTTTTTAAAACCAAAAATCATGATTGGTTATAAAATTATAATTGATTGAACAATTTCTATTTAATTCATGATTACTATTATTTTAATGAATTAAAAATATAGTATGTTCCTGGAATGTAATTTTCATGACAAAGAGAAAATGTGAAAACAATGTAGTTAACACATGACTCAATGAAAATAATGATGTATTGTTTACAAAGAGGTGATAATATGTTATAATGGGATCATTTGTGATGTTATAATTATTAATATGGTTCTATTATAAATTATTAACTTTTTTAATAACAAAATATATAAGGATAAATCACATTCAAAAAAAAGAATAACGAGGTAAAGGACTAAATCTTAATTATATTTCATTGAGACATATTATAATGTTATGCATGTTATTTAATTTATATAGTATATATACCACCAATTTTACATGTAATTTTATGAATAATTAGTTCTTTATGGTATTTTATGTTATAATATGAATAATTTCATTTATGGGTATTTTAATTAGATGTTATCATGTGCTAAATAATTCCAAAACTCAATTTCTTTTAATTGCATTATATTACTTATTCATTATAATTGGCATCCTATGATTATATCTATAAAACCATTTCACTATATTATTTTTTATTTATAATTTTTTATTTTTGGATTTAAATTTGATACACATAATCAATTAATATATTAATCCTCACATTAACATAAGGATCACTATATGTTTTTAATTCACAATATGATTTTAAAAAATAATACTTATACATAAATTACCATTGAATATTTTTTTGTTAATTATCTAATTATTCCATTTTATTTTAATAACTGATTTCTATTCATGATTTTTTCATGTAACTATTCAATTTTTCTACACTTTGGTACGTAAATTAATTGAGAACATGAATTTAATAAAAATTGATATCATTTCTCCCTTCAATTAGTAATCTATTCTCTTTTACAACTGTGTTTTCTCAACATTATTTTCAAATTTTTTAACCATTTAAAAATTAATTTTGATGATATTTTTACCAATTTTTAATCTTTGAAAAATGGAATAAAAAATAACAATCATTTCATTTTCAAAATAATGCATGTCTTGCTTTTAGCAAAAAAGTGAAATTAATATTTTCATTAACAAGTAAAATAAGAACATAATTGTAAGCCATCATGGACACTCAAATGTTTCAATGACTCCATTATAAGTTTAAAATATTATTTTCAATGAAATATTTTTTCAACTATTTTTGTTAAATTGTAGTTTTAATAATATATTTTCATAGTAAACAAATAATTTACTCAAGAATTGATTTAAATATATTTTTATAGTATTTACATTCATCAATGAAAATAAGCCTTTATTCTTAATCAAATGGTAATATGTTATATTGATACCATCATTATTCTTCCTCCTGATGTTTTATGATCAATTTTAGCTTGGAAATTATTGAAATTCAATTCCTTGATTCATTTTTGTAGTCATTAACTGTGTCATTAATTATTCACTTTTCTATGGACATGAAATTAAACATATATATTCATATTATTCATCAATGATATTTTTAATGGTTTAACCATATATCATTTCAACAAAAAATGTTCTAAATTTAATGATATTTATTTTATGGGTAAATATTGATAAATACATTTTCCATACTCAATATGTATATTTGATAATAAAGAACCATGATCTTAAATTAAGTTCATTATTTGATATATAAGGAAGTATTTTTAAATATAATAATGGTTGTGGCCCAATTATTGATAACCCCACAATGCATTAGTAGTATCTTGAGTTAATCATTATGCTAGTAAAAAATCAATTATCCAAATAATATGTGTTTGATCTTAATAGTATTAAATTATGTTTTGATATTTAATGACAATATAGGTATCATGATCTAGTGTTCATGGATTCCTATAAATACAAATTACCTCAATTTTGAATTTAGTTATTATTTTCCATGAGATTTTATAAATGCTATTATATGTGGGTGATTTTTTTCTATGTTATATTTTTTATTCAACCTCTTCAATAAGTTTTTTAATTTTATTCAAAATACACTTTTTGGATAAGTGGGCACATATAGATCCATTTATTATTTCTATATTGATTATTATCCATGAGATTTTAAATTTTATATTAGCTCTAGATTTACATATTTCTCCTATTATTGATTAAATGGAAGTTGAGTTCAGTTATTTGTATTTATATTTGGATCATTTTTATTTATTCCTTGTATATTATGTTATAATAATCACATAATGAGAATTTTTTATCACCATTATTTTATTTTCATCCCCAAAAATCAATGAATTGTATTATGATTTATATGTATGGATATTATGGAGGGAATAATATTATTTTTTGAAAAAAATTATATGGTAATTTTTGTTTCCAAATGTATTGGAAGATTCAATCATGTGTCTAGTTCCATAAGGATAACATACTATTCATTCCATCAAAATGTGATTCCATATATCATATTAAATGTAATAAATTAAAACACTAACTCTTGTTTACTATATCAGGGTTTATTACCGTTGAATCAGAGTATGTATTGTAGAAACCATTGAAACTAGATTTTGAAAGATATAGATTAAGTAATATAACCTTATGATAGAATTTTAGGATCACTATATAAGTAAATAAAAATATTTTAAAGGTATAGATTATGTGGGTTTTTTATAGAAATACATTCTTAGTTTTAAATTTAAAGTTGAAATGGTTCTAGAACATATGTTCCTAGGGGTAATAAATCCAAAAATGCCACATTGGGATTGACCTAATCCTTACATGGTGCACGAAAATGGGCCTTACATTGCACCAGATTTGACATTAAAGGGGTAAATGTTTAAGATAATTCACATTTTCTATAAAAATTCTATGAATGATTTTAATTGATGATAACAATGAATGAACATGGTTAAACTCATGGTGTATTCAACTAAAAATATGGTGACTCAAAAAAATGAGAAAAACATTTGTGTTTTTAAATGAAGGGAATAAATAAAATTATTACTAGTGAAAAATAAACATTATATTGAAATGAAATAAATCTCATACTAGGGATAAATTTATTATTTTTTTCCTTAAATGTTGAGAACCAGGTCATTATCTATGACAATTATTTCATATAATGGTTAAAAATATGACCAAGTAAAGAAATATATTTAAGTAAAATAGACACTGTATTTACTTGTATTCAATAATTATTTTATATAAGTATTGTAACCAATGATATTTTGGTATAATAATAATGAAGCATTAATGAATTTTGTAAAATTTAAGAAGATTATATGTCTTAATTAACTTATGTTTTATCTGTACCATAATGGGTTTATGAGTTTAATATTGATCATATACTCAGAGATAAGAATCCCCTTTTCGGTTTTCTATGATGAGAAATTAATAATATTGATGTTATTATTTTGGAATACAATTATGGGACTACAATCAACTAGTTTCATAATTGTTCTGGTGAAAAGGTTATTTAAGGAATACGAACTTTACATTTTTTAGACATAATCAAAATGTAATTTATAAACATTAGGGTTCATATGATCATTAAAAAATTTAATAATACTAAATTAATATTTTTAAAATTTTTGTGAAAAATAAGTTGTTTTGACAACCACATTTAAAAGGTTATTTCGTGTTATTTTGAATATTATTGATGTCCACATTTTTTTATAATTTTACAACGAATATATTAATATATTTTTAGAAAAATGAAAACTCATTACATGTGAAAATGGTCTTGGGGATTGAACCCCTGATTGAAGGACGATAAGGGTTTAATGATACCATAAGCCTATGATATGTTATGGTTAGTATTTCATTATTCTTACATAAAATATTTTAGGAATAAATATTTATACTTAACAAAAAGTGTAACTATTGAGTTTTATAGATTAATTTAATATATGGCATAATATGTTATAACCCTATATGTTTTTGGAAAATATGTTGAGGTAGATAGCTGACTTCTCACTCATTACGGATCTTATCATCCATTATAAGTGAATTTGAGTTCTTCATGAATAAAAAATAATTTTTTATTATTATTTTATTGGAATAAGTAATGAATTGGAAATTGAAGGAATCAAATCCAAATTTTGAAGTTGGGGTTATTAAATACAAATATATCATGTAAGTATATTCCCATATATTCAGAGTTAGTGAAAGAAATCATCAAATTTAAAAAACATTTCTTAAAACAAAAAAATTATCTTAATATCATCATTAATGAAAAGTCATGAGTTATTTTAAATCATCATAGATTTATGGTTTTTAGGTAATAAACATTCCATTCATCCCACACACCCTTGTGATCAATAACCTCTATCACTCTCTATAATTTGTTATGAATTTCTTCAATGTTCATATTTTTACTTTCCACCGATGTTATCCTACTTAGAAACCAAGTTATGTGCTATTAAATATGACCTTTTTAATTTTTTATATATCATATTAATATTATATTTAATTAATCATTTTTAGCATTTGGGTTTTCAACTATGGTATTTCAAAATGTCAAAATATTCTATACAGATAACAATATTAAATTATAAGGAAAATAATTTATTTAATGCAGCAGAGAATGTAACAATACAGAATATAAAAATATGAACATTTGGTTTTATATCATATTCAACAAGAAAAATAAATCATAAATAACCTAAAAATATATTTTAGCATATCTAATCTCTTTATTATAATGTAGAACACAGAAACTCGAGTTGAAAGGAACCATAATATATAATTAAATTATAACATAGCCATTAAGTTGCAGGTTATGAATAATTATAACTAAAATATGTAATATATGGATATATATTTATTATAAATAACATATGATTTATTAAAAAGTAAATTAGTCGTTTTGTGATAAATTTTATTTTTTTAAAAGCTCGTATAATTGTGATTTTTTCACATAATATAAAATTAATTGTTAACATTTTTATAAAATTTATTTTATAAAATTACTATAATTTTTTTATTCAAATATAAAAATTATATAATGCATAATTTTTTTAACTTTTCGAAAAAATTTTATTTATTGATGTTTATTGAATATTACTGAATTTTCATTGAAAAAATTAATTTTCGTTATTTTATTTATATAAATAAGTTATATTTTGATTTTTTTATGAAAATTTAGTTAAATTATATATATTAATCCAATCAATTTCATTTTAATTTTTCCATATTGAATTTGTTATAAATCATTGTCATATTTTGAACATATTCTTTTTAAAAACCCATTTTGTCATCACTTTTGTCAGCTAATTTTCAAATTAAAATTTCAAAATATTTGAATGAAATTTAAAAAAGTAGATTGAATATTTCGATACATCATTATTTATGATATATAATACCTTTTAATTTATGATTTATGAAAATTAATTGAGAAAAAATTATATATTATTTAACATTGTTAAGGTAAAAATGGATTTACCGGGGGTTAAGCAAAAAAGATTTGGGTAAAAATGACCTAAAAAATTGTTTAAGATATATAATATCTAAATTATTTGAACCTATAATGTATATATATCTATAATAATATATTTTATATCCATTATTTTTTTGAAAAAGTTGTGTAAAACGTTTTCATTTAAAAAACTACAAGTGTTCCACTCACCTCACATATCAATGGACACAACCTCCCCTATATTATCCACAAGAAAAAAAATTAAACCGGCCAATAACTACAAAAACCAAATCCCAAAATCCATGATATCATCTTAGAAGCCATATTTTGGGAATAAGTACTTACTATAATGTATTTTCATAAAAAACAATGGGGGATACCCAAAGAAGAGTTAATGTTCTTCAATGCAAATTTTCAGTTTTTTTATTTTTCCGCCACACTCAATTTTTTTTTAAAATTAGGATATAATAAATTAAGTATTATAAATAAAAATATATTTTATTATATTACTTTTATAACCTAAACCACCACCTCTTCCACTTAATTAGTTATGAGATTCTTATTCTTGTGTACGTCAGACTACCGCATCACGAACTGATTTTATTTATTTCTATATTACCTCCTTTTACAGTTGAGTGCGCTAATGAATATAAATTATATAAATTATATTTATGACATGTTAATTATTATGGTTTAATTATATAATATAATCATTTTAAACATTTCATTGAATAGTGGATATAATAACTTTTCTCGTATATAGGGTGGACCACCACCTTGTGAAGTGATATGATTCATCTTTTAATAAAGTTTTACATGGAATCTAATAAGAATAATGTAAATAAATATATGTGATATAAATGAAATAATTATGATATTAATGAAATAATTTCCAATAAAAAATAATAATATAACATTTTAATTCTATCATTTTCACTTATATAAAGATGATAACATCCATCATGTACGTGTGAAATGTAACATTCATGAAGCAATGCGACTATTTTTTCATCACCCAACCACATGGAGGATATATATATATAAATACATATGTGTGGGTGTGGGTGTGTGTGGGTGTGTGTATTTAAAGAAAAAATATATTAATTTCTATTTTATAATCATTATTAAAATATTAAAAAAATATTAATACCATTCAATAATTATCATAGATAAATGGAAACGTTACACATGCGTATATACGACATACCATCTCAATGACTGTAATATTGGCAATTTTTATTAATCATATATAATAATTTCTTATAAAATTATAATTCTTGTAAATATATTATAATTATTTAATTATTATTATTAGAGAGATGATATAACTATATAAATTGTGTAATAACCAAATTTTTTAGGAGAAATCATAAATGTGAAAACATGGCCATTAACACCTGAATCATGAATATAATAATTTTTCTTAACAAAAATATGATAATATGTTATTGAATAAATATATATGATATTATAATTATTTATATGGTACTAATATAATTAATAAATTGTTTAAAACCACTATATATGAAGTTAAATAATGTTTATCCAAAACGAAGTGAGACGTATTGGACTTCATCTAAATGTCAATTAAGTAAAGAATATGATAATATTATTCAACTAATTTATTTTATATGATGTATATACTTAATAATCACATCAAATATCATAAATTACCCATTAATAATTTTATTTTATATTTAATCTGAATTAGTTCTCTATGGTGATTTGAATTAAATGTTAACAAGTAGTAATGAATTCAATAACATAATTTATTTTCTTTGGGTTATGTCACTTCTTAAATATCATTGAAATTCGAGGATTATATGGGTGAATAATTATTTATATCATATATTTTATTTCCAATTTTTATGTGGATTTTATTTGATAAACATAACTAATTCCTTGAAAAATCGTCTTGTTTATATTATCATCAATGTAACGGATTATTTCCCAATTTTCTTTTTAACGGGGATGTTTATACATGAAATTACATTAACGGAAATTATTTTAAAATCATATAAAAACCCCTTTCATTTTCATCTATGATCGTTCTTAATGACGTTTTCACATAATAATTTAATTTTTCTAGTCTTTCTTAAGTCAATTAATTGATATTCTTTTTAATAAAATTCGACATCATATCATTCTTCAATCAAAAATACAATTTCATTTCAAATACATGTTTTGTAAAATGTTTTCCATTTTTAATAAAAATTTTAAAATTATTTATTAAAAAAAATATTACCCATTTTTTAATTTTTTAATTTTTCAAGGAAAAGTTATCTTCATGAAAATTCAAAGGAAATTCTTGTTAAAATTTTAATGGAAAATTGCTATAAGTTTTTCTTTTAATATGTATGTCATGAAAGAAGTTTATAATCAAAATGACCACTAAAATGTTATAAAGGTATGTTTGTAATTTCAATTATTATTTCAATGAAATGTATTTTCAATTTTTTTATGTTTTATCTTTTAAAAAGTGATTTTAAAAATAAAAAATATATATTACTCAAGAATGTTTTAAAGATATTTTTATGTTATTTCTATTCATTTAAGAAAACAACCCTAAATTATTAATCCAATGAATATATATTGTGTTGATACAATACTTATACTTTCTATGGATGGTATTGGATCATTTTGATGAAGGAAATTATTTAAATTCAATTCCTTGATTCATTTTTTAGTCATTATTTTCTATTGAAATACTCTATTTCCCATGGAAATTAAATTTACCCTAAATATCTATATTATTTATCATTAATATGATTAAAACAGAAACCATATTTCAATTTCCGATCCATCCTTTTCAAATCTAGAAATATTGTATAATTTTTGGTCTTTTTCATGTATAATATAGCATGAACATTTTAGCTGAAAGCATCGACCAACATTTTTTCTTTCCCAATATGGTATTGTATTTAGTATTTATAATATTTATTCAGATCTAACCATTTTATATTGTTCCTATTAATCTAATTCTATATTAATATACAATTTAATCGTTTGTGAATTGTATATATATATCACAATTTTCATTGGATTGATAATTATTCAATATTGTTACTAAAAAAATTCACACACCTAACTCCAAAACATTAGTTTGGTAAATTTTATTTTGAACATTCAATTATCATGAGGTATATGCTATAAATACCCCTTTTTTCACAATAAACCTTCCTATTAAATTATAATATGCATCACTTTAGATTAAAATCCATTATCCACTATAGGGAAAAGTAATAATATGTGAAATAATTAATGTTATCTTCAGTTCCTTGAAATTTTTATCACATTTATCTGCCTTTATGAGCTTGGATCCCTTCCATGTCAACATGGATTGTGGATCAATAAGTTTTGAATAATTATTTAACAACTATTGATAATATCCGTCTAAACCATTAAAACTATATATCTCAGTCACAATAGTTTGTTCGGGGTGACATTCAATAGAATCCTTTATCAAGGGATCTATATATATTGAATATATTGATATTATATGACATATAAATTAATCCCTTTTCATCCAAAATTCACACATTATATTTTTTTCATATAATTTACCATTCCTTATGGTTTTTAGTAAAATTATCAAATGATAATTATGAAATTACTTGAACATTTAGATGATAATAATTTTAACTATAAAGAATGCAAAAAACTAATAATGTTAATATCTAATTACATTATCCATTAAATCCATGAAGATATAGTGGGAATTAGAATCACCAAATGGAATCACTATATATTCATAGTTTCTATTCCTTTAATAGAATTATGTATTGTGTATATAATCCTTATTGACCCTAAATTATTGATATCATAAAAGAAATTAAATCTAGTAGATGTTTAGAGATACACACAATTGATCAAATATGTTATAAATACTGGTCAGAAAATAATTTTTATCCATTATGATCTTTTTGATATCCTGATAATCAAGGAATATCCTCATCAATTATTCTTCTCTTTTAATAAAATAAATAGATAGTCCCTATGGTTACAAGCTTGGAAGAGTGAATACCTTATCATGGTTATTTAAGAGTTGCTTCTTCAATTCCTAGAATACAATTTTTGATATTCTTTATGAAGTGTTTGAAATAGGAATGGAACTAGTTACGAGTTCTGTTATGAACTAAAATTTATGTGTTACTATAAGTCTAGGAAACTATTATGGAAAGAATGAAAAATTTCGCACATAATAGTTATATCATCGAAGTCACGTTTCTACCCAACTATATAAAGTTAAACAACACTTCTGAATGGGAATCAAGACCTATACAATGGATGTTAGCACCATCAGATGTTTATAATTATCATCACCCAAATAAAAAATCATATGTTGGTATGGAATATAAATTGTGACTTACCTTAGTTTAAAATTTATGTAGGATTTATGAAGATATGTGTAATACATTCCTGGGGAAACATAAAATTCATCTAAAGGGGAAATGAAAAAATATACAGGAATCACATCCCAACAATCTCCAATCTAAGAGGAATTATATACATGGGATGGGATCATCATTTAATTATGGGGATTCATTTCTAATTAAACATAAAAATAAGTTGGTGAAATCTTGATACCGATATATAATTCTTCATATGTAGAATAATGAGTAGATCTTGTGTCATGTATGACATTAGTAGTACTAGATTGGATGTTATGTGTACCTTTTAACACTTCTTTATCCTACCCCTAATAAAAACTATGATAACATGAGATTTAACCATTTCCATTAGTTTAAGAGGATGATGACATTGATCATCATCATTATCCTTTCTACTTGGTTATGGGTTAGCATAATTACCATACTCCTTGCATTTAAAACACTATAGGATGGGAGGAGCATTATATGGAGATTTCTCTCTATTTGAATAATTAGCTAACTTCTTTCCACGAATATTTCATTTAAACTCCCAATGGCCACCCTTTCCACAAAATAATCATTTACCAATAATTGTAAAACAATTTAATCAATGTTTTTATCCACACACCAATCCTAAATGATGAAACACATCATATACTTAATGGTTTATAGAGTTTCATTAAACTCCATATTTCTTTTCCTGTCAAAACCATGATATTTATGGGTGATTTTGATATCAATTTCTACATTGATAACACATCGATAAAATTATTCATTTATATTTATTTACTTTATAAAATCCATTAAATGTATTTGTATGAAGCTAATGAAAAATAAATCAGCCATACTTTTAGGTTGGATGATAATTCGTAAAGCATACATAGAATGTTTTATAAAACATTCCACATAGGCTCCAACATATTAATTATCCACAAACATTATCTCATGGAATTACTTATCAATTTTTTATAATTTATTTGAGATAATTAATTAATGAAACGTAATCTCTTAAAATCGTCCCACTCCACATAGTGTAATTAACCATGTTCCCTTGTATTCATAACGAGAGTCCACCAGTGATTTTCTTCTCCTTCCAAAAGATCACAAACCAAAATAATGTTTTTATATTCTATGAATTGGATAATGAAAAAATATCTTTTCAATTGTACTACTCCATTGATTAGAAATTATTAGATTAGTTAAACTACCGAAAAAGGTGGATTTTTCCTCACAAAAGACCCCACATAACATTGAAACCTGCTTTTCTTATTTGTAATTTCAATATAATTTTTAATTTGAGACAGTTTTATGATCAACAAAATTATAATTTTCATTCTTTATCCCATAAAATTAGGCTTCTCAAAAGGAAAATCATTGTATTTTAAATTATACTTACCATTAACATGGTTTCTTTTGTTTTTATTCATTTACTAAACCCAGAAAAATTATAGTGTATATAAAAATAATCATAATGGGGAACCAAAAAATAATGAAATATCACTTATAAGATGTCTAAATGATGTATAATTCCTTTTAAAAATTGAAACTATAGGTTTATCATTGATAATTTGTATTTATAAATTTTTTAAAAACTTTATAATGGTTTATATAAAATTTGTGACTTTGTAAATATTTTCCCTTAGGAGTGTCCAAGAAGGTGGGAACCATGTCCCATTATCTGGCACTAGGAGATGAGAATGTCCAGCTCAATGCACCCTTATCAGAGTTATCACCCCTAGGTACTTTTTTTCCCAAGTAGAATCCAGTTAATGTATATATATAGGCATTTAATTTCTTGGAATCCAATCACTATATTTTTTAACATAATTATAGGAAACATTCCTATACGATGAAACATCGTTATATTTATCTAAAGGGATCTTGATATTTATTTCTCATTCTAGTTTCTAATGTTTAGTAAACCTATCTTCAGATACCATCTATAATGATTATGGATTATCATGTTTGGATAGTTAATCATTTTATATGAGTATTCATTACATTTAAAAACATTATCTTAAGTATTGTAAATGTATAATAACTTTGGAAACAATGATGCATAATGAAATAAATCATAATTGAGAAACATCATCTACCACTATTTTTTTCATAATAAAAACCCTTCTTATTAAAATCATAGACAATAATTTTCATCATAACCTAGAGAACTGAATGATAAAAAAGTGTGAGCTATGATTATTGGTATCGTAAACAAAGGTGATATCAACATATCATGAGTATTATGGTATCATAACATCAGAAAATCATTTTAAAACTATTCCATTCATATCATAGATCATAAATCATGTTCATGGAATAAAAAAAGGTAGTTTATAAGACATGAAAAACATGGGTTTAGTGATTATGATTCATGATAATATAACATTGGCATAATGGAATGATTTTTGGAACATAGATAAGTAGAGAATTTTTTTTCATTTGTAGTCAAGGATTATTTTCAAAACTATCATAGTATAATGGATTCACCCCACCTCTAATTTATTAGTCAAGGTTATCTCCCAAGAATATCATAGTGGATAAAATCCCTCAAATAACTAGGTTAACCCCATTCTGTTCCTATTCATTTCATGAGATTTCTTCTTTACATATTAAATTGAAGGGAGATTTATTTCCCACATATAAAATATTAAGATACATAAATATGTATTCAATAAGATCATAAGAAATTCATATTATCAAAACCCATGAAATATATTGGTTTTATAATCTTTTCGTCATAAAATATCCTATGGAATAGAATAAGGTTTCATATTCATCTAATCATGTTATTTAAACCCAAACCATTGGAAAAGATACGTGTTTAATATGCATTTTATCATGGTATAATCCATGTTAGAGAGATACGTTTTATAACTATCATTCAATCATAAATATAAATCATCTAGAGAAAGAAGAAATATTTTATATTTGGATTATATCCCCATTAAAAATAATGTATCATTAAGGTATTTCATTTTATATTAATGTTAATTTAAAAAAACATTGGGAATGATTTTAGAAGAATATATCATTTCATTAAAAAACAAAATTTTAAAATAGAAAATTGTTAAATTTTTTCTGATATCATTTTTTATGCGAATAAAATTGATAACATATAAATTAATCTTCGATGGAAATAATTTCAATGATTATATGGAGCTTCATTATTGTTGTACATGTTAAAACAAAGATTCCATTCACATTTTTGAAAAGGGAGAAATATTCCTTTTTTGAAATATGACATGAACATTAATTTTAAATCATTAAGTTAAACTCATTCATGGGTAAAATTTTCTATAATAAATAATTTGGGGAGTTTGTAAAAAAAAATTGAGATCATTTTTGGAAAAAATTTTCTTTGACTAAAATGGGATTTCAACTATAGGGAGAGATATAGATGATTATATTAAAAAATATTAATTTTTAAAAAAGATAAAATAATGAGATGAAAATGAAGGTTGAAAATTTATCCACATGAAATAACTATTTGATTTTAAATATAATTATTTTATTGAGAGGTATATCATAACACTTCATCATTAAATTCATAATAATATACAATCTGGATAAAAAACAGATTATTACATCAAATATTTATCTCTTTGGTATTATTTTAATCATGGTTTTAGTTATATAAAAAATTGTATGAAACTTTTAATTTCATGAAAATATGGAGATTCACAATCAAACATGTCAAATGGGTAATGTATAAACCTAAAAATATAATCGAATGTTGAATAAGGAATATGTCTTCCTAAACGAAATGAGGGACTTTAAATATCTAAACATAATATGGACTCCCATTATACTTGTTAAAACATAATGTATAATAAATATAATAATATTATTAATATATTATATAAGAATAAATATATCTATTATACCATATATGATTTACTTATGGCCTTTTATTACCCGTTTGTTAAAAATTACACATTAAAGATATGTTTCAGAAAATAACTACTTTTTATTATATATATGTTTTGATTTATTATTTTTGGACTTGTTACTTTTAAAGTGGTTTGATATTCACCATAATTTCAACCATGAAATAAATATCATTTATATTTATTATATATTTATTTATTGAAATCCCTAATATTTAGTGATAAAAAAATACCTCGTTCATGTGGACGATATGCCATATTAACAAATAAAAATGGTTTCCATTTTCATAAATGATTGAAAAAAATAATATATTACCATTATATTAAAATTTTTATGTCATATTTATCTCTGATTCTAATTAATGGAACTCTTATTAACTACCGTGTATACAATGTGTCAATCACATTGATTTTTTAGGTGGTAGTCTGTTGTACAAAAGATCAACATTATCATATTCCAAAAGAATGTGGAATAAGAAGGTATATGTGAAATAATAATTCAAAAATAATTATAAAATCATAAATATCATATAAAAATAGTTAATATATAATTTTATCCATTCATGATTGGTGGAGATAAAAAAATGAATAACATTTATTCATGAGGTAGTAGTCTGCGGTACGCACAAATTCTGATTTCGTAACCCATATAATGGAAGAGTATATTTATATCGATTATTCATTTAAAAGAGTAAAATTTCATATTTGTTATGATACATTTTTAATATCATTCTAATAGGAGTATATTTTAATGATGTGTATAAATATATAAATTATAAATTCTAATTTAAGAGCATTACCTCATCTTCGGGTAACCTCATTAGTTTTTCTCAAAAAGCCTTATTAGGATGGTTTTATATTTAAAATAAGGATTTTATGATGTGAGGAGGTGATTAAATATGGTATTTCGTCTGGTATTTATTGAGCCAAATTGGATTTAATTTTTTAATAGAGGAGTAGAGGGGGTTGCATTTTATAAGCTGGGGAGAGGACAAACATGGTATTGATGAAAATAAATAAGTGTACACAAATTTTTTCAAATTAAAAAATTATCCAAAATGTCTTATTATTGAACCATAGGTGTTATATGGTATAACTGTAGAACTAAAAATGGTATTTGACATGTTATGGGTTTTTTTAACCCTTATCATTTTAGTTTAACCACCTGTAATCATATTTTTTACATAGTCATAGTAAATAATATTTACTATTATTACTGTTCATTCTGGTAGAATTTTTTTAACATATTAGATAATATAAATTAACATGAGTAAAAATATGGATTAAATTTTTACAAATTTACCACATATATGTGATATAATATAATTTAAAATTAATCCCACATACAGTATGCGAAATTATATTTTCAAAGAGAAAATATTCAATTGATTAAAAGGTTTTTATATCAATATTAAATATATAATTAATTCCAATTACACATATTTGATTAATAAATATATAATTTAACAAAATTTACTTTTAAACCCATTTTAAAAAAATTACCATTACCAATTTTTTATTTGAAACGGAAATTTTTGATAAAAACCATTATTTGTCAATATTTGTCAAAAAATAAATCTTTTAAGAAATATCCAAAAAATTCACGGAAACCTCATTCTGAAATGTTGATTTCAAAAATAATGTTTAATTTTTAAAATTAATTTTATAAAAGTTTAAAAATATAACCTTATTAATTTTCATTAAACGAAATGAATTATTTTTAGAAAATTCTATTTTAGTTACATATAAAGACTATACCGAAAATTAAGTGCTTTTTTATAAAAAATTTATATATATATAAAATGTTAAAATTTATAATTAATTTTTTACCACTATTTATTTTCGAATATTATAGGACACGTAGTAATGGTTGTGTTTAAATAATAATATCAATAGTTTTTTGTGGATTATTAAAACTCAATGTTTCATGTAACAAATGTTATCGTGAAACTTGAATTTTTTTTAAAAATCATTAATAAAATATAGGGATGTAAATGAAATTGTATTTTTTTCATAAGAAATGAACATCCTGATATAATATTTTTAAAGAAACTATAAAATACATTATAATATATATTAATACACTCATATTTCATAACAATAACCATTCACATAATATTTAGTTTTAGATCCCAAAAACATTAGATAAATACTCGTCGTGCATGGGTATTAAGACCTATAAAATTAAATTAATTTTTATAGGTGAATATGTGTAGATAATTTTATATCTAAATGACCCTGGGTTGATTATGTATATGGTATGTGACTTCTATATCCCATAATTAATATGGGATATATTTATAGTAATCCAATAGATGACCAAAATCACATAAAATTTTACAAATGAATGAATATTAAGATTTTCATGAATCAAATTTCATTGTAATTATATTATAGAGGAGTTTTATATGTGGAATTGACTCATCATACCAATATAAATTTTCAAATATAATTAATTATATAATTCATGGAATTTAAATTAAATAATCCTTGAGAAAATACCGAAAATAATATTGTTCATAGAAAACATATTAAATAATAAATATGTTTCAATTGAATGGATTATTAGTGTAACTTTAATCTACTAACTTCCATTACCAACTTAATCAGGTATTATTTCATAATCCTTCAATTTTTATGTTATATTATGTTATTTTTTGACATTTATTGTAGTTATTGACTCCATTTTATTGACTATAATCTCCACCCCTCCTCAAGAATCCTCAGCTCAAAGATCAAAACAATCACACGTGAATAATTTTCCCCATACTTTTAAGAAATATTCTAGGTGATTATTCATACACATTTTTGTATTGGTGGGTTCATTTTCATTTCTATATGTGATATATCTTTCATATGTCCATTTTTTTTCTTTTCTTATTAATGAATTGATGAGTATGACAAAAGTTCTAGGTTTCTATTCTAATTTTAAATGAACATAAAAAATATCATTATAGCTAAAAATTATGTTATTCATATATTATATAAATTATATGGATTCAAGACACTAAATAGGTTATTAATCTTTATTTCATGGTTTATAATATTTCTATATGCATTCCTTGGGGGTATTTTGAATTTTTTACTGTATGATTGATCTGAAATTTTCCTTAACAAACTGATTTTTTCACTCCATTTTAATCTTAAGAGTTTGGGGAAATTTTTTGGTGAAGAATATTTTTATAAGTCCCTCTCATACCATGTATTTTATTTATTCCATTGGCCTCATGTATTTATTCAACTATAACCACTGATCAACTTTACATTTTGATTGATATATAGCTAAAATAACATTTGAATGCTATAATATCTAGATAATGGAAAATATATATATATTATTTGTGTTTATACATTATTAATAATTTTTGGATAAAAATTCATACTAAAGATTCTTGTTCATTAATACATTAAAGTCTAAATATAATTTTTCTCTTTCCTTTTTGTGTTCATAATATCAAAAAATACTATTATTTTGTTTATTAGGATAGTTGAGTGAGAATTGTAAAATTTTTACTCCATTTCCAAACCCATTTAATTTATTAGGGGGAAACCAATATTATTTTCCACTAAAATCGTTTTTAAATTGGATTCATCCAATTACAAACATTTAATTAATATAAAAGTGGATATCATGAGTAATAATCATTAATATCGTTATAAAATGGCACTAGACAACTCTATAAATTCAAAACGCATATCTCATGAATGTCTTACTCTAAGATTCAAAATTATTAAACTATGATACATTTGATCTACATGGTATTATTTCAGTTTGGTTCCATTAAACTCCTCAAAATAATCTCCAATAATAGTTAAACCTTACTATAATATCATCCATTAAACCCCAAACCCATATACATAGATCTGGTAATAAAAATATATTCCTTCCATTATAGATTTTAGGCAAACTAATGTTTCCCAAACTAATAATCCAAAATTTAATAAAATTAACTATTGAGTAAATTATATACCCAATTGATTATATGTTTTCGTTTTAGATAATTAGGAAAAACCTTAAAAACCAATATATTTTTTATCCAGTGGAAATGTTTCCCATTGTTCCATGAATTTCCTTTTTACAATATGTATTTAATATCTCCCATAAAAAACTGCAAACACGATTTTTTTTTATAAATGACATACTTAAAATCCTTCTTCCGAACTCGGGGAATGGAATAAATGATTTCATACACCCAGCAAGGGTAAACATGAGATATATCAGTCAATGATTATAAGAGAGAATAAAATGAAAATTTGGTTATGAAAACAGGACCAAAGTATACATATTTATTGAATAATAAAATCATACCCACCAATAAATGAATCATAAAATATAAACATAAAAAGTGATAAAATACTTATATCATGGAATGAGGATATTGGATCATAAAAACACCGTCATTGCTTCATATAAAATATAATATGTCTTGGATGAAAAACATTAGAGTTTAGAATAAAAATATTCATAGAAATTATAAAATCAATAACACAGCTACCTGCAACCTTGTTCATCCACTATTGCATTAAAATAAAAAATAAAAATCATTACCACATCGTATATTGTTAATATTTTAAATCATAACAGTTTTCTTTAATTATCATTTAAACATAGCTAATCTCAACCTTTCACATGCATTATCTGAAGAATACAGTTAATTTCAATCATGCCCAAACATTATCATATAATTATAAATATTTTAAATCAACATCATAAATCATTTCAAGATATTTAATGATTTTCCTAATGATTTTTATGGTTATAATGGACACACGAATTACATTTTAATAAAATAGACATATATATACCATACAAAATCATATCATTCAACTTTATTTTGTATCTTAATTAACCTAGTAGAAATAAGTGGGTTTCATGAAAAATTATTTAAAACATCATCATAAACTATACAAAGAAATTATGGGGATCTATTATCCATCCTTATCATTTGGGTGGAATTCCAATAATTTATGAATGATGACATGGATGAAAAATTATTTTATAAAATCATTAATGATATGAATTTAAAAATAGAAAAAATATTCTTTCAATCGGTATCTTCAAAAAACTAAAAAATAACAGAACAATGGGAATTTTATTGTATCTAAATATTCATGGAAATATAATAAATTTTTTTTGATGAAATTGTAAAATGTGTTTAAGATGTAAACCTTAACCAAAATTATTTTCATATAGTTAATAAGATAGGAAAAGAAGACATCATATGAAAAATAATAAAAATATTTCCATATAAAATTTTTTAAATCAATTTACAGATAGTATGAAATGACCATAAAAATCATTTAAAATTTATTATAATGTTGAGGAAAAAAATAAATATTACAGAAATGGGAGAGAATGAATTGGGTATATTACTTTATTCATTTTAAAATAATGATTTAAAATAAACAACATTCATATTTTAATAAAAGAAAACTCCATGAAATAAATATCTTCATAAAAAATATAATATAATAATATAAGATGTTTAATAAATGAATAATGATAAAATATTATATATTTTATGTATATAGAATTTATAAATGAAAATAGGTGAATAATTTGAAGCATGTCTCAATGAAAATCCTTCATAGATATTTCTCTTATTCAATAATTCTTTAACATCCGGAAATAATAATGATATACATATTTGAAACCTATACTAAAACCATATATATATATTTATTATTATATTAAGTTTACTTATTATTTCATTTGACCCATTAATAAATAATTATTTTTATAAATCAATATTTTTGTGTTAACTGTCTTGTTTAACAAGAACGTTTCGATCCATTATTATTTCTCCTTACACATTGGGTATAGTTTTATTAACTAAATAATTATAATTAATGTTTTATTAATTTTAATGGTATTATTGAAGGTTCCCATATATATTTCATGGAACTTAAATTTATGATTCTCATTGAAAGAATGATCGATAATTCCATTTATTTATAAGTTCTAATTTCATTAGGAGAATTGATTTTATTATTAGTAATATATATATATATATATGTATATATATATATATATTAAAATTTAAAAGAACATAAATTCATAAATATTTTATAATATTACATTTTCAAATTAATCCTTAATCATTCTGGATAGAAATATTATATCAATTATCATGTTGGTGGTAAAATCATGGAATAAAATAACATGATATAACAGTCAAATTAATATGAAAATTTTATTTTATATTGATAATATAAAATAATATTAAAATTTATCAAATTATAAATAACATATTTATTCAGAACAATAATTATAAGAACCATCCACAAAAGGAGGTAGTGAAAAATGAAATACAAAGTTCATAGATGTGGTATTCTGCTCACACATCTATATGACATTTTCCTTTTAATTAATGTAAGGGAAATAAGGTATATAATTCTTTATCATTAAAAATAAAATATAATTTTAAATATATCATAATTATTTATATAATACATCATTATAACCATTCATATTTGGTGATGATGAAAATTAAATATGTCTCCTTATGGAGGTGGTAGTGAATGCATACACATTGGTGATGTTTCCATTTCTATAGGATGGTAATTAAGTCGATAATGGATATTCCATAATCATAATAATATTTATGTATATTATTTATTATTATTTACTTATATTATTATATCTATAATGGATTGGGATGAGTTCAAATATGAAACAATCTTTAAGGTTCTAAGTTAAGATAATTATATATTCGTTGCATAATGTCAAGAAATCCTCTCCTCAAGGCATATAACATTAGTTTTTTTTTCATAATGGAACCTATTTATAATGTATAACATTTATTGATGCTATTTTACGATATCTAGGGCTACTATATGTGCTCAATGTGTTGGATAACTGATGGGGTAAATAGATTTTATTTTTGTGGGGAGTGGAACCCTTATAAATAAATTTAACATTAAAATACAATGAATTTATTTATAAATTTATAGTGGAAAATTGTAATACCAAACTAAAATATATGATATTATATGTATAAATATATTATTACACTTACATTATATTTCCAATTTTTAGATATTTGTTACCCTAAAACACAGTTTTAAACCATTTTAACTCATTTAACCCTTATAGTTGTGAATAATTTTTTATGTTATCTAACTTCTTTGGATAAAAAAATAATAGATTTCACAAATAATTTCAATTAACTTATTCCATAAATTTAAAGAATTTTAAATTTATTTTATATTTTTTGAATGTTATTTTTAATATAAATATGCAAAACTCAATGAAATGACATGATTAAAAAATGAAGCATAAAAATAAATTTAAACCAAAATAATTTATAACAATTATTATAATGAAATTTATTTGATTTTTAATTGGGAGAGGGGTTGATTGGAAATAAAAATAGTCCAAAATCAATTTTAGGCATGTAATTAGTTAATTAAGGGAAGTGATCATAATCAGTTATTTTATAAGAATATCACATCACATAGGTTTATAAATATCAATAATTTTTTCATGAATTCAATTTAACATTTCTAAATTATTTATTTTAATTTTTATTTATATATTTGGTATGTTAATTTATTTGGACAAACATTACAGTCATTATAATTACATGATGATTTTATAAAATTGAATGTATTTATAGAAATAATATCTTATAAATATTCACCGAGATATAAACCCTTTCATAGAAATATGAATATTTCGAAAAAAAAATTATTGGAAAATGAGGATACAAGACAAATATTTCATTTTAAAAAATTAAATTGAAAAAATTATAAATTTAACTACCAAAAGAAAAGAAAAAAATAAAATCTAATGGTTCTTTTATAAAGGGAATTAAACATTAAAACATTAAGTGTTATTAAAATTATTTTGATATAAATTTTTTATAAATTGAGTGTTAATATATTTGAATTATTATATATTACGGAGATTATACTTTAATAATGATCAATTAATTTATTAGGATAAAATACTAAACACTTTAAAAATTGTTGTTTGAAAAACATTCCTTTTAACATTGAATAATTCTAATCATATCACATAAATTACTTATCCTAAAATAAATAATTATTATCAATTAATCGGCATTATAAAATATAAGAAATTTACTTTAATACTTCTTAATTAATTATTAAGGAATTATAATTCATGTTTTTATAAATAATCTTTTTAACAAAGTGATATCATTTCATTTACTAATGGTTTTGTTTTCATCATAATTTTCTTAATAATGTTTTACATAATTTTCATTTTTATTAAATATAAAATAATATTTGATTAATTATAAATTTTGTTTCATATGATATAAGTAATTTAAAATAATATTAATTTTAAATAAAAATATTATATTTAAATCTCAGGGAGTTACAATACTTTACTAGAAGAAAACCATTAAATTGATTGTGCTCAATTTCCCACTATAATGAGACACAATGATTGTGATTACATGGATTCTACTTATAGGAATTTAATATTAAATTAAACTAAGAGAAAATTTATTTTTATATATAATTGATTATAGGTGAATACAAATGAGAAATAGATCAATCCTCTCAAAAGTATTTCAATTACACAATAGCATGGAAATATTGCTGTGTGGATAATGTAGCACGTATCAATGGATTATTTTCAACATAATGATAGATAAAAAAGTGTCTGATGAATAGAAATGGATAATCTATCATTGATAGTTGAAAAAGTTATGAATAAAAAAATTTAACAATGATATAAAATTAAATATACTTTTCAAAAATATTGTTATAAAAGGATCATAAATAATAAATGGAGAGTTTATAAAAGGGAAGCCTTTATTTGGAAAAATAATAACCTATAAAAAGAAAATGATTTGAGAAAATGGGTATTTCCTCATCAATATTAATTTGAAGTAATGATAATAAAATTAAAATAGAATATTTTCAACAAATATTGAGGAATTTTATAATATATAATAATAAATTAATATATTTTTACAAAAGAAATGGAGATAATTAAGAATCTATACCTTACATTCTCACCACCTTTATGACCAACCCTAAATCCCATTAAAATTACTTTTACAAAATAGGTCTACCATGAAGCAAAGAATAATACAATTTATCAATAATAAATAATAATTAAATATAATAGGTGGATGATTTATGATAATTATAAATTTACTCATCCACCTTCTAATGGGTCAAGATATCATAATACAACATATCATTTCCATAATCAGATTTAGTAAAAATATCCCACTCAGATTGAGATTTATCCTGATTAAAAATATTGTGAATGTCTCTATCCACCTTCCTGGACATCAATGAAGACCATATAGTATATATGATTCTATAATGCTTATAATAATCCATTAAAGGTCTCTTATTTGAATGAAAAATATGTGAATCCCTAACCATTAGTATAATTTACATGACACTCAAGATTACCTCCTAGAATGATGTACCCCAACCACTGCTCGAAGCCTTAATAAGGTTAATTATCCCCCTTTCATCCTAAAAATGTTCACCCATTTCTCATATAAATAAAAAAGATGAAAGAGGTTCTATATTTCCTGGTGGAAATCAACACATTATTGCACATCAGTCTGTATGGCATCAACCTAAGGGTGATCATGGATCAACAATCCTATAGACCATGTAGGGTCTATAATATTCTGATGTAACCTCTTTAACCAAATCATCCTGAGGGTCTGGGGGGCCACTATTATATCTCTCAAGAGAGACATCTAACACCAAACCCTTTCCTTTTAACTTAGACACTAAAGATTCAGATATCCTAAAAATTATCACATCAGCCACAGTTCAAACTGGCTCCTTGATGACATCATCATCATGAACGCTGAGCTTTATCAAATCTGCATCATTCATCCTTGACATCCCTCAGCAGATATTTGCATGATGACCCCACATCCCACATTCCTCACATGAAACATGCCTCCTTAATTTCTCAAAAGAGTGTCCAACAACCATACAGTCATTGTATAAAAATTAGTTTTTCATAATAAACATCAATTTGAATGTTATCAGAATGAGTATAAAGAGTTTCTGTGTCAATAAATTCGAAGCTGAGATCAAACTCCACCAACATCCTAGTATAGTGACAAAATAGTACATCCTTAGTATCCTTGTCAAGATGAATTGGAATCCCAATTTATTTGGTAATATCATACAAAATATTCGAATGCCAAAAGACACAATTTAGCCCATGAAGATGAACCCAGAACCAAGAAAAGGAATTTATTATATGTGATAAATTAATGTCCAAATACCATTCATTTAAATGAAGTTGGCCAGGTTTCAACATCATGGTATCAATTCTCTATGAATTAACCTTTATAACATTACAAGGAAAAATGCAATCAAGAAATCCACAACCAAGTGGGATGCAATTCCAAATAGTGAAACCCCAAAAAATAAAATTTTTTAAATAAAATATTCAATCATATAAGGGTTTTCAAATTTAGATAAATCAATTAGTGCAATCAATTTGAGAAGGTAGCTCATTTTGATTGAAAATCATGTATTTAAAACGATGCTCTTGGTGTTCATCATTTTAGACCTCATAGTCTATTTCCCCTTTCTATTAGTTGTGGGATTATCAAACATTATTTTCTTGATTGAATAAAAATATATTCGATGATGATGCTTTTTTATGTTACATACCTCCTTTTACAGAATTATAATTTATTTAATTATCTGCCATGGTGATATTTTTTATCTAAAAAATAAAAATAGTCATTTCTAATTTTTGACGTTTTTAAAGTACATATGGTCAATATGATCCACTATGATGTGGGTTAAAACTCTGATGATCATTCATGGTACATTAATTCATCTGAAATCAACATTTGTTACCTGTTAAAGAATAATTCAATCAAAATGAAATGGAATAAACAATGGATTCTTCACTATAAGAAAAATTGTTTGCAATCTTACTATATGAGCATAGAGTCACACTATATTTGTCCAAAATCAATCAAAATTTCATATTTTCACACTAATATCAATTTGATAATAAAATATCTTTAAAAAGATCTCTCATGAGGCTTGATTACATCAACAAAAATAAAAATATCTCCCTCCAAGATCATATGGAATATTCGAATATTGAATTATCCCCATATGTATTATCTAAAATAGATATACTTCCTAATTCATAAAATCTAATAATATATTTTTGTTATCAAAATAAAATAGATGTATATATTAGCTTCTTAACATTATTAACTAGACTCTCATCATATCTTAATTATTCTTCAATATTAACAAATTTCTTACTATTATTCATCATACCTTTCTCTCTCATTTATTTTTCAATATATTTGGGAACCAAATAATTTTGTAATTTAAAAAATTCTAAAAAATTACTAATTTCTCATCCATTATTGAATTTTCAAAAAAACATATCACACCATATTCTCTTACTTTTTGGTTCGGCTATATTCCATAAACCATGATATCGCAATGCTATTTTATTTTTATTAAATTATTATCTCAAATATGTTTTCAAAACAATCCTTATTTACATATTTCATAATTAATTGGAAAATAATAATTCATTGTGAATACTTCCAATTCTTGATCTATAATAAAAAAATCATAAATTCTATATTTGTGAATTCCAAGAATACTCATATTATCTAACACACTAAAATAAGTGTAAATCATCTTCTTCACCTTGTTGAATTACACATCAGATCATAAATGCTCAACATATCCCATTGAATTCCCAAACTCAAAAACATAGTTTGAATCACTATATTAACTGGTTCAGGTTATTATTTGATCTAAAAATTTAAAACAATCACCCTAATAAGGTACCGAAATTATTTTAACATTCTATTCATTTAAAAGGTTCAAATTTATGCTCAATAACCTTTTTCATGATTAGGTCAACATGAATCATGAAATAGATGGAATTAGATATCATACATTATAAACTATCTCAGGAATTATCATGAATCATAATGTAAATATGATGTTTGAAAATTTGAATATAATATTTATCATTATTATATTTAGATTTATTTGAATATTCATATTTGGTAATAGTTAAATTGTCAGTTTGTAATCTCCAAAAAAATTATCTATGTCTTTAAGTATATATAGATGGATTGATTCTTCCATATTTGGATTAAAGCCTATATAGAAGAAGATGATGATTACACATAACATATTTATAGTTTCATCATCATATTCAAACAATCTGGAAATATGTTTCTTCAGATAAAAGGTGATTCTTACATTGTTTAGATTTAGGATAACAAATCTCCAAATTATTCTTATATAGAAAGATGATTATTGCCCAGATTGTGAGACCCTCCTTACATGGGATAAATATGATTCACATGAATCCTCAATAATCATCCTTATGATGTGTAGAATGATGTTTAAACAGAATGATTTTTTAATCCATCTCCAATCATAATTCTATATTATCTTCCAAATACTCACAATACCTCTTCAATCAACCTTAAAATATCTAATGAATTTTCAAAATAAAATTATTTTTATATTAAAATAATATCATGTAAACCATGTTTATTTTCAGTCAATATTTAAAAAATTCATACCCGTAAAAACTTTATGGGAGATTCAATATCCCCCCTATGGATTTATTAAATGCATCACTCAACTGTTCAAAAAAATTATATATATTCCAAATTCACAAAATCCCAAATGAATAATAATATAAAAACCTAACTCATATGATATTTTTATTACACTACACCACCAGATAATGTAATGATCCCAATTATATTAATAAAATTTCCATTCTGAATTTACACATAAGTCAATTTTCATGATTTTTTATTATATAAATCACATTCACCACATGATAAAACCCAATAAATTTTATTATACTGAATTTAAAAATATACTTATAGAATATATATTCATAATAGTTTAAAGTGTTATAATGAAATAAAAAATTATAATAAAAAACTAATTTATGAAAACTTGTGTTTGAATGATCCCCTAGACTGATCGCACTCACAAACAACACTATAGAAATGTGAATAATTCTGAGAAATGAAATAATCATTTTTAAAATGAATATATAAATATAGAATTTATATAAAAAAATATGTCAGTTCATAATGAATGAAATAGGAGGCATTTATATATGGTATGAAACCCATATGACTATTACATATAAAATCGAAGGAATACTAATATGATCGCTAGAATAGTAATATAACCAATAAGAATAATTGAATGGATATTAAAATTGAAAACTAACAAATGTGATTTTAAAATAACATTTATTTATCTTGTAAAATTATGACTTATAAAATTCAGATTATTAATATAAAAAATAAATGTTTTGGAAAAGATAAAAACATGTTTGTATTTTTTAAAAACACATATATATTATTTACATATTTGTGATAAATATAAAAATTACAAAGAAATATAATTTTATAAAATTGGATTCTAATATAATATTTATTTTAATTATAATTAAATTGTAATATTATGGCACCTTCAGTTATTTTCAAAGGATCAGAAAATTGATCAAAATATTAAAATTGTTGCTTTGAAAAAATAAGTATTTTATTTAAAAATTAAATTTATAATATATATAATATTATTTTATAACAAATTATTTTTTTTTGGATTCTAAAAATAGAAAAATTATAATGATTTAAATATGGTATGTTTGTAAAATAAATTAATTTTTGGTGAATAGTGATGTAAGTCAATGTTCAGTTTTTAAAATTATATGTTAAATACAAGAATTAGTGAGTCATGGATGATTTAAGTAAAAATTGGAATAGAATCAGATTCACTAACTCCTATATATATTCCAAACATTTATCACTATTTAATATCTAGAGGAAAAAATTAAACTAATGAATATTTAATTCAAAAGCTCTTCTCTCCTACCCTTATAAATACCTCACCTTCTACTCAAATATTCTAATCATTAGAGCCTACAAATATTTTACCCTATTAACTTTTCATTACATTCACATATTATTTCTATTGGTCATAGAAAAGTCCATTCCAAGGTTCCTTAAATCGATTCTTATGTGGCGATAGACAAAGGAAGTGGTAAATTCTCAACTAAACCTCTTTAAATATTATTATTCTTCTACCACAAAATTTTTTCTTCTAATATCCTTGAAAAAGTAACATAAATATCATCAAAATAAAATTATTTTATTTTTAATATGGAATAAATTTTATCTACCCTCCCCACAATCTATTCTGAAATGAAAATGATTATTCATATTGTGGTTGTCTCTCCAAATCCATGAACATCATACTTTATATTTATCCAACAACTTCATGGATAGTATTTATACTATTATTATGTAATATATATATATATATATTATATAATGGATTGTAATTCATAAATCTAAATGAAACAATATATGGTCAATTTGGTCTGAAAATCATCTTAGTGAATTAATTATATAATGATAATAATTAATCTCTCTGAACCATATATATTTTTATTTATATTTGAATATTAAAAATATTTTTATCTCATATAATAACATGATCATAATTCAATAAAACTATTTTATTTATGGAACACTTTCAAAAAGAACATCGGTAATTATATAAAAATGATGTGACCTTGGAACCCTGTCAAAAATGACCTTTAGAGTATATAAATAGAGGTTATATATTATATAAATGAATCCAAATAACCTAAAATATTAATAATAGATAATATTTATTATAATCAGGTTCGTAATCAGGTTTTTAAACATCTAATAATAAAATTGGGGTTATTATGTGAAATTTTATAGAGAGTCTAGATCTAGGGCATGTGAAGTCCCTGAAGGATCTTCTTTTCATTGGGGTATGAATTTTTATCACAACCACACATTATATATATATAATGTTATGGAATTATTCTATATTCTATATATTTTCCCCTTATATATTTACCTATATTATTCTTTATTTACTTTTAGGTGGTATTGATGTCATATTTTCATTACTCAAAAGCATTTAAAAAACATGATTAAAGAGAAATTATCAATCCCTTAATCCATATTTTAACAATCATTCAAAATATATTACACACTAATAATTTAATAAGATAATATCTATTATAAAGTTGACTATTTTTTTACCTATGGCTTAAAAGGAAATTTCTTATTAATTACTTCTTTAATGGATTTTAAATGTCTCCTGAAAAGTGTTGTTTTAAATGCTTCATTTATATACCAACTTCGTTACACATTATCATGAAAACAATTTGAACAAAAAAATTTTTTTTAGACCTATTATTATTTATTAAAAAATAAACTTCCAAAATTATTAATTCCATTATATATTTTTAATTTTTATGTAATATCATTTGAATATTTTTTGAGGAAAAATTAACTTACTGATTACACTACCATATTAATAACTAGGATTATATATTTTGTTTGATTACCTTATATGGAACATTTATGTATGTAAATATTACAATGGGTGATCCTAGATATTCCTATGATGAATTAGGATGTTTTTATTATTCATTATTTGATATGTATGAGACTTGGGAGAAAACATAATCCCCTATGGGACTTCGTCTACTGTGTTATGTCATATTTGCAGTTAGCCATGGCCTATGAATATGTCATGTATTATATTGTTTAAAAATTCCAAAGATTCCATGATTTTATGATTCCATATTATTTATTTCATGCTTCCTTATGATTAATCACAATCCTTTTACTTTATGATATCATGTAATGAAATTTTCACCATATGGTATGCACTTATATCATGCTTATTGAAAAACCTAGATTTATATATCCCCCGATTTATTTATCAAGACATCCTATGTATATTTATAATTATAAAGTAATTTAGGAATATATTATAGAGATTAAAATATATTTTTTATTTCAGATCCATGTATATATTTTATGTA
This sequence comes from Viscum album, assembly GCA_963277665.1. NCBI lineage: Eukaryota > Viridiplantae > Streptophyta > Magnoliopsida > Santalales > Viscaceae > Viscum > Viscum album. Next base: position 1,670,837,530 of record OY728160.1, read on the forward strand.
CCTAGTCTTCCAAATATACTAAATCTATGGATGCATTGATTCTGTTTTTTGGATTTATATATTAAAAATCCTATAATAATATATGAATATGGATTGTGAAACTATAATTTGAATAATAAAAATTTCTAGTTATTTTTGGAAATAATGTTAGTAGTATATTACTGAAAATTATATGGATTATTCGATGAATATAAAAACATCCCTAAATTTTCGTAACATATAGAGAGAGTGATTTCCATGATATTAATCCCTTTCATGATACTAAAATTATATTACGATCCTGAATATATTTCAAAAGGGTAATAAACAATATAAGATTAATTGGTTGTTTTTTCAACATGTACTCGGTGGAGGTCAAAAAGGTCATAATGCCCACGTGGTTTTGACAATCACAGAAGATATACATTGAAAAATTTGAGAGCTCTATATAGACCCTTATTAACGAATAGAATATATTTATAGGTTACAAAAACTAAGAGGAAATATACCATGTACAACCTATATTGAAACATAGAGACTCATAATATAGGATATACATGTAATTTTTCTGTTATTAATTATGTGTTCATAGTTTCCCTTTTTATAAACTTATTATTTTTATTATTCTCATCCCAATGTTTATTATCTTTATTATAAATGACTAGATAAAAAAATATAATATTGAATGGTGTGCTCATATCCCATACTAAACATATTATTTCCAATATGATTATAGTTCATACATTTACACATATTATTTACTTTTAGTAAAACTATTCAATTACCACCTTGAAACGTAGTGGTTGGGTTCTCTATGAGAAAATAAAATGAAGAAATCCTTGATTCTCTAGTTTATAGCTCATACATGGTCAATGTATTTTGGTTGAACCTCCTAGACAATTTAATCATTATACATTTAATTTTATTAGATTCTACACTATTAAATGATTATTTCCCTTATATAAATGCAATATCATCTTCAAGGAGAGGTAAATCACTCTACATATCCCGAATCACCCCCTTATTCAATAAAATTAGAAGGATTAATATCATTTGGAATATTATTATCAAGAATTTAAATCATAAACTTTTGGATATAATATCTATCTCAAATTATTGAATCAATGCATAAGATCAAGCTTGAATACATGACAATCTTAAGGGACTATACTGATGTCTTCCCTAAAGAGGTTTCAAGACTTACTCTTATATAAGAGGTTGAGTTCTCAATGGAACACATACTGGGATCTCCATATATATCAAATAATACCTATAGAATGGAAACGATCAAATTGGATGAACTAAAGAATAATTTATAGTATAATTTGAAAATAGATTAATATTATTTAGTACTTATCTAAGGAGGATCCCTGGATGAGATGTCACTAATTATGTGTGATGAAAACAAAATATTCCCAAAAATAAATTTGACAAAGTTATAGACACTATGATTTCATATTTATTAACTTATAAAATGATAATTATCTAATTATATTGATGTAATTAATTAATAGATTCAATTGAGATTACCTCAAAAATTTTTGTAGTCTTCATAGTTGATATTTTAATATACTCCAAAAGAAAGTATGTGTAAGGGGATAAATTTAGTACAATGATAAATTCATTGAAAAAATAGAAGATATATTAGAATAATTATAAATGTGTGTATTTCATGGATGAATTATTATTCCTATGGAATATAATTACTATAAAATGGATATATGTGGATTCTTAAAAGACAAATACAATTGAAGAGTTTCCTAGAAAGACATTTTTCATAGATATCCATAGTTTCCATTGACTATATGGGTACTATCAAATTTTTTTTCTATAAATTAATCATTATTCTAAACCCATTTGACTAAGCTAACTCAGAAATATGTAAATACTTACTTGTCCAAAAAATTCAACAATGGATTCATGGATATGAAAAAGAGGTTTTTCACTACACTAGTACTCACACTTCCATCATGTCGGGAAATTTTTTGTTGTATGAATCAATGATTAAAAGAAGATATTAGGATATGTATTGGTGCAGAATTATAAAATTATATCCTTATTCACAAGGTCTTTGAAATTCATGAGAATAACTATCCAACACAAGATTTTTGGTTGGTTGTAATATTCTTCATATAAATGATATAATAGAATTTTCATTATCGAGAGAAGTGTGAAATATGTATGATTCATTAAATCCTCAAGTATATATTCATGTTGATGTAGAATAATATTATCTATAGAAGATGGTTATTGATGATCAAGGAAAATAAATACCTAATACATTATTATACTGGGAAGGTGAATAATGTGGGACATGATCAATTTAGAAGGGATGATACACTCATTTAAAAGAAAATAATTGAGAAGGGTATATTATTAATATACATGAAAATTATATACATGGATGCTATAATGGTATGATTCAGACCCTACCTAGAATAAATTATTTCTCAGCCATAATTTTTTGTGAATATAAAAAATGATAAAAGGGATTATATGCGAACACCAAATAAGGTTGAACCTATAAAAAAAGGAAAATAATCACAATTAAAAATCAATAATTAATGTGTAATGAAATTTTCCTCATTTTTATATGTACCATAAAAACCATTTATAAATGGGTTTTTTTATTAATTAACGTATCTTATCATTATTCATCTACCCATGGATAAGACATGTGTATAAAAATATTTATGAGAAATATTAATGGGAAAATATAAAGAAGGAGAACAAAAAATATACATTAAAGGGCATGGTATGTCAAAAAGTGAAGTAAAAATGGAAAAAATTCCAGTGGCATGATGTGATAATTACTGATAACTACAAGAAAATGGAAAAATATCACCACAAAATTTGTCACTGGTATTCTTAAAACATCGAATTGAAGTGGATAATCTTATAATTACGGTTCACCTAATTTCAATTCAACAAAACTTCCCGCTCGATCAACTTGGAAAGATATACATCATGGATGTGGTGATGTTTCATAGAACACCACAATCAATTGTATGTGATCATGATCAATGGTTGGTCTACATGTTATGTAAATGTCTCTTACATTCTGTAAACACTAATTTGAACATAATTATAGATTACCACCCCGAAAAAAGGTATAATCAATCAGGACTATCTAGAGAGATGAAGAAGATTTAATTGAATGATTTATGGAATAAAAAGGTATATTAGATAAAAAAATATATATTAAAACACGTATATTTTATGAAATATATATTTTTCCAATAATTATAATTTTATTGATAGCTTGTGTTACACAGAAAAAAATTAAAAACCATGATAATCAATTAAAATTATTTCTTAAATGAAAAAATTTTTAATTATAAATTAAAAAAGATGAATGAATATGAATGAATAGATTTATAATATTAATTATAGTGTCTGTATATGTTGAATTCTAGTTAATAATAAGTTAATTTATTTTTGTTAAATTCTTTATATTTTCTAAAAATATTATTCTCTTAAAAAATTATTTTCTTTGTGTGAACACTAATAAAATTAAATTATTAAAATTTTAGATAAAAATTTGAAAAAAAAATAATTAATCCTTAATTAATAATGTAAAAATTAGATTACAATGAAATTTTGGGAATTTTAATGAAAAGATATATTGTTTGATGAAATGTGAAATATACTGTTTTCTATTGAAAACAGTAATTTCATTAAAATAATTTTTGAGTTTTTTAAATTGGTTTTAAATAAAAATTATAAAAATTATATATTTATTAATCCAATTTAATTCATTTAAATAAATGTCAAATTTAATTTTTGATATAAATTTTTAATCTTTTGAACATGTTTTCTTTGAAAACACTCTTTCATATCACATATTTGTGTTTAATTTTATATTAAATTTATCAACAAATATGAGATGAAATAGGAAAAACATATTCCACATTTTTAATAAGAGTGATTTATAGTAATTAATATGGTTATTTTTTTTCCATAATGAGTTGTAAAAACAAATAAAAATTTATTTCTAGTGGTTAAGGTAAAATTTGGTTTATTGGGGAGTTAACCTATGAATATAAGATTAAAAATAACTTAGAGTTGTCCAAAACCAATTATATAGAGCTATTTATGAATTATCACCTATAAAGATTGATAATTATTCATTTTGGATATTTTTTCATATGATAAATGTTGGTACATGTTACTCATTTAAAAAATATATCATGTCTGTCTTCTCCCCTAATTATAAAAGGTCACCCCTCTCCACACAACATAATACATCCCAAACACCGTTTTCAGCTAAAAAATTCCCACTTAACCTATTAAATAATCTCATATGATTCTATATTCCTTATTTTGATCATAAGTCCAAACTAGAAATTCTTTTAGTGAAAACCTATCGAGGATTCCAAAAGAAGTGGTAATGTTCTTGAAAAAGCGTTTAAATTTTATTTCTTCTTCCACCTTATTCTAATATTATACTATTTTGATGATATAAAAACAATATTATATTCCAAACAATAATATTTTATTATTTTACTATTATTTCCTTTATTCATTTTCAATTTTATCAAATAAGTCAAGAAATCATCATTTGTTTGTACGGTGGATTACCCTATCAAAAACTGATGTTATTAATTTTTATATCACAACCTTTAATAGAAGGATATATTTAGGTATTTAGTGATTATATATGAAATTTAGTATATTATATATTTTTTAAATTTATTATATCTCATGTATATTCTTACTTTCCATTATTGGGCAATACAGAAACATCGATCATGTGTACAACAGACTACCACCTCCCAATTTGATGAGATTCGTTCATGCTTTGCATAGAATGTAATAAAAATAATTTTAATTAAAATAAGATATATATATATGGAATTATAATGATTCTATAATGTTAATATTTAATTTATCTTTTTTTCTTATTATTCATTTAGAAATGTAATCAATGTTTATGTGTACGTATGACATATTGTCTCTATGACTGGTGTATTTAATTTTCTATATATACTGGAAATAGAAATATATTGAATATATATGATATATATATATCACGTTTAAATTATCTATATAATTTAACCACGGTCAATTTAAGAGGATTGAAAAATAATAAATGAAAACAGTCATGAAAACTAAAGTAGTTATCACCAATAAAGTGACCTAACATTGAATTGTTAACAAATGAGTAATAAATGTTCATAATTAAATAATACACGATATGATATAAATATATATATATATAGAGATTTAATAGATTTTTAATAATAATATATTTATTATTAAGGCTTTTTGAATGTATTTGAACAAATTTTAATCTTAAGGTAGTAGATTTAAAGTCTCTCTTTTATTTATAGAAGACTTATGATATATTAAAATTTTAATTATTTTTCATGGTGTATATACTTCTCCATTGTAATTTTATATCATTAATACCATTATAACAATGATATACAATGTTTTATTTGTTTTTATTCATTAATGGTGTCTATTATTAAAAATATACCAATGTGGTTAAGGTGTTATGTTACAATCTCATTATTTATTGGGATTGTTTACGATTAGGCTTTTGATGATGAAATATTATGATTTATCTCTCAATAAAACTAAAATATTATTTTCACCAATGGTTATGTAAGGATAATAATTATTTATCCCATAATTATACATTCTTTATTCACTCACATGTTTAACAAAATTATTTTAATATAAATCATATTTATCTCTCTCTTCAGTCGAAACCCCTTTTTCTTCCAAAACCACATTTTTTAATTTTTTTTCATTTTTTTAACTACATTACAATTATTTATTAATTAAATTTTTTACAATTTAAATTTATATTGAAATTTTAATATTAATTCATCGTCATTTTCTTAAAATTATACCCGTAAGGACTTTTCTAATAATTTGAAAGGAGTCGTTATTCTAACATGTACAACATGAACAAAAATTCCCAACACCATAAACATTATTTTATTTGAAGATTTCATTATAAATAATAAAGGATATTTTAAAATAAAATAATTTCCATAATATTTAATTAATTTCTAATTTATAAATGGTTACATTCAAATAAATTATTTTTTCATCAAAAAACATTCAAATTTATATTTCCTTAAAAATAAAATTTCATTTAAAATTACATCCTTTGATATTACTAAATATTTTCATTGGATATAATCCAATGATATAATCTTCATTCATTACTTTAATTATTTATGTTTATGATGAATATATATTTATGAAACACGTTTCTATTCCAAGGTTATACAATGATTAAATTATTATAAAACCTGATTCTTTTACCCTGGGTTATCTTTTTATGAAATTGAAATATGATTATGAAACCTATTTATTTTCTTTTTGACATGTTATGATGAATTTTTATGAAACCATATTATTTTCATGGGATCTATTATAATGAATGTGTTAGGTTCTTACGGAACACAAAAGGGTGATTTTTATTATTTGATGGTGGAAACCAATATCTCTCTCTAATGAATTGGGTAATAATTGAAAGCTCTTTTGAACAATATAAATAAAATTGGGGGTGTACCCTGTACTGTTAGGGTCTCTGTCCACTATGATATTAATGGGAGTGAACCCTTTATGCTATGATGGTTTGGGGTGTGAATCCATCATACTATGATATTCTTTTAGATTCATATTGGAATACTATGTAATTAAGTCTCTATTCGTATCTCTATGATAAACATCAATGACTTAATCCAATGATTTTTTTCAGGGATAATGTTATTTATTTAAATTACTATTCTTGTATTTTTAATTGATAATATTTATTCAACTACTTATGATTATGATCTATGATGTGAAATATATTGATCACAAATGTTATTACCATGTTATAAAACACTTATAATCATGATATGTCGAGATCTCCCTTATTTTTCTTTATTGAGCATCTAAGCACACTCTTTCTTCTATTTCCTTTCCAAAAGTTATGTTCAACAGTATTATGTATTATATGTTAATGTAGTTATCTAGTAATTAATATAATAGTTAGATATGAGGTTTCTCACTTGTGAACCATTTTTTATGTGTCCATGTTTCAAATGGAATAACGCCATTATGATCCTAAAATGCGTTATTATGTAATGTAATGAATATTAATCTATACTGATATAATACCTATATATGACAAGCCTAGGTCTTTATAGTTAATTTTATATAGTTCACATACAAAAATAGATTCCACTCAGGCATTCAAATTTCTCCATATGAATCCCTCAATTGGTTTATTTGTATGACACAATTTTGCAATGATTAAGTTAGTAAATTCGTTATGTTGGGACATGAAATAATAGATTAAATTAAACAAAATTAACATACCATTTTAAAAATTATACAAATATCTCAAATAAAAAAAAAATTATCCTTGATAATAATCTTTGGAAATAACTAGAGATTTTTTGTGGAGATAAAGTGTCACAGCCAAGCATGAAAACCCCAAAAAACTAGGCTATAAAACAGACAATGATAAGACACAAAGGTCATTCCTAATACCTACATGCTAGTGAATAGAACCCCAAAATATAAAAAAATCATAGGTAATTATTTTATGACCCTAAATCATCCAAAGTAGAATATATTTACATAATGATAAAAAGGTCATATTTCATAACTATAATCTGATAGAGGAAGAAACATATGTAACACAATAATCCAAAACTAAAGTACATGACCAAGAACAAAAATAATGGCACGAAAACTACTCAAAACTACTCTATATGATATCTCATAAACATCCCACTATATCACCACCATCAAACCATTCCCATATTATATAAAACTATTCCACATTACAGTGGTTCCTTACCCATTATAGTATTAAAAGAAGCAAGGTCATCAAACTCTTGTGGGACCGTGCATGGTGTAATAAAAATAATCCCAATAGGATCCAAACTAATTTATCCCAATATATTGTATATAAAAAAATCACAGTATTCTCAATATAAAAAAAATAAGGAATGATATAATAGTTTTTACATTTATATCAAAATCATGGTATAAACAATTCATATTTCCTTGTTCAGAATAAGATATCATACTACAAATGTTAAAACAACATTCTAATAAACAATTTATCGAAGAATATATGATTTTTAACATCAAGTCAATAAAAAAGTATAAAAAATAAAATTTAATCAAAAGGGAGATTACATCTAGCATAACATTGGTTTAGTATAGGTTGGTCTCTCATACCATAATTAAAATTCATGACTTATTTCACCAAATAAGTCCCTAGAAAAATAGGTCTCATGGAATAGAGTAAACTCCCTTGTATAAAACCCCTACAATGTAAGAGAATAAATTACCAAGAAAAATTTGGATAAATTAATATAGGAACACCACAATAGAAAACCTCCTACAGAAATATGCGTAAGGCCAAAAACTAAAACTGCATTTAGGACCTGAAATATCTAATGTGTTGTGTTTGTCAAAAAATTTCAATGTGAGTATTCCTTTCCCTAATTTTACTTCCAAAACACAATTTTCATTAATTTTGTTTTTTGAAATGCAATTCCACAATCCATTTAAAGTATTTTGACAAGATCATTCTTTAAAAAATCCAAGGGCAAAACCATATTTGATGAAAAATCACAGATGAATGCATGTTATGAAGATCAATGATAATTCCAACCATTATCAAGAATATATTTTTTTTGAAAAATATTGAATGGTTTTTTCACCAAAAACTTACTATAAAAAAATAACTACCTCACACTTGGGATCATCTAGAAACAAAAATATGATTGATGAACTAATAGGTAAGAGAACATAGAAGAATGTTAGAGGATGTCCTAGAAATTGAATCCCACCTATTAGAATAGAGTTCCCATAATAATAAGACTAGAAGAATATATATGATACCACATAACTTTTAGTACATGAAATTTTCATGCAACCAAACATGATGTTACCTTCGAGAACCAAACTCTCAACAGATCATTTTGATGGAAAACTAGCGATCTGAGATTAAAACTCCAATATGAGATTATACAAGGTAGTCCCCCAAATATCGAATGAATACCCAAAACGCTTCCCAAAATTTTATGATTAAAAACCCTGGAATTTAAATGAGTAAATAATTCTTAGTAAAGTATAAATCTATGTTATGATCACACTAATAACCTCATCTTAATGATCTTATATGTCTCCATAAATATGAATAATAGATTCTTAAAATCCAGGTGCCCAATTTTATGATTTTAAAACATTTAAATAGACAAAACCATGATGTGGTGGAAGATCACCATGCCCACAGTTTTATCGATCACACAAAATAGTACTTTTGACATGCCCACTGATCACGTTGTTTCCCTATAACTATGGAAATTGTTTCCTAACCGTGGCCTCCACTATGATTTAGTGAGGCCTTTTTCAGTGGCGGTTCATCGGGTGACCTCAAATATTACAATCCCAATAACACAACCTATACAAGGTGTGGTGTCTAAGATAATGGATCACATAAGAAAGAAAATATAATATTAGATTAGATCATGGTTTTGTGAAGGCTTTTTTTATAAAGATATTCAAAACTCCCTTTAAATACCCATTAACACTAACCAACACATCTTAAACCCAAAATGAACTATCTAAAATATCCAAAATAGATTATACCTCAAGTTGGGATGTGAAAATCTAACCACCTTATAAAATTTTCCCCATAATGTAATTTATTGGAGGGAATGTCTATAATGAGATGAGGCTATATCACACTCCTCAACAATTCATGTACCCAAGTTTCATGAGAATATAATTTTTTTTATAATAGTTTTTTCAATAAAATATACATCCCAAAAAAATTCATCTTGGAGCCAAATATATCAAATACATTATCCATAATAGTTATTTTTTCCAAACTCAACATCCAGACAATTTTTTTTCAGAAGGATCGGTATAATACTTCTAATGATAAGAAATGTGGGAAACATAATGGATAATTTTTAACCGATACATTATTTCAAAATTATAGTCCACCTGTCTACTCTTCTTTGGGATATCAAGAGGTCAAAAAATCTCAAAGGATACTTTCCCTTCCTCCATAGATGATAGTGGCCCAAATAAGGGGGAATGTTTTCGAAGACTTGGTCACATATAATGAAAGTATAATGGGTAGAATATACAATGCATATTAGATTTCATAAACTTATTATTTGTAACAAAAAAATTTATTTATTATGAATCCTCACCTATTTCTCATGAAAAAAACCTAATACCAGGAGAGTGGCATCTCCAACAACATAAAAATAAAGATGTGAGTTTTACAGTTGACCATTGAAAGGCTCAAAATGATTCATTTTCATTTATAATTGGTAACTATTATTATAATAATTACCAAAAAAATCCACGATGGATATTAAAAGATCCAATTAAATACCAGACATTGGAATGGAACATATCTTCATATTTCTGAATAGAATGATATGTTTGGACATCCATTTATGGATGATAAGCTATACCCACCATGATCTATTTTCAAATAGCCTATTAGAGACCATTATAGAACTGGGATGTAAACAAAGTATCCTAGTTAGAGATAATAAAAGAGGTAACCCCACGAAACATCATAATTTCATAAAAATATTTATTAGTTATATCATCAAACATTGTGTTTTCCTTAATTAGAATGAGATTATCTAACTTTATCAACTATTCAATCTTAACATATATATAATTATTTTCATAAGGAGTTCTTGGTAATACTATTTTGTAATCCATTAATACCAATTTAATTTTTTGCACTATCACTGTAAGTTTATAAGGTAAACAAAAAGACTTTAGGTGTGATGACATAATCTATTGTAAGTCCTATCATTGATTCAAAAAATCATTAATGTCATTCTTTATCCATGATCACTACAAATTCCATCTAATATCATAATACATATTCGTAGTTCCAGAATAAACAGACACCGAAGAATTATGGAAATCATGAATTAATAAATATTAGATAGGTAATTAATTGAATAACTAATTTCCAAATTTTAATAATTCCATCATAGGGGAGATGCCATCCGTGAGTGGCCCCCCCACAAAATAGGGATCCCATAATTCCCATAAACTTTTAATTATGCTGCTATTCCTTTGGATAAAACTGAAGGATATATGATTTAAATTGCTCATTGATCAATAAAATAACTCAATAATCATTTTTCAAATTCAAATAAAATTTAATGAAGACACCCATGATACTCCACTCCTTTTTTAATTCCATGATTTCATTAAAAATAATTTTCCAACAGATAGCATCAGTAACAACATTCCCATTCCCAGGGTGTGTAGTGGTTGTCAATGTCAAATATATTGGGAAACATCACCTACCACATCTCCCTGATTTTCATGTCTTACTGATGGTATATATAATTTAATCTTTTATGACCAAAATACACTATGAAGAAATCCCCCAAATTATAGTGTTTCTATCATGTATTATCATTCATAACATCTTGGATCTACATGCCATTACTGGGATAATTATTCTTATGTGGTCAAAGTTGATAAGAACTGTAAAACACCACATGAATATCCTAAATAACCAAACATCTTTTTCATGCACTAGAAGCATCATAATGAACCATAGAGCCCTTACCATGTTTTGGAATAATCAAATAGGAGATGATGTTTTATATCAATATAACTCACTAAAAGAGGCCACACACATAAAAATCCTTGGGAATCTCACCCCTTTAATGTTAAGAGAATCCAACAGCGATTCTGGTATAGGGAAAATATTATGAAATTCTACAATACCCCGATTTCCTTAGAAAGATTCATATCTAAAATTCATTTCATGGATTTTTCCATAACCATAAAACATTCAAATTTTTAGGATTGAATAAATGTACATGTTTTGAAATCAATTTCACTAAGAACATTAACTCTCTAGTATATAATTTTCATTTTCCTTAAATTTCATAATGATTATTAATCTTGAATATTACCAAAATATAATTCATATCATACTTCTTATCATTCTTTGTTATTTATTACAATAGTATATCATACATGAATTCTGAAAAAAGTTATCAATATACTAGTGGGATACATGGTTTATCAAAACTAAAAACACAAATATAGTGTTATTTAGGATGAATGGAATCATGATATATCTATAGTGGGGATACCATATATGTAATGTGGCCTCTGAGATATATTTATCATTAACAATGATTTGATGAAAAACAACCAAAGATCAATTTTTGAAAAAAACTTTTCTCTATTTTTATAACTGATAAATTCACACACAAAGTCTACATAATATAAATTAGTTACTAAAACATAATTCTCCATCTTATAATCTCTGAATAGGTGAAGAGAGAAATATTTCTTTTTTGAAAATAGAACAGGCGACACCCATAGAAAAACACATGGATGAAAGAATACAATCTCTATTAGGCTGTATAACTGGATTATAAGTTATTTTAACTCAGTAGGCCCCATACAATAATATGTTATTGAAATATTCAACATACCTAGAACTACATCAATTGATTACTATACCTCCCTTCTGAAGTATGAATAGATGATTTGTTTGGAAAAAAATTAGGAATTTATAGAAAAAAAATGGAAGAGCAGTGTGATAAGATATCTAATCGGTCTCAATTGAATTAAGGAAAAAATAATCCACATATTTGGATGAGATGGTCATGCATTAATTGACTTGTAATCACACACTCCCTAAAACACTTGTGACCACACATTGGAGACAATGAAAAAATACCTTACAATGGAAATAGTGAATCTCATATTTGTGGAAAACTATCCAATCCATATGAGTGAAAACATCAAAAAACAATTATATAAATAACTATAATGTCTCAAATAAACTCAACATCAGTTATCAAAAATTAATATAATGATCAAAAAATCCCATACTCATTCCCCTTTCCTTGATCAAATACCATATCCATAAAAAAGGAAATATTCTCTATTATTAGATTAAAATGATTCAAAAATGGGAAGATGTAACTAAATGTGAGTCATAGTTTGAGAAAACCCATTTTTTATAGAGGATGTATAATTAATGTTACTTTACACTGTAGATGTAAACACCTAAACATTTGATGACATCTGCTTCTCTATGTGAATTTTATTTACTTTGGAGGCATCTGACCAGAGTCCTAATATGTTAAAATCTATTGACTGAATTATAATTTATTTTGAATACTAATCAATAATTATATCATGAAATTGAAAAATCCTACCAGATATATTGAATATGAACCTAATAACCACATGCACTTAATGTCTTCCAAGTTGCGGGGAAAATCATCACACTTTCCCGGTGTAATGACCCTTGTCATTATGGGTTGTGAGTTTTCAAGGTAACTTGAAATTTCTGTCTAGTGGATGGATTTTTTGGAGAAACGGGTGTTGAAAAGAGGATGTTAATTTTTAATCATCTCCTCTCATTTTTTTATTTGAAATGATGTTTTTTGGGCCACATGGAGCGGGAATGAAGGATGGGTCCTTGTCTGGGAGAGTCATGATACAACATCAGACCCAACTCACTAGTATCCCCCACTATAATGATAATGCGTTAAGAATAAGCCAATACAACCTCGAATGACCATATGACCATTTGGTGAGGCAGTTAGTTATTTTACATCTAATCAGAGAACAACGACTAGCCTATGACCAAGTACTAGGTTCCTGATGGTCCCTGACAAACTGGTCAATGGGGTGCATTGGGTGGATTTTAATAGGGGGCGATTGGTCTTTGTATCAAATAATCTCCCCTTGGGATTAAACCCCATTGACTCAAAATTATGTGAAGATTTCTGTCAAACACTCTATTTATATTCCCTCTAGTATTATAATTCGATCCATTATGCTTATAGATGTTATTCATTGGATAATTTGATTAAGATCCTCTTTTTTCTTTGATCATAGATGTTTTATTCCTTATATGGGGGTGGATCACACTATTATTCATCATTAATTAATCCTTATGGTAATTATTATCCCATAAAATCCATTGACTTTTCATTTATCCATGGATCATCTCTCATTTGATCAACTCAGTTAACTATTAATAACTAGAATGATATTTTGTAAAGGATAATATAAAAAATATATTGAATCTTGATGTAATTGTCCAACATAGATGGAGTATTGGATAAATATTGATAGAGGATGACACGTGATGATGAAAGAGTGTTTTTATAGGTGTTTCAATGAAGGTATGTTCCATGATGATCTGTTCTATGGGGTTTTTTTCCAAATTTTTTGAATTGGATAGAGTTATATTGAATTGATTTTAGGTTTTTTTCATCTTAGACTCAAGAGACTATTGGGAATGGATTGAAATATATTGGGTGAGATTAAAAAAAAGTTATATCTATTTGTTGGGTTCCTCTAATGGTTCCAATTTAAATATATTAAAATATACATTTTATGTTGTTGTGTAATAATTTTTTTTCATGGAATTATTTCAGATATCTCTTTAAGATCATCCATGTATGGCTAGTCATGGTCTTGTCTAGGATGTGTTATTTGGAAATTCTTTTGATATGTTCCTTTTTAATCTCAATGTTACCATATTTATAAAAAATTAATTAATTATAATTTATTTATAATTATCTTATTTGAAATGTTTAAATTTAATATAGATACTATGGTGGATTTATAGAGGTTGAATATACATAGCTAACTAAGAAAATGTTGTTGGTATTTTTTTTACATAGTTCAGTCAATTTTAGCTAGGTAGTCCTGTGTACTATACCCTTTGGTATTATGCACGTCAACTAGAATGTGGTATGGGGTTTTCAACCTTGGTCTAATGCCCCATTAAAAATATTGTGTTATGACTAAAAATATGATAATTAATTAATGATAATTATTTATTAACTATTTAATGCAATTATTCCGATGTTATTAAACAATGTGTAATAGTTTCGATGGAACCTTGGGAACGGTTTGATGATGACCACTAATGGATGAGGCTTGAACACTAATGAACAAAATGAATTTTAGGGACACATTAGGGTTTGTGAAAGTGCTATGTATGATCTCGTTTCCAGGAAAAAATATTCGATTCTTGATCACATGTGCTTGTGTGTGTAGCCTCTTTAGACAATGTTTTATGATGGTCATATTTTTTTGGATTATATATGGATGTTGATATTCATTTGAGATTTGTTATGAGGTGACTTTTTTTGTGATGAATTATTATTTATGATGATTTTCCCATACACATATATGGATATATATAATGACTGATTCCATGAGTGTGTATAGATATCCTAATAGACCATATTTGCCTTATAGATCACATGTGTGTTCTTTTAGTTTTTATTAATCATGGTGATATTTTATCCAGTTTCTATATGTATGATCTAACCTGTTGTGTGATATACAATAATTAAATTATAGTTATTGTTTAGTTATTGATTATGGGTTGACCATCATGTTATTGCTACCCCATAGAGCCGGAATATAATGGGATTGTAATGATGAGGAAGATGGTCCTGAACACGTGATAGGGGTATGATGACCTTATAGATTAACCTAATAGGTTAAATTGGGGCATGATAGTCTATGGCGACCAGATCTAGGTCATGATGTTGGGGTTCAACATCCTTGAGGATTTACCTAAGGGATTTTTAATCCTTATTGTACATATTGATTGACCCATGGAAGAGTTGGGATATGATGACCTTGTGGCATGATCCCACATGATTCTTTTAGATTGTTGACAGGTGTGTCACCATAATTCCTTAAGGATGTTTAGTAAAATATTGTATCAACTTCTATTAGATTATAGTTGTGGATATTACATGACCGATTTTGAAATTTTATGAAACCCTTTTTTGTTCACTGTATTATTTTAGTATAATATGGGATTTATCTAAGTAAATTCACCAATTTAGGGGTTAATTCATTTATTAAAGAAATACCTTTTCCATGGAAATGTTTAATGTGTATGGATTGATGTTCTTGTGTATTAGTATAATATAATTTTGTTATATTTGTATCACATCTATGATAGTATGGATATAATAATCATGATTCTTATAAAGATTATTCCAAAATGGTTTTTTATAGATATTTGAAATATTTTTTAAATTGTGTTGATGACATAAATAAGTGATTTAGTGATAAGATGGTATTTTGGAATCCACATAATGAAGGTATTGATAAACATTAATTTGTGTTTTATGGTGTCACAACCCATCCCCCGGGGACCACATCGTGACTTCCCCAAACCCGCCTTCAATAGGCCAGGGGCTGGCGACTAGCACCAAAGGCGTATTTCCCTAGAACTGGGAAGGTATTGCCTTTATAAAACATAAACAAACACAACAAGAGAAAAAGTGGAAGCAAACACTATGTAATGTAGTATAACAAGGGTGCTTACTATACAAAGGGGCCAGAAATACAAGCCCAACAGAATGGTATAGCTACAACTGAAAGAAAGTACAACTGAAAAGACAAACAGCTGGAAGATGGAAGAAGCTCCGGGATCATCCTCAGGGTTCCTACCTGAAGGGTAGGTACTGATGTCCTCCTCATCACTTCATGTATTTCGGTCTGCTCCATGTGCCTTCATGCTGAGTGTCCTTCTTCTGGTACCGTCCAGTCCTCATACACTCTACCTTGGTCAACACTATTTGTCATCTGTATCCAACAGAACATGTTGTGGGCATAGCCCATGTAGGGGTGAGTATGACGATAATCAGTAGGGACCCCAAGACCCTCATGGTCTCACAAAATCCAACAAGGATAAACCACAAAGAAATATATCTACAGATAACCTTTACATAGGTATATGCTCATACATATACCTAAGTTATCAAGTAACCCATCTCAGTCATAAGGAAAACACAAAAGTCATCAACTTAGCTCAAACCTAGATTTTCATTATCAAAACCACAAATACTAGAGAACTCCTCCTCTGTCGAGTACAGTGGCCCTGTCACATCTCCAAGGGGATACTCACTAACCTTAGTTTGCTGAGGTACTACTCCTTTCAAGTACCGTGGGTCTGCTTCCAAACCGGGTGCTCCTCTTTTGTGGGTCTGCCGCCAAACCGGGCACTCCCCCTAATATCTGTCAGAGGTACTCCTCCTGTCGAGTTCTTTGGGTCTTCAACCAAACCAGGAACTCTATCCTTTGTTGGTATACTACAAAACCAGGCGCTCTGTCCACTGGGCAAGTCAAATCACTCCTATTCAAATCGTTCAAACAATCGTCAAGTCTACAGCTACTAGGATCCCACACTCCATATGCTCGTCATAGGGAGGATCTGCTAGACTAGTTACTGGTCGATACTACAAGTTCCAAAAAGTCTCTGGTGGAAGTATCTCAAAGGACCTCCATATCATAAGGGTATCAACGCAATAGACGACGCGTCAATCAGACGCCCTGACTGAATGTTATTGGCATTTACGTTCCAGGGGCCCGGTAGATTTTTAAGCTAAAAACAACCCGACCGTACTCCAACTACGTGCAATCCTCAGGTGGAGTATGAAAAAAGGGATGTCTTATCAAAATAAATCCAATGTAGTTGAGGTTATGTCAATCAGACTTCCGATCCTTATGTTATAAGTGTTTCGGCTCCGAGGGACCGATTGGTTTCGGGTTTGAACAACCCGGTCGTACACAAAATTCTCCAAAACCTTGAGTGTAATATATGGAAATGTCCTTCTCGATCCAAGGATTCCTAAACCACTGATGGTGCTTCAATCGGAGATCCATAGCACATGTTAGGGGTGAATGACTGGAAACGGTCTGAAAAGGGGGGTCTGGGCCCAGTTCGACCCTGCCCAATCCACCCTGGGTCGGCGCGAACTGGGTCGACCTGAACCAAGTTTGGGTCCATCCCGGGAGGTCGCGGTGCGGCCTGGCTGGGCGCGACCCGACCTAGCTGGCGTAGCCCGGCCCGGCCAGCGCAACCCTGCCCGGCCGGTGCGGCCTTGCCCGACGGGCGTGACCCAGCCCACGTGGACCACCCCGGTCCAGTGCGGGGGGGGGGGGGGGGGCTGGCTCATCCAGATTGCGTAGCATTATGTTTTGCCTCTTTAATTTTAGAACGGCTAAGTCGTTCCGGTTACACCCACCGCTGAGGCTCAGCCGCGGCGGCCTGCTCCGGCGGCACGCTGCCTCTCCATTCCGCGGACCACCAGATGCGCTTCCATGGACCATTTCGCCCACCTTATGCGCCTAAGATCATATTAGGACCCAAACTCCACTGTGAAAGCTCTGAATTGCCATTTTGGTCCCGTTACATTGTCTCCAAAGATTCTACACATCAAGAACGATACAGTGATGGGTCCGGACGTGTTTGTTAGTCCGTACCCACCACATTATTGGTTGAAATAATCACCTAACAGATAAACACCCATGCTTGAGGGTATGAATCACATAAATGAAAATTATACAATAAATTACCCTACCTCTAAAAGACATTTCACGTCGTTAAATCACAGAAGACGAATGTCGTAGTGGTCGGGCATCACCGGGGAAGATGAGGTTGTCATCTTTCGTCATACGTTTCCTCTTCCGAGGTCGTGCATCGGTCCATTTATGAAGAAGAGGAAGATAAAAGATTCATCAAATAAGTCCTACGTCGAATGGGAGTTCTGAGGAATTAGCCGAGGAAGAAGCCTCGTCACCAGTGTCTTCGCGTTCCTCAAGACGTTGAGTGTTCTTCATTGAGAGAAGAACACTATTCTCTATTTCTCTAAAGCTTTCTTCAAAATCTCCCAACACAATAAATGCCAAAATGAAATAATATCCTAAGACATTATTTTATTCTCCCATAATATATCATTAACATGCACTTTCAAAATGATTCAGATCCTCCCAAAGTAGTTAATTCATGGTATTGTCATATTAATGACCAAGTGGAAGGTGAAGGGTTTAGCAATTAAATAGGGGACTTGTCATGAATTAATCAAGGGGTTTAAGGGGAGTTATGGGAAGATGAAGAGTTAAGGCTAGTATGGTCCCCACCTCACAATGGTCCTCACATGGGAAGTTATGTGGGTGTGTACCCACCATTAACTTCCCCATGTAGGATTTAACGTCCCAAGTTATATAAAATTGTTCACAACAATTTTATTTAACTTTTAATTAAAAACCTAAAATTAACATTCAACCCGCATAAAACAAAAGTGCGGTAAATGTCCCCTTAAGTGAATACAGGCACTATGAGTCCATCGGTGTCCTTGGTTATTTATTCCGATCACCGGTTCAAAAGATAGAAAAACCTGCACGTACGTTTACTAAACGTACCAGAACAAAAATTCAAAAATTGATTCTGGTCACACTGGGCCTCAGAATCAGGTGCTGTCAGAAAAAGAGGACTCGTAAATTTCCAAAGAAATAAGAAAAAAATTCCTTCAAATTTCAAGGTCTTTATAGTACCCCACCTCAGGGATTTACTTCCCCGTAAAGCTACAACATACACTAGGAAAACAAAAGTCGGTACTGAGAACGCATATGATCCTCCCGCTATCATATTCTCTCCTGGAGGTTCCCGTGATACCATCAAACGCGCACTAGAGGAATCGACTGTCCACATAGGACCCGCTCCTGTTGAACCTTGATCTCCACTGGGACCTCTGTGAAAGTCGCCCCATCATCGATGTCCAGCTCCCAGTTATCGATGATGTGGGACAGGTCGTGCATGTATCTTCTCAGCTGAGATATGTGGAAGACTTCATGCACTCGGTGAAACATAGGTGGAAGGGCCATGAGGTATGCCACCTTGCCTACTCTGCTAAAGAAAAAGGAGGAGTGACTATAAGACTCTCTAGATAGACTACACCATATCTATCCACAAAGGATTTATGTAAGGTATCCAGCTACTCAGTCGCCTCTCCTAGCAGCTGAATACAAGTCCTCATGCTAAACGCATCCACAACAATATTCCCCTTCACAGGAATATAGACTATCATGAAGTCATAGTCCCAGAAGAAATAAAGAAATCACCGATGTCTCAGGTTCCGATTCTTCTAAATGATGGAAAACCTATGACTATTGACAATGGAGTGAACCGTAAACTGTTCGCTAGATGAACTATCGGTGAAACCAGCAAATTGTAAGAACTCAAATTCACCCTTCGTCGCTTACATTATATAAGAGCTGTTAATATTTCTCCATTTCCAAAAATGTAAATATGGTTCCATCCCCTAGATGAACCACGTCCTTTGGCTAAAATAGTGTATCCTTAAAGGAATGATAATAATTCATTCCATGGATGACGTCGTGAGGCCTCGACGCTACTACCAATAGATAAAACTGTTACTCTTGCATCCAATGGTTGAGTAACACTGTCGGCATCATTGTGTTGTTACTAGTCCTTTTCTAGTAGATTTATTGAATGTGAGGGTCAAGTCAACGGTTTAAATCGGAACCTCTTAGTATGGACCACACATAAATGAAAGAAAAAAAATGTCACAAGGACAACTGTCTTTTATTACTGTAGATCAAAGTACAAAAACACATAGTAACCACAATAACGATATTAGCGAAGCTAGAAGCATCATGAACAAAGGCCTCCTTGCTTGGAACTAGTCCCGCTCCTGTCCACCTGCTTCCTAAACTCCACAGTTGTATGCTTCAGCTGCCTGAAGTTGTGCTCTCCTATATCCACCTGTTCCCTACTGTCAGGGTGGACCTCCAGCTGGTGGTGGCGGAAACACCTCGAAGCGTCGTCTACCACCAGCTGCATGGCCAGATCCACTGCCTCGGTCTCCCGATACTTGAGTTCTACCTCGATCGAACCTCTGCCTCTGCCTAGGAGGTCCCTCATCTATCTGTTGATCGTCTGTATGGCGGGTCAGACAGTCATGTGCCATGTGACCAAGACCGCCGCAGGAGGAACACTGTCTGTTCCTAGTATGCTTGGCTCTGTCTCCACTCTGGGTGCCCCACACAACTGATCCTGAGTCATGTGGTCGGCCACCTGTGGGTCTTCTCCTCTTGGACCTCTAAGTCATCTGTCTACTACCAGCTAGAAAAGACTCCACTGCATGTCGACCAGTGGTGGGTAATACTGTTGGAGATTTCTCAGCAAGGAAACTCTCCACTATGAGGGCTCGCTCCAACACTCCTACCTATGTTGGGAAGCTATGAGAAACAACTGAAGCTCTAATCCCTCGCCTGAGACCCTGCTCGATGGCTCGGGCCCTGAAAATGGGTCTCGTACCATATCTGTAGAGTAGCGCTAGAGGTCTGTGAACCTCGCTGAGTATTGTGCTACTGCCATGCTGCCCTGCTGCAGATGCAGTAGCTCCTGTATACGGATTGTTCGAAGGGTTGCTGGTACAAACTCTGCCCAGAATAGGCTCTTGAAGTCTTCCCATAGAAGTGAGGCCTCGTCATGCATCTGGAGAATTAGGCTCTACCATCTGATTGCTGCTGCCTGAAGGAGGATGGCATCAAGCATCCCCATAATGTCTGATGGCATCCCTACTCACCTGAAGACTCTCACCACATCTTCCATCCAATCTTCAGACACGTGTGGGTCCTTCTATACCCTAAACTTGGGTGGCCTATGGCGCTGGAACTCATGCAATGTGATCAAGCGGCATGCACTCTCTACTGCTGTGGCTGGTGGCATTGGTGGCTACATGGGTGGTAGTACCGCTGGTGCTTCGGCCAGGGCCTCAACTAGAAGAGGGCCCCATACTAAGGCCTCATCGCTCAGTGGGCTGTCAATACGTACAACTCTTGAGGCTCTAACTGGTCATCCATAGGGAGGCATCCTGAATGAACAGATGCGACATGGTCAGAACACTATACCATGTGACCTGACCTGGTTTGAGCTGACTTAAAGGAATATTTTGTAAAACACACACACAGTCAGTGTTTCATGCACTAATTTGAAAATCATTAGTCAGGGTGCTGGTGTATGTATACGTCGGCCATCGTACTAATAATAGACTCCCTAATTTGATAAACACACTCAGTACTCTTAAAACTATTGCTTCACAAAAACAAAATATCAGAGTCCTGAGTTCAAAAGTAGAACTGACTCTTCTGATACCAATTTCTTACAACCCATCCCCCGGGGGCCGCATCGTGACTACCCCAAGCCCGCCTTCCATAGGCCATGGGATGGAAACTACACTAAAGGCGTATATCCCTATAATTGGGAAGGCATTGCCTTTATAAAATGTAAACACACACAACCCGAGAACAAGAGTAAGAAAACACTACGTAAAGTATTATAAAAAGTGTGAAAAAAGTAAAATGGGGCTAGAAATACAAGAACAATAGAAAAGCACAGCTACAACTGAAAGAAAGTACAATTGAAAAGACAAACTACTGGAAGATGGAAGCATCTCATGGATCGTCCTTCAGGTTCCTAACTGAAGGGTAGGTACAGATGTCCTCCTCATCACTCCATGTATTTTAGTCAGCTCTGTGTTCTGTCATGCCGAGTGTCCACCTTCGGGTACTGTCTAGTCCTCATACACTCTGCCTCGAGCAGCATTTTCCATCATCAGCATCCAACACAACGTGGTGTGAGCATAGCCTGTTCAGGGGTGTGTATAATGATAATCTGTAGGGACCCTGAGTCCCTCAGGGTCACATAAAATCCAATAAGGATAAACCACAAAGAAGGATCTCAACATATAACCTTTACATAGGTATATGCCAATACATATACCTTTGTTATCAAGTAACCCATCTCAATCATGAGAAAAACACAAAGGTCATTGAATCAGCTAAAACCATGATTTTCATTATCGAAACCACAACTGCTGGAGATTTACTCCTCTTTTGAGGAAAGTGGCCCTATCATGACTATAAGGAGCTACTAACTAACCATAGAAGGTGAGGTACTCCACCTGCCGAGTACCTCAGGTCAGCTGCAAAACAGGGCGCTCCTCCACTGTGGGTCTGCTTCCAAACCGGGTGCCCTCCCTAATAGTTGTCAGATGTAATCCTCCTTTCGAGTACCATGGGTCTACCGCCAAACCAGGCTCTCCGTCTGCCATGGGTCTGCCGGAAAACTAGTCACTACATCCACTGGGCTAGTCGAATCACTCCTAGTCCAATCGTTCAACCAGTCGTCAGGTCTACAGATTCTACGTCTCCGCAATCCGTATTCTCATCTCTGGGAGGATCCGCTCCACAAGCTACAGGTAGATATATCAGGTCCCACTATGTCTCTGTTGGAAGTATCTCAAATTACCGCCATATCATAGGGGTCTCAATGCAATAGATGATGCGTCAATCAGACACTCGGTCTGAGAGTTATTGGCATTTCAGTTTCATGGCACGGTTGGTTTTTAAGCTAAAACCAACATGACTATACTCCAACTATGCCCAAACCTCAAGTGGAGTGTTCCAAATGAACCTTCTTATCAAAATGAATCCAAATTAGTTGACGATACATCAATCGGTCATCTAGTCCTTAATATATATGTTTTTTCGCTCCGAGGGCCCAGTTGGTTTTGGGTTCAAAGAAACCCGGCTATAAACAAACGTTACCGAAACCTTTAATGTAATATAATGAAACTAAATTCTCGATAAAAGAATTTCTATGCAACAGACGGTGTGTTGATCGGAGGCCTGTAGCTCATGTTATGTGCGAATGACCAGAAACAATCTGAAAAGGAGGTCTTGGCCCAGTCCGACCCGGCCCAACCTACCCTGGATCGGCCCGACCAGCATTGCGTGGCCTGGCTGGCACAGCCCGGCCCATCCGGAACAGCCCGGCCCGCATGGCCCACCCCGGCCCGGCCAGGGGGGTGCTGGCTCAGCCAGCTGGCGCGACATTAAGTTGCACCTCTTAAATTCCGGAACGGCTGAGCCATTCCGGTTCCACCCGGCGCCGCGGCTTAGCCGGGGCAGCCTTCTCCGGCAGCACGCCGATGTCACCTTCTGCGGACCACCGGACATGCTCCGGTGGTCCATTTCACCGACCGTCTATGCCTAAGATCATATTGGGACCCAAACATCACTGTGAAAGCTCCAAATCTCCATTGCAGTCCCGTTTCATCGTCTCCAACCATTCTGTGCTTCAAGAACGATATCGTGATGGGTACAGACTTATTCGTTAGTCCGTACCCATCATGTTAGTGGTTCAAATAATCACTCATCAAATAAATTCCCATGATAAATGGTATGAATCAAATAAATGTATATTATAGAAAAAATTCCCCTACCTCGAAAAGACGGTGCGCGTCGTCGAATCATGGAAGACGAACGTCGCGATGGTCGGGCATCGCGGGGGAAGACAAGGTTGTCATCGTTCATCATACACTTCCTCTCATAAGCTCGTGAATCGGTCCATTGATGACAAAGAGGAATATAGAAGAGCCGGCGGAGATGTCCCACATCAGAAGGGGGTTCCGAGGAAGAAGCTGAAGAAGAAGCATCATCACTGGCGTCCTCGTGTTCTTCGAGACGCGAAGTGTTCTTCATTGAGATAAGAACAATATTCTCTATTTCTCAAGAGCTTTCTCCAAACTCTCGCAAAACAACGAATTCCAAACTAAAAATAATATCCTAAGATATTATTTTATTCTCCCATAATATAACATTGCCATGCACTTTCAAAATGATTCAAATCCTCCAAAAGTAATTAATTCATGGTGTTGTCATATTAATGACAAAGTGGAAGGTGGAGGGTTTAGAAATTAATGTGGGGAGTTGTAAAGAATTAAACAAGGGGTTTAAGGGGAGTTATGGGAAGATGAAGATTTAAGGCTTATGTCCGTCCCACCACACAATTTTCCTCACATGGGATGTTATGTTGGTTTGGGCCCCACCATTTACTTCCCCATGTAGGATTTAACTTTCCATGATATATAAAATTGTTCACGTCAATTTTATTTAACTTTTTAATTAAATCCCAAAAATTAAATTTCAACCCACATAAAACAAAACTGTGGTAAAGGTCCCCTTAATCGAATACCGGTGCTACGAGTTTATCAGTGTCCTTAGTTTTCAATTCAGAGCATCAGTTCAATATATAGAAAATTCCACACGTACGTGTACTGATCGTACCCGAAAAAAACATAAAAAATTGATTCCAGGCACACTGGGTCTTGGAATTAGGTGCCGTTAGAAACTGCGGACTCGTAAAATTCCATAGAATTATGAAAAAAAAATTCCGGTAAATTTCTGGGTCTTTACAGATGGTGGGATAAAACTAAAGTGTATTTTGATGATGTTTCTATGACTAATATGATGTTTAAAACCATTGATACAACTTTTTGAGATTTAGTGATGAATGTTTAGCATGATTTATGATGTTTTTTGAAACATATTATAGGATCAAATATCTTTTTAGGTGATTAATGATATTCTGGTCGATGTTTTTTTCAGTTGAGGTATATATACCAATTTGGTTTAATATAAAAGGTTATTTGGGAAGAAAGATTTTTTGTTTTTAGAAGATTAATTTGAAGAGTATTAGAAAAAAATTGATGTTAAATTGTTTTTTATTATTTAGGTTGTTAGTGATATATGTGATATTGGATAATTTTAATTTGGAATGATATAAGGTGAACTTATGGTTTTTTTTGAATTTTAGTGATTAATATATTATGTTTTATTTGTTTTCCATAATTCCATTCATTATGATAAGCATTTTTTATTTAGTAAAGACATGCGTACTAGCTTCTTATTGTTTTGAAGATTGTGTGATCCATTAGAAGACTATTCTTGTGATTTAGGCATAAAAATTCCATCAATGTACTCATCATTTTGAAAAATAGATGATATTTTAGTGGAAATTGATAAAGGATTAAATTTTGATTATCACTAAAATATATTTCATTATTTTTGTAATCATGATTGTAATAGAATTTCCTAAATTAATGAAAATAATATTAAAATAAATGTGTTATCATATTTGGATAATTGATGGTATTTTCACCCATCATAGATTTCTAGTTTTCTGGTTCTTGTCTTTTTCATGACCATATTATCTACCAAAATCTTTCACATCATGATAATTATGATTTTTCTATTTTATTCCATATATATTTTCACTTCCCACTAAATGTTTCATACTTGGTAAACATTTTATATAATGATATTTATACAAATATTTCCCTGTTTTCATGTGGATGTTGTATTAACCCTTTTTACAATATTTGTTTTCAAAAATGATATTTTCAAGATTTAAAAAATATCCTTACAATATGAAGTTAAAACTATGAGGACAAAAAATTTAATGGGGGGAATATTTTAATGCCATAGTTTTCTAAATAGATGGATGTGTTCGAAAAACTTTTCGATATGCAGCACCAATTTGAAATAGAAAATGATTATTTAAACATGACCATTATAATTTTTCTCTTAATTTTGACAGCATGAATAGGATTTAATAATTTATTAAATATTTATATTTCATAAAAAACATAAATTAATAAATAAATTCTTTTAAAATTGTCACTCATGTTTTTGTAATGTCTGTTTGTTCCTCAAAATTAGTTCTCTTCCAAAATGGTTTTTTATTTTTTAAAATAAAATATATTATAATTATTTTATATATGATTTATTAAATTTATTTGATAAAATTAATTTTCTTTTTAATATCTTTATATTATTATTAATATAGGATGGAATGTATATGAATTTTTGGAAAATTTTAATAATTCAATAAATAGTGAAAATGTCATTTTTTATAAATCCATCAATTTTTTCTATTAATTTTTTTATCTAAAAGCCCATTTGTGATTTTAATTTTATTTAAAAATAAAATTATTTTTATTGAGTTACATTTAGTAAAATTAATTACATTGAAATCAAAATTATATAATATTTTAGAATAAGTATATTTTGAGGATCGAAAACACTTTTTTTTGATAAATTTATTATGATTTTAAATTAAACATAATGATAAGTTATTTATGTTAAATTTATATATTACTAATATATAATAATTAATTTAAATTCATATAATTAATAATTAATGTTATAGGGTTAGAGTAAAATCACTTATTCCTTGAGAAAATTTATTTTTCAAAAAAACTATTTGTCATCCTGATTGTTTTATATTAAATTAAATTATTTCTCCACTGTTAATTGATTTTCGTAATATAAATTCAATTTTTTAAATATTCATAATTAATAATAGGAAATAAGGCTAAATTATTTTTTGGACAATATGAATAGTTACCGTAAAAAATATTAATTATCAAGGTAGATACAAAATAATATTAATTTCATAATAGTTATATTTTCATTTTATTAAATAATTATTATATTTTTTGTTCTTTCACGAAAAATATATAAGAATTTATTTTTGAAAAAAATTAAATTTTGATATGATAAAACAAAAATTGTATTTCAGGATAATAATAAATTTCAATCAATACATTCTTTTATCTAAGTACAAGAATCTGGAAAATAAATTATTTTTCTATAAAATAATACTAATAGATAACTTTTATTAATTATAAATGATAATATGAGTATTATGATGTCAAATGTAGTTGTTAAAAGGGATCTGAAGCTGTTACTGTCAAACAGACAGTACATCTCAATAAATGATATGTTTTCTTTTTGATATAAAAATTCACACATCAAGATAATTATTAGTATAAAATAAATATTTTTTTTGAATCAAAATTACAAATTTTACCAATTGTGAATTTTCCCATATTATTGAATACATTCAAATTTTGGGTTAAAATTAAATATGTTATAAATATACTCAGTGTGTTATAACATTATAATGACTAAATATTGATTTAATAATTTCTAAAAATGGTATCTAAGACAAAATATATATTTAAAAGTTTAAATAATTTTAATTGTATGATATTTTATTAATTTTATAAGTCCTTTACATATCCTCAAAAACCATTATTATATGTTATGGTTTTAAAATAAATTCTTGGTAATCATGACACACTTCCACCACACCAAGGGTAATATTTTAAAGAAATTGGTCCTTTTAATTATAAAATAATTTAAATAACTTTTATATTTATGATAACATGGGAAAAAATTAATAATAGGATAGTTTTTTTGTATATAGTAAATAACCATCTTTTTAGAAATATTAAGGAAATCCCATAAATTTTCTCATATAAAACTACCCAATATACCTTTAATATTCACTAATAAGTATTGTATCACATACATAATTTTCTCTACCCCTAATATATTCCTCCCATGGTTCCCCCAAGGTCTCAATAATTATTTTCCTTTATTTTTTAATCACTCTCTCTTGGTTTGTGACCCCACTCACTTATTTTCAATTAAACTTCTATCATTGAATTTAGATATTTTAATCTCAATTGGATATAGTTTCAAGACTCTTAAAATATCCATATACTATCAAATTATTTTCTAATAATTAGGTATTATTTATTCCCTCCCATTATAGTACTTACCTATGCTATTAGTATGCTAAAATTTTTAAAGGGACCTCTCTCTCATCTTTTCAATTCAATCACCCACTTTGTATTTAACATTTTTAATTTCAAATGGTTATGATTTCATGAATTTATATATATCAATATACTATCAAAATTAAGTTCTGAAATGTATATATCATTTATCCCCTATTATTTTATATTTTACCTTAGTTTTACTCAGCAATAATATATTAAGAGATTCCAATATCTTCTTTTTTGTTCAAGAAATATCATTATTATTAGCATTATGAATCTTCATTTGTCATGTTTTGAATATTTTATATATATAATTACACTATAAAATTTATTTCCTAATAATTATATATATTTTATCCCCTCTTATTATATCATTTATCTATATCATTACTATACCAAAAGTTAGTTAGGTATCATCTATTTCAACTCATCATTCAAGCATCTGGTTTATGTAATGCAATATTTCAAACAATTAATATGGATTGGGAATGATCTTACACATCCCTATTATTAAAATTATGATTTAAATTTTTTATTTCACCATTTAACAGCCATTAATACTCCAAACTATTCATTATGCACCACAATTATGCTACTAAAATTTAAGTCAATGTTTTCATGGAATGGTTTTATTCATGAAACATTTGTTTAATTATGAATTTTAATAAAATTTTATTAATGTTTTATTATGTTATTAAATATCCATATTACCACCCTTATAATGAAAAGGTTATTATAGGCACCTTTTAATCTCATTAACCCCTCTTGTGAACCTTTATGTGCTCTTATTATACAAATGAAAATGTCATGTGATTTTCTATTATAATTATTTTTCGGTGTGTACCAATACCCATTTTAACTCAATAATACTGACCTATTTTTACATATATATCATAGATTGGTTAATTCTATGTGATGATAAAAAACATTGATCATGGGATTAAATTTGATTAAATATATTTTTATATGATAAGACCTATATGGGAAACAATGGAATGTATTTGATATAATAATGATGTGTGAGCCCAGATAGCATTCCATTGCATTGAGTAATTTTTTAGTCCCATGGGATCACTTTTATAGTGTATATGGGATTATAATAATCCTATTATTTTTTTATTATTTTGGTTAAACATAACCTGCGATTGTGATTTTTTTGATTGAATTTGTTGCTATAATCCAATGATTTATTTGGGTTATCATGCTATATCATTCCTCATTGGAAAATTTTGTGATTATAACCATATTTATTTTCCATTTTAATACGTAATATCTAACATGTAATACATTCTTTGTTTTATTATTATGATATTTATTTAATTTAGATTTATTTAACACCTTTTCCTTGTTTATTTCCTATAGTTATCACATGATGTTCTAAAAATTATGGAATATTATGGGAATGTAAAGGATGATTTCAATTATGATGTTCTATCCTTTAATTTAGTTTTTATGTAATGTATAGAATTTTCCAAAAATTCCAGTATTATTGATCATCTGGGTTTCACAATGTGTATTCATATGTAAAAAATTCTTATATATTGTGAAATAATTTCAAGGACTTCCATAGTTGGTATTGATGAAAAGTTTAATTATTTTTGGGATTAGGATTATAACAATCTAGTGAAATTTTTATGGATAAAATTAATTATAAGAGAAAAACCATTGTTTTGGAAATGTATAGAGTAAGAGGATTACATGTAAATACATCCCTCTAAGGATACTAATAGTGGATGTGGTCATTGTGTAGATGTACTTTGGAGTGACAACCCAAATAAAACTGTATAGAGCTTGACTTGACTAGGAACTGGAGAATGAAAATAGCCCTGCTGAAAAACTAGTTTGAAAGACCAGATGGATATTCATTGGTAAATTATCACGGTCATTGAAGAACATTTTTTAGGAAAAAAATTATTATACGATTAAATTTTTTTTAAACATAATTTGGATATCATATTTGAAGAATAGAAATTCACACACAAAGGAAATAATTTTCATTTATATTTTATACCTTTGATGTTATTGGAATCCCATTTTTGTGTTTAACAGTTTAAAGTACTAATCCCTAATATCCCATTTATTATAATAAAGGGAAGGAATATGAGGAATTGAGTCAAAAACTACATTTATAGAAAATGCGATGAATTACAAAATGAGAAAACGAAAATGATTTGTGATCAAGTAATACATTATTGGATTATTCCAAACCATATTTCAAAGAACAAAATTACAAGATGGATCATATTGGAATGTCTAATTATATCATAAAATATGATGATGGTCTCTCAAGAAAGTTTGTCTAATAAAGGTGATAAATAAAAGTAGATTAACTTTCTTACATGGGAAAAAAGTGGAAAGTATCACAAAGGTAAAAGTAACAAAGGTAGTCGAAGGTATTTTATGAATAAAAGAATAAGGTATAATGTCTCTTGTTTCCATAAATAATAATGAGTACAATGGAAGGGAATTAATTATATCCTACAAAATACTTTTTTTGATAAATGTATTATGTGTGGAGAATATAGTAAATATTTGAGTTAATTCCTTAATCATAGGGTTAATTAATATAATAAAGAATGAACTATGCTATTAAAATCCTTTTTTATGTAGATATGTGTTTATGTACTAGTATTTAAGAATTATTTTATAAGAGTATACAATAAATGACAATATAGATATAAAAATAACTAAACATTTAATGACTTTCACAAGTTTTTTTTAATTTTTGTGTATGAAACACATGTTAAATGGCATTAATATCCTGTAAAATTGATTTACTGACAAGGGGATAATTTTGAAAATACATGATTGAGGGATTGATAACCCTTAATATGTTTTTGATGTTGGGATAATCCAAAAGAGTCTTGGGATGAAATGCATATGTATAATCTAAAGTTTAAAAGAATTGACACATTAATTTATATTTATGTGATGTATGTCAATAATAATTATTAATAATTTCGGAAACATATTGTTGGATAATTTTTCTGATATTGATGTTATTGATGAGGTTTTAGAAGAGTCTGATTAGAATGCAGTATGTATACCCAATAGTATTAATATAGCTAATTATTTGAAAATAATGCTATTATATATATGAAGGTGTATGATAAATTGTAAAAGAAAATTTTTGAGTGTAAATAAATGATTAATATTGATGTTATTTGTGTTATGTGAAATATTGGGGCATTTATATAATGAATTTTCTATGTTGAACATATGGGATTTTTTAATTTTATGATATTAATGTATTATGGTTTATTAATTTTCAGTATTACATTAATTTATGCTTATATTTTGGGATTTAGTACAAAAATGAGTAATAACTTCTTAATATTTTTTGGATTATGTGATCTATTAGAAGATTATTGAAGTGATTCATGCATAAAAAAATTGTCTTGAGAGCACATTGTTTGGTGGAAAAAAGATATTATAGTGGAAATTGATTAAAGGAAGAAACTATAGTTGTGAAGAAAATAAATTTCCTTATGTTCCTAGTATATATGGTAATAAAATTATGAACCTCGTTGAAAATAATCCAAATAATTGTTGCCATATTAAGATGAAATGGTCATCTCTTCACCCATCAAAGATTTATGGTTCTCTAGTCATTTAATTTTTAATGGAGATGTTCTCTACCAAACATTTTTAGGTGTTATGAATTATTTTTTTCTATTCATTATTTAATGTTTATATTTTCAATTACCACTAATGTTCTACCACATGTAAACATAGTTATGTGATAAACTTCAAACTTCCCTATCCATCTTTTCAAGTAGATATTTTATGAACCCTTTTTTACATTTGGGGAAATTGTTTTAAAGGATGAAAGAGTATAATTCCTTTAGATTTTAATATATAAAACAATGTTGGATAGTGTATACGATACACATCACAAAACCCAAATAGTCAATGAATATTTAAACAAGATTGTTAAAACCTATCTGTTAAATTCACATGTATGAATAGGATAAAATAATTTATGACATATATATTTGTTCCACTCAACATAAATTTAGTGAAAAATTCTTTTTAAATAATATATCAATTTTTGGTAATATCTTTTTGTTCTTGAAAATATGATTTCAGGAAAAATGATGTTCATATATTTTTGTGAAAAAATGTGTTATAAATATTGTATAAAAATTTTAAAAAAATTAATTTAAAAAATTGAATTAATTTTTGATATTAGATATCATGATTGAATTTTGGTGAAATTTTCAGATTTTTTATGAAATATGGATTTTCAATGAATAGTGAAAAATATCAATTAATTTGTAAAAACGACATTTCATTTTTTCAATTATCTAATATAATAGTCCCATTATAATATTTTTTAATTTAAAAGTAACACAAAAATTATGTAGTCATATTTAATACAATTAGTTAAATTTAATTCTACATTATATCATATTTTAGTATAAGTTTATTTATATTCTTGAAACAACATTTTTTTAATCATTTTTAAGATGAATAATGTTTCTCTAAAATAATTAATTTAAAATAACCCTTATTTTTCAATAATTTAATCTAAATAAATTTATTATATATCTATTATTATTAATTTAATTTATATAATTAAAATCAATAGTTATAGGGTTAATGAAAAATAATCCTTTCCTTAATAAAATTCATATTTTAGAAAACCACTTTTTATATTGCTTGAGTGATGTATATTATGTTAAATTTATCTGTCGAAGGGAATTTATTTCTATAAAATTGATTCTATATTTTTAATAATCATAAGTAATATTAAATTATATGGTCAAATTAATTTTTGAAAAATATGAATAGTATCTGTTGTAAATATTTATTAAAAGGGTAAAAGGGAAAATGGTTAATTAAGGGTGAAATATATTTTAAAAAGGCATAGAAGAAATTAACATTAATTTTTTTAATATCAATATATTCATTTCAATGTAATAAATATTATATTTTTTTATTATTAATTTATTATGAAATTATTATAATATAAATTTATATTTTGATACGATTAAAAAAATTTATTCTTTTTAATTGTAAATTTAAATAAATAATTATTTTAAATGAATTAATATATTACAATCATATATAATACATAAATTAAAATGCACTATTAATTAATTATTATTACTTTTATATGACTATATAATTTTTATAACATCAAATATAGTTGTTATAAGTATTCTAAAACATCTATTAAAAAATCATTTTTAAACATTTTTAATTTTTTTTTGTTTTAAAAGTGTTATTTTACATCATTAGATAATTTTTTTATAAAATAAATATTAACATTGTAATCCACTTTTAAAATTCATAAATTGGTGATTTTTTCATAATACTCTGAGGGAGTCAAGATTTTTGGAAAAAAATTATATACAATATAAATTAACTATGTATATAATAATATCATAATGACCAAAAAGGGATGTAAAAAATAATATTAATGGTATTCAAGACCAAATATATTTTTACCCTTTAAAATGATTTTATTCTGAGGTTATTTTACAAATTTTATAAAGACTTTATAAATCCTCCAAAACTTATAAAATATTTTATTGATTCAATATCCATTGTTTATAAACAAAAATCACTTCCAAATAACCATAGGTTATATATTTGTAAATATGGACCTTTTAATTATAAGATAATCAAGTTCAATCTTATTTTGTTGAATCCATGGTCATAGTTCCAAGGTATGGTGGTTGGTTTTGATTATTTTATTATGGAGTCCTAAACCTATGTTTTGGAAATAATAAGGAAATCTACTCTATTATCCTATATAAACACATTTATTATACATTTATTCTTCTAAAAAACCATTTATAATCTCCTTAATCTCCCCTCCCATCCCAATAGTCTTCCCATGGTGCCCAGAAACTCTTATAAATTTCATCCCATGATTTTGGAATCACCATGGCAGGGTAATGGAACACTCCTTTTTCTTTTCAATTCAAGCATTGTATTTTTATTTTCAAATTTTCATCACAATTTTTTATGATGATGTAATTTCATATATTTTATTTATATTATTTTTTGACATTATATGGATTATTTTCAAGACCATACATAGAGACATGATAATATTCGGAAGCCTGGTGTGATCGGGAATTTTGTTCGAAATATATTAAATATATTAAATATATTAAATATATTAAATATATTAAATATATTAAATATATTAAATAGAACATGAAAATAATTTTCCTAAAAATGATTAATAACTTCTAAAAGGATTCCCAAATCAGAAATACAAGGGCACCATTGAGTTTAAAATTCTAGGTTTAACCTATGTGAGTAATAACCATAGTGGGAACGAGTCTTTTTTGGAGATGTATTTGTATGAATAAAATGAATAAAATAATAAATAAAATTATTTGACTAGTTTTTTTGATGTTGCATCAAAACAACCAATTTTATCTTTTTAAATATTCTCTTATTGAAAATTAATAGGGTTATCTGTTGGAATCTATGAACTGATAAGAGCCATTGGATCTCATGGAGGAGATCCCATTGGTGAACGATATCCATATGAGAGTTTGGAAAACTGTATGGGACATGATCAAAGGATCTCACTAATGAATGCGAAGACACATTAGTCTTTATCAACAATCAATCGAAATCAAGGTATGATAGTAGTTTATTTTTTTTCATTTATTATTCATGATTCCTAAATTGAAAATGGATCAATTGACTAATAGATTGATCCGTGGATCATACATGTTTTATGGGATGGGTTTATTATGGGCTAATTTGGGGAGAATTAATTTGAATTAATGATTACTTCATTGTTATTTTTATGAAATGAGTCATGAAAAACATGAACATCAATTGATGTTCCTTCCTCTATTTTTTTCTTGTTATTATCTCCCCTGGTTCTTCATTCACCTGACTGATTTCTTTGTTTGGCATAAGGATTGAGATATCCCAATAAATCGATAGTTTTCACCTGTTTCCTAGTGAAATCATCGAAAATTGATGATTTTGGATCAGTATGACACAATGGTTATTAGTTGGTAGTAGCGACAATAGATGAATGATGTAGATGCATGATTTTAATTTTCATCATTATGGAATAAAGAACGAAGATATTATCATTTCATGTGAGGATTGATGGAACAAATCTTGTTTATTTTGTGATGAAATTACTAAATGAGGCTATATTTGTTTTTTGTAGAAAAACAATCACCTAATCAAATCCTGGAGAAATAGACGGGATATGTGATGATATTTATAGAAAATCTCACACAGTATGTCTTGTAATTGGGATCTACATTCCTTGACGTCACCACATTGTGGTGTCTACGGTTTCGAGTATGAGTTAAGGACCACACATAATGTGACCCTATAAAATAACGTGTAACCCCTCCTTGGAGAATCGACGTGTACCATAAAGTTACACAGACACTAGGCGGACTACTCTAATTGCCTGTAATCCATGTAATCCCACACATTAGCATTAGCTAGACCAACTACATGGGAAAATCCATGGGTTAGTACACAAGAACCTATATATCTACTAAAGCCATATAATGGAACATGTGTAGACTACAAAAGTAGCCTACACACCGTGTACATCTAAACATACATTGTCAATAGTCGCTGTCCATTTAGAGAAGCTGATCTAAGGGTCAAGTGACATTGATTGTGAGTTCTACTAAACTCATTTTACTTTATTATACTTGTATTGGAACCCTTTTATTTCATATATTTGGAAAGGTCCTTTGGTATCATTCCCCTTATAATTTTCTTAAGGGTTAGTAGGGAATCATCTATGAATTATAGGACGAGGATCCCTTCAGTTGGAGTTCTTTGATAGGGTCATTAGATTTGCTATGAGAGGCCTAGAGTGAGATCCTCTATTCCTGTTTGTGCCCTGGGGGGGTTCTTTGTATCTTAGTGACCAAAACTATGCCGACACAGATCCTCCATGTAGAGGGTTAATTCAGATTGTGTTAATGGTTTCTCCCCATAATCATGGTTGTGATCCTCCTCTATTTATCAAATTCTATTCAAACAACCAGCATGTAATTTTTCGTGATATGACATGATGGGAACTACCTCTTTGAGGGAATTAATATAATCTATCTGACTTAGGAGTGTGTTCTCCTAGATGAGTGCTTTGTGTAACCATTGAGATGGGATCCTATAGAAGTATACTACTAATGTGACTTACCTGTAGATTTTTTATGTTTTCTAATTATATCTAATTATTATTATTATATGTGATATAGACATATACCTATGTAGATATAACAGTATTACCATTATTTTTTGATTTTTTGTTTCAAGGTTTACTATAGAGTATTGATAAACTCAACCAGGAACGTTCTTTGCTCGCACGTGTCGTGTCTTGTGAAGATGATCAAACTTTGGATATTCTCCTAGACGGACCAGGACCATAAAATTCTTAGAGAGACTAGGAAAACTGAGGTGTGTTCTTATGGTATTCTAATAGTAGTCCCAATACTTACTTTTATGTTGGAATTTTGTTTCAAATTATTTTGGGTGGTATTTTTATTGAAATTTTTTACATTACATTACTTATGTTCATAATCTAGATGTGGAATTTAGATGTATGCATGCATAATTGTTCAGTTTTTTTAAAAATTAACAATTATATTGGCATGGGTGTGTGTTTTTGTGTAAATATACTTAGGATAAGGCCACCAATTCTAGTGATATGCATACTCTGCACTAGTCACAAGCCCCTAGCCTATTGGATCTGGGATTGGAGAGTTGTGGAATGAGAACTTATAGGGAGGGTCATGACAGTGTGGTATCAGAGTAGTCAGATTTATTTTATGACCAGAGATTATGGGGTTGGTTCTAAGAAAAAATATTAGCTGTTTAGAGATCATATTTCTTTCTAGGGACTCCGGTGTTAGTGTGATAGTTAATGTATCCATACACTATAACTCTACTAACATGCTCTTTGAATTGGTATATGAGAACTCTGGTTGCTAAGAATGCAATGGTACCTAAATCAAATAGAAATGGGTTGTGTTTTCTTTGTCTGTCTTTATTCATATTTCTAGATATACCCATTGACCATTGTTCATTTTGTTTTCTTTCAGTATGCCTCAATGAGTTATTCCCCCTAGGATTAAATATGATCATGAGGAAAATTCCCTCAATTATGAGGCATGGATACAAGGACATGTTCATATGGGTTTACCTTTGGGTGGTGTTCTAGACATACCTTCATCCCTGGAGCAGCATTTGGATCCCACAATACTAGTAGATGAGCTACATAATTTGGGTACACATGATGTGTTTCTATGATAGAGATCCCTCTTGTTCTAAGGTGAGACTAACCCATTGGTGGATGAGGCCTAGAATGAGGTGGTGAACAATGTATTATTTTGGTTTGGAAAAATACAGAACAGATGTTGTTACTGGCAGCGAGACTTCCATATGGATCATTATATAAAATGTATATTTTAGGGACTTAATAATATGACACAGAGACTCTTTCAACTATAGTGTTTTAAATCCTTATTAAATAGAAGTTATCACCAGCTACGCTGAGGGATGTACATATCCATGAGCTTATTTTGATCTAGAAGGGAAGAATAATAGTTTCTAAGTATATATCAAGGATTACCAACCTCTCAAGGAACTCAATAGACATGTTTTTTAACTATTTATCCACGGATCATAATTTTGAGCAAGGTTTACATGGAGACATCTGATCCAATTTTTTCCCTATATGAATTCCCACAAATCCATGCCTAAAAGAGTGAGATTTGGTGGTAAAGAGTTTGTAGGTTGAAAAGATATGGAAACTGGTTGTCAAAAGTGGGAAATAAAGGGAAGAATCCTTGTATTCCGCGAGCCAATGTCAACATTAGAGTGCTAGATGGGGGGGGGATTTCAAGAGCTGGACCCAAGATTGGGGATCTATGGTCCAGGGCATTGAGGGTGGGTCTTGTTATCCTAGATAGAGGTGGTGCTACTCATATGATTGAATGGGTATTCTTGTTCATCATTGTCTGAATTTCCCTATAGCTTATTGGGAGGCTTTATATGGATCACCAAGGAAGTTGCAGTGGCATGAAAGGATCGGTTTTTAAGGTTGTGGATACAACATAAGAGATTAGAGAGCACTAGGAGTTGTTTTTTGCTTTAACTTGTTACCATCCCCACACCTAGGTAGTCCATTCCATTCATAGGGAGATAGAGGACAAGGGTAGGGACAATTGTAAGTGATTGTAGTGTACATAATAGAGGATCTAATAATGATTTATATTTATGGTTAATGTCTTTCTTCAATTTGGAATAGTTCTAATAGAAAACGGTTTTTGTTATTCCATACATTCCACACACCTTTTACAACACATAGAGAATCCATGTGAGCCCATGTCTTGAGCATTATGTTTGGAGAGACCTACTAGAAAAGGCTTAGTGATCATGCACTTCTGCTGACAAATTGACCCGACTCTTTTATGTGAGAGTTTATGTCAGAATATTATGGTAGAAACATCGAGGCCTTATGATGTGATTAATGGTATGAACTGTTTTTCTATAGTTAATTCCCTATTTTATTGTTTTAGGTGAAGGATGTGGTGTTTTTGAAGTGAAAGAACTAGGATTTTACATTATTAATGAAATGGAAACATAGATAGTTCAGGATGAAATCAGGGATAATAGAATGTATTGAATTACTAATTAGTTGCATAGAATTACCATTGGTGTAGTGGATGTTACGAGTTCTGAGTTTCATACAATTATTGTTGAGAATGAGGATGTCTTCCTTGATGATGTGACAGGTTTATCCCTCTATTGGGAGATAGACTCTAGAATTTATTTACACCCTGTGATGGCACCAATAACTATTCCATCATATCAGATAGATCATGTAGACCTTCACGAGCTGAGGGTGTAGGGGGAGGACTTATAGAAGAAGTGATTTGTTAGACCCAGTGCTTCACCAAGGTTAACCATAGTTTTTTTCTCATGAAGGATTAGGAGATATTTAGATTTTTCCAGGACTATCAATTCGTAAACTAGGTGACCATAAGAATAAGTATACAATACTGAGGATTGATGATGCCTTTGATTAGTTGAGAGGTTAATGGTGGTTTTCAAATGATAAACATTGGTCAAGATATCACCAACTACATTACGAGACATAGATATTCCTGAGACTTATTTAAGATGTCCTTACGGTCACTATGAGTACTCGATGATGACATTTGACACGAAAAATTCCACAAAAATGTTCATGGGAATCATCAATCAGATCATTCAGCCTTTCCTAGACCAGTTGGTGTTAGTCTTCATCAATGATATCCTTATCTAATTTCCATATGAGTAGGAGTAAAAAAGACACATGAAGATTAATCTAGTTGTAATCTAAGAGCACCAACATTATGGTAGGTTCTCAATGTTCCAGTTCCAGATATAGGAAACCCATTTATTGGGAAACATTATCTCAGTGGATGGGGTGGTAGTGAACCTAGGAATGGTCAAGGTAGTGTCATCTTGGAGTCCACCAATGTGGATGATTGATATGTGAAACTTTATTGGTTTGGCAGACAATTATCTAAGATTCATACCTTATTTAACCAAAATACTAGAACCCATAAAAACATTGACTCAAAAGTGAAAGACTTCAATGTGGATAGAGAGGTTCCATAAGGATTTTTAACAATTGAGTTAGAGTTTGAAGACTGTCACATAGTAAATATTCCTAGAGTTGGATATCATGTACATAGAGTTTTGTAATGAATCTTGAAATGATCTTGGTTGTTTTATTATTTAGAGGCATGATGTGACTGTCTTTAGATCACAACAATTTATTACACATGAGATTAACAACATGACACGTGATCATGAGTTTGAAGAAGTATTCTTCTCAGTAAATTTGTGGTAGCACTTCCAGATGAGAATGTGGTTTATCATCTACTATGATAAGAATAGTCTAAAGTACATCTTGACTTAGATGGATCTTAACAAGAGACACATGAAACATCAAGATTCTCTCCATGATAATGACATTGAAATTGGAAATACTAATTGGAAGGTGAACAAAGTAGAAGATTATCTCAATAGGAGATCTTGTTCAGAGTATCAAAAGTAGGTTTCAGAGCAGTTGGACACGTTCAAGTTATCCTTTGTGGATAGTGATGGAGAAACATACCTCGGGTCAATGGTTGTCACCCCTCTCATCTTGCTACAAGTTAAAAGAGGCATGACATGGGGATATGGACTATGAGAACCAATTTAATATGCTTTGTGTTGGACATGATCCTAATTGATTTCTTAAATGTGGTGAGAACTTATTTCTTTACTTAGGATGGAACTTGGTACTAATGTAGTTGGAAGAGGAGTTTCAGAGAGAATTTATAGATCTCAACTTATGGTATATATATTTTTAGAAAATATGTTCCCTAACCTATGAAATCAGTTTTTGTGGACCTATATGAGGAAATGTGTTTTATATTTTTCCTTTTGATTCCTTACATGTCAGTAATTGAAGTCTGAGCACCGAATTCCAGTAGGTATAGCTCCAAAAATTGATGATTCAGAGTTCAAGTGGGATGAAATATCCATGTAATTATTTAGGGGAGTACCATATACATTCAAGGGTCCAAATTCCATCTGGTGTATCATATAACTACTCCTCATGTTGGAAAAATTATTATCTATCTAAAAGTAGAGTTCAATAGAGGCCTTGGGATGAAACTATGTTTATGATATAGTAATACTCTATAGTGTTTCATCGTCGATCATTTCTAACCATGATGGTCATTTCACATCCTTATTTTGGAAGGGAAAATGGATAAATTTGGGATTCAGTTAGACATTATCATAACATTCCATCCATAAACATGCAGCTAGGCTGATCAGTCAATTTATGTTCTGGTGGACATGTTATGAGATGGCATGTTGAACTTTGGCAATATTAGGGAGCATCAACTACCACTATTAGAGTTTTCATAAAATTGATGTTACCATTACACAATTTTTATGGAACCATTTAAGGATATGTACAGATGTTTATAAATGTCATTACACTACTAGACTGTCTTATATGGGTTGGAAATCAAGGGCCCAGATATAGTGCGAACAACAACTGACATGGTGAAAATCAGCCAAGAGTGGATAAAGATTTCATAGAGCCATCATAAGACTTATTATTATAGATGAATAAGGAATTTGGAGTTCTAGAATGGAGTCCATATTTTTTTAAGGGTTTCACCTCAACATGGAAGGTAGAGATTTTTCCAGGGTGGGAATATATTTCTGATTCTTGTAGGCCCTTTCTTGATATTACATAGTGTAGGTGGGGTGGCTTACCACATATCTCTACCTCCATAGTAAAATAGTGAACATGTTGTATTCGTTGTATCATAGATGAGGACGTACGTTCCAGAATCATCACACATTATCAACTGTAATGTGATAGACCTCGAGGATGTAGTGGATTTTGATGAGTACCCAATAAGGATTAATGGTAAAATGGAGAGGATCCTTTGTGGGTGGTTTATTCTTTTATTATGTGGTTGTTGGTAGCACATGAATATATAGGATATAATATGGTAGTGAGAGGATTATATTCACGTTTAGTACCCACAAATATATAATTATCCCTTGATTAATAATTTTAGAAATGTAAACCACCATGGTGGGGTGAATTTAATGTCTTTAATTTTCTTGGTATATTTTTGGATTTTATATTGATTATTTTTTAGATCGTGTAATTGGATAGTGTGTAATTATAAGACTGTTCTGCTAGAAATAATCATTTGAAATATTTAACTATCACATGAAAAATGTTATCCTAAAAGGATGGAATAACTTTTAAATGGGTTCTTGGATCATGAATATGAGGGTATTATTGAGTTTAGAAGCTGTGGTTTACCCGAGGAGTTACACAACTTCAGTTAGCATGGGTTGTTTATGGAAAAGTAAATGTGGGAATAAAATGAACATAATAAATAGTAGAACTATTATTTTTATATTATTTATGTAGAGACATAATTTTCTCACTTTATATACATATATACTTATTGATAATTCATAGGGTTAGATTCATAACCCTATGAATTGAGGTGATCTATTAGACTAGTTGGAGGATATCCCATTGGTGGATGATCACTAGAAAAAAGATTGATAAATGGTGTGAGAAAATATCAATGGATCAAACTAATAAATAGAAAAAAATCATTCTTTTCTAAATATTGATCCTAATAGAGGTAAGGAAATAGTTTTTATTACGTACTTTTATTCCCAGGATTCCATTAATGAACATTGATAAAATGACCAAGAGATTGATCTTTGGATTATGCATATTTTTGGATTGGTTTATTGTGGGTGATTTTTAGAGATTTAATTTGAAATGATGATTTCTTAGTTTTTATTCTCACGAAAACAAATCTATACCATCATGTACATTGATCGAGGTTCGTTCTTCTTTTTTATTCTTCTTTGTTTATCCATTGGTTCTTCATTCACCCACGTGCATTCTTCAATTGGACCGAGGTTCAAAAAATCAAGATCAAACCATCATCACACACCTTTTTCATTGTGAAATGATATGACATCATAGATATGGGATCAAAATGAAATAGTGGTGGTGAGATGGTTGTAGCGGCAAATAATGAAATGAAGTAGAAATCTGATTTTCTTGTTCTTTGACCCATAGTCAAGAATAATGACGATCCCATTTTCGGATCAAATTGATGGAATACGTATTGTTGACTCAGTGATGGAACGACTTTACAGGTCTCAATATATTTTTTTCTATGAAATGATCGATGGATCGAAGGATGAGAAAAATATTGGGCACATAGAGCATTATCAGGAAATTCACATATTGCGGAATGTGTAATCCGGATCGACATTCCATTTGTGCCCTATTTGTAGTAACTATGGTTTTGAATAGTTTTTAATGATCACACAGTGAGTGAATCTTTTAAACAGTGTATAACCCCTCTCTAGAGGCTCAACATGTAACATAGGGGTACATAGACATGGGGAGGACTACACAGGTATCCTACATTATGTGTACTCCCTCACATGGACAAGGATGCAACCATGTACATAGTCTAACGATGTACATGTAC
This sequence comes from Viscum album, assembly GCA_963277665.1. Lineage (NCBI taxonomy): Eukaryota > Viridiplantae > Streptophyta > Magnoliopsida > Santalales > Viscaceae > Viscum > Viscum album. The sequence continues at coordinate 1,670,880,878 of OY728160.1, forward strand.
ACATGTATAGGAACATGCTGAAGCCGTGTATTAGAACATATATAGAATATGTGGGAAACATACATGATGTGTACTTATACATGGTTACATACAAGAGAAAATATCCTTTTACATGTGTAGAGATCATGGTTAAGGGATAAAACTTGTGAACATTACTACATTAAACATACATAATTATACGAAGATCGGATCACATTCCCTACATATCTAGGTAATGATTAATTAGGCTATGATCCCCTTATCCTTTACCTAAGGGTTAGTATGAAATCATAACCTACTCCATGGGCTATGATTCCATTAGCAGGACATCTTGGATAAATTCATTATAATTCCTCAAAGAGGCCCAAAGTTAGATCATCTATTCATCTTTGTGGACTAGGTGGATTTCTTGGTATAGTCTTGAATCACACAACACAATAACCATTCCTCGACATAATAGGTTAGTAAATATTGAGATTTTGGAATCACCCCACAGAATTTGATGTGACAATCAAATATGTACCATATTCTCTTGAGACCATCGATGTGTACTTTATAATGATGAGGCCCTTCGAGCACTACCTCTTAGAGGGATGTCATCAGCAGTATTAGACTTATGAGTGTTTTCACATGGATGATTTCATTGTAGAATCATCAATATTGAATCATAGGATATTCTACTATGGGGTTCTCTTATATATAAATGTTTGTTTTTATTGAGTATATTTGGATATTCAAATTATTTGTGTCGTAGAAATATACCTATGTATATCCATATGTGTTTCCATTATTGTATGATTTGTGATTTTAAGGTTTCTTAATGATTATTGTTATATTCACCCCTACATAGATATTTCCATCACATGATGGGTCTTTTGAACATGATCCAACTTTAGACTGTCCTAAATGGACTGGGACCATATGGTGCATAACGAGACTAGACATGCCATGGTGTATTCTAGCAGAATTTTGATAGGAGTCCCCATACATAATTTCAGTTTGGTCTTGTGTTTCAAATAGTTTGTGGTTGGATTTTATTTGGACATTTTTATTTTCTATTATATCCTTCCGTACACAAGTTTTGGGATTTAAATTTATGAATTCATGGTTGTACATGTGTTTTCTAGGCTTCCGCACTATCTAGGATTAGTGATGTTTGCGTGTGTACAATTACTTAGGTCAAGGCCTCCCATGTATGTGATATGACTACTCGAAACTAGTTTCTAGACCATGTTCTATTAAATTAAGGATCGATAAGTCATGGAATGCTCACTTTTGGGATAGGTATTTATAGATATCAAAAATTTATAAACATCCCACTATGGTAAATTTTAGGTAATAATAATTAGAGACTAATTGATACCTCTCATTAAAAAATTTACCTCATTCATTACTATGTTATAATTTAGTAAGGGAACTCGCTGTCTTTTTAATTATATAAACCATGTTGTATTTCAGATTTTGAATTTAAATTAGTTATGATGTAAAATTGATTAATTAATAATGTATGATCATTTTCCACTCTCATTTTATTTATTTCTGAAGACATTACTATGATAAAATTTACAAAGGGATTGCACTCTCTTTTCTTTTAATTATGTTATTTCTTTTTAATTATCCTTTTATATCAAATTTTTTTATTTCATATGAATTTAAATGATCCCTATACAATAGAATTTATTTCCTAATATATAGAGAGATCATTTATAAACTAAAATTATGGAATTTACTAAATCTATTATTATGAAAAAAAATTAGTAACAGATCCCCTCTTTCCCTTTTTTATTCATCCATCTTGTTTATGTCATGTACTTTTTCTAACAATTCAAATTGATTAGATATGATATTTATAACAACTATTACATACCAAATGATTTAAAAGTGGTGAGTAAACCTATTAAATATCATTAATCCTTCCCAATATTCATTATGTAACCCCATTACAAAACCTATATATCACAATGATTTTACATCACCTGATTTAATTGAAGAACCCTTTAAACAAAAAAATAATTTATTTATTATCATAATCACACTTTTAAGGGCTGTGTGGGAACCCAAAACGACATCAATGACATAAAACAATAATCCTTCTTCCACAATACAAGGGTTCAAGGACAATAACAACACATCCAAGACTACAATGGAAACCCCCAACCCAGCATAATAAATATTAAGACCAACATCTATATTCTCATCTCTACAAGATATATATCCCATTCATGGATACACATTCCAGGTACCAATAAAAATTATATATCCTCTCAATCATAAGAATCAATAAGAAATGACCAGGTGAAAAATATCTTCTCTAAACCTCATCTAGAGTATCCCCTTGAAGGTTAACTGGTTTTATAGTCCCTTAAATGAAAACCGTCGGGCCACAATGCCCTCACCACCACAAAATTCATTCAATGAAGTCATAAAATTCAGAAACAACATGCATCCATGTAGAGACTCAAATCCTGACGTACATAGACATTACATTACTTTTTTGTAATACTTAGTACATAACAAGAACACACACAAGGACCGTAATTTTTTAGTGTCTTTGGAAACTCGGAATATAATCTTATAATCGTGGTGAAAGATCTTCAACATCTCCCATAAAGATATTCTTTTTTTAAAACCTAAATCCTTTCTTTATGTCCTGGGGAAATGAACACATAAAAGGGTGAGCTCAAATGCTCAGTAAGGGTAAACAAAAGAAATATCAATCACCTCATATTCATTAGAACATATCTTTTGGAAATCTTAACATGCAAAAGAGATCATAATTTCATAACATGGGATAAATCATAGTAGTGAAATGTAATCCCAATAATAATAATATAAAAAATGAAACATTGTGGCATACACAAATAATCATAGAGAATCATTTCTTATTAGTCAAGACTCATTTCCAATACTATCTTAGTGGACAAAGTCCCTTTCTGAACCGAGTTCACTCCTCATTTCAGTCCTGTTTCACTGAACTGGTATAACCTACCGTTCCAGCCATGTCTATCTCATGAGATATAAAATCATTACCCAATGAATTAGAGTGAGATATAGGTCCCAAAAATCTCATAATAAAATCATTCATACTTGTGCCACAAAATAAACATACATCATTCATAATAACCCTATAAATAAAATGGATTTCATAAACATCATCCCATCATTACATAATCCATATAAAATAAATGGATATCATTTCACAATAAGGAATGTTAAACCATGTAAATCATAGAGACATTATACTTCAAACATACACATATTAAATAATTTCATCTTAGAAGAAAAATGGTTTTGATAAAACACTTGAAATGAATTCTTGAGGAAAATATCCTTTCTTCATAAAAATCATTTTCTTTTCACAAAATGCCTTGAAATTTTAAAAGAAAACGATTTTTTTGAAAATATTTATGAAATATTCTAGGGTAATCATCATGAAAATAAGTTTTTATAAAACCATAAAATTTTTTCGTGCCGTATAAGTTATAAAAACATTCTTTTCATACTTTTTCCATAATAGTCAAAAAGTACCTCATAACGTAAAAAAAAGAATGATTCCTTATATACCATGTAGTAAAAGTCAAAAAAGGGTAAAAATGACTTTAAACATACATTAAAACACTTTTATAAAACATGGACATGGATGAAAGAAATAAACCCAGTAAATACTTACGAATATGCAATCTCATATAAAAATGAGATTTGAAAAAGTATCCCTTACCTTAGGTCTGATTTGCTTTGTAAGTGTCCAAACCTCCTGTATAATGATTTAAATAATGTCATTTACTTATTACAGAATAATACTAATTGTTATGATATCATATATGGTTCACTTATGACTTCATTTTACTCGTTATTTTGTAAATTCCATGTTAAAGAGGGTTTTGGGTAAAATTCTTTCATTTGTCGTCCGTGTTTTGACTTGTAATTATTCATATGATTACTTAGATCATGATTAATTAATTCCAGAATATAAAAAATGATTTATATATAATATATATTCAAAATATACATATATATAATAATTCAGTAAATGGAACGAAATACACCGTTCATGGAGACGGTAGGCCGTACGTATGCATGAACGCTGTTTTCGTTTCCTTATTGAGTTGAATGGAATTAAGTAGATGAAATAAATATATATACACATAAATAGAATATCATTATTATGTCATATATTTCATTATTACTTATTATATATACTTTATAATCATTCATGGATGTTTAACGTGGAGAATGAATCTCATCGCGTAAGGGAGACGGTAGTCCGTACGTATGCACGAGAAATGATATCGTTCACATGATCGTGGAATTTTATTGGAGTGTATGTATAATATTTAAGAATTAATATCACTTTAAAATAATCATATATAGTTATTATTTACACCATTATACCCATCCAAGTAAGGTGGTGGTGGAAAATAGATTACACCACGGCGTGGAGACGGTATTTCGTACGTACGCACGCGCGGTGATTTCATTTTCCATAGGATAGATAGATGGTGAAATTGGGTTGTTTCAGACTTATAATAACATATCAGTATATTAGTGATACTTATGTTATTACTTCATAATGAAACAACCTATGAAGAAGAAGTGGAAGAAGAAATACAGTTGAAAGAATTGGTAACAGACATTACCTCTTCTTTGAAGCACCTCATTGTGATCTCATTTTAGGGCACTAAAATTTGTCTTTGAGGAAGAACAGAACCTCTGGGATGTTTCTAGGGAAGTGGATAAAATAATTTGGTAGGGGTTGGCCAATATTTAAGGCTCAAAGTGGTTTGAGGAAGAGAGGGAGGATGTGCCCTTTTATAAGGGAGGAGAGGGGCTCCTTTGGAAAAACTAAAAATATTATTTTATTATAAAGACAAATTAGGTTTTAAATAGCTTGAAATTGAGTTATTGAGAAGCTAAGGTGGTAATGGGTCTATATCCTCTCATAAAATAGAATTTAGACATGTTTAGGTTCCTGTTTTAACCATATCATTTAGATTTAACATTAAGTAAAATAATTTTACTTTTACCGTGTCTTCTTGTGTTCTTACACTATAAGGTTAATAAACTTACTATAACAAGCCAAAAGAACCCCAAGATGTTTATTATTAATATATATAACCTTATATAAGTCATTTGGACGATCCTTAGATTTTTAAGAATAAAATAACAATTAATAATATAATATTTGTTTTAAAAACTATTTTATGTCAATTTTAACACTATTTGGTAATTGATTTTTGTTAAAATCATAACAGAGTGATTAGTTTGAAAAAATTTAATTAAATCGATAATAACATGTCATAGTAACCTATAAAATTATTTTAATTCATTAAACATCTCAAATTATATTTATTTGGGTATTTATAACATCAATTATGTCAATATTTCATTAATAAGATAATTATTACATCATCTTTGTGTCATAAATAAATTAAATTATTTAATGTCTAAAAATTATTAATAAAATATCATTATGTAGGAAATCTTTTTATACTTATAATGAATATTTATAGTCGAATTTAGCTTATTTATAACCCTATATTACAAATGCTTTACTTATTAAACATTGATTTTAACTATTTTAACCCTTCTTTAAATAAATTAATAATAAATGTCCCAATCTAATCCAAGTGGGCCTAAATAGTCATATTTTTTTCCTAAGGTTTTTTATGGTCTAATTACACTTATCCAATAGAATTAGGTCATGACTTAGGGTAATAATAATATCACTTTTACCCTTAATTACAATAATTACTTTTAGCCGTGGTAAAAAAAAAGTAAGAAGTTACTATTCACCAAAAATTATTTTCATCTCATTGAACCACATTTTACTTACTGACGTCAACCGTGTCTCCCGGATTTTTGAAATTCCACTCACTGAAGCGGTAAAATTAAGTTTTATGAAAAATTCATTTTTTTTAACTACCACATAGTGGTTTCACTATTCATCAAAAAATGAATGATTCCAGAAAAATACCAAAAATTAGGCCTAAGCTTTATTTGATATTTTGAATTCAATAATTATGTCTATTTTATAAAATTCAAAACATATCATCTACATTAACTAATTTAAAAATTAATTCCTTTTGTCCTAACAAATAGTGGGTTTTTAAGAGATAATAACTATCAAAAGATTGACACTTGTTTATAACTGGTTTAAATGTGAAATTACATCCAATGACCAACATTGTATTAAATTGTAAAAATATTTTCTAAATATACATTAAAACCACTCAAATTAATAATTTATCACTATTAATAATTTCGATTAAAAAAGATGTTTTTAATTACAATATAGTAATTTTCATTATTCATCTGAATCTGAAAGTTATCCGAAAAGTACCAAAATTTCACCCTAAGCTATTTTCAATATTCTGAATCCAAAAATGAAGTCCATTTTGAAAAATAAAATTTAAAAAATTTCAAAAAGTTGTCATTACTATTAATAACGGCTAGTTTTAAAAATATTTTAAGAGCATATCATTGTTTAGTGAAACTCGGTATTACATACCACACACGCTATCGAGGAAGGTCGTGATTGAGTGTAATGCAAGTCAAGTCAAAGATATGTGTTGTGGAAGCTCCTTTTGGTGTAGCGTACAACATAAGATATTAATGAAATTAAAAAGAATATTTTTCATAAAATCTCAGTGTGTTACATTCTACACCCCTTAAAATGAATTTCGCCCTTGAAATTCATCGGGGTTATAAATTGTTTACTATTAGAATGTTTCTTTAATATAAACCCACATCATAAAAAGAAATACCAAAACCCATCTTTAAAAAAAATGTATAAATCGTAATGGTTACCCAAATAAACTAATCACTAGGTTTCCACATAGGTGAAAATATGGATATGGAAGAGAAATCTTACCATCATGTTTTGATGGAGAGTGGTTGAGAACATGGCTATGGAAAATCCAGCAATCACAAAGACATAAATTTGTGACGTTCTAAGGTACCATATGATTCATCAGATATAAGAGCACTAGGACAACATTTTTGGTTTTCAAGATCATTTCCCTAAAGTTGAAGAATTTTAATTAGAATAAATACTTACTTTATTTTTGTACAATCTCACTGTGGTTCATGAATTGAACAATTTCCACTTCATCTATTAAAGAAATGAAGTTGAATTTGTCATTCGTGATGTGTTAGCAGATCATGTCATAGAATGATGGGTCATTCCATCTGTCTCAAACAAAAGGATAGAAAAGTTATCAAAAAATACATAAGTCCATCTATAGTGAGATTAATCATATATGGTTTCTGAAATGGACTTATACTTCATATATCATACTTCTTAATATAATGAAACTATTTTCTACTAAACAGGGACTTCCTGTAGGACAGTGGTAGGTGATAAAGGCCAGTCACACTTCGGTTGTGGGTTCAATTCCCATAGCTTTGTCTGACGCGATGGGATGTCGCCCGTCCTGCAGGTTGTCCTTTTTCTAAAACTACATTACTATAACTTCACATAAATAATATCAAAAAAAGTTTTATCTTTAAACAATACTAACTTATGTCCATCATAATCCATTCTAATCTTTAGGCTTATCTAAAATACTTCGGTCCAAGATCATAGTATTAGGAAAACGATTACTTGAAATGTCATCAACCAAGCATGTGAATACCACCATTTATCCACCATATATCTTGTTGGTCACATTCCAATCATGTGAATACCTTAATCATGTATTCTCATGAAAAATGAATACCCATTAAACCTTAGTGAAAACATGAAAGCTGTCAAAAGTTAACTCTTTGCACATACCAAAATCCAAAAATTCTATATACTCAAACCATGATATAACCTTCTCCTTATATCAGTCATGAGCTCATGAATACTATCAAACATTTAATTTTCCCCTTATCCCTTCATTATACTCATATCATCCACATTCCAAAAATATCTGAATTACCTTTCATGGATACTGGTACCATTAATCACACACTTTCAAAACTCAAGGAAATACAACAGTTTAACAATCCTTATATGTCTCTTTATCCCATAGTACCATGAGATTACTTATACAAAATTACACTTGATAAACATGTAATCATTCCACTACCTTCTTAAACCATTGACTATACTTCAATAATTCTTTCATCTCACATATCATTTGTAGTCTCTTCATCATCATCAACATAAATATTACCCATATGACCATATTTATTCTCTTCATGAGACTTTACCTTAGGGAATTGGTTTGAAGAATGCCTGCACATTCCACATTTAAAGCATTTAACCATTGTTGATGTTGTAGCAATACCATTATCCTCATCCATGGTGTTAACTGAACCTTTTCCTTTGCACTTACTGGATTTATGTCCTTCTATTCCACACCCAAAGCATCTTCCAGTTCCTTTGAATCATTCTCCTTGATGGCTCTTCCAACATGATTTACATAAGGGAAATTGAACTTTCTTTCCTCTAGGATCATCATGAAACTCCATCTTTATCTTATTAGACGAGTCAGGAAACATACCATATTTGAGTTTATTGATCATATTATGAGATATCTGATTCTGCATAATAATTATTTTTGGACTTCCAAATCCAGTTTCATTTGGTTGCTCATGAAGAATATCATTCCATTGTCCGTTATATCCTCCATTATCATGAATCTTCCTGTTTCCAGCCATTTTCTAAAACCCAAAAAGAATAGTGTGAGAGAAAAAATAATGCTAGGGAAAATAACATAGTAAAGGGGAAGCACCCTGAATATCTAACATCTTAGGTTAAATTCTAAGATCTTTGTCGTAGTTCTAGGAAGATATCCTATACGTATACATATCCTTAGGGACATCCCTAGACATACCTTAGAAATATCTCTAGGGATCTCACTAACGTTTTCGCATCCTAGTTTCCAAAGGTTAACAAAACCTTTCCTCTGATACCAATTGTAGAGACCCGAATCCTGACGTACATAGACATTACATTACTTTTTCGGAATACTTAATACATAACAAAAACACACACATAAGGACTGTAATAGTATAGTGTCTTTGGAAACTAGGAATATAATCTTCTAATCGATGTGAAAGATCTTCAACATCTCCCATAAGGATCTTCTTTTTTTTAATCTAAATCCTTTCATTAAGTCCTGGGGAAATGAAAACATAAAAGGGTGAGCTCAAATTCTCAGTAAGGGTAAACAAAATAAATATCAATCACTTCATATTCATAATAACATATCATTGGAAATCTTAACCTGCAAAAGAGATCATAATTTCATAACATGGGATAAATCATAGTAGTGAAATGTAATCCCAATAATCATAACATAAAAATGAAACTTTGTGGAATACACACATAATAATAGAGAATCATTTCTTATTAGTCAAGACTCATTGCCAAGACTATCTTAGTGGACAAAGTCCCTTTCTGGACCGAGTTCATCCTAGTTTTAGTCCTGTTTCACTGAACCGGTATAACCTACCGTTCCAGCCATGTCTATCTCATGAGATATAAAATCTTTACCAAATGCATTGGAGTGAGATATAGGTCCCACCCATCTCATAATTAAATCATTCATACTTGTGCCACAAAATAAACATACATCATTCATAATAACCCAATAAATAAAATGGGTTTCATAAACATCATCCCATCATTACATAATCCATATAAAATAAATGGATATAATTTCATAATAAGGAATGTTAAACCATGTAAATAATAGAGACATTGTACTTGAAACATACACATATGAAATAATTTCATCTTTTATGAAAAATGGTTTTGATAAAACACTTGAAATGAATTCTTGAGGAAAATATCCTTTCTTCATCAAAAGAATTTTCTTTTAACAAAATGCCATGAAATTTTAAAATAAAAGGATTTTTTTTGAAAGTATTCATGAAATATTCTGGAATAATCTTCATTAAAATTAGGCTTTATATAACCATAAAAATTCAATCATGCCGTATAAGTTAAAAAAACATTCTTTTCGTACTTTTGCCGGAAAAGTCAAAAAGTACCTCGTAACGTAAACAAAAGAATGATTCCTTACATACGATGTAGTAAAAGTCAAACATGGGTAAAAAGGAATTTAAAAATAAATCAAAACACTTTTATAAAACATGGACATGGATGATCGAAATAACCCCAGTAAATACTTACGAATATGCAATCTCGGATAAAAATGAGATTTGTAAAATTATCCCTTACCTTAGGTCTGATTTGTTTCGTAAGTGTCCAAACCTCCTGTATAATGATTTAAATAATGTCATTTACTTATTCCAGAATCATACTCATTATTATGATATCATATATTGATCACTAATGACTTTATTTTACCCGTTCTTTTGTAAATTCCATGTTAAATGTGTTTTGGGTAAAATTGTTTCATTTGTCTTCCATGTTTTGACTTGTAATTATTCATATGATAAATTAGATCATGATTAATTAATTCCAGAATATAAAACATGATTTATATATAATATATATTCAGAATATACATATATATAATAAATCAGTAAATGGAAAGAAATACACCGTTCATGGAGACAGTAGGTCGTACGTACGCATGAACGTTGTTTTCGTTTCCTTATTGAGTTGAATGAAATTAAGTAGATGACATACATATATATACACACAAATACAGTATCATTATTATGTCATATATTTCATGATTACTTATTATATATAGTTTATAATCATTCATGAATGGTTAACGTGGAGAATGAATCTCATCGTGTCGTGGAGACGGTAGTCTGTACGTACGCATGAGCGATGATATCGTTCTCTTGATCGGGGAATTGTATTGGAGTGTATGTATACTATTTCAGAATCAATATCCATTTACAATAATCATATATAGTTATTATTTACACCATTATACCCATCCAAGTAAGGTGGTGGTGGATAATAGATTACACCACGGTGTGGAGACCGTATTCCGTACGTACGCACGCGCAGTGATTTCATTTTCTGTAGGATGGATAGATGATAAAATAGGGTTGTTTCATACTTATAATAACATATCAATATATGTGTGATACTGATGTTATTACTTCTTAATGAAACAACCTAAGAAGAAGAAGTGGAAGAAGAAATAATGTTGAAAGAATCAGTAACGGACATTACCTCTTCTTTGAAGCCCCTCTTTGAGATAACCTTTTAGGGCACTAAAATTGGTCTTTGAGGAATACCAGAACCTCTCAGATGTTTCTAGGGAAGTGGAGAAGAGAATTTGGAAGGGTTTTTCTGATCATGAAGGCTCAATGTGGTGTGAGGAAGAGAGGGAGGAGGTGACCTTTTATAAGGGAGGAGAGGGGATCCTTTGGAAAAACTAAAAATATTTTTTTATTATAAATCCATATTCGGTTTTAAATAGCTCAAAATTGAGTTCTTTAGAAGAAAAGGTTGGGATGGGTCGAAATCATCTCATTAAATAGAATTATACATGTTTAGGTTCCTATTTTAACCTTATCATTTAGATTTATCATTAAGTTAAATAATTTTACTTTTACCGTGTCTTCTTGTGTTCTTAAACTATAAGGTTAATAAACATAACATAACAAGCCAAACGAACCCCAGGTTGTTTATTATTAATATATATAACCTTATCTAAGTCATTTTTCCGAACCATAGATTTTTAGGAATAATATAACAATTAATAATATAATATTTTTTTAAAAAACTATTTTATGTCAATTTTGACACTATTTGGTAATTGAATTTTTTGAAAATTATAACAGAATGATTAGTTCGAAACAAGTTTATTAAATAAATAATAGCATGTCATAGTAACCTATAAAATTAGTTTAATTCATTAAAAGTCTCAAATTATATTTATTTGGGTATTTATAACATCAATTATGTCAATATTTCATTAAAAAGATAATTACTGCATCATCATTGTGTTATAAATAAATTAACTTATATAATCTCTAAAAATTACAAATAAAATATTATTATTTAGGAAATCTTTTTATCTTTCTAATTAATATATATAGTAGAATTTATCTTATGTATAACCCTATATTACAAATGATTTACTTATTAAACATTGATTTTAACTATTTAAACCCTTCTTTAAATAAATTAATAATAAATGTCCCAATCTAATCCAAGTGGGCCTAAATGGTCATATTTTATTCCTAAGGTTGTTTTTGGTCTAATTACACTTATCTAATAGAATTAGGACATGTTTTAGGGTAATAATAATATCATTTTTACCCTTAATTACCCTATTTACTTTTAACCGTGGAAAAAAAGTAAAAGTTACTATTCAACAAAAATTATTTTCATCTCATTGAACCACATTTTACTTATTGACATCAACTGTGTCTCTTGGATTTTTGAAATTCCACTCACAGAAGTGGTAAAATTATGTTTTATGAAAAATTCATTTTTTTAACTACCACTTAGTGGTTTCACTATTCATCAAAAAATAAAAGTTTCCAGAAAAATACTAAAAATTAGGCCTAAGCTATATTTGATATTATGAATTAAAAAATGATGTCTATTTTATCAAATTCAAAAAATATCATCTACATTAACTAATTTAAAAATCAATTCTCGTCGTCAAAACAAATATCGTGTTTTTAAGAGATAATAACTATCAAAAGATTGACACTTGCTTATAACTGGTTTAAATGTGAAATTACATCCAATGATCAACATTGTATTAAATTGTAAAAATATATTCTAAATATACTTTAAAACCACTCAAATTAATAATTTATCACTATTAATTATTTCGATTAAAAAAGTTGTTTTTAAATAAAATTTAGTAATTTTCACTATTCATCATAATATGAAAGTTATCCGGAAAGTACCAAAATTTCACCCTAAGCTAATTTCGATATTCTGAATCCAAAAATGAAGTCCATTTAGAAAAAAATTACAAAATTTCAAAAAGTGGTTATTACTATTCATAACAGCTAGTTTTAAAAATATTTTAATAGCATATCGTTGTTTAGTGAAACTCGGTATTGCATACTACACACGCTATCGAGGAAGGTCGTGATTGCGTGTAATGCAAGGCAAGTCGAGGATACCTGTTGTGAAAGATCCTTTTGGTGTAGTGTACAATAAAAGACATTAATGAAATTAAAAATAATATTTTTCATAAAATCTCGGGGTGTTACATTCCAACCTTCATAGACCATAAAATCCCCATAACCATGAAGCATTTATGAGTCAATTTCACCTCTATAAAATCACATTCCCTTATCATGTACACGATATAAGAGACCAATTTCACTCTCATTATTCCATCACATGATCCTTTATGTTCCCCTATTATGCTGCGAGATGTTTCTTGTGAGTTTACTTGCCAATCATTTTTTAGGATTATACCCATTGAAATTTGCACTCAAGGGTAATAACCAGATTTTAAATATACATCATTGAGTTGGACATCCTTATTTATAAACCACAATCTGTAATCATGGGATTAAATGATATGAAATATGTTCTAATCTTTTATGATATTTGTTGAACACTTATACATATATAGTATATTATTTTGATGGGTGTTTTTAAATAGAACTCAAATTCATTGTGTAATGTTTTCATCTCATGAGATTCTATTATTATTGTAGGAGATGATATCTTACCCAATTTATCTTGGTGGATAACCATGATTGGTTCTTATGATGTTGTGTTTAAATTTGTTTCCACTTTCCCATTTTCCATTTATTTTATCATTCTATATCATGCCTTATTATTTATTTTAATGATTCTGAAAACATTTATGTCCCATTGAAATGCTTATTTTATAACATGTAATAGTTTATTCATGTTATTATTTTATTATTCCATTTCTGAGCTTTATATCTTACCCATTTTATTTATATGTCAATAAGATATCCCATGATGTTTTAAGAATGATGGAATATTATGATCATGTAATGATTGTTTTCCATAATGAAAATGTATTCCTTGTTTACATTTTTTACTAGTTTTTCTAATTATTCAAATACACTAGGATAATAAATCCATTAATATGTAAAAAGTGTATTATTTTGTAAAAAAATAAATTATTAATTCATAATAATGATAAGTTTTTTCATTTTTACCCTCTCTAAATGGTGAAGGAGCTAATAAATTCGGTGTTCAAGGTTCTTGGTAAATGCATGAATACTCGGAACAAGGTTATTTATTACAAGTTGGTGTTGGGTTATTATTATTTTATTCTCATAGTAATAATTTGTTTTTATAATTTTATATGTTTTTATCACATGCACATACACTAAATTTACCAGATGGAAACATGAACAAGTTGGTGGAATCATAATGATTTGTACTCGAGCACTTCTTCGGTGGAAATAATACATGGGGACTCTATTGGGACACCGATGATGTCAGTACAGGTTGGATTAATGCCTAGGTTGATCAGTTAGTGGGGTATCTAACTAAGAGTTGTGATAATAATAAGAGGCAAGGCTTGGAGTTTCAGTGGCTCTTGTACATTATTTTTTTCATTCTAGTTTGTGATCACCCCAAATGGAAATTTGTGTCCATATATTCAGGTATGACCATCCATTCCTATTCTATCGAAAGTTTTTATAAAACTAGTATTTTTTTTCATACAATGATTTTATTCTTTTCACAAGTTCAGTTATTTAGTTGTTAATTTTTTTCTATGATTGAGGATATAGTTTCCCCATGGTTCTATATTATACAATCCCTGATACTCAACAAACTGTAGTTTATGGAGAGGCATACATAATTTTATGTGGACTTTTGGATTAGACCCAATGATTCAGGCCATGATACTACAAAATGGTATAAAATAACATATTATCTTGTTTTCTATATAATTTTTGTAGTTGGTAGACATGTGAAATTATAATGTGTTAGATATTTTGATGTAACATGACTTGGTGTGACACAAACACCATTTCATAGGGATGTCTACGTTACAAGGGGATGGGATTGATGTTCATGGATTAATGTATACATATATCTATTAACCCTAAGTGGTGTACAGTGATTTTAATATGGTGATTTCATATGGTTTTGAATATTTCGTGCATTGGATAGAGGAATTTCTTGCATCATATTCAGTAAATAGTTTTCTCTTGAAATATATGTTTTATTTACATGATAATGATAATTTTGGCGACTCAACTATTTACATTTCTATATATTGTAGTGTATTTAAAAAATTTGATCTTGATGAAATTATATTTGACTAAACCCCTAAGTGTGTAAACAACTGATAGCAGTTCATGTGATGCTAATCTGTGGTGAACACGGGAAATGATGACGACGATGATAATATTGGTATTAATGAAGGTTATAACAAAATAATACTTCTATTCCTGAGTGGTGCTGTGTGACTTGTTAGGTCGTTATAGGATTTTAATTTCCATGGTAAATAACCTCATGTGAGTAGAAAAGGTATAAGTCTTGTTAAATTTTGATTCCAACTATTGTTTAATCAGAGTGATCTATGATGCCTTGTGCAATTTGGTTTAAATAAATAATGAATCTTGGACCTCTTGACCTGGTTAAGATAAGTGGGAATAAATTATGTAATGTCATTTGGGATGTTCCAAAATGATATTTTAGGGGTCTTGACCTCAATAAAACATTATATTGGTTTTGAGAAGGATGGTATGGCATTAATATGGTTAAGATAAGTTGGAATACATTATAGAATGTCAATTTGGATGTTCCAAAATGTTGTTTTATGGGTCTTGACCCCAATGAAACATTATATTGGTTTCGAGAAGGATGGTATGACTTTTGAAACGTGTCTCTGGCTACTAATGTGTTTATGTCTCATGTTGTATGGAGGTAACATGAGTGAGGATATTTCTTGTGAATGGATTGTAATTTTTAATTCCATAATATTGTTTTAATTGATGAAAATTCCATGTTCATGTGAGTAAAATTTTAAATACTTTTAGTATTTTTTATAAGATTAATTAATACCCGAGAGAATGTAGCACATCGAGTTATAGTACTCATGATACAAAGTTGAAATTTGAGATCATTGATACATGTGGCATATAAAGTATGAAAATGGGTTTTCTAAACTATTAGTTTGTAATGAATCTCTAGTTGATAGATGATTAAGATCCTATGTGATCAGACCTAGGATGGTTATAGTGTGATTGGATACTCTAGACCATGATATAACACCCATAAATTAGGTGGTGCGCTAAAAATATCAATAGCTAGGAGATTTAGTTCCTGAAGAGGATTATTTTGAGTGATTGTGTTTTGTTTCCATGGAACTTTTTTATCCATATAGATGAAGAGGAATGCAGTATTTGAAACAGAGTTCCATGGATTGATAGAAAATCACATCATCAGAGTAAGACTACTATCTTCATGTCTTCGTATGGTGCCTTTTTGTGTGAGTGTTCGTGTGAATATATATGGATGGTGTTGGTTAAACCAATATTGGTTGGTTGAAAATATTATTTTTGAGAATGTTTTGGTTTTGCTGATGAAAAGAGAAGAAAAATATCCAATAGGTCACATCCCTTTCTATTCATGAATTCCATTTGAGTTATCAATTAACATTTTCTTCACTATGCTCCCATGGGTCTATGTACTATAGTTTCTATTAGAAGATATTTACTGTTAGTGGAAGATGAAATCAACAATATATTGGGGAACCATTATATGGTTGACCTGAGAATTCCATCTATTGAAATTATATTGTAATCTTTAGTAGAAAACTTGAAAGGATAATAACATAAAGGGCTGTAAATTTTTACCCATGACTAGGTTACTGGAGAATATTTTTCACATCATGAATGGATCACATGATGTTGTGAACTATGATCTATCAAACTGGGTGTGTATAGTTCTTGGTGATTTTTTTGATAATCTGTTCTGTTTTTATGGTCATGGTTTTTCAATTCCCTCTATTATTTACTAGTATTTTTCTATATAGAACCATGAGAGAACTATTAGGTGACTAATAAATATAATATGTAATGGATAATAAACCTATTGAAAATGTAATAACCTCTCCTGTGGGATGGTTCATGGAGTTCTGAGAGACCAAAAATTGAACAATCATAATGACTCCATAGGACTAATGTATAGTGTCATCAAGATTATATGATTCCAAATTATATGTATAATGTATGATTTACATGTATCACCTGATGGAGTCCAAATGTGATATTTTGATTCAAAAGAAAATTGGTGTATGCAAAAAATGGATTTGGATCATTTGTGGTTTGGAACATGGTTTACAGAGTTGTGCTCGATAAAAGAAGTTTCTTAATCAATTAAAATAATTCCATTCAATTATTATCATACATTGGTTAGGATGTTGAATCAATTCAATGATTCATATAACACATAAGAAATCAAGGTTATTTTTTTGTGTTAGTTGTTTATGTCATGCTCTTTCATAAGGGGTTGGATGAATGCTAACTGATTATAGTATCTAAAAGAACCTAAATTCCTTGGGATGAAACTACATCAAGCTCATCTTATCCGATATGAATGTGGTGATAGGAATTAGTTGAAGCAATTTGGAATGGTTAGGGTGATTGGGATAAATTTATAAGAGGAGGTTCACTTGTTCAGATCAGAACTAGGGATGATGGGTTATAATTATCTTTTAACTCATTTCCTCCATTTCATCAAGTGTGATGGAACTTAACTTCAAAAGTAATGTTGATAGACTATTGGAATATTTTTAAAAGTTGATTTATTTTTTGGTGAGAAGCTCAATGATTCAGGAGGAATTGTATAAAGTAATTACAGCATGTCAAGAAAGACAAATACAATTTTTATTTTATTGAGGTTGGATTATAGTGAGCTTTTGGTTCATCTTCTTTTGTTCAATCGTAGAGTAACATAGTTGGAGTTTCATGGGAATTGAAAAGTGAGTGAGGCATGGAGTCAATGTATTGTCATTAAAGTATGAAACATGGGGGAATCCTTATGGATGATAATCAAGGATGATTGGGATGTTTGATTCGTGTTCTACCATGGTATCATAAGGATAATACGAGATATTGTTGGGATATTGTAATGACCTACATTGTAATGGATTTTCAATTTAGTGGAAACATGAAATTTTTTCCGTGAGGATGGATTGTTTGGAGATAAAATTATATAACCATGTTAATTCACTTCTAATGACAATTAATTTGTATTTTTGGAAATTAAAGGAACCTTGGTGGGCGACATGGAGTATGAATAATGTTTGGGGCCATCTTCGGACCAAATGGCCTATAAAAAACAAAATATTTTGATTGTAACCAACACTAACTAGTTTGTAGGGTGTGTAGAAACCAATGATTCATAGTAGGACTAATTTTCTAGCTGGTGATCATACACAATATATTTAGTGATGTTAGTAGTGATCCTTTTATCTATTTGTGTACAAAAACTAGACTGGGAGAAAGCACTAAGTGTCTAGTGGGCCACTAGCTAGCAGGTGGGGCTTGTTATGTGGGTATTAATGAGGGGTTGTGTGGTATTTTTATCCAAAATTTTGGAATTTCGTTTTAAACTCCTAGCTCAAAATTTTGTGGTCAATTTGTTTGAACTCTTCTATATTCCTCTATCAAATAGTTTCCATTGTTCCATTATGGTTCTAGATGCATAGTGTTGGCTAATCTTGGTAATATACTCTAGCATCTTTTTATATTTGACTCTTTCCTCCTCATAGGGTGGTGGATCATTGTTTTATCCATTGTTTTGTATCCTCATTGTATGTATTAGACATTAGGTTCTATTTACCCATCAATTGACATTGGATACTCTCCCCTTTTACCAGGTTAATAATTGATTGATTTTTGATGTTATATTACATAAATGATCTTATGTATGTTCCAAAAAAAATTTGTTGGAATTGTATAATATTTTTGGAGAATTAGATTAGCATGTCTAGAGAATGTCCAATGAGGATGAACATGTTTCACTGAAAAACATTTCAACGATGTTATGTTCTTTTATGAAATATGATATGGCTTTTGGTCAATTTTATTGAACAGTCGATCGTGTCCTAGAATTAATATGAAGATTTTCACATCCTAATATAAACACACTTCTAAGTGTGGTTGAAACTCTATTGGATTAGGGATTGTCTAAGGTACATTTCATTGTCAGGTTATTCTAAATTTTACAATTTATTTATATTAAATTATCCTTTTTGTGTTTTGAGTAAAATAATTTTACTCATAATGGAGTTGAAAGAATATTATATACCTTTTTTTGATGTTTTTTGAAGTTTCAACTCAGTTATGATATCATATAAGTCCTTTAACAAGTCTATTTCCCTTTGAATATAAATTTCATATTAAATAAATAAATTAATAATTATAATATTGTTATAATTCATTAATTTTTTTTATTGGGATTATGTTAGGGACTTTTTGTGATTAATGGAGGTTGAATGGAAATTGATGACCCAGACAAATATTTTAGGAATTTCGTGGTTTGGAGTTGACTCAATTTAAGTTGTGTGGACTCATGTACTATACCCATTGGTATTATGAAAATTTATTGACATGCAGAAGGAGTTTCAATAGATTGAGTAAAAGAATGATAAATTCATAATATGTTTTGAATAATGAGTTTTATTAATTAATGAATTGTTCTTATTACTTAATTAATAAAATGAATTCGGAAATATATAGATAGACATTGGTAGAACAAGAAAAATAGACCATTGTGCATAGGCCTATTACCAGTCATCGATGGTCGAGGATTAGACACTAATAATCTCAGTGTGTTTCATGAAAAACTTATTGTTTGTGGATATAACACATGGCGCCTATACCCAATGATAATATATTTTATTCCATTAGCTGATATCAATGAATTTATATCCCCATGTTACTATGTTTTATAATGATCACATTTGTGTGATTATATTTGGTTATTGATACTCATGCTTGATGTGCTATGTTGTACATTTATTTGTTATTACCTACTGTAAATGAATATTTTCGCATATGTGTGTATATATATATTCAACATATATGATGATTGATGCCAGGTGTGTTCATAGATATCCTAATATACCATTTTTGTCATTTTAATCACATGCATGTGCTTGTAGTTTCTATGAATGGTGATGAAATTGAGTTCTCTATATATAAGTATGTGACACCCTATTGTTTTATTTATCATATATACTATTTATTCATTGTTTTAATATTTATGATAGGAGGACCATTTTGTTATGAACACCACTTATAGGTGGACTGTTCTTAGGTTCTAATGGTTAGGACTATAGACCTAACCATTGGGTAGGGGTATTATGGCCTTATGGCCAGACACGAGTGTTGGCAATGGGTTATATTTCATGATGGTGACGTAACCAATGACATGAGGTATGGGTATGTTGAACATGTGGAATGACTAGAGGTAGTGTTAGCCCATAATGGAACTGTGTCTTGAACTATATAGGTGTTGGGATATAATGGCCTTGTGTCCTAATCCAACTTATATCCACGAGACATTAGAGAGGCTTTTCACCATGATTGCTTGTGGATTCTGAGTGACATGTTGTCTCCATGGTAGGTTGAAAATAACAGTTTCTATCACATGGAAACTTCTAAAAATCATAAATTTTTCATTTTGACATGGTGTCAAATTAGGAAAAATCAAGGTTTATGAATTATTGTTAATTGCATAACTTCATGACACGTGGTTTGTTATTTATTGTGGGTACATGGTGATTATATAATATGAAAACATAGTTATGTTTTTTCTGTCTATATTCTTTTTATTTTATAACATTCAGGTACACTGAATTTAATGGTTTGGTATTGGACCATTTCAGTTGAGTACAATTATGATATACTCACACCCATCTTCGGTGGACATGACACATATATACCTAATAATCCCTCAACCATTAAAGGAACATTTTTGGAGGAGTCCATTGTTTATTAAATGTCAGGATAGCTTGATATGAGTCCAGAGACATGGAGAAGGTGATTCTTAGAAGTATAAGGAAACCTGATCTTTTATTCTTTTACATATTCTATATTATTTTCATAATGGGTGATAAGTTATCATCTATTCTGGTATGACATTTTGGGTCTATTGTTTTGGAACTCATTCATTAAATTGGTATGTTATTATTTTTTTATTTCTTCTATTATCTATTATTTTAGTTGATTGGTTATTTATTTATTATTATTTAATATAATTAAGGGTATAGTCTCTCCATGGTTCCACCTTATACACTCATCACATTTAATAACCCTCCAACATATGAGGAGGAGTACCTAAGGATATGTGGAATTTTTACTCATGCCTAGTTAATTGGGTTGAGATATTACATGGTTGGAGGTCAAGGGTACACTGCTATCCACCACATATTGAGTAAAACATGACTTCTTTTGAGTGCTACCTCTGAAACCTCTGTGATTACCATGTCACATCCACATCATTCCATCTGTGACTCAAAAATAACTATAGGGATGAAGGGGAAACCCAAATAATTCTATCATTCCTATCATATCATTATCTACCATCATATTCCTATTACTATTTTTATATAGGTTGTGTGTTTCTGTATAAACAACAATGATTGTATACTAGGACATAACCATTATAATAATTTCTAAGACTTAAACATATCATTAATCAACACCTCAAGATAAATCTAATCCAAATCTGAAAAATAGTTTTTGTATTCTATCAATGTATGATTACAAACTAAAAGGAAAATAATTTCTTATATTTCTATATCTGAATGGATTATTTTAAAAATTATTTAAATAAATTGGTCTTAATTTTATTCCACTATAATCCCATATTTTTATTTTCATATACCATAGTGTACCAATGCCACTTTTTTATAAAACACAAGATTTAGAATCATGCACTTATCATCGAAATACTTAGGATCCTACTATAATTAAAATACTAAACAATTTTTTCTAACTATTACTCTAAATCCTAAGTTATATTTGTACAATAAAATATGGGGGATTGTGGAGTAGAATATCATTCCAAGGATTCTTTAATTCTATATTTATTTTTAACTCCTTTTTATCATGGATTTGAATAGAATGAAAAATTTGATCTATTTAAATAACATCCCACATGAAATTGTTGATTAGATTCTTATCAATGGGTGCATTAATTTAAAGAGAATTTCCCATTTCACCCTCTTAAGGAAACCCCAGATGATGTCTTTGGGGGATGATTATCTATACTCTAAACTAAAATTTACAAACAAAAAATAATCTAAATTTAAATTCCAATGATTGTAATCAGAAACTATATCTACATCAAAATACAATAAAAGAGACACACAACACAATATCCAATGGAAACATGAGGCATGGTATGGTATGAATTGTATAGGCACTCACCAGGACCTACCCACAATGTCCTAAGGATCCTACCTAATGCCTTAAAACATTGGATGAAAAGAAAATTTGAGGATATAAATCCTTTGATACCAAATCATCATGATCCATCATAGAAAAACCATTAAACCAAGATTTTAAATTGGCCATAACAAGTACCAAATGGAATTCCCAATCCCCACATGTTATAGAATAACATTAGATAAATAATCATCAATAAGAGGGAATAATTAAACCAACTAAAATAAATTACATGGAATATATATAATGAAATATAACAAGAAAACATATATTCTGTAACAATGAACTAGTTACAGAAGAGAAATAACTAATGAAATAATGAAAAACTGTGATACTTGTCCATGAATAAATGAAATGTAATCCCAAAATATTGATATCTATTGTGTGTGATACATTGGAAGAATCCAACCTAAAGGACCCCAGAACACCCTGAGAGGGGATGGGTGATTTAGGGTGTCAGATATTTATTTTTAAAGTTGTGGATCTTGTTTTGACATTTTTAGAAACCTTTAAAATCTATCAAACTAATGAAAGCATGAAGATGAAACAACTCTTTTACTTGGTTCACCACTAACATATATATCTAAAGAGAATATTCCAACATGTTTCCGGTCATAACTAATTACATTAAACTACACTAGTTGTGGATTATATGATTCTATTACTATCACTATGTCCCATGCACACTTCCTTTACAAAAGAGTAGGGATAACTCACTGCTTCCCTCGTGTCACTACCACTGACTCCCATTGGGTTACTGCCTTTGGTGAAGACTACTCAGTTTGTAGACACGGATTTATATTCAATAGATTTGTATTGTAGTCTTTGTTTCTATTCATCATGATACACTACTTGCATCTATGTACTAGATTTAATCACTTGAAAGCACTGATCACACACACCGGATATTTGAAAGTCTGTCAGACACATAACACCACACTAGTGTGAAAAACACCAACTTGAGCACAAGATCTGGGAATTTTTGCAAAATAATATTTTCATGCAACCCCTATATTCCATGAAACCCTAATATTTCGAGCAACTTCACTGAAGGGTTCACTTGGACTTTTCAGACTAATGAAACACCTCACGCGCAAGATTGACACTCTTATAATCTATCTCACACAAATATTTTGCACTACTGAGAAACTGTATTTTCATTTTAAAGATTCTTAAGACTTTATTTGGGGTATCCACATATTTATATTCCCTTAATGACCTTGCATGCATGATCCTAATGCGTTTTCTTTGGTGCACTCTAGATTCTTCATCTGCATGGAAAATCCATTTTGATGTCTCACTGGGCATGAAAAACCATTCCCACAACATCATCTTCCACACACTCCATGACATTTCCATTTTTTTGGAATTCTAAACCTAAAACATGTCTTTCTTTCAAGCTCCAAAAAAACCTTCAATATTTTGTA
The DNA here is from genome assembly GCA_963277665.1 of Viscum album. NCBI lineage: Eukaryota > Viridiplantae > Streptophyta > Magnoliopsida > Santalales > Viscaceae > Viscum > Viscum album. Next base: position 1,670,904,580 of record OY728160.1, read on the forward strand.
AAAAAATCAATATTTATTGCACACTTCAAATCATTTGTGTGCCTTCCTTTACCAAAAACACATTTCCCCATTTTTTGATTTTCATCCGCAAAAATTTGGCGAACTATTGAGAATGGCACCACCATCAATACTGCATTCGAATAAAACTTTATGACCCCTTTCCTTGTAATATCCCAGGTCTTCCATGAAAGGGATGACAATAACAAACCCAAACCACGATCAACCCAAACTAGATTGACCACAAACACAAACAGTACTCTATTTCTCAAATTGAATGGCCGTGGTTCCCACACCACCATCTCTCCACTATCCACTCTTGCCTAGCCGACATGAAACCCCACTTCCACATAGTGACAACATGTCCATTCTATCATTAAAGTAAACAAATTTTACACACCTATGAGAGAATGTATTGTTCATGTGAAAAAAATCCTAGTAGGATCCCTACCTAATTTTCCAAATGAATGTTTCTCTGAATATTCCCAATATACTAAATATATGAAGAATATGTCATGATAAAAAAATTTCACATCTATATCAAAATAATTGTAGATGTTTTCCACTTTTCACTGTTCTAATGAAAATGAGCCATAACAAAAGTGAAATAAAATTTTATAATATACAAATTTTTAAGGAATGCATCATTCTTATGATCAAGGCCATAATAAAAAAACTAAAAAAATAAAGATCAATGAGAAAACCCATATGATAACATAGGAATGGGCTATCAAAGTCTCTCATGCCTCAATAATAAATTCATGACATAGGGAAATAAAAATCTCCATTGAATAGTAGGGCCTAAAAATAGAGGTTCACTCCATATATTAACCTCCTAATTTGTTAGAGCATTGATTACCTATAATAATTGGGATTTGGGAATTGAAGAGGACCCAATGAATGAACCCAGTTTGGAAAAAGTAGACGTGGAAATAATAAACCCCCATATTTTGTACCTACGGAGACCATTTGTTTCATATGTAAAAAAGAATCAAATGGTTTATTTCATTTCAGGAATCAATTGCGAAAAAATATTCATCAACATAATGCATTGAAAAAAAATTCCATAAACCCTATTATGGTTCTTTTAAAAAATATTACTTTTACAAAAAAGGCGATATCTATCTTTTATCAAAAAACATTTGTAGAAATATATCAATAAAATCAAAGATCATTCTAATAATTATTTCGAAAATAATTTCAAATAACAAAATTGTGTGGTTCAACAAAAAAACTAGAGACAAAACCACCAACCTAACACGTGGTATTTCACAAAAATAAAAATAAGATCCATTCAATTGGAGGAAAGGGATTACAGAAGAAATTTAGAGAACTATATAGACATTGATTATCACATCATAAAATAAATGATTTATAAACATAATATTTTTTAGAAAAGAAGATATCATATACCATGTAGAACGTTAAATATAGTCTAAAAAATATGACCTCTAGGAAACAAATAATCAATAAATCAACTTAATGATAACCAAATAATCCATGATCGAAACACTAATATGATATCATCTAAGTTTGTCATCCAAATGTTTGAAAACGCTCAATAATCTTACCATTTTCAAATCATTCAAAACCCTAGAATGGAAATTATTAAGGATGGATTAATATAGGATAACATGATAGAGGGTCATAATAAAAATATCCTCTTAATGATCTTATATGATTCCCTGAAACGGTGTCACACCATCTTAAAAACATTTTCCTGATTTGGCCATTAAAAAATTATGAAACAAATGACACCAGAGTGTGGTATAAGATCAAAATTCTATTAGTGGACACTATTTAATAGTAATAGGAATCATAATTTGAAAATTGAGACTATTGTATAATAATAAAATTTTCGATTTATGCCTAACCACAGACATCATCATGCTGTTGTGATTCCTTATTGGTCATGGTATATATGGTGACCACCATTTTATCATTCCATGCACCGGGAATAATGGATTCTCTTTTGGTGTATAAGTTGTAACCATGTGAAATTATACTTGTACCATAGCTTAGTTGAGCCAATGTTTCACTATAAAATGCGAACCACCATTTAAAAAGAAATTGACACTATCTAAAACAGTCTAAACCCAGATAGAACCTTCCTAATAATAAAAAATAAACCTAAAAATAGGATTTAACATAATCTGTTCTTATGAATATATCCATGTAATATATTCCAGATACATTTGAATAAGGGAAATATAAATCCCTTGTATATTGTCCCCTTTGAGATTCTTGGTCTCGTTAGAGGTGCAACAAATTGTCTAGCTCTCCACACAACCCAGTTTTAAGTACCACATGTGTTCCATCTATACATTTTAAGGAATTACAAAACAGCTCCCTCATATGTAATAAATCCATATATGGTATATTTCGTTCATGATCTCTCATATGAGGATAAATTAGTGATGATATTCTATCGTAAAGGAAAAATTATATGCAAAAACTCTACTCACCAAGTAAATGTACTATAAAGAACTTTATGTTTGAGGAGGGGAAATGAGCTCCAAATGAATAAATTAAAATATACCATCATTGGATTTAATATTTTTGGATTAATTGAAATTTTGATGGTTAATTTTATTAATGGGGGAAGAATGTAATATCATATAATCTCATCAATGGAATATCTCTTTTGAATATACACATACTTCATATTTAGTATTGTAGAATTATATAAATCACATGTGCCTCATGACAGAACAATGTCTTTTGTTATAATATCTTGAAAATTGCATTTAGAGAATAAATATATCAATAACAATTGAATGTGTTACAATGGGTCACAAAATAGAGAATAATATAACTATGATATAAAAATTTAGATCTTCTCATTCCCTAAAATGATTAAATTCACAAAAAAATATTATAGAAATAAAACATAATAATAATAATTCAATATTAATTTCTTAAATGGAAATATTAAAATAATTGATAAAAAATAAAATTGAATGAATAAATAATGAAATAGGAGGTATTTATAAATGGTAAAGATCCAATATGGCTTAAAATCTGGTTATCAGAATAGTAATCTGACCACTGGATCATAAAATGACCCATAAGAATTTTAACTATACCCTTAGAATTGTAATTTCACATATTAAATTGTGAAAATATTATTTAGTTTTCTAATAAAATTAAAATCTATCATTATTTATATTTGTAGAACAAATAAAATAATATTTAAAAAAAATTAGTGTATGGATTTATTTATAATGAAAATAAATGTTAATTACATTTTTATAATAAATATAATTTTTTGAATAATTTTAATTTTAATAATTTTGTGTTTTAAAAAATATTATGATTCATTATAATTATTATATAATTTTAAGATTCCATAAGTAATTTCTCAAAGGATCAGAAAGAAGATCATTATATTAAAATTGAAATTTTTCCAATAAATATTAATTTTATTCAAACACTAATATTTACATATATAGTAAATTATTTTCGTATATTGAAATTTATTTTTAAAATGTACAAATTTAAAAATAGATAGGGTTATTTTTTAATATTTTTTTAAAATATTTTAATTTGTGTGAATTGTGAAATATGAAAAAATACAATATATAACATTATAAGATAAAAAAATGAATATGAGAGGCATTAATGAGGTAATATACCAATTAATTTGATTAAATGAAACTAATTACTTTATTTAGTTACAATATTCATCTAAAATTATAGTGTTGAGAAAAAATAATATATTAATGATTGTTATGTTCCAAAACACCCCTATAGTCCCGGTATAAAAACCATCCCATCTCTTCAGACATTATAAGCATTAGATCATTCGAAATATATACCAAATTTTCTAGGAAATACACTATCATACATTTTAGTTCTACTAGTATTACCAAAAGATGATTCTATTGAGCCATAATGGGTAGCCTAAGAGGATAAGCCCAATTGAAGTGGTAAATTTTTAACCAACCATCTTTCAATATTATTCTTCATATTCCAACCCCATATATTTTTCATACACATTGAAATAGTAACACCATTATTCTAAATATAGAAATATATGTTGTTATTATTGTGGAATATCCATAATCTACCATCCCCTCAATCAATTCTATGATCAAAATGATTGTTTATATTCTGTTCGATTCACCTACTCCAGGTACATCATATAACATTTTCAATTCCACCATAATTTTTGGTAATAATATCATGTTTACGGATAAAAATTATCTAAATAAGTATATTTTATTTTGTTTTATGTTCTTTAAGTGATTAATATAAATTATGTTAACAGAATCCTTATAAGTTAAGCACTATTGGAAAAACTTCCTAGGTGATATAAATATATAATGATAATTATTAAAATCATTTAACCATGTGTAATTTTTAAACAATTTATATTTTATAACCATTTCAAAATAATAGAATAACGTGAAAAATAATTTACTAGAATTATTTTGTAAAGAAACTGTTTCAAAAATTACATCCATAATTAACAAAAAGTGATACAACCTTGGAACCTTGATAGAAATGACATTGGGTATTTGGTATTAGAAATGATGTATAAATTAAAGGATAATAAAATAACATAACATATAAAAAATTTATATATATTTTAATTAGGTTCTCAATAAATTTTTAAAAAATAATAATTCGGTTGTTTAGGAAGACAAGTATAACTAAAGAGAAAACCCGAACCTAGGATAAATTATCTCTCCAAACCACCCTATTTTCATCGGTTATGGAATTTTCTCTCAACCTCAATTTATCTCTCTATTTGATAGTATTTAATTCTTATAAATTTATTATATTTATATCTTAAATATGACCTTCGTTTATTCTACCATTCTATTATAGGGTAATGCGTACCTTACACTCATATTTCAATACCATCATTAAAATCAAACCAGATTAAAGTCATTTTTTATCCCTTAATCCATCCATTTAACAGTGTTTTAATGTATTTAGCCAATGAAGTGTTTCATTAAATAAGAAAAATTATAGTTTTAGTCATCATGTTTTACATTTTATTTCCAAATTAGTTACATGTTATTTTATTCCTTAAAATTATTTCACTGATTCAATAAAAACACCATTCAAAAGGTCATTTTACATACCCAATTATCTAACCATTATCATTGATATTTTTTAAAATGATATTTACATTTGAGACCCATTATTTCTTATTAAAATATTAATTTCAAAAATATTTAATTCCTTATTCTATTTGTAATAATTATTAACATTTATTGAGAAACGATTACATTACCAATGACATTCGATGGGAAATTATTATTCTTGTACCATATGATTGATTATCTTATTGGGAACGAATATACATAAAAGGTATTTAATAGTGAAACAAGATAGTTTTCTAATGAATATGGTAACATTTATATCTTATGAGATTATATGTGTGGGATTATGGAGAAATCATAATCCACTATAGGAATATGTCTGCTATGTTATGATGCCTAGGTGGCTACCTATACATTATTCATATGCATTGTTTTATTTTTCGAGCACATTATTAGTATTACCTGATTTTATAATGAATCATTTTTATGTCATGATTATTTATGATTATTCATGAGCCTTTAATTTTATTATATCATGTTATTATATTTAACTCAAATTTTATTATCCTTTATAATGCATATTAACATATTGAGATTTATATATCACCCATTTTGTTAAGGTACTCCCTTGGCTATATAATGTATTTTTGGATGTTCTGATCGATTTAGGGTCACATTATGGAGATGAGAAAATTAATTTTTATTCATGTTTCTTGTTGATATTTTTATCTATCAAGTCCGTTAAAAATACATGGAAAAAAGATTCTTAGGCTGTGTTTTATGGATATATTTATTGAAAATCATGTAGTAATATGTGAAATTGGTTTGGGATTCATTAGATAAAGAAATATTTTTCAGATAATTAAATCTCTATGTGGTTAGAAATTATGGTAACTTTACTTATATGAACTCTCTCTTGATTCACACATTATTTTCTCACATCCATATGTCTTTATAAAATAAAAATATCCATTATGTCTAATTAATAGGTTGTTCCCCCTATCAATATTCATCTCCCCTTTGGTAGTGGGTTTTGTCAATATTTATCTCTCTTTTTTAACAAAATCTGAATCCATATACAGACCATTCCACTTATAATGAAGTGAGAGGAGAGGGACTGACAATGATTTTAAACCTTAAATAATCAATCCCTTTAATTAAAATATTTTTAAAAAAAACATTAAGATAATTCATTGTAGAAAGATAGTTCACATATATATCTACATTATACACTAATTCATTAATGAAATTATACTAAATTTCAATATTCCTTTTCTAATAATGTTGTATATGGTTATTGAAAAAATAAATAGAACATTATTTTTCACAATGTATCCTCAAATATTCTCTCAATATCAATAAATAGAACTCCAAAAAACATATTCATACATAAATAATAAGTGGATTCTTGATTTGTTTCCACATACTCTACCTTAGTTGTGCTAAGTGTCTATCTTGTCATATTTTTTTACCAACTCACACATCCAGCATAAAAGAAGACTGTCTCTCAGTAAGTGAATCTTGTATTAGGGAATTAACCTTCTTATTTAACATAAAATCCACGAAATAAAAAATTTATACAATTTATTTATTAAAAAATATATTCATTTTTTAATTTAAATATCAAATAAAATATTCCCTAAGAATATAATACTCAATTTGGTCACTCTTAAATATAATATAATGTTTAACTACATAGGATATATATATTTACACGAATATAAAAAATATAAAAAATATTTAAATGGATATTATAATCTATTTTTAATCAACCTTATTACCATTATCATCTTTAAATTTTTTTATTCTAATAAAAATTATATATAAAACTTATTTCCACAAATCAATGAAAGGCTTTATCTAATACTCTCTATAATATCTTTCTTAAGATAATTTTATATATTATATTTTATACATAATCTAAAATCTAACAATAGTATTTCATTTTTACAATCATTGGTATTTTAATCTTTTTTTTCATATAATAAAAAAATTCCTCCCAAATTAACTCATTTTCATTAGAGAGATTAGTAAATAAACATAAATTATGACAATAAAGGTACCTATAGACTACTCCATGACATACTAAATACTATGGAATTTTGAATTTGTTATTCCTATTTTCCTATAGAAGAAAAAAATTTGGGGTACCAAGATCAATGAAACTATATTTTCCAATACTATTCATTTTATATTACAGAAAACATGTTTTCAACAACATCATGAATGAAACCCTTTCATTTCTCAACAAACACATCTTATTCATGTTCACTATTCTAAAAGGATGGTTTTATGTCCATTTAGTATAATTTAATGTCATTATATTTTTTTTAATAAAACTAACATGGTTTCCTACCACAATACATGGGTAAATGATTATTCAAAATCAATACATTTCAAATTTTAGTATACATTGTATACTAGACAATCACTATTTCATATCACATCAAATTTCACCTCCATTATTTATATAAACATCAATTCTGTTCAAAAAATGTTTGAGATTTCATTATAACATAGAACTAACTTAATCATGGTTTTATTTTGAATATGGTTTAGCTAATATCTAATTAATTGAACGTAATATTCATTTCCAACTACATCATCCATTTCTCATGGCTCAATATGTGATATTTCAGTTATTTGTGTATTAATTATTAGCATCTTTCTTGATTTTATTGGTGTTTCTAGATGTTTAATGGAATTTTATATTTTAATTTCTCATCAATGTTTATATCCATTTTATATCACTTATTTTGGGCTTATATTCCCCGACAGTATGTTCTAAATCCATATCAATATCATTTGGTCCAATTTTTTTTCCATATCAACTTCATAGTATTTTTTTTATTTTTTGGGTCAAAAAGATTGAAGTATTATGGAATTATTTTAACTAATTTTTAGTGATTTTGAATAATTTTTACATATTAACAGTACACTAAATTTTTTAGCCTCTTTTTTCAAGCACATGTTCCCTCTTCCATCATATAAGTACACCATAATGACTAATTCTTCTCCCTTTTCTTCATGATTCCCCAACTTTATCTTTTTGATCTTTACATAGAATATACTATCAACAATTTAAATTTATTTATATTTGTATTATTTGAATTGAATATAACATGAAGAGTGAATTATTCTATATATATTTCAAGAGGAATATATTCTGATTAAGTAGACAGTATAAACAGGTTATCCAAAAAAATATTTTCATGCACTGTTATCAGCTAGCAGTACCCAGATCATCTCAATAATATTTTTGTTCTTCATACACACAAAAAAATTTATTTGAGAATTATATGATGTTATTTATTGATTATTAATTCCATTAATTTCATGATATCATTAAAATAATCAAATATAATTTTATTTCCATTATTAAATCATAATTTATTGATGTGAATAAACTATTATTTTTTATCCTATATTCTAATTTTTTTGTAAATCTCAATATGTTTTGGTAATTGATGGAGGAATATTAGATTGTTAATATAGATATAATCATCAATAATTATCCTAAAATATAAATATCCACTTGTATACAATTTCCACACATGACTAAATAAATTAGTTGGAATGATTTCTAATAGTCCGGTGGAATGAATGTACACATTTTTATGAGATTTATGAGTCATCTACCATTTCTGTCATTTTCCAAAAAAACATTCACTTTTTAATTTCACATAGGACAGTTATCCTATTAACATATAATTCTAAATTTTAAATACGATACATTGGCCACAAAGACCAACCATGTTGGTCCATATCCTACACTCATCATTTGTAGAAAATTAATATGAATTTTTTATCAACAATGAAAAATTAAGTTCTATTTTTTCCTTTTTCATTGTGATATAGTAATTATATCAATTAATATTTTATTATAAATTATTATTTCTTAGACAAAAACTCTTGATCATAATCAAATACCTAAATAATACTTATGAGATTGTGCCTCAGCTCGTCCACGTAATAATCATCATTTGATTTTAGATTTTATACATTAATTTATACTAATCCACCACAGTTATTAATAAAAACAATCATTAAAGAAGTTGAAATATCCCCCATTAGGAATTAAAATATTCCTCATAATCTTGGAATCACTTTTACTAAGGGAAGATCAGACACTAACAATAATCATGGACATTTTACTTTTATTTCCGTTCAATTGAACATTATTTAGACACATTAATTCTTCCATAGACTACAAAATTTATTTCCCTTTTTTGGAGTAGGGAATCTATCATAGAGATCATTTCATGCACTTACCTCATAAATGGCCTCATTTTTTACATAATCCATATATTTATTCAACAGAATCAAATCTATTATGATTTAGAAAATTAGAAATATCCACCTTCTCTACTTACCTTACATAAGGATCTGAATACATGTATTTTGTATATCCCCCAAACATCATGCCCTTTTCTAAGAAGCGAAATATTTACCCAATATGATTATTACTTGAAACTAAACACTATGCCACAATAAAATATCCTTATAGCCTAAACTAACTCAAATAAAAAAAATTCTAAAATTTTATCTATATTTTGGTATTTCTGGCAATACATGGGTTTAAATTAAATTCTATTTTGGATTTAAACAGACTCAACATATTCTCAAATAATATTTATATGTTAGTGTATGTTTATCTATAATTTATTGTCTCCAATTTTAGTAAATTTACGTGATGCACCCATAATATGTGGTAAATAGAATTAAAATTTTATTTATAAAGTAAAAATCTTACCATGATTCTTGTGAATTTTTTTTCACCAAACATAGATGATTTATCCTCGACATCAATAAACATTTTGAAATCCACCATCAAATTCATTATCTCAAACACTACCTAAAATAACATAAACTATGTATTAGGTAATTAGTTATCATTAATATAAAATATATCATCATGATATTCTATCATCTTCCCATGTTCAATAGCATTCAATTGGAATCTTATGATTTCATCAAAAATGGTTTCTTATTTCTTGTCCAACTCATTATTATCTGTTGAGGAAATTTCTTCCAATGAGCATGTACCCTAGTGGTATAGGCTCCTGCTTGGAATCCAAAAGATTTAGGATCAAATCCATGCAGGGAAGAATTTCCAGGTACTATAGCATGGCATTGTAGCAACACTGTAGCATCGATGGTTGTACTATAGCAGTGTGGGTACTGTAGCAGTATTGTTCACCAAGAGGTCCTTTAGGCCAAAAAATGGTCTTTTATACCTTGTATTCAGACAACTTTTCCTTGGGACTTTGGGCTACGTAATGGGTCTCCCTCTACTCAGTCTAAAGAGGTCTTCTCTTTAAATAATAAATTGAGGCTTCGACCTCAACCGTTCCAAGAAAACAAAAAAAAATTGTTGTGGAATTTTTTTTATGTTATATGTTATATGTTCTCGTTATTTATATTTTTATATTTCTCTATATATGATTCATGTTTATCATTTAAAATGTATTTTATCTAAATTTATTTTGAATCATTTTTTTCTCTATATGAATATTCAAATACTTTTTCAACATGATCTTTTAAATAATAAAATATCTCACTAGATTCTATTTCAATGGAACATCAAGATGAATGATCAGATTCTCATTATTTTCACCTCAAATTTATTATCTTTATTTTAAAAATCTATTCATGATACCACTAAAATTGGATAATTGGTTTTATATTTTCTCCAACTTATATCCTTAGGGTTTCTCTAAATTTTCAGATTCAAAATTTATTTCACTTGACTTTTTTCAATTTATGTTAAAATATTGAATTCCATAATATTTTTAGAATCTATGTCTAAATTTTCAGTTTTACTCACTCTTTACCTTATTAAGACAATTTGAAATATGGGAAATGATTACTTTATTATCTCCATTATCCTCTTAATATTTAAATTCAATTCAATCTACATCATCAATGTTTTATATGATTTTCACCATCCTCATGGCATCAATGTTCATTTCATATTTAAAAATATTCTTTATGTATGGAAGATTTCCCAACCCCTAGGTTATGATAATATTGTGGAATTAATCAAATGGGAGGTCTTATATATATTCACATTATAATTTCCCAGTATCAAACCAATCCTAAATTATTCTCATTTTTTTACAATGCTATAATATTCAATAATTTTAGAAAAAACCTTAGATTTATATTAAAATATCGGTGACCAGTATAAAATAATAATCAATGTTTACTTAATTTATATTCATTATTTCATCAAATAAGATTATCTAAACCTATAATCATTCCTCCATGACCATTAAATATCTTTTTGAGACACTTTATTTAGATTTCTTATGCTGATTTAAGTATCATAACTTTCTTGTGTAATTTTTCTATCAAATATATTGGATAAAATTGTGTGCCTTATCTTCAATTTCTATATTCCTTTTAATAGTTAATGACATGGGTATGGTCTTCTCAATATGTGAAAAAACAATAACTTAGACTTCAATGACCCATAACATAAGGGTTGAAATATATGGAAACATATTATTTTTTAAACAATGGTAATTTGTACAATAAAATATAGGAACTAACATTATATTAATTGAATATATAATATGAATTCTTATCACCTGTTTAAATCTAATAGAGGGTAATGTCTTCGATAGCAGTATAATTATATAGGGTCGTATTTTTAGACTAATAAGGAGTCATAAATGAGTGGATATACTTTTTTAAAATTTCATTAAACTAAATTATAACTGTAGGACCTATTAATGTTTTATTAACACAAATATGAACTATCAACCTAACAAAAATAAATATTAAATAAAAAAACTAACATCAAATATCATATTTATATGGCCCACCATCTTCCTTGGATATCAACTCATTTTCATGATTAGTTAGTCTCCCCAACCGAAAATTCATTACTATACGAACAAAAGTTTAAATACATATATCCTGAGTATGAAGTTTCACGTGAATGTTCAGAGTCCCCCTAAATTAATTTTTTTTACACACCTAACACACAAATTAAAAACTATAATTACAATTATATTGTAGGATCATGAGTTTGTTGAAAAATAATCTTTCTAATATAGAATCTAGATTATTTTAAATTATCCTTATCACTATATATATTATCTATTTTAGATTTATAATTTGAGTCTAAAACTATAATCTAATGACATAAATTTTTGATCTCATAGTTATTTAAATCTTTTCTTAGGAACTACACTCTATTCTTCTCACATAGCTTCTTGGATATTTAGTAGCTTTATCTACCCTTCATCTTACATTTCATTCTCAAGGATATATAAATATACTATAGCACTATTAATTTACATAATTAATATATTTATTAAAAATTATTAACATATCACACCTTATCTCCTTTTTTAGTGGAAACATACACCATTATCTCCTCAATTACATATTTTTTTTGGGTTTGATTTCATACAACACAACCACATAATATTTTCTATTTTATATTAACTGCTAATCTCAAACACAATTCCATGAAAACCCAACACTAGTTCTTTTCCAATTAATAGGAAATTAATAATTCATTGTGAATAATAAAACACCTCAATCCATCAAGGAATAATTAAATATAAAATATATATTTTAGAATATTGAAAATACTCATATTCATTTTCTCATTGAACTGGTCGAAATTCATCTTCTATACATATTAGAATAAAAAATCATTTCATCATAGATAACCCTTAAATCATGATTATAGAAACTTTAAAAATCACATTGAATCTTTGTATTAACTAAATAATGTTATTATTTGAACTACAAATCCAAAACGCATTATTACAAAGATATGCCAAAATGATCTTCTTGTTCTCTCCTTTAAATGTATTCAAATTTAGACTCGAGATCTATTGTCCTAATAAAATATTTTTAAAACATCAAATATATGAATGAAGATATCATATATTAATTATTGTAACATATATCATATTTAATCACAGTTTACATGGGAAAATTTTAACTATTAAGGATATAATTTAGTATTTTAATATTTAGTTCCTTGAAATATTCAACTAGTTGAAAATATTGAATTTTATAGCTAAAAAAACTAATAAATTCTATATTTGATTAATTTTATATAGATGGAATCATTATTAAATTGGTGGATTGATGAATAGATATAAATATATGATATTTAGATATATCCTACTTATGGTTCCTAGATCATCTTTTTATAGCATTTAATTATGTTTTTTATATTATTTGATCATCCTTACATAGTTTAGATTCATGAATATGTAACCAAATATGATTTGTAAGGATACATATGATGTATATAAATATCACAAGTTCAACCTTATATGTGATCGATATAATACTTATAAAGACATGGAAATCATTATTATATTGTGGATAATAATTCATCAGTAGAATGACATCGTAAAAACCCATATCCCAAAAAAATTATAGATTATTTTTAAACACTCAGACAAAATATTTATTTTAAATCAAAACATATCATAATAATTGAAAAAATATATTAATTACTTTAAACAATACCTTATAAAAGTCCAATTTTCCATAATCAACGGTGTCAAAAAATGAAAACAACAAATAACCGAATGGGAACTTCGGTTTATGTTTAAAATTTACAATTCATTTCATCAAATTCAAAATTTCAATATGATAAATTGAACATTTAAATAAACATTCATAAGAGGTATAGATTAAAAATATTTTTAAAAACCATTCTTAATCAATGGCTGGTTATATTTATATTTTATATAAATACTTTTTTATTCTGTGAAAGAAAATTAATTATTCACACAGGAACAATATAAGATATACAATATATGATATATAAATTAATTTATAAACCATTATTACTTATTAAATATAAGATATAAAAATGGGTTTTATAATGACTATATTATGATGGTCCTCTTATAATTTCATTATTTATAAATATCATAACTAATCACTTTAATCACTTTCATATTGGTTATTTATATATATGTTTCTAATAAAACTAAAATATTTCATGATCTATGATAGTTCTCATTTCATATAGGTTTTATGATCATTATATGGATTAAATTATTTCATTACTTCTTCATTATCAATTATAAATTATATTGGTAATAATTATATTTTTCTACGATTATAATTATATTTCATGGATAACAGTTTATATTCATTCCAAAAAAAATTTAATTTGAGAGTTATTATATTTAAATAATTTTATATTTTTATAATGAGAATATATATTTTTTCTTTTATTTTATACAAAATGTATTTGTTTAAAAATGAAAAATAATTTTATTCTAAAACATGCATAATTTTTCAGAATTAAAAATATTTGTGAATAATAGTTATTTTTCATATATTAATTTCCTAATGATATAGAGAAAAATTTAAAAAAAATTATTTCACATATAAGCGAATAATTTATAGCACAAAATGTATGGATTTTACAATCGAGGTGCATACATTATGATTTGTTGAATGATTCTCAACATTTCCACATTAAGATAATATATAATGGAATATTGATGTAAATTAAATTTTATAATATTGAAAGACTTATTCCTTGCATAATATGAGATATTGAAAAAAATTTATTCTATTTATCCTAGTTTGAACTTTCTTGAATACGATATTTTTATGAGGATCTATATGAATCTAAATTATTTTGAAATATTCATCATTATGAAATAGTTAAAAAATTGAATATATATAGTGTACAAAATGGAGGTCAAGGCCATGAATGGTCACTAAAAAATTTAGGTAACCCTATGTGTAAATATCTGGGGTCCATATATTTCAATATCTTCATCAACCATTAATTGATATTTTTGTTTTATTTTCAGTGAATTATAATACCACAGATGGTTTTATGTAGTTTATTAAACCTATGGAATATCATAATAGTAATGTGTATATTTGATACTTATAAGGGATCTATCATAAATAACATATAAATATTACAAGGTTCTTTATTGTTAAATACAATTAGGTATGTTTTTAACATATGATCATAATTTATTTAATTATATACAAATAAATATGGTTAGATATTGTGGAAAAATGTTTTTGTACTTATTATTACTTCATTGGGATAAATTATAACCCGCTGAAATCAAATAAATTTGTAGACATTTAAATATTATATATTATCCAATAAATTTATTTACAATGTAAAATTAAGGTATATATTTATTACACCCAATATTAATAATTTATTCCATCAATTAATGGACATATTTCATTATAATACTTGTTTATTGGATCAATAATTCATTACAAACATGATAAACATTGAGTTTTTTCTTAATATCTTCATATAGTTATAAAATAAATATCATAACATCAATATATAATTAATAATATTAGTATAATATAGAAAATATAATGTGGAAGGTGTGATAAATTATTAAAAAATTAAAATTTAAAAACTATTAAACAAAAAAAAATGAAATGTTTTTGTTGAATTCTGAATTTATAGGAATAACAATTTTATCTCTAAAAAATTTAAATACTATAAGGTATAGTGTTATCAATTAAAATGAATTTATTTATAGAATATATAGAATTATATTTGAAAACTTTTATTCTTAAATTTTATAAAATAAAATTTATAGAGAATATAAATTAAAATATACAGATCTAAAAAATATAAATGAATATATTGAATATAAAAGGACAAATAATTTTGGGAAAATTTTATTATTCCATTAAAAATAATAGTAAATTATATTTAAATATAATAGATTCATATCCTTGGAAAATAAATATATATAAACGAAACAGTATAGTCAATGTTTATTCCTGCTTCTAATATGATTCTATTATGAAGTAAAAATAATTTTCAAATATATGTGAACGAATCGATATTTCTTAGTCTAAATGACATTGAAATTTAAAATAACATTAAGTGTAATAATGTATTAGTAATTATAAAATATTATTTGTGTTTTTATGTAAATCTCATAGTACAATTAATATGACACAATGGATTTCACATAATTAAACTAATGGTTGAAACATTGTGTTTTCTATCAATGAAATATATTAAATTCAATTAGAGTTGGATATTAAATTTTTTTGGGGTTATAGTGAGTTGTTGTGGAATTTTAGTGATCATTTTTTTGAAATAAGGATGCACCACATTATTTTAATATTTTATATGATATGATTGATCAATTAATGTAAGTCATGGAGAAACTATGGTAATTATTGTAGTTATTTTAACAAGGATCAATTTCGGTCATAAATAATTTGGCCACACATAATGTGATACTTGGAATTATAGTGGAATAATATATTTTTGAATTCGAAGATATATGAATAAGTTTTAATATGTATTTAAATGGATAAGGTAGTTTTGAAATTTTTTGGGACAATAAATGAAAAATTTATCATGAATTGATATTATAATAAAAAACCAATGTGAAAGAAAAACTGATCCTACTAAGTCTGAGAAAATTTAAATGTAATTGTATATATAAGTAATTCAAAATTTCTAAGTGATCCATAAGATTTTGTTAAAAAATATATAATCATAAATAGAAGAATTTTTTTGATACAAGAGATTCATCAGTTTATAATATAATAAAAAATCCTGATACGTACATGATGATCTAGCTGATACATAACAACAATTTTAGATAATATGCAAGAGATTATATGAATGATATGTAAGTGATAATATACAATATATAGTAATAAATAAGGGTTACAAAATAAGTATGTTTATATATAATATTTTTAATATATTAGCAGTGATAGATATTTTTTATAGGGACTAACAATGAAGGTTTAAAAACTATAAGTTACAAATAGATTTAATATAATGGAAAAGTGAAACTTTTTGTAGTAATATAATGAAATTATTTATCATAATTGAGGTTTAATTATGGATAATTTATTGGAGATAATATGTGGGTTGATTATAATGAATGCAAATTATATGGTAGTAAATTTATGGAATATTATTCTAAAAATGAAATCAACAAATGAGAAATAGTGGGAAATGAATGGAGGAAGTAAAGTATAAATATTATTGATGGAATATGTAAAGAATGTATAAAATTAATAAAAGTGATAGATATTATAGAGAATAGATATGGAAGAAGAATGATGGTGATCAATGAAATGGGCATCATTGAAGATCTTAATTAAAGAGGATTTATTCATTTCTAATTGATGAAATGATGAATTTTATATTAATTAGGAAGAATCTTCTGTATAAAAAAATTTGTTCTAAAAAATGATACGAGTATAGTTTTTTATTTCATTTAATATCTTTAATAGAATATTGATTTATGTCACATCATAAATCCATTAAAGATCAGTATTTTCAATGAATATGTGGGTCGTATAACATTGAATATTAAGAAGTAAATATCATAAAATTTTATAGAACACCCATTTTTTGGTGTTATTTATAAAGTCATTGTTCGTTCATGTTTAACATGTTTTGTTTCCTTATTATATATTTTAAAACTGTTGTTATGTAGGGACTAGATGTAGGGAAAAATACATGTATCACAGTTTAGATTTAAACTTTTTATAAAGATTATAATCAAACACAAGTTGGGTAGTGAATTTATAGAATATAAAAACTTAAATTTTATTTTACCCTATCATGTATCTATGTTATGGTAAACCAAGTAAAAGCTCAATGTTCATACTTATTGTTTATCTATATATTTTTATTTTTTCTAATTATTATAATATTATTATGTTGTACATAAAAATACAAGAATAATATATAATAAAACATAAGATAAGATGAAATTTCCTAGTAACATAATTCATCCATAAAAAGACTATATTATGGGACACTAGGTTACAACTAATGGAATCAGATCCATATGTTATATAATGGTTAATCTCTATGAGGATGTTTCCCATGTGGATAGTACTGTAGGTGAAATTGGATAACCCTTATTTTATGTCTATAATAATTATATGTAGTTGAAGAGAATAAGATCAAATTTATAAACAAGTTGAATTGATTTTTTCAAAGAAACATACCATATAATAATAGTTGGTGACACAATATAGTATTTATTTATTGAAGTAGATAATAAATGGTTGAATGTATATTAAAATGGTTATAATGTCATTTTATTACCAAATAAACATGTAAATTGGTTTGTTTTACAACAACACATGGAATTTGGGACCAACATTATAATATTTATAATGAGGATGATAATGTAAAATAAGTAAAATTATATGTTATTCATTATAGATACAATGACATAACGTATATTTCAAGTGATAAAGTTTATAGTCTATTTAAACACATTATTGAATATTTTGATGATTCACGTCAACCATGTTATGATATAAAAGCTACTGATATTTTAATTCATCTTATATAAATATTACAAAAAATTTATGATAAAAATGTGTATTTAATTTAAGATGTAAATAATTTTTAATTTTCCATTGGTGATTTATATTGTAAACTAGTAATGTATGATATTCCAGTTATGATGAAATGTTCCTTAAAACATTAAAATGATGGAGTATATTTTAAAACATTTTAATGTTTATATATCTAATATATTGAAATTGAATATGATGCCAGTTATGATTCATTATTTCTTGTGGTAATGAAATTTAATAGAGGATATATAGGTTTGAGGGATTTTATGTATACATTATTATTATTATTTTATGGTTAATCACATCATTGATAGATTTGAATAACATTTGACATATAGGATGGTGTTTTTGAATTCATAAAGAATCATATAATGATGTTCTACCAATGAAGGAACATTAATTCAAGAAACAAAAGTTGAATGATGTTTCAGAGAATAGTGATAATAGGAAAAGTGGAGGGGGATACTGAAGAATACACATTACAAAGAGTTAATTATTAATTTATATCATATAAATAAGATGATTTTATGGTTACACATAAAAAATATTAAGCTAATGATGAAGAGGATGATTAACCATAGGGATTTTTTATTCTCAAACTAGATATGGAAAGGGGTATTTATTAAAATGAACTACAAGGAATGAATAAAAGCGAAATTAGTTGATTTTATTAAAATAATATTTTCATTTCAATGGTATTTTAGTAGAAATTGATAATCTAGAGATATATTTATAATATTAAAAAATGATCCATTGAAACCCAATTAAGTAGTGGAATACTTGTTAAATATTGAAGAATAATCCAAAATCATTAAATATTATAATATTTCTATTAAAAATATGACTACTAATATTTAAATATTCAAGGACAGTATTTTATAACTGAGAAAGAGTATTGAGTTTGAGATAATCATATTTATCACTATAGAATATGTAGTTTTAGAGGTTCTTGTATGATATATTTAAGAAAATGGGTGAACTACACACATGAATGTTTGAGAATGTGTTAAAAAATCAATGATATAATTTTATCACTAAATGCTGTATTTGATATGATGTTAAAACATTATAGGAAAAAATCATTAAAGGTACATATAAGAGGGGATAAAATCTTAATTTATTAAGATCTTATCAAATATCCGTGAATTAAATAAAATTCTGTGATATATGATGACCTAACAACAAAAATATATTCCCTCCAATGTGTTTCCTATTTTGTAGATACCTATATTAGACAATGTATTATTTATATAAGGAAAATATTTATTTGAAAGTACAATATATATGGATTTTTATAATGTAAAATTGAATCATATCATTCAAATAAAATAGAAATTCATTAAATGAATATTATTTAAATTTCTCTAATATTAAAAATACTATTATTGATTAAAATAAGATGAGTGAAACAAATTTCCATGTAATTGTAATAAGAATGGATAAAACCCAATATTATTACTAGCTTTAGGAAGAAAATTTAATTCATTAAAAATTGAATAACGTGACATGATTTTTCATAAAAAAAATAGAAATGAATAAAATGCGTTCAAACTTATTCTAGTATTTCATGGAAATATATATGAATATGAAAAAGAAAACTATTATAAATAATATATCATTTATAAATAAAAATATTAATTTGATCCTTTATTGTGGGTAATAATCCCATTTTATATGAAATATTAATTTTCATAATAATGTAAAATGAACAGTAGATATAATAGTTCAATATAGAAATGATGGATCATTAAAGATAAATGTAAGTGGTGAAACATTATTATATAGTGATTAATTGAATATGAATAAATTTAACTGTATTAATTTACTCTTATACAATTTTGATATATATTTTGGAATTGTGAACATTTATTGTAAGGAGAATTCTTGTGTCCATATTATAGAAGATATGAACTGTCAGTGTATTATGAGCCTCGATGACATTAATCTATATAATATGAAGAATTTATCAAATTAAAAATATTATGTTGATATTATGTATCTTAATAGAAAGAATTATATGTTATATGTATCATGCTAATGGGAAAATAATGGATAGAAACCCCTAGAGTCCAATAAATATGGATCTATCAAAATCAAATGATATCATTACCAAACCATTGGACATAATTTAGATTATTATGAATTAATTGAATATCATATTTTATCCTCTTTAAATTAATAATAAATGTTTAAAAAACCATCTTCCAACTGTATATCATACATACTTTTATACTGACCATTTTTACATGTTTTTATTTTTTTGGTATAAAAAAGAGAAAAGGATACACAATCCAATAGTTTATAAATAAAATTCAATCTTGCAGTATTGATATTATAATATGAATGAAAATTTTAAAATTAAATTATTCTCATAATTTATACAATAAAACCTAACTTAGGAAGGCTTATAAACATTTTTAATAGTTATTTTCCTTGTTTTGGTATAATGGATGATTCATGAATGTTCATATATGATTAGAACAAAAATTGATAAACACATTAAATTTTATTATCAACTGGAGAAATAAATATTGATGTATGGGGAATATTGATGTTTTAACATGGAATTGTTTATCAGAATAGATATTAAAATATAATGGATTGATGTAACATATATAAAGGGTTATTATTATAAAAAAATATTATATTGTTATATTTTTTATAAATATAATATATTGATCTTTATTGGTATAATGATCTATGGTTTTCAAACAGATATAATATATATGATTAGATGAATATTAATTGCATATCAAAAACACTTTCCCAATGACTAAAATAGTTTATTTCCATTAAAAACATGGAATAATAAATTCTAGTTTGGTGAAAGATCTTCATTTCCCCCAAAATGATCTTCCACTTTATCAACCCTATATAAAAACATTCTTCATAACCGATGGAAAGGAAACAAAAGAAAAGGGGGAACTCAGATGCTTAGTAAGGGTAAACATGGCATATATCAATTTATTATATTATAAAATATTAAGATATTAAATATGGGTATGTGATCATGATAATAATATTAAATTTTCATACCCAACTTATCATGAATCATAAAAATGATTCATCACATAAAATATTAACATTTCAGAAGTCATGAATCTAATTAATGGAGCATCATCATAAATTAGTCATGAAACATAAGTTCAAATCATAACGGTTTTTTGGAATCATTATACGTATATAAATACTTGTAAAATGGTAACAATAACTACCATGAGTCTCATATTATATCTTTTTACAAGTTTCTTAAATTGATCAAGCACATATACTTGTTTCCTGTCACAAATCAAGAAAATATACTTGAAATTATAGAGAAATAATGATTATTTGAATATAATATTTTAATATTTTAAAATAATATTCAAAAAATTCTGGCATCATGATAGTGGAAATATCTTCTAAATCCTTGTATTTTTAGAAAACATTCCTTTAATATTTTTCTCGATAATATTACAAAACACCTTTTATTAAAAATGAAAAATAATTATTTTCAATCTTATTTGTAAAAAGAAAAATAGGTGTAAAAAGAACATAAAATATTAATAATATAATTCTGAAAAAATTATATACTAAATATTTACAAAACATGCCAGGGTAAGATAAATATTCTCTAATAGAGATTTAAAATGGAACAGTCTTGAATATTGATGAGTTTGTGAAATAATCCACTAAATGTTTATAATAAGTTGAATTGTATAATCTATGAAAGAAATAAACCTAAAGGGATATGAAAATAACATAATAATCAGAATAACTCCCATAAAATAAATTCATCATTATCATATGCACAATGAAAATGAAACCATGAGTGTTTTAAGGATATGTCCCAAAGAAATAATAGTGAGATAAAAATCGCTTAGCTCATGAATCATCATTAACTAATCAAATTAAAAAATAATGTTAAAAAAATGGATTTATAATAAATTTATTCTATAACCATCTATAAATCATACCATGTATGATTTTTTATAACATCTTATAACCAATTTATTAAAAATTTAAAATCTATCTTATGGGGGATATATGCTTCATTTTCTAATCATGTTTAATTTTCCCAGACTAGGAGAATATAATTTGATATTTGTTTTATAGTTTATAGAATAATTATTATGTTATATATATCATATATATTCATAAAATTTACCCACATTAACATCCATGTGAAATATAATTAAAAAGGAATCACACTGCATCGTGGAGATGGTATGTCATACGTATGAATGAATGACTATATGCTTTCCAAAAAGATTAGGTGGTAAAAAGGTAGATAAAATATTTTAATTACAAATCTATAATTATGTAATAAATATCCTATATAAATATTAATCCCATCCTAATTACAATTCATAATATATGGTGACAGAAAATGAATCGCATCACTTCGTTGAATCGGTAAGTCGTACATACACACGAGTGATAGTTTCACTTCTTGTTCGATGAGGAAGGGGATATGTAATGGTGTGTTCATAATAATAATAAATTAATATCATATTTATAACATTTAATTTAGTATTTTATTATATTTATCATAAATCTCTAGAAGGAATATAATAGTATAAACAGAGATTGATCAGTTCGAGTGATTACAACTTCTACGAAACAAATCCTTTTGATGTCCTCAAATGTACTATAGTGGTAGTACTATGGTAAGAGAATAACATCTAGATTTTGGATAGGTATGTGGATTAGATAATATTTAAGGGGTTTAATGTGATATTAGACTCAATTTGGTGAAATGGGAGGAGGGATGAGGTGTCCTTATATAATGAAGGTATGCAGACCTTTGGGAATTTCTAAAGATATTAAATTATAATAAATCATATCTCAATCAAAATGCCACCAACAGATAATTAATAAGAATATAACATGTTATAGGGTATTAATCCTATAAACCAATATATTTTAAACAATTTTTTTTAATAATTATCAAAATATTTTTTATTAAACCATAATTAACAAATATTATTTTTAACTATTGTAATAACATTTTTAATACTATAATGGATGATATTTATATATATAATAATTAATTAAACCATAACGGTTAAATTTATGATATTTTTAGCATAATTTATCCAATTTTCCATCAATAATGATTTTTTATTTGTTACTCATTTTAAAATATATTATTTTTAATAAACATCATTATTTTCAATTTGGATATTATTCATTACATTTACTTTAAGAAAAATGATAAAAAAATATAAATTATAATTAAATCATTAAATACACACATAATATGTCATATTAAACTATAAAATTAATTTATGAACTCAATTATCTAAAATTATATATTTCTTAATATTTTTAATATTAGTTTGTTGGGTATTTTCATTAATTGAATAATTACTATATCATCTTTGAGTAATTATTTATAACAATTAATTATAAAATAAAAATTAAAAATAAATTTACACACTATATATAAATTTTTATATTTAATAATAATATATATTGTCGAGATTATCTTCTATTTATCCCCATATTAAAAATAGTATACTTATTAACAGTTACACTTTCCATTTTATCACACTCATTGATTTTAATAATATCCTACAAATTTTTGTGAAACAATGTCCATCAAATTATTGAAATTATAATGTTATGTGTTAAGATTATAAATAACCTAAAACATTATCAATTTTTTCTATGTTTTAGGAGGATTAAATTATACATATAAATTTATTTTTACCCTAAATTACCTTTATGACCATTAAAAATGATAATTAAAATAAATAAAGACACTATTCATATTGACTAAATATAAGATCGACATATTTAATAATTTTCTAAATTATGATTCAAAACTCAAAATACATTTCTTAACATTTAAAGAATTTATTTAGATAAAATTAATTTAAAATTAAACCTGTTGATGGATTGAGAAAACGTGTTTAATGTGAAAATATTCAAAGGATAGAAATATTTTTATATCCAAATTCATTGTGAAAATGATTTCAAGGACCTAAATATAAATAAATGAAAAAAAATTATTTAATTAGAATTTATAGAAAAGGAAAATATAATTTAACAGAAAAAATTATTTAGAAAACATATGTTCTCAATTAAAAGACATTATTTTTAACTATTCGTCAAAATTGAAACTGAACATAAAAATTAAAAAATTTCAAGAAAAGTAATTTTTTATATCCCTATTACAATAAAAAATATTGAATTTTCAAATATAATTTTTAAAATCTTAAAATCAAGATTTAAAATATGTCTCCCATCAAAAGGTGGTTAAATTGTATTTTTATAATAACACATATATTATGCTTAAAATTGAATTTGTTCATATATCATATCTATAAAAAATATATGATGAATTTTAAGAATTATATTGAATAATATATATATATATATATATCATTAGTATAATTCAAAAGGATTTTAATTTTTTGCTTATTGGTATAAAACACACTTCTGCACATTTAAATAGCATTTCAAAAAAATGATTCTTTTTTTGAAAAGGATTTACATGTGTTAGATAGACTTTCATAATTTAGTTAATCATGATCATAATCATAATTATAACAAATGGTTTTATATTTTTCTTATTTATTTAATTACAATAATAAAATTTTGTTTCATTGAAACATAGTCTTGCATGTAACACAAGATAAGTTGGTGTTGTGTGTAACACAAGACATTAAGGAAATAAACCTTTTTAAATAAAATATATTAATTAAAAACCACATTTATTACATTATACTACCATTAAAATGAATTTATCCATCTAAATTATTATGGGTTTTCAAATGTTTAACACTTTAAGGATCCATTCATATAAAACCACAAGGTAAAAATGAGTACTAAAAAATCCTTTTAAAAAAATTTGGTCAGATAACCTTGATCCATTGTAAATCATAACATTTTTTCCTCATAGGAGAAGATATGTGGAAAGTGAAAAAATTGACATTGAAGAGAATAGAAATATAATGTTCGAAGAGAGAATGATAGATAACATAGTGAGGGGAAATCTAGTGATCACAAATCCATATCACAGAGTGTCTTGAAAAGGGTAATTGATATCATAAAAAATATGATAATATGAAAATAGCCTATTTAATAAACCTTTTAGGGGATATATAATAATTTTTTGGAGACGATATTCGTATATGAATTCTAGAAAACCATTACATTTTTCACACCTATATAAATTTCAACATAATCACTTCTTCCAGTAAATAAGTGTGAATTTATCATTCTAGAAGTATTATCATGTGATGACATCCATTAATAGAATGATAGGTCATTACATCCATCATTATGACATGAAAAGATTACAATAAGTTATAAAGTAATAATAAATACTAATATGGAGAGAACATACTTTAATCTCAAAAACCTCATTTGATGTTTAACATAAACCATTTAAAAAATGGAAAAACGTATAACCCTTCAAATGATGAAAGACCAAGACTATTGAAATAAGGTAATTAAATATCAAAAAAAAATTAATATTATTCCAAAAAATAACATGATGTGGCTCTTAAATTCCCAACACCAAAAATATGAATACCATCATCATGTACTCTCTTAAAATATGGTAATATCGTGAATTACCAAACATCCATAGTTAAAATATGAATGGATTCAATAATAAATCTTTCCTTATAGCATAAATTAAAGAAATTCTATAAACATAGTCCATGATATCATAAACCACCATGTCATATTATCATTCCAAATGTAATAAATACTATCCCATTTATATGATCAAATTCAAATATCACTTTATATAATTATCCCAACATAATGATCAATTTAATGGTTGTGCTTCCCTTAATCACGTGTTTTCCTAAAATACTACCTTAATACCTCAATTAATTTTCACAGCTACCAGTATAATCTAGAATATTCTCATAAATACTTATGAAAATAAAAAATTAAACCAATACATAGATGTTACATTATTCTATAATACCATAATAGTTCTTCTACAAATTAATCAAGAATTCCATTATATAATCACTCAATAATTCTACCACTTGTTGTCATTATCCAAATCACCAATAGTTATCGCATGAAATTCCATTTGTATTTGTATTTAAAAGGATACTGATGTGGATCATCCTTTTTAGTCCTAAAATTATGTCATTGGTTATCAAAATTACAATATTCATTACACATAAATCATTGAATCAATAGTGGTGCATTAGTTAACATATTATTTTCCCCTACTTTATTAACCCACCTATTCATCACATTATTACATTCAGAATATTCATGTCATTCCTATACACATTAGAAGCACCACTCAGTCCAATCAAAAAGTGTTCCTTCCCCTTCCATCCCACATTTATGGAATCTAGATAACTGAAATTTCGTTCCACCATGTGGATTATTCAAATTTTCATGAGTCTTGATATGTTTTTCATTAAATCCATGAAAATGGTTGTTATCTAAAATAACCATTTCTAGATTGACTAAACATTGAAATAAATATTTATAGCAGTTGGAGTTAGTAATGGCTATCTCCTATTAGATACTTGGTTTTAATCAACAAAATAATTGGTCAACCATACACTCAGGTTTGGTAATAATACCAAATGTGTACCCTAATAGTCTTGGAAAATTTACCTCATTGTAAAAACCAAATTCATAACCCTTTTTCATTAACCCATGGATTTCCTTCCACATATTCATACAATGAGTACATGGAACGTACATATTGAAAAATATTTTATCGAAATCATTATATTCTATTCCGTTAACTTCACATTGTATCATCATATTCATGAAAAGATTCCACCACTGATCTACATCACCTTCTAAATGATATACTGCCAAAATGATATTCTCATATAATAAACAATGGAGAAAATAAAATATATATTCACTCGTACTATTCCATCGTTTATCCACTAGTGGATTATAGGACCCACTAAATGAAGGTGGTCATTTCCTCATGAATTACTTAATACAATTTTTTACTCCTTTTACCATTTGATAGGCCATCATGATTCATGGATCACATAAGTTATGTGACTATATCTTCATGATTTTTCATTCAGTATCCCAAAAAATTCAGCTGTTTAAGGGGAGAATCATGGAATTGACTGTATCAATCATCATTACTATTGTTCCTTCATTTTATATAAAATTTAATAAATCTAGATATAATAGTGTGGTTAACTACAATTATTTTAGTAGAACCACATAATCATTAGAAATTTCCTATAAGATTTCAATATACGACACATTATATTTAATTCTAGGTTATTTATGGTCATTATGAAAACTATAGGATTGTAATCGATACATAGACATATCCTCATTATCATTTCTATGGTTTTATCATTCTAGTTTCTAAAGGTTGACTTTTGTTTCCGTTACTGAACATAATGCCCAATGATTATTATATATAGATTTTACATATTTTTGGATGAATATTAAATACATTATACAAAAAAATGGCCATGAACCATAAAATATTACTTCCTTTGGAAGCATATTAGACTAAAATCTTGTCTAGAGACTGATATTTAATGTTTCCCCAAAATATCTTCCCCTCTTTTAACCCTACACAAAACTATTATTCATGACCAATGGAAAGGGATAATATTTAAAGGGTGAGGTCAGATTATTAGTTGGGTTAAACAAGGAATATTTAAATTTATCATCTTATAAATGCATAAGGCGAGAAATATGGCTAAATAATCATTATAATAATATAAAAAATTCATAATGAACATATAATATATCATAAAAATGAGTAATAACATAAAACATTAACATTTACAAATAACGGAATCATAATAATTAAAATTCATGATAGCTCAATCATGAATCATAGTTTCATATCATAAGTTTATGTGAAATCATCATAAGTATAGAAAACAATTCCATATTTCAAGGAGAAATATCATGACTCTCTAATAATTCCTCATCACTCTTTTCTGCAAACAGATCTTGAACATTGACTTTTTTCCCAACAACAATCAAGAACATTGACTTGTTTCGTATCCTAGATCAAACACCTTGTCTGGTTTAAACTATTTATTTTTAGAGATATTATTCATAAAAAACCAATTGGAGGGTGAAAAAGGTCCCAATATTCAGTTAATGAAAACTATACATATGTGTACCACATGACCATAATTCATTCATACCATTATTAATCATATAATGAAATGATTTTTTATAAATAATTCATCATAAAATAACTGAAGGAAAAGAAATAGGATCCATAAATATCATCCTATAATAAACATTAACCTTTCAGTTGAATAATAGGAATGGCAGCCTTGAGTCATATCTCCTATAATGCATATGTAACGTCAATAAAATTCATCTTAGATGGAAAAATTATTTATGGATGATTACATGACTGAATTCTTAAGGGAAATATCCTTTCCCTTATGAAATCATTTTTAAGAATCTCATAATTATAAGGAAGAAATTTTATTTAAAACGATCTGTCAAATCTTGTGAAAGACCTCTAAGTAGTAAGTCGTCAGAATAGGGAGAAAAAGATAGTATAACAACACTACACATTATTTCAAATTAATACATGACATATTAAAAAATATTAATCTTAATAAAACCCAAATGACATAGAATTTACAATCTTTGAGAATTCAGGACATTACATTACATCCTAAAATAAGGATGACATCATCACTAATGAAATCTGATTTAACACGATCATAATATTCCTTAGTAATTTAAACTACAACGGATAAAGAGGGGACATACCTAAGAAAGGGTTTAGCTATAAATCCCATTAGTGGAATAAAAATTGAATAAAATTAATGAAATAATACAAGGTAGAAAACAAGAATAGTAATGGGGTAAAAATGAGTAAAAATAATAAACGTGAAACATGAGGCCTAATATACCATGATAACATAATGGGTTTATAGGAAATTTGAAAAATAAAACAAAAAAATATGCATCATAAACATAGGTTGAGGATAACTGCATAGTCATCATGATAGAAAAATTACCGTTAATGAATCAAGATTACGAAATTTCCCAATATAATGTCTCATGAGAATAAAAATTACCCAATGAATTGGAGAGCTATATATTTTTGGGTGCACCTATCACATTCACTTCATTCTCATGATGAACTTTTCCACATATATCATATATCATGGATTAATTCATCATCAATATTTATTCCTTTATCAAGGAGTTCTATTTAAATATATTTAAATACCATGATAAATATATATATATATTGATAAAGGTGAATATGCTTGATAGTAATGGGCATGGTATTTAGTACACAATCGTTTTGGCATGGAATATCACAATGAAATTTTTGTAGCATAATAATGCCACATAACAATTGAATAAAATGGGTTAATTATATTGAAGGGGTTTTCCCATACTTTTGAAATAAAATGGATAGTAACAGGGACATGCAAATTCATACCCTAACATTATGAATTGGAAATAGAAGGTATATTATAATAAGGAAACTATAATAATGAACATAATGTGATGATCCACTACCTTGAGAGTTTGATTCCAATTGCATGGGAGGGACATATTGGGAGCATGGGGGAACCATGGGAGGAATCTAGAGAGGGATGGTCAGAGTAAGGATGTAATCATAGTATTTTAATGGAAGATAAATATAATCTTGTGTGGGACTATATAGGAAAATAGTGGGCCATTCATTATCAATTTGGAAACATTAATTTTGGACCCCACATAAAAACCTACGAAAAATCCATGTAATGATTTTTCCCCTTCATTTATACCAAATGTTATTGCTATTAAATATTTTATAATTCTATGATCCGAAATTACTAAAATAATACCCTTGCACAATTTCATGTGAGTCACACACTTAATTAAATGAATTTAAAACCTTAAAATATATTAATGAATTTCCATGATTCATAAAGGCGTTATAAATACCATAAAATTAAAAAAAATATTTTAAATGGAAATCGTAAATTTAGTCACGGTTAATCTATATTATATTAGTTATTTCACCTTTGAGTCATTAGGATTTTATAATACAAACAATATATTTATACTATAACTAATTTTTACCCAAAATCTTTAATGTCTCAAAAAATCATGAAAAATTCACCATATGATAATTGAGACATTCAGATTTGAAAAATAATATTCATTTTATCAAAAAAATATAAATATTTTAATTTTCACATTTAAATTAGGAAGGTACATTTGTTGAAAAAATGATGGGTTTTTTAAGAATAACAAAATTTGAACCCTTAAAAAACTTTCATTCGACTTCATAATAATTATAGAATAATTTATATTTAATTAAAAATATTTAATAATTATTATTTAGTAAAAATTTATGTTTATAAAAAATCCAATAATTCATTAAAATAAATTCTTTAATTCAAATATAATATTACCCGAAAATACAACTTTTTCAGTGAATGAAAATAAAAATAATTTATAATGAAATGAAAAGAAAAAATTATAGACAATTTTATATTGAAAATAAATTATAAAAATTCGTATTACAATGATCTAGAAACATATCACTTTAATACACCAAAATATTCCATAGGGGTATTGTGGATAATGGTGACACTTACATGTGGTTTCTTAGCATACATGGGGGGGTCCTTTACCTCGATGATCTCGAACATTGCCTATAAAACTTTTTTCTCATGATTGTTTTCTTCAAATATCATATTCATCATGGTTAAGGGAAAATCCATGTGATTCTATCTCACATACATATTTTGATAAATGGGGTTCACAAGGAATGATACTATTGGTTGAGCCAATCACATTCATTGTCTATGCCAATTAGATTTATTAAAACCCTAAATTTATACTAATAATGTGATCACTATTCAATGAATTTATTAAAAAATGGAAATTATGGTTTACAATATATTAAATTTAATAGGATATAATAAACCAAAATAGGTTAATGTGTTTTCTATAACCCTAATTCATAACAAGACGTCTCATTTAAATAAAAATGGAATTTTTATTTTTAAATGATCGGGGAATTAAAATCATCCCCCTTCAGAAATATCTTAATTGAAATTTTTTTCCCACACTAAAATGGAAAAGGTGAATTTTATTTCATTACTTCCTCCAGCACCCAAATCGCATCTAGAAACATGTGGTTTCTCTATTTCACTTTGTCTAGGTACATTGTCTTATCCCATTGAAAATTATATCTACGATCTAATATTTTCATCAAATTATCCTCACGGGTAACGTCTTTATCTAATCATATCAGCTTCGGGTTAAGTACATGTCAGTTTTATGGTATATAGTTCCTCAAGAGGGATATGTAGAATACATATGTGTTCTGCACCTCTTCATAGGTAACTTCTTTATCTATCGAGACAGGTTTTATGTACTCGAGACAGGTTTTCTCAAGATGTATTTGTTCTGCACCTCTTCCTATAAAGGGATTTGTAGGGATCCATTTGGTTACATTAGTGGAACAATTTATTGTATTATAGCTCAACCATAAGAACATGTTAATCCTATCATCCTTTGATGTCAATTAAGAATGTTTCAAACCATTCAAAATGTTTCATGATAGTACAATCATATAGGAAATAATTTTGATAGTGGTAATACATGATGTAGTTCAACAAAATATTAATTGAATATTGGATACTCTTATAGGACATTTAGATAAATCATTTGTCTAGATCATATACAATTGATAGTGGTGTTCCATGTAGACTCAATACTTATCTAATGTATATCCTTGTGGGTTGATTGAGTGATAAATCCTCTTGAATTGAAATAATGGGTGCAGTATTGGTAAGAGGTTCCGCCACAACACATGTAGAATTATTTCCACTTGATGTCTTGTAAGACTACTGATAATGTCTATGGTGATTTTTTTCCATTTCCATTTAGGCATTTGTAACATCCTAGGTAATTAAAGAATAAATTTTTAATATTTTTGTAATATTTTTTAATTAAATATTAATTTTCCTTTAAAGGCGATGCTTTGTTCGATGGCATACCTGGAACACAACAATGGGTTTTTTTGAAATCTCATGTTGCACAAAAGGCCTCATACTAAAAAATATAATAATATTATTTTAAATGGTAGTGAATGCCAAAAAAGTTTTTTATAGAGAATGAATATAACAAACAATATAATTGTTAAACATTTTTTATTAATTGTTTATAAATTTATCCAATAATATTTAGAGGCTTTAAATGAGAAATAATCCAATTTTAAGCATAAATACTCTAAAATTTTTAAAAGGATGTTTTACCTCCTTTTGATGGTAAACCATTTATAAATATAGTGTTTTCAGTTTTATATGTTTCATTTGGAAATATATATTACTTATTAAGAAGCGAGGCATCAAAAATGTTTTGGGTAAATTTTTTGTATTTTTATGATAAAGGTCATTTTTAATCAATAGTGAAAAATAATGCATTTTATTTCAAAACTGTCATTTCTTCTAATTAATTAGTTTTTCCTTATAATTGGTTTTAAAGTATAAATAGATTACATTTTTATCATTTAATCCAATTTTTTTCATTGTATGTAATTTTAATTTGTAATTTTACATAAACACATGTCAATCTTTTTGTAGTTTTTAATTCATAAAAACATGCCTTTTGGTTTTGACGATAGGAATAAATTTTAAATTAATTTATGACAAATCTGTGTTGTGAATTTGGAAAAATTTATTCAATGTTTGGAATATGGAGGTCAAAATTTTGTAAATAGGTTCCTTTTATTTTTATACATTATGAGTATAATTTTAGTAAATATTTTATTTACATGGATAAAGGGTAAATATGGTAAATAAGGGTAATGATAATATTGTAATAATATTAAATTACTCTAACACATATTCTAACCCAATTTTATTATATATTTATGACCATGGTTATCCTTGGGTATATTATTGGACTCCATGGAGCCACTTTTGTGTGGAAATGACATTTAATTACTTTTAATTAAAAGTTAAGGAAAATATAATGTAAACATATATCTTTTACTAATTTTTTATATAGTGATATATATGTGATATCTTCATATATAAATACTAATTAAAAATAAAAATATATTTCCTACATCATGATATTTTATTTATAATTATTATACAAAAAATAAATTAATTTATTTACGACTCAATGGTGATGAAGTGATAACCTTATTAATGGATGATTTAATAAAAAATAATAGAAATATCAAAATAATTTTTTTTCAAACGTTTTATGCCATCAGACAATTTATTGATGAGTATGACTTGTTAAATTTTAATTAAGGGTGTTTTTTTCAAATGAATCATGTCATTATGGTTTTTAAAATTCCCTGAAATGAATATTATAAAAATTGACATAAATGGGTATTAAAACAAATACTATTTTATTAAATGACAATTTAGTCATAAAAATATTAGATTCAACTAATTGAATTTTATAATGTTAAAAATTTCATTAATAAACAACTTGAGGTTCTATTTAAATTCTATAGTAACTAAATTAACCACATAATATGAATATACAAGAAGACATGGTAAAAGAAAAATTAGTTAACTAAGGGTTAAATCTAAATAAAAAGGTTAAATTCGTGACCTAGACTTGTCTAAAACAGATTGGATGAGTATATTTCGATCCAAAAACATCTTATATCATAGATAAATTACTTCTTCATATTTTCAAATTGAAAATAATTTTATATTAAAATAATACTTTTAAACATTCCTAAAGTTCCCAGCCTCCCTCTTATAAAAGAACACCACCTATAACCCATTACCCACACATCTCAAGACCCATGGCTCATCTAGAATCTACTTCAATAAGCTCATAATATTCCTCACTTTCTCCTAGAATCCTTAACCAAAGAATAAGGAAATTCAACAAACCCATTGGATGAAATCAAAAGAAGGTACCAGATTTGAGGTAACGTCTTCTCTCAAGGTCTATTCCATTATTTTTCATTCCCCACTACCTACAGTTTTATTAATCATTGATTTCATTACAACACTAGTATCACAAATATAATGAGGTGTTTTTATGATATGGTTTCTAACTACACTTACACAAAACTTTTTCTAATGTGTATAGAACATATTGTTTCTATAGAGGACGAACTACCGACTCACGAAATGGTGATTGTCCAATATTCTCCTACCCCCTCTTATGGTGACCATTATAATGGAAATGAATGTATATTTTATTTATATGATATCTATTTTATCTATATGATTTTTTATTTTTCACTTAGAACATAACTTTATGGACATCATGTTGTATAAATATTATAATTTCATTTGAGGAAGTGTGGACTATTGCCCCATCAAAGTGATATGACATGTTCATTCTATACATGGAACGTATAATGTTTGAAATTAATTAACATATGTAAAATATATGACAATGATATTAAATTGTAATTACAGTATACCAAGGTATCATTTATTTTTCATTCCTTTAAATATGAAAAAAATAAAAGTACTGTTTATGTGTACGTACGACTAACCGTCTCCATGAACGGTGCATTTCATTTCATATATCTAAATTAAAGGGACTATTATAAATACATATATACAAGATATATATGATATATATGATATAAAAATCATTAATATCATTTTGGATATAATTTACTTACGACCACATGGGCAATTTTTATTTATAACAATGTCACTTTTGACTCAAGTACCGAACATCGACAAAATGACCGATATGAACTTGAATAATTATATGATTGTTATATAAAGGTAATAAGTGATATAAAAAGAATAATAAAAATGAAAATGGTTATGAAGTAATTATAAATTAATATAACTTTATTATTCTGTAATAACAATGAATATACATTATGATTCAGACTCAATGTCAGGGACTTCATCTCAATATCCTTTCATTGTGGCATAGATTGATAATATACAACTATTTCATTTACATGGTGTAAAATAAACCCCTCTTACTTTTACATTCAATCAAAGGGAGTCATTTTTCTACTAATAATTTTACTCAATGGGAAATGAAATGTTTTTAACGTATGCAGCAACAACGACCTTTCCTCCACCTTGAGCATTATTTTATATTTGGCTTCATTAACAAGAGATGATGTTTTTAAATTGAAAATAAATAACATATAACCTTTTTACATATTTTTTCTATTGATAATGTTTTTCAATTACATGTAATGAGTATTTAAATAACATTAAAGGATTTATTTTGATTGAAAATGATATACTATTAGTGTAATATTGATATTTGAAAATTTTTATGTGTTTTCATAATATAATGGTACAAGGACATTTGACGGGTGATTACATGATAATCCTAATGAAGGGTGGTTATGTGATGATCCAATGATGGGTTGATACATTATAACCTCCAATGCATTGGATATAGAATTTGGTCATATGGTTATTCCATTTAATTATTTGTGTGGAAGTCGATCGTATGATTATTATATTTTAGAATGATTATGTCACAAGTTAACATTATATTATATATTTCACATTGTGTGGGATTTATGGTAATCATTCCATTTCAAAACAGGTATGAAATGATCTTATATTCATTGATGTTTTTTCTACTTCTTAATAGTTAAAGGTATTAGATTATGATAATTTATTCAAATTTTATCTGTTCTTTTAAAAAAACTAATAGCTTTCCTTTTATATTCATCCCTTTATGTGTTTTTTATGCTCATACCAAGTTAGAAATTGTTTTTCACAAGACATAAAGATGAATTGGGAAAATTATTGTATCAAAGAAATGTTATACATTTTAAATCATTAACTAAACCAATCTCTTTTTAAATATTATTTTCTTTATTCAAAAAATGCATAATGAGTTAAAGTGTATAATTGTAATATACATGTTGTTATGTATATGTTATGACCTGATTATCCAAATATGTAAACCTGAAATGATCCTCAATTGCAATTATTAAAATAATTCAAGATTTCATAATTTTTATGTTCGGGTCCTTAAAGTATGTACCAGATGTATGTTTAGATAACATTAGGAGTTAGAATTTTTTTAATAAAATATCCAAAAATTATTTTCACTTTATGGTAAATTTGAAATGATATATAATTTTAAGATTACCATTTTTATTCATCTAATATATGTTTGTTCAGAATGTATTTACATAGAGGAAACATGGTAACAGTGCTGGGAAGTCATATAAAAGAGACTAACCTTCCAAGTCAACATCCTCATATAGTTGTAATCCAAAATGAATAGTTTTTCGAAGTAATGGTGTAGTTCACTATGGAAATAAATGGTGGTGGTATAATTGAAAAGATCAACCAGATCAATCGTAGAGGAACAAGGGTATAGTGGATCATTTCATGAGGCAACATCCCCCATCATTCAGAGGATCATATAACACTGTTCAAGATGAAGGGTGGATCAATGCATTGGAAAATATATTCAATGAAATGCGGTGTACATACAATAAAAAGGTTATTCATTTTGGTTATCATTTTGAAGGAGAATAAAATCAATAGTGGTCAATGGTTAAATATATCAGGGACAGTTTGGGAATTTATTATATTGGTTGGGAAGAATTTAAAGGTATGTTTCCTGAGAAATACTTTCCTAAGTCCGTTCGACATCAGATGGAAAACAATTCCCCGAATTGAGGTTGGGGGATGACTCAATGAATGAATATGAATACAATTTCACCTGAATTGGATGGTATGCTCCAAATTTCATCTGATATATTGACAGTAAGATAAATCAATATTACTGTAGACAAAATCTAAAAATTTTTAGAGAATAATCCTCTAATGAATTTAAAATCTATGAGAAACTTTTCAAATGTTCTGAGAAAGTGGAAATAAATTTTTATGATGATCAGGTGTTCCATGAGAGCAACAAAATGAAGAGGTCTAGATGGTAGCAAAATTGAATGTATTAATCAAAGATGTTTGGAGGTAATAAAATTAAATTTCCATCATGTGAGAAGTGTGGTAAAAATAATCCTGGAGAATGCCTCTAAAATTTTGAAATGTGCTTCAGATGTGTTAAGACAGGTAATATTTCTCTTAAATATAAGGAGGATTATAATTTTGATAATGAAAAGATAGAGGTAAGATGTTTTAGTTTCAAGGACTTTGTGAATTATGCCAATGTGTTTCCAAATTTGATTACCAAGGGTAGAAACCAGAATGATCAAAATCACAAGGGAGGGGAAAATATTTTGCTACCATTATAGTTGATGTGGGTCCATCAAATGAATTTGTATCAGGAACATTGTTTTTTTAGATTTTTCCAAAGTGTTGTCTGATTTAGGGTCAACTCATTCATTCATTTATGAGAAAGTTTCAGGTAAATTTGTACTACCATCTCTAGAAATGAATCTATAAATTTTGGTAAAAACAATTCGAGGAAATTTTTAGGTAAAAAGATTTTATAAGAATATTCCTATCCATATTTGTGGAACAATTTTATATTCAAACCATGTTATATTTCCTCTATTATAGTTTGATGCTATTTTGGGAATGGATTTTCTATATGTTTAAAATACTAAGATTGACTGTAGAGATAAAAAGGATTATTTTCATAAAGACTTTATGTTTGTGTTCAATAATGAACCCCTATCCCCAAATAACATATCAGGATGATAAGAAACATGTAAAAGATTAAAATGAATGTTACCTTGTATGTATTTTTGAAAATAAAGGAACACTTCAGATTAATGATGTGCCAGTAGTAAATGAGTATTTTGATGTGTTTCCGGTTGATTTTCTTAGTCTTATACCAAATAAGGATGTCGAATTTAATATTTAATTAGTTATTGATGCTATGAAAATTTTAATACCCCCTTATTTAATGGATAAAATTAAACTTTTATAAGTAAAGAAACAATTACATGAGTTGTTATATAAAGTTTTCATTCGACCTTGCACATCATTGTGGGGTGCTTTAGGTTTTTTGTTAAAATGAAAGATGGTTCAATGAGCCTCTTCATTGATTATAGAGCCATAAATAATATAACTATTATGAAATTATCCTTTTCCTCATATCCATTAATTTTTTTATTATCTCTAGTGAGATAAATTTTTTTCAAATATTGACAAGAGATTGTGTTACCATCAGTTGAAATTAATGGACATAGACATTCCAAAGACTGTGTTACGAAATATATGCTGACACTATGAGTCTGTATTTATGCCTTTTGGGTAAGCCATGGAACATGTTGTATTCCTAAATCTATTTAATAAATTTTTCTTTCAGTTCTTGGATAAATTTTTTGTTATTTTTATTGATGAAATTTTGGTGTATTCCAAAAGTAAAGAGGAACACGAAAGTCATTTAATGGTTGTTTTGAAAAACATAAAATAAAAAAAATTGTATGGAAAATTCAGAATCTGTGAGTTTTGGTTGTAGAACATGTCATTCCATGGTCACATTGTTTCTAAACAAAAAAAAAATTATTGATCATACTAAAACAAATGTTGATGAAGAATTAAAAAGACCAACAAATATAACCGAGTTAGGTTTTTTTGGTTTATAATGATATTACAAAATGTTTTTTGAAAATTTTTCAAGGATAACTAGACTATTGACTAAGTTGACTCAAAAAGGTGTTATGTTCATTTGGAAAAAATAATATAATTATAGTTTTTATCAATTCAAATGAGTACTGGTGAATGCTCCAGTTTTGGGATTACCCTCCATAGAGGGTGATTTATTTATCTAAAATAATGGTTTGTTGAAAGGACATAGTTTTGTCTGAAAGGATAATGTCCTGGTAATTTCTAAAGCATAATTTTAGTTGAACCCTCATGAGTTGAATTACACTACACATGATTTGGAATTAGATGGTGTTGTTTTTCTTTAAAAATACGGAGTCGTCATTTGTACGGAGTAAAATGTGAAATATATACTGAAAAAAAAGTTTTCATTATATATTAAATTTGAAATAATTAAACATGAGATGGAGGAGATGACAGTAATTAATCATGGATTATGATTCAATGATTCATTACTTTGAATGAAAATAAAATAAAGTTCCAGATTCTATGAGTTAAAAAATTAATTCTACATTAAACATGTTATGTATGGAATGAGATTCTTGGGTTAATGATTTGAGGAATTTTTCCTTGGATGTTGTTGGTGCAAGATATTCCTCTATTTTGTTTTTGGAATTTGTGAAATCATCTCTATTAGAATGAATTAAGAAAGTGTTGATGGAAGACAATGACTTTTAGAAAAAGTATAATTAGTTCAGAAAGATAATTTTTTTGGAATTCAACATTTATAATGATTGTATTTTGAGATTTTGGAATCGAGTATTTGTTCCTTGGGATTCATAGTTAAAGAATGAGTTGTCATTTGAAGCTCATATTTCTCCGTATTCAGTTTATCATGATAGTAATAATATGTACCGAGATCTTCGTGATTATTATTAGTGGGATAGAATAAAAAGAGATATTGTTGGAATTACATTGATGTATTAGACTTTTCCACATGTTAAACTAGTGAGGCAGTTACCAAAAGTTATACATCATCCATTACCTGTGCCAGAGTAGAAATTGTAAAATTTATCCATGGAAATTTTGTGGTATTATCGAATACATCTCGAGGAAATAATGCAATCTGGGTTACTGTTGATTTATTGACTAAATATGATAATTTCCTTCCTAATTGAGATATGTTTTCTCTAGATAAACATTCTTGGTTGTATGTTTAAGATATTATCAGTTTTCATAGAGTTCCCCTCTCCATTTTATTTTATTGTGGTCCTAGGTTTGCATCTAACATCCGGAGAGGCATTCAGAAGTCTTTTGTAAATAATTAAATTTCAGTAAATCCTTTCATCCTCAATCTAATGGGATGTGAGAATGAACCATTTAGTCATTGGAATATATTCTACATGCATGTTCAATGGATTTTCCGGGATATTGGGAGAACCATCTTTCATTGTTTGAGTTTCCATATAATAAAATATTTCATTCCATTATTCAGATGGTTCCATTTGAGGGATTATATGGGAAGTGGTGTTGAACTCCATCTTTTTTGGATGAAGTGGGTGAAAAGAAACTGATGGGACTAGAATTTTAGAAGAGGTGGTAGAGAAATTTCATTTGATACAGATGCACATGATGAAAACTCATAGTAGGAAAAATTCTTATGCGGATAACCAGAGGAAGGATCATTCTTTTATGGAAGGTTATCATGTATTTTATCAATGTTTCACCATTGAAAATTGTGATATGTTTTGGTAAGAAGGGGTAGTTGATTCAATAGTTCATTAAGACTTATGAAGTTTTAGAGAAAGTTGTATTAGTGGATTACTGAATGGATTAACCTCTGAATTTATCATAGGTACACAACGTCATGACCCGTCCCCCGGGGCCTTTGTTGTGATTACCCCATTCCTGCCTTCCATAGGCTAGGGGATGCAACTATCACCGAAAGGAATTTCCCTAAAACCGAGAAGGCATTACCTTCATATCCAAAAAAAAATCACAAAACCATGCACACAGAAAAATAGGAACACATGTAAGCTATATAGTAAAAATCGTTTATGTAGTAAGTAAAAGGGGACAGAATACCAGCCGAACTTGAAAGTATAAGAAAACAAGAATGTACAGGTAAATAGGAATAGCTCATAAGAACAACTTCCAAGAATCCAACATGAAGGGTAGGTAATGATCTCGAATGGTGGTCTCTGTATTATGCCACATCTAAGGTCCACCACCAAACCACCTCTAGTCCTGGTACCTCGTCCTCAGTCAGCGCTTTTTGTCATCTGCACCAAACACAATATGGTGTAGGCATAGCCCGTGCTGGGGTGAGTATAACGATACTTAGTAGAGACCCTGACACCCTCAAAGGTTTCACTAAACCCACTAATAATGAACCACAATGCATGAAAACATCTTACAACCCTAATTAGTTATATTCCCATACATATACCTTAGTTATTGATTATATCCATCTCTTTCATGAAGAAACACAAGGCCCAACTCATAGCCTATGCTCAACTATTCCACGAAGGAAGGAATACCACAAAGGTAACACCACAAAGGTAAGTACCACAAAGGTAATGCCACACAGAGAATACAACAAAGGTATCACCATGAAGGAAAGTACCACAATGGTACACCACTCAGAATAATACCACAAAGGCATCACAACGATGGAAAAGACTCATCTCACACATAGTATAACAAATGTACGTTTTGTAAAGATGATTATATGTAACTGCTAAATCATCATGATCTGTTAAGAGGAAGATCCACGAATTATCCTAAATCATAAGCCCATAAAAGATCCCAAAGCACAGACCCACATAGGATCCTTGTATAGAAGACCCACATAGGATCCTAGAGTAGGCCCAGGTGGATTCCTATAGTGGATCCATGCGAGACTCTTGAGCACATACACACAAATAATCCCAAATCACATACCTTCATTGGATCCCATTGTCATGTTATAGCAAGCTACATGGTTCTTGCAATAAGATCACATGATTTTGGAAGGGTCAGCTCTTCATGAAACATGTCTATACTCTAAATTCCATGAAGTCCGATGAAATAGTATCACAAAGGACTTCCCCGTAATAGGGGTCTGAACATAACAGACGGTGTGTCAATCAGACGCCCTGTCTATATCTAATTGGCCTTTTAGTCCCGAAGGCCTGGTTGGATTCGTGTTCGATCCAACCAGGCAGTACCCCAACTTCATCCAAAATTTATGTATACCAAAATTGACCTTATTGATCCGAGCCATAAAGCACCATAGATAGTTCGTAAAACGGGTGCTCGTAGCTCACGATATAGACAAATGAGCGAAAAGGGTCGAAGTTGGTCCGGGTCTGGCTCTCGGTTGGACCTAGCCCGTATGATCCGACCTGGCCCGCTGGGTCCGGCTTGACCCTCTAGGCGGGCCGTGGTGCGGTGGTAGACGGTGCGGCGGCCACTGGGCAGCCGCGGCTGGCCGAATGGCCAACATCTCCTCCACGTGGAATGGTCATGAACCACGCCATCTCCGGTGGCTGGTGTCGAGCCGGTAGCACCTCACCTCGCTGCGGTGGACCAAGGTTGCGCCTCTTCTATGTCGGGCAGCACGAACGTGCACCGCTGTATTTGCCCCGTTTCGGCTGGCTGAAGTGCTGACCACCGGTGCCGACTTCCACCGGTTCTTGTCACCGACACCGGTCTGCATTCTCCTCCATCTCAAAGAATGCATCATGCACCATAAATATTTACAGTGGGGTCGAGCCTTATTCATTTAGCCTGCACCCTCCACATTTGAATGCTAGCAAGCGGCAATATTGTTCGTGAATTAAGGGGGGTCATCAAGAATGGGGTAAGTGGGTATAAATATACTACAAACCATACCTTTAAGGTTTTTTAGGAGGAGGTGCAAGGAAGAAGATGATGTCGTTGAAGATTCGGCGTTCGTTTCTTCCACAATGCGCTTCCGATCAGGGCTCGGGTTCAGTTCCTCGTTCTTCATTGGAGAGACGTTCTTCGTTGGGGAAGCGTTCTTTATTGGAGAGAAGTGTTCCTCAAATGTTCTCCCTCCAATTCCCCTTTTTCCAACCTATCCTCTAAATTGTTAAGGGGATCCAATATAAGTTAAATTATTTTTTACAAATTAATTTATGTTCAGAAAAAAATAATGTTATCACAATTAATGTCACAATTAATAGCATTCTGTTTGTACAGTTAAATGGGAGGATTCAAAGATAATTCTCCCAATTAAAGAGGGGTTTTGGTGGTCCCCACCACCATATTTCAATTTGGGGGTTTTCTATTCTGGGTGGTCCCCACCCACATAACTCAAAAGGAGGTGTTTCAAAAGAAAAATAAAAATTCATCATAATTTTATTTTTATCCTCCCAGGAAAAAAGTGAAAAACTAACTTTCACCCTCAACCTAATACGGTCGAGGTGAATGTCTCCATAAAG
This sequence comes from Viscum album, assembly GCA_963277665.1. Lineage (NCBI taxonomy): Eukaryota > Viridiplantae > Streptophyta > Magnoliopsida > Santalales > Viscaceae > Viscum > Viscum album. Next base: position 1,670,947,819 of record OY728160.1, read on the forward strand.
GAATATTGGTGCTGTGATTTCAACAGTGTCCTCATATTTTAATTCTGAGCACTGGTTCAAAAGTTACAAAAATACACATGCACGTTCACTGAACATGGCCAAAACAATGTTATGAAATTCATTACGGGCACAGTGGGCCTCAGAATCATGCGCTGTCAATTTTTGCGAACTCCTAATATTACCATATAATTTAAAAAATGTAAATGGAATTCCAGGGTCAATACATTCTCCCCACCTCATGGCTTCGTGTCCCTGAAAGCCACATCACAAAAACAAGGAAAACAAGTGGGGGTACTGAGCATTAATCTGAGACTCCCACTCCCATGTGATCTCCAAGAGGTTCCCATGCTACCAACGTACATGCACCAAAGGTATCGATCTCCCATGAAGAAATCTCTTCTATCAATCCTCAATCTCTACTGAAACCTTTGTATACATCACCCCATATTCGATATCCAGCTCTCCCTAGTCAATGTTGTGTGATGGTTCGTGCATGTATCTCCTCAGCTATGATACGTGGAAGACATCGTTCACCCATTGCAGCTGAGGTGAAATATCTAAGAGGTAAGCCACCTCTCCAACTCTAATGTGAACATAAAAGGGTCTGATGAATCTCGGATATGACTTTCCTTCCAGACCAAATCAATGCAAACCTTGTCGAAGTGAGACCTGTAAAAAGATATGGTCGCCTTCCTCAAACTCTAGAGGTCTCTGTCTCCTATTGGCATAAGACTTCTACCTTCTTTGTGAAGTCTTCATCCTCTGCTAGATGATCTGTACCATCTCTGTGGTAGCCTGTACTATATCTGGTCCCACAAGTGCTAACTCCCCTGGGATAGTCAATCACAATGGAAATCTAAAAAGAAGGTAATACAAAGTCTCAAAAGGAGTCATCCTAGTGGTAGAGTGATTGCTGTTGTTTATTGAAAACTCCACCAAGGGAAAGTGATCCTCATAGCTACAGCCAAAGTCGAGGATGCAAGTACACAACAAGTCCTTGAGGGTTTGAATGGTCTTTTCAGTCTGGCCATCTATCTGAGGATGGAAGGTAGTGCTGAAACAATGTTATATCCCGAAGGCCTTCTACAACCCCATCCAAAGCTAGGAAGTCAAATGTGCTTCACTATCTGAGACAATCGTCATGGTTACTCCTTGTATCCACACAATATATTGCATGTAGAGTCTTCCCAAGCTCTCAACTAAACCATGATCTATGATAAGTTGGAAGTGGGATGACTTTGTGAGTTGGTCGATGATCACCCAGATTGAATCAGGACCCCTGGATGTATGTGGATTTCCTATCCCAAAATTGTTGGATATCCTATCACACATCCACTCTGGGACCTATAACGACTGAACAAAGCCTGCTGGTACCTAATGCTCTGTCTTCACTTGCTGACAAGTGAGGCATTGCGAGGCAAACTCTGCTACTAAAATATTTATTCCCTGCCACATGTGCTATTGTCAAAGATCCTGGTTCTTCTTCGCCACTCATGGATGTACCGCGAGAGGGGATGTGTGGAACTCCATCAACACTTCCTCCGGAAGTGACAATGGTACCATGGTACATCCTCTAAAAAGGATGAAGTTCTCCCCACCTTCAGAAAATCCATCAGGTGCTTGTCCTATGGATATCTGAGCATGTCGTTCCTCCCAATTTGTGTCCCCACACTTAACCTCCCTGATTCGCTGAATAAGTGGGGGTGTGACTATAAGAGACTGAAAAAAAGGCGCTCTATCTTGATCCATAAAGGATATATGAAAAGTGGACAATAGCTCCATTGCCTCAACTAGCATCTATATACCAGATCTCCTGCTGAGTGCATCTGTTACAACGTTCCCCTACCCAGGATTATGGACAATCGTGAAGTCATAGTCAAGGAGGAACTCAAGCCAACACCGCTATCTTGGGTTCAAGTCCTTCTGAGAGAAGATATACCTGAGACTCTTGTGATCAGAGTAAACCGTAAAATGTTTGACAATCAAGAAATGTCACCACATATTCAAGGTGAAGACCACTGATGATAACTCCAGGTCATGGTTAGCGTAGTTCTTCTCATGTTGTATCAGTTGTCGAGAACCATATGCTATAACTGTTTATTCCTGCATCAGGAAACATCTTATCACGGTCCATGATGTGTAGATGTAGACTATTTACACAACACCCTCCTCTGTAAGCCTCATGATTGAGGCAATAGTCAGCCTCTAGGTCAGCTCTTGAAAAATCTACTGGAATATCTCCAACCATATGAAGGGTATTCCCTTCTTTGTCAACAATGATAAAGGTGCTGAAACTCTGGAGAAATCTGGCACAAACCTCTGGTAGTATCCAGGAAAACCCAGGAAACTCTATACCTCCTTCACACACATTGGTGGATTCCAAGAAAGTATCACCTCAATCTTCACTGGATCGACCTCAAATCCAACCTCCCAGATGACATGTCCTAGAATGTAAACCTCTAGGATCCAGAACTAGCACTTCTAGAAATTTCCATAAAGCTATTGCTCTAAGATTGTGTTCATAAAAATCTACAAATGATTGTCATGCTCCTCCACGATTGGTGAGAAGAGAAGAATGTCATCGATGAAGACTACTACAAAGCAATAAAGTTATTACTAGAATAACATCTTCATGAATCTCCTGATCACATATAGAGTGTTGGTTACGCCGAACGACATGACAACAAATATTAATGGAGATACCCTCATCTAAAAGTTGACTTCGGCACATCCTCTTCTCGTACTCTATACTAGTGACAGCCTGATCTGAGGTCTATCTTCGATAACCACCGCACTCCCTTCAGCTGATCAAACATGTCATCAATCCTCGGGAGTGGGTACTGGTTCTTCATGGTCACCTGGTCCATGCACTGATAGTCAACAAAGAGTATCAATCTCCCATGTTCCTTATTGGTGAAAAAAATCAGGGATGCCCAAGGAGAAACACTGGGCCAGATGAATCCCTTCCCCGACAAGTCTTAAGTAGTACCTGCAGCTCACGAGGCTCAGCGGGTGCCATCCGATACGCTAGTGTAGATATTGGTGTCGTCCCAGGGTACATGTAAATGTAAATGTCCACATCTCTACGAGGAGGTCGACCTGAGACATCATTTGGGATGAAATCCGCGTACTTGTCCACCACTACAAGATAGATCGGACTATCCACATCAACCGCTCTAATGGTAAGGCTAGCCAATTGATGAGTGATCTGCTGCACTCTCCTCCTTGTATGTCCATCATGTGTTGCATAGGTTCTCATCCTGCCAATGAATTTGAAACTATTCCCATCAGTGCGGACACACCACACTTTGCATCTAATACATTCTATCAGAGGAGTGATTGTCGATAACCAGTCCATACCCAAGTTGCCAGTGTAAGGCCTCGACGTCATTACTAGGAGATCCCAGCCGAAGAACTCACCTCATAGAGCAATCTCACACTACCGGAACCAGTGTGTATTAGTCGAATACTCTCATACAGGTGTCTATATTAGTAAGGATCTATCCAAAGTCTCTGTAGGAATCTCCGATATCCAAATGAGGGAATTTGTAATAAAATAATGATTGGAACCTGTGTCTATAAGTACTACAGCTATGATGGATTAGACGCAGATCGTACCTCGTACCATCTCTGGAGAACCATGGTCGTAGGCCTCAGCTTCTTGGAGCTAAGTTCTCTCATGTCCACCTGCTCCCTGAGATCTAGGAGGAGAACCTGGTTGTGGTGGCGATAACACCTCGAATCATCGCCCACCTTTAGCTGCACACCGAGCTCCTCTGCCATGTCTGCCTGCTCCCAGCGGACCTCCTCAGTCGAACCTCTGTATCTGCATTGGTGGTCCATTGACCATCTACTGATCATTCGTATGATGGTTCAGTTAGTTACAAGACATGTGACCCTACTCTCCGCATGTGTGACACTGCCTACTCCTCACATGACTGGATCTATCTATGGTGCCCTGCACAACTAACCCAATATCCTGTAGTTGTCCTCATGTAGGTGTGGTACTCTTAGACCTCCAAGGCACATGTTTACTTCCAGCTGATGAAGACTCTTATATGCGATGCTCGGTGGTGGGTCTTTCTTATGGTGACTACTCAATAAGCAAACTATCCACTTATAGGGCTACCTCTAACACCCCTTCCTATGTCAGGATGCTGAGAGAAATCATCGAAGCCCTGATCTCCCGCCAAATCCCCTTCTTTAAGGTTTGGGCCTGGAAGAATGGGTCTCTCCCCATATCAGTGGTGTAGCATGAGAGGTTAGTGAACCTTGAGGTGTACTGAGCCACCTTCATGATGCCCTACTATAGATAAAGAAGGACTTTTATGCGCATTGCGCGAAGGGTCTATGGGTCAAACTCTACCCAAAACAGGCCCTCAATGTCTTCCCTAAAAAGTGTCACCTCGCCGTGAACCTAGAGAATCAAGATCCACCATCTGCTTGATGCTTCATGTAGAAGATTGGCGGAAAAGATCACCATGAGATGAGTTAGTGTCCCTGCCAGTCAGAAGATTTTCACCACGGCCTCCATCCAATCCTCAGCCGCCTATGGGTTTGTCTCGTGTGGGAACCCTGGTGGCATCTGGTCCATGAACTCTTGAAACGTTCTCATGCGGCATACACCCTCCAATGCTGGGGCTGGTGGAATCAGTGGACCAATGGGTAATGGTAAAATTGGTGCCTCCGCTGGATCCTCTACTGATAGAGGGTCATGCACTGAGGCCTCGTCGCTCGGTGGGATATCATTGTGTACTCCACCCAAAACCCTAGCTAGCTATATGCATGGGGGAAACCTGAAAAGAAACAGGTGTTCCCAGGTCAATAAGTTATAACTGGGGAGCTACTCAAAAATATTACAAAGAAAACTTTTCGAAACACAGATGCAATCAGTGTTTTCTTACACTAAGTCAGAAATCAGAAGTCAGTGTCTGGGTGTATGGATACGTTAGCCACTGCACCAACACTGGATTTACTAAACTATTAACCACACTCACTAAACATAACATTATTACCGTTAAAAAGATCATAGTCCAATGTTATACGGTATAACAGACTCATATGATACCAATTTTTCATGACCCGTCCTCTGGGGCCTATTTTGTGGCTACCCCAATCTCGCCTTCCATAGGACAGGTGATGGAAACTTCCATCGAAAGGTGTTTTCCCTAAAAACGGGAAGGCATTTCCTTTATATCATAAAAACTCACACTACAAAGAACACAACATGATACAAATATAAGCAAACAGTATAGTAAATAGAGTGTGTATAGTAAGTAAAAAGGGGCCACAATACAATCCCAACTAGAACGTACAAGAAAAATGGAACGTACAAGTAAACTGAATAGCTCATGTGAACACCTGAAAAGGATCCTACCTAAATGGTAGTTACAACTCTTGAATGGTAATATCTATGGTATTCCTCGTCTAAGGTCTACCTCTGAGCCACCCCCAGTCCTGGTACCCTCATCCTCTGTCAGTGATGTCTGTTGTCTGCACCAAACACAATAAGGTGCGGGAGTAGCCCGTGCATGGGTGAGTATAACAATACTCAGTAGGGTCCCCAAATCCATGAAGGTCTCACAAAACCCACAAAGGATGTACCAAAAAGCATAAAAACATCGGAAATCCCTGCACAGATATATGCCCAAAGATATGCCTATGTTATCAAGTATACCAATTTAATTCATGAGGAAATACAAGGCCCAAATCTTAGCCCAAGATCAATTGTACCACGACTAATGGAATACCAAAAATATAACACCACAATGGTATGTAACAAAAAGGTAAAGGCACATGGAGAATACCATATATGTATCATCAAAAAAGTATGTACCACAAAAGGTAAGCCACACAGAAGAATGCCACAAAGGTATCACCATAAAGGTAATGACTCTACTCACACCTTGTATAACTTAGGTACAATATTAATGATAATTAGATGTAACTATTGAATCATCTTACTTTGTTTAGAGGAAGACCCATGAAGGATCCTAAATTATTAGACCCATAAAAGATCCCAATGAACAGACCCACATAGGATCCTAGTATAGCAGAACCACATATGATCCTAGAGTAATCCCACGTAGATTCATAGAGTGGATCCATGTGATACTCTTGAACAAAAACCCACAAATAATTCCAAAGCACAAACCCACATGGGATCCCTTTCTCAAGTTAGAACCAGCAACAATTTTCCAGCACTAAGCTCGCTTGTTTTTGGAGGGTCCACTCTTGAAGCCACATTTTTATACTCCAATTTCCATAGAGACCCGTGAAGAAGTATACCAATGGACCTCCACATAATAGGGGTCTCAATACAAGAGACAGTGACTCAATCGGATGCATGGTCTGTATGTTATTGGGATTTTTGTCCTGATTTCCCGGTTAGAATCGTGTTCGATCCAACCTAGTCATACCACAACATAATCCAAAACTAAACTGGGGTATACCAATAGGACTATATCGATCCATGGTTTCTTGCTTTGCAGACGGTTCATGAAACGGACACATGTAACTCAAGATATGGCCGAAAGAACGAAAACAGTAGAAGTGGGTCCGGGTCTGGCCCTGGGTGAGACCCGACCAGTGGGATCTGACCTAGCCCACTAGGTCCGACCAAGCCCACTGGCACATCTCGGCCCATAGATTGGCCAGATGGAGGCCCGCAGTGCGGCGTACGCTGGGCGGCTCTAGCTGGTCGGATGGCCAGCCTCACCTCGATGCGGTGCAGTCATGCCACGCGCCACCTCCGATGGCTGGCGTCAAGCCGACCGCACCTCACCACACCGCCATGAACAATGGTCAGGACTCTTCTCTAACGGGTGGCGTGGATGCTGGCCACCTCACCATCATGCGTCCGACCGCCGCTGGGCGCCGCCCTTGCTCCATAATGGCCTACGGGTTGCGGCTCTTCTCAAGAAGCGCAGTTGCGCCGCCACCTTCATTGTGGCCGGCCAGAGTGATGTCAACCAGTCCCAATTCCCAGAGGAGCTAGTCACCATCCTTCTCCATCCCGAAGAATGCATCATACACCACAATGATTAGCAGATGGGTCGGGCCATGTTCATTTGGCCCCACCCTCCAAGTTTGAATGGTAGAAAGAAGAAATAATGTTCTAGAATCAAGGGGTGTCGACAAGAACGGGGTAAGGGCGTATAAATCAACAACAAACCCTGCCTTGAATGTTCCATAGAAGGAGAAGCGAAAAAGTATATAAAGTCATTGAAGAGTCGCCATTCGTTGTATCCTCAAGCCGCTTCCGATCCAAGCTCGTGGTCGGTTCCACATTCATCGTTTGAGATTTGTTCTTCATTGGAGAAGTGTTCTTCATTGGAGAAGAAGAGTTCCTCAAAATTTATCCCCCCCCCCCCGCCAATTCCCCTTTTTCCAACCAATCCACTTAATGCTGAGGGGGATTCAATAGAAAATAAATTATGTTTAAATAATAAATTTACGTTCGTAAAAAATAATGATGGCACAAATAATTGCACAATTAATTTCACAATTAATTACATTGAATTTGTATAATTAAATGGAAGGATTCATAGAGTATTCTCCACATTAAATAGGGTTTATTGTTGTCCCAAAAACCAAAATTCAATTTGGGGGTTTTCTATATCTGGTGGTCCCCATCCCCAAAACTCAAATGGCGGGGTTTCAAATGGAAAATGAAAATGTTAAATAATTTTACTTTTCTCCTACAATGAATAAAGTGAACAATTGACTTCCACCCAAGACCTACTGTGATGGAGTTGAAGGTCTCTTTGAGTGAATATCGACTCTGTGACTTCTACGGTGTCATCACATTTCAATTCCGAGCACCAGTTCATATGTTACAAAAATATTCTCAAACATTCACAAAATGTACCTAAAAATGTTTATAAATTCATTCTAGGCACACCGGGCCTTGGAATCACGCGCCGTCAATTTTGGCAGACTCATAATAATCCCATATAATTAAAAAAAGTTACATGGAATTTCCGGGTCTTTACACATAATGTTTTTTATGATTTCATTTTAATAAATTATATGCCAGATTCATCTCATTTTTTGAGTCCAGTAAAAGTACAATTGGAAGGAAATATTTATTATAAGGAACAACAAGTCAAGATTCTTGACTGTATAGAGATAGTGTTGTAGAATATAGTGATTTATTAAGTTATGTTTTTCTGGAAAACCCATTTTTTTAAAGATGAATCCTGGGAATATGAAAATTCATGGAGAGATAAATACCCCCACTTAATTGAGAAGTAAATAAAATTACAAGGATGCAATTTCCAAAAGGGGGAATGATGCAATATCCCATATAATTAAAGAATCCTCCATATTCATATTTATTAATATTTTTTAGTTAAATATTAAATTTAATTTACTGAGGATCTTATGCTCGATGGCGTACCAGACACACAACAATGTGTTTTTGAAACATATCATGTTCTACACAAGGCTCAGTCATTATGGAAAATATAACATTATTATGTTAAATGATAGTTAACACCTAGCCATTATATTAGTGGCAATGAATAGAAAAAACTACATTATTGTTTAATTTTTCTGATAAATTATTTTACATTTATCCAATAAAATTTAGAGGCCTAAAATTATAATGAAAGCAATTTTAAGCATAAATACTCAAATATTTTAATAATGTAGTTTTACCACCATTTGATGTCGAACGCTACTTAAATCAAGTTCATGTCACTTTTATATGTTTCATTTGACATAATATACTTCTTATTTATAATAGAGACATAAAAATTAAATTTGGGTAAATTCATGGTATTTTTTGAAAAAAGTTAAATTTTAAATGAATATTGAGAAATACTAGATTTTATTTCAAAACATTATTTTCATTTAATTTATTATATTTTACATTAATATGATTTTAAAGTTTTATTAGATTATATTTATATAATTTAATACAATTTTGGTCATTTGATGTAATTTAAAATTGTAATTTTACTTAAACACATTTCAATCATTTGGTAGTTTTTACTTCTAAAAAATAATTTTTTTGACAACAAGAATTAATTTAAAATATATTTCTATAACTTCTATGTTTTTTATTTTTAAAACATGATTCCATATTTAGAATCAAGAGGTCCAAATTGTATAAATAGGTACCTATTATTTTTAGACATTATGAATAGGGACATTAGTAAATATTTTATTTACCCTGGTTAAAGGGTAAATCTTGTAAATAAGGTTAAACAATAATATTATAATAATATTAAATTTTATTAAAACATGTATAAAACCTATTAGATGATATATTTCCGACCATGGTCTTCCTGGGGTCTATTTTAGGACCCCCATAGGCAGTTTTGAGTGAAAATGACATTTAATTACTTTTTAATTATAGATAATGAAAATATAACCTAAACATATATCTTTTACTAAAAAAACTATATATGGAGTTATGTAAGAGATACATTATAATATAAATAGTCATTAGAAATATAAAAAAATTTCAGAAATCATTTTATTTACATTATAATTTGTACACATTAAATAAAAAAAATTATGACTTAATGGTTATGTAGTGATTAATATGTTAATTAATTAGTTAAATAAATGATACTATAAATATTAAAATTAATTTATTTTAAAAATTTTATGCTATACATTTTTTTGATTATATGAATTAAAATATTTTACTAAATGAAGTATTTTTTTGAATAATCATGTTGTTATGGATTTTTACAATGTCAAGATATGAATAGTATAAAATTGACATAAATGAGTTTTAAAACAAATAGAATATTATTAAATGTTATAATAGTCCTAAAATTTTATGATTTGTCCAAATAAGATAGATATTGTTTAAAATTTCATTAATTATAAACATGTGGTTCTATTGGAATATTATAGTAACTATAAAACAATATAGTATTAATATACAAGAAGACATGGTAAAAGTTATATTAGTTAACTAATGTTTAAAGCTAAAAGATAAGGTTATATTTGGGAACTCTACTTGTCTAAAAACTATGGGTTGAGAGGTTTTCTACTCAAAAATTATCTTATATTTAATATAAATGACTTGGGGTCCTTTGTAATCCCAAAATCATTTTATAATAAAATAATTATTTAAAACATTCCTAACCTGCCCTACCTCCCTCCTATAAAAAGACACCACCTCAAACCCATTACTAAAACCTCTAAAGCTCATTGCCTCATCCAAACACTCCTCCAATAAGCTCTAAATAGTCATCAATTAATCCTAGATTCTATATACTAGGAAAAATTCAATTCAAGTGATCCCTTTATGTCAAATCAAAAGAACTTACCTGATTCGAGGTAACGTCTTCTCTCAAGTTCATTTCGATTATTTTCCCTTCCACACTCCCTAAGCCCTTCTTATTATTTGATTTCATAACAACACCAGTATCCTTAATTTACTATATTTATATATTATAAATAATATAAATACACTAACAAACACCTCTGTATAATGGGTATGGACTATACTATTTTTGTGGATGGTGAAGTACAGCCCCAAAAAATGATGATTGTTCAATTTTCTCCTACCACCTCTAATGGTGGCCATTATGATATAACTATAATTATATATGATATATATGATATTTATTTTATCTATATTCCTATTTAATTATCATTTATAACATACCTCTATAGTTTTTATGTTGTATAAATAGGTAATTTCATTTGAGGAAGTGCGGACTACCGCCCCTCAAAGTGATACGACTCGTTCATGCTATAAATGGAATATATAAGGTATGGAATTAATGAACGTATATAAAATATATAACATATATATTATATTGGAATTATAATATACCTCTATATACTTTCGTTTTAATTATTTTTAATATGAATAAATAATGTAGCGTTCACGCATACATATGGCTTATTGTCTCTAAGAACAGAGCATTTTATTTCTTATATCCAAATGGTATGAAAAATTAAAAAAATCATATATAATTGATATATATGATATATATGATATCTATATCAGGAATATAATTTTTTATATAATTTAATTTCAACCACATTGGCAATTTTTAATTATAAAAATATCATTTTTGACTGATGTACTGAACAACGACAAAACGAAGGATGTATTCATGAATAATTATACGATTGTTATAGAAAGTTCATAAGTGATATAAAAGGAATAATAAACATGAAAATAATTTTTATGTAAGAAAAAATTATCTGATTTTTATTATTTCAGAATAACAAGGAACGTATGTGACGATTCAGACTCATTATAAAGGATTTCTTCTCAATCTTCGTTCATTGATGCATGTTTTGATACTATACACCTTTTAATTTTACACGGTGTTTGATAAAACCCTTTTACTTTTAAATTCATTCAAAGGGAATCTTCTTTCTAAGAAGCTTTTTACAAAATGAAAAAAGTAATGATTTTAATGTATGCAATGACATCGACCTTTCCGCCATAGTGAGCATTATATGATATTTGGAATTTTTAACCAGATGTGATGTTTTTGAATGGAAAATAAATACCATTTACCCTTTTTACATATTTTTTTATTGAAAATGTTTTATATTGATATTTAATGAGTATTTCAATATCGTGAAATGATTTCTTGTGATTGAAAAAGAAATTTTATTAGTGAAATGTTGATATTTTAAATATTTTATTTTTTTATTATATAATGGTATATAAAAATTTGAAGGATGGTTAGGTGATAAACAAAATGATAGGTGGTTCCTTGATAAACTAATTATAGGTGGTTATGATCTAACCTCCAATGCATTTGGGATGGAAGTCTAACATATGACAATTCTGTTTACTGTTATGTGTGTATGTCAACTGTATGGTTTTTCCATTTCAGTATGTTTATATCCTTAGTAACCTTTAAATGAAATATGTTTTTCTCAATGGTATTTATGGTAATTACATGGTTACAAAAAGGGTAACCAATGAGCTTATATAAAGTGATGTTTTTTTCTACTTCTTAAAGGTTAAAGGTATTAAATTGGGACATTGTATTCATGGTTTACTTTTTTTTTGAAAAACAAATAGTTCTCCTTCATTATATATCCCTTAGAAATATTTTCTATTCAAACCATGTGTTAAATTTTTTTCCACAAGACATAATGATGAATATGGTTAAAGATGAGATCTAAGAAATATCATGTTTTTTTAAATCATGGGGCTAAACATGTATCTTTTTAAAGAGTTTTTGTTTTATGAAAAAAGTATAGTGAGTATAATTTAAAACATTTCATATTCTAGTGATTACTTTTCTATTATGATCTATTATCTAAAACTCTAAACCTGAATTGATCCTCAATTTGGATTACTAAATTAATTCTTGAATGCATAATGTTAAAGATAGAGTCCTTATAGTTGGTATTAGAGGTTGTTTTAGATAAATTTTGAAGTTATAATTTTGTAAATTGAATATCTATAAATGTTTTTTACAATATGAAGAAAATGAAATGATATATAATTTAAATGTTACTATGTCCCTTCATCTATGATATGTTTGTTCATAATGGATTTCTGCAAATGAAATAGGGTAGCAGTGCTGGGAAAAAATAAATAGGAAAGTAACCTTCCAAATCTACATCCCGAGATGGTTGGAATCAAAACTAAACAGTTTGATCGAAATGGATTAGTTGAAATAGGCTATAAAATGGTGGTGATATACATGAATGAGATCAAATAGATCAACCCCAAAAAAATATGTATAGTGGAGCATTTTATGAGGAAACATCCACCATAATTAAATATATCATGTAATAAAATTCAATGTGATTGGTGGATCAAAGTACTGGAAAAGCGTTTTGATGTGCTGGGTTGTATAGGAAATAAAAAGGTATGTCTTGTTGTTTATAATTTTGATAGAGAAGCAGATCAGTGGGGGTCAATGGTTAAAAATATCAAGGACAATGAGAAAATTGATGCTCTTGTTGGGACATATTACTAGGTATGTATCTTGAGAATTATGTTCCTATGGTGGTTCGTCATAGGTTGGAAAAACAATTCATGGAATTGAGGTAGGAGGATGAATCAATGGCTGCTTACGATAAAATGTTCACTCGGCTAGAAACATATGCTCCAAATTTCAATTGAGATCATGATAGTATGATACATCAGTTTCACTCCAGACTAAAGCTATGATATCAAATAACATTACCCTTTCATGAATTTAGAAGGTATGATAAAATTGTTAGATGTGCTGAGAAAGAGGAAAATGGTGTTTTATAATGATTAGTTGTTTCATGAGATAAGGAATAATAAGAGGTCTAGTTGGTAGGAAAAAGGAATGTATTCACCAAAGAAGTCCGGTGGTAATAAAATTATATTTCTATTATGTGAGATGTATTGTAAAAAGAATCCTGGAGAATTTCTCTCAAAATAGAGATTGTGCTTCCGGTGTGGTAAAATTGTTCATATAGCTCATAACTATATGGATGAATGTCAACCGGGAAATGAAATGATGGTGGTAATATGTTTTAGTTACAATGAGTTTTGGAATTATGACAATGTGTGTCTGATGTAGAAAACCTGGGGTGGAATCTAGACAGATAAAAAATATAAGGGTGGGGAAAAATCTTTTGTTATATCAATGGTTGATGTGAGACCATCAAATGAAGAGGGATTAGGTACTTTTTTTGCTTTTTCATATTTTACACTGTGTTGTTTGATTCAAGGTCTAAATATCATTTTATTTCTGATAAGTTTTTTGAAAATATGGAATTCCACCTTGAGAAATAAATCCTACAATTATGGTAAACAATTGGGGGAAATATTAAGGCAAAGAGAAATTAATAGAATCTTCCTATCCTGTTTTGTGGAATGAAAATAACTATAGTCCTTGTAATTTTTCATCATGTAGAGTTCGATTCTATTTAAAGAAATGGATTGGATTTTTTGTTTGCCATGTGATGATTGACTGTAGAGCTAAAAAGGATTATTTTATGAAAGGCATTAAACTTGTGTATAAATATGAACCCTTATCTCTGATAACATATTAGGAAGCAGATAAACTAGTGATATATGGAAATAAATGTTGCATTTTACATATTTCTGAAAAAATTGAACAGTTCAAGTTAATGTTGTTCCATTAGTAAAAGATTATCTTGATGTTTTTTCTGATGAGTTGACCTGTATTATACATGATCGAGAGGTTTAATATACTTTTGACTTCATTACTTATGCTAAGAAAATTTTAAAATCCCCTTATCGAGTGGCTAAAATTGAACTTTTAGAGTTAATGAAATAGATGTAGGAGGTTTTATATAAAATTATATTTTGAACAAGAACATCACCAAGGTGTTCTCTAGTCCTGTTTGTAAAAAAACATGGTTCAATGAGACTTTGTGTTGATTATAGAGTGTTGAATAATATCACTATTAATAACAAGTATCCTTTACCTCAAATTGATTAATTTTTTTATCAGCTCCAAGAAGCATAGTATTTTTTGAGGACTGACTTTAGATTGGGATACAATTCGTTGAATGTAAAGGAAGCAGACATTATGAAGACCGTACTTTGTACTAGATATAGCCATTTTTTATTTTTAGTTATTCCTATTGGGTTAATGAATTCACCTGTTGTATTCATTGATGTTATGAATTGAATTTTCCATGACTTATTGAATAAGATTTTGGTAGTGTTTATTGATGATATTTTTGTTTATTCCAATATAATATGAACATAAAAATCATTTATGGGTTTTTTTGTAAACCCTATAATAAATGAAATTGTATTGGAAATTCAAAAAGTTTGAGTTTTGGTTACAGATAATTTCATTCCTTTGTCACACTGTTTATAAAAATGGAATTACTGTTGATCCTGTTTATGAAACAGTTGTTGAAGAATGTCAATGACCCACAAATATAATAGATATTTGAAGTTTTACTTGATTTAAAATCAATAAATGATGTTTTTTTGAAACATTTTCATGGTTATCTAGCCCACTGACTAGGTTAACTCGAAAAGGTGTTATATACTTTCAAACAAAATAATTTGATTTTTTTTTCAGGAATTGAAAAGAAGATTGGAGAATACTCTAGTTTTTGCATTTCCTTCCCAAGATGGTGAATTTTTTATCTAGAGTAATCGTTTGTTGAAAGGACATTGTTATATCCTAATGTAGAATAATTAGGTAATTTCTTATGCTTCATGTCAGTTGAAACCTCCTGAGTTAGATTTCCCTACACATGATTTGAAATTTGCTGTTGTTTTTTTTGCACCAAAAATTTAGAGGCATCGTTTTTATGGCGTAAAATATGAAATATATACTAACCAAAAAATGTTTGAAGTTTATATTGGCTCAAAATATAATTGAACATGATATAGAAGATATGGATGGAATTATTCAAGGATTATGATTGGATGAATTATTAATATCCAAGAAAAGAAAATAAAGTGGCTGATTCTTTGACACAAAAAAGTAATTCTACATTAATCATGTTACCTATGGAATGAGATCCTTGGGTTAATGATTTGATGAATTTTGTCTTGGATGTTTTTGGTGGAAGAAATTATTCTGTTTTGTTTCAGGTATCAGTGAAATTATCTCTATCACAAAGAATTAATGAAGCACAGAATGAAGAAAATGTGTTATAGAAAAAAATAGAATTGGTTAAGAATTGTATGTTTCCTGAATTTAACATTGATAATTATTGTGTTTTGAGATTTTGGAAGAGGTTATGTTTACCATGTGATTCAAAGTTCAAGAAAGAGTTGTTATTTTATGCTCATAGTTCTCTATTTTCAGTCCATCCTGAGAGTACTAATATGTATAGATATCTTCAAGAAAATTTCTGGTGGGATGGAATGAAAATAGATATTAATAACTTCAGAATGGAGTGTTTGACATTTAAATAGGTTAATATAGAGCGAAAATTACCAAAAGGTTTGCATCACCCTTTACATATGCTAGAGTGGAAATGGAAAAATATATCCATGGATTTGTTTGTGGGATTATTGAATACATCATGAGGTAATAATGAAATCCTGGTAATTGTTGATTGATTAACTAAATCTGATCATTTCTTTCCGAATAGATATACTCTATATCTAGATTAACATTCATAGTTGTGTGTTAAAGAGGTAGTCATGTTGAATGGAGTTCTCCTCTCCATTGTATCTGATCGTGATCTCTGGTTCATATCTATCTTTTTGAAAGGCCTTCAGAAGTAATTTGGAACTGAATTAAATTTCAGTGAATCTTTTCATCCCCAATCAGATGGGCAGTCAAAATGAAAAATTATGATATTAGATGATATGTTACGTTCTTTTTCAATGAATTACCATGGATATTTGGACAATAATCTTTGTTTGGTTGAGTTTTCTAATAATAAAAGTCTTCATTCCGGTATACAGAATGCTCCATTTGTGGAATTATGTTAGAAGAGGAATTGGACTTCATATTTTTGTGATTATGTTGGTGAAATGAAACTGATGGGACTAGAATTTGTAGAATAGATTATAGTGAATGTTCAGTTGATAAAGAAGCACATGATGAAAGAACATAGTAGGCATAAATGTTGTGTGGATAATAGGAAGAAGTATCTTTCTTTTGCGGTAGGTGATCATGAATTTTTCAAAGATTCTCTAGGGAAAAGTGTGATGCATTTTGGTAAAAAGGGGGAGATGAGTCCATGGTTCACTGTAAATTATGAAATTTTAGAAAAAGATGTATTAGTTGTTTATCTAGTGGATTTACCTAAAAATGTATCCAATGTACCCAATTTTTTTCATGTTTTATTGTTATTAATGTGTATTCAAGATCCATCTATTTTTTGATTCCATAATTTGTTCGGTTGGAAGAGAATCATTCTTTTGAGGAACATAAATTCTAGATTCTTAACCAAAGAGAACCAGTGTTGTAGAATAAAATGATTAATTTGGTTATGGTTTTGTGGAATACACATATATTTTAACAGGAAACATGGGAATATCAAATTTCTATGAGGGATAATTTCCCTCACTTATTTGATAAGTAAATAAAATTGAGAGGATGCAATTTAAAAAATAAGTGAAGGATGTATCATCATAGGTAATTAAAGAATATGAAATTTTCATATTAAATAATAATTTAGAATTAAATATTAAATTTAATTTAATGGGGATTAAATGTTTTATGGGGTTCCTGGCACACAACAATGGGTTTCTCCAAAATATCATGTTGCACACAAGGCTGAGTCATACTGAAAAATAAATTATTATAATTTTAAATGGTAGTCAACACCTAGTAGCTGTATTAGTGAGAACGAAAATAAATAACCATATAATGATTAATAATTTTTATTAATTATTTTCAAATTTATCCAATAATATTAGGAGGATTAAGATGATAATTAATCAAAATTTAAACATAAATAAGCTAATAATTTTTAAAAAGTAGTTTTACCACCTTTTAATGGGGAACACTTTTCAAATATCTTTATTTCAATTTTATATGTAACATTTGACAAAATAAAATTATTCTTTTGAATAGGGAAATAAAAATTTATTTTGGGTAGATTTTTTGGTATTTTTCTGATAAAGTTCCTTTTTAATGAATAGTGAAAAATTCTACATTTTTTTAAAATCTATCTTTTCATCTTATTTGTTAGATTTCCCATTTAATTGGTTTTATAGTATAATTATAATATATTTTTATCATTTAATTCAATGTTGGTAATTTGATGTAATTTCACATAAATAATAGACATTATCCCATGTCAATATTTTTGTAATTTTTACTTCTTAAAATCACACATTCTGGAATTGAAAATGGTAAATAATTTTAAAATAATTTTGGAAACTTATATGTTTTGAATTTGAAAAAATAGATACCGTATTTCAAATTAGAAGGTCCAAATTGGGTAAATTGGTACCTATTATTTTACATAGTATGAATAGTAACATTAGTAAATATTTTATTTACAATGGTTAAAGGGTAAATTTGGTAAATAAGGATAAAAAATATTATAATAATATTAAATTACCCTAACACATGTCCTAACCCTATTGGATGAGATATGTCCGACCATGGGCATCCTTGGTGTCATGAACCAGATCTGGTCGTCATCAAAACTGGCACCCAACTCGACTCGTGGTTATGCCTGAAGGGTGTTCCTCATCCCCATGGGCTGGCACAATTTTTTGTCTATCACATAATAAAATTTATGAATGATTAATCGAGTTTATAAACATAAAAAAACTAACAAATCAAATAAAAAAATCTATATTTTTCAAACAAAACCATCTTTTACAAATATCAGTTGTGAATAACACTAAATTAAAATAATTATCAAGGACTATAACAATGAATAATCCCAAATTGGTCATCCCAAGAACATCATCATAGAAATAGGCACCGCCCTCAAGCCATCTCCACAAAACCGCATCATGAAGGAGTGATAGAAACCTGAATCATTAGCACAAAAAGTTTACCCAATCCTGCTACAAAAACAACGAAGTCTAATTACACCTAATTGTGTATTTAGGCTGTGAGGGAAATCCCCGTAGGATGCCACCACAAATTGATTCAATGTGATAAACATTTAATGATGAAAATATAGGATATTTTCAAAAGCATGAGATACTATTAAGAAATATAAAAAGGTGAAAAATTAAACAAAAACATTTTTCAAGTGGGATACTTTTAAGAATCAACACTATTAAAATATAATGCCAATGGTAATGAATTTTAAAACAACCCATACCTTATTCTGATGGTATGTATTGTGTATCTAATGAGAATAAGAAACTGGAAAATAAATCATAGTCCATAGATGGCTGTGTGTCCTAGGTACCTCATATCTCGGTGAAATTAACCACCACAATATCTGTTATCGTGAACACAAGACAATATTAGGGAGAATACACATAACTTAGTGGTTCCCCAATATCATCATCATAATCATTATCATCATAATCAGCACAGTTTAATTAGTGTTTTGATAATCAATCATAATATTTCGAAGCAAGGGACAAACCCCATGGGATCACTAGCATACTAGTACAGGTCCACCGACCTAGATACCTGTGTTTTCCCTCATGGGATCGAATAATTTCCACAAGCCATGAAATAAAATTTTTACAAGAAAATACCATTTCCAAGTCACACAAACACCAAAAATCCCACACACATGTCAAATAATACTCCTTCCACGAATAAATTTTATGTTTCACATTATACTCACACAAAACAACCCACAAACGTGTTTCACACCTTTATTGCAATTTGATAAATCATTTCATTAAATTTTAAAACATTATAAAAATGATTAACATCTTAAATAACCAATTTATCTTTCAAAACCCCATCTTATGTGAACACACTCACCAAAATAATACATTTACATTCTTTTCCCACTTTGTTTAACTCAATAAATCACTTCCCATTTACATAATATAATCCAAAGGGGTATAACCATGTTTTTCACAAACAAACCATTTCAAAACCCTATTTTATTGAAAAAATCACCCCAATACCAATACAAAATTGAGTTTTCATCCCTAGCCAGATTTATTAAACAATGTAAAAATGTTATCAAATTATTCAAATGATACATCAAATGATACAAATGAAGAACACACATTTTCAAACAAATGTGAAACTTTGTAACTAAATACTTAATCAATACTACCAAAAATTGTTCCTATACAAAATATAATTTAATAGGATCATGATAAAAATATGAATGTTTAAAATATAACTCATCATAGAATTTTTACACAAGGTACCACTAACCATCTGTGCCAAAAACTCCAAAAGATTGTGTAAAACATCAATCACACCACCGCCACACCACAAGGAAGTGAAATCAAGACCTCATTGACATGATTTCAGAATAATGACACAAAAATAACATGTACGTATTTACCCTAGATGTAGGTCATTTTAAAACCACATGAAAAGTGGATGAAACCCTTTGCAAATGGGAGGAGCATGAGAGGAACCACACTTAATTGAGAGAACATGAATAGAATGACTTAAATACACTATTAGATAATTTTATAAAAAACCAAAAATGATATTTAGGATTGAATAAGGTTGAGTAGGTCATGTGGGTACAAAATTGGAGGTTTTAGAGTAAATATTGGAGCATTTATGACTGAAACAATTTACCTCTTAATTTATGGAGTATTTGAGACATCTAGAGAAATTTCTTTCTAATTCACAATTAATATGGGATCCAAATAGGTGGAGGATAGAATGAAGGGTTTCCCTGGGTATGTGGGCTTGGTTAAGTGTTGGAATCACTGAAAAACATAAAAATTGAATGATATATTAAGGAATATGTAACGAACCAAAGTTCCTTTAATGGAAAATCCCTCTTGATCCAGTTAAATGTTTCATTATGAAAAATGTTTTTATAAGATGTCCACTTCTTTAGTTTTACGTTAAGCTTTGTGACCGTTACTTTTTTAGCTGATTAACAGTGATCATATATGTAGTATAAATATAAGGCTTTAACGAACCCATTTCTACTCAGACAAAGGAAGCGATGGCCTCATCTAGTAGAATTGCCCGATAAGAAGCCCATTTTTCGGAGCTCGGAAAAGAGGTGGCGTCTTTGGGATTCTCCCATGACCAAGCCCAAGCTGAGCTTCATTATGTCAAGCTTGAATGGGACCGTGTACGGGAAAAGTGGAAGTTGATAGAGATTACCACTCGAGCGATGTTATCCAAGCCGCCCCAAGAGTCTGTCACCATCGCACACCTTACCCTTAGGTCTTATACAGCTATTTTAAGGGGTTATGTAACAAATAAGTAGTACTATGTTCATGTACATTATTTTTTTATATAATAATGAATATAATTTCTAGTCATTTTTGATACTTTGTAAATAGATTTTATAGTACAAATTGTGTTTTTAGTTAGTATTTGATTAAGAATTATATTTTATTAAATTAAAGGATTTTTGAATTAAATAATTTTTTAATAAAATATTATTATTAATATTAAATTAATTTTTATTAAATATAAATGTTCTTATAATTTTATGAATGCAATTAAAATTTTTATTAAGGTTTGAAATCCATTTCTGTCAAAACCCGTGATTTTTTTTATAAATGTCGGTTTTTATTTTAAAAGTGAAAATTCAAATATTTAGAAAATTATTTAGATAAAATAAATATTATTTTTGAATCAGGACGTCAAAATTATCCAACGGTGAATTTTTCATAATTTTCTGAGACAATCAAACTTTTTGGTGGAAATTAAATACCATTTAAATATATAATGTGTTTTATGACATCATAATGACCCAATGGTGATGTAATAAAATACCATAATTCTTATGTTCGGTCAATATATGTTTTATCATTAAAATAATGAGATTTTGGATTTGTTTGACTTACTTTTCAAAGCATTAATGGAGCCCTCAAGACTTATTCAACACTTTGCCTTTTTAAATTAATTTCCATAGGAGTGTGACTCACCTCCACATAAGCAACACTAATTTTTTAATAATTTCGGACCTTGGTCTTGTAGAATATTGTTTTCCTCTTTCCTTTTCCAGAAACCATGGGCAAATACCAAGGGATGGTTTGTGGTTTGGAGTATTTTAATATAAGGGGTCCCAAACCTAAATAATAAAGAATTCTCTCACCTTTCCTATATAAACCCACCCAAGCTCCCACTTCCTCCTCATTAAAAGCGCATGGAATTCGTCCAACCTCTGCCATACTCTCTCTAGAATCCTCTCAACGTGCCCCAATCTCCCAAGAAGCCTCTCACAATCCTCCCTCTAGCCTTTGGAAGCACACTTCCAAGTAAAGGTTTTTTCTTCCTTTCTCATTTTTTGTCAATTTTCATTAAGTTGTATTGCCCATTTAATTTCAATTATGAATGTTGGGGTATGTTTTCACACCTTCCCCATACTTCCCTCTTATTGTTTTAATGATGGGAGAACCCTTTCTCTCTCATTAAATGCCTCTCATGCACACCCGTTACTATGCCGAAATTCTGAAAGGAACTTCTCTCTCTTCGTTTACATTCAAGCAATACTTTTGCATCATGAATATAAATTCCTTTTCAATTGTTGGGACATGTATATATATTACCTTCTTACTGTCCATTAAATGTAAATATGATGAGGAACCCCTTTCTCTCTCATCAACCATTTTTATGAATTCTTACGTCATGCCGTTACGTTGCCGAAATCACACCGATTTTCTAAGCCAATGTCATTCTGTAGTGAATACCATGTCCATTTCTCCATCAAGGGTATTCACCATTATGAACATTTACTTATTTATTATAAAGTTTCATGTATGAATTCCACATTCCTTTATCATGGAATAAATTATTATGTTTTATGAATCCTTGTTTTATGATCCATGAGGCACACTTATGCATGAAATGAAATGTTTAACAACGGTGTGCCCTTATGGCGCTCCAATGCATTGGGTAAAGTATAGTATCATGATACTTCATGTGAAATGGGTGTTGAATCATGCTAATTCAAGTGCAAAGAGGGTTTACTCGTGCTTCAAGTGCAATGCGGGTTTACTCTTGCTCCATGTGCAATGAGCCTTGGCTCAAGCTAATTCAATGTTAAGTGTTGTTGCCACATTTCCATGTTATGATTATCATGCTTTATCATGCCATTATGTAAATGTTACTCTTATGATCTTTGATATTCCTATTGCCTAACATTTATTGAACTCTTCATATTATTTATTGTGTACTCCCTTACTGGGCTTTATAGCTCACCCTTTTCTTATGAAAGTCCTCAGGTTATCCCATGCAATGCTATGTATGAAGGAATGTAATTGTCATGTAAAGGATGTTTTCAATAAAGATGTTGTATTTCAAGTTTATGTTTTTCTGTAATGATCCTAAGCCCCAAATACACTAAACCTCTCGATCTTCTATGTTCTATCAAGTGAATTTTTATGTAGTAAAGCATGTTTAAGTTGTAATAAAAATCAGGGTTGTCGTATTTGGTATCAGAGGAAGGTTTAGTTATTTTTGGGATTAGGAAACCCTAGTAAAGCCTTAGATACAAGACTAAGTATAATAAAAACACCCCTATGTTTTGGAAAATACTATGTAAGTGGTTTATCAAACAAATACATCCCTGTCTGGATACGAGCAGGTAGAGGCGGCTCTGACACAGATGTATCCTAGGGGTAAAACCTGAAAACACCGATTTGAGCTAGACTCGAACGGGAACTGGTGCACGACAACAGGCCATGCTGCACTCTTTGTTATGAAACTCTCGGGGGATATGTTTTGATAAATTCATAATCATGGTATTAACCCTTATTAAGGGAAAAATTCCCCTAAGAATATATGTTAGAAGGAAGATCATGAAAAGCCTGGATTAAATCCTATAGACTAATGAGTTAAAGAGATTAATGTTTATATATAATTCATCAACTTTTGTCTTTGGATTACCCTTAATGTGTTTCCCCTAAATTTCCTTTTATTACAGCCAATGGCCGGTAATAGGAGAACTCGGGCTAACAACCGTTGTGAAGATCGGTGTGATGATTGTACTAATGAGATTCCCAATCCAATGGGAGCGGGAATCACGAACTTTGTCACGCTTCTCTCTCAGATAACTCATGTTTTAAATAGAATCACAGGTCAAGAGGAACATTCAACCCCCCTAAGAAAGAACATGTCGCTATCGAGAGCTTCAAGAGATAAAGGCCTCCAACTTTTTGTGGATCATCCGATCCCACGATCGCTGAACAATGGATCAAATCCATTGAAAAGATATTCTCTATCCTTAAATGTTCTGATCAAGATAAGGTTCTCCTGGCGTCTTATCGTATGGAGGGTGAAGCTGATGAATGGTGGTTGTTGATCAAAAATACAAAGCCTGAGGTGGATATCAGGGCTTTGGAATGGAAGGAATTCCGGAAGATGTTTATCGATAAATATTTCCCGCGCACCCTCCGTCTTAAGATGGAAAGGGACTTCCATTCCCTCAAGAAAAAAGATGAAGAATCTGTGGGAGCATACGAGGAAAACTTCACAAGGCTTGAACGATACGCTTCCGGCTTTGTCGTTACCCATGAATGCAAGGTTGACCACTTCTTTGGTGGGCTGAAGCCTAGCTTGCAGAAAGCATTAGCGATCCGTGACTTCGACAGCTATGAGGAAATTGTCCGATGTGCCCTCTAGGTTGAAATGGAGATCGGAGAATCACAGGGGTATCATGGGGACAAGAAGCGTAAGGTGGACTTCAATGTTGGTGGTCCGATGGATAAATCCAACAGCGCTATGAAGTTCTAGCACCCCACTTGCCAAAAGTGTGGAAAGAAGCACCCTGGAAATTCCCTTAGGGGGACAAGAAAATGCTCCAGGTGTGGAAGAGAAGGGAACCTAGCAGTTAACTGTCAGCAAGAAGGACACGCGGCTGCGATAGAGGAGATGAACACTCCGTTCGAGCCTCAACGCATTGTTCAATGCTAAAAATGCAAAGAACCTGGTCCTTTTTCAAATAAATGCCCTAATCGAAGGGTTATCGGAGGAAACCGGCAACCTCCAAGATAGCAAGGAAGAACTTTTGCAATCACTTCTGCCGAAGTGAATCATGACAACGAAGTGGTGACAGGTATGCTAGTTATTCATTCAAGAATAGCGAACACAGTTTTTGATTCAGGTTTTACGCATTCTTTTATATCTCAAAAGTTTAGTAGAACAATCCCTGCCCCACCACAAATCATGGAAGTAAGGATGTCGGTGAGTACGGAAAATGGGGCAATCGTTGCATCCCATGAGTATAAGTCCTCCCCTGTTATAATCTGTGGATTAAATTTCCCAGTGAACCACATCATACTCCCTTTGGTGGAATTTGATGCAATTCTTGGCATGGATTGGCATTCCTTATATAGAGCCAACATAAATTTCCGGGAGAGGGAAATCACACTCCATATGGAGAATCGACCCCCGATTCATTACAAGTGTCAGGAGGAAGATGAATCTCCTTTAGCTCCATCATCTCAAGAATTGATATTACTACCTTATGAGCACACATATCTGGCTCAGATGATTGAGTCCAAGGAAGAAACCACCCTTGAAGAAATGCCTATTGTGAGGGAATTCGCTGAAGTATTTCCCGAGGAACTTCCTGGTCTTCCTCCAAGAAGAGATGTTGAGTTCTCAATTGATCTTATACCTGGGGCGCTACCAATATCAAAGACTCCATACAGAATGGCTGTTGTTGAGATCGAAGAGCTGAAAAAACAATTACAGAATAATATGGATAAAGGGTTTGTACGCCCAAGTGCATCACCATGGGGTGCACAAGTCCTCTTCGTCAAGAAGAAGGATGGGTCAATGCGGCTTTGCATCGATTATCGTGAACTTAACAAAATCACGATAATGAACAAGTATCTTCTCCCATGAATCGATGACTTGTTTGATCAGATGCGTGGATCACAATACTTCTCCAAGTTGTACATTCGGTCGGGATATTATCAAGTAAGGGTGAAGGAGGAAGATATCCCCAAGACCGCTTTTCATACAAGGTACGGGCACTATGAATTCATACTAATGCCTTTCGAACTCACCAATGCTCCAAAAATATTCACGGACTTGATGAATAGAGTCTTTAGAGATTACCTTGACAAATTTGTGGTAGTCTTTATAGATGATATTCTAATATACTCCACAACCAAGGAGGACCATGAGGAGTATTTAAAAACTGTACTAGATACTTTGTGCAAGGACAAGCTCTATGCAATGTACAACAAGTGTGAGTTCTGGTTGAAGGAAGTCTCATTCTTTGGTCATATCATCACAAGCAATGGGATATCTGTGGAACCCTCCAAAACAGATGCAATTGAGGGATGGACGAGGCCAACATCGGTAACTGATATCCGTAGCATCTTGGGGTTAGCTAGATATTATCGATGATTTGTGAGAAATTTCTCACGATTTTCCAACCCTCTAACCAAGCTAACTCGAAAGGGGGTAATGTTTGCATGGAGTGATGAATGCGAAGAAAGCTTCAAGGAGTTGAAAAGGAGGCTTATCACTGCACCTGTGCTAACATTACCCACAAGTGGGGAGCTTTTTGTGGTATTCAGTGATGCTTCGAAGAAGGGCTTAGGATGTGTGCTGATGCAGAATGGTAAAGTGATATCCTATGCCTCAAGGTAGTTGAAAATCCATGAGCAAAACTATACAACGCATGATCTGGAGTTGGCGACGGTGATCTTTGCCTTGAAAATATGGCGGCATTATCTCTATGGAGAGAAATGTGAGACATATACTTACCATAAGAGTCTTAAATATATATTCACACAGAAAGAGCTTAATATGCGCCAGAGAAGATGGATAGAGCTCATCAAGGATTATGACTGTTCATATATTACCACCCTGGGAAAGCGAACAAGGTGGCAGATTCCCTAAGTAGAAAGGATCCGTCGATTCTATCAATGATGAGAATTTAGAAGGATCCAATCTTCTAAGACTTAATGAAGATGGATGTGGGAATCATAAAGAAGGGAACATCATCAATCCTTTCACAAATGACTGTTCAACCATCTATTTTGGAAAGGATAAAGGATGCTCAAAAGGATGATGCGGGAATCCAAGAAAAAGTGTAAGCTATCTAAAAGGGAAAATCCTCAGAGTTTAATGTTAATGAAGAAGGAATTGTGCGGTTTGGGAAAAGACTATGTGTTCCATCAAGTTCGGAGCTGAAGAAGGAACTTTTGGATAATGCACATAGTTCAAATTTCTCTATTCACCTAGGGAGCACAAAGATGTATCGAGATCTCTAAGAAAACTTTTGGTGGGATAGTATGAAGAAGGAGATCGCTGAATATACATCAAAGTTCCTGGTGTGTCAGCAAGTGAAGGCAGAGAGACAGAAGTCTAAGTGGATGATGCAACCATTGCCCATACCAGAATGTAAATGGGAGAACATCACCATGGACTTTGTCACTGGACTTCCAAGGACTTCCAAAGGCAACAATGCAATCTGGGTTGTTGTGGATCGTCTTATAAAGAATGTAGACTTCATTGATATTCGAGAGATTTCTCATTGGATAAACGGGAATAGATATATATCAGGGAAGTGGTACGCTTGCATGGTGTACCACTATCTATTGTTTCTGACCGAGATCCACGATTCACCTCTAAGTTTTGGAAGAGTATTCAATATTCTCTGAATACTGAACTGAACTTCAGTACGGCCTATCATCCTCAAACTGATTTCCAATCCGAGTGGACTATCCAAACACTTGAGGATATGTTGAGAGCATGCTCAATGGACTTTAAAGACGGATGGGATCAACATTTTCTTCCGGTTGAGATCTCTTATAATAATAGTTTCCACTCGAGCATCCAAATGGAACCATATGAAGCCCTGTATGGGAAAAGGTGTAGAACACCGGCATGTTGGGATGAGGTCAGTGAACGTAAGCTGCTTGGACAAGAAATGGTCGAAGAAATGGTGGGGAAGGTGAAAACCATTTAGTAGCATATCAAGGCAGCACAAAGTCGACAGAAGAGTTATGCAGATAATCGTCGACAAGACCTTGAGTTTAATGTCGGAGACATGGTGTTTTTACGCATATCCCCGTGGAAGAAGGTCATGATGTTTGGAAAGAAAGGGAAGTTAAGTCCAAGGTACATCGGCCCCTTCGAGATTCTTGATCGTGTTGGGGCTGTGGCCTATCGACAAGCTCTTCCACCTACTATGGCCAAGGTGCATGATGTCTTTCATGTATCTCTCTTAAGGAAGTATATACCGGACCGTTCACATGTAATCTCTTCTGAG
The DNA here is from genome assembly GCA_963277665.1 of Viscum album. Classification (NCBI taxonomy): domain Eukaryota; kingdom Viridiplantae; phylum Streptophyta; class Magnoliopsida; order Santalales; family Viscaceae; genus Viscum; species Viscum album. The sequence continues at coordinate 1,670,975,518 of OY728160.1, forward strand.
GTGGTACAATTGGAAGATGATATTTCTTATGAGGAGCAACCAGTGAAGATCTTAGATCGTAGAGAAAAAGTTCTATGAAATAAGACAATTCCCCTCATCAAGGTGTTGTGGAGAAACCAAAAGTTTGAAGAAGCAGCTTGGGAGTCAGAGGATATGATGAAGCTGAGTTACCCACATTTGTTTTAGTGTGAGAAAAGGAAAATTTCGAGGGCGAAATTTCTTAAGGGGGGAATATTTTAATGACCCAAAGTTTATTTAATGGAAAATACCTCTTGATCCAGTTAAATGTTTTTGTATGAAATTTTTTTTATAAGATGTCAAATTCTTTAGTTTTACTTTAAGATTTGTGACCATTAATTTTTTAGTCGTTGAACAGTGATCATCTGAGTAGTATAAATATAAGGCTTTAACGGACCCATTTCTACCAAGAAAAAGGAAGCGATGACCTCATCCAGTATAATTTCCCCTTACGAATCCCATTTGTCAGAGCTCGGAAAAGAGGTGGTGTATTTGGGCTTCGCCCTTGACCAATCCCAAGATGAGCTTCATTATGTCATGCTTGAACGGGACCGTCTACGGTAAAAGTGGTTGTTGATAGAGATTACCACTCGAGCGATGTTATCTGAGCCGCCCCAAGAGTCTGTCACCATCGCACACCTTACCCTTAAGCCTTATGCATCTATTTTAAGGGGTTCTGTAACAAATAAGTAGTACTATGTTCATGTACATTATTTTTGTTTATAAAAATGAATATAATTTCTAGTCATTTTTGATACTTTGTAAATAGATTTTAAAGTACAAATGGTTTTTGTAGATAGAATTTAATTAAGAATTATATTTTATTAAATTATAGGATTTTTGAATTAAATAATTTTTTAATAAAATATTATTATTAATATTAAATTAATTTTTATTAAATATAAATGATCTTATAATTTTATGAATGCAATTAAAATTTTTATTAAGGTTTGAATGCAATTTATGTCAAAACCCGTGATTTTTTTTATAAATGTAGGTTTTTATTTTAAAAGTGAAAATTAACAGATATAGAAAATTATTTAGATAAAATAAATATTATTTTTGGAATCAGGATGTCGAAATTATCCAATGGTGAATTTTTCATAATTTTCTGAGACAATCAAATTTTTGGGTAAAAATTAAATACCATTTAAATATATAATGTTTTTTATGACATCATAATGAACCAATTTTGATGTAATAAAATACCATAATCCTTATGTTCGGAAAATATATGTTTTATCATTAAAATAATGAGGTTTTGGGTTTGTTTGACTTACTTTTCAAAGCATTAATGGAGCCCTCAAGACTTATTCAACACTTTGCCTTTTTAAATTAATTTCCATAGAAGTGTGACTCACCTCCACATAAGAAGCCCTAATTTTTTAATAAGTTAGGATATTGGACTTGTAAAATATTGTTTTCCTCTTTCCTTTTCCAAAAACCATGGGCAAATAACATGGGAAGGTTTGTGGTTTGGAGTATTTTAATATAACGGGTCCCAAACCTAAATAATAATGAATTCTCTCATCTTTCCTATATAAACCCACCCAAGCTCCCACTTCCTCCTCACTCAAATCCCTTGGAGTTCGTCCAACCTCTGACCTACTCTCTCTAGAATCCTCTCAAGGTGCCCCAAGCTCCCAAGAAGCCTCTCACAAGCCTCTCTCTAGCCTTTGGAAGAACACTTCCAAGTAAGGGTTTTTTCTTCCATTCTCATTTTTGTCAATTTTCTTTAAGTTGTATTTCCCTTTTAGATTCAATTATGAATGTTGGGGTATGGTTTCTCACCACCACCATACAGCCCTCTTATTTTTTGAATGATGGGAGAACCATTTCTTTCTAATTAAATTCCTCCCATGCACACCTGTTACTATGCCGAAATTCCGAAAGGAACTTCTCTCTCTTCTTTTACATTCAAGCAAAACTTTTTCATCATGAATATAAATTCCTTATTAATTGTTGGGACATGTATCTATATGACCTCCTTACTTTCCATTACATGTAAATATGATGAGGAACCCCTTACTCTCTCATCAACCATTTTTATGAATTCTTACGTCATGCCGTTACGCTACCGAAATCACACCGATTTTCTAAGCCAATGTCATTGTGTAGTGAATACCATGTCCATTTCTCCATCAAGGGTATTGACCTTTATGCACATTAACTTATTTATTATAAAGTTTCATGTATTAATTCCACATTCCTTTATCGTGGAAAATATTATTATGTTTTATGAATCCATGTTTTATGATCCATGTGGCACACTTATGAATGAAATGAAATGTTTAAGAAGGGAGCGCCCTTATAGCGCTCCAATGAATTGGGTAAAGTATAGTATCATGATACGTCATGTGCAATGAGTGTTTAATCATGCTAATTCAAGTGCAATGATGGTTTACTCGTGCTTCAAGTGCAATGAGGGTTTACTCATGCTCCATGTGAAATGAGCCTTGGCTCATGCTAATTCAATGTTAAGTGTTGTTGCCACATTTCCATTTTATGATTATCATGATTTATCATTCCTTTATGTTCATGTTACTCTTATGCTCTATTGATATTCCTATTGCCTAACAGGTATTGAGCTCCTCATGTTATTCATTCTGTACTCCCTTACTGGGCTTTATAGCTCAACCTTTTCTAATTCATGTCCTCAGGTTATCCCATGCAATGCTAAGTACGAAGGAATGTAGTGGTCATGTAAAAGAAGTTTTCAATAAAGATGTTGTATTTCAAGTTTAAGTTATTATGTAATGATCTGAATCCCCAAAGACACTAAACCTCTCGATCTTATTTGTTGTATCAAGTGAATTTTTATTTAGTAAAGCATGTTTAAGTTGTAATAAAAAGCAGGGATGTCATAGAATAAAAAAATTGTAGCATGAAATGGGATTTCGGGTTGTCCTAACACCTTAATAAAAAATTAAAATCCATCATTATTATGGATTTTTATGTGGTCCAAATTGATATTATGGTTTTAATATAATAAGGGATTCTAATTGGGATGTCGATTGAGTGTTAAAGTTTTAAATACCAAAGAGTTATAAATGAAAAAAAATTGATTTTTAAAATTGGAAATGGGATCACGAATAGGCCCAAATTTTTAAAACCCAGCATTTCCACCAAAATGCATGGGAATCCCCCAAAACAAAGCATGGGTGGAAATTAAAAAAATATACCATTAAAAGTAGTCATGGATGTGAAAATTCTCCCCACCAAAATAATTTCTCTGTTCATAGAGTTAGAGAAAGGCCAAAACCAAAAACCAAACCCAACCGAATTACCAAAATGTACTCCTCAGCCATGTTCCTCCCACCGCAAAAAGGCCAAAACACCTCCAATTAATTTATCAACGAAGGAATACTATCACCAGAAAAAACATACAATATACCCTAAAATGATTAATCATATTTTAACAACATCCTAAAATTGAACACCTCAAACACCATCCCAAAAAGACTCAAGAAACTTACCTAGAAAGAACCACAAAAACGAATGAGGTCACCATAGTCTTACTTCATCAAAATGGTTGGGCACACTTGAATCCCAATGTTTACTCAAGGAGGAATTATAAGGCTAAAAAACATCTAACAATACTAACTATTTATTGATCAAAACTAGGCATAAGAACAACTTCGGATACATAGAGAAACAAATAGACTCCCCACCATAAGGAGAAACACAATTTTTTCTGAGATAGAATCGGGACACTATTAGGGAAATGCCAGAAGAGAATACCAGAATAAGTGGTATAATTTCATTATAAATTTTAAATAGAAGATACTTGAGACTCGTAATGGGTCTCTCCACATGAATAACCAACCATATTAACCAACCAGCATGGGATGACATGATAATACACAAAAAAATTAAAGAGTTCACACGACCAAATGGTTAGTCCGCAGAGTTTGGAAAACTATCTACTAGCCGTGGGGATCATTTTATCAGCACTGTTTTCTAGGTTAGGGTTATTACTAACCAAGAACAAACCATGTGCTCAACCTCTCTATCTAAATTTCCAATCATTCTAAAAAACTAAATGGGAACAAAAGTGGAAATGAATGAACTTAGGCTTCAACTTGGGAAAGAGGTCCTCCCACCTCTACCACCAAACGTGAATAACTGGAACAAGATGATTATCCAAAAGGATTAAACTATTACAATATATCATATTATGCATTGGGCATTGACCAAAGGTCTAAACAACCCAGGAATTTCCCCTGACTGTGCGCCGACTTCACTCTGGGACCTATGGTTAGAGATCAAATGATTGAAGCATCTTCATCCTAACAGTTAGTCGATGGGATCCCCCCAATTGGAACTTATCCTTTCCACGCCATGAAGAATATATCCTCATACTAGAGGGGTTCATCAATACATTACAAACTCCGTAAATCACTTTACCAAAACATGTCATTTTTCTAAAACAAGGGCTTAGATGATGCACACACATCACCCCTTGTTTCTTTAGATTAAAAATAGATGGAGGAAAGGAATTATAAAAATACCATCCTGTAAACAAAGGATGTCAAGATTTTACAAATGGAGACACACTTCCTAAAAAGTATATACTCATAGATGATTTTACACACTTCACCATTACTATCAAATGAGAACAAAACATCACAAGGAATCACCGAACATGACCTCTATGAATAATAGAAAAAAATTCATTGAGAGGAACCTTATGCAACGTCCCCAAGAATCAAAAAATTCTATAAAGTCACCATAACAGACAATAATGTCCATATTTACCACAATAGTTGTTTTCCATCAACCCTTGCTTCAAAGAGAATATGACGAACCCATATCACCTCTTCTACAAAAACAATTCTAAAAACCACCGACTACATTCACCTTCCACGAACCAGGTAACATAAGAAAATAAGGTCTCTTTCAAACTTACTTGACCATTATCCCACTATAAAAGGATCCACAAAACCAATAACGGAAATGTAGTATACTCAATCTACAAAGCATGAGAAAAATATTCCTTATATTGATCAACTGGAAGATTATCCAAAAGAGAAACCATTTGGGCATCACTTCAGTTGTCCATTAACTCATAATGGGGGAGTACATTATCCAATGAGAGAACCCAAGTACCCAACCAACCTGTTATATTCGTAAAAAAATACCACAAAACTATACTGAACACATGAGGGGAACCACCATAAAAGAATCCCAAAACATTTATCATTAGAAGACCACTAAAAAGCATTCTAACCCAGCATACCAACCAAACACAAACCAAAACACAATTCAAACAAGAGGGGTTCTTATACTCAAAACATCCAAAAAAACAACAATTCCCAAAAAAACATAAAAAACACCATCCCAAAGCAGTCATCAAGACATCATGTTTTCCTTTAAAATAATCTCTTATAAAACAAACAGTTTGATGGTTAGCACATCCACCAATGGTACCCCCGTGCCTCACACATTCATGTTTCTGTGCCACACTGGGAACCCTCATCATATCTATCATGGCACTCATCCATCCATTCCAGTAACCATCCATCATCCCATATAACCCAATTAATGTGGCCTCTCATTGAAATACCAATGGTTAAAACAAAAATTACTTCCACTGTTCAAAACTAAGACATTAAACTGACACTTCCTTTTTATCTAGACCACCATCCATGAAATCAAAACCCAATTTACGTCTTACAAAATTTTTCAAAATATCACCAATAATTCATTAAAAACTAACTTTTATTTCATAAACATTATTTTCAAAAAAAATCATCCCATTTACAAACACTTCTAATATCATGACAAACTCCATTTCATAAATCCTTATTAAATTGGGAACTCAACTATTCTCTTATGAAAAAAAGATTCTAAAATTTCTTAAAACATTTCAAAAATATATATAGTTACCAAATAAACATCCATTTACAAACACCACACATGACCTCCAAAAAAATTACAACCCATTAAAATACCATTAAATAGTATAGAATTCTCTATTGGAAAAAAAATCTCAAAAAAATATTTACAATATTTCTTGATTTCAAAAGAGGTGTAAAAAACCATTTACTGTTTTAGAACCATTTTGAAAATTCCATTATACCATTTAATAAATCAATCCAATTCCACTTTAATAAAAATCATTTTATAAAAAGTCACATTTCATACATCATGTCATTTTTTATTTTAAACCACGTCCTAGGATTCCAACACAAGTGATAGAAGACAATGAGATAGGAAACAAGATTTGGTGGGTGACTTAGACATATTGTTGTTGGCCAAATGCCAATGACTTCAACATCATGAAGAGTGTTCTAGAGAAATATATTTGGATCCATATGGATTTCAAGGACATATGAGATAACTGAAACCATTATCCCATTTTTCTTTTCATTTCCCCAAATCATCATCAAACAAAGAAAACCAAAGGTTTAAAATAAATCCCAACATCCCATGGCGGCATGAATAGAATCAGGAGGCGTGCTGGCCAGGAACACTACTCATTATCAAAATTTCAAGCCTTGAAAAACCTAACTCCATACTATTCTGACTCTTCCCTAAATAACCAGACCTAAGAGAGAGAACCTCACTTTGATACCATTTTGTCACGAACCGAATCTGGTCGTCATCAAAACCAGCACTCAACCGAGCTAGTGCCATGCTTTGAATAGAATTCAAAATCCCCCTAGGCTGGAAGATGTTCTCGAGTATCACATAATAAAATTTGGGAATGATTTACCCGAGTTTATAAACATAAAACAACCAATGAATCCAATAATTTTTTTATTTTTTTATATAAAACTAAATTTTAAAAAATAATGAAATGGATTAAATTACATAAAACAATTCTAAAAGTCTATAAAAATTAATAAACAAAAAATGGAAAGACCAAGGACCTATTTAAGTCAAGAGGCACCGCTTTGATGCCATCTCCATAACACTACATCATCAAGGACAACCAGAAACCCAAGCCATTGGAACAAAATGATGTACCAAAACCAACGAAAAAAATACCCAAGTATACTGACAACCAAAGGTGTATGTAGGGTTTGAGAGAAAGCCCAATAGGATTCCACCAATAAAGGATTTAATTTGATAAACATTTATGGATGAAAATCATTAATTTTTTAAAAAACATGAGGTGCTATTATGAATTTTAAAAAGATTCAACTTTAAACAAAATCAGTTTTCAAGTGGGATACTTTATAGAATCTACAATTCTAAAATATAATGGCAATGAAACTTAATTTCCATACCAAACCTACCGTATAATGATGTTATGCATTAATTATCTAATGAGAAAAATAATAAATAAAATACCCTCTAGGAACTCGCTCGATGTGGGTCTCAGGTACCTCATATCTCGGGGAATGTAACCATCACAATATATTTTCTCTTGCACATGACCCACTATTAGGGGGAATACCCATAACATAGTGGTTCAACATCATCATCATCATCATAGTTTAGTTGGTTTTGTCATCATCAAACATGCTATGTGAAATAAGGGACAAACCCCAGCGGATCACTAGCATACTAGTTCAGTTCAACCTACCTAGATACATAGGTTTTCCCTCTTGTGCTCAAACAAGTTCCACAAGACATGAAATACAATTTCAAAATTAAAATACCAGTTACAAGTCACACAAACACACCAAACAGCCCACACACATATCACTTAATACTCCTTTCACTAAAAAATTTCATTTATCACATCATACTTTCATAAAAAAGCCCGCAAACATGTTTCGCAACTTTCTTGCAATATGATAAATAATTTCAGATATTTATAAATAAATTCTAGAAATGTTTGACATATTTAATAACCAATTATCCTTTAATAATCCAATCATTATTTATCATAGTCAACATAATAGTATATTTACTTCCTTTTCCATTATTTTTAACTCAATAATTAATTTATAATTTTCAGAAAAAATCCCCAAGGGGTATAACAACATTTTTTACAGAAAGCCATTTCAAAACCATATTTCAAGGAAAAAGACCCCAATTTAAATACAAAACATATATTTCAGCCCTAGAATTATTTATTAAACCACATAAAATGTTATCAAATTACCTTAAATGATTCAACAAAATATATACATGGAAGACAAACATTTTCAAAAATACATGAAACTTTGTGACCAAAATGTTAATCATTTCTACCCATAAATGGTTCCCGAACCAAGCATAATATAATAGGAGAATTATAGAAATATGAATGAATAAAAGATAACTCATCATAGGATACTTACACATTGAACCACAAACCATTTCTACCAAAAAATTCAAACCATCGTGAGAAACATCAATCACACAACCTTTGCCCCACAAGGAATTGGAATAAAGACATAATACACAAGATCTAAGGAAAATAAAAAAACCCTAGGTATAAACCCTACATGCTGGAATATTTTGAACCTCTATAAAAGTGAACGAAAACCAAAGGAAATGGGATGAACATTAGAAGAAACTCACTTACTTGAGAGATCTTGAATGAAACTCTCCCAATACCCCAGTAGATGAATTTCCAAACATCCAAAAATGAATGTGATGTTTGAATAAGTTTTAGTAGGAAATTAGAGAACTAAAATGGAGGGACTAGAGTAAAAATTGAAGGATTTATGAAAAAAACAATTTACCCGTTCAAATCTAGACGATTTGAGACATCCAGAGAATATTTTACCTAATTCACCATTCATATTCAGTCCAATGAGGTGGAGGAGATAATGGGAGTGGGCCTTGGGTATGTCGCCTCAGGTGAAGTTGGAATCACTGAAAAAAATTATTAATTGAATGAGATATTAAATATTTTAAAAATCTATAAAGCCTGAAATGGGATTTCGGGTTGGCCCAACACCATAATAAAAACCCCAAATCCATCATTATTATGTATTCCTATGGGGTCCAATTTGATATTTTTGTTTTAATATATTATAGGAATCAAATAGAGAAGTTTAATGAGTTTAATATGATGAAATATGAACGATTTCGAAGAGAAAGAATAATTATTTTTAATTTTGAAAATGCACCCACGGTTTGGCCCAAATTTTGAAAACCCACCATTTCCACTTAAATGCATGGGAAACCCCCAAAACAAAAAAATAATGGAAATTTAAAGAAAAATAACTTTAAAATAAGTTATTTATGTGACAAATAGGTCGATTTTAGGACCTTATGGAGCCACATTTGTGGGAAATGGACATTTAAATAGTTTTTATTTAATGTTAAGAAAAATATAAACTAGACATATATCTTTTACTAAAACATTTTTTATATGGGTTAATATAAGATAAATATTCAACTATAAATATTTATTAGAAAGAAAAAATGATTTCCTAAATCATTTTATTTTATTTATAATTTGTAGAAATCATATAAATAAATTTATTGATGACTCAATGGTGATGTAGTGATTTCCTTAATAATGAAGGATTCAAATAAATGCGACTATAAATAATAAAATAAATATATTTTGACGATTTTCTGCGAACCACTAATTTTATTGATGTCTATAACTAGTTTTTATTTAATTAATGATGTTTATACGAATAGATCATGTTGTTATGGATTTTTCAAAAGTTGTTATATAAATAGCATAAAAATGGACATAATTGTGTTTTTAAACCAAATACTAATTTATTAAATGATATTATAGTCCTAAAAATATAAGATTCAGAAAAATTACTAATATAATTTTGAAAAATTCATTAATGAACCACTATAGTTTCCACTTGGATTTTATAGTAACTATATTAACCATATAGTTTGATTATATAAGTAGACATTATAAAAGATAAATTAGTTAACTTAGGGATTTAGATAAAAGATAATGTTACATTTGTAAACTATACATGTCTAATACCATTTTTATGAGAGTTAATATACCAGAAATCATCTTATCTCGAAGATAAATGACTTTGGGATTTTTTGAAACCGAAAATCATTTTATAATAAAATAATTACATCAAAAATTCCTGATGTGGCATGCCTCCCTCTTATAAAAGGACACCAAATATAACCCATTATGAACTCCAATAATTCTCTTTGTCTAGTCCAAAATCTTCTCTAATAATCTCCCAAAATTCCTTCATTCCTCCTTGAATCCTTACCCTAGGCATAATGAAATTCAAGATACCCCTTTGGATCAAATCAATAGAAGTTACACGATTTGAGGGAATGTCTTCTCTCATGATCCTTTCCAATATTTTTCCTTCTTAACTTTCTACAATATTCTTATTAATTGATATCATAACATCACAAGTATCCTAAATATACTATGGTATTTTTATGATAATTATTAAAACTAAAATTACACACACCTTGGTTTAATGGTTATAGATCATACTATTTCTCTGGATGAATAACTACTAGCTCACGGAACAATGATTGTTCAATCTTCTCCTACCCCACTTATGGTGGCTATTATAAAGGAAATGAAATTAAATTTGATATTTATGGTATTTATTTTATAACAATGCTTCTTTATTTCTTATTTATAACATACCATTATGCATTTCATGTTGTATAAATTAGATAATTTTATTTGAGGATGTGTGGACTACCACCCCTTCAAGTGATATGGCTCATTCATTATATACATGGGGCATATAAATATTAGAATTAATTAAAATATTTAACATATATAAAATATATATTATAGTGGAATTATAATATATTAATGTATCATTTAGTTTTAAATCCTTTAAATATGAAATAACATAAAATTAGTGTTCAAGCGTACGTACGGCTTACGATCTCATTGAATGGTGCATTTCATTTATTATATCCAAATGAAATGGGCTATTCTAAACACATATATACTAGATATATATTATTTATAAGATATATAAATAATTAATATCATTTTGTAGATAAAATACTTTTTACCACATAGACAAATTGTATTTATAACAAGTTTATTTTTTGACTAAAGTACCGAACATGAAAAAAAACCGATATGAACATGTATAATTTTTTAATTGTTATTGAAAGTAAATAAATGATATAAAAGGAATAATAAACAGAAAATTGGTTCTGAATCAGGTATAAATTATCTTAATGTTATTATTTAGAATGAACGAGAAATATACGTGATGATTCAGAATCATGGTACGGGACTTTGTCTGAATATCCTTTCATTGAGGCTTGTTTTAATAATATAAACCTCCTTCTTTTACACGGTGAATAAAAAAACCATTTTAATTTTACTTCCATTCAAATGTGAATATTTTTTTATGAAGTGCTTTACTAAATGACAAAATGAATTTTTTAACATATGCAACAACAATGAGCTTTCCACCACCACATGAATTATTTGATATTTGGATTCCTTAACAAGACATAATGTTATTAAAAATAATATAAATACCATATACGTTTTTTAAATATTTTGGAAATAAAATGTTTTTTGAAAAATGGAATGAGTATTTCAAAATATTAAAATGATTTCTTGTGATTGTAAATGAAATTTAATTAATGATGTGTTGATATTTTCAATATTTTATGAGTTGTTATTATATAATGGTACTTGGACATTTGACGAGAGGTTACATGAAAAAACCAAATGAAGGGCGGTTATATGATATACCAAGGATGGGTGGTTACCTTATAACCTCCAATGAATTGAATATGGATATTTTTCATATTACTATTCCAATTAGTGATATGTGTAGATGAACATGAGCCTTAGAGCAGTTGGTAAGGACTCCGTAAATGGAACCGGGAGACCTGGGATCAAATCAAGGTGAAGAAATTATTTTTGAGTTACTGTAGCAGTACTCTAGCAGTACTGTAGTAGTACTGTAGCATGAACTATAGCAGGAACTGTGCAGTACTATAGCAGGCACTGTAGTTGGAACTGTAGCAGGTACTGTTTGCCACTATAGAAGCTGGGAATATTACCCTGTTTTGGCCGTCGGCCCACCAATTTGGTCCCTGAGTCCTTTAATGCCTTAGGGACACCAAGGCCTTTGGGTTATTAAGGCCTTTCGGATACCTCAAGGCTTTCGGGCCACCATATGTGCAGTTCCAAACCAGACGACCTATGAGGACAAGAACTAGAAGGAAGATGAGCAAGGAGCTTTCACGATAGCAGAAGCTAAACGGATTGTATGAATGAGAGGGTATGACACCTGCAATTGGGACAAGCCTGTGAATTCACAGGATTGCTTAGCCGAATTTCCATGCGAAGGTGGAGAGCTGATTTCACAACGAAGATGCTAGGGAGGAGCAGTTCAATGTTGTAACACCCCAGGTAAATAAAGAATATGAAATTTTTATATTTATCCATATTTGTGAATAAAATATTAATATTACTTTAAAGGGAACACTATGCTTGATGGCTTACCCAATACGCAACAACGAGTTCCTTTGATATCTTATGTTGCACTCTAATAATAAAATAATATTATTTTAAATGGTAGTTAACGCCTAGCCATTGTAATAGTGGGAAAGAAATGAAATAACTACAAAATGATTAGATATGTTTGTCAAATATTTTTTCTTTTATCCAATAAATTTTAGAGGCGTAAAATTCAAATGAATCCAATTTTAAGCATAAATCTTCTAATATTCTTTAAAAGGTCGATTAACTGCCTTTAGATGGAGAACCCTTTTTAAATATACATTTGACAATTTTATATGTTCTATTTGACAAAATAAAAATTCTTCTTTAGAATCGGGACATCAAAATTTACTTTGGGTAAATTTTTTGAATTTTTTCGATAAAGATCATTTTTTAATGAATAGTGAAAAATGTTGTGTTCTAATTCAAAACCTCGTTTTAATATAATTTATATATATGATTCGATTATCTTTTCAATTGGTTTTAAAGTTAAATTTGAATATATTTTTACCATTTAATCCATTAGTGGTAATTGGAATTAATTTCACATTGAAATTGGACTAAAACTAGTGTCAATCTTTTGATACTTTTTGTTTCATAAAAACACGATATTTGTTTTGACAACAAGAATTAATTATTAAATAAATTAATGAAACTTATATGTTTTGTATTTTTTAAAATAGACATCCTTTTTTATTTCAAAATATCAAATATATCTTAGGGTGAATATTTGGTATTTTTCTGAAAAACTTCAATTTTGATGAATAGTGAAACCACTAAGTGGTACTTAAAAAACTAATTTTTCGTTTAAATGAAATTTTAACACCTCTGTGTCTTGAATTTATAAAATATGTCATACATGGTTGTCATTAGGATGTAAAATTTGGTTCAATGGGATTAAAATAATTTTTTTTGGTGAATAGTAACTTTAATATTTTTAATCGCGATTAGAGGTAATTAGTGTAGTTGAAGTTAAAAATAATGTTTTAATAATATGAAATGACCTTGAAACATGTCCTACCATTATTCGATGTGTCATGGCTGACCATGAAAAACCATGGGTCAACATGGGGACCCCATGGAGCCACTTTGGTAGGAAAATGACATTAAAAACCTTTTAATTAATGTTAAAATAAAAATGTAACAAACATGCATTGTTTTAATAAAAAAAATTTAAATGGGGTTATACAAGTCATATTTTTGACTATAAATATTAATTATAAAAATAAAAATATTTCCAACATCATTATATTTTTTTTATAATTTTTAGACATTATATAAATTAAATTATTTACGACACCATGATGATGCAGTGATTACCTCATTATTTAACGATTTAAATCAAATGAAAAGATAATGTAAAATCTAAGACCTACACTTGTCAAAAACCTATTGGATTGATGGATTTCGAACACTTCTCACCTTATCCTCGAAATATATAATTTTGGGACCTCTAAATCCGAAAATCATTTTATAATAAAGTAAAAGTTTATAACTTTCCAAGAGTGCCCCTCCTCTCCTCTTATAAAAAGCCCCCACCTCTACCACCTTACCCACACCTATCAAGCCTTTGGATCGGCCAACACTTGACCATTTCATCTCTCCACATCCACCTATTCATAATTGAAGCCTCACTATTGGGAAGAATCATTTCCAAGGAAGCCTTTGAGCTCAAATCAAAAAGAGTTACCCGATTTAAAGATAATGTCTTCCCTTGTGTTCTTTTGTTTTATTTTTCTTCTCCAACCCTCTAAACTCTTTTTATTCGTTTATTTTGTAACGAAACCAGTATATTTAATATAATAGGATGTTGTTTTTTTAAGGATTCGAGCTACACTTACACAAACCTTCGTCTAATTGTTAAATAACATACTGTTTATGTGGATGGAGAATTTATGCCTCATGAAGCGATGATTGTTCAATCTTCTCTTAACACCAATTATGGTGGAAATTATGTTGTAACTATATTTTATATATGATATATATAGTACTTATGTTTTCTATATGCTTCTTAATTTTATATTAAATACAAGGCTTTATGCTTTTCATGTTGTGAAAATGCGATAATTTAATACGAGGAAGTTTGGACTACCGCCACCTCAAATGATGTGAATCGTTCATGCAATACATGGAATGTATAAAGAATGAAATTAATGAAAATATGAGACATATATAACATATATATTATACTGGAATTAATATATATATATATATGTATATATCTCTCTCAATTATTTTTAATTCCATTAATATGACAATGAAATGAAAGTAGCGTTCATGCGTACATACGGCCTACCATCTCCATGAATGGTGAATTGCATTTCTTTTTATGTAAAAATGTTATGGAGTAGTATAAAATGAATATGTAATAAATATATATGATATTTGAATCATTAATACTATTATGGAGATGATTTACTTATAACTACATGGACAATCATTTTCAAACAAGTTCATTTTTGACTCATGTACCAAACATCGAAAAAAAGATCTAATATGATCTCACATTATTAACCATTTATTATAACATTATAATATGTGATATGAACTGAATAACAATATTTAAAATATTTACATAAGAAATAATAAATTTAACAATGTTTATTATTCAGGAATATAATGAAACGAACAAGACAAGTCAGACTTGAGGTTAGGAATCCAACTTCTCTCTTTCTTTTTAAGTACTCTCTTTTATGTCATTTCTTTTAAGCTCATATTTCTTATGTTTAGGGATTTTAATTTATATTACTCATACTGTTATTTTTATGTTCATATTATGAGAGACCCTATTTGATCTCAAAAATCCATTTTTGGAAGTTTTATGTGGCGCCATTAGGCAGCTGAGGTTTCCTAGGGGATTTTTCATCTAACTTTTATTCCCGTGACATTTATGCTACGTTTGCCATTATTTACTATGAGTGATGTTTTTACTGGCCATTATTATACATTATGTGTAGTATAATTTCCTTTATGGGTATTTACTTCTTCATTGTATGACCCTTCTTCCATGGGGTGTATGTTTTGAAAGTTACACAACTCTGTAAGGGGACCTTTCACCCTCCTCTTTTTAAAAGACTTATTTTGTTATGTATTTTAATCAACATACTATAATGTTGGGATATGTTCTTCTATCTCCTTATATATGCAAATTTTATTTCCAAGTGATGAGATACCATTTTCTCTTTCATCAACTCATTTTCTGAATTTTAAAGTGACGCTGTTAGGCTGTCAGATTTCTGTAAGGGAACTTCTTAACCCACTTTCAATTATTTGGGTTAAACATCTACTTCTTGATTTTATTATGCCAAGATTATGTGTGGAATCTATATGTTGTAATTTTCACAAACCATTGTGTAGATATACTATTTCTACACATAATCATCTCATTGATAAATGCTTATGAACTTGTATAGGAAATCATAACTCAATCTCATTTCCTTGAGATAAATATCGATGTCATTGGTTTTGTTTTTCCAAGATTATGTGTTAATGAACTCTGATTGTTTCACAGTTAATATCCACATATATTGGGTGTATTTATATTTCTCACGCATAATTATGTGAAAGATTTTTCCTTAATTTAAGGATACCATCTTTATAATGGATTTCATCTCAATTTACATTTCCATTGAGACTTCATTGTTGTTATGCACCAATTCACTCTTATATGGTGTGTATACTATCCTTTGACATATTATATCATGAATCCCTTTATTCTCCTGATATTATAAAGCTCGGGTTAAATTTTATTCTGCAATTATTTTTATTTAAGAGTCTCTCATTTTGTTAAAAACTCTTTAACAAAAACATCATTTTAAATGTTATAAAGATTCATTATTCTAAATATTTATCTTTAATGGCCATGTGTTCAAAATGTTTTTCAGTATTTATTTATATGGACATTAATTTTTTAAAATTATAATTCTATTAAAAGCATCAAAGTGGTATGGGACTGTAACACCCTGAGATTTTATGAAAAATATTCTTAATTTCATTAATGTCTTGTGTTGTACGCTACACCAAAAAGAGATTTCACAACACGCATCCTTGAATTGCCTTGCATTACACGAAATAACGACCTTCCTCGATAGCGTGTGTAGTACGCAATACCGAGTTTCACTAAACAACGATATGCTATTAAAATATTATTAGAACTAGCCGTTATGAATAGTAATAACCACTTTTTAAAATTTTGTAATTTTTTTTCAAAATGGACTTCATTTTTGGATTCGGAATATTGAAATTAGCTTAGGGTAATATTTTGGTACTTTTCGGATAACTTTCATATTCCGATGAATAGTGAAAATTAATAAATTTTAATTAAAAAAAACTTTTTTAATAAAAATAATTAATAGTGATAAATTATTAATTTGAGTGGTTTTAACGTATATTTAGAATATATTTTTACAATTTAAAACAATGTTGTTCATTGGTTGTAATTTGACACATAAATCAGACATAAACAAGTGTCAATCATTTGATAGTTATTATCTTTTAAAAACACGCTATTTATTTTGACGATGAGAATTAATTTTTAAATTAGATAATGTAACTGATATGATTTGAATTTGGTAAAATAAAAAACATTTTTGAATTCATAATATCAAATATATCTTAGGCCTAATTTTTGATATTTTTCTGGAAACTTTCATTTTTAATGAATAGTGAAACCACTAAGTGGTAGTTAAAAAAACTGAATTTTTCATAAAACATAATTTTACCGCTTCTATGAGTAGAATTTCAAAACTCCGAGAGACATGGATAATATCAATTACTAAAATGTCATTCAATGAGATGAAAATAATTTTTGGTGAATAGTAACATCTTACTTTTTTCACCACGGTTAAAAGTAAATAGGGTAGTTAAGGGTAAAAATGATATTATTATTACCCTAACAGATGTCATAATTCTATTGGATAAGTGTAATTAGACCCAAAAAAACCTTATAAATTAAATATGACCATTTAGGACCACTTGGATTAGATTAGAACATTTATTATTAATTTATTTAAAGAAGGGTTAAAATAGTTAAAATCAAAGTTTAATAAGTAGATAATTATTAATATAGGGTTATTCATAAGATAAATTCGACTATAAATATTCATTAGAAATATAAATATATTTCCTAAATAATGGTATTTTATTTGTAATTTTTAGAAACTAAATTATATAATTTATTTATGACCCAACAATGATGCAATAATTATCTTATTAATGAAATATTGACATAATTGAAGTTATAAATACCCAAATAAATGTAATTTGAGACTTTTTATGAATTCTAATAATTTTCTAGGTTAATATGACATGTTATTATTGATTTAATAAATTTTTTTCTAATTAATCATTCTGGTATGATTTTCAGAATAATCAATTACTAAATAGTGTCAAAATTGACATAAAATAGTTTTTAAAACAAATATTATATTATTAAATGTTATTTTATTTCTAAAAATATATGGTTCGACCAAATGACTTAGATAAGGTTATATATATTAATATTAAACAACTTTTGGTTCTTTTTTATTTTTATAGTATTTTTATTAACCTTATATTGTAAGAACACAAAAAGACACGGTAAAAGTAAAATTTTCTAACTTAATGTTAAATATAAATGATAAGGTTAAAATAGCAACCTAAACTTGTCTAAATTCTATTGGATGAGATTATTTCGACCCATCCCGACCTTAGCTTCTAAATTAATCAATTTGGAGATATTTAATACCAAATTTGGATTTATAATAAAATAATATTATTAGTTATTCCAAAGGTGCCCCTCTCCTCCCTTATAAAAGGGAACCTCCTCCCTCTCTTCCTCACACCACTTTGAGCCTTCATTCTCGACCAAACTCTGAAAAATTCTCTTCTACACTTCCCTAGAAAAATCCTAGATGACCTGGTATTCTTCAAAGACCAATTTTAGATCCCTAAGAGGAGGACTCAATGAGGCGCTTCAAAGAAGAGGTAATGTCTGTTACCGATTATTTCAACATTATTTCTTCTTCCACTTCTTCTTCTTAGGTTGTTTCAATATGAAGTAATAACATCAGTATCAATAATATACTGATATGTTATTATAAGTATGAAAAAACCCAATTTAACCATCTATCCATCTTATGGAAAACAAAATCACCTCGCGTGCGTACGTACGGAATACCGTCTCCACGCCGTGGTGTAATCTATTTTCCACCACCACCTTACTTGGATTGGTATAATGGTGTACATAATAACTATATATGATTATTGTAAAGTGATATTGATTCTTAAATAGTATACATAAACTCCAATACAATTCCACGATCATGGGAACGATATCATCGCTCGTGCGTACGTACGGACTACCGTCTCCATGACGTGATGAGATTCATTCTACACGTTAACCATTCATGAATGATTATAAAGTATATATAATAAGTAATCATGAAATATATTAAATAATAATGATACAGGATTTATCTGTATATATATGTATGTCATCTACTTAATTCCATTCAACTCAACAAGGAAACGAAAACAGCGTTCATGTGTACGTACTGCCTACCATCTCCATGAACGGTGTATTTCGTTCCATTTTCTGATCTATTATATATATGTATATTCTGAATATATATTATATACAAATCATGTTTTATATTCTGGAATTAATTAATCATTATCTAAGTAATCATATGAATAATTACAAGTCCAAACACGAACAACAAATGAAATGATTTTACCCAAAACACTCTTTCACATGGAATTTACAAAAGAACGGGTAATATAAATTAATAAGTGACCCATATATGATATCATAAAAATGAGTATGATTCTGGAATAAGTCAATGACATTAATTAAATCATTATACATGAGGTTCGGACACTGATGAAGCAAATTGGACCTAAGGTAAGGGAAATATCACAATCTCATATTTATCCGAGATTGTTTATACTTTGGTATTTACTGGGGTGTATTTTATCATCCACATCCATGTTTTCTCAATATGTAATATTATTTACATCCACCTACAATTGTTTAAATCCATTTTTACCCTTTGGTGACTTTATAGTAAAAGATATGAAAGGAATCTGTTGTCGTTTTTCGTACGAGGTACTTTTTGACTTTTTCGACAAAAGTACGAGAAGAATGATTTTTTAACTTATAAGGAATGAATGTATTTTTAAAACATTATTTCCAAGAATATCTCTTTACAGGCTTTCAAGTTTATTTTTAATCAACTTCTTTTAGTTTAAAATTGTATGACATGTTAAGAAAGGAAAAAGATTTTGAATTAGAAAGGATATTTTCCTCAAAAATGGAGTTCAAGTGTTTTATCAAAATTATTTTCATTCTAAGATAATATAGGGTTCTGTTTCTATCCCTATTATTACATTGATTTGATTATGTTTTTATGGAATTATTTTTATGAATTCCTTTATCTTATATGAATTGTTTTATGATGTCATGTTGTTTAAGAATCCCATTTTTATTACATGGGTTATGTAATGATGTATGATTTATGATTTTGTGGCACACATATGAATGGTATAATTATGAAATGGGTGGGACCTATATCTCCCTCCAATGCATTGGGTAAAGATTTTATATCTCATGAGATAGACATGGGTGGAACGGCAGGTTAAATCGGTTCAGTGAAACAGGACTGAAACGAGGAGTGAACTCAGTTCAGAAACGGACTTTGTCCACTAAGATAGTCTTGGAAATGAGTCTTGACTAATAAGAAATTATTCTATATGATTATGTGTGTATGCCACAATGTTTCATGTTTTATGTTATGATTATTCGGAATAAATTTCACTACTATTATTTATCCCATGTTATGATATTATGATATCTTTTGCAGGTTATGTTTTCCAAAATGTTATGTTCATATGAATATGATGTGATTGATATTTCTTTTGTTTAGCCTTACTGAGCATTTGAGCTCACCCTTTTATGTTTTCTTTTCCCCAAGATTTAAAGAAAGGTTTTAGGTCAAAAAAGATAATATCTTTATGAGAGATGTTGAAGATATTTCACCACGATTAGAAGATTATATTCAGAGTTTCCAAAGACACTAAACTATTACTGTACTTGTGTGTGTGTTTTTGTTATGTACTAAGTATTCCGCAAAAGTAATGTAATGTCCATGTACGTTAATCTTCAGGTCTCTATAGGGACACATTGATTCAAAAATCTCTTTTATATGGTTTTTGAAAATGGATCGATTAATTCAATATCTCGGAATTACTTATTGTGATTGCCAATGAAATGTTGTTTTTGAAATGTTTATATTTTGAATATTTTATGTGTAATGATGATACTAAGACATTTTATAGGTGGTTACGTGATAAACCATATGACGGGTGGTGCCGTGAATACCAGTACTGGTGGTTACGTTATAACCTCCAATGCATTGGTTATGGAAGTCGGCTAGATGTCTATTCCATTAAGTGATATATGAGGAAGTCAACCTTATGGTTATTCCATTTAAGTATGTTTATGTCCCAAGTTACCTTTATATGTTATGTGTTCTTTATATGGGTTTTATGGTAATATTTTGGTTACCAAAGGGTAAGTAATGGTCTTTTATTCAGTGAAGAGTTTTTACTACTTCATAAAGGTGAAAAATATTACTTTGGTAAAGTACTCATGGTTTACTTGTTGTTTTGAAAAACTAACATTTTTTCTTCTTTGTGTATATCCTTTACTGGGCTTTTTATGCTCATACCATGTTTTTGAAATGTTTTCCACATGACTTAATTTTGAATAGGGTCGAGGATAGGATCAAGGAAAGACATTCTATCTCAAACATGGACCTATACATGTTTCTTTTTAAGTGTTTTTTTATTTTATGGAAACATAGTAGAAGTGTCTACTATGTAATCTTTTGAGATGTAATAGTTATGACCTAATTCTCTAAAACACTAAACCTAAAAATATCCTCTATGTGAATTATTCATTTAATTCATGATTAAGTAATTTTTATGGACGTGGCCTTATATTTGGTATCAAAGGTCGGTTTAGATAACTTTAGAGGTTAGGGTATTCTTTAAGAATCAGTGACAAGTTGTGTTTAACCACAATGGTTACTATATTAGATGGAGTCATTGTTGTTTTTTTAAGGTTGGAATGAGTTTGAGATAACTTGGAGAAGTATATCTTAGTTTTTATTTTCCTCTTCAGTACATGATGATTTTGTTGATATACTCACATTGATTTTTTTAGTTTTAGTAAATGGATGGATCTATCAGGAACCAAAGTTACAATGGGTATGAAGGAAATTGTGGTGGTTCTCTGATTAAGAGACTGGATGAAATAGGGGATTCATTGAGGAATCTCTTGGTTATTAGAAACCAACTATCAAGGAGTCATGATTAACCACTTGAACATTGGTGAGTTCTCTAATACATCGTGTACGAGAGAACCAACTCAATGAGGAAGTTCAGTTAATAGTTATAGAGGTATCCATTAGGGTTTATATGATCCCTAATTTGAGGTAATTATGGGTTACTACATGATATGATGGAATAGGAAAGGAATGTGATAAACATGGGGTTAAAATATGTTATGGTTATTTTTGATGAGTTTATATCTTTTTGAGGAATGTTATAAAATTATGTAGTTTTGGAAAAAGGAAAACACGCAGACCGTGTGACAACCCTTCACATCGGACGAAGCTGCGGGAATCGAACCCACAACTAAAGTGCAACTGGTATTTAACACCTACCACTGGACTACGTGAAGTCCCTGGTTTGTTTGACTAATTCTTTATAGTTAGATGATTTAATGAATCAAGAATGAGTTTATTTTGGGTTATCTATGGAAATGGTTATCCTATCATGGAGAATATGTGATTAGGCTAATTACTTTTCAATGTGATAATTTAAGAGTATCTAGTGTTATTTGGAGACAAATGTTAAGATTTACTTTGGAAGACAATGTGATTAAATCCTTTAGAGATTTGGGTTTCAATCATAGTTTGGATTACTTTGAATAATTTTATGGATAGTTTTTTATTGAATGGTCTTTGTTGAACTTTGAGTCTTGTTGGACAAATTTTAGAGATTAAGGATAGATTTCCTTTTTATAAAGGATTATCATTTTTGGGTATTATCATATCTCATACTATCTTTTTTTGTTTTAGTTTTGGTTAAGGTCTAATGACATGGGAAGTACACAGTTCTCTTTTGTGGATTATGTGATTCTCTAGAAGTTGATTATAGCTCTCTTAATGAAAATAAGTGATCCTAAGTACCCATCTTTTGGGGAAAATATGAGTTCGTGTAAGAAATCTAGTAAAATTTTAAATTCAACATAACATGTAAGTATGTTTCCTTATGTTTTAGTTAAGCTCAAAAATAAATTCCTCCGTGAAAAGTAAATAAAATTTTTTTCCGTTAACTTTTCTTACTGGGGAATCCAATAACGCTTAACCCATCACAATTTTGTGATTTTATGGTGGTTAACTTTATCCTAAACATGTTTTCTATCACACTCCATCAGAACATGACCCTTTGTTTTTTCTTCCATATCCATGTTTTCATACATGGAATCCTAGTATGGGTTAACTCAGGTGGACTTTGTACTTCCCATTCTTTCTTTTTAAAGTGATAGTTTAATTTAATCATTTTCTGATGTGGGGCTTTCAATGAAGTTTCCAAGACCAATTTTAAAATTGCGAGGATGCAATTCCCAAAAGGATGGAAGGATTTAACACCCCATTTTATAAAAAATATGAAATTTTTATATTTACCCATATTTGTGAATAAAATAATAATATTACTTTTAAGGGAACACTATGCTTGATGGCTTACCTAATACGCAACAACGAGTTCCTTTGAAATCATACGTTTCACTCTAACAATAAATTAATATTATTTTAAATGATAGTTAACGCCTATCCATTGTAATAGAGGGAAAGAACGGAACTAACTAAAAAATTATTATATATGTTTGTAAAATAATTTTACTCTTATCAAATAAATTTTAGAGGCATAAAATGCAAATGAATCCAATTTTAAGCATAAATCTTCTAATATTCTTTAAAAGGTCGATTAACTGCCTTTTGATGGAGAACCCTTTTTAAATATACTTTTTACAATTTTATATGTTCTATTTGACAAAATATAAATCTTCTTTAGAATCGGGACATCAAAATTTACTTTGTGTAAATATTTGGTATTTTTTCGATAAAGTTCATTTTTTAATGAATAATGAAAAATGTTGTATTTTAATTCAAAACCTATTTTTAATCTAATTTATTTATATGATTATATTATCTTTTTAATTTGTTTTAAATTGAAAATAGAATATATTTTTTTCATTTTATCCAATAGTGGTCATTGGAATTAATTTCACTTTGAAATTGGACTTAAACTATTGGCAATCTTTTGATACTTTTTGTTTCATAAAAACACGCTATTTGTTTTGACAGCAGGAATTAATGATTAAATTGTTTAATTCAACTTATATGTTTTGAATTTTGTAAAATAGACATCATTTTTGAATTCTGAATATCAAATATAGCTTAGGGTGATTTTTTGGTATTTTTCTGAAAAACTTCAATTTTTGATGAATAGTGAAACCACTAAGTGGTACTTAAAAAACTGATTTTTCGTTTAACTGAAATTTTACCACCACTGTGTCTTGAATTTAAAAAATTAAACATAAATGGTTTTCATAAAGAAGTAAAATTTTGTTCAATTGGATTAAAATAAATTTTTTGTGAATAGTGGTTTTTAAGTTTTGAATCGCGATTAGAGGTAATTAGTGTAGTTTATGGTAAAAATAATGTTATAATAATATAAAATGACCTTGAAACATGTCCTAACCTTATTGGATGTGTCATGTCCGACCAGGAAAATTCATGGGTCAACTTGGGGACCCCATGGAGCCACTTTGGTAGGAAAATGTCATTAAAAATGTTTTATTTTATGTTAAAATAAAAATGTCAAAAACATGTGTTTTTTTACTAAATCATTTTTTAAATGGGATTATAAAAGTCAATTTTTTACTATAAATAATAATTAGAAAGATAAAAAGATTTCATACATCATTATATTTGTTTTATAATTTTTAGACATTATATAAATTATATTATTTACGACACCATGATGATGCAGTGATTACCTCATTACTTAACGATTTAAATAAAATGAAATGATAATGTAAAATCTAAAACCTACACTTGTCAAAAACCAATTATATGGAGGGATTTCGAACTTTTATCACCTTATCCTAAAAATATCTAATTTTGGGACCTTTAAAATCCGAAAATCATTTTATAATAAAGCAAAAGTTTATAACTTTCCCAGAGTGCCCCACCTCTCCTCTTATAAAAGGCCCCCACCTCTACCACCATACCCACACATATCAAGCCTTTGGCTCGGAAAAACCCTTCCCATTTCATCTCTCCACATCCCTATCTTCATCATTGAAGACTCACCTTTGGGAATAATCCTTTCCAAGGAAGCCTTTGAGCTCAAATCAAAAAGAGCTACCTGATTTAAATGTAATGTCTTCCCTTGTGTTCTTTTGTTTTATTTAGATTCTCCAACACCATAAACTCTATTTATTCCTTTATTTTGTAACAAAAAAATTATCTTAAATATACTAGTATGTTGTTTTATGAAGTATTCGAGCAACACTTACACACAAATTCATCTAATGGTTAAAGAACATACTGTTTCTGTGGATGATGAATTTCTGCCTCACGAAGCGATGATTGTTCAATATTCTCTTAACACCTTTCCTGGTGGCCGTTATGATGTAACTATATTTTATATATGATATATATTGTATTTTTGTTTTCTATATTCTTGTGAATTTTATATTTAAAACATTCCTTTATGCTTTTCATGTTGTGGAAATGCGATAATTTCATACGAGGAAGTGTGGACTACAGCCCCCTCAAGTGATGTGACTCGTTCATGCAGTACATGGAATGTATAAAGAATGAAATTAATGAACATATGAGACCTATATAAAATATATATTATACTGGAATTATAATATATATATCTCTCAATTATTTTTAATTCCATTAACATGACAAATAAATGAAAGTAGCGTTCATTCGTACGTACGGCCTACTGTCTCCATGAATGGTGCATTTCATTTATTTTTATATCCAAATGTTATGGATTAGTATAAATTGAATATTTACTGGATATATATGATATTTAAAACATTAATACTATTATGGATATGATTTAATAATAACTACATGGACAATCATTTTCAAACAAGTTCATTTTTGACTCATGTACCAAACATCGACAAAAACATCTGATATGAACTCACATTTTTTTACCAATTATTATAACATTATAATATGTGATATGAACTGAATAATAATATTTAAAAGAGGTTCTTAATAAATTATAAATTGACCAATGTTTATTATTCAGGAATATAAATAAATGTACAAGACAAGTCAAACTTGAGGTAAGGGATCCAACCTCTCTCTTTCTTTTTAAGTACTCTATTTTATGTAATTTATTTTAAGCTCATATATCTTAAGTTTGGGGATGTTATTTTATATTACTCATACTGTACTTTTTATGTTCATATTATGAGATACCCTATTTGATCTCAAAATCCATTTTTGGAAGTTTTATGTGGCATCATTAGGCTGCCGAGTTTTCCTAAGAGATTTTTCATCTCACTTTTATACCTGGGACATTTATGATAAGTTTGCCACAATTTCCTATGAGTGGTGTATGTACTGACCATTTTTATATAAATTGTGTATTATAATTTCATTCATGGGTTTTTACATCTTCATTGTATGACCCTTCTTCCATAGGGTGTATGTTTCGAAAGTTACCCAACTCGGTAAAGGGAACTTTCACCCACCTCTTTTTAAAAGACTTATTTTGTTATGTCTTTTAATTCACATACTATTATGTTGGGATATGTTCTTCTATATCCTAATTTATTTAAATTTCATGTCCAAGTGAGGAGATACAATTTTATCTCTCATCAACTCAGTTTCTGAATTTTAAAGTGACGCCGTTAGGCTGTCAGATTTCTGTAAGGGAACTTCTTAACCCACATTCAATTCTTTGGGTTAAACCTCAACTTCTTGATTTTATTATGACAAGATTATGTGTATAATAATTATGTTGCAAATTCCACAAATATTTGTGTAGATATACTATTTCTACACATAATCATCTCATTGATAAATTCTTATGAACTTGTATGGGAAATCATAACTCAATCTCATTTCATTGAGTTAAATATCTATGTCATTGATTTTGTTTTTCCATGATTATGTGTTAATGACCTATGATTGATTTACACTTATATCCACTTATATTGTGTGTATTTATATTTCTCAAAAATAATTATGTGATATATTTTTCATTAATTTAAGGATACCATCTTTATAATGGATTTCATCTCAATTTACATTTCCAGTGGGACTTCATTGTTGTTATGCACCAATACACTCTTATATGGTGTGTATACTGTCCTTTTACATATTATATCATGAATCCCATTATTCTCATGATATTATAAATCTCGGATTAAATTTTATTCCGCTATTATTTGTATTTAAGAGTCTCTCATATTGTTAAAAAATATCTGACAAAAATATTGTTTTAAATGTTTTAAAAATTAATTATTCTAAATCATTATCTTTAATGTACATGTTTTCAAATTGGTTTTCAGTATTTATTTATATGGACATTAATGTTTTAAAATTATAATTCCATTAAAAGCTTCAAAGTGGTATGGGACACTTTGATTCAAAAATCTCTTTTAAATGGTTTTGGAAAATTGATTGATTAATTCAATATCTTGTAATTTATTATTGTGATTGCCAACGAAATGTTGTTATTGAAATGTTTATATTTTCAATATTATATGTGTAATGATGGTACTTGGACATTTTATGAGTGGTTATGTGATAAACCATATGAAGGATGGTTCCGTGAATACCAGGACGGGTGGTTACGTTATAACCTCCAATGCATTGGGTATGGAAGTCGGCCATATAGCTATTCCATTAAGTGATATATGTGGAAATCGACCGTATGGTTATTCCATTTAAGTAAGTTTATTTACCAAGTTACATTTATAAGTTAAGTTTTCTTTATATGGGTTTTATGGTAATCTTTTGGTTACAAAAGGGTAATTAATGGTCTTTTATTCAGTGAAGAGTTTTTACTGCTTCATAAAGGTGAAAATTATTACTTTGGTAAAGTAATCATGGTTTACTTGTTGTTTTGAAGACTAAAAGTTTTCCTTCTTTGTGTATCCTTTACTGTGCTTTTTATGCTCATCCCATCTTTTTGAAATGTTTTCCACATCACATAAAGATGAATAGGGTCAAGGATGGGATCATGGAAAGACATTCAATCTAAAACATGGAACTAGACATGTTTCTTTTTAAGTGTTTTTTTATTTTATGGAATCTTAGTAGAAGTTTCTACTATGTAATATTTTTAGATGTAATAGTTATGACCTAATTCTCTAAAACTATAAACCTGAAAGGATCCTCTATGTGAATTATTCATTTAATTCATGATAATGTAATGTTTAAGGCTGGAGCCTTATACAAGTAGATAGTTTGTGTTGTATGTAATGTTTGAAGCCTACGGGAAAATGAATTCTTATAAGGCCTATGGGCAATGTAATACTTACTCATGTGGGACTGGTAAGGGTTCCACCACACCCCTTAAAAGGTGGATTATCAAAAATCAATAAAAATGAAAATGTAGATGTTGACGGTATGTTTCTTCCATTTTAATATGTTTATGTCATAAGATACCTTTATATGTAATATGTTTATTTATATATAATTTATGGTAATATTTTGGTTATATAAAGGGTATTCATTGAGATTATATTCATTGATGTGTTTTTTCTAATTTTTAATAGTGAAAGGTATGACTTTATGAAAAATTATTCATAGTTTACTTATTAATTTGAAAAACTAACAATTTTTCTTCTTTATGTATCCCTCACTATGTTTTTAATACTCATCCTAAGTTTTGAAATGTTATTCATAGGAAAAAAAGTTGAATAGTGTCAAGGATGGGATTAGGAAAAAGTCATTCGGTTTAAATTATAGAAGTAAGCATTTATCTATTTAAGTAGTTTTTTGTTTTATGAAAAAATTGGATAGTGGGTACAAGTGTATTCATTTAATATTCAACTTATTATTTATATGTTATGACCTAATGATCTAAAGCTGTAAAATGGAAAAGATCTTCAACATGAATTATTAACGTAATTTAAGATTACATAATGTTTAAGGTCATGCCCTTATAGTAGGGGTTATGGTTGAATCATCCATTTTGACTTTTTACATTCCCATTTAACTTGCTAATATACAAGAATTATTTATGTATGTTATGTGATATAATTCTTCATATTTTGATACAAATAATGTAATCCAAGATCTTGAAACATTTTCTTCTTCTTATTTTGATGGAGATGGTTGATCTACATGCATTATCAAAAAACTCCTTCTTTAACTCATGATTTGATGGTATAGATAGTCTTGACCCAAATCTCATAACCCCTTCTTTATTAACATAGAAAATCTAGGATTTTCTGTTTCTTATGGTTTACAAATTATTTTTATTTCACACATAATCACATTGAGACTAATTTAACCACTATAGAAGGGATGGGAGAGAAATAATTTGTGAATGGATTAATTATTCTCCTTAATTCATGATTACAATGTATATCCTTCTCAAATATATGAAAACTAGATATTTCTTGATTCACATCAATGATAAAGTTGTTGGATCCATTATACGTAGAGAAAGTTTTACATTATTCACTTTACTTGGATGGAAATAAATTGTGGATTCATTTTCATTGATCATATTTAAGCATCATTGTGGGTACATATTTATCTCATTCAATGTGAATATATATTTTATATTTTTCTGATCTTGATAAATTTTTCGTTTTTCTTCAAAGTGATAATTCCAATATATATCCAAATCTATGAACACCATATCCAAATCCAGATCATGTGTTGGGTAGTTCTATACATGAAATTACTATTACCTTGATTCATAGGTTGTGAGTATTTTGTTCTTCATTAAAACATAACCCAATTATTTTTTCAAAATATCAATGAATAATACAGAAAAATTCTCAAATTCTGTGTTGTGTGAGTATAGGTGTTGTTATAATCCTCTTTATCAAATCCTTTAATGTCTCTTCACACTAATCATTCCATGAAATCACAACTCCCTTATATGTTAGAATGGTTAGAGTGACTAACAATCATATGAAATTTATTGAAAATCATTACTAGATAATCTATAGAAGCTATGGATACCTATCATAGATTTTGGACTCAACCATCCTCCAATTTGTTCTATCGTTGAAGGGTTTACATATATACTTTTTCTTATGATGGTATTTCCTAAGAAAGTGGCTTCATTGAAAAATAAATCACATTTTCTATAATTGGCATAAAACATATATTTTCAAAATGTCTTTTTCTTACTGCTAAGAAGATCATCTTGCTCCTCATATGTTATGGAAAATATTAAAATAAAATCTATAAAGAATAATAAAAACTTAAGTGGGAAGTATCTGATTATTATATTCCTTAATTAAATGATTACTTTCTGAGAATTAGTTTGTGATAATGGAAATACTATTAACTCATTGTTCCCCTACCTTGTTTGAAAATATGTCTTGCAGATATTCATCATATTCACCCTAACATAGTAATATCTAGATAAAAGATCATCATTGGTGAAGTATTTTTCTCTACATAGGTGACTGAACAAGTCATCAGTCTATGCTGGAGGATAATTGTTCTTTATCCATATCATTATGAGATCATGATAATCAATGAAAAGGAACACTAACCCAGCCTTCATCCCAAAAAAGGTGACTGGTGCACCCACGATGAAACACTTGGGAATTCTAACCATTTGTACAGATTCTCCTATAGTTGTTTCTTCATCTATTCAATTTACACAATATAAATTCTATATAGACACATGAATAATGGAAACTCCCCATGTATATGGTCGATTCAATATTCATCCACTCGAATATGAGGAAGTCCAATAAATTTATCTGAAAACACCTCGACGATATCCCTACCAATGGGAATATATTCAAAATTAATTAATTACATAGACTAAATAATATTTACCTAGATAATATTTATACATTCCTGATATATTGGTGATAAATAAGATTCAATAAGAACCATAGAATTGTATCGAATCAGGGGTCAATTCAAACTATGGGAATTGATTTCAATCATATGTCAATTTTTTTAGCTCTATATAGGGAAAGCCAATTGATACCCACACATTCATTTAATTCCAACGATAGGGGTATGATAAGGTAAATTGGGAAGGTTATCCCAGTAATTTTGATAATGTAGTAGATGTATACATTGGATAAAATAATGGCCCCATTGTTTTTCCAACGACTGCGCTACTTCTATGAATTATGGATGTGTTTGTATAGTTTTAATAAAAATTCATGATATGAAAGAATATTTAAAACCCAGTCAATAGTTGTGTTATATTTTATTTAATGAATTCAAAGCGTACCTATTACCACTTTATTATTATTATCCACCTCAATATATGTGAGGGAAAATCACTCCATTTTCTGCCTTGAAGGTTGTTTATTGACTTATATAACCTTTGTTTGGGGCCTTGGGTAGCAAAGTGACACAGTACCATTTAGTTTATGTAATTAAAAATACCATAAGGGTTTACTAAAGCATTCATATCCCCTAATTTATTAGTGGGATTCATCTGTTCTTAATTTATAGGGAGGTTTTTTTCCTTCTCAACCCTAAAGAATTTAATCATACCCATTATAGAATTTATGGGGTGGTTCATTACAGACCATTGAAAAGTGGGACGTTGATATTTATTACCACTAAAATATTTAACCATTAGATCTCTAGAAATAAAGACTACTTTTTTCTACTTATCCCCATGGTATACTTCCGATTTTTTTAACTAAATCATGACATTCATGGAACATCAAACAATTTTTTAATTGTTTTTAAATTATTAGATCACCAAGTCATTTCATATACAAGTTTCTAGCCCATAAAAAAGTACTCAACCTATAATTCTTGAGTAATGGCTATTACAAAGGTATATCCATAACGTATTGTGAAGAATTCCATATATGACTTGACTGATTCATCAATTTTTTTCTTCAGGGATTGGAGATTCATTTCCATTTTTTGGAAAGTGTGATGTAGTTTTTTATCAAAAAATCTTTTTTTGGAATTCCTTCCACCTCATCACTTTGAATATACTCTCTCTGATTATGCTGAATATACTCTGATGGGATAGGGAATAACAAACATTCTGAATATACTCTCTCAGATTACTCATCTTTTGATCAGAAACATGGACTATGAGGATTTCCAAAATCCAACTTAGAAACAACAATCTAAAATTGAGGGAGTTATGGGATGAAGGCCTTTAAAGTTCAATGGATCATCTTATCCCTAAATCGTGGAATAATGGATCAACTCTATTGGGAAGATATTCTCTATCCATTATTGTCCTATGCAACAAATAGATCTTTTTTCTCTCTATCAACCACTAATCTGATTCTCCCTCCAAATGATAGAGAGAAAAAAGCTCTATCTGTTTCATAAGACAATAATGGATAGAGAATATCTTCCCAATAGAGTTGATCCATTATTCCACAATTCAGGGATAAGATGATCCATTGAACTTTAAAGGCCTTCATCCCATAACTCCCTCAATTTTAGATTGTTTTTTCTAAGTGGGACTTTGGAAATCCTCATAGTCCATGTTTCTGATCAAAAGATGAATAATCCGAGAGAGTATATTTAGAATGTTTGTTATTCCCTATCCCATCAGGTTGGGTATCTTGTTGGGGAAGTCCTCATATTTCCTTCCATATTTGTTATTTACCCTATTAATACTATTTTTTGTGATTGGATAGAATATAGGGAAAACAAGGGCTGAGTATTTCTAAATTTTTCGATTATAAAATGGGAATCCAAGGAATGTTAATAGATAACATAAAAATTACATGTAATTCGTTAATTAATGAATTTATAGGCTTCAATTGGTGTTATCAATGGTGTATTTCCTAACATATATTATTATATAAATTTCCCTTAATAATGGTTCTATAGAAGATGAATAATTTACCAAATTATATCCCCCAAGAGGTTCAATACTTGTTTTAAAAAATTCATTCTTTCTTACACTAGTTCCTGGTTGAGTCTAACTCAATACAATGCTTTCAGGTTTTACCCCTTTGTTTATTTATACGAAATCCACATCCACTTGTATTATCCAAACAAGGATGTATTTTTTTGATAAACCACTTAATCTATACTTACCAAAATTTAAAAATATATACTTATAAATAACATTATCCCTATGTATTTATCTATATTTTTATAACCATAATCCCCAAAATAAAGAGTCTTTTCTTTTGATACAAATGATAAAAACACTTCTATTTATATCAGATTAATTCATGATTTATCACATAAGAATACAATTAATAAAACCTAGAATATCAATAATTCTAGTTAGTTATGAAATTAGGTAAATTACTTACAATCATTGAACAAGGGAGACGTCATATTTATTGAAAACATCTTTAACATGATATTAATAATCCTTCATATGTAACATTATATGAGAAAACCTAGTGACAAACATAAGAATATGAGGAGATATAAAGACCATTATAGAAATTGAAATGACATAATAAGAAGGTAAAAATTCATGTTAGAAAATAGGAATATAGATGGGGAATAAGAGGAGTAAAAACAATAAACATGAAGTGTGACGCATGATATAGTGTGATAACATAAAGCAATCATCGGAAATGTGTAAAACATAGAAAACACAAGATCCTAAATATAGTTTGAGGCCAACTGCTAAGAAATAATGATGCAAAAAAAATATGATAAATGAATATATTTCACATATTATCCCAATTTGAATTCTCATTATATTAAACAATACCCAATGCATTGGCTCTACAGATAATTTTGGTCACACCTGTCACATTCATTTCACTCTCACATTAAATCTGTCATATAGATCATACAAAATGGAATCATTAATCATCATATTTTTTTTAATGATAATGGATTATAGAATACATACTTTAATGTACAATGTTAATGATGCATAATAGTATAATGGTGAACACCATTGTTAGTAAATTGGTATGGTGATCCCTAAACAATAATTTGGGTATGGAAAATCGCTATGAAATTTCCCCAGCATAACAGAGCCTCATCAAAAATATAAATTTTTTAAATTATAGAAAACATAGTCTATCATCATCTATTAATAAAATGGGAAATAATAGGTAAATGTAATTACATTCCACAACATAATGAATTGGAAAATGAAGTCCAAAGATAAGTAAGAAACATGAATAAAGAAAATTTGTTGAGGATACCTTAACATGAGAGTGTGACTCCAAATGCTTGGGAGGAACTATTTTAGAGTTCGAGGATCCATGAGAAGTCCTTCGAGATGGCAGGCAAGAGTATTTCTACGATCCAAGGATATTTATTGTAATGAAATGTGATCATGGGTGGGTTTATATAGAAAAATAACAGGTAATACTTTATCATTTATTATAAATAGATTTGGGACCATATATAATAAAATATCCAAATCCATAAACCATCCCACGATTTCTACAAAATGGGTGAAGTTTTCCACATTTTAAAATTTCAAGGGAATTAAATAATATATTAATATCCTTTCATATGTGGATGTGAGATATAATCTTAATGAAATTATTTTCAAACAATAAAATATATTAATGGTTTTGTGGGATTCATAATGGATTTATTAAATTA
This sequence comes from Viscum album, assembly GCA_963277665.1. NCBI lineage: Eukaryota > Viridiplantae > Streptophyta > Magnoliopsida > Santalales > Viscaceae > Viscum > Viscum album. The sequence continues at coordinate 1,671,009,688 of OY728160.1, forward strand.
GTAAAATAAACATAAAATAAAATTATTTTAAGGGAAATATATATATTTGGTCATGGATACCATTTATAGTATTTATTAAATATATTTTGTGTCATTTTGAATTCATAATACACCCCATATATTTATATAGTATTTATTTTGTAAACAAAAATTTCTTTGTCTCAAAAAATTATGAAAAATTCTCTTTTGGATAATTTCAACACTATGATTTTAAAAAATATATTCATTTTATCAGGGTATTTTTTAAATATTCTAATTTTAACTTAAAATATATGAATTATAATTTTTGGAAAAATGAATGTGATTTTGACCGTAATAATTTTTGAACACATAAAAATTACATTTGACTTCATAAAAATTATTGGAACATTTTTATTTAATAAAAATTATTTTATAAAATTATTATTTAATGAAATAATACATAAATTAATTAAAATAAATTCTTTAATAGAATATAAATATAAGACAAAAATAGTATTTGTGGTTCATTTTTTAAAAATTAGATTCATTTGTAACGTAATTATAATAGAAAAATATGAACATTATTGTTTTGAAAATACAATATTCATATTAAAATTACTATTTTCATTATACGTATGACTTTAATAAATTAGGAAATTTCAATAGTATAAGTTGTTTCATGGTGAGAATTTCATTGGGTGTATTGGAATACATGATTTGGGATGTGATCTTGATGATCTTGAAATTCGTCTATAAATGGATTTTCTCTTGCATAAGTGTTAGAACATAACATGAGATTGTTCATGAGAAAAGACTAGTGATTTTTTCTCCCTCAATGGCCGTAAAAATGTTTTTAATAGGGTACAATACTTCTTATTAATGAAATCACATCCATTACCGATGAAATATGTATTATTTAATATGATATATGTAAAATAATCATGTGATCACTATTCAAAGTCTATATTATCAATGTTAATGATGTTTAATAGTATTTTAAATCTGTTAGGATATAATAAAACCAATGAAGTTAATTTTATTTTTATAACCGTTATATGTAACAATATTAATAATATAAATTAAAATCTGAATTTCATTTATAAATTTTTGGGTCGTTATAGCTGAACAAGATGTATAAGTTAAGAAACATTACTTTTGTATTTTTCTATAAAACGTTACAAAGGGCCTTGTTTAGAAGATGAAAAAAATTAATATTTTCAAATTTTTTTATTAAATATAGAGAATAGTAAAAAAATTAATTTAATAGGATAATAGAAAAACCTGTTTGAATAAATTTTTAGAAAATAATGATATGGAGGACAAACATTCATTAATGTTGATTTTAAAAAAAATCCTGAATATTGATTAGATTATGACATAATTCCTTACTACATTACAATCATTTGAATCATATTCCCAATTAATGTACGAAAGTTATATGTATATGAAAATACCATACTCATTGGAATAATAATATGAAAATAAATTCATGTTCAATATATTCAACACAAAAAAGAAACAGGTAGTGTATATGTCATGTGTGTGACATAAATAAAAGTGAGAAAAAAATCCCATGCCTCAAGTCTCACCTTTCATTGCTCACCATCAAACCACATTTGTAATAAATATCTATTTATTATACCTTTTTTAAATAAAAATATATTTGTCACACCATGTTTCATTTCTCTATAAAATCATTTCATCCGTTTAGTATTATATTAAAATCACTGTTCTTGGCGATATCTATATTGTTTTCCCAGAATGATTTGGTTTTGAAGTCCTAGATTGTAAACATTTATCATTGTTTCATTATATTCAGATACATTATAATGTTATATATGTCATATATATTCATAAAATTAAAATTTATTATCATCCATTGAAATTTATATGAAAAACAAATCACATCGCATCGTAGAGATAATAAACCATACGTATACACAAGTGGCATTACCATTTCCAAAAAAAATTAATTATAAAAAGGTTTATATGATATTATAATTCGTGAATTATAATAATTTAATTAATATCAAATATAAATATTAAACCCATCATAATTCTCATTCATAAAATAGGTGATGGAAACTGAATTTTATCACTACATAGAGACGGTAATTCGTACGTATGCACAAGTGAAGCATTCATTTAATATACGATCGGAAAGGTGAAGTGTAATGGTGTCTCAACAATAATTATAAAATCTCATAATATTGATCATGATAAATTTATTTTATACATAATTGATTTATATGAGGTATAGATGAGTATTAAAAGAGTGTGATTTGTTAGAGTAATTACATCATCTCCGAAATAGTACCTTTAGATCAACTATAAAAGACTCAAGAGTCGGTCCACTAGGAAGAAAATAAAATATAAAATGTTAATAGGAAAGTGTAGAATAGAATATTTCAGAGTTTGGTTAAGCTGGAAGGCTCAATGTGATTAAATGATAAGAGGTAGGATGTTTAATTTTACAATTATGGTTAGGTGAACTTTTGGTATTTCTAAATTGATTAAATTATAATAAATTTTATCTTAATAAAAATATGATAAAATGGAAATTTATCATATTTTTATGTGGGATATTCGGGTATTACAATAATAACATATATTTAAAGATGTATTTTTTAATTTTAATCCTAATACATTTTAATTTAATATTAATTAACCAATTTTAATATTACCAGCAGTAACAACATTTTCAATATTAAAAGGTGGATATTTTTACTTTTATGGTGTCAATTAAACCATAAATTGACATTTTATGATATTATAGTCTATAATTAATCCCTTTTTCTCCAAATTATCGTTTTTATGATATTCAAATAGGATAATAAATTATTATTTTTCAGGAAAGATCATTAGTTCCATTTCTGTCTCTATCCTATACATCAACATTATGAAAAAATACAGAAATATAAATTTAAACCAATTAATTTAATACAACCTAAATATTTCATACTCACCAATAAAATTATTTTATCACCTTAATAAATTCAAATTATTTATTTTTTAATATTTTTAATATCACTTAGTCGAATTTTTCATTTATGGATTAATTACTATGTTGTCATTGTGTAGTTATTTATGATTTTTATTTCTAACGAAAATAAAAAATTAAATTTCAATGATATTGAAATTTTTTATACATTATATTAATTTATATAGTCGATCAAATCTTCTATGCATCTACATATTAAAAATATTATATGTTTTAAAAGTATGAGTGCATTATTTTTTCACTCTATTTGATTTTAGTAATATCTAAGTCATTTTCTTAGACAAGGTTCCATAAAAATATTAAATTTATATTATATTATGTTAATTGTATAATGAAAATAATTAAATAACATTTTGTCTAATTTTTGTTAATTCCCTTATATTATAATCTTATTTTTAAATATAATTACCCCTTTTAATGTTAACCATGGTAAGAGAAAATTTTTAAAGTCACAATTCATATTGTCCAAAAAATAAAATAGAACAATTTAATAATTGGTGGTTATTATTCCAAAAATGGAATCCATTTTTCAAAATTAAAAACACATAATTTTATAAAGTTAATTTATATATAATGTCATTGATTGAACGAGAAAATAGTTTTCATGTGAAAACGTTGAATAGATTTCAATGTTTGAAAATCCAAATACATAGGGAAAATGATTACAATTACCAAATATGGATTAAATGATAAAAAATTTCTCTAATTATATATTACCTTAAATTAAAATCATAATTTATCCTAATAAAATATTTATATGAAAAGGTTGTTTGAAATGAAATGCAATAATTTTCACTATTAATCTAAACATGAAACATAACTAAAAAATACCAAAAAATCATCCAATGTAAAATATTACATCCCTATTTCAATTAAGATCATTATTTTTTGAAATATAATTTATAAATATGTCATAAACTCGATTTAAATCATGTGTACCATCAAAAGGCGGTAAAAATTCATTTTATAAAAATAAATCATTAATGCTTAAAATATTATTTGTTCTTATATGATTTCTAGAATACATAAAGGATGATTTTTAAACATTATAATGAATATATTATATTTATATATTTCATTAACATAATAAAAAATTTATTCCTTCTTTAATTTGTATAAAACAAACATTTTCACATTTTAATAGTTTTTTAGAGAAACATTTAATTATTATTGGGATCAATATATATAATCCATATTTTCATAATTTAGTTAGCTATGTTCATAAACACCATTATAATGTATAGTATAAAATTTGTTCTTTTAAATTCATACAATAATAAAATTTTATTTCAAAGAAAATGGTCATTTCCTGTAACATAACCAATGCTTGTGTTGTGTGTTATAAAAGTTATCGAAGAAATAAAATTATTTAAACAAAATTTTTTTCATGAAAAAAATTGGGTGATACGACTAGGGTTAGATATTTCAAGTTACATGAATCTATATGATATTTGTTTTTAGTTTAGTTAATGAACATCCCCCAAACTAGGAAACATCAATCATATTTGATCTATTATTATTTTTGAATACATATCTGTCTAGATTGCATCCAGTTAGAAATGGTTAGACCAACCACACCATGATCAAATAACGTTCAGTGGAAAACATTATTCTAGATTTAAAAGTAATGTGAGTGTAATTGAAGATATATTTAATTGTTTGAGGATGTATTAAAATGATAATAATTTATAAGAAGATATGTTTTGAATGAATTAAAGTTGTATGAAAAAACAGAAATTGAAGAATAACTATCACATTTTGTCCAATATTATATAAAAGTAGATGATAAATAGAAAAATATATATTTTGTAAGTTATTTATAATACATATCTCTAAAATATTATATAATACTCAAATATCACTCCATGAAATTTAATTATTTTAGTGTGAAGTTTAAGGGTTATATCATTGTAGCACTGGTAATATAGGAGTATTTCCATTATCCCCAAAAAAGAAATTCATGATGCACAAGGGTTGACCAGGATGATATTTATGTTCTTATATATATAATATATAAGTACTTTTTCCAATTTTATGTATGTGTTAGTCTATAGTATATTATTATATGAAAAGGTTACCCCAAAAGTAAGGGTAAATAAAAAATTAATAAAATAATTAATATGTTTTTAGTTTTTTATGGTGTAAAGACCCGTAAAATTCAAGGGAATGTTTTTCTTAATTTTATTTGGGATTTTACAAGAATGCGGTTTATGACGACACTTGATTCTGAGGCCCGGTGTGCCCGGAATTTCTATCTGAAGTTTAGCTTAGGTACGTTCAGTGAACGAATGAGAGGGTTTTTTAAACTTTTGAACCGGTGCTCGGAATCGAATTCTGAGGGCACCGATCGATTCTCATTACCGTTAGTTGCTTAGGAACACCTTTTCCAGTGTTGCGTTTACATGGGAGAAGTTGTTAAAAATTATGGAAGATAAAATAAAAATATTGCTACAATTTTTATTTTTTTCTTTCTAAGTGGTTAAAACCTCTGAGTGGAAGTTGGGGGAAACCACCCAACTTCCCATGGGAGGTTATGAGGGTGTTGGGGCCCACATGTACCCTCCCCTTCATATTCACTAACACCTTCAACTCACCATTTAATTTGATAACTTATGTTAATTAAATGGGTGAGCTTAATTTGAATGTTTGAAATTCAAATAGTGAAGTCATGTTAATAAAATAAGTGATGAACTTATTTTATTTTGGTTGGAAATTGTTGCATTGAGAGGATTTGGAGAAAAGCTAAGAGGCTTGAATATCTTCTTCTTCTTCGACGAAGAACGCAAATAACATGAAGAACTCCGACCTCCGACGAAGGTCGACAAGAATGTCGGATCCTCAAAGATCGACAACGTGACGCCGACTAATATTTTCTCCGTGATGCGACGATTCTCCTTCCACGACGCCTTCTTCCGAGATGGTTATTTCTGCAACGAACCTACATTTAAACTACGCTCGAGGTAGGGGAATTTTTTTGTTGATGATATTCGTTATTTTCTTCCGTCAACGTTACTCTTTTATTTGGACCGCTTGCTATCGATTAACGGGAGGGGGCCGGACCGCACAAACACGGCCGACCCTCCTCACCTTTTTTGTTGATTACGGTTCAATGGAAAGTGACACGGTGCTGTCACACAGCGTGGGAACGAGCGACAAGGATGCACGGCACCATCACACCTTAAAATTGAAAATCGAACCAAGCTATGGTGCCGTCGGGTCGCACTGGAAAATCTTGAAGACACCGCGGCCGGGGTGGGGCCACGGCGGAGGGGGGCGGCGCCGTCGCGCCGCGCTGGACGAACCAAGGTCGTGACTCCGGTCGTGGCATAGGTCGCGGCTGAGCAAGGTCCAGTGGCTGGTTCCGGGCCGCCGTCGTTGGATCAGGGGGGCGGCCAGTGCCGTCTCGTGGCGGCAACAGTCGGGCAGCCGGAGCGGGCCGGCCGGTCATGGGAGGAGGTGGGGGATATGGCCCACGGCTGGCTAGAAAGAGAGGCCCCCAATCATGGGGCCGCGGTTACGAAACAGGGGGCAGCGCCCCCCCCCCCCCCCCATCCGCTCGGACGAAACGGACGAGCCACCTGGCGACCTTGCCGAACTAGCGCACCGAGCCGGGCGGCGCCCAAGCGGGCCGGACCCAGACCAGGGTCGGGTCGACCCGGTTCGGGGCGACCCAGGGGGTCTCGGGCTGGGTCGTTCCGGGCCCGAAACCCCCACTTCCGGACCTCTCACAGTCTTTTTCCCATAACATGGGTTGCGTACCTTCGATCGATGCACCGTCAGTGTTGATGTGATCCTTTGAAAGAGTCGGTCGTATCGATATATTAAAATCAAGGTTTCAGAGTACTTTGGGTTCGGCCGGGTTGGATCGTACACGAAACCAACCGGGCCCTCTGAGAGGAAACTCTTATAACATGAGCTCCGGACGTCTGATTAACATACCGTCGACATTGATGGATTCCTCTAAGTGAGACAGACCTTTTGGCTCACTCCGATCGAGGTTTGGACGTAGTTGGAGTACGGTCGGGATGGTTTTGACATAATAACCAACCGGGCCCCTGGAACGAAAAGGCCAATAACTCTCAGACCGAGCGTCTGAACGACACGCCGTCTGTCGTGTTGAGTTCCTGTTGACAATATGGAACTTTTGGTTACATCAACTCTGGAATATGTGTCAGTTGATGTATCATCCCCTCAACTCGTGGAGCGGACCCTCCCGAACGAGCTTGCTGTGTGCGGGAACCTTAGAGTCGGCTGTGACTGCGACGACGATGACGACTGTACAAAAATCCTCAGTGGATTTGACTATGATGAATACATCACTCACCGTTCCTACGTGGATCAGTGCTAAAAATCATGTGTGGGTCAGATCCTATGTGGGTCGGCGCTCAGCGGTCCTGTGTGGGCCAGCGCCTACAGATACTGTGTGGGTCTGATCCTGTGTTGGTCATTGCGGGGGTTAGTTACCTATTGATCCTTTGTGGGTAATTTCGGGGGTTAGTTACCTATCGATCCTTTGTGGGTCATTGTGGAGGTTTGTACCTATCGATCTTGTGTGGGTCCAATGACATAGATGAATCAGTGACTATATCTAATCATCTCTATCGTCTTATGAAGAAGTATACATGTGTGAGCTGAATCTTGACTTTAAATCCGTTTCTTCAATAAGATTGACTTGATATCCTGTGTGGATTATGTTATGCTTTCCTGTGTGGACTGGGTTGTACTTGAGCACAGATGATGGAGCCGAACAAGAATTGATGACTTATGTTTATGTATGGGCTTACACCTCAGTAGTGCCGGATGTTACTTCGTGTTTGTATCTTTCCATTGTGGAATATCCTTTATGGATTCTGGGAGACCATCAGGGGTCTCGGGGTCCCTACTAAGTAGATTATACTCACCCCTGCACTGGCTATTCCCACACTACATTGTGTTGGTTGCAGACGACATATATCGCTGATCTTGGTTGAGGCACGATGAGCAGGTCGGTACCCGGAGGTGGACCACTGGGCGGGGCGTACTCGGAGCGGACGGCTGGACTCGAGGATCTGTGGAGGCTATCTCTACCGACCATTCTGGTGGGACTTCTGGTGTATGGTTTGAGGCTGCGGCTTTACTTTCTGAAACTGTTTTCCCTTTCCAGTTGTACATTACTTTCAGTTTGGGTTTGTATACTGGCCCACTTACTTTTCCGCACTTACTATTGTACCCATTTTTTACTTAGTATTTACATCTTTTTGCTTGCTATGTGGTGTTTTTTTTTACTTTACAATGGCAATTCCTTCTCTATTTTTTACTAGGAATTAGGCCTTGGTGTTAGTCGCCAGCCCCTGGCCTATGGATGGTGGGCTTGGGGTAGTCATGGTACGGGCCCCAAGGACGGGTCGTGACAAATCGGTATCAAAGGAGTTCGGTTCTACTGCAGATCTTTAAACTCTGATCATTCTTCTAAGTGAAGCAATAGTGTTAAGGGTATTGAGTGTGGTTATCAGTCCAGGGAGTCCAGTGTTGGTGTGGCAGCCGACATATCTGTACACCAAGACCTTGACTTCTGATTTCCGACTTAATGCACGAAAACATTAATTGCATATGTGTTTCAAGTTTTCATTGTGATTACATTATGTCAGATCACCAGGTATACTGTTTGAACATGGCACACCTGTTTCTTTTCAGGATGGCCCCACGACGGCAGCCAGCTAGGGTTAAGATCGTTGTGCATGATGACAGCCCACCGAGCGACGAGGCCTCGGTACAGGGCCCTTTGACAGCAGAGGCACCAGCGGTACCTCTGACCACTGAGCCACCGATGCTACCAGCCCCAGCCACTGATGATGCACGTCGCCTTAGTGCACTGCACGAGTTTCTGCGTGAATGACCACCCAGGTTCCGTGGGGAGATGGACCGTCAGGCCACTGAGGATTTGCTGGAGGCAGTTGTACGAGTTTTCAGGTCATTGAGGACACCATTAGACCTCATGGTGATACTCGCAACGAGCCTCCTGCACGCGACAACAGGCAGATGGTGGAGCATGATGCTCTAGGATCACGATGAGGCATCTCTTCTCTGGAAGGACTTTGAGGTCCTCTTCCGCTCGGAGTTCGTCCCAACCACCCTCTGTGCGGTACGCATCTAGGAGCTTCTACAGCTGCGCCAGGGCAGCATGACGGTCACCCATTACTCGGAGAGATTTACAGATCTCTCGCGCTATTTGACGGACATGGTACTAGACCCATTATTCTGGGCCTGGACCATTGAGCAGGGATTGAGGCTTGAGATCCGGGCATCTCTGATCTCCCTCAGCATTCCGACACATGCAGGGGTACTGGAGAGAGCCCTTCTGAACGAGAGATTCCTTGCTGAGCCTAAATCATCAGCGAGACCTACCGTAGGGCGGTATGTAGCAGAGTCTTCTGTAGCAGGAAGTTGATGGATGAATCATGGTTCCAGGTAGACCAGACCCTCAGGCAGATGACCTCAGGACACTGGCTCAGTGGTGTGGGGCATACAGCGTAGAGCCAGTCTTTCGAGAGGCAGACAATGCTACCCTTGCGCGGGCAGGGCAACATGGCTCGTGACTGCCCGACCCGCCATACCAAGGAGTAGCAGACAGTTGAGGGACCACCCAGGAAGAGGTAGAGAGTCGACCGTGGTGGTCCACAGGGAGCAGGCGGACGAGGTAGAGTATCTGGCCGAGCAGCCGGTGGTGGGAGACGCTTTGAGGCTCTACCACCACCACCACTAGGAGGTCCACCCCGACCACAGAGAGATGGAGGGCAGAGACATGAACAACTCCAGGTAGTGGAGGCCTACGACCACGGGGTGCCTGAGATGATTCGAGGTACTATCTATGTCTATTCCACCCTTTCTACAGTTCTTATAGACATAGGAGCGAGTCATTATTTCATAGCCGCTGCCCTTGTTCGGAGCTCGGAGATTCTGACAGAGGCGTTGGCTCGATCCTTACGGCTAGATACTCCTACTGGAGAAGACTCGACGATTACGCACTGGTGACAGCAGTGTGAGCTTACTCTAGGAGGCGAGAGCTTGGGCTGGGATCTTCATGTAGCGACGTTGAGGCCTTACGACGTCATCTTGAGCATGGATTGTTTATCTACAGTCCATGCTCATATTGACTGTATTAGGCGCAAGGTGCGGTGTGTACGCACCAACGGGAGCAGGTTCACCTTCACCGGTGAGAAGGGAGCCTTCGCAGCACAGGATGGACTCTCACTGAGGAAAGGACAGCCCATCACTAATCAGTTGGCTAGCTTCATCCTAGTAGTAGTTGACATGTGTAGTGCTGGTTTTCCTACAGTGGTGGATCATTATGCGGTCGTTTTCCCCGAAGACGTTCCAGGACTACCTCCCCGCAGAGAGGTTGACTTTTATATTGATCTGCACCCCAGTACTGCCACGATATCCCCTCCATCATATCGGATGGACCCCGCTGAGCTTCTAGAGATACATGTACAATTGGAGGACATGAATAGAAAGGGATTCATCCGACCAAGTGTTTCACCATGGGATTCCCCGATATTGTTCGCCAAGAAGGAATATGGGAGCATGCGACTTTGTGTCGACTATCGTCGCCTGAACAAGGTGACAGGGAGGAACAAGTATCCGCTACCAAGGATTGACGACCTCTTCAATCAGCTCAAGGGTGCATGGTGGTTCTTGAAGATAGACCTCAGGTCAGGCTATCACTAGCTCAGAGTTCGGGACAAGGACGTTTAGAAGACGACCTTCAGGTGTCGGTATGGACACTATGAGTTATTGGTTATGACATACGACATAACCAATGCTCCATCAGTGTTCATGACCCTCATGAATATGATCTTTCAGCCATACCTCGATCGATTTGTCGTGTTATTCATTGACGACATTTTGATATACTGAATGATTGAGGAGGAGCACGCCTACCACTTGCGGGTTGTATAAGACATACTCCGAGAGCACCAGCATTATGGAAAGCTCTCGATGTGTCAGTTCTGGATATGTGAGGTCCACTTTTTGGGACACGTCATCTCTGAGGCAGGAGTTGTGGTGGATCCTGTGAATATCGAGGTAGTGCTAGCTTGGGAACCACCCAGGAGCGTGACAGAGGTGTGGAGTTTTTTGGGTCTAGCTTGGTACTACCAGAGATTTTTTCTAGACTTCTCCAGAGTTGCGACACCACTCTTAGCTTTGAAGAAAAGGGGAAAACCTTCGTGTGTTCAGATAGATGTCAGCAGAGCTTCCAGGAGCAGAGATGGAGATTGACCAGCGCGCCCATCTTGAGGTTGCCGGATGAGGGAGTAGGGTACGTAGTTTACTACGATGCATCAGGGACCGGACTTGAATGTGTCCTGATGCAGTAGTGGGCTTTGATCGCCTATAGATCACGTCAGTTGAGGAAGTATGAGCAGAACTATGCTACCCATGACCTGGAGTTAGTAGTAGTGGTCTTCGTTCTGAGGATGTGGCAACAATATCTAATGGGAGAGCGCTTTACCATCTATTCTGACCGCCAGAGTCTTAGGAACATCTTCTCGCAGAATGACCTGATCCTGAGACAGTGGCGATGAATCGAGTTCCTCCAGGACAATGACTTTGATATAGTCTATACTCTTGGAATGGGGAACATGGTAGGCGATGCTCTCAGCAGGAGGACGAGTATTCAGCTACTTGGGGAGGTGATAGAGAAGATATCCGCTTTGTAGATATCCTTCGTGGATTGAGATGGAGCAGCCTTTCTTCAATCACTCACAGTCACTCCTCCACTACTACAGCGGGTTAGAGAGGCATAGCGTGGGGACGCCGACTGTGAGACGCGATGTGCACAGATATCCTCAGCATAGGCAACTGATGGTTTCTATTTAAGAGGACAACACGACGTCCTTTTTAGAGGATGTACTTTGGTACTAGTTTCTTTACATAAGGAGTTTCTAAGAGAGTTTCACACTTCCCCTTTGGCGGTACATCCTGGAGTGGTGAAGATGTACCAGGATCTCAGACGACAGAACTAGTGGCCGGGCATGAAGATGGCTGTAGCAAAGTTCATTTCTCGATGCCTCACCTGCCAGTAGGTGAAGGCAGATCACCAGGTACCAGTAGGCTTGGTACAACCATTGGAGGTCCCGGAGTGGAAATTTGATGGCATATATATGGACTTCGTGACCGTACTTCCACGCACTTCCAAAGGCCACGACTCCATTTTGGTGATTTTCGATCGACTCACCAACTCAGCTCACTTCTTACCCATCAGAGTGCGGGGCTCAGTGGAGAGCTTGGGACATATCTACGTTCAGGAAATTTTATGGCTTCATGGTGTGCCATACTCTATCATCTCTGATCGAGATTCACGCTTCACTTACTGCCTTTGGAAGGGGTTGCAGGAGTTGTTTGGGACACAACTACGTCTGAGCACCACATTTCACCCTCAGACAGACGGTCAGAGGAAGAGGACCATTCAAACATTCAAGGACATTCTCCGTGCATATTTCCTTGACTTTGGTTGTAGCTGGGAGGACCACCTACCCTTGGTGGAGTTCACGTACAACAACAGCTACCACTCCACCATCGGGATGGCACCATTCGAGGCATTGTACGACCGACTTTGCAGATCTCCTCTGTGCTGGACATACCCTGGGGAGTCAGCACTTGTGGGACTGGAGATGGTCCAGGCCACGACAGGGAAGGTCCAGGTCATCCATGAGAGGATGAGGACAGCTCAGAGCTGGCAGAAGTCTTATGCTGACAGGAGGCAGAGGCCACTGGAGTTCTAGGATGGCGACCGTGTCTTCTTGCGGGTATCACCTCGACGTGGAATACATAGATTTGGCCGAGGCGGAAAGTTATCTTCGCGCTTCATCAGACCAATCCAGGTCCTCAGCAGGATTGGCGAGGTGGCTTATCGCCAGGCTCTACAACCTCAGTTGCACTGGGTGCATGACGTTTTCCACGTATCCCAGCTGAAGAGAAACGTGCATGACCCAAGACATATAATTTACCATTCAGAGATGGACATGGATGATGTGGAGACTTTTGCGGAGGTCCCAGTAGAGATCGAATATCAACAAGAGAGGGTCCTACATGGATGGTTGATTCCTCTAGTGCACATCAAATGCCAGCACAAGATCATCCAGGAAAGCACTTGGGAGCGGGAGGCTCAGATGTGTGCATAGTACCCACATTTGTTCCCCTAGTTTTTGATGCATCAATACGGGGATGTAAATCCCTGAGGTGGAAGTAATGTAAAGACCTGTAAAATTCAAGGGAAATTTCTTCTTAATTTTTTTTTGGGATTTTACAAGAACACGGTTTCTGACGACACTTTATTCTGAGGCTCGGTGTGCCCGGAATTTCTATCCGAAGATTAGCTCGGGTACGTTCAGTGAACAAACGAGTGGGATTTTCTAACTTTTGAACCGGTGCTTGGAATCGAATTCTGAGGGCACAGATGGGTTTGCAGCGCCGGTAATTGCATAGGAACACATTTTCCGGAGTTGCGTTTACATGAGAGAAGTTGTTAAAAATTGTGGAAGTTATAAATAAAAATTTAGATACAATTTTTATTTTTTCTTTCTAAGTGGTTAAAACCATTGAGTGGAAGTTGGGGGAAACCACCCAACTTCCCATGGGAGGTTATGAGGGTGGTGGGGCCCACATGAACCCCAACCCTTCATATTCACTAACTCCTTCAACTCACCATTTAATTTGATAAATTATGTTAATTTAATAGGTGAGGTTAATTTGAATGTATGAAATTCAAATAGTTAAGTCATGTTAATAAAATAAGTGAAGCACTTATTTTATTTTGGTTGGAACTTGTTGCATTGAGAGGATTTGGAGAAAAGCTAAGGGGATTGAAGATCTTCTTCTTCTTTGACGAAGAACACGAAGAATGTGATGAACGCCGACCTCCGACGAAGGTCGAAAATAATGTCGGATCCTCGGAGATCGACGACGCGAAGCTGACGAATCTTTTCTTCATGACGCGACGATTCTCCTTCCGCGACGCCTTCTTCCGTGACGGTTATTTCCACGACGAACCTCTTTTTAAACTACGCTTGAGGTAGGGGAATTTTATTGTTGATGATATTCGTGATTTTCTTCCGCCAATGTTACTCGTTTAGATGGAATGCTTGCTATCGATTAACGGGAGGGGGCCAGACTGCCCAAAAACGGCCGACCCTCCTCCCTTATCTTTTGTGTTGAATATGGTTGAATGGAAACTGACGTTGTGCAGTCACACCGCACGGGAACAAGCAGCAAGGATGCACGGCGTCGTCGCGCCGCACAATTGAAATTTGAACCAAGCCGTGACACCGTCGCGCCGCGCCAGAAAAACCCGAAGAGACCACGGCCGGAGCGGGTCCGTGGCGGAGGGGTTCGGCCCCGTCGTGCCTTGCCAGATGAACCAAGGCCGCCGCTGAGGACGCGGCAGAGCAAGGACCGTCGGCGGATTCAAGGCTGCCGTCGTCAGAGAGGGGGACCGGCGAGTGTTGGCCCTGTGGCGGCAATAGTCGGCCGACCGGAGCTGGAAGGCCGGTCAAGGGAGGAGCCAGGGGTTACAACCCATGGCTAGCCAGTAAGAGCCGCCCCCATCATAGGGGCGGCGGTTACGAAACAGGGGGGCAGCACACCCCCCCCATTCACTCGGCCGAAACGGCCGAGCCACCTGGCGACCGGGCTGCGCCAGCACGCCTGGCTAGGTCATGCCCAGGCCGGGCCAGGCCACGCTCAAGAGGGCTAGAACCGGACCTGGGTCGGGTCGCCCCAGTTTGGGCTAACCCAGGGGGTCTCGGGCCGGGTCGGTACGGGCCCGAAACCCCCACTTTCGGACCTCTCACGGTATTCTGCCCATAATTTGGGGTTCAGACCTCCGATCGACGCACCGTCAGCGGCGATGCGATCCTGGGAACGAGAAGGATGTTTCAATATATTACAATCAAGGTTTCAGAGTACTTTAGGTTCGGCCGGCTTGGTTCGTACATGAAACCAACCGGACCCTCGGAGCGGAAACACTTATAACATGAGCTCCGGACGTCTGATTGACGTGCCGTCGACTTTGATGGATTCCTCTAAGTTAGAAAAACCTTTTGGATTACTCCGCTCGAGGTTTGGATGCAGTTGGAGTATGGTCGGGTTGGTTTTGACTTAATAATCAACCGGGCCCCTGGAACAAAAAAGACAATAACTCTCAGACCGGGCGTCTGATCGATGCGTCGTCTGTCGCGTTGAGTTCCTGTTGATGATACAGAACATTTGGATACATCAAATCCGGACTATGTGTCAGTTGATGTATCAGCCCCTCGGCTCGTGGAGCGGACGCTCCTTAACAAGCTTTCTATGGGCGGGAACCCTAGAGCTGGCTGCGACTGCGACGACGATGGCTACTGTACAAAAATCCTCCGTGGATTCGACGGAGATGACTACAACACTCAGAAATCCTACGTGGATCAGTGCTACCAATCCTATGTGGGTCAGATCCTTTGTGGGTCAGAACTCAACGGTCCTGTGTGGGCCAGCGCTATTTATCCTGTGTGGGTGCGATCCTATGTGGGTCATTGCGGGGGTTAGTTACCTATCGATCCTTTGTGGGTCATTGCGGAGGTTAGTTACATATCGATCATTTGTGGGTCATTGCGGTGGTTAGTACGTATCGATCCTGTGTGGGTACGGTGTCTTTGATGAATCAATGGATACATCTAATCAACTCTATCGTCTTACGAAGAAGTATTCCTGTGTGAGCTGAATCTTGACTTTCAATCCTTATCTTCGATAAGATTGACTTGATATTCTGTGTGGATTATGTTATGTTTTCCTGTGTGGACTGGGTTGTACTTGAGCTTGGATAGTGGAGTTGAACGAGAATTGATGACATAGGTATATGTATGTTCATATACCTATGTAGTGCCAGATGTTAATTCGTGTTTGTATCTTTCCATTGTGGAATATCCTTTGTGGATTCTGGGAGACCTTCGGGGGTCTTAGGGTCCCTACTTAGTAGCTTATACTCACCCTTTCATGGTCTATGCCCGCACTACGTTGTGTTGGTTGCAGACGATGGACAATGCTGATCGTGGTTGAGGCACGAGGATCAGGTCAGTACCCGGAGGTGGACCACATGGTAGGGCGTACTCGAAGGGGACGGCTGGACCTGAGGAGCTGTGGAGGATATATGTACCCACCCTTCGGGTGGGACTTCCAGTGGACGACTCGAGTTTGTGGTGTTACTTTTATTTATTGTTTTCCATTTCTAGTTGTACTTTACATTCAGTTTGGGTTTGTATACTAGCCCACTTACTTTTCGTCACTTACTATTGTACCCAGTTTTTACATAGTATTTACTTCTTCTTGCTTGCTTTGTGGTGTTTGTTTACTTTACAAAGGAAATTACTTCACTTTTTTTTAACGGGAATTACGCCTTGGTGCTAGTCGCCAGCCCCTGGGCTATGGAAGGCGAGCTTGGGTTAGTCATGGAATGGGCCCCAAGGACGGGTCGTGACATATGGGGACATGTCATGATTTTTTTAAAACATTAGGATAAGATGAAAATTAATCTACTACTACCTTTTAACATATAATTGTTTATAAAATGAAAAAAATAAACCTAAAGGATTTTCAACGGTTGATATAGACGTGAAGATGATATAATGGTAAATATGAAGTAGGTTATGGTCATGTTAGTTAATTTGTAGAATTTGAAAAAGAGATTCAAATCTATGAATTTGATAGGAAGCGACATAGATGAAAAAATATAGTAGAAATGTTCGTAATATACAATGAAGAGGACACTGATAATCGATAAAAGGACCAAAGAGTTCATATAAGGGCGAGTGAAAAAGATAGAAGTTTTTTAGTAACTTGGGATTCTTTTAATAATTTTTTTAATAAGGATTGAATTATTATTTATTAAATTTCTACTGAATTTCATATATATAGAGAAGAATTATTGTATATTATAGATAGACATTAAATTTTAGAAAAGTGCAAGATAGTATTGTGAAGGATTTATTAAATATATATAATTAATGATTGAGATGTGGATATAGTAAATTCCCAAGAAGAATATGTTTTGAATAAAATAGTTAATGTGTATATATTTGTGAATATCGGGAAGTAAATATCATAGATTTATGAAGATCACCCAATATAATTTGGTTTTATCCCTCTTATCATTATTTGTATTATATTTAAATATTTCCAATCATATCACATTTTTCATCCATTTTGGAAATTAGTTTGTATAATAGAGGAAGAGGTTGTGGTACATGGACTATACATGAGATTTTCATAAAGATTGTAATAAAAAAAACATAGTAGTGATTATTTGAAAGATAAAAAAATTATTGATATCCACTCCATTTATTTGTCACATTGTCTAAGGATAAAGTGAAATATGTTTTTCTCCCCTTTATTTTTTATATTTTGTCATACAACTGTATGAAAATTGTTATAGATCCAATCTTTCTACAAAAAAATCATGACATGATAGAATAAAAAATCTATATGATGAAATATTATGAAAACATAATTCAGTCCCACATTCTCATAGGGTGTATTGTAGGACGTTGGGTTTTAATATAAGAATAATGAAAAACAAGATTCAATGATTTTTTTTTATTTTTTTACGATGTAAAATAATATAATTTCATGGTAAATTAATCATTTATCTTAATAGTAATTTCTCTAATAAAACATATATTCACTATGTTTATACCTAAATTTGTATTTTTTAACATTTCAAACTAGATGATTTTTGTGCTATAGCCATTTTTATGTTACAAAATGGACTCTAACAAATTATTTATTAATAGAATTATAGTTTATTAAAAAAAATAAACGAGTATTTCAAATCATAGACATTCATTTTAAAAATAGCTGTTGTTTAATATTTGAAAATAGTGTAGAATATTTTATAATTTGGTCAAATATTAATGGAAGAATTATTATTAGTATAATATATATTCATTACGAAATATGAAAACTATGTATTTCATTTATTGAATTTCGATGCTCAAAATATTATAGAATTAGTGATCAAATGAAGAATTATTGAACTCAAATATATTATTATTATGAATCCAAGAAAAGTGTTTAATGAACATTTATAAAAAGTCGGTTTAGTTCAATCCATCTCACTGATAAAACTATAATTTAGTAGTCATGTTTATAACGTTTTTTAGTAGGTTATATAATATATTAATTTTTACTAAAATTAAAACATTAGAAAATTATGAATTCCTATTAGAGGAAAAATGTAATTGATAGTATTGTAAAAATAACATTAAAACACTCAAATGAAAAAAATAAATTATATCAATTTTCGGCATATACCTTCGTAAGTGGTTACCATAAAATTATCCAAATAAATTTAATATAAAATAAATTAGATTGAATGATAAAATATTTGTAATGAAATCATCATATTTTTTTCACCGTGGAAGAAAAACATTTAAAAACAATATCATTCCCTATCAAGAAATAAACTATGAGAATATTAAAGCTTCTTTGACTACCTAAGATAGAAAATAACTGGTAAATAACATGTTTGTTGTTGTATAAACATTCCTCAATGAACATAGCTAAACAATGGTGAAAATTTAATATAGAATAATGTATAATTCTGTCAAACTATAAAATAATATTATTGTATACAAATCATTTTAGAGAACCATCTAAATGATGTATAACATCCCAGTCTTCGTGGAACATTCTGAAACTATGACTCAGTCAGTCAAAAGACCTCATGAATGCCTCCCTATACAACAGATGTTTTCGACCAGTGGTGAGGGTCTTATATGGATCTTGGGGAGACTATACCCTCATTATCAAATTGACACAATAAAAAAATAATAATAACCAAATTATATAATCAATAACCAAACCAAACCTCTATCAAATGATTACAAAATCAGTAAATACAATATCCAAAAGTAAATAGTAGATATGTGATGAAGAAGTATATGTAATGTGTTAATATGTAAAAACCCAAAATAAATAAATTCACTAAAAACACTTATGTGGGCCTCGAATAACGTATATTGCACTCATCCCTACTCTATCCCAAATCATCTGTCTATTATAAGACAATTTCTTTTATGTAGGGAAAACAATTCTAGTCTATTCATGTACTGAGCTAGAATCCCGAGTACCATGTGAGTTCAATATAGTATCCCACCACCAAAGACATCTAATACAATATCCAGTCTCTAACTGTGTAAGTAGTAGTATTATGATTAAAATTAAACAAAAATGTTACCAGTTTACATATATAAAATTATTATTTATTTAAAAACATAACCTCCTGGGATTCCATGAAAACCCAAACCAAAATACCTACTTTAGTACGTGTCGATGTTTGGACCATATCAAAATATGGTGTTATCATTTACAGTTTTAATAAGATATATATTTTTTCCACTTAGAACCATAGTCTAATTATAACATTTTGGAAGTAGAGATTTATGTTTAGGACCCTGTTAGTATTTCGAAGCAACATTCCTTGACCCACAGGTAATTTACCAAACAATCACTCAAGTGGGATTTTGAAGAAGAAGTCATTGTCCCAGTATCTTTTATCACTATGTATTTTTGAACCAACCATCCATGTCCTCCCTCCATTTATCAATTTATCAGTACATGATTTTGATATATAAGTCCATATAAAATAATTATTTTCAATTAATCACAAAAATATCATATATCAAATTAATCTAGAATAATCAATATTAATCATTTTACCAACATTTCACACCATGTAACCATCACAAATTTTCCACAAAAAATATGGTTGTTCAATTTAATCACATGGAAAAAATAAGAATAAAACACAATTAATCCATTTCTAAAACATTATCGATATAACCCATGCATTAAAATCATTTTATTCCATTTTCCAAAACCGGTTTATGGGTTCCCAGTACACGAATAAACAAACCCAAAATTACAAATTTCAGAACATACAGAAATCATCCAAATTCAAAATTCAAAATCTGATCCAACCACGATCCACAGTACACCACGCGCTACACCTCGAGCTACAAGCCCATTATCACACATCACCATCCTTGAAGGATATCATCATCCTTGTAGGAACATCACCATCCTTGCAGGTTGCTGGAGATATCATCGAGAACAGTCACCGAAACACCCACACCAGACTAATCCCCCTCCATTAGCACCGCCACAGAACACAAAAACAAAATAACTCAAACACCATTACGGCGACATCATAAATCACCATTATGGAAAAGACCATCACCAGTTCATCGAGAAGAAGCACAAAATAGAAACAAAAGCATCAACCTTTCCATAAACACCAAATACAGCTGTAACATAAACCAAAAAATCATAGTATTCATCACCACATATCAAAAATTAAAACCACTCATCTTCAGAAAACAACGATGTTTTCCGAAGAAATCCCATTCTGTCACTGTCACGACATACATCACCAACACAGTAAAAATACCTTAAAAACACCACCTTCATAAGAAAAAAACTTCAATAAATGAGAAATACGCCCCGCCGCCACCATCAGACTCTCACCCGAAGACCAATCGACCCAAAACACACACCGACAACGCGAGGTTCGACGACACCCCTAATCACTGGAAACCCACACCCGGGTCCGCCCCAGGACGCCTTGAGACAAGAAACCCACCGACGATAATAACGAGCCCAGCTACACCACCAGGGAGGAACCGTGCCACAAATGCACTGAGAGAACCACCTATGGGAAGAGAAGCTTATCAGAGGCTAGAGAGAGAGAGCGTCGGCGTTGGAAAAACTAGTGTCATAGTTCCCCTTATGGGATCATCCTAATATCCGAAGAGAATATCCATGAAGCCCCTTCAATCCACTATATAACCCATTAATTCATTAATGGACACAACATCCATCTTATATTTCCTATTTTCAACTAACTCATTTACAAATTTATTTACCACTTACAAAATTCCAATATCCATGAAATTCCACAATTACAATTTTACATTAATTAATTAAGAAATTAATTAATTCAATTTTATCAATTTCCCATTTACACAAATTCAAATCCAAATCATCACCACATGGAAATTAAATATATTCTATTCTATTTTTCATTAATTAATTAATCAACTATTTTATTCATTTCAACATTCAATTATCAAACATGAAAATTGTAACACTGAAATAAATATATATAATTGGAATTCCCGACTATGAGAATTGAATTTAGACTACACACATCAATTTTGATTAAAAATCCATGCCTATAGAAATTTCGTATTGAATTGGAATAATATAGAACATAGTGATAAACACGATCTTGATCCAAAAACAAGATAAAATATTCAATAGATTTGATATATCAAAACCATGATCTTGATCCACTACCAACAGAGAAAAACATCCCTTTCAAGGATGATATAAATAATGTATAGATGCAGTAAATAATATGGGGTTAGAATTTATAAAAAAATATTGGTGTATATCTTCAATCATGGATTGTAATTTCCACAAATTGTGTTAATAAGGTCCTGAAATCTTTTTGGGAGCATCAATAAATGATTGGAGACATTTAGGGTCAATTTGGGTGGAGTTTGTAAGATGTATTTAGGTTTCCAGATTTTAGAAAAGAATTTTTAGAATATTAAAACACATATGTGTGGATTCCTGGGTAGCGGAACATGGTTTTCTATATCATGAAACTAAAACTTGAACCTCTTCTAGGGGGGAGTACAAAATTAATCTTAAAACAGTGAATGATTTTAGCAACCTTTTACCAACTAGGATATCCCACCATAGTAGAGGTTTCATTGTTTTCTAGGGTAGGGCACACAATTTAAGAATATGTTCCTCCTAACATTAACATCCCAAAACCATTCAACAAAATTCCCATTTCTCCCATATATTTCCCATCATAAAAACCAATGAATGTGTACTAAAAAATGGTAAAATAGTACATATAAAAATGAATTAGACATCTATATATAATATCAGGGACTTAAATATTTCCCAACATATAACATCTTCTCGTCGAGTTGTACTCCAAAATAATCTCTAAAATTATAAATTTAAATGATCGATCCCCTTAGACTGAAAATTCACTTCTCTTATCAATGATTTTTCCTAAACATGAACATGTTTCCATATAAAATGTACTATTAGCATTGTCTTTACAAAATAAACTTTATCATTGCGATCCAACACTCATATTGGATGAACCAAAAAGGAAACATTAGTCTAAAAATACATGTCATCTACATCGATCATATGAGAAGGGTCTAGGTGATACCAATGAATATGTTACACATGAAAGACATTATACATGGAACTATACTTATTTTGAAGAACCAATCAGTATGCCAACAACCAGATTCTCTCCAAAACATCAACTGATATGAAAATCCTTAGCTCCATCTTTCCCTATCTTTGAATCCTATATTGACACAATATAGGAGACACCTATAGGAAAACATTATCACCCACAAAAAACACTATGGGATTTCAACGTCCATCTTCATACGGATTCTAAATACTATGATCCATATCCATTCACATTTGAATCAGTTGAACCAACATTGATTCCTCTTACATGAGACTCATTCCTAATAGTTTTGACTCACTTACCTCCTTCTGACATTTAAGTGAAGTACATTCCCTATAATAAATATCCTTGTATTTTTCTATCTGAATAGTTTCCTGAAAACTGTTTCTATAGGATAACTACATCAAATATAGGTGATTCTTCCAAAACCAACCAATTTCTAGGACACATAATATAAAAATACCCTCGTGAAACCATATCAGACATTCTTACGTCCCATTTCTCTATGGGTGGAATTCCCCAAGTTGTAAAAGTTATGTCCCCGGAAGCTTCTGTAAGACATTCTATAAGGGTGATGTAAATCATTGGTCACATTATGAATCAATAATTCATATAACCCAATGTATAGAGTCTATATTATGAACCTATGTGTCTCTCAGATGATCCACATAGAATTTCTTGCCTATTTTCATGAAATATTCTACATTTCTCAAATGGTCCACAATCACCCATATAGATTCATTATTCCCAGGAATCATGGGGAGAACCACTACAACTCCATATAACATTTTTCCCAATTACATTAACAAGTTGTAAATGGATATATCAAACCCCCAATTTATTTATTCTCAAAAGTCAGTTGTTGTTATGTTTTATATTCATTCATTAACAATTTTACCTATTTTTCATAATTGCCCATAAAAATTATCATCATAGACAATGTTAAATTTTGGTCACACCTAGATTCACTACCCACTTCATAAAATAAAAGACATACATCATATCTTCTCATTTTCTCATAAAAATAAAAAACTCATTCCTGGTATATGTGTTATTTTCATTCTATATTGTCCATTCAGAATGTGACTCCCTCCATTAAGGATTTACCTCAAGGGAAAACATTCATTATCCTCATAAAACCAATCTATAATCCTACTGAAAAGTGTATACTCCACTAAGATAGATACAAGAGTATTCTTTTGTGTGCTCCCATGAATGAAAACATGCATCTCAGAAAATAAATTCATCACATTCCACTCAATACATGAATCCTAAATAACACAAGCCTATGGTATATATATTATATAAAGAGAAACATTTTCCCCCTTTCATGGCATATATTCAAGATCAAAATTAAAACAGTTCTTGTACTGAACCAACCTTCTCTAATGAATATTCAGACCTAACAAAGGGAATTCATACATTAAGAACTTATGATTTGTATACATAGTACAATTCTCACCCATCTATATAATTATTCTAATCCATGAAATAATAATCTATTTCTAACTAGAGATCATACATAAAGTATTTCCATTCATGTGACCTCAACTACTAAGACCCATATGCCACAACTCGATATCCCTATATTAATAGTTCTATAAGGATAAACACAAAAGAAAAAAAACTCAATATACTCTTCATCTGGTTTAGGTACGATCAATATTGTTTCCATCCTGAAATAATTCTTTAGATCCTTGAAACAATTATCACATTCTCTAGTCCATGAAAACATTGATACCTTTTGGTTCAAGCCCAAAATTATTTCTTCCAAACATGTAAAGTCCTAAAAGAACCTCTTGTAATATCATTTTAATACCAAATAGATATCGATAATGATAATAGTTTGGGTATTATTTAAATAAAAAATGACTTGAACTTTCTATGGGTCCATTAAGACTCCTTCCTTTGAGAATATCTATCCCATGAAGTGTTCCTAATCAGTCCAAAACTAACACATATATTTCACATAATTCATATGATTCTTTCTTATAACCTGTGGATGATTTCATGATTTTTGGTCATGATCTTCATGAGTCATGGAGTACAAAAATATTTCATCCATAAAAATAACCACAAACTAATCTAGGCATGGGTGGATGATTCTATTCATCATGGTAATAAACTTTACTGATGTTTAAGTTAGCATGAAAAAAATCCAAACAAAGTCATAATGTCCCTACCTACTTATGAAATAATTCATTAGTATATAATAAATTCATGACCTCAAATAACGATACCCTAATCTCAAGTCAATCATTGTGAAAACAAAAGCTCCCCACAATTGGTAATTTTTATCAATACGTTGAAGAAGATAGTAGTAATTCACTATCATCTGGTTCAAATTCAAGAAATTGACACACAAACCAAGAGTCCTATGACATTTATTAGATAAATTATAATAGATCACCAATGATAAATACTCATATGGATAACCCACTTATACACCCACTCTTCTAGTCTATTATTATGCTCTTAATGCTTTGTTAGGTCCATTTGGTATGGTGTAATAGAAACTGAATAACCCCTAGCCTGATCTCAATTGAAAATTCAACAATTATCTTAGGTAGAAGACCATAGAAGTTATAAGGAAACACATCATTGAACCTATCCAATATATGTGGAAATAAATTATTCTTTTCACATCAATCATCTAACTACAGACATGAAACATGGTCCTGGGTTCACCTAGTTACTGATGAATCCTCCCTAGTCGGCCAGCCTGGTTATTCCACTATCGATCATGAATGTATTATTCGCCCATCAATGATATAGATATTTATCTCCTTTAGAAAGAATATATGTGGTAATATTACTATACTATCTAATCCATATCCATAATTAGTTGAAGGCCTGACATGGAATGGATGTAATGAGCCCAAAGAAAATGATACTTCCCAACCTCGAGGGATCACCCATTTCACCAAATGATATATATCAATCGTACTCAAAATGATGTATATATCATCATAACCCTACTCATGAACTCCACCACAATGATAAAACCATTCCCAAGATGTTGTGGTGAAAAATAATGAGAGGAAATTGAATAAAAAAATGCAATAACTGGTATATAATCTCAAAAAATAGTATTTAAGACTATTTATGGTCAAACATTTTTGTCCACTAGTGTAGAACAAATGGGATGAAAGTGTCCTACTATTTTTCCCAATTGTGAATTTTGCGACCCTTGAGCGACACCACTATACAAATATGAGTGATCCTACCCTAATGTATCATATACACATCCTTAGCCACCATGGTTAGTAGAAATCCAACTAGGAGTATAATGTGCCGTAAAATATCCCCTTCCCACACTCTTATCCCTCCTAGATGATCTATCATTAAGCTTTTGTCATGGGTTCCTATAGAACCACTATATATGTCCCATCCTCCATATATATTGACATGATACCATTTGTCGGGGGAATGGTCTATGAAAGTAATCTGACCTACCACATTGTTGACATATCACAAGAGAAATTGCCTAGGTAACTAAAAAATCCCCCTAGCCCCTATGATTTCCAATTATCTCGTCAACATTCTCATAATAGGGATTACTTATATCTAAATTCATACCACGTGATGATACAATATAGTCTGATTATCCTTTAAAGAGGCTCATTTCATGTTCCCCTATGAAATGAGAGCCTCTTTCACTACATTTAAAAAAAATATTCATCCTAATGATATTCACTTGGGAAAAATTTCCGATTTTATCCCATCCTAAAACCTCTTTTCCATTGTTTCCTCATTTACCACCAACACCAAAACAATGTGCCACGGATAAATAAATCATTCAGAATTTATCAAGGACATGCTCCCCTAAGTCAACCTCATAAACTCAATTTCTCTCTCCTTCATGAGAATCTCAAGGTAAATATTTAGTAAGAACTTCTCTTGAATGTCCTTACACTATATATTTTCAAGCTCTAGGTCGCAATTATAGATATCTCAATAATTATTCTATTGGCCATGAAAATTGTAGGAATAAAATTTGACTCTCCTTTCAGAAATAGACTCATGTGGTCATGTACTATCCGGGTAGACTCAATCAAGATCTCAACTACCTAGTTTCCATCCTCTTTGGAAAATATTAGAGGGTGTTGCAATGGAAAATACAATAGTATATTAGACATTCTTTGCAAAAACATCATCAGGTATATTTATAAAAACCTCATGAATCGATAAATGTTCTCATGGAATTACTCTCCGACTTCCTCACCTTTCACTGTCATTTCTATAGGGTCCTTTATTGGGGGATAATTTCTAGTTATATCCTATAATCATCCTCAAAATAAGTGTCATCATAAAAAAATATCCCTAAAATAGAAAGCATAAATTTTAGGAAATTTTTACAACATTATCAATATTATGGGGATTTATAGAAAGATATAACAATTCATTCCTGAATACCCCTCCAGACTAATTAAATTGAGGATCCATCACAAACATAAACCATCATAAATCATAGAAATTGTATCAATGGGTAATGAAATTATGAATATTCAAGTTTCTCATTAAAAACCCATTTGTTCACATCATGAAACATTTTTTTTCTATTAATCAAAAATAGGATGCATTTTCATATCAAATACACAAGGAAGGAAAAATATTTCCTACCCAACATCTTCCTAAAAAACATTTATTCCATGTATGCCAATATACGATGAATTTCACATAATAATCATCTGTTCCAAGAAATATACATGCATAATAAACTGGTATTCCATACTTGGCTATGATTAAAATATCATGAAATCATTGAAACAATAATCACATCACATAACAACTGCATCAATGAAGGTGAAATATCATCAACTATAAAAATAAACATCATTATCATTAATCTGACATGGGTACTTCACCTTTAAACTCATACATTTGTTAGCTACTCCCATGTACAAGCTCTTAACCAATGTATGACTCTTATTATTCAATTGTATACCTTTAACAGAAAGTGTAAAAAAATACCATCTCTAAGAGCATTCAGTAGCATCCCAACATAGGATCCACTTACTAGTGCCTCTATCTAGTTGGTTACAAGACCTAAATTTCACATCCTTATTTTACAGAGGCTGAGTAATATTAGTGATGGTATAATATTGATCAATGGGAGACTATAAAAACTTATCAATGTAGAAAAACCACAATAATAAATATGAATAACCAATAATCAAACCAAACATGTATAACATTATGAACAAAACAGGAATACAATATTCAAAAAAACAAAAGATATGTCATTCTGAAGTTTGTGTCATGTCTCGATATGAAAAAAATAAGAATATATAAAGACACTATAAAACACCAATTTCGACCTAAGTCATGTCTGCTTCCCTCATCTATGCTCAATACCAAATCATCTATTTGACATTAGACTCTTTCCCTTATCCTATCCTGCAAACATGATGTCTATTCCAGTACGAAGTCGGTATCCTGAATAGGGTATGAGTATAACATAATTGGAAAACACATATATTTTCTAAAATATTATATAGTCATTAATAGTGTATGCTTAAATATAGAAAATAAAATACAAGAAATAATATAAAAAATCTATATATATTCATTTATTATTTATTTAACTATATAACCCCACGGGTACTTCTTAATATCCGAACCAAAATACTTTCCTTAGCCCAAGACATAGTAGGAACCATATCACAATGACCCTATTTTAATTTATAATTACCTATCAATTAATATTAGATCCAACTGAAACTATAGTCCATTGCCTACATTTTAGGCCTACAATGTTATCTCTATAACCCAATAGGTATTTGATGTAGCAGTACATAACCCAACACTCATTAATCAAACAATCACACAAATGGGATTTTGAACTAGTAGTCCATGTCCCAAAATCATTTATCAATATGGAATTTTGAAGAAACATTACATGTCCAACACATGTTTTTCAATTAATCACTATGTAACTTTGAATTTGCGGTCCTTGTCACACACAAATATATCAATAAATAACACAAATCACATATATCACATCAATCATGACTAATCAACATTATTATTTTTACCAACATTTAAAATTAGTGTATTATCAAATTTTATCAAAGTAAACATGGTTCATCAATTTAATAATATGTGAAAATATGAACAAAATGCCACTAATGCATATTTGAACGTTTAACCATGTTACAGATTAATTCATTAGTGGTCAAGTCTACTAACTCATAATTAAAATTTTCATTAATTAATTAACATATTAAATAACTAATTACTGAATACAAATATCCCATTAACTCCAAAATAATTTTTTAATTAAATAAGTAAATAATTAATCCAATTTTAAAAATATTTAATAGATCCAAATTCATCCCCTACTCATCATTACATAGAAATTTAATCAATTGAACTCCATGATTTTTTAACCTTACTAATAAATTAATTTATTAATGTAATTATTCAATTTTCCATCCTTTAAATTGAAATTATAGAAAAATAAATTTTAATTTTAATTCAAGACTATGAGTATTAATTTATAAAACCCACATCAAGATTGATGAAAAAATATCACTAATAAAAATCCTCAATTTAATTGGAGAGATGGAATAAATTATAAAGAAGATGATCTAATTCTGAAACCTAGAACCTAGATCCAACTAGTAATATCTATTAAATACTATATCAATATCCATTTTCAGTGGAGTAAACATTCTATTTAAAGGATGAGATAAAGATGAAAGTGCGTGAGGAAACCACACATGATGAGAATCACTTACTATAAGATGTTTATATATTCATTCATGGGGTTGATTCACCATGAACAAAGGTCATTAGGCCTTTTAATCCATCCCAGAGCCTCAAAATCTAAGAGAAAATGTTAAGGGTACATTTTTTTCTAGTTAGGGTGATGTTCCAGGGGTTCATGATTTTTAAAACCAATTTCTGTAATATGAAAATAAATGTACTCTTTCTTGGGAAGGGGAACAAGGTTTTCCAAACCATGTGCTTAACCCTTGAGTGTCTTATAGGGGAGACACGGTTACTCATAATAGGTGTAATAGTTTGTAAAACCATAAAACAACCATGAAATATATCTATACTAGCCGTTTAATAGTTTCATTGGGTGGGGCACATAGTTTTGGTCCACCATTCACCAACCAGGAACTACCCAAAAACCTTCCAACAACATCCAATTTCTCAGAAAAACATCTCATCTATTCAACCAAAAAACAAGTACTATAAATTAAAAAGGGTTACCTAAAACAATACATGAGTCATCTCCAAAAGAGATCAATATTTTATAAGATATAATTATTTTCAATACTAGAATTTTAATAAATCATCAAAGTCCACTAGACAAGTTGATGTGAAAAAATGGAACTTCATTAAATAATATATAAAATTAATAAAATATTGTAAAATATGATGAAATTATATCCCATCAATAAACAAATATTAAAAACTATCTTCCATATTAAAAAAGGAATTAATTTCACATTAAGATGAATGTCAAATATAATATTGAACATAATTTTCTCCAAAATTATTAATTTTTATTTAATTGAATTATATTTACCAATTATAAATGAAAATCCAAAAATTCATAAAATTATAAATTATAAATAAAAAAATATATTCTTCTAAATTTTTGCATGATTCTGTAATTTTATAAATAAATTCATTCCCAAATTACAAGACAATACCAAACCCTATACCAACATTCATATGAAATCAACACGGTTATGTGTGTCCCTCTTATCCCACTACTAAAATTCCATGTTCATTCCACCATCACCCATTTACATAATTCACCTATTAAGCCAACAAAATAATCTATATTAATCTATTGTTAACATTATATTTTATCAACATACACATGATAAAATAAAAATTTCATGTTTCCATGATATACCATTTATATGATAGAAAAGAAACGAATTCTTAAATACATACTAAGAATTTTAGGTAATGAAAATAATAATGATTCTTCCATGGATCATAATCAATTTGATTCTCCAACAACTACTTGTGTGTCATACATATGGTCTTTCTATGACAAGTCCATGCCAACAACTATTATCTATATAGTGCAAGTTATATAAATTTTAATGATCATTTCATTGGAAAATTGATCATGTGATGGTGATTATAATGAATGGGGATGATATTATATGTTTTGTGAAATGATGAATTCATTATCATATATGAATAAACAATTTTAGATAAAATAAATTAATATAGTATTTATATTACTATTTATCATCCATAGGTTCATCAAGGGTAAAAAGTGATCCATAAAAATCTATGATGTATTCATACCCGAATCCACTATAATTATCCCTCTAAAAAAATATTATATAGATACAGAAGCTAAAAAGGGTCCCCATGAAGCCACCCATAATGATTATAGAGTGTTATCCAATATCAAGGGGATCATATATAATGAAAAAGTTTATCAAATGACGAATTTAGGTTTACCCCATCAAGGAGGATATCTCGACAATAAAAAATAAATTCTTAATATGGATACCTTCAAATCATGAATGAACACTTTTAGAGAGATTCCCACACTATTAAAATCAATAAATCTCTATCAGTGGTTAATAAATATATTATATAAGGGATAAGGTCCCACAAAGAAGAACCTGGGGTGGTTGTCAACTATAATGAATCTATTGAATAAAAAGGGAAACCTTAGGGTAATTACATATAAACCCATTTATAACCAACCCGATATATATGAGAAATTAGTCAACATGGCTTGATATAAAAATAAATCCCATTTAAATGGGATGAACAAATATCCAGGGATCATCAACATGACTCCTCATCATTTTAGTCCTAAGAGTAGTATTGTATATATCACCCACATTAGTCATAAGCACTCAATGCAGAAAATGACAGCCTATAATTGTGGATAAGGGAACCACATTATAAAATAATAAAATACTGTTATATGATCATTCCCTATGGATATACATGAATGTTATTTAACATATAATATATAGTTGGTGTTTATCATTAACTCCTTTTTTTGCAACCATCGTCCAACCCAACGCAAAACACAATCTAGTGTAAGATAATATTTAATTCAAAATATTGATAAAGGAGTTATAAATTTCCATTATATAGATTTTTTTCTTATTGATAAAAAATGTAGCTTTATTCTTCATTTTTTAGAAGGCTGATCAAATGATGATGATGATGGATGACTCCCTCAACATAATAAATAGACATAAATGAGTTTAATTTTTTTATGAATATATCATCATTGTTATCTACACCAAAAATTATGTTCAATATAAAATTCATATTCCTAACCCAACATATGTAAAATATGATTTAGTATTTTATTATTCACTGGTGATTATGAAATGTCGTGTGAACTGATTCTATCCATGTAACAAAACAGCTTGGTATGACCTGTCAAATAACTTGACCCGGCTAAACATTAGGAACAAAGGGAGTACTCAATACCCATGAGAGAGAAAATATTTACTAGGTATCAATAATATTACTATTTCAGAACAATTTCACAGTTTAAAATCAAAAACAAATAATACAAACTCCACATTGAAATCCAACATGACCAATCCATGTATCTAACACCCATTGAAAGAAGAAGTATATTAAATAATAATTAGGCAATAAAAAAATTAATGAGCTGAAATAATTATAAAATTAATTCATAAAACACATCAATGCAGAAATTGAACATAAGAAAAAGTTACATATATAGAATGAAAAATGAATAATTTTTGATGAATAGGAAAATACACAATATAAAGCATACAATCAGACTGAGACCGCTACCAATCATCTCTTTATAAACAAGAGTCCCTGACCACATCCCCTGTCTCTCATTAATAGAGTAACCCAATAAAAAATATAAATAGACTAAAACATAGGCACTAGAAAAATATGAGAGTTTTATACACCCATTTTTGTATTCATGGCTTCAGAAAAATATGGGCACTAGGATTCTGACACATACTATTTGCACTTCCGTTAAAATAAAATACATAAATTCTATTTTGAAATATTAATAAAAAATATATTTTCCACAAAACTAATTATGAAGAAACATAAAAAAGGTCTAAATTATATTATGTAAAATATTACCCCTATATAAGTCCAACATGATGCAAAATTATTATTTTTAAATACAAAAAACATTTAAAAATTCAATTTTTCGCTAATTTATCAATTTAAAACAAAATCCATTTAATATTTTTAAAACATTTATTAAACAACCTTTATAAAAAAACATCAATTTCCTTTCAAAAAATAGAATCTACATCAATTTTTAAATTAATTAAAAGTTATTTCAAAATCAAAACTATAATGGAAGATTAACATATTAATTCACTAATTAATCAAAAGAGTATAAGAATGAATACATAGACTTTTGTTATAGAGAAATTTGTAGAGGGGGTGAATAAACTATTAGACTAATGAAATAAATAAAAAATGAATCTATAAACGATTTATCAATATTATGATATCAATAAATTTAGTCAAATTAATATGTAATAGAAATAAAAACTATGTAGTTGTGCATGAGTGATGATGAATAGAAAATGTTGAAAGGAAGTCCACATAATAAATTTCGTAATGATGTTAGAAAATAATACTCAAAGCTACCCCTATATCTCCTTCCAATGAGAATGATTTTGGAAATATATATAATAAACTCCATCAAAATTAAAATAAGTAAGAGAGAAAGGTTAAAATGTTATACACTACCAAATAAAAAAGAAAACACCTTCCCTATTTGAATATACATTTTTAAAATTCTATCTCCTATACGGTATCATCATTTTAAACAATCCTTCATTTATCATTTATTTTCAATGAAAAATTCTCCCACTTTGATATTATAAAAAATGTATAAATTAATCATGATTTTTATTGAGAAAAAAATTGAAAATAATTGGGAACCCCATTTTGAAAATAAAGGCAAATTAAAGCATTGAAATTTGAAAACTATCATGCTTCATGATACAATGAGTTAAAATAATTATCCATAAGAAACCCTATGATAAAAAATTTAATATCATTATCAGTATAATATGAAAAACTATAGGCAAACCCGTTGAAAAAAATGAATTGTTGAAAAAATGATTTTCTGAACCATGTGAAATTATTTTCAATGAATTAATAAATTATTTTAAAAGTGAAAATTATGATATAATGATAGTTAAAAACATGCTTTTATGAAGACATATTAAACATAGATCACAAAAATAATTCTTAGATTATAGAGAGTATAAATATAACATATCTTCAAAACAATTCCCCATAAATAAAACCCATAAATCAAGATAAACATAGATTCATCTTCAAAATTAACTAAGATATAAGCTACATGGATTGAAAATAAAATACATTGAATATGATTATCCTTTTTTATATTTAATACATATGATAGATCAATTACATTATTTGATAATCTGTATAAGATATAAAAAATTTGAAAATTTGGTACCCTCAGGGGTCTAGAAATGTTTGCATATGACGATTTGGGCATGGAAATATGTTTTTGTCCAAACACCATGGTATGTAATTATTTAGGGGTAAAAACATGCTTAGAGTTTTTATAACTCTTCAATGAATGATAGATTGATCTTGTTGTACAATATGCATAATGTTTTTTAATCACATTCATATATAATATTACAATATTTATAAAAATATTTGAAACATTTATCTAGAAAAATTCCATTAAAAAAGTGTTTTTTATGAATTTTCATTATCATTTAAAGAAAACAATTATTATTTATTTTAATAAATTGACAACCAAGGATGATATGAATATTTTTTCACTATGGGTTAAATTTTATTGTGATATTTTTTGAGATTGTATTTGTTAAAGTTCATTATCAGGTTAATTTTTTATTTCAAAATCAAATCATCTTTTTCTATTTGAAATAATATTTTTTCTATTTAAAATATTATATATCCCTTTATGATTCTTTTTATATTTATTTTATATAATTTTATAATTTTAAATTTATTAAAATAAATTTACAATTTCATTTGTGGAGAAATTATAAGAGGATGAATAATATGAATAATATGAATGATAAGGACAAGTACAATAAGAAATAACCTAATCACCATCCTTAGTATGATTCTTGAAAGACATAGGAGTTGAATTTTTATTTTCATAATTTCAAAAAGAATAATTTCTATCACTACATGTTGATAATTTTAGAGAATTATTAACATTATTCTTGTATTTGGAATTTTTATTCAACGAAATATCTATATTAATGTGCACCATCGATTTTAAATCGAATAATGTTATATCCAGAACAATAATTTGATATTTCTTTTTTTTCTCATGTAAATTATTTATTCTTATTATTTAGTTTGTCCAATGTTTTCATCAAGTGTTATGTTTTACTTTCATTATCGGAATACATTTTGGTGATATCCTGATCGTAAAAATCATTAAAATACTAGTTCTTCTTGGTATACTATGATTCATATGTCTTTTAATCGCTTAGAGGTTCATGAAGATAACTTATGTCAGGATTTATATAATTAACTCTTAAACAAATATATTTTAAATTTTATGGGCTCTTGTATATCTAATACATTGGGATACCATATTCCTGGTAAAACCCAAAGGATTTTCATCATGATATTATTTGTGGGAAAGTCATCACCGGTTAATTTTATACCATTTTATATGTTAGTGAAATAAGTCAAAATGAAAGTAATAGATTCATTTTCATGCATTGGGAAAATTTTTATTTCTTGACAATATATATCTACTCTGATATCCTTTATTTTATTCAAGTGTTAATTAGTGATTTTAAGCAACAATAAAATTTTATTTGATATTTTTCCAGAAGATGTTCTATTAAATTCATTCTGATCTAAACCCTAAAACATGGTCCTCATTTATTTTCCATCTTATTCAGAAGTTGAAATATTTGGTGTTTATTTATCTTTATATTTTATTACAGGGTTATAACCATGTATCTTCATTTCCTAATTAGGATATCCAATAATTCTAAGAAAATTTTTTGTGTGATTTTTACGATATAAATAATTTGAACTATCAAATAATGGGTAATTTTTATATAATGTGGATGTAATTTTAAAATCAAACATTTAAAATTAGTTAAATTTTAAAATAAAAAACAAATAAATTTTTTTATCATAAACACTAATGGAACCCATTTTATTACAAATTTTTAGAAGTCAAAAGAAAGTTAGGGTGGAGTGAATTTTCATTTAATAGAATAAATAAAATTATTCTATAAAATATACTTTTATTTAATTCATAATATCATTATAATCAATTTAAAACATGGAGGATTTAATAATATGAAATTCATGATAATGTGGTGTGAAAAATAATTGTGGAAAGTTAATGTAAATGGATAATTTGGTAAAGAATTTCGTTAATAAAACCCTACGGTAACACTATGTATTCTATATATAGGAATGATCATGAGGTTAAATATAATAAACTAAATAGTGTAAAGGGATCCAAGAAATAAAAATCCCATGGTTTTAGAGAAAACCAAGAATATCAAAATCATTACTTTTAATAGAATAAAAAGAAACTCAATACATCAGTTTTAATAGAGAACCACAAACCAAATATCATTGATCAAATGTATACCAATGAATCAAATATATATACCGAGAATAGAATAAGAATAATTAATTAATTTTAAGCCATTTATATTACATTCAGTTCACTCCCACTTGTAATAATAGATAACGATAAAAATATATATCGATAGAAAGATAGATAAGGATAAGAATTGAGAGACAAAGGGGTTTCATAAAAATTCCCTAATGGAGTATAGAGAAATAGGAACAAAATATTATATGTGCATGTTGATGGAACTTTGGATAAATTAGTTGTTGAATATTCACTTGTTGATTTAGTTCCTTGATCTTTTAATATTATTCTCGCAATTATTTTCATTTGAGATATGTAGAGGATGATGTATATAAAATCATTAGAGGGATTCATAATACATTGATGATCAATTATCCTTCATGAGTGATTAAATTCATGTGAATATAAAATGGGTAAATATCAACGCCTGTATAATCCTCATTTTATAGTATCCATGGATTATCAAGAGGAAAAATTTTCATTGGGGTATTTAAGAGTTGTGTTGGTTGCGTTTTGACTAAAATAAATGCCTCCTTGGTCTAGTAGTCCTACTGGGACTAAATAACCAATATCCTAAACACGGTAAATGGTGGACTAATATGGGCTACAACACTCTGCATTCTATCACTGGATACCTGGAATCCACCAATGAGTACTTAGTGGGACTTATGGATTAATGGTAATTCATTCACATGATTTAATATTTCTAGTATCACTACATCGACTATCCGGGGTTACCCTACTACCGAAAACATGATAGTTGTCCTTTAATATTGTTTGGAAACCATTAACTTTTCAGATACCTTTCTATCAAAGTAACTCATAATAAACAAAATAAAATCACAAAAAAACATTGATATAATTTATAAATATATAATATTTTTTTTGTTAATCAATACAATTTTTCATGGAGGTATAACAATGACTTCAAAATCATTCTTTCAGAATAACCAAACCAAGAGATTCAGTTATACATACTTCAAAATGGAAGGATCACCATTATTAATTTTGAATAAATTATAAATATCAGCGGTTACTTCCTTACACTCTCATTACACAAACCTAAACATAGAAACTTATTACTCTATTCCATTATTAAATTAAATTTTTTCAATCCTAAAAGTTTATCTAGAATATCCAGGATAGATAATCCTTCTAGGGAGTTCCTGGATACCACGATCCATAAAAAATTAGGAGAAAAAACAACTTATCTGATCTATAATATAATATTTTGTGAATAATATAAACACGAGAACTAGTTAAATTAAAAATTAAAATTCATCTTCAGCCATACAAGATATCTACAAAAATTAAATGATTCCAATAAAAATAATCAAGAGATGTGAGGAAAAAACAATGTCCTATGATAATTGCACAAATTAATTTGAATTAATTTTATATAAACATATAATCTATTTCAGGACCCTCTAAATAAACAATACCATTGACAATCAATTTTTATAACCTCAACATAAAACAACCCCATCATGAAAAAATAATGACTTATAAATAAGTAAAAAATTAATGGGGAATAATTGAGGGCCATGAACATTTATCTAAAAACATTCGAAAAGGTTCCAAATAGGTATTTCATTTTAATAGCCTCTTAGGATTTTAAAAACGTTTCTACTATATAAAAATATTACTTTCAAATTATATTTAAATAAAAATAATTGTAATCAATTAAAAAAACTAATTAAATAAACCCCATCATTTAAAAAAATTAAAAGTAAAAAATCCTCTTCAAATTAAAAATGATTCCTTGTAAAATTATATTTTTATATTTTTCATGATTTGAATTTGGTTAGACACATTTAAACATCAAAAATTAATTTTATGAAAACAAAAAATAAACATTAAAGACACATGGTAGTTAAATATATCAATAATAATATGATAACATGTAGACACTTATATCTGAAATGATTATACCTTTAATACTTCTATAAAATCCATAACAACTATTACTTTTAGGATTATTTTAAACAATTGGGCCCTAAAATCACCTCATGCATTACCTAAGGATCCATTTAATGTAATATCACAAAAAACATACAATGATAATATTGAACCAAGACACAACATGTCACCTATCATTTTGGACACTAAAACATGAAAGGAAATACCCTCCCCTAGCTAAAACTACCAAGACCTCCAATATTATCTTACTCCAAAGACTAAATCCAACCAAAAAAGAATTTTGGGTGTATTTAGAATAAAAAACAATAGTGGAATAGAATAATTTAAAATAAGAAGGAAATGACATGGAGGTAGGATTTGTTTACATTTAAACAGTGCTTTAAATCCAAGGTAAAAAGATATCAACATCATGAGAAAGGGAGTGTAGAAACACCATGAGAGAACATTGGGTCAGCCATGAGAGACTGGATGGAAAGGGGTGTCCAAAAATTTAAATTTTTACATTGAAAATCTGGAATATTATATTATTAAATGTATACATAGGTTACATTGAATCATCATGTATTAGTTTTATCATGACAACTAGTATAACCCATCATGATGGAAAAAACAATCTTATTTTACATAATGAATAAATATATGCATAATCGAGGGATAGATACCCATTTGATCATCATGGAGTGATTCCCCACATCATGTATTGACAACTATGTTGTCCAGAATAACATGCATAGGGAATATCCTTATCACAGTTTGATGAACATCGTCATGTTGTGCCCTGTTACTGATGTAGACTGTGACTTCATGGGAATCCATAATTATAAAACATGGATTAATTCTATAAAAAACAATGATATAATAAAATAAAATAAAATAAAAAATAGTAGTGATATAGAGGTGTCACAATTCTTCTATCCTTTAGAATTTGTTCCCCTAGAATTTCATTGATAATTAAATAATAAAGGGACACCAAAAACCTCAGTAACTAACTGAGAGGAGTGGGGAGGAAGAATCTATTAATGAGTCCTGAGATAATGGTGCACTTGAAAGACACGAAAATCCTCAAACCTACAGATCTAATAACAAAAATCATCAATTCATCTCTATGAACAAGTCAACTGACCACCATTGGATAGAGATATATATGATGATGGAGATCTATTATAGGTTTCCCCTTCATTTAGAATTCCTATTTAATGTTGAAATGAGGTACACGAATTTTTAAAAGAGAAATAATAACATGAATCAAAAGAAAATTATATTGATACACCAACCATGACAACTATTTTAGAATAATTATTATATATCCATGGGAATCACACCCCAAAGAGCATCCAAATGATCACATGACCACATCAATAAAACCACTAGATTCAATATAGGAAAAATAGAAAATACACATCAATTTAAGAAAATTTCATTAATAATGAAATAATCACCTATCCTAAACCATAATCTGAGTGGAACATTGATCTAGAAACCTATACCTAGATCGAAATTTCACACGATCCAAACAAACACCAGTTTTTGGATGTTCTCAATTGTTTTCAAATCTATATTTGGTAACATAAACTAATGCCCAATGCATTCAAGTATCCAATACATAAAACTATAACCATCACAAGTACCACATCATCTATCTTAAAGAGACAATATGATAAATAGAGTTATAAGTACAACCACCAAAATCATATCCTACCAAATAATAAACCAGGAAGTATTTTTGAGAATAATTATTTCTTAATAACATTAGACCCAAATCCCACTCTAAATTAAGGATAAAAATTCTCAAATGAAAAATATTCATTATCAATGTTTCATCTATGAGTACTCCTATTAATTTAGTACACAATAATTCTGTAAATAACCTTAAAACATCAATTCCTAAAAATTCCAATAGTAACTATATAGGGGGTGATTGTGAATTATGAATTCTGAGTTATTGAATGGGTTTATCATCACCACTCTATTTAGATTCTAGGAAGATTCCATGATAAAAATAGATACACCTATGAAACAAGTGGTTTAACCATGAGGATCATCCTAAAAATATAAAATAAGTATTATATCCAGGCCATTATAGGGGAAAAACTAATAGTCTGTAAACATGATTAAAAAAAGTCCCATTTTTTGAACCAAATCAAAATATCATTGAACACATACCAACAAAAGATCAAATACACAAATTCAACAACAAAAAAATATAATTTGTTTTTGGAAATTCACTCATTTCTTTTAAGTAAAAATGTTTTCATAATGGTTCTCCCAATCATATTTTCCATGGAACATATTATTTAAAAATAACTAAATAAAATTTTGAAAAGTTATATTTAAAATAATCACTCATGAGGAAATTGTTTTCATTGAAATTACCAAATTTGAAAAAAAAATTAAAAACATAATTCCATAAGAGAACATCTATGATTTGATAGATTCAAAATATTTAAAACAACGACCAACTCAATCGTTATACATTTTATTTTTTTATTTCTAAAATATTCTTTCAATTCCATTACACAACGAAATAATTTTCATCATAAATAAAATCCCATTTTGAGAATTATCAATAATATATCAGATTAATAATAAGTAATTTCAATAATTTTTACATTCCCTTACAAAGAAGTTATCAATTAACTAATGAAATAAAAAAATTATTTCCAAATTTTTTTTAATTTAGATAGAATTTCATAAATATAAACCATAATAGTGTTTTTTTTCAAAAAACTAAACAATTAACAAAAGCGTCCTATTTACTAAAATGAAAATTTCCAAATTTAAATGATAAATAATGAGTTATATCATTGAAATATTTCAAGAGAATGAATATTGTTTCATTCCCATCACAAAAATATTTCTATAAAAATCACCCCAGAATACCTTTCTTCTAATAAAATTTTAGATTTATAAAACTCAAAATAAACTCATTAAATTATGCTTCCAAAT
Organism: Viscum album; assembly: GCA_963277665.1. Taxonomy (NCBI): domain Eukaryota; kingdom Viridiplantae; phylum Streptophyta; class Magnoliopsida; order Santalales; family Viscaceae; genus Viscum; species Viscum album. Next base: position 1,671,050,431 of record OY728160.1, read on the forward strand.
AAAAAGGCTTCAAAAATCATCTAAATAATCACCAAATAATATCACAACACACTGAAATTACCTTAATTATCCTCATAACAATGGTAAGAATTATAGGGATTAATTAGAGAAGAAGGGGTTATTAGAAATTGAATATAAGTAAAAGAGAGAACCAGGCATGGTTTGGCCACACATGTTCATAAATCATAAACCAATCATGAATTAACATAAATATAGACATTATAACTAATTGAAAAATATGAAAATTATTACCTAAATTGTGTTACCTAATTGTGAATATTTCATTCTCTTCATTTTCACCACAAAATATCACTATACACCCATATTCTTGTGTGAAATAATTGTAGATCAAATTATTATAAACTCAAATCAAATAAACAATGATTAATTAAAAGAAATCATGAATAAAAAATTCAAACCCTATATACAACTGGAAACTTATGGTTATGTATGTGGAAGAGATATATAGACTCTCCTAGAATATACCCCACATGTTCCAACATTATTACCTAGAAACTAAATTATTCATGAAATAAAAAACATTAGGTATTAATGAAATATGGGCAATGAAAAAAATATGTTTTGATAAAATTTATAAACAATTTACACATGTTAAAAAGTCAAATAAAAAAAGCTTTCTAATTTTCTCAATGGGAATTCTTGATCTCCAAAAGTTTGAAACGAAATCCAATGTATCAGGAATACCAACATTAGGGAATGATTTCACCATTTTAACTCAATCACTGCAACATGGAATCCACTCAGAATAAAACCTTACCAATCCATGTATCAGACACCCACAATCAAAATGTAGATTTTTAAATAAATATTGCAGAAAAATAAAATAAAACACATGAAAATTAATAATTTTAAAAAACAAATCAATTAATCATCCTTAAATAAAATAACATCCCATACAAAACAGTATTGAAGAATTTTATAGGCTAGAGAGGATAATACATAACAAAAAATTTATAACTAACCTTGATCCACTACTAACCATTTTCCACCTAACCCATGATCATTCACCACATCCCATATCAACCATCCACGGACCATCCAAATCACCATACCCAAAAGAGATCATTTTTGGAAACCTAAAAGATTAAATGATATAATAAGGCACCCATTATTGCAGTAGATTTATGATCCAAACACTCCCATAAAGGTATAAAAAAATAATTTATTTAGTTTTGTAACGCCCCGACCCCAGCTACCCAGAGCCGGTGCATTACTTCGTAACATTGGCATGATCACAAAAGATCAAGTCTCGAAAGACCGATTAGTTTAGTAGCCTTGGAAACACTAGATACATTCGTAAACGTTACATTACATCATAAAGTGAAAAACTACAATAACAAAGTCTCCATAGTCCACACTCATATCCTCTTCCGACTATCCCTGCAGGTCATTCATAAAATACTTCTTCACATCCTGGAAAATATTAAAACATTGAAAGGGGTGAGCTCAAATGCTCAGTAAGGATAACAATAATGCGGAAGCTTTCATAAATAAACATTAACATTTAAGGCAATGTATAACTAAAACAAAAGCCTCTTAAACATGAACTTCAACATAATATGGCAAAAGTAAAATGAGATAATGCCATTTACTTCTTCACATGGATATTCTACTGGTCGAATAATCACATGTAATATCAATAACCACTTTCATAATGAGGGAATGTATAATGCCGGACATTCTGAAACATTTTGTCAAGGCCTCGGCCAAGACGTCTAAAATGATTAAGGCCTCGGCCAAAACCATAAATCAAATTGGGAAAGGGCCTCGGCCAATTCCACGTCTAGTTGTCTCATGAGACCTACCGATGCATCGAGGAGCTATAGCGGGCTCCACCCGTCACTTATTAAGTCCAATACATTCCTCATACGAATAGGTTTAAACATATCATAAACCATAACATAATCGTATCACATAAAACATGCATAAAGGAAACATAACATTTCCACATTTCAATCACAAGATATCAATACAACACATTGATATAATAAAAACGCTTTCAAAACCATTTTCAATACCAAAATAAAAGAAAGTTAAAACTTTGTATTTATTTTTCATTAAAAAAAAGATGGCTTATAGAGGAAGCCGAAACTCAAATAATGGTCACGGCGGCGGAGAAGTCGTTGTCGCCGCATAAGTACGGAAAGAAAAACATTCCCTTTTGTCGTTTAGCAAAATGCTTCGTATAAAAAGATTCCTTTTGAATAAACGTAAAAGTCAAAGGGGTTTATACACCATATAAAAGAAAGTTGTGTATAAAACCAAATAGGACTCAATGAAAGGGGATTGAGATGAAGTCCTTAAATAGATCATTTTTTAAAATAAAATAGATCTAATATGTGTATTCACTATAGGTACACATAAAGAAAGTAAAAATACAAAATAGGACATAATAATATCATGACATAATTTGAAAGTAGTAGATTAACCCAAAGAATGGAAGTTGGGTTAAGAAGTTCCCTTACAAAGATCATTTATAAATAAAATATATCTATTATGTGTATTAACTATAAGTACACATAAAGAAAGTACAAATACAATATAATACATAACAATATCATGACATAATTGAAAGTAGGAGATTAACCCAAAGAATGGAAGTTGGGTTAAGAAGTTCCCTTACAAAGATCATTTATAAATAAAATATATCTATTATGTGTATTAACTATAAGTACACATAAAGAAAGTACAAATACAATATAATACATAACAATATCATGACATAATTTGAAAGTAGGAGATTAACCCAAAGAATGGAAGTTGGGTTAAGAAGTTCCCTTACAAAGATCATTTATAAATAAAATATATCTATTATGTGTATTAACTATAAGTACACATAAAGAAAGTACAAATACAATATAATACATAACAATATCATGACATAATTTGAAAGTAGGAGATTAACCCAAAGAATGGAAGTTGGGTTAAGAAGTTCCCTTACCTCGTGTCTGACTTGACTCAACCGTTCTTTAACCTCCTGAATAATAAACTAGAGTTAATATATACCTTATTAAGAACCATTTTCAATTTCATTATCCTTATTATATCACTTATTACAATGATATGAACATTATGTAATTATTTAAGTTAATAACGGTCGTTTTGTCGATCTTTGGTACTTGAGTCAAAAATAAACTTCTTATAATTACAAGTTGTTCATGTGGTGAAATATCCATTATATCCGGAATTATATTCATGATGTAGATATCATATATATCATATATACAGTATATACATTCATTCATAATGTCACGTAACATTTAGAGGTAAGAAATGAAATGCACCGTTCATGGAGACGGTAAGCCGTACGTACGCATGAACGCTACTTTCATTTCAATTTCATATTTAATGGAAGTAAATCATAATGATATAAATGTATAATATAATTCCAGTATAATATAGTGTATAATACCATTTACTCCATCCTTTATACATCCCACATATGGCATTTACGATTCAAATCACTTTGAGGGGGCGGTAGTCCGCACTTCCTAAAATGAAATTATCGCGTTTTACCCATAATGGAAATCATAAAGTATGCCATAAATGAGAAATACAGAAGCATAAGTAAAACAAAAACATATTATATATCATATATAAAAATAGTGACATCTTAATGGCCACCTTTGAAGGTGTTATATGAGTGTTGAACAATCATCGCTTCGTGAGGCAGAAATTCGCCATCCACAGAAACCGTATGTTCTTTAACCATTAGATGTAGGTGTGTGTAAGTGTAGCTCGAATCCTTCTTATAACAACATCCTAGTATATTGAGGATACTGGTGTTGTTACAAAAGAAATGAATAAAAAGAGTTTAGGGGGTTGGAGAAGCAAAATAAAACAAAAGAACATGAGAGAATGAATTACCTTAAAAAGTGTAACTCCTTTTGAGTTGAGCCTAAAGGCTTCCTTTGAAAGGATTCTGCCCAAAGGGAATCCTCTAGGATGAGGAGAGGGATGTGGAGAGAGCAAATGGGCAGGGGTTGGCCGAGCCAATGGCTTGAAGAGTGTGTGAAATGAGGTAGAGGTGGGGGCCTTTTATAAGAGGAGAGGAGGGGCACTTTTGGAAAGTAAAGGAACATTACATTATTTGAAAATGTGTTTCGGTTTTAAAAGGTCCCACATTGATATAATTCGTGGATAAGGTGATAAGGCATCGAAATCCACTCATCCAATTGGTTTTGGCCATGTGTAGTTCATAGATTTTATATTATCTTTCCATTTTATTTAAATCGTCAAATAATGATGTCATCGCTGCATCATTATTATGTCATAAATAATTAAATTTATTTAATGTCTAAAAATTATAAAAAAAAATACTATGATATAGGAAATCTTTTTATCTTTCCAATGACTATTTATAATCAAAATTTGGACTTGTGTAACCCTACTTAAAAATTGTTTTAGTAAAACACTTTATGTTAGTGTCATTTTCACTTTAACATTAAATAAAAAGTAATTTATGTTATTTCCCAACAAAAGTGGATCCATGGGGTCCCCAAGTTAGGCCATGGCTTGTCTTGGTCGGCCATGACTCAACCAATGAGGTTGGGACATGTGTCTAGGTCATTTCATATTATTAATGTATTATTTATACCTTAAACTACACTAATTACCACTAATCGCGATTAAGAACTTAAAAGTTACTATTCACCAAAAAATTATTTTGATCTCATTGAACCACATTTTACATCTTAATGAAAACCATGTATGTCGGATTTTTGAAAATCAAATCACAGAAGTTGTAATATTTCATTTAAACGAAAAATCAGTTATTTAACTACCACTTAGTGGTTTCACTATTCATCAAAAATTGAAGTTTTTCAGAATAAGGCCAAAATTTCATCCTAAGCTATAATTGATATTCCGAATTCAAAAATGATGTCTATTTTACAAAATTCCAAACATCTAAGTTGCATTAATTAATTTTATAATTAATTCCCGCTGTTACGACAAATAGCGTGTTTTCAAGAAACAATTTATATCAAAAGATTGGCAATTGTTTATGTCCAATTTCAATGTTAAATTAATTCTAATGACCACCATTGGATAAAATGGTAAAAATATATTCTAATTATACTTTAAAACCACCAAATATTATAATTTATCACTATAAATTATTTTTATTAAAAAAGTTGTTTTAAGTATTTTTCACTATTCATAAAAATTTTGAAGTTCTCAGAAAATTACAAAAAATTCAACATAGGCTAATTTCAATATTAGGAATACAAAAATGAAGTCCATTTTGAAATATAAAATCTCTATAATTTTAAAAAGTGGTTATTACTATTCATAACGGCTACTTTGATTTGTCGCGATGTTTTAGAACTCGGAGTTGCGTAGAATGCAAGCTATTGCATTATTGAATGAGAAGCGTATCGTGGAAGCTCGGGGTGTTACATTCTCCCCTCCTTCAATAAATTGCGTCCTCGCAATTTGAAATTTTTCTTGGAAGATAAAAGGTTGAAAATAGAAAATACCTTTGTGGAAAACCCACATCGGAAATAAGGTTAATAGAATTTAGTCTTAATAAGAGGGAAATGGAAATAAGAAAGTCACCACCAAATCATGATCTCGATAAGGAGAACATTGGTGGCAATTAGAGACATATAATTTGAGGAAAAACGTAAATATTTGTAGGGATTGATTGAGGTCATCAATCACAATCAACTGTCAAATTGAGGGCCTCAAAGCCTTCAATCTATGTTGATTTAAAATATCATCAGTTCAACAAGACATAAGGTATTAGGATAACACATTTTTTTGTTTTAATATCCCTTTACTAAAGTTTAAGAATTAATTTATTCATTGAATAAGAGATAGGTATATATATATTTATGCTTGAAAATTAGTGTTTCAACCTTCAACTCATCTTTCACTCAAAAAGATAATAGAACTCAAAAATATTATTATTATCCTAATTGTATAAGGTTCAAAATGTTAAAACATACCATTTAGATTAGTAAAATTATTTTGTAATAACCAGGGACTTCCTGTAGGCTAGTGGTAGGAAATAAAGGCTTGTCGCACTTTGATTGTGGGTTCGATTCCTACAGCTTTGTCCGACGCGACAGTTTATGCCCCACCCTGCAGGTTGTCCTTTTCCTAAAACTATAGTATTATAATACTCCAAAAACAATCTTCATTAATTTTTTAACCTTAAACCATACTATCCAAAGATCAACTTAATCCACTCCAAAATAACTCTGTCCAGACTTTCTCTAAAATGTCTCTTAATTCCAAAATCAATTGTAGCATCAGATTCCCCATAAAAAGAAAAGTTTCTCTTATTGTCACATACTAAAAATATGATTACCTTAATCATATTAAAACCTTACTGAAATCAAAAAGTACTGCAGTACAATCCTTATATAGATCACATTATTCTAATAACCAGAATATAATCCATGAGTCCAAAAGCACCAATACATTAGTTATTCTGCTTCAACTGTAGTAATAGCATAAGATTGTCCTTGATCCCTTGGCCTTTTCTGAGGTAAGTTTCCTTGACGCTTAGGACATTCATTTGCATAATGACCCATTTCTCTACAATTGTAGCATTCAACTTTGACAACCTCTTTCTTTCCCTTGCAATCACGTGCCTGGTGACCTTTTTCTCCACATTTATAACAGACTCCCATTCCTTTTAGGCAAGTACCAGGGTGATTCTTCCCACAATTATCACATAATGGAAAATCCTTCTTTCCCTTTTTCCCTTTATCTGTCTCTTGTTCCACCGTTCTCTTCTTCTCTTGCTTTACTTTGTTGTCATAAGACTTAGAGAATTCCTTTTCTGTCTTGATAGCACATGAGACTATATCTTCGTATGATGAGAAGGATTGTGATACCAAAGCTCGACGGAGAAATGGTTTTAACCCATCAAAGAAACGATCAATCTTACTCCTTGGGTTACGTATGTAATCTGCAGCATACCTTGCTAACCTTGTAAAGTTAGCCTCATACTTTGCGACATTCTCATCCTCCTTCTGCCTCAGACTCAGAAATTGCCTTTCCATATCTGCTCGATGGTCACGAGGAAAGTATTTTTCTAAGAAAAGATCTTTAAACTCCCTCCATTCCATATTCGATACGTCATCATCTTCCTTTGTGTTTCGAATCAGCGACCACCACTGATCGGCATCTCTAGTGAGGCGGTAAACTGCCATGACAACCTTCTCCCTTTCACTACTCCCCAAGGCATGGAATATTTTCTCTAAGGAATTTATCCATTGCTCAGCTATTGTAGGATTTGTACTCCCATTGAAGGTTGGCGGTTGTTGCCTCATGAAACGGTCTAGCATTGATCCTCCACGTTGCGGATCAGGGTGCTCCATACGAGTAAGGTTGTTATTCATAACCTGCGTGAGTTGTCCCAGTATGGTAATAAGTTGATCAGCACCAGTTGTATCTCCAGGTCCACAATAATTATCTTGAGCAGGAGGGAAATCCCTACACGGAGTTCGTGCATTGATACGGTTTCCATTCCTTCCACTAGGCGCCATTTCTAAACAATGGCATAAACTAGATTAGTTTATGAATCAAAATACATAATTCCATACTTGTAAAATACTTAACATAAATTGAACTATTTATGGATATAATCCATAATCATAAAAAGGTTTTATTTGAGGAAGTATATACTCATAACCGTTCATAGTGGTTTGTAAAGAAAATGAGAATTATCCTAAGCGTATCCCCCGGGAGTGTCGTAACCAAGAGTGCAGCAAGGCCCGTTGTCGTGCACCAGTTCCCGTTCGAGTCTAGCTCAAAGCGGTGTTTTCGGGTTTTACCCCTAGGTACATCTGTGCCAGAGCCGCCTCTACCTGCTCGTATCCAGACAGGGATGTATTGCTCGGAAAACTCATATCATCTCTATAATACCAAAATTCTAGGAAGTTCTTCTATACTAATCCTCGAAGCCTATCTTTGGGCTATGCGTTCTAATCAGAGTTTATCTACATCTAGCTTCCAAGGTTAGTACTAAACTACCTCTGATACCAACTGTAACGCCCCGACCCCAGCTACCCAGAGCCGGTGCATTACTTCGTAACATTGGCATGATCACAAAAGATCAAGTCTCAAAAGACCGATTAGTTTAGTAGCCTTGGAAACACTAGATACATTCGTAAACGTTACATTACATCATAAAGTGAAAAACTACAATAACAAAGTCTCCATAGTCCACACTCATATCCTCTTCCGACTATCCCTGCAGGTCATTCATAAAATACTTCTTCACATCCTGGAAAATATTAAAACATTGAAAGGGGTGAGCTCAAATGCTCAGTAAGGATAACAATAATGCGGAAGCTTTCATAAATAAACATTAACATTTAAGGCAATGTATAACTAAAACAAAAGCCTCTTAAACATGAACTTCAACATAATATGGCAAAAGTAAAATGAGATAATGCCATTTACTTCTTCACATGGATATTCTACTGGTCGAATAATCACATGTAATATCAATAACCACTTTCATAATGAGGGAATGTATAATGCCGGACATTCTGAAACATTTTGTCAAGGCCTCGGCCAAGACGTCTAAAATGATTAAGGCCTCGGCCAAAACCATAAATCAAATTGGGAAAGGGCCTCGGCCAATTCCACGTCTAGTTGTCTCATGAGACCTACCGATGCATCGAGGAGCTATAGCGGGCTCCACCCGTCACTTATTAATTCCAATACATTCCTCATACGAATAGGTTTAAACATATCATAAACCATAACATAATCGTATCACATAAAACATGCATAAAGGAAACATAACATTTCCACATTTCAATCACAAGATATCAATACAACACATTGATATAATAAAAACGCTTTCAAAACCATTTTCAATACCAAAATAAAAGAAAGTTAAAACTTTGTATTTATTTTTCATTAAAAAAAAAGATGGCTTATAGAGGAAGCCGAAACTCAAATAATGGTCACGGCGGCGGAGAAGTCGTTGTCGCCGCATAAGTACGGAAAGAAAAACATTCCCTTTTGTCGTTTAGAAAAATGCTTCGTATAAAAAGATTCCTTTTGAATAAACGTAAAAGTCAAAGGGGTTTATACACCATATAAAAGAAAGTTGTGTATAAAACCAAATAGGACTCAATGAAAGGGGATTGAGATGAAGTCCTTAAATAGATCATTTTTTAAAATAAAATAGATCTAATATGTGTATTCACTATAGGTACACATAAAGAAAGTAAAAATACAAAATAGGACATAATAATATCATGACATATTTTGAAAGTAGTAGATTAACCCAAAGAATGGAAGTTGGGTTAAGAAGTTCCCTTACAAAGATCATTTATAAATAAAATATATCTATTATGTGTATTAACTATAAGTACACATAAAGAAAGTACAAATACAATATAATACATAACAATATCATGACATAATTGAAAGTAGGAGATTAACCCAAAGAATGGAAGTTGGGTTAAGAAGTTCCCTTACAAAGATCATTTATAAATAAAATATATCTATTATGTGTATTAACTATAAGTACACATAAAGAAAGTACAAATACAATATAATACATAACAATATCATGACATAATTTGAACGTAGGAGATTAACCCAAAGAATGGAAGTTGGGTTAAGAAGTTCCCTTACAAAGATCATTTATAAATAAAATATATCTATTATGTGTATTAACTATAAGTACACATAAAGAAAGTACAAATACAATATAATACATAACAATATCATGACATAATTTGAAAGTAGGAGATTAACCCAAAGAATGGAAGTTGGGTTAAGAAGTTCCCTTACCTCGTGTCTGACTTGACTCAACCGTTCTTTAACCTCCTGAATAATAAACTAGAGTTAATATATACCTTATTAAGAACCATTTTCAATTTCATTATCCTTATTATATCACTTATTACAATGATATGAACATTATGTAATTATTTAAGTTAATAACGGTCGTTTTGTCGATCTTTGGTACTTGAGTCAAAAATAAACTTCTTATAATTACAAGTTGTTCATGTGGTGAAATATCCATTATATCCGGAATTATATTCATGATGTAGATATCATATATATCATATATACAGTATATACATTCATTCATAATGTCACGTAACATTTAGAGGTAAGAAATGAAATGCACCGTTCATGGAGACGGTAAGCCGTACGTACGCATGAACGCTACTTTCATTTCAATTTCATATTTAATGGAAGTAAATCATAATGATATAAATGTATAATATAATTCCAGTATAATATAGTGTATAATACCATTTACTCCATCCTTTATACATCCCACATATGGAATTTACGATTCAAATCACTTTGAGGGGGCGGTAGTCCGCACTTCCTAAAATGAAATTATCGCGTTTTACCCATAATGGAAATCATAAAGTATGCCATAAATGAGAAATACAGAAGCATAAGTAAAACAAAAACATATTATATATCATATATAAAAATAGTGACATCTTAATGGCCACCTTTGAAGGTGTTATATGAGTGTTGAACAATCATCGCTTCGTGAGGCAGAAATTCGCCATCCACAGAAACCGTATGTTCTTTAACCATTAGATGTAGGTGTGTGTAAGTGTAGCTCGAATCCTTCTTATAACAACATCCTAGTATATTGAGGATACTGGTGTTGTTACAAAAGAAATGAATAAAAAGAGTTTAGGGGGTTGGAGAAGCAAAATAAAACAAAAGAACATGAGAGAATGAATTACCTTAAAAAGTGTAACTCCTTTTGAGTTGAGCCTAAAGGCTTCCTTTGAAAGGATTCTGCCCAAAGGGAATCCTCTAGGATGAGGAGAGGGATGTGGAGAGAGCAAATGGGCAGGGGTTGGCCGAGCCAATGGCTTGAAGAGTGTGTGAAATGAGGTAGAGGTGGGGGCCTTTTATAAGAGGAGAGGAGGGGCACTTTTGGAAAGTAAAGGAACATTACATTATTTGAAAATGTGTTTCGGTTTTAAAAGGTCCCACATTGATAGAATTCGTGGATAAGGTGATAAGGCATCGAAATCCACTCATCCAATTGGTTTTGGCCATGTGTAGTTCATAGATTTTATATTATCTTTCCATTTTATTTAAATCGTCAAATAATGATGTCATCGCTGCATCATTATTATGTCATAAATAATTAAATTTATTTAATGTCTAAAAATTATAAAAAAAATACTATGATATAGGAAATCTTTTTATCTTTCCAATGACTATTTATAATCAAAATTTGGACTTGTGTAACCCTACTTAAAAATTGTTTTAGTAAAACACTTTATGTTAGTGTCATTTTCACTTTAACATTAAATAAAAAGTAATTTATGTTATTTCCCAACAAAAGTGGATCCATGGGGTCCCCAAGTTAGGCCATGGCTTGTCTTGGTCGGCCATGACTCAACCAATGAGGTTGGGACATGTGTCTAGGTCATTTCATATTATTAATGTATTATTTATACCTTAAACTACACTAATTACCACTAATCACGATTAAGAACTTAAAAGTTACTATTCACCAAAAAATTATTTTGATCTCATTGAACCACATTTTACATCTTAATGACAACCATGTATGTCGGATTTTTGAAAATCAAATCACAGAAGTTGTAATATTTCATTTAAACGAAAAATCAGTTATTTAACTACCACTTAGTGGTTTCACTATTCATCAAAAATTGAAGTTTTTCAGAATAAGGCCAAAATTTCATCCTAAGCTATAATTGATATTCCGAATTCAAAAATGATGTCTATTTTACAAAATTCCAAACATCTAAGTTGCATTAATTAATTTTATAATTAATTCCCGCTGTTACGACAAATAGCGTGTTTTCAAGAAACAATTTATATCAAAAGATTGGCAATTGTTTATGTCCAATTTCAATGTTAAATTAATTCTAATGACCACCATTGGATAAAATGGTAAAAATATATTCTAATTATACTTTGAAACCACCAAATATTATAATTTATCACTATAAATTATTTTTATTAAAAAAGTTGTTTTAAGTATTTTTCACTATTCATAAAAATTTTGAAGTTCTCAGAAAATTACAAAAAATTCAACATAGGCTAATTTCAATATTAGGAATACAAAAATGAAGTCCATTTTGAAATATAAAATCTCTATAATTTTAAAAAGTGGTTATTACTATTCATAACGGCTACTTTGATTTGTCGCGATGTTTTAGAACTCGGAGTTGCGTAGAATGCAAGCTATTGCATTATTGAATGAGAAGCGTATCGTGGAAGCTCGGGGTGTTACAAGTTTCATAAAAAATAAAATTCATAATGTTTAGATTGAAATGTAAATAAAAAATTTATTTTCCAAAAAAAGGATTGAGGAAATAAAAAAATACATTATTTACTTTCTAAAAAATTCCTCCTCCTTTAAATAAATATGTGATGAACTCATTTTTTTTAAACAAAAAATCCAAAAACAAAAATAGGATAACTTATTTATATTATGAATGAAAATAAAAATACATTTAAAATTTTAAAAAACATTTCTTAAAAATTATTTATAGAAAATACAAAACAATAAACATTTAACTTATATGTTATAAATTAATAAATTATTTTATATTAATTCATTATAAAATAAAAAATAAATTGGAATAGAAACAAATTTAGGATCAAGGACATTAAAATTGTATTAGATTAAAACTAGTTATTTCTAAAGAATTGGATCCATATAATCAAATAAATATCAATGGGGATAAAAATTATATTATGGAAGGAGTCTCATGTAAAGTCCTCAATAGAATATAAATATCATGGGGAACTACCATGGACTCATGTAACATGAACCTGATTGTGGTGTCTTTAAATCCCCAGATGGATCTAAAGAATCTATATATTATACCTAGGGACTAATGAGACAATTTTGTACATATTATCCATCCTAAGAGTTCTCATCTACCATTGTCCAAAATCTATCTTCGTAGAATTCCGTTTCTACATGCCATAATTCCCAATCCATAGTGCAATATAAAATAGGGAACTAGCCAGTTCAGATAATAAACTACTGTTTCACTCATATAGGCCAACTGATTACTTCATAGGATTTTGAAAACAAAACTGAAGGGATATTGGGAAACATGAAGACACATGATCATCAGGAAATTTAATTTGGAGAAATATTATTTCAATGTCATATAATATCCATGTATTTGTTAAGAAACATCCATCTTTGGATATCAATTTTAATAAAACAATTCATACAACATCCCCATCAGGAACCAAAAAATATAGATACATAACATAGATCAAAATCTAGGTCTCAACTGATGGTTGTGAAATATTTTGTGGAAGACATATTAAATGCTCCTAATGGGACTTTATATCAAATTCAACCAATTTATTTTAATAAATTTATTCCAAAAAAACATATCTTGAAAATTATATTTTTATACCATATTATAAAAAGTACTATATAAAACTGTTTAGAATCCAAAATCTCATTCGATTAAAATTAAATTACAAATATAAAACCTTCATTTTATCATTTCAAAAAATTACAAGTAAAACAATGAATTTAATATTTTAAAGGTTTAAATGAGGCAACATTCATTTTGGAAACAAAATTCATTTTTTACTAAACCTTTTAGGAACCTTAAAAAATATCAGGCACTCCAAAAAACATTTTTTAATACCAGTAATATAATTAAACAACTTAATTCATATTGTTGTGATCATTAGTTTTTTTCGATAACTATAAAAACCCTCATATATGGGTTTAATTAAATCAATAAGGAATTAAGAGTTGATAAATCATTTCATGATATTCCTTTTAAATGATATATACAAGAACACCACCCTTGATCTTGTGAAACTAATTCAAAATGGTTCACCCATCTTGATAAACACCCAAAATGGAAAGAAAACACCCTAAACAAAACCTGATGACCAATACCCAAAATATTATGAGACTGTAAACAATAATCCAATTCATGGAACATTTAGGGTTCATAGAGAATGACATAATGAATGAAGATGAAGTGGGGGAAATAATATAGGATTAAATATAAGGAATGATGGATTTAACTTTGAAGACATCATGAAATCCATGTCAGAAGAGATCAAAATAGAAAGTAATATACAATATGAACTAATTTAATTATATAATTGTAATTTGATTGAAATATGAGGGTAAAATGGCGCTTATACCCTTAAAATCAATCATAGAAAATCTTGAAAATCATAAAATTAAAATTATGCCAAGGTCTTGTCCTGATGTGATCCATTCATCAGGGTTTGATGACCTGTTGATTACTGAATGTTTCATTCTGATATCATTTATCCTATTGTGATGACGTACAAACAAAATCTTGGGACTATTATATAGGTTAACATTTTGGAACAATTCCATATATCATAGAATAACACTTATGAGGTCCCAAGAAATAAACATGAAGAATATCCCTATCATGGAATTATTATCAACATCATGGTGTGACCAACTACCATCCAAGAGTACAAAATAACATTCTAAATCAATTAATAAATTATTTTTATGGATAGACGAAATTTAATCTAAAAAAGAAATAAATATAATCATACAATAACACATTAAGATTATAGAATCTAAAAATTACATAAATATTATAAATTGATGTAACATAACCATATTGGAATATAGGAATACAAAAAAAACATAGTTTTCACTAAAATTGGAATCAATTTAATATTAATGTCATGGGAAACACTATAGGACAAACTTGACATGAACCTGATCATGGATAATCAAAGCACTAGGTCATCCAAAAAAAATTATTAATTATCCTATTATAAAAAATGAACTATCTCAAAAAAAATTACATACATGGTGTTCTAACACTAAGAAAATTTAGTTTAAAAGTTTATTATGATCATCATTATTCTTATCGAACAACATCAATCTTTAAAAGAACAGTAATATTGTGTAATTATTTGTAAATGTCACAATTATAACCATACAGTTAAATTGATTGTATGAATAGATATTACAACATTATGAAAAAGATTTATAATGGTTTAATATTATAAAAATATATTGATTATTTTATGAAAAATATATACACTAAATTTTCATTAATTCCATTTATTGCATCAAAAATATTAGATCATCCAAAATGGTTTTTATTGATTTTTGGGTGTTGACATTATAATTTATTTGTTTAATTTTTAGAAATTCTATTTTATGGGATTAATTTCAGATTTTAAATAAAATTTTCATCTTTATAATTGGGTGATGTATTTTGATTTTCTAATTAAATTTATTTTTCAATAAATTGTGAAAAATAGTGATTTTTTTAAAATTATAATTCCATATTATAATATTAAATAATTTTAAAGTGTCACTATTTTAACAATTTTATAATAAATTATGAAAAAATACTTTAATTATAAATACTAAAATTATTTAATGTGGTATTAAAATTATAAATGATTTTTGTATATGTACAATTTTGTATTTAAACACACATTTTCTTAAAAAAATGTGTTTCCTCAAATTTTTTAGGATTGTTTTTAAATTTAAATAGTGAAATTAATGAAAAATAATTTAATGAAACCAAATAAATAATTTTGAATTTAATATAGAAATTTGTTAACATTTCCATATTTATTTTTGGTCTTTGTGAATAGTTACTTGGGTAAAAATTCAATAATTTGGAAAATGTTAAAATGGATTTACATGGGAGGGGGTTAAACAAAAAATATAACGATTAAATTTTTTAAAAAAATATATAAATTCAATGTTATATCTATATTTCTATACTTTATATTACATTATTTAGAAATATTATGATTTTGAGACCCATGAAATGAGTAGGTCATTAAAATATAAAAATATTTTGAAAAATTACATGTGTGTCATATCCCTCTATTATAATAGTAGAACACCTCTACTCTCTTCATAAAATATAATTTTAATTTTTAATCAACCAAAACCATACCCAAAACCATCATATGATCTCTTCCCAAGATCTAGAGTTATTGGATTTTAAAAAATACAAACCATAGACAGAATAATGTGTATGTGTTTATCATCTAACATATATTATTGGAAAGATATGTTATTTTATGATGTTATATTATATTTGAAAGGGAATATGTTATCACTCTATCATGTTGTATCAATAATCATTATTGAATAATTATATATAAATTAAAAAATCATTTTAATTCAATATATATGTTATTATTCAAAACATACTAATGTAATGGAGGCCATGAACTCGATCTAGTTAGTTGGATCATTCCATCCACTTGGCATGACCTAGAAATCCATGACCATTGATCTGGCTCCTCCCCTCTAAGAGGAGGATGCAACTCCACCACTATTTCTTATGTCTCATTCTCATTATTTCCATCACTTATCTATCCCTGAATCCTTTACCCCTTTTCCCTCGATCTCACATTTTCTTAGTGTTATGACCATGTTAGAAGAATCCCAAAAACACTCATTATAAACATCAGAGTTCACTAATTCCTCATCCCTCCTGGATTTAATGTTGGTTTCTTATATCGTACATATTAGACCGTTGGTAGATTTGGGTAATGGTTTTTTATGATTCTTGGGGATTACAAGAATGAGATTAAATCAGGATTCTTGATAATAGTAATATTATGGTCCTTTTTTCAGTAGATATTGATTTGATCAAGGTATGGTCCAAAGACCCTCCATGTTTAAAATGTATCTTATGTCATTCTATTTCAATGGTCCAAT
Source organism: Viscum album (assembly GCA_963277665.1). Lineage (NCBI taxonomy): Eukaryota > Viridiplantae > Streptophyta > Magnoliopsida > Santalales > Viscaceae > Viscum > Viscum album. Next base: position 1,671,067,127 of record OY728160.1, read on the forward strand.
GATTTCAAAATGAAGAATGATTTTATAATAATACAAATTTCATTTTGTTTTCAATAACCTCTTCTTCCATCTCAAGACACATCGATAATCAAAATTTTATGAAACTTTATTTTCTCTATTATTTTTTATGATAGTATAACTTCTGTTGTTTTTCATCATGATTCACCTCATATGTGTTTTTAATACAATTATTCATATATTCCAATCTACATCATTTATATTGAAGTTGTAGAAGGTTTTAGGTATAAAAAAACTAGTTGTTTTTTAATTATGGGGGTTATTTTATCCTTATGAAAATGTCGGGTCAATCTGTTGTTAGTGTGTCATCAAGGTCTCGATATTGCGAAATAGAAGAGGTATATGGTTAAAGAGTTAGGTCATGGTGATCCTAGGTCTAATGGTATGAAATAACATGCGCCATTAAATGGTTTTTGGGACTAAAGCACACTCAATATGAAGTCATCTTCACCTATGGAGGTAGATAACCAGTTTGAAATTGATAGAGCATCCAATGATTCTCTTCCTTGGAAAAATGTATTCCTACTAACCCATGATATTAATGTCATTTATGCCTATGGTAGAGTAAGTAGTGAAGTAGTTAAACATAATTTTGAGGTGAAATAACTATCTATATCAGAAGATATTGAATGGGCGTGTTGAATAGGAAGGTTTCATCAATGTAGCAATGATCACAATGATGCATCCTACTTAGAGGTACAATATTCATGAAATTGTATCATTGTATGAGACGGTTTGTACGATATAGATCCACTATGACATAGCCATGCATTGATGGCTCATGCGGAAATGGATTGTGATATATCATGCTATATGGTTTAGGAGTTATTAGAAATAGGGTGGGGGTACTGATTAAGACAATCACAATATTGGATTTCCAATCTATTATTACCAGTAATCACTTTAATGGTTTTGAGTGTGAAGGGATGGATCAGGTACATGATTTTGCTAATACTGAGAACTACAACAAAGAGTTGGGAGTTCTAATGGAAAATCCAAGCTATGATTCCATATATCAATATTCAAGAGATAGTGTAGAATAATTTCATGGTATATGTTTACAAAAACTATGGAAGGGTAAATGTTGGAGAGCCGATCAAGATTTGAGGACATGTCTCATGCCTAACAGTCATGAATCAAAAGAGAGAAAGGATAGTTCTTTCTTATCATAACTATTTGAGACAATATCCTCCTAATGTTACAAGATCAAGGGGATAGTCTAGGAAACAAGGTTATTGGGAACAATTTTACTATTTTTAAAAATTCTAAGGGTTAAGAGGAGGAAGGATGTTGGTTAGAGAATATTACCCATTAGTAGAAAGTCAGGATAAAAGAGAATATATTATCTAGTTTATTCATCATAGATCTTAATAAGGTTTCTGAAAATTAGGATGAAAGAGGTGTAGTGAATTCAATAAATAAAAAAATACTGGATCTACTTCTTATCCATTTAGAAGAAGAAATGGAAGTGGACTTTCATTTCATTAGTGTCATATAATAGGAGGTATAAAAGTTGATGGAATGGTAAGTACTCATTCATACTAATCATGAATAAGGGTTATGTATTAATAAGTAAGATATTATACTGATAAGAGGTTTCAATTAAAGTAAGATTAATATAGAATAGTATATTCATTCTTGGGACATGATAGAGTATCACTTTTGAGAAATTATAAAGGATGATCTAGAAACACAGGTAACCATTATATCATGGAAATTATTTACGGAGAATGCTTCAAATAGGATTAATTTATTTTTCAATAATTTTTTGATATACTATACTGATTTTCTTCTATGTGAGCATATATTAATTCACACAATTCTCGTTAAATGTGTTTTTAAAATAAGCATGTTTATTCTTAGTTATTCAAAACATACCAAGGCAGTAAAAAATTTCTCATAAAATATAAATTTATTTTTAGGGAATTTATGTTTTCAGTTTAGTTGAAAACATTATATGATATTAATCATTTCAACATCATATATATTATTTACCAATTTTTCTATTTGGTTTTACATTATTATTTTCCTTTTATTCGCATTTTTATCGAGAATCATCAAGAAAGTTACACGTAAGGGACACTCTTTTAAAAACCATTGTATGATGTTTTACTTACAACTATTTATCATACATGTTCATATTTTTAAAAAAAAATTGAAAATGGTTTTAAATATTATAAAAATATATTTTAGTTATTTTTTATCCATGATTTTCTTTTCATGAAAAAACTAAAATGAATATTCAATTTATTTTCAGAATGAGGTACTTTTTTCCAACAGTATGAAGAAGTATTTTTTTAATATAGAATAAAAAAACGACATATAACATTATCATGAATACTCATTGATTTGAATCATTTTTTAGATGTTTCAATGTTTATTTTAAAATAATTATTTTAACACTATTTTGGGATTTTTTTAATGATATCAAAATGAAATGATACTATGTTATTAATTGAGTGATTATAGTTTTGAAATTTGTCATTTAAATTCATTCATAAATTATGTTACTATGATTTTATTTTTATGAATTGATAATAAATAATTTAATGAATAATATATTTACTAAAAATAATTTATTTCTAATGAAATGATGGACTCTTTAACATATAATGTTTTATACCTTGTTTTGAGACCATTAAATTTATTTTGATATGATCACCATCACTATCCATTATTCATTGGAAATTTGATTGTCCTTTATGTACATATTTTTAATTTCATGGATGAACATATTTTCATTTCTATTAATTTGGTGATTTTTCAACCATATACCATTTCTAGGTATAGAATCATTTGGAGTAATGTAATTAAGTAAGTTTTTTCAGTTACTATGAAAATATTGAGTTTCATATTCTAAATTAAATACAGATAATTTTTTACTTATAAGGAATTTTTATAATGTAATGTATTGATCATTCAATATTTGAGGAATTCATAGGAATTCCATGTGAGTATTCAGACCTGGTTATAGATATCCCATCACTCCATAAACGATTCTCAATATACAATATAGGTGGACACATTATAATGGTGTTTGGTTTACACCTACACATTTATTAATAATGATTTCTTGGTTAAGAGAAATTGACAGTAAGATTCATGATATATTTATTGGGATGAAATTATGGAAAGGTCATTAATGTCCATAATTTCTCATTTCATTAATTAAAAGATTCATTTTTATTTTCCATGTTATATATATATTAAATTTATTAATGGATATTCCTTAAAATCAAGCTGTTTATTGAATGGAGTGTGTTATTTTTATCTAATACTACATTCTTATTACATGTTCTTACTCATTATCGTTTTTTACATAACCCTTACAGATCATCCGAGCTCACCCATTATCTTAATTGCTTTCCTCAAGATTAGAAAAAGGGTATTATTAATAATTTCAATGATCTATGAATATTTATAAAGATATTTTTTTATATTTCATCGGTAATATGGGAATCATGTAAGAATATAGTTTTCCATGAATATTAAGATGATCCATTATGTGGTGCGATACATTATATTTTTTGATAATTTAATAATGTAAAGATCGAATCTTGGTTTTGGAGTCATGGTATTATAATTGGTATTTTTTTTTTCTGTACCCATGTTAAGTATAATTATGAAAAGAATAATCAAATAACATAAACCCATGACCAAATATAAGGATAAGGAAATGTATACGATAATATAGTAAAGTTTTTGTAAATTTTATATTTGGTAATTTCATTAGAAAATATATCTCTATATTGATGCTACAAAGTGGATGTGGCTATGTAATAGATACACATATGGGTAACCAATATAAATTGGGAGGATTAGGTATTATGTCAATCATCATGGCTTTATAATGATTGGGAACATGGCTTTACACCCAACTATTTACTCCTAGGTGATATTCTTAGAATAATTCACATTTTATTTGTGAATAGTTATAAATTATTTGAGTAGATTACGAATATGAATGGACTAGGTTCATCCAAAGGTCTCATAGATTTAAATGAATCTGTCATGATTTTTACGTCATATGAACTATTTTTCTTGATTATATAATTATATAATATGATTAATTTTATCAAACTATTCATTTAGTATTAATTATATATGTTTTTGGTGCAACAGAAGTGTGTGATTTGTTATTCACAACATTTCAATTTTTTATGATCAATGATCAATCAGAAGATTACAAGATGATAAAATTCATGATCAATGCAATTGAATAAAATAATATTCATGAAAAACAAAATTTCAGAACTAAAGAATAAAATCATAACATATTAATTACAATTAATTTATGATAATAATTAATTATCTTTCAATAATTATATCTTTATTGTTGTATATGACAAAGGATCTATGTCATACTGACGTTGTTCTAAGAGAATCTTGAAAAATTTCCTATAGTGGTGATCCCCACATGTTAGAATAATAGTTGAACATCTCTATATGATTCCCTCGATACAGGAGCATAAAATTATAAAGCAAGCATTATACACCTTTGATTTCATATCATATCACTTACAAAGGATTATTCTTGATATATATGGACTTGAGAGTGGAAATTTGATACAGATCTATATCTATTATTGAGAAAATTCACGGATATGGGATCTTTATAGGGATTCAAGAGTATTATCTTTATTTGTTGTTCACAACCAATGAAACGAATAGGTTCTCATGAGAAATAATATAATTGGGTTTAAATAGCACTAGTACCAAAAAAGAATAATTTCTCACATGACTTTTAATATTTTTTTAACCCCTATGAAACCCCATGTCAATAATAATAATAATAATAATACTATTTATTTTTGAGATCTTAAATTTAAAATTAAATTAAATATGAGTTAATATATTAATATTTAATATATATTATTTCTCCCCAGAAATTGAAAATTGGTCTTCCATTACACCATAATATTAATCGAGAAATTAAAAATGACTATTTAATAAATAAATAAAAAGCATTTCATTATTCACCATTAAGTAAAAGAAACATTATATTTACTAAATAAGAGATAAATATTTCTCAAATATTCAGATCATATAATATTTTCTTAAATAACATCTGATGGTATATATTTGAGCAATAAAACATTGATAATTATTAAACCATGTGTGGGAATAATATTTAATCAACTTTTCAAATATCTAATAATAATATATTATTTAACTCGGTTTCAGGATACACTTACTGTGTGATCCTCTAGGCCTCTTTCTTTGTGGTATTAGGCTAAGAATACTAACATCAAATTATAGAGTATAGTTATATGACAAGGCACCCATAGAGAATGCATGTATCATGGGTGTCCAACAAATGATTTGAACTGGCTATATAACATATATTTAAGAATAGTATCATTGTACTTCTGGGTTCTCATCATAAAAGGGAACTTTTATGATATTTTAGTGTGACAGTTTCTATTAGGACATTATCATAATCTATGTCACCCCATAGAAAAATCATGTTGTGATAAGTAGTTTATTAATATTCAACACTATGCATATGGGTTGTCAAAAACTACAAAAAAAATTTGTATTAGGGAGCCAAATCCAATGGACTCCTACGTTCCCTATAGAGAATTATATACAAACTTCATTCGACTTTATCTGATTTGATACTCATGCTTCTACTATGAAAAGCCTTTGTTCAGAAGGTCCACCTTGTTTTCTTATGTGGGAACTCTACATAATGTAACATTACCCCATTGATAAGAATATATCAAGTGGATATACTTTTGGTGTTTATGTTCTCTCTTTGGTGTGACCTTTGCACTCTTACAGGAGCAACCACAACATATTTATTATAGTACACCATTATAGGGTCATTAATTCTAGGAATCATATCAAGATCCTAGATAATGTTTCAAATCCAAATAGTGTCCATGTATTTAACATAAATCACTATATACTAATAATTCATAGTAGTTTCAGTGAAAACAAGCTTCTTTGAACTATTATAGCTCATAACTCATCTTTTGAGACAACAAACATATGATTACTATGAATTTTGATCATTATAATATATTTCAATACATGAATTACTATAACATATGATTAGTGGATCATCTTATGTTCCATACCAGAAAAAAAATCCTTAATTCGTCTTAGCTAATTTAGGATATACTTAACAACATACCAATTCATTAATCTTATATCATATTGATATCTTCCTGACATTCTCAATGAATACACAACATCAATAGTAGTATATAAAATAAAAAACATTATTGATACTCTCAGTAAATCATATGAGATCTTACTCATTCTCTCTTTATCATATTTTGAATGAGGAACAACATTCTTGGATAGATGTATATCATGTGACATTAGAACTAATCCCATTATTTATTTTTGAAAACTAAATATCTTTAGTTTTTTGTCAATTTATGTACTTAGACTTAGCCTAGGTAGTCATTTGGATCTATCAGGTTTCAACTTCATCCCCATAATATAGGATTTTCCCATAATTAATTCAGGGGGAATACTTGTTTACCAAGACCCAAAAAGACCGTAGGACTGAAATTTCATTTTGAATAAGTAATATGGAATAAACATATACTATGAGAATAACGACCACATTTCCTCTAAAACTATTGTAAACACATGGATCACAATTATTATATATGATATCAAAATGTTTTGTAGCTACATCAAATCAAATTTTCTTCCAACTATATGACTTATTTAATTCATCAATAGTTTTTCAGAACTTAAGAATTATTTTGGAATCATATGGAGTCACCTGACCTTATTTCTGTGTCATATAGTTATCTTCCAAAAAGACCAAAATAGGGAAATTAGTTATGACATACATGTTCTAAATTAAGTATACATGGTATACTGATATGACATGTATAATTATAATGGAACTAAACATGGAAATTATTGAAATGTTATCATTATAGTCAATTCCATTAATCTTTTTAACCATTTAGTCAGTAGAAATGATTTATAGGTATTTAATTTAACTTCCATGTCCTTTTTTCTCTTTAATACCCATTTCCACCCTATGAGATTTACATCAACTACAACATCGACCAAAACCCGAATGAGGTATTAATACATGGAATCTATTTTATAATTGATGGATTTATTCCATATTAAATCTTTTAATATATATACTGTTGATTTATAGGAGATATGTACATCATATTCCAATAATAATGAGCCACAATATTTAGTGACTCGACAACCATATATCTCGGGTTGTCTTACCTCTCTTGTGATCTTATGTAGTACATATGTTTCGAGAACTAGCTCTTCCATGTGGACCTATAAAATATGTTCCTTTACAAAATCTGTTGTATATTGAGAATCAACATATTCAAAATCAGTCTCCATAACAAAATCATTTTTGAGGATGTTATCCCTCTAATGAAATATGGCTTTCCTAGAAATAATCACATTCTTTTTTGATGGGTTTTATAAGTAGTATCCCATTGTTTCCTCGGGATAACTTATACAGATAAAATTCGTGCCATGGGGTGCATGTTTGATATATGAGAGTTCATTAAAATGACTCAAAAACTTATACATGGATATGGATCAAAATATGTTTCATTCCACTCCATAAATCAAAAGTAATTTTATGTTCTAATTTACATGGTACTATTTTAAGGTGTATTTTGTCGATTTCGATGAATATACCCAAAAGGATAATAAAATATATACTTGAATCATCATTAACAAAAGAAAGTATAACATGGTATTGTTCATACTTACAATAATAGTACTTAACTATGGTTTCTAAGGTGGAGTGAGTTGATATAGAATCCCAATATCAATTAATTTTTTTTAAAAATCATGATTAAGATATTAAACTCCCCGATCTAGTCAACAATTATTTATCTTCAATATAATATTATTATGTACATCATAATTGAATTCATTGAATTTATTAAATGACTCAAACATATACTAAATCAATTATACATAACAGTATCTATTCAATTAATCAGTAATATATTTCATGCTAGAATAGACACCTCTTTCTTCAAATGGAAATGTTTGAAACATATTAGTGTGTTCCAATCCCAAGAAACTCTACCATACATTCACCATATCCACCAAACTGGTGGTTTGGACACATGAAGATATAATCATGAATGACATAAATCATGTAGATAAACCTCATATGAGTCTAAATGAACATCTTGATAGATCATTGTCAAAACTCTTCTTATTAACATGATTATGATGGTGACATCATTGATGGGTGTTATATGTTTCAAGTGAACTCGATTAATTATCTCTTTCCAGTAATTGGTTTTCATAATAATATAAATAATGACCAATTTTTAAATGTCCCAAAAGATAACATATGTTATCATTATAAAAGAAACTAGTTTTATTTCCAGACATGAAAATAAAAACAAATACATCATGGGATGATGAATAAATTATTATCTTGGTAATAATTTGTACCAAAAAATAATCCCTTAAAAACTATATCATTCAAGTTGTAAATGAAAGGTTGTAGTCACCAATGTCAAAATAATCCCACCTCTCATCATTATATGCTTTCAAAACGCCCTCTCCTCCTGAAATCATTAGAAATATACTTGTTTAAAACATTTACATAGAGATGTGTGCATCATAAGATATATCTAATAACCAATGTGTATATATTGAAATATTACAATCGATAAAAAACTCACATTTATTTTCCCCTAAATAATAGGTGCATTTTATTCAAATAGTGTACATCCTTTCCAATTTCTATGCATATAACCTCATTTTCCATTGCCAACCTCCCAAACTAACTCTTCAAAGAATGATGTTTCTCTTGAGATGTTGACTTTTTATGAGTTTTGAGCCCATTCTCATTATTCATCCTTTTTATATTCATGAAAATTAAAATGAGTATGTCATTCCTTATGAACATATCTAGTTGATGAATCGTTGAACAATAATTTGAATTGATCATATCATTATTGGTCCTACTATAATTAACAATAAATTTAAAGACATTCTTGGGTAGTGAGGAATGAATGAGATCTGTATGCAATTCATCATTTAATTTAATGCCTAAGATGTATAAGTATTAAATGTAGTGAATAATCATGACTTATTGATTCCCATAAGGACTAGAATCTCCATGATTATTTGTATTTAGTGATTTTAAGATCCTATATCTCCCTTATATTTCATTATCTTTACTGAAATATAGAAGGTGATGAAATATGCTATGTGAATCCATGTACTCATGTTTCATAAAAAACTCAGGGCTTGTGGATTATAGCAAGAAACACAGTAAATTTATATAATAATTAAAATGATTATCAAAGAGAGTTAACTATTCATCAGATTCCCCATTACTATGTGAATTAAGAATTTTTTCTTCGTAGACATACTATTTACTTTCATGGAGATTCATAATATATAAACAGATTTTCCATTATTGGTATGTTATTCTAATGAGAAGTTTATCCTTCTCACATATGGATCATAACGATATGTATGAAGTCATTTTAATTCTAATTTCTACAAATATTACTAGTATAGTTTTATTACATTATCTGATAAAATTTAGAAAAATAAATAAATATTATATTAATTAATATCCCAATATTTTATCGAAAACCAATTTTACTCACAATTGGATTCATAATAACGTGTTCCTTGGACATTATATTGGAATGAATCCATATTACCCTTATCATAACATATACATTGTTTGTTCAAGAACTACGATGGGTTATACGTAGGGATTCCAAATGTTAAGAACACTAACATAAGGTTCCTTGATCTGTTTAGTGGACTCAATAATCATTAAATCCAGAAATTGGATTTCCACAACCTTACATCTTAGTTACACCATGTCATTCTTTGGAAGTCTACCATTTATGTGAAATATGTTAAGTCAACCCAAAACATCAAATTTGAATTCTTTAATTATTAGAATCACAAAATCATTGGCTAGTAAACAACATTGAACTACAACTATATTTTAAGTAATGTATTGGATGGATAGAGAAAATTAATATAAATAATAGATATATATTATCATTTATGTGTAAATTGAAAATTATTGTCTTTATTACATTCTTGATAATGTTATGTGGAATTACATAAGTGATTAACCTTGTCAATGAAAATAAAAATGCATGTGACATTTTATTTTAGATCCATCTCTTGTTCTTGTTAATTCATTAATTCACGTAATCATGAAAAAAAAATCCATAACGAAATGACCATGAAGAATGACATGAATAAAATAGTATGGTTGTATGATATTCAGTTTTTACTAGAGGTTAGATTATCGAACGAATGGTAAACTAACTATCGATCTAGCGGGGATAATAACCTTGACCCAATTATGTTTTGTGTTATAAATGTCCTCCTTTCCACCTTTGTATATTATTTCATTTGTTACACATCAGATCCATCTATAAACCACCCCAAATATCTTTGGATATTCATCCATTACATATGATTTAACTCATAAGAAGGTGAGGTAAACAAATGAATTACAAGAGTGATATTATGGTCACACATGTCGTTATATAATGAGATGAGAGATGACATGAATTCCAAAAATTTAATTTAATAATTAATTAAATGAATCCAATCACATACAATTTGATGGTATATAAACATCAGCATCCACATATATGAAATGAATTAATGATTTAATAAAATTAGCATTCAATTCTAATCTTAATTATTAAATAATGACTATGGTCCAATAAATTAATTATCTAGTATAATTATTAAATTATTTTATCTTTATTATCATAAAAATTTCATTTAGATTCTCTACCATCATAACGTTAAAAAAATTAAAAAAATTTATTTAAAATTAATCATATATAAAAAGTATACTTATATGTAACAAAGATAGTACCCATACAAACTATGATAAGTGTAATATATTTCTGAAGTTTTTACTTGTGAAAAATGTGGCATACATGAATTATCACATAATTTCATGGCCAGTAAAATAAAATTAGTGATTACATAGATTAAATTATTTTTTTTGTCACAATTTAGACTTCAATTCAGTTAGATTAATAACAATAATATGACTTATACAATATATACAGATCCATAAATTAAAAACAAAATTATATATATATTAAAACCCATTATAGTGGATGTCTACTCAACATAATGACTACAATTATATACATTTAGATAAATTTCTCATAGCATGATAAATTAATTTTAATTTTTCATAATTTGGTAAAATTACATGGATTTTACATGGAAGCTACATGATATAAATATTTTGTCTGTCTATCTATGACACACACATTGGGACGTAGTGTGTAACCATGCCATGGATAATTTTGGAGTACATGACATGTACATGGGCTACATATTGTGTGGTATAAACATTTACTAATTTGGTAGACCGTGTAATAAAATACATGACACATATAAGATAAAGGACTATATGACCGGTATGGATGTTTCATAACTTTTACAATGGTAAAATTTCTACCAGGAGCCTGATAAACTTGCACTATATAATTAAATGTACCATAGGAAATTAATACACAAGGATTAAATTAACTATGAATTAATTATTGGTGCATTAAAAACTATAAAAAGCCTTGTACCTCTAGGATACGTGGTGTGTACTCTTGTGTTATCAATATTTATTCCTTGGCACATATAGATGAGATCATCAATTTTATTTTATAAATATAATTAATATATTTTATTATATTTATGAGAAATGAAGAGGAATACGGAGATCATAAAATTCAGATTAAGGAATGATTAAAATGAAATTAAAAATCAATTAATTAAACAAAGATCAATCAATTTTATTTAAATAATTATAAATAATTATGAGATCCCACTGATGCCACATGTAGGTTCATGAATCTGTGGATTTTTGCAATTGGTCATGCCCAATATTAATTTTTTTTAAGTTCAACAAACAATATAAGATTTAGAATACAAAAAATTAGATGATCAAGGGAATTGAATCATTGAATAAAAATAATGGATAAAATGCCAAAACTATGGTGCATAATCCCCACATAGTAGTTATAATTTATTTAACAAATTAAATAATTACATTGCAAAAATTATTATTTCATTTATGGATACGACGGTGGATCTAAATCATGTAATCATTATTTTTTTGGAATAATGAAATGATTCCATTTACAGGCAGTCGAAACGTGTGGCAGAAATCTGCAAACGTCACTATATGAATCTTTGGGCGACAACAGAGAAGATCCTAATGCTTTTTTAATCTCCTTTGATACCCTTGAGAATAATTTAAAAATTATTCTTCTTGATCTCTCTATACTCGTGAGTTGAACGAGGCAGATGATCACTCTCCTTTCATGAGAGATTTCTTGGAGTAGGGATATTTCTATGGGTTCAATAGGATTTTCCATAATTGTTGCGCACAACCAATGAAATGAATTGGATGTCCAAAAAAATAATTTTTTATTATTATATACTTCTAGGTTTATAAATAAATAATTTATAAGTTACCTATAAAAATTATTTAATCCTTGTGGGACACCATGTAGGGAATACTAGTATTATTATTATTTTATTTAAGGACACTAACTTGTAAATCAAATTATGTATTATTTAATAAAATAATATTAAATATATAATGTTTCTCACCCACCCTTTAAACTATTTCCTCTATTCTAGCAAAATATTGTATAGGCCAAGAATAATGACTATTTATTTAATAAAGATGTATCACAACATTATTATACAATAAATAAATTATTTTTATTATCAATATGAAGAAAATTAATATTTATAAAATATTCCACACATATAATATTTTGTCTAATAACTAGTGATAGGACCTATGCAATCAAGAAAAAAATATATAATTATTAAACCATGTGTGAGAATAATAAATATAGATATTCTTAAATGATAATTAATATTATATGATTTAACCGAGATTCCGGAAACACATACTCTATGACCCTCTTGGCCTCATTCATAGTGGCATTTATTGAACCTACATATCATCCATGTTTATAATTTGAAAACACGGTGTTCTTATAGACCACCATGAAAATGGATTTATTTAGGCTATTTAATTTCCATCAAAGATCGTGATATATAAACAACCATTAAATATTATATGGGAGAAATTATTTTGTGCATTATTCATTAATTCAATATTACATGTGACACACACAATGTATCATACCACACTGTGAACATATGTGATCAAAATTTTCATAAATTCATAAAATTAAAAATCAAATAATAATCATTAATAGTAATATTAATTTCTAAGGATAAACACACACACCCATATATAAGAACAGACATGGACAAATATAAATGTGGATTTTCTAATGGTTGGTCTCAGTGTAATAATATCATACACTTGTTATTACAAAAGGAGTAAACCAAGAGAACATTCCTCAATATCCTATGAGTATCCAACTCTAGTAGCCAATTTTATTTATATACCTCAAATTATTTTATTTTATTATAGAAAATATAATTAATAATACATTGGTGGCACTTTTGGGTTTTATCAAATTGGTGAACTACTATTACCATTTAAATCGAAAGATACACTTTGTAAATTTTCAAAAAATATGTCATACAGAATAACAATCATGATGTGCTAAAGAGTTTCTTAATGTTAAAATCTATAAATACATTACATCATAATGTTAAAAAAATTTGGTTATTGGGAAAAAAATTAAATGGACTCTAACTTGAACTAGATCCAAATCTTAAAAACCATGGACTTCTAGATCTGTAATGATACTCATGCATCCCTTGAGATAGGCCTTTAGTCGAGGGGGAAAACAATTTCCTATATTATAACTCTACTTATTGCAAAATCACCCTTATGATAAAAATCCTTCACAATTTGATATATACAGAGTATATGCTTTGTCCATAGGAGTGACCTAACCTATTTTCTAAGAGCCAGAGTAGTTGTATTTATAAAGTAAATTGTGACTGATTCCCTATAGCAGGGTACCACATCAAGTCCTATAAAATGTGTTTTATCCCAATATCTGCCTTGGATGTAGAAAGAGAATCAATAAACATTGAAATCAAATTAAAATCAGCGATAACAAGCTTGTTTGATCATTTCCAGCTCATAGCTCCCATATTGAGGAATTAAACATATCTTATGCACGAATTTTGATCATTATATTAAATTATATTTCTATAATAATTATAAAACATGATTAATATCTTCTCATATCCTCAATACCCTAGGAACATATCAATTTTTTCTCATATACTTGAGGATATCCATAAAAATAGACTAATGATGTTATCCATAATCATATTGATATCTTCATACCATTCTAAATCCATAGGATTTTTCATGTCTAGTACATAACATGGAGTACATGAGAGATACTATCAATGATTCATATAGAATATTACTCCTATCTTTTTCCTATTGTGCCGAAGGGCACATTTTATTTAAGAGATGCATAGGATGTGACACAGGAACCAACCCGTCATTGATTTTTTGTTTCTAAATCACTATAGTATCCAGTCAATGTATGTGCATTGACATTGTACTAGTAGGCTCTTATATCTATCATGAAGGATCTTTATCCCTAGAATATAGGGTAGTTAACCTAATTACATAATTAATAAAAACATAATTAACCCTTAATAAAAAAATTGTAATAGAGGTATGTCATTTTAAAAAAGTAATATGTGAACACCATAGAATACTAGAATGGAGACCACACTTGAAATAAACCTTTTATAATCACATGTATCAATGTAATTATTAATAATACAAAATTCATTAGTAGAATTATATAATTAGATGTTCCGTAAACAACATGCATTCCTTAATCCGTAAATGGATGATTAGCCACTAAATGAGGATAATATAAATTGTTAATATATATATTATTCGTGTTCTTTATTATTCATGAACACCATTTTAGTGCATTTTACACTTTGAACATCATTTCATATTATGATTGTAATTCTTACTTAAAATGCTATATTATGTGGTACATTTTTTAACATCATTTAAAGTATCCATTGATTAATCTGATTTTAAGGAATTTGATTTTAAATATTTTAATTTTATATTTTTATAACTGTTTATACACTTAAATATGAACATTTTTCATTTAGGGATCAATGGATGATTCATAAATGAAGATGGGGATATTTTGTGATGAAAGGAAACTATTCTGGAGAAGACAAATTGGACACCATCCCACTAATAAAACCGTGGGGCCCATCATAGAGGCCCAATGAATCCCAAATATAATCATATATCGGAATATACAACTCCAAATGGGTCCATATATTACAGGACGGTAGAACACATCCGGGTATTAATTTTATTATTCTATGACCAACTCTGATTCTACCATCTAGAAGGACTTACAAGCGCGTCTGTTCGGTTGAAGCAAGCTGGCTGCCATCTCAGGTCAAGGGTGGAAAAGTCTTCTCTCCCTTACTTTCCACCACCCAAGGCATACCATACTCAAGTGGGATCTTTTTTACTGTTGGAGGATCGACCCTAGGCTCCCAAAATTTCTATTTATGATAGTGGTGGTCAAATTTTTTATCATCTTTGGTTCTTGGTTTCATTGTAGTGTTATGCTGCCACTTTGTGTTTGTAATCGCATTTCATTCTCATGTAAGTTGTTTAATTCAACTTAGTTTCTTAATAAAAGTTCTTACTTTAATATTATTATGTTCTCCTACATATCACGTTGATACCGTTGGTTAATGGTGTAAATTTATTCACACCATTCCTTGTGATATTTATCACACAACGGATGAGTGATCGATATTTGTTGTTGTTTTTACTTCTTCAATTCCACCCTCATAAGACTACTTCCCACTTCCTTTGAAGAAATGTCAACAATGGAGGGCTGAATCTTTATGGGTTGATCAAATGGAGTATCAAGGGGTTGGATTGGATGTTATTTATCACTCCATTAATGGCTAATCACTTCTTTTAAATGAGATTCTTATTTGATGATTTTAAAACATCTTCATCCTTATTGAATTTGAGGTCACACATTTCAGGTGCTAATACGAACCTCTACCTTGGAGTGCTCAAAACTTTTATCTTTCAAGTATATAAGTGATTAGTATAAGGTTGTGTATTCATTAAACTAGTAAGTGATTATTTAGTTTGATCTTTTTAAATGAATCCATCTCAATTATAAGAAATTGAAGTTATTAAAAAGGGAATTCATCCAACCCACCCCGAGGAATAACCTAGGATCAACTCATTAACTTAATTTGAATTAAATTAAATCAGTTATAGATCCTTTAAAACCATCTTAAATCAACCTATGTTGTCCACATCAAAGCAGAAAAAAATTCCATAGAATTCATGTGTCTGTAGGTACTTCATAGGTCTTTAAGGATTCGACAACCCAAAAAATACTACAAGGACCGTCATACCTTCTTCTTTTGGGTAAATTTGAACAGGAATCAAATTTTGGTGCCGTTTTCGGGGACCCAAGTAAGTTATCTTAGACACTATTATCCTTTTTTTCATCCCACTTCTCTTATCTCATCCCCAATTTCATTCCTATGGAAAACCCTTTTGAACAAATCCAAACATGGGGAACCTCTCCTTACATTGATCACTCCACACCAAGTGTGATGTATAATGACCATCCTAGTTTCTAATGGTGGGATTAACAACTAAAAATTGAGAAACAATGTTTTAACTCTTATTATCCACAATACATTCCAAAATATACTGAGTTTCAATCCCCACAAAGCCAATTTGAACACCCTCCTATAGAATTCCAACAACAGAGTTATCCTCCTGGAATAGACCATCTGTCTCAACCCCTTATCCATCCTAATACACATCCATTATTTGAAAAATGGTGTCAACAAATAGAGATAATGAATTTTGAGGATTCATCATTGAGGTTAGAACTTCAAATCATTAAAAATTATGAGGAACCCATCCCTACACAAATTGTCCCTTCCATAACCTTATGTGAATTGCCAAGTTTCCCACAAACCTCTCATGAATTTACTGAAGAGAAATACTTTGTATTTGGGAAAGATGAAAGGGATCAAGGAATTGTTGATGGTTTTTTAAATCAAGATGAAACTGCTTTTTTGAATTCACATGTTGGAAATTTGACATCATGGATTGAGTCTCCAAAGTATAACTCCATTGATTAATTTTCAAAAACACCAACCATTGAACCATTAAAAGAAATCAAAAACATTGAGTCCATACCCATTCTTGAAACTGTTCTTTATACTTTGGTGGTTGAATCCTCTATTCAAAAGGAACCAATTTTGTTGAGAAATTTGGAAAATGAAACTCTATTGGATTCAAAATATCAACTTGTGTTTAAATGTCCTATACAACCTGGGCTCAAAATTATTGTCCTTCCATCCCCTCTAAAGAAAACCTTCAAAATTTATAATCATGACTTTCAATTGGAATTCATTCTACTCTTGAAACCATAAAAGTTTTATTAAACATTGATGTTTTAGGAAAGACTACAGAGGAAACTATATCAACCATTTCTAATATTCATTGGATTTTACCACTCATTTTAGAACATAGGTTTTTCCTTGAAAAAAATTTAAAAATAAAATGAATCTCAACCTTGTAGAGGTGGTGAAACATGTGGTTCTTAAAATTTTGAAAATTGGTATTGGGTATGTTGGGGGGTCCATGTCGGGCTAACGATGTTAAACAAAGTGATGTGTGGGAGGAAAACCATTGTTTTCAAGTTTCCTATCATTTTGTTGTTTTAATAAACATTATTTTTTAAATGCGATTAATTAATCTTTTTTATATTAAAAAAATAGACTCTTGACATGTTCTTATATTATGAGTATGGATAGGTATGAAATGGGAGAACCATATTCATCCGTGTCATGTGGTGTGATCCTTGAGTAATGCCTTAACTAGAAATTCAAAAGAAGACAATGTATCATTGGTTTGTTTTTTTAATGTGTTTGTAGGTTAAAAAAATCCAAAAAGAAAAAAATATAAATATAATAATCATAATAAAAAGGGACACATCGCGGATCGTGGTGCATACCCTGTCACAACCGGTGAAGCTGCAGGGATTCGAACTCGAGACCGAAGGGAGACAGGGGCACGCGCTTACCACTGACATATGACTTTTTGTGATTCCTTATTCTATAATTTTTATATATATACTTATATTTTACTTTATTTATTATATAAAAATATATATATATATATATACTGTTTTTTTTCTACTAAGGATCTCTACAAGTGACATGGATATCAAAGGATTAATAGGGAGTAGCAAGAATTTCAACATCAACCACTAGGTGAATTAATTCCATGATCCTCATTTTCATTTTCCTTTTTGATCTTTCATTCTCTACCTCTATCCCTTCTAAATTTTCTTTTCTTTAAACACTAGGGAAAATTATTTTTTATGTTTGGGGGGGATAAATTAAAAAATTCTTTTAGGTTAAAAATGAATGATTTGAAAAAAAAAATTATAAATAGATGGAAAAATTTCTTTAACAGTGAACATGGTAATACAAATTGCACACTTTGAAACTGAATATCAAATAATTTAGCATGCCCTGATTCTGATTTTAACCCTTATATAATTTCATGAGCATAGATTTTGGAAATTGTGGTTGTCCAATGTGATATTTCATCATTTATATTTTCATTCAAAAAAAAGATCACAATGCACATCATTTGGATAGTGGGGTATTAGTTTATGTTCATGGGGTCCCCTAAATAAATAGCATTGTTTTGTTGATCATTTTCGTTTAATATGAGTTTTAAAAAAATTTCACTTAGTGCAATGAAATGACCTAATGCGTGGCTTTCAGCACTTGGGGATCATGACTCCATAGTTGTCTGTACAAGAGTAGTAATTTTATCTCTATTTTTGGAAATTTGAATTTGTTTTTGACTGAGTTAACTCGAGATGATGCCCGAGTATGTGGGCTTCACTTGGTGCCCTAAGGTCCTTGAGCCTGGGAGTCATCAGAAAAGTCTCGCTATAGGGGTTGACTCTTTTGAGTGCAACTTCAATTACCATGGGAAACTTAAAAAAAATAATACAACAAAAAAATTGAATAATCATATTAATATTGAAATATGAGTCCACCTAGTGCTTCCATCATCCCCCCCTAGAATAAAGATGACCACCGTGTCTATTGTGATGCACAACACATCCTCATACTTAATTGATATTGGATGAAATATGGCAATGAATTTGATCAATGGAATAGGATTGGGATTGGGATCTGATTATGAATCTGTCTTGTAGTAAAATATTTTGATGGGTTTCATGAATTCTTGGTATAAGGGTTTCTGGTGATCATTGTGTATTAAAATAATTTTGGAAAAGGGAATTCGAATTTCATATTGTTGAGATATATTTTGCTCGGGACTAGAAAAACTCAAGTTGGGGAGTGTGATTAGACACTAAATGAGGATAATATAAATTTTTAATATATATAATATTCGTGTGATTTATTATTCATAAACAACATTTTAGTTCATTTTACACTTTGAACATCATTTCACATTATGATTGTAATTCTTACTTAAAATGCACTATTATGTGGTACATTTTTGAACATCATGTAAAGTACCCAATGATTAATGTGATTTTAAGGAAATTAATTATCCATTTTTTAATTTGATATTTTTATAACTGTATCTACACTTATATATGAACATTTTTTATTCAGGGATCAATGGAGGATTCATAAAAGAAGATGGGGATATATTGTGATGAAAGGAAACAATTCTGGAGAAGTTAGATTGGACACCATCCCACTAATGAGACTGTGGGGCCCATCATACAGGCCCAATGAATCCCAAATTTCGTTTTATTATATAATACATGTAGAGGAACAAATAAACCTTCAGGATACAATGCTAATTCGGCCTCCATGGTGTCCATTAATGCAGTCCTATTTAGAGATAAAATTCTGGGCCAGATTCTGCGGCCTAGAAACACCGCCCACTAATATAATCATATCTCCGAATATACATCTCCAAATGGGACCATATGTTACAGGAGGGTAGAAGACATCCCTGGAGCCATTTTATTATTCTGTGACCAACTCTGATTCGACCATCTAGAAGGACTTACAAGCACATCTGTTCGGTGGAATCAAGTTGTCTATCACCTCAGGGTCAAGGGTGGAAAAGTATCCTCTCCCTTACTTTCCACCACCTTAGGACTACCATACTCAAGTGAGATATTTTTTACTGTTGGAGGCTCGATCCAAGGATCCCAAAATACCTTTTTAAGGTAGTGGTGGTGAATTATTTTATCATCTTTGGTTCTTGGATTCATTGTAGTGTTATGCTGCCGCTTTGTGTTTGTAATCGCATTTCTTTCTCATTTATGTTGTTTAATTCACCTTAGTTTCGTAAAAAAAGTTATTCCTTTACTCTTATTATGTTCTCCTACATATCACATTGATAACATTGGTTCAAGGTGTTAATTTATTCATACCGTATCTTGTGATATTTGTCACACAACGGAGGAGTGATCGATTTTTCTTGTTGTTTTTACTTCTACAATTCCACCATCGTAAGTCTACATCCCGCTTCCTTTAAAGACATGTCATCAATGGAGGGCTAACTATTTATGGGTTGATCCAAGAAAGTATAAAGGGGCTGGATTGGATTTTATTAATCTCTCCATTAATGGATAATTATTTCTTTTAACGATATTTTTATTTGAGGATTTTAAAAATCTCTTCATCCTTATTGAATTTATGGTCACACATTTCAAGTGCTAATACGAACCTCTACCTTGGAGTGATCAAAACATTGATCCTTCAAGTGTATAGGTGATTAGTATTAGGGTGTGTAGGCATTAAACTAGGAAGTGATGATTTAATTTGATCTTCCTAAATGAAAAAATCTCAATTATAAGAGATTGAAATCATTAAAAAAAGGAATTCATCCAATTCACCCCAAGCGATAACCTAGGATCAACTCATTAACATAATTTCAGTTAACTTAAATCTGTTAGTGATCCTTTATAACCATATTAATTAAACATACGTTGGCCACTTCATATCCAAAAACAATCCATAGAATGCACGTCACTGTCGGTACTTCTTTGGTCTCTGAGGATTCGACAACCCAAACTAGACTACACGGACCATCCTGCCTTCTTCTTTTGGGTAAATTTGAGCATGAATCAATGGATATCTACAATTTAGAAAACCTTTTGGAATTAAATGGATTCACAAACCCTTTTGGATATTTTATATAGACATATTATTGATCTTTCCCATTATGGAAACCAGTTTTGACTTCCATCTCTAATATTCCATAGTAATTATAAGATGATATAGTAAGAAGAATATTTATAGAATTAAACATAGAAACTAGTGATATTAATTAATTAGATATTCGTGTATTATTGTTTAAATAATTGAGAACTATCATTAAAATTATGGTTCAATTAAATTATGTATCTTAGAATATGTAAAAAATTTATGGTTATAGTGAAAAGATAGAGATAAGAATAAGATATTGTCACCCCTTTATAAATCCTTTGAACTATTAAATGTTTATGTGAGTTCAACAGACAAGAAAAACCCATATTTATCATTAATAAATAGAATATGGAATTAAAATAGGATGAACATAATGTTCACCTAAAACCAGAAGAAAAAATTACATTAAGGGATTTGATAATGTCATGTATAGATATATTATTGTATTTGATTGTAAATGAACCTAAAAAATATCAGAATATGATCTATTAAAAGTAATTGTTATTGTTCTTACAGGTCATTATCGATGTAGTGGTGGCCATTCACCACATATTGATTTATGATTTTGTGGACATTAGCATTATCATGATCTCTTTCTCTATGACTATATATTATTCCTTGGATGTTCTTTTTAATCATCATAACAATATTTTTATACCCCTATAATTCTCTCATGATTTGGGAATCCAATTATGTGTTATTATAGGAATAATTTATTTTTTACACTTCCTTGTCTCAAATGATGTTTTATTTTCCCTTTTTAAAATACAAGTTTAAAAAATTTATTTTCAAATATTAAACCAACGATTAATGAGAAAAAAAATTTAGAGAAAAACATTTATATAAATGATAATGAATATAACACATTATAATTTGTTTAAAATAATATTATTTTTAATATCTTTCATTGAACGCATCATCAAGATATATGTGAACTCTAATATACAAAAAAATATTAATAAAATGGACTATTATAACTTACCAATTAAATTGATGATATGAATGTGAATAACCACATTATAAAATATATGTATGAAGTTTATATGCAATGATTGTTTATTAATTTATACTAAATATATTCTAAATATTCTAAAAGTAATTTTATGCTTCATATATATGTTTTCAACAAAACAAAATTTATTTCATTCCTCGAACTGATATTATAATTAATTTATAAAATTTGTTGGAATTTGATTTTATGGAATTAATTTAAAATTTTAAATAAAAATATTATTATTATATTAGTAGGAAATTTATTATTTTCTCTAAATATATATTTTTCCATGAATAGTAACAAAATAACGATTTTTTGTAGAAGGGTTATTTATTCTCATTAAATCACATTATTTAAATATATTTTTATGCTTTAATTTGGTCATAATAAAAATAATGATAATTATGTTATAAATAATATAATTAATTAACCAGGTATCATGATTATACATTTTTATTGTATAAGTTCATTTTTGGGTTTAAAAACATTGGTCAAAAAAACAATTCATCATATTTTCTGGGTTTGTTTTTAAAATATGAACATCCAATTATATATATTTAAATTAATAAAATTTAACCCATAAATGTAATTATATTTTCCAAATTTTTTGATGATACCACATTCATTTTTGGTTACTATAAATAATAACTAAGGAAAAATTCATTTTTGTAGAAAAGGAAGAAATGGATTAATAGTGTGTTTAAACTAAAATAAATATGGGTAAAATTAATAAAATGATTTCAAAATCATATATTATATCTATATTCATATTTTATATCTTCCTCCGATTTACAACAGTCTAATTTAGGGCCCCGAGTCTTGAGTATGACAATGAAATATTTTAATCTATTGAAAATTTGTAAATGTGTCTTATCACTCCCATATAAAAGAAAACCACATCTACATTATTACTCAAAAATAATGGGCCATATATTATATAAAATACCTTCAAATAATCCATTTTAAAATACCTATGCATGATATATAGTTTCCGGTTTTTTCAAAATTGCATTTATTAAAAGATTATGTTTTAAGACAAAGGAAGTGGTCCAAAAAAGACTCATAACTCTCAACTGAGGGTTTTATTTTGTATTCATACACACACTTAAAATATATTATCATCATGATTAATTAAATAAAAATTTTATCTATCAAATTTTAATATCTTTTTACATAATTGGAATAATTGTTGTACATATTCTTCTCCAATAAATGGGAAATGAATTTGTCACTCATGTGAACACACAAACTACTATCTCTTGAAGTGAAGTATTACATTTTTCCTCACCACCATTAATAAATATTTATTAAAATGGAAAAAATTATTATACATTACAGTTATACTTTATATATTATTCTAGAAATATGATAAATTACATAACTTATTACCATTTCACTAATAATAAATAACATCACTCATGCATCTGTGTGGACCACCACATCCATAAAATGATGTGAATTATTTTTCATGTACTCCATTAATGAATGATTATAAATATGTATATAATAGATTGTTATTTTATTTATTTCATTCTTTATATTCTATATATTATTAAACAATGATAATGATTCATGTACTGAGTCTACCAAACCCAAACATACATGAAAATGAAATAGTTAACACTCAGAAACAAAGATTTTAATTATGAGTTATTAACAAATAGGTGTTGTAATGATATAATTGGATCATATCTGATATTTTATTTATTTATTTTGTGATTGTATATAATTATAATCAATTTAAATTTATTTTATAGTCGTTTCAAATTTATACTAAATAATTTCATAACTAAGGTAAGAATTTATAATCTCAAATTGTATTCTTTGGGACTTGTGTTATAATATGCGCCAAACTTCTTTTATAAGGTAAATATACATTCCCTTTTAGTATTTATATTATTTTATAATTCTATAATCATGATATTTAACATTCAAAATAATTTTTTTAATATAATTTGTTATGACTCAGAAGACCAAAATGTAGTTAGTGATTTCTTTTATAATCACAATTTAATTTGGGGTTCTTTAATCACAATTTTGCATTGAGAACATTATATTATAATTATCATTTAAACAAAATATATTTTAATCTAATATATATTTTTGGGGATTTCTATTTTTATTTTTCATTTATTTTCATTGTGGATAATTAATCAACTTGTAAGTTACAAGTATGTTACTTTCATTTAAAAATACCAATTTACAAATTTAAATAAAAATATTTTTCTTCCATGTAAATATTTTCATTAAAATGTTTTTATGAATTATTTTTATATTCCAAAAATAATTATTAAATTAATTTATCCCATTTTTTATTTTTAATAAAAAATAAAAAATGAATGTTCTTATATTTTCCTAAATGAGGTACTTTATACCAAATATGTGAATAGAATATTTGTTTTAATGTACTTTTAACAAATAGATTATTCCAATTTCATAACTAATATTTTCTTTTGATACTACATTAATTGTTTCCACGGTTATTTCCAAATAAAATCATTTTGATAGTATTTTTGAAATTTTTATTTAAAATTATGTCAAAATAAAAGGGTATTAATTTCTCTAATGAAAGGAAATTATTCTCAAAAGTGATTTATAAATACATATTTATAAATTTTTGATAGGATTCTATTATAATATATTGATATAATTTTATTTTATAATGGCATGGCCTTAATAAAACATATAATTTTTTAAGAATCTATGGTTATTATTTGATGATAATATATTATACCTCATTTTTATAACATTCACTTTCTTATGATCATGTTTTCTCTAACTATCTAAAATTAATTGAAATTTAATTTTATCCTTATTTTAAAGATATTTAATATCACATATGAATGATTCCAAGGATAATTGTTAATTGATTAGGAATATAAAGAATACATTTTATAGGTTAACAAATATATAAGGAATGCATAGGATTTCTAGGTTTTGTGTGTATCCAAGATATAGATATCCTCTGAATACATCTACAAGACACATATGACAATACTGGAGTCCACAGAAGACAAGTATTTGTTATACATCTATTGATTTTCTAAGAATTGTTTTTATTAAGAGTTTTGGATTGTCTGATTTATGATATATTTATTGAGATGCTAATATGGAATTCTCATGAATACCCATAATTTAAATTACCATATATATATATTAATCTATTTTTCAATATCCATGTTATTTTTTTGATGATATTTGCCATTTGTTTTCACAGAAATATTTTTTTCAATTGAATTGAATGTGTTTCTGTTATTCACACTTTTATATCGATAATTTATTATTTACTCATGACAAATTTCATTGTAGATAACCCTTAATTATCATCATACCTCACCATTTTTTTCATTTCCCAGGGATATTAAGAAGGATATTATGAATGATTCCAAGGATTCCAGATTTTAACTTATAGAATGATTTAATATTTATAATGTAATATTGGAATCATGTATATTTGTAATTTTAATATACTATAAAATTGACCAATATTGTGTGGTTATATCCATTGTATTTTTTCCAAAATAATAATGTAAACACAATATATGGTTTTTTGGATTGATGTGTTATAGTTTGTATTAGGGTATGTTTAGTATAAAACATGAGAAATGGATTTAAGAAAATATATATTAGGGAACATAAACCTACGAAAGGGGATTCTGAGAATTATCCTCACTCCCTAGGAGAATATCATTTTTATGTTATTCATATTTCCAAATCTCCATCTCTAATGTGTTTCCACCCTTCTCGGGATTCAGTTTATCTCATAGAAATTTAAATCCCCGTCTATATCGTTCCATCACCTCACATGAACTATGATTTTGTTTATTCTTTAAATTCTTCGATCATCTCCTCCACAACCTAGTGGCTTCATCGACCTCATCCACATCATCAGCTCGAAAATCATGTAGCGTGGTATCCCTCCATATCATATCTACTACGGATATGTATTTTAATCTTCACTTGGCTTATTGAGCTTCTATGACTGATTATGATGTGGTAGACATCATACACTTTGACTGGGATAGTGTAGCTAGGTACGATATTCATGATGGTGTCGGTTGAAGTCCAGGTAGGTTGGAAGGTGAGAATACCCATTTTCAATTCCAGGCCCCAATTGAATGGAAGTATAGTTCATTATTCGTAAGGTTCAGATCTATCTTATTCTTATTTTATTTGAAGGCCTTTAGAAAATTGGGGCTCATTTTTTACTGAGAGTGTAGGAGACATTTTGAGTTTCGATCATGTTTCATTGAATTAAGTGACAATCTTCTCTTTGTAGGTATACTAGGTGGGAGACCTCACATGATGTATGAGTGTGTCGACATTCATCACCATTCATATGTTTTTCTTTTAGATGGATGGGCACTATGAATTTATTTTTCACATTGGTTCTGGTCATGATTTATACTGCATCAACTTTAGTTGTTAGGATTCTATCACTTGTTTCTTTGTGTGTGCATATCAAATAAGGTATATGTGTGTTGGAACCTATAGTATGATCCTTCATTCACTTCTCAGTCATGGAAGGGTTATATGGCTCATTGTGCTTCCAGAACAACAAAGCATATTAGAAAGGGGGTTCTTCCTATCCTTGACTAACTCTAATATTGCATTATAAGTTTGGGGAGGGGTGATGGAACCTATTCATTTGTTTTCATGTTTTCGTTATCTTATTATACCTTATTTTTCTTTTTCCTCTAGGTGTGTTTTTCTTGGAATTTTTCCATGGCTCTTCTAATGGTATCCCTTTTTCCTAATTTTTTAAAATTGTATTTCAATGTTTTTTTGAAGTAAGAGGGATCGACCATCTATGTGTTTTTAAAAAATATAAACCTATGATCGACTCTAGGTAGAACTCCATATATTATATTATATCATAATGTTTTTCTATGTAGATAATGTCTGGTTTAACTAAAAAAAATCAATCCTTATCAACATATTTTCCTGTGAAATTGGTTATATAATGTATACACTTAGGGAAACTAGTCTAAATTTTTAATATTGGGTATTAAATTTATCATTACTACTGCATGATGATTAGGCCTAATAGATTAAAACTTTAGAGAAAAAACTAGGGGATATATATATGTAAAAAATTAATCAGTATGAACCTTTATAATGGATTTGAATAGATGATGACCATGGATAACCTAGGAAAAATTTAATGTTACATAGATTTATAATAATGTATTTTTATTTATATATCGTTTGAATTCTTTCCCATGGTTATATGATTTATCATTTTGATTAGTTTTTCTCTCAATAGGATTTTTTTTATTAGTAAAATTTATGAATTAAGAGGAATTGTGTAACATTGAGTGTGACATATTATGGTATTATTTTACCTAAGAGTAGAGAAATTAAATGAGATATCTAATTTTAATGATTTTCATTATTTCTAACAAGCTATCTCGATATATGATTAACAACTTGAACTAATGATATATTCTAAAATCAAAAAAATGTGAAAATGGATTTTCATAATGTCTATTTGGGAGTGATGATTTATCTTATTATATTTCATTAATGTTGGATGATGCTCTTTGGAAAATGAATCAATGTAATTAGACGTTGTTTTGGGTTTCGAAAAGAAGCAGATTGAGTATATAATTGTTGGTGGAATCTAAATAGTTCAATAAATGGTTAAAATGTATATCCTAAATGACCATTTGTAGTTTAATATTTTTTGTTTGGGGGTCTTGGGAGTTATATGATTAAATTACCTAATAAAAAATCTAACTCCCAAAAAAAGGAATGACATATTCTATGTCAATTTTTGATATAGATTGATATAAGTGTTTATGAACTAGGCCTCAATTATTATATTATAGATGTGTCTAGACAGTGTTATTTGGGTTATAAGAATCATAAATCATCTATGTATTTCAATGTAGTCGTTTTAAATTATGTATTGGATATTTAAGTTAAATAAAATGTATTACAATGAAATGGGATTTATTGTTAAGGAGATATTTTTGGAAAACAAATTATTATTGTAAAAATAAATCTTAATATTTCAATCTTATGTAGTTAATAACATTTTTTATTATAATGAGTTGATTGATATTAATAATGGACATTTTATAGTATTAGTTACATTAAAATATATTGATTATTTAATGATAAAGTGATTTTTGTCATCTTTGATGATGTTTATTTGATCTCTAGATTTATGAAATATATTTTATTGTTTTTGATTTTTATAAGTAACAAATAGAGGATTATTTTTGGGATTCATATATCATTTCATTATGTTTTTATAGTTATTCATGATATTAGTATACTATAATCATGTTATTAATATGTTTGGTATTTGACATTAAGATATAATTTATATTTTTGGGTGATTAAAATTTTGTTTATTTTAAATATTTTGGGACAATGTTTCTAAATTATTGGGTTTTGAATATTGGTTAAGCATATTTTTAGGTGTTTTGGTAATTATCGATTCATCTAAAGAATTAATCAAATTATGAGGTGTAATTACTAAGATCCATGAGAATAATATTTTAAATGGTAGTTTATTTATAATAGTCATAACTAAATATACTAACCATTTTTGGTTTCAGTAATGGAATATTGATAGGTGGAACAGTTTATTATACTCTTAAATATGATATGTTATATCAAATTATTATTTTAGTGCTTCTATAATGATAACAAAATATTTTTCATTCATCATTAGAATATTGGATGAAAAAAGGTGTCAACTAATAGATAAAGCTACCGAAAGATGAAATTATGTTTATGTATTTGATAGAATCATGTATGTATATTTTCTCAAATTCGATGGTAATATAATTACTCCACTCTAAGAATAAGATCCATAAAATGAATATGTTTTTTTATCACAATCATTTCAAATTAATTTGTGATCTTTTCATCCCATATAAATTTATGGTTTTTTGTATTTAACTTTGAAATTATCATGTTCTCCATCACTAACAATTATTCATGGGACATTATCTGTCTCCTCTAGGTCCATATTTCAATATACTGCTAATGGTATCCATATATTGGAACTCAATTATGTGTAATTTCATGTAAATTTTTTTTTCAACTTCCCCTTTTCAATGGATCTTTTATTTCCCTATTTTAGGATGTGGGTTATTAAGAAATATATTTCCAAATATTTAGCCTTAATAACTAAAAAAAATATTATGAATATAATATTTATTTAATTGGGTAAGAATGTAACAACCAAAGAACTTACTTTAAAATAATACTATTCTTACAAATTTTTTATCTAACCACACCAATATATAAGCAGATTATTATTTAAGACCCAAATATTTGTTAAATTTGACCATTATTAACAAGTCATTAAATTAGTTGTATGATTAAGAATGCCCACATTATTTAACAGAGGAATAAAGGTTCTTCAAATCATAATTTTATGGACTAGAAAATAATAAAAAGGTAGTCAATTTTTTGTATTCATTTTATAATTATAAAATATACCTCCTTTAAAAATGTTTTTTTTAATTTTCTTATGTGTACATTGTATTTATTTTCATCCAATTTATGAATTTTTTACTGCGAATTAATTTCATTTTTTATATTAATTTACTAATATTATCTTAGGGGGGATTTTTTTATTTTTCTTAATAATATTTACTTTTAAGTGAATAGGGAAAAATATTGATTTTTGTAAAACTATCGTTATGTTTAATTTAATGAAGTGTTTCAAATAAGTCATTTTTTATAAATTTTATTTTAATATAAAATAAATGTCATTTAAGTGTAAATAATTTATTTAATTACATATGTTTCATCATTAAACATAATTTTGGTATTAGTTCGTTTTTTATTGGTTTATTAACGCATTTTCTGAAAACTATTATTCATTTAATTTTATGTTTTTTATTTGAAATTTATATCATCCACTTATTGTGATTGAATTTGTTAAAATTTAATCAATAATTTGAATCATAAATAATAAATTTTTTAATAATTTCATTTAACTTTTTGAAATTATGAATAGTAATGATTGTAAAATTCAAAACTATAGTAAATTTGAAGTTGATTAACATGGATTAAAAAAAGATAAGTTTGGGAATTACATTAAAATTGTATAAATAATATTGGATATATGTTTTTATATCATATATCTTCCTACAATGAGAAAAATACTTTTTGGATAAACATTTCATAACTAATACATTAATATATTTAATTCTTTCAAAAAATTCCATGTGTGTCATCTCAATCCCGTATAAATGGGAACCACATATCCTCTGTTCCTCACACATCATGATGGATATATACTAGATAAAATGTTTCCATATAACTTATTAAAATCCCTCTCTATGTTCTAGAGTTCATTTGTTGATTAAAATAAATACCTTAAAAGGATAAAGGGGTAGCCAATGTTGGTTCTCCAATGAAGGGGTATAACTCTAAACTGAGTTTTTTTCATTTTATAACATATTATAAATCATTATATTGTTTAATAAAAATAATTATATAATAACATAAATATCTCATATATATATTTACATGTTTTCATATTAATGCAAAAATACTTACTCACCACCTTCTCCATCAAATTGGAAATGAAAGCATTGTTCGTGCATACGTGCAAACCACCACCACACTAAGTGATGTATTGCATTTTTTATCAGCAATATTCATTGATGGTTTTTTTGATGGATATAATATATAAATAAGAAATTTTAAAAAAAATTATTATGTAAATATAATATATAATTCACTATTTTACTCTTCTAATAATTAAAATATTAAAATGTTGCTAATGCTAACATGTGTACCACAAACTCTACGATGTGATGTGATTTAAATTTAAAGTACTTTTTTTGGGAATGATAATAAATATTTATATAATGAATATATGTGATATTTATTTCATGATTAAAATTATATAGATGATTTATTGTTCAGAAATTTTCAAGTATCAAACATACAGAAACTAAAAATTACATTTAAAATGATATAGTTAATACAAAGAAATGACAATTTTAATAAGTAATAATTAAAAAAGAGTTGTTCATTTAAAATAAGATCAAATATGAAATTATTTGTAATGCCCAGACCCTAGAATCCTAGATTCGGTGAATTATTTTATTACATTGGCATGATTGCAAGGAATAAAGTCCCAAAAGACCGATCAATTTAGCAGTCTTGGAAAATAGATTACATACATGAACATTTTATTACACATTAGAAAATAAAACACAACATAATTATCCTTTGTGTACTTCCTTAGTACCCCAACTCAACCCTTATTATCAATCACAATACACATTATTGAATCATGTGAAAATAAAAAATAAAATGGGGTGATCTCAAATTCTTAGTAAGGATAAAAATATAGTGGTAAGTTTCATAAATAAGCATAACATTTTAAGGCAATGTATAAGACTAAAACAAAATCCTTTTAAACATAAACATCAGCATAATATAGAAATGATAAAATCAAATAATTCCATTTACTTATTCACATGGATATTATACTAGTTGAATAATGAGATGCAATATCAATAGCCACGTTCATATTGATGGAATGCATAATGCCAGACTTCATAACCACATAGTCAAGGCCTTATGCTAATACTACAAACAATACTTTGTCAAGGCCTTGTGCCCAGACACTATTTTTTCTCATGAGATCTACTGATGCATTGAGGATCTATATCGGGCTCCACTCATCACTTACAAAGTCCAATGCATTACTCATATGAAAGGTTGAAACATAACATTAACATTCGTATTAAAACTAGCATACGATATGTAAATATTTTAACCATAAACCATGAATGTTATAAATATAACATAGCCACATTACAACATATCAAAAAACCTTCAATACAATATGGAATATTTGTATCATAATAAATCAACTTCAAACAAGTGTAAAATCCATCAAAGTTGTTGACATAGAAGAAATCAAAACTAGTTTAGAAAAATATATCATTATTTTTTAAAACAATATAAAAGTCACTTAATTTAGAAAATTATACAGTTAAATACATTTTGAATCAAAGTTTCCCATACCACATTGTGACTTTTGAAAGGAATTACCATTTTAAATCATTCATGTCCATTTAAATAAATCCTTAAAAACTTTTTGAAGACATGGACATTAATGAGAATAGTTTAGATGAAATAATATTTAAAACATTTAAAATGATGTTTTAGTTAATGAGTCATTTAAAAACATTATTTTGAAAACATTTTTATGAATCATGGACTGGGATAATAAATATGTCTCAATAAAAATGTACAC
Organism: Viscum album; assembly: GCA_963277665.1. NCBI lineage: Eukaryota > Viridiplantae > Streptophyta > Magnoliopsida > Santalales > Viscaceae > Viscum > Viscum album. Next base: position 1,671,099,586 of record OY728160.1, read on the forward strand.
ATAAACAATCTCGGATAATAATCAGATGAAGGAATTAACCCTTACCTTGTACTTTCCTTTAGTCGTCGGTACGTTTAACCTCTTGTATAAAGACCGTAGTATGATATTAAATTATACAAGAAATATATAAATATTAATGACATCATACATGTTTCATTTATGACATTATAAAACCCATTTAATAATAATTTACATATCATATTATCATTTCCGGTAATAATTGATTTCTTTATCGTACTTGATATAAATTCTTACTCTTGATTTTATCACGTAGATAACGATTCAAATACATCCAAAATATACAAAATGATTTATAAATCATATATATTTTTAGAATTTAACGATGTATAATATACATATATATGTAACAGAAAACACCCTTTATGGAGATGGTAGACTGTACGTACGCAGAAACGTGTTTTCCATTTTCATATCGTCTTGAAAGGAACTAAGTAAATAAGTTATATGTAAGTACATTAATATATATTTATATATATTTAGTAGAATTATTTGTCATATATTAAATTCCTTTTAATGATACAAATTTTTATAATAATCCTTGAATGGTGAACGTGGAAATAAATCTCATCGCGTCGTGGAGACGGTAATCTGTATGTACGCGCGAGTGACAATATCATTATATTGATGTTTAAATAGTATGTAATTGGATGGTATATCATATATAAAGAATCATTAAAATGTTATATTTTTTATTTACATCAGTTATACTCATTATTATACTCATCCAAATAATGAATTTTTTGAATACCAAACTACACGACGACGTGGAGACGGTAAGCCATACGTACGAACATATATGGACTTTTTCATTCATATGATTGATAGAATAATTAATATGGTTTGAATTTTTTTTAAAAAAAAATCACATAATAGATAATATATTGGAGTAATTATTTTATAATGGAACTAATAATGATAAAGGAAGTGGAAAATGAAAAGAACATGAAAGAGGGGATGAAATATTTTCCTCTTCTTTAGGTTATTTCTTTAAAACTCTTCAAAAGGGATTCTTAGATGTTTTTATTATTAAAGTAAGCACACTGTTATTATGTTAGGGATTTTGGGAGGATATTTGGGCAGGGTTTGCCTAATCTAAAAGTAATTGGATGTGTGATTTTGAGAGAAGGGGAAGTTTCCTTTTATAAGAGGGGTGAGGGTCACTTTAGGAAAAGATTAAAATATTAATTTGTTACACGATAATATTTGTTATATAATGGATAAAAATTAATTTATTTATATCCTCAGGTGTTTCTTGGTCTAAATCCTCTCATCCAATAGCTTTTAGAGAAGTTTAGGTTACTATTTGAACCTTATCTTTTAGATTTAAGTCTTAGTTAAATAGTTAAACTTTTATCGTGTCTTCTTATATGCTTTCACTATATGGTAAATAATCTTCTAATAAACATACTAGAGAACCACAAGTGATTCATTAATGACATATATAATATTATTTATGCGCTTTGGATGAACCTTAGTATTTTATGAATATTATATCATCCAATAATATAATATTTGTTATAAAAATAAATTTATGTCAATTTTGGTATTATTTTGTATTTTTTTTGAAAGACATTACAACCTTATAAATTCAAAAAAAAAATCTAATAAACCCAAACATGTTATATTAACATAGAAAATTAGTTTAATTCATTTTAAGTATCAAAGTAATTTTTTTTTGGATATTTATAATATCAATTATTATAATATTTCATTAATAAGGAAATTAATGCATCATCATTGTTTCATAAATAAATTAAATTATTTATTGTCTAAAAATTATAAATAAACATTCATTATTTCATAAATCATTCTATCTTTCTAATGAATGTTTATAGTTTAATTTATATTGTGTGGAACCCTATATTAAAAATTGTTTAGTTATTAATCTTTTAATTTAATACTTTTAACTATTCTTTAAATAAAATAATAATAAATGTCATAATCTAATCCACGTTGACCAAAGAGAATAATATGTTATTAATAATGTAGTTTTCGGTATAATTTCTCTTATCCAATAGAATTAGGACATGTTCTAGGGTAATTATAATTTAATTTTTACATTTAATTACCCTATTTACTTTTAACCGTGGTAAATAAAAATCAAAAGGTATTATTCACCAAAAATTATTATAATCTTTTTGAAGAAAATTTTACATAATCATATCAACCGTGTCTCTTGGAGTATTGATATTAATCTCATAAATGTGGTAAAATTATGTTTTAGGAAAATTTGTAAATGCTCCTAGAAGGTGTGTAAAAGATGGTAAAAAGATCAATAAAAATTTAAACATATAATTTTATTATAAAATGACTTCAATGAATTACATTGAACCTATATATGTATTATATATATATTTTTAATTAAAATAAATTTAAATAAAATAAATAATTATTTAAATAAAAAGTCAGTTTTAAACAATAATACAATGTTTTTCAAAATTCATAAAAAATTGATTGATTTCTGAAAAATACCAAAACATCAGCCAAAGAAAATTTTGATATTCCAAATTTAAAAATTAATTCCATTTTAGCAAATTAAAAACATAAATGTTTCAATAATATATTTAAAATTAATTACTGTTTTCAAAAACAAAAAGAGGGTTTTTAAAAAGTAAAAACTATCAAATGATTGATATGTACTTATGTCAAATTTAAAAGTGAAATTATTTATAATGACCTCAATTGTATTAAATGATAAAAACATAATCTAATTATACATCAAATCCATTAAAATTCATAATTTGACACTAAAAATTATTTCAAATAAAAAATGGTTTTGCAATTAAAACATAGTATTTTTCAGTATTCATCAAAATATGAAAGTTATCAGAAAAGTATAAATAAATTTTTTCAAACGAAATATTAATGTCCAGCTTCTAAAGAATAATTTAATTTCTTTAAATTGAATATATAAATTTGTAAAATATTGGTTTTCAAATGGGTTCTCCATTAAAAGGCGGTCAAATTGAATTTTTAGGAAAATATTTATTTTTTATGGAAAAATGAATTTTTTTATATATTATTTCAATGAAACCCATAACACTGATTTTATAATTGAAGAGAGTATATAAGATTCAAAATTCAGTTAATACTATTCATAACCGCTTTTTGAACGGTTGGTTTGCGAAGTTGTGTTGCGCTCGAATATGGTGTTGTGTTTATAGAAAGCTATTGAATTACTTTAATGAGATAACTTACTATGAAATATTTAGGTGTTACATTCTCACCTTCTTAAAAAAAAATTGTCTGTGCAATTTTAAATTTTTCTTCAAAAATTAACTGTTAAAAATAGAAAAATATCTTGTGGAAAACCCACATCGGAAATTGGTTCAATAAAATTTAGTCTTAATAAGAGGGAAATGAAAATGAAAATTTCACCAAAAAATTTTGATCTTGATTATGAGATCATTGGTGGAAAATAGAGAAACAAAATTGGTGGAAAAATATAAATATTTATAGGGAGTGTTTGAGGTCATTAATCACAAACAAGTGTAAAACTGAGGGGGTCAAAGCCATCTATCTATGATGATTTAAAATATCATCGGTTCAACAAAACATAAGTTATTATGATAACACATTTTTGGTTTTAAGATCCCTTCCCAAATTATTAATAATGAATTTATTTATAGAATATGAAGAAAAAAATATACTTGATATGTAGAGTTTCATCCTTCAACTAATTCCTACCACAGACTCATCTTTCACTCCAAAAGATCATAGAATTCAAAAATATTATATTTATCATAATCATATAGGGTACCAAAAATAATGAATTTATAATTCATTTTTCAGACTATATTAGAGAAAACTACATTAGACAAACTAGGACATCATATAGGCCGGTGGTAGGTTATGCACCCTTGTCACCCTTCTGTTGTGGTTTCATGTCTCGCGGCCTTGCCAGATGTGATGGGTTGTCGCCCGACCACTAGGTTTTCATTTTTATAACAATCCAAATATAATATTAAGAAATTATTTAACCTTAATAATAGTATCCAATGTAAAACATAATCCATTCAATCCTTTAGAATTATCCAAAATACATCTGTCCAAATTCACAATCCAAAATTTATATATAAGGTAAACACAATGAAGATTATTTTTTCCGCGTAATAACATGTGAATACCTTCATCATGTATTCTTTTAAAACATCATAACACCCTGAATTACCAGAAAACCATATTGATTACATTAATGCTCCCTTATTCCTTATAGAATAATGGATATACTCCTTATGTCAAAAAATATTGTAAACTAAAACAATGATGGAATATAAAAATCATTAATCAGTGCCATGGTAGTCAAGAATATATAATATAATTTATCCGAGTCAACTATCTCTTATTGAAAAATCACTACCTTAGTATGAGGACCATATTAAGGATTATATTTCCTTCAACCATGTATTTTCCAAAAATTATAAATTTTTTTGAGTCACTTTTTATAGTACTATATAATCTCAAATTCTCAATCAAATAGAATGACAGTATAATCCTTATTTATTTCCATAATTAATATAACTAGAGCATCATTGATAAAACACTCAAATGAAATAATTCATTAATAACAACACAATAACACAAGTCATTATTCTTCATTTTTGTAGTATCATAACTTGATTATTATCTAATAGCATCATTTGGGGCATACTCTGATGATTTGGACATGAATTTGCGTAGTGTCCGAACTCCTTTCAGATGAAGCATTGTACATTTGAAACTTTTTTCTTGCCCTTACAATCACATACTCTTTCCCCTTTTTCACAACACATATAAAAAACACTTATTTCCTTCAATCATTTACCAAGATGATTCATTCCATAGTAATCACATATGGGAAAATCGATTTTTCCCTCTTCTATTTATCCATATTTCTCTTTTCCATCCATTTAATCTCTTACTTCCCATCGAATCCATAGGACTCAAAAATTCTTTACATATATTATTAACACATGATACTATTTATTCATATGATGTGAATATGTGGGAGAATATTTCCCTTAGAAATATTGGCCTAATAGCATGAAAGATATGATAATTATTAATCTTTCAATCAGGCATATTTCTACAATTCTGATTTCTTCTACTAGGCACCATTTCTAAACAATGGAAAACACAATGTTAGTTTATGAATCACAATGAATAACTCCAAACTTTTAAAATACCTTAGGTAAATTGAAAAGATTATGCATATAATATATAATCTAAAATGTTTTCTTGGAGAAGGTATTCACACCTAAATCCATTATAATTGATTTTAATGAATGTGTTATTTATACTAATCATATCCCCCAGGATTATTGTATCAAATAGCGTAGAAATGTGTGTTGTCATGTAACAAGATACCCAGGGTCAATCTTGAAACTCCTTTTCAGAGTTTTCACTCCTAGGTACATCTGTTCCTGAGCCACCTCAACCTAATCGTATCCTGACAGGGATGTAATTCTTGGATAATGCACAAAATCTAAACTTTACTAAAATTCAAGAAAGTTCATCCTTATTAATCCTCAAAGTCTATCTTATGGTAATGTTCTCTAATCAGAGATTATATAATTCTGTTTTAATGGTTATTGGTAAACTTCCTATGAAACTAACTATAATGCCCCGACCCCAGAAGCCCATAGTCAGTGAATTATTTTAATACATTGGCATGATTACAAGGAATAAAGTCCCGAAAGGCCGATTAGTTTAGGGGTCTTGGAAAATAGATTTCATACATGAACATTAAATTACACATTAGAAAACAAAACAAAACGTAATGATCTTTTGAAAATGTTATTAATCCCCTAGTGTAACCCTACTTATCAATCTGAATACACTTATTGTAATAATGTGTAAATAAAACATAAATAGGAGTGAGCTCAGATGCTCAGTAATGATATCAATATAGAAGAAACATTCATAAATAAGAATAAAATTTTAGGCAATGTGTAAGACTAAAACAAAAGCCTTTTAAACATAAACATCAGCATAATACAGAAAAGATAAAATCAAATAATTCCATTTACTTATTCACATGGATATTCTACTAGTCAAATAATCGCATGAAATATCAATAACCACTGTCATAATGATGGAATGCATCATGCCAGTCATCGTAACCACATAGTCAAGTCCTTGTGTCTAGAATAAAAATAATATTTTGTCAGGGACATATACTAAGACACTAGTTTGTCTCATGAGACATTCTGATTCACCGAGGAGCTATACCGGGCTCCACTTGTCACTTTATAAGTCCAATGAAATCCTCATATGAAAGCTTGGAACATAACATAAACATTTTATTAAAACTACCATATGAAAGGTAAATACTTTAACCATAAAACATGAATGGTATAAAAATGACACATCAACAATCAAACATATTAAAAAACCTTCATTATAATATAGATGATTTTTATTATAATGAATCAACATTAAACAAGTGTAAAATCCACATAAGGATGTTCTCATATATGAAATAAAATCAATTTGAGAGAAATATTACATTACTTTTTTTAAATCATTTAAAAGTCACATAATATAGAAAGGAAGAAATTTCAATACTTTTTTAATCAAAGTGTCCCATACCACTTTGAAAATTTTGAAACGAATTTAAATTTTAAAACATTAATGTAAATTTAAATAAATCGTTAAAACGTTTTTGAAAACCTGGACATTAATGAGAAAAGTTTAGAAGAACAAATCATTAAAAAATTTAAATTTGTTTTTTAGTTAATGAGACACTTAAAAATAATCCTTATGAAAAAACTATGAAACATGGACATGGATAATAAATATGTCCCAGTAAAAACATAAACATTAACAATCTCAGAAAATAATGAGATTTAGGAATTAACCCTTACCTTGTACATTCCATTTGTTGAGGGTACGTTTAACCTCCTCTATAAATACCGTATTATGTTATTAAATTATAACAGAACCATATTAATATTTATTATATCATACATGATTCATTTATGACATTATAATAACAACTAATAATAATATCCATGTTAAATTAACATTTCGGGTAAAAATGCATTCTTTATCGTAAGAGTTTAAACTTGTTACTCTTGATTGTATAACAGATATGTTGATTTAAATACATAAAAAATATAAAGAAAGATTTATATATCATATATATTTATAATATATATATGTTTAATAGAAAAAATATGAAATGGAAAACACCATTTTTTAATACGGTATGTCATATTTACGCATAAATGTTGTTTCCGTTTTCATATCGTATTGAAATGAATGAAGTGAATAATATATATGTAAGTAAATAAATATGTATATACATATATATATCCAGTTTCATTATTAGGTCACATATTACATACTTATTAATGATATATATTTTTATAATCATCTTTGAATGGTGAATGTGGAAATAAATCTCATCGCGTTGTGGAGATGGTAATCCGTACGTATGCACAAGAAAAAATATCATTATATTGATGGTGAAATCCTATGTAATTTGATGGAATATAATATATACAGAATCATTACCATATTATATTTATTATTTACATCTGTTACACTCTTTATTATACCAATCCAAATAATGATGTGTTTGAATAACAAACTACACCACAACGTGGAGACGGTAAGCCGTAAATACGCACATATGGTGACTTTGTCATTCATAAGATGTATAGAATAATAAATATAGTTGAAAACTTTTTATAATAACATCAAAATATATAGATGATACTAGATTAATTATTTTATAATGGAAACAACAAGGAAATTGAAGTGTAAAAAGAAAAGAACTTGAAAGAGGTGATGATATATTTACCTCTTCTTCAGGTTCTTCCTTTTGATTTGATCAAAAGGGCTCATTTGGTTGGATTTATGATCAAATTAAGGAATCTAGGTTGATTTTTTGGAAGTTGGAAGGATTTTTGGGCAGGGTTTGGCCGAGCCAAATATTTTTGGAGTTGTTATTTTTAGAGATAATGGGAAGTTCCCTTTTAATATAAGGGTCAGGGTCACTTTTGGAATAGATTAATTTATTAATTTATTAAATAATGATATTCGGTTTATAATGGATCCAAATGAATTTATTTCAATAAGTATGTGGTTATGGGTTTAAATACTATTAGGAAAATTGTTTGAGTCATATTTAGGTTACAATTTTTAGCTAATCTTTTAGATTTGACTCTTATTAAAATAGTTTAACTTTTATCGTGTCTTCTTGTATTCTTACACTATATGGTCAATAAAAATACTCTAAACATCCAAGAGAACCTCAAGTGATTCACTAATTAAATATATAATATTAGTTAAGCACGTTTTCTGATAATTATATTGTTAAAAATATTATATCAACAAATAATATAGTATTTGTTTTTAAAATTAATTTATGTCAATTTTGACATTGTTTGGTATTTTGATTTTTTGAAAGTCATAAAAACCATATCAATTCAAAAAAAAATTATATAGTCAACCATAAAATGTAATATTAACCTATAAAATTATTGTAATTAATCAGAAGTCTCAATTTACATTTATTTGGATATTTATAATATCAAATATTTTAATATTTCATTAATAAGGTAATTATTGCATCATCATTGTGTCATATATAAATTAAATTATTTAATGTCTAAAAATTATAAATAAAATACCATTAAGTAGGAAATATTTTTAGATTTTTAATGAATATTTATAGTCGAATTTATATTGTTTATATCCCTATATTAAAAATTGTATAGTTATTAAACATTGAATTTAACATTTTTAACTGTTCTTTAAATAAAATTTTCATAAATGTACTAATGTAATCCAAGTGGACCAAAGAATACAATATTTTATTCCTATGGTATTTTTGATCTAATAACACCCATCCAATAGAATTATGACATGTTTTATTGTAATTATAATATCATTTTTACTTTTAATTACCTTATTTACTTTTAACTGTGGTAAATAAAAGTGAAAAGTTACTATTCACCAAAAATTATTTTCATCTTATTGAACCACATTTTACTTTCTAAAATCAACCATGTCTCTTAGAATTTTAAAATTAAACTCAGAGAAGTAGTAAAATTAAGTATTATGCAGATTTGGAAATGCTCCTAGAAGGTGGGTAAAAGACTGTAAAATGTTCAATAAAAATTTCTACATCTATTTTTATTATAAAATGAATCCACTAAATTAAATTGAAAATATATAGTATTTATATATCTATTTTTACTTAAAATAAATTTAAATAAAATGAATAATTATTTAAATAAAAAGTCAGTTTTAATAAATAACACAATGTTTTTCACTATTCTTCAAAAATTGAATGTTTTCAAAAAAACCAAAAATTCACCCTAAGTTAATTTTGATATTATGAATTAAAAAAAAATTATTTTACCAAATTAAAAACATATAAGTTGCATTTTTTAATTTAAAATTAATTCCTTCTATCAAAACCAAAAAAGCGGGTTTTTAAAAAGTTTAAACTATTAAATGATTGAAATGTGTTTATGTAAAATTTAAATGTGGAATTACTTTTAATGACCGAAATTTTATTTAATGACGAAAATATAATCTAATTATACTTCAATTCCATTAAAATTCTTAATTTAACATTATAAATTATATCAATTAAAAAAAATTCAATTAAAACATATTGGTTTTCACTATTCATCATAATATGAATGTTTTCAGAAAAGTAACAACAATTTACCCAAAATATTTTTTTATTTCCTAATTCTAAAGAAGAATTTAATTTAATTAAATTTAATATATAAAATTTTCAAATATTGGTTTTAAAGAGGGTTCACCATTAAAAGGTTGTAAAATTTCATTTTTTGGAAAATAATTATTTTATCCAAAAATTAATTTGTTCTTAGATTATGTCTAAGAAACACATAATATGAATGATAAAATTATATAGAGTATATATGATTCAAAATACAGTTAATAAAATTAAAAAATGATTTTTGAATGGTTCGTTTGGTATGTTGTGATGCACTCGAACTCAGTGTGGCACGTAGAGCAAGTTATTGAATTACATTAATGAGATAACGTACTCTTAAATCATGGGGTGTTAAATTATTAGTATATATATAGTTATTTTAAATAATTATGGTAAATTTAAATTTATTATATATGATGTTAAAATATCTTATGAAGAATGTCGGTCTTGAGGACTGGGTGTATCTTCTCAAATAGTCATTTTGGGACATATATTATATTATAAACCTATATTATTTTATGAGATATATCTTCTTACAAGTGGAAATTATATATCATGAATAATTCATAAATATTGACATAATTTGTTATAATTGAATTCATTTCACCCAATGGGTCATTATGAAAAAAAATTCCAATGTGGTATGGAATTACTTTTAGAATACCATTTTATATCAGGGCGATTTATGAAAATATTTAATTATTTAAAATTATTTGTTACTATTATTTTATACATTTAATAAATTATTATTTTCTATTTATGTGGGGTTTTACTTCTTTATATCTATTTTAATATTATTTTGGTTCACAAACCATCAACATAGTCACGTGAAAAAATCCATATTTTAAAAATATAATTTGGGAGTTTTCCTTGCATATATTTTTCATGCATGACCATATTTTCATTTAATGTTTTCAAGAATGTATTTAGACTCTAAAAATAGTGTTTATATTAATTTTTAATCATGAATTAATTTCTATGACATTGATTAAATGGAATCATCCAATCATTTTCTGAATGAGGTACTTTTCAACAATGAAGTGAATAAAATCATTATTGTAGAGTGCTCCAAATGAATTAATTTTCCTACCATAAGGAATACTTTTTTCATTTAAGATTTCATAGTAATATTACCTATTTATTTTCAAATAAAATATTTTTCAAAACATTTTTTTAATTTTTATTTAAAAATATATCCATTGGAAAAAATTAGTATTTCAATAAACAAGTGAAAAAATATGGAATAATATTTATAAATCATTCTGAAACAACATTAATATGATGTTATTTTTAATGTATAGATTATATAATATTTTTCTTAGGCTAATATTTACTAAAAACCTATATTTTCTATTGTTCCATTGGTCTTAATTTTTTGATAATAGATTATATCATATTTTAAGATCATTTATTTTCTCGGGATCATGTTATATGTCGCTCTCAATTATTAATTCGATATTTTTTCTTTATAGTGCCCATATTTTTAATATCATAGATGAATTTAAATAAATTTATACTATTCTGATGAGGTGACCACCATATAATATTTATATATATGGAATCAATTGATGTAATATTATTATGTAAGTAATATTATTTAATGGGGAAATATTAATGTTAAGTATTCTTGATTAATTACAGAAAATTATGGACTTATAACACTTTTTTGAGAATTTATTTTACTTATCATTCAAAATAAAAGGAATATATATGAAATTAATGATTTAGCTAGTTACTTGTTACAAATATCCCTTTAATTCCTTAAAAAGTATAATGAGAAAAAATAGTGTCTTTATTTGATGGGAATTTGATTTTCACCTTCGCATTTATTAAGAATGATGTCTGGGTTGTGTGGCCTTAATGGTAATATTCATGATATCATAGTAGATATAAATTTATGGAAAGTTAATTAATATCCAAAATTATGAATTTCATTAATAAATTATTCATTTTACATTATCCATTTGATTTTTATATTGATATTTTCAATCGATGTCCCCCAAACTCGGGATATCTATTAAATGAAATTATTTTTTATCTACTATTCCATTTTGATCATACATTATTTACTGAAGATAGATTATGTTGATTGTAAACCTTTCTACTTATCAAAGCTTACCCTTTTTTTTTCCTTTCCACAAGATATAAAAAAAATTATGAATGATTTCAAAGATTCATGAATGTTCCTTATGATATGATTTTATATTTACATTTAAATATAAGAATCATATGTTTATATAGTTTTAAAAAACTATAAAAAAATAAATCATATGTTGTATGAAGGTGGGATGAATCATTTTAACATAGAGCTTGATAATTTAGGTAATTATTTTTCTCATTCGGAAAAAATTAAATATGAGATGATTAAACAATCATATGATTTTAAATATCAATATTTATTGATATATGATTAAGAAACATAAAATAGGTGAGTTTATAAATGAATTAAATAAGGGAAAAATTTAGTTTCAAGAATACCATGGAGGAAAAAAGATTCAATATCATACATGTCAAAAATGTGGGACGATGAATTTGGGGAAATGACTTAGTTGAAATGAAATATGTTTTGGGTGTGTAAAATAAGATAATAAAAATTGGAATACAATATAAAATGAAGAGTTCAGTACTGTGAAATAAAATATTTCATATGGTACTATTTATAATAACATTTCTTAAGTGTGTGGATGTTGAGAATTATATTTTTCAATTATCTAATCCAATGGATAAATCCTATACCATAGAAGGATGTAATCAATGCTAATCATTGAACCAAAATGATTTATGTGTGTATATATTAGGATTGAAGATTTAGGATGTATGTGTATTTTTAAATGATATACTCATTATAAGATTCATGGAACAATGATGTATTTTTCTACAGTATTTTTTCGTTATTGATTTTTATTTTATATTATGAGTAGTACTGATAACATAAAAATGTTTTTAATTGGATGGTTATATTTTGTAATACACATGATTAATGGATAGATAACCTTGATCATGTTCCTAATGATGAGGTGATAATGTTTAGTTCAGAAAAATCAATGATAAATATATATCATAAAATTTAGATAGTATTGTTGACCTTAAATTTTATTAACAATTTAATAACAATTTAATTTTTTTTAATATTTTTTAATTTTTATCGAATTTTTTTATTTAATGAATATATAAGATAGTATATGATTTTATTTATGGAATATGTATAATGTTAATATTTTTAATAATTTTGGGATTCATTAATTTTTTATGGTGATTCAATATATTATCATTTTCAAATAATAATAATCACATGTTTATATGTGAAATTAAGATATAAATTATGTTGTTTGGGGATTAAAATTTAGTTAGTTTTGAAAATTCTATGAGAATTTTCCTAATTATTTGGGTTTCAATAGTTAGTAATAATTCATTGAGGTTTTCTGGGATTTCCCTATCTATGGAATGAATTATATATAAATTTTTGTAATATTATGGACATTTTTTAGAATAATATTTCAAATTACAGTTTACTCATACTAGTAATGATTGAATGTACTAATAATTTATAGTTTTAATATAGAAATATTGATTATAGGTGTAGATTTTTATCCTTTTATAGATTCTATGATATATTATAATTTCATTTTACTTCTTCAATATTGAAAAAAACTATTGTTTATTTATCATTGGAATATGGGTTGAAAATTGGTTGAATCTTATTGAAGCTAAAAAAAGACTGATGTTATGTTTAAAGATTTTATATTGTTAAGTAAGTATATTTTAAGTTATTCCATGGTAAAAAAATTCATAAACTATAGAAATATGATGTGTATAATGAAAAATATACATTCTTACAATCAATTCTGATGAATTGAAAGCCTTTTCAAAAATAACTAATTAATGGTTTTGTGGTTATTAACATTATTAAGAACATATTCTCTATTTATTACAATTATTTATCTTATTTTTGTCTATTTAATGTCTATATTACCACTTCCTTATAGTTTTATATTTATCTATGTACCTGATTATGTTTACTTTTAGTTAACCGTTATATTTTGGGCATCCCAATTTCAATGGATGTTTTAATGTCACATTTTATGATTTGTGTTTTTAAAAATGGTATTTTGAAAAATTAAAACCATTATTATTGAGTTATAAATCATGGTAATTATATATATTTAATGGGGTAATAATATAAAATCCCAAAAAAAATTAAAATAATACTATTCTTTTTAACATACACAACACACAACACCATTGTTTAGAAAAAATACATTATACTGTAAAATTATTTCCTAAATGTGACTATTAAAACATAACCATAAATTTGATATTATTAATAAGGATGAAAAATTAAGAAACAATATGTAAAAAAGTATTATATAATTAAAATTTATTGATAAATTTATAATGATTATGTACTATACAAACATAAAAATCATTTTTTGGATCAAAAATATTTTTTCAACAAAATTATTTTCTTGAATTTTGTGTACAGACATTAGAATTGTTATATAAATATTTTTGAATTTATATTTGAGTTATTTAGATTTATATTGGAAATAATCATGTCAATATTATATTAGGATTAATTTTTTGTATTTTTCAAATAATATTTACTTTTTATTTAGTAGAAAAAATTATTGATTTTTAAAAAACTATATCGTCTTTTCATCAAATAATGTAATTTAAAAGTATCATTATGGTTTTCAATTTGATAATAAATTAAAATAGGTATCCTTTAATTAAAAATAAATAAAATAATCTAATATTAATCAATATTGTTCTTTATTTTGTTATAAGTGTGTTTTTTGGATTAAAAAAACATTCTTCTAAAAACAGTTTTTATCATGTTTTGCAGGTCTATTTTTAAATTTAAATATTATTATTAATGAAATATAATTTGAATAAAATTATTTCAGTAATTTTAATTATAATTTCATATTTTTCTAAGGTTTCATCTTTTATTTTTGGTCATTATGAATATAAACCATGTTAATGATTTAATACTATGGTAAATGTTAAAATTGATAAACAGGGGGTTATACATAAAAATTAATTATTAAAAACACATAGAAACATGTATAAATACTATTTTTTCTTTTTATTTAGATCTCATATTTTTTTAAATTATATAATTGTATAATTTGATCTACATTTCTTGATTAATTCATTATTATATTTTAATTTTTTTTAAATACCATGTGTGTCATCTCCCCCCTTATATAAGGATACCACATAACCCCTCTTCCTTAAACATCATGCACATTTTATTGAATCCAATACTAGATTATATTCCTTCCTAAAATCCCTTCACATGATATATATGTCCTTGATTCATCAAAACACAAACCTTATAATGCATGAGGTGTAATCAAAAAGGGATTTTTCAAAGAAGAGATATACCTTAACACCGAGAGTTTTAATTTTATTATATCTTATATCATGTTATATTATAAAATATAATTTATTATATAACAAAATAGTAATATTAAATACACTTATATGTTATTATATCTATGTATCAACTATTATTCATTTCATTCTCCTTTATATGAGAAATTAATTTATTGTTTTTTTGTTTGTGTTTGTAGAGACTACAGCCTCACGAAGAGATGTATTTATTTATTCATCACATCCCTTACAAGATGTTTATTATGATGGATTTAACGTTTATATATGAAATATATTACATTATTAATGTTATTGAAATATAATATATAATTTTCATTCATTTCCTTACTTCTATTAAAACACATAACATCGGCCAAGTGTATGTTTAGACCACCACCTCCTCGAAATGATGTGATTCATTTTAAATATATACCTCTAAATAATGATTATATAAATGAATATAATTAGTATATATTATATTTAAATCATTATTTATATTTTTCAGATTACAGAACCAATATAAATATGCCCGGAATGGAGCTACCAAACCAAAACGTAAATGAATGATGAATCAACCAACTCTCGGAAATTACAATTTTAATATTGAATTATTGGTAAATGGGTGTTAAAATTTTATAAGTGGATAAGATATGATAATATATTTATTTATATTTTAACCTTATATAATTATAAAAAAATGAAATTTCTTACACATGATGTTAAAATATATTATGATGAAATATTCACATCAGGTCAGGGTTTGTCAACTCAAATTGTCTTCTTTGGTACATCTGTTATATTTCAGACCAAAATAATTTTATGAGGTGTATATACAACAAATTTTAATAGTTATTTCATTTAAAATTATTAAATAGTGATATTTAATATTGAAATTCAATTCTTTTAATCGGATTGGTTATGATTCAAAATATAAGAAAGCAGTATGTTATTTCAATAATGATCTCTTTTTATTTCAGGGTTATTTATCTGCATATTTCCATTGGTTAAATTTCATAATAATAATATTTTTAAAGCTAATATATATTATTAACATCAATTTATGTTGGTTTTTACATTGTTATCCTCTATTTACTTTCTTTTGGGATCAATAATAAAAATTTATGTCACATGTAAAAGCCTTTCTTTTAAACATCTTGTTTTGTTGTTTCTTTTAAATAAATTTTCTTCCATGTCGATATTTTATTTAAAAAAATTTCATGGATTTTTCTATTAATATATAATTATATATTTTAGTAATTCTTATATATGTTCTAATTTCTATTTTTTAATAGAATAATATATTCATTTATTAAGAGAGGTACATTTTACCAATTGTCTAAATTGAATATTTGTTTTAACATACACCACATAAATGAATTTTATTTTCTTCCTGAGTACTCTAAAATTAGAACACACAAATAAATGTTTCCATTTTTATTTTAAGATAAAATAAATTTCTCAATATTTTTGGTTTTTATTTAAAATAATATTAAAATAAAAATGTTTAAGAATCATAAATGAATGCATAGAATTCTAAAAATTGGTTCATAACATCATTCTTTCACAATATTAATATGATGTAAATTTTAACATTTTTATTCTAATTTAATTTTTAAAATAATCATTTGACTATAAAAAATTCATTACTGATGATTCGATTGGATTCCTTTATGGATAATTGTATATACATTATTTTTGGATCATTCACCTGAATGTGATCATGTTTTTTACCAGTCTCAATTATTCATTGGACATTTATTTTACTCTATATTGCCTATATTTCAAATATCAATGAAAAATTTTGATTTATCATGATTATTTTGATGACTCTCCATCCATATACCATTTCAAAATAAGATATTTGATAAATGAATTTTATTAAATATGTAATTAAATATACTTTGTAAATATTTTAGTTCCCTATTATTGATTAAATAAATATAATTTTAACCTGTAAAGAATTTTAAAGAAAATTGTACTGATCATAAAAGAATATAATAAACCCATAGGATGTGAAAGTGGTAGTTGTGGCATTGGATTAAATAGAACCTTGATGCATGAATTGGTCTCATAAAAAAAATCATGTTTCCTCATTAGATAATTATTTGGTTTTAACCTACACATATATTAGAAATGATGTTTTGGTTGATTGGTAACGATTTTAAGAATTGTAACATATTTTTTGAGAGGACTTGATTTAATGTTCAGAAATGTCTATAATTATGAATTTCCTTAGTCAAAAATTCAATTTCTATTATCAATATGATCACTATTTTGATGTTGTGTATATTAATTTAACTCATGTTCTCAATTGAGTGGATTTTTTTATTATACACTATGTCATATTTATCAATCCCTAATTACTCAAGATATATTCCATTATACATGACCCTTTCTATGAATTTATACTCTCCATTTATTATTTTTAAATTCTCTATTATTTTAATAAGGATATTACGAATGATTAAAAGTATGAAATGATGTTTCTTATGAAACGATTTAATATTTCCATTGAAATATGTGAGTAATATATGTAACTAGATTTCCAAGATGGTTGAAATGTTAGATTATATGTTGTAATATCCCATATATTGTACATTAAAATAATAATCTAGTGACTAGATAGAGTTTTCTATATTTGGTGTGTTATGGATATTTTTGGAGAATTTTAATTACAATACTTGGGAACTCTAATTATAGGATTCATTAATAACGAACAAAAAACTATGATAGACTATAAGGATATTTCAATGTATATGATAATATCATAATGTTTTGAAAATTCAGGATTGTGTTCTTTTCCTAAAAATTAAAATCCTCTCTCAATAATAATAAGTGGAAAAGATTTTGGTATATATTCAGCTATGATTAGAATACCTGAATGTGGTGTATTTGGAATTAATACCATTAACACTAGTTCACAGTGAGTGGTCTTATATCTATAAACCATATTAGAAAATCCAATAGTATATAAATATGCTAATTAAATTTTTATTTATGAACTATTATGAAGAACTATAATATATAATGACCAAGGATGATATTATTTAATTATCATTTTCATATATTTAATATAATCTGACATGATTTTAAAAACCTATTCTTTTTTTAGGATTATATGAATAATCCCTATTATTATTGTTTCTAAAACTATTATTCATGTAATAGTTAATGGATGGAACCATGATGACTCATATTAACACTGATTGTGATGGATGATGAGATGATTTTCATTATGAACAACCAAATGAAATTGGAGATTCAATGGGATGTCTTTTGATTATTGATAAACAATCATCATGATATATTATAATCTTCATGATCTTGGGTGAGTTTTAGAATTTTGAAAAAAAATGATGGTGTTTCATGAATAAAATTTAAGAAATAAAATGCAACATTATATATATAAATAATATGGGAATAAGCAATATTTAAATGTATCAATGGAAAATAACGTTTTTTGAGAATTGAATAGAAAGGGATGTAATGAGTGAGTATTGATGGAAAATGGGGAGTTCGATAGAGGAAAATAACATACATCCCATATTATAATGTATATATTAATCTCATGTGTTTGGCAAACATGGAAATTATCTCATTGAATTCCATAATCTGATGGCTATATCTAAGACCAAGTAAGGGCCTATGTTATAATAATCATTGATGGGGAATGACTGATGTGTTTTTTATATCATGATTCAAGAATTATATTTTATAGGTCATTTATCAAAAATAATATGGATATAAGAATAATGTAATATATAATAATTATTAATTATTAGTTTTTCATTATGTATTTTGATCTATAAATTGAATGGGACAGATTACATAGATATATTATTTGGTGGTAAACTGATATTTTTAGAAAACACATTATTATGAGATAAAAAAACCATAATATGTGTGTTATGTTGAGATAATAACATTTAATTAAGAAAAAAGATTATTGACATTAATAATGTAAATTTTATAGTATTGTTGACAATAAAATTTATTAGTGATCTATTGACAAAGGAATTTATGTTATATCTATTAAGGTTTATTAGATTTAGGGATTTGGGGAATATAATTGATTTCATGTGGTCTTATTTAAGGTATATGATTAGTGTTATCTTTTTTAATAATTATTGGATTTATGGAGGTATTATAGTGGTTTTGGATAGTAGAATATTTTAATCATGTTTTTCACATGTTATTTATTATAAATTAAGAGCTACAATGTTTTGTATTGGAAATAAATTAAAAATAATTTTGGAAATTTTTTTACATTTGATTTAAAAAAGGTTCTGAATACTAGTTAAGTATTGATTTAGGTGTATTGAATTTTAACAAATTTTGGAATTAACTATACATATCTTTGAGTATTTTTTTGTAAAATTTTATAATAATCTTTCAAATGAAATTTTTTTCTAATTATTTATCTTATCTTATTCCATCCATTTCTTTTTTCAATAACCAAATGAAGACATGATTAATATATTTTCATCTTTTTATAGATCATATGATATATTAGAGGTCAATTTTAGTGCTATATGAGTAAAAAAATAATATGTTTCATTAATTATTTGAATATGGAATGAAAAGATGTGACAAATAATTGAAATAGGAAACCAAAGGATTATATTATATTTATAGATTAGATGAAATATAGTATATATTTTTTCTAATATTTCATGGTAATATAATTCCTCAAATCGTGTAATGTGTATTTGAAATATATATTTTCCATTCCTATAATTTTTTCTATTGAATTTAATATCCTCTCACCGATTTCGGATTTCGGTTTTTTTCATTAACATTCTCATGATCAATTTCCCTATCATCTGTTCTTATTTCCTATGATGATATTATTCTACATAATTTCCATATTATCACTTACTACTAATGTTATCATAATCAAGGAACTCGATATTTTGTTTTTTATGACCTTTATATTTATTGCTTCCCTATTGCAATGAATATTTTATTTTCTCTTTTTATGATGTTGGATTTTAACTAAGGTATTTCAAATTTTCAAACCCTTGAATATTGAGATAAAAAACATTAGAATGAAAATTATATAATTTAGGAACAATGTAACACCTAAAAATTTTATATTAAAATAATTCTACACGTGTTACATTGGATAAAAATAATCATTAACTTTATGAGAACTATGATATACTATAGACATATTATTTAAATGTGAACATTGTAACCGTGTTATTACATTTATGGTATAAAAATTTAAACATGAATATTATTAAAAATATTTATAATGGTTTTATATTTTTATAAATTTTTGATTAATATATAATAAATAATTTCATAGTTTCAGTAAATCCATTTTATGATTCAAAATTATAATTTCACAAAAAATGGGTTTTATTGAATTTTCTATGCACATGACATAATTAATTTCTAATAATTTTAAAAAAACTGTTTTATGGAAATTATCTAATTTTTGAATTCATCTTTTGAATGTTAACTCAAGGTTATTATTTTTTATTTTTTCTAAAAAAATTATTTTTCAGTCAATTGTGAAAAATGAAGATTTTTTCTAATATATTCATTTATATTCATTAAATAATAAAATTTAATATTATAATTATATCATTAATGTGGTAATAATGTAACATAAGTCCCTTTTAAGTAAAAATAATCTTATTAATTACATATGAATTAATATTATACATGATTATTTTAGAAGTATATTTTTTTGTTAAAAATGTTTTTTTTTGAAGACCAGTTTCATTAACATTTTTGTGTTTATTTTCAATGTTAAATATTATTTTTTTAATTTATTTAGATAAAATATAATAATCAATTGTAATAATGAACTATATATTTGGAAATGAGTCCACTTTCATGTCTGGTCATTATGAATGGTCAACCAGGTGCCCCTCCCCGCCCTCATATCCACCTCCAAAGATACGAACGACACTACATATTTCCCCTCCCTTATCTACCTCTACCTAAATATCCTCTCTACATCTAAACATCCCTTTCTATTTGTATCTCATCTATTTATCCCTATAGGTACCATTATTCCACCCATCCCAACATCTAAATCTCCCATCCTCTTTTCATACACTCACCCCCAATACCATCATTTGTTGTAAAATAAAATATCTCTTCTTTTCCTTGCATCTATTTTGATGACAATTTTTTCAAATAATATCTATTGTAATTTCATCCAAAATCACTGGAATTGGATACTCCCTATTCCTTATCAAATAATATAAATTTCACCTATTGAGATGGAGTCAAAATATCACTTGTTTGGTTTTTTTCTATTATTGGATTCTAAGTCATGAAGAACAATTTTGAATGGGTGGTTTTATATTGAACAATAAATGGTGTGGATCGATTTTATTCAAAAAAAAATTTCAGTGTTGATTTGAGTTTAATGTATTCCACCCTTTCTATATATAAGACTAGTGAATGTCCAATGTTTTGTTAATGGTCTTTTGAAATTGAATTTATTATAAAATACATGGACATCAAATAATAGATTTGAAAATATTGTAATAATTTATGGTAGATGTAAAATGGTGAGAATGAAATATGGAGAAACTGTGTCACTTCATATGAAGAGGTGATCTTATTAATATTTTTTTGACTTATTATGTATAACATTTCATCTAGTTCTTTCAATAATATAATTTTAATTTTATTTAATATATTTAATTATAATGATGTTTTATATATTATTTTATAATTATTATTGAATGAAAGAAAAAATATAATTTTTTTGAGTAATTAGTAATTATTTAGTAGAATAAAAAATTAATTCATGATAATTATAAATAAAAGTGAATTATAATTATCATTTATGGTAATTTTGACCCAAAGTGTTCTTTGTGAATGCTAATAAAACCACCCAATGACCAACACATTTTGTTATGTTCAAAACAGAAATACAGGAAAACAATAAGAAATCCAAATAAAATTGAAGAAATTAAAATGAACACACACTGTTGGATAGGTTTACTATCTTATATCCCATATTAATTTTCATATGACTCTTGATGCCTTCTTCTAAATCCATGTGGTACATGATCAATGGATCTAGGATAAATAACCTTAGGCCACACTTTTTCTCTATGAATGGATAATGATGTTCCCCAGAAAAAAATAAAGCAGCAACAACTCTAGCGGATGATGATAACCTGAAAAATATGTCTTTTTTTCACACCGAGAACCAGTGAAAAACAAAGTGAAGAGATTGAATCGGGATCAATGAATAAGGTGACTAAAAAATTTCATGAAATACTATAATAATAGATCGTGATAGCCTAACTAATTATCCAATGAGAACATTCCACTAATCTCTTTGATGTAGGAAAAACATCTTCAATAAAAATCAAAGTGATACATATGGATCAGATTATCATAATAGGATAGTAAACGAATGTAATAGAAAAACAACTATGTCAAATGTATAATGACACCAAAACATAAATTTATAAATAATAATCCCTAATACAAAATAGAAAAATCACAAGAGTTACATGCACTTAACAGTAAAATTGTGTGGTTAACAAACATGTAACGGTCACACGAGTCTAAGGGTACTTACAGAAGGGCCAGACCAATGTATGGGTACTAACATAAGACTACAATATTTATGTAAGCTTATACACATAGGGGTAAATCCTACGTAAGGTTACTTATGCAATGAAATCACCCACTCTCATTGGTAACACATATGATGCGTAAAGTTAAGGTACTCCCATGTAAGATTACCCAACCCACATAAAGGTAATAAAAACATTAAATAAGGTTGAAACATAATATACTAGAAAATAAAATAAAGCATACTAATAAAAGAAAAAAAAATTAAAGAATTTATCCTTTTAGAAACCAACTATAAATGGAAAACACAATTAACATGAAAATTTTAAAATTAAAACACCTTAACTTTTATTCAATCTCTTACAGCCCCATCCCCTCACAATACAAGGTTCCACACTCCAACCCTAATGTAATAAAATTTGAGTCCCATAACTAGTTATCTCATCCCCATTAATGGTACACATAATCTATTTGAAATTAACTTGAGACATTTTATGAATAAAATTATTATTTTTAATAAATTCATCATTATAAATAAATATCTAAATAACCTTAAAAATTAAAAATCTTTTTTTAAAAGAAGCTGATAGAAAATAATGTTATGTGAAAATAATTATAGATACAAATTTCAAATATAAATTCATGGAATATATTTTCTAAAAAAATATAATGATTATATCAATAATTAAAATATAGTTAATCATTCTTCGTATTTGTCAGTCTCAATGTATTCGTCATCATCCTTAACATCATCAATTTTCATCAGATATTCATCTTCATTGTCCCCCATTATTTGAAGTTGTTAGATTCATTGATAAAATTAAAAACTCCATAAACCCTTATATAAGTGTTATAATCATCAATATATATTAATATTCACGTATAATATATATTTTTTTATGTTTCCTAAAAAATTAAAGCATTTTCAATCGACGCTCACTCATTAATCACAAATAGATTATCATAAGATTTCATTTTTATTACACATTACTATCCATTTAAATCACTCAATGATGTACATTAATTAGAATAATAAAATTTATATGATTTATGTGAAAGTACAAATTGACCATTTACTATAAAAAGCCTATTATATTTAATGAAAATTACCATAAATATTGAACAAGGTGTGTTAATAAAGTGTAAAAAATTATTAATATGTAATTAAAACATTAGATTGACATCATGAAATTAATTCATGGGATGTTACACAAGGTTATCAACATGGGGATCTCATATTAATTAATTAATCATAAAAAAATAAATTTAAACTATACGTCATTTGATTTTTATTAAACCTGGGACTATTTACAACTACAGACTATAGCTGGATGGAACCAAATTCCAAACCCTCTATATCATCAATGAACATAATTTAATCCTTTATGTATGACAATATTTTACTTTTCGGTGATATAATAGATATTCCAAAAATCTTTCTATTTCACATTGATCACCACAAAAACATTCAATCGATCCAAGAAAGATACTCCTTATCGAGATACCTAAAATGACCCCAATTTATTGGAATTGGGAGAGAGTTTAGATGATCTCTCAAATCCATATAATCAATATTTGTGTGAATTTAGGTTTTCATTAACCCAAATATATAGGGTAATAGTTATCAAAATGACACAATGGTACTTGAGAAAGTATAATATTCTAATTAAGCCATAAATTACACCCTTGACAATGTATCAGTGACAGAAATTTCATAAATATTTTATCAAACATTTGTAATATTGATGAAATATATCACATGATATAAGTATTAGTTATTAACTTGACTCTCCACTCCTAAATTATTATAATTAAACATGAATAAAAATGATATTTTTTTGTAAAATATGTTTCCTAGTATTCAATATTAAATTTTAAATATTATATGTTAATAAAATCAAACACTATTATTTTAAACTCTAAAAATAGTGATCTTTTTTTGTGACAGTTTAATCTCATTCAACAATTGATCTCCACTATGATTCCAACAATATCCTAAACTAGAAATAATTTTAATTCTGAAATATTAAGAATAGAATTTGTGTGTGTCCCTATAGGGGATTTTCTCCATAGTAATGATGGATATTAATATACCAAGATCAGTAGCTGGAAACCAATCATTTCCCCTAAGGAGATATGATTTTATCAAAATAGAGTAAATATCTGACGAAAACACATCATCTAATATAATAAAATTTCCTCATGGTATCATATAATGGAAACATTATATCATAATTCCTAAATGACTTTTCTTATTTAATAACCAATTTTTATGTAATTACACTCTTTCAATATGTATATATATTTAATAATAACTCCACTATCCTGTTCAATTGGGACAAATATATCTCATTATATTGAAATAAAATAACATTTCCTTTATCATTAAATAAATTTCATAACACCAATTATGGAACAATAAAAATAAATAGCACCATGAATTGAATATAAATATTTTTATCTTGTATCAATGTACACAATCAATTGATATGAAATTATAATGATGTCATGGAAATATAGAATTGAAAATTATTATAGGTAGGGAAGACTAATAACACCCAAAATGGAAAGTGTTCATATTGAAGGTTTAATGTTTGGGATATCTTGTACATGAGATAACCATATAGGAAGTTCACGTGAAGATGTATCAATGCACAAGATCCCCCAACCGAAAATTTTCAAACATCATGTATGTCCCATTAGTATGATTTATGTTTACCATGAGACATATTGATATGATTATTATCATATTATCATGTGTTTCTCATTATAGTATGGGAAATCTATAAGCTCATGATAATATAAATAATATTAGTATATTACAATGTAAATAGTGGAAGAAAATTTATCAATATTATTATGGTATAACTATATCAGGCATTTCTAAACATATTCATGATATGATTTTTTAAAAAGAACAATTCTTGTTTGTTCATAGAAACATACATTCAAAACCATCTCACAAGCACTATATCCAACATTCTAACTATTATCATGTAGTCTCTTAGATAATAACATCATTATAATTCTATGTAATTGGTTTATTAATTTGAATTTACATGTATTTGTACATTTCTTCTTTGTTATATGTGACTTCACCTACATGAGTAAAACATCCCAAAGAGCTGACATCCGAGAGTATTTCCATTTTTCTCCTCTGTCAGATGCTTAAAATCTTATATACATTCTTTGGTATGTCTCCATGAACCCAAAAAAACTATTATGTATTTTAGTTCACTTAATTAAGAGAATATGAAGACATAATATGTTTGATAGTTGTGGATATGGATACCATTAACCTTTATTAGCTTCACTACTCATTTCAAAATCCTAATTATTCTTTTATAGAAAATATCTATTTTTATAATAGTTTCATCCCCTTTATAACTAATGTTCAATACTCTATATATATTACTTATATATCCCTTCTACATTCTAAAGTACTATTTGACACATCTAACTACTTCTCAGGAAGTTGTTCTGGTTTTATCTAATATTTTCCAACCGTGGTATATATGTTTATAATATCATATTTATAATATAGCACAAAATATGGGATAGATCCATCAAAAAATCATATATATTTTTACTAACCATATTAATAACATTCTATATCTTATATATGTATTCATAGATGTATTTAATCACTAATAAATTAGAAATAATTCTCTCTCCAATTTTCACAACTTTTATTTTATAATACACTACCAATATATGTATTTTGAATTTGTTTATAAAACCATAAGATGTATCTAAGAAGATATTTTTCCATTAAACTAGGGTGACTATTTTAAGGAAATATTTATAGAGTTACTTAAAACATAGTCTCAACTTACTGTAAGAATAATAAATATTCTTCTTATGATATCAATATATTTTACTTGGGAAACAATTCCACTCCCCTTAGCCACTTATAGACACCAGACATATTCCATACCAAATTAATTTTATATCATATTAATTATTATATAATTACATAAATGGATTACCACCACACTATTTCCTTTTTTAAATTGAATGGTTTTTCAAACACCTTGTTTTTTAATCATATTGAAATATTCCAATAATGATGTTCTTAACCTCCAATACCGAACATAAAGATAATAGAAAATTTCTAATGAAGGTATTATATAAGGGAATATTATATTTTATTATAAATAGTAAATTTTTATTCGTAACACACCTATACCAACCATGTATTTTATCTATTTAATTTGTACTAATGACATTACATCAATAAGAGAAACTGAAAAAAATGCGATTTTGGTAAATGGAAACCTTTTTATTAAATTAATATAAACATTTTAATCATAGATTATTTCGATTGATATTTTCTACGATAGATGAATATTCATTTTTCTAAATGAATAATATATCCCCAAAATAGTAAATTCAATACTATCATTTTGGTTCTAATCATCCTACGCAATATGGGTCTCTATAGAACTCCTCTTCCATGATATCCAATTTAAATAGTTATTTTTCAACAATTTATTCATATAGAACCTGAATTTTATATAATAATGTATTAACACGACATCTTATTGTTTATATATGCACAAATATTATTGGAATATAGTCTCAAAATTGACTATAACTTTTATATCTTAGGTTCTAATGTAATATCCTATATAAAATTCATGATAATTAAATATCATATATCTTTTTATTTTTCATTGATGCATGTTTTATTATGATTATAAAATTGAAAAAATATTCACATATAGACACCTTGATTATGAAATAATGGATATATTTCATATAATAAGTGATATTATATCCATTCAATGTTATAGTTGGAATATGATTTTTTATTAATACCACAATTTGTGAATCATGTTTCATAAAATATATGAATATTTTCTATGAAATATATGTCTCATAAATTATCTTCACTCTTAAATAATTATCCCATTTTATATAAATTAATTTGAGTGTTGGAATAAATGAACACTTCAATTTAATGACAAATTTATGAATATATAACTCATTAATAATTCTCCCTTTAGTGACATAATAGGTGGGATGTTTATTAAATAATATTAGGTTAGAAATAAATAATATTTATATTATCTTTATTGATTAATTTCTTATTAAGATATTTTTCTTCTTATTGGAAAAAATCTACCCATATGTTATAAGCATTCATCCTCTTTAATTTACTTCTAAAATTGCTAAATTTATGAAAAGAATCTCATGATGTATATGAATTTTTTTCTATCTTTTACAATAAGTAGTTCAAATTTATAATCTCTATTTAGTTATGCCTCCATTATGTATAACTATTATTTCTAAAAAAAATCACCAAAAACATGATAATTATGTGTATTGATAACACATAGTGTTTTGATCTCTAAATATTCTAAAACACTAAACTAGATATATCCAAAGAATACTATTACTTTTACTTGAAAAAAATTATGTTTCCAAAACTAGGTACTACTGAGTCTTACATTTTAAATTCATCATTGCATGAAAATAATTTATTTATTATTTATCGATTAGTTGAGTGTAAAAAACCACAAATAACATTCATTATAGGATTATTAATTTAACACATTGTCTTAAAAAACATTGTGATAATTTCTTTGGAAACATTAAAGACAAAATTATAGTTTCAGATGAGTAAATCCACTATTAAATAAAAATTTATGTTATTCACACTACTGACATAGGAGTCACATATTATAATGTACTTGTAGAATTCACCATAACATTTGTAAATGTTTCTCATTTTTCATGATTCCTATATATAAATACACATATGTTATATACATGTTTTACTTAATACCAAAGAATTAAAAATTATGTATTTTATTTCATTTATCGATTTGATTGATGTATATGTGATTTCAATACTATTCCACTCATCTTTGTTTCTATTTATGTAATCTTTCATTCCATGTAAAAAAATGGACTCATGATCAATGGATTACCTCTTTATCATTGTTTTTTTAGAAGGGTTGTTCTAATGTGCTGTTTGCATCACACTTTAATTTGTTTTATTGAATATTTCAATCTTATTATTCCTCATAATAACTAAACAATAACCTTTATTTGACTTCTCATGATCTTGAAAAAACATAACAAAAATACACTGATTTAGTTTCACGGTAATGTTCATTTTATAATTCTCAATGAAAGTGGTGTTAAATAGTGACATGGATAGAAGAATGGGATGTATTTAATCATCATGATTCAAAATTTAATGTAGATGAATGGTTTAATCAACCTATCATTCATTTATTTCATAACATTCTCCAATTGTTTTAGATGATAAAACAAGCTATAAATTATTTCACAAATATTACATTCACAACTAACTAGAATTTTTTTTAATTTAGCATGATTTAAAAATTTAATTTAGTATTCATGATTCTCATTTTGTCTTCCTTTTAACCCCCAATTTATTCCTAATTAGTGAAAGAGTTTGTGTAGAGATTATCACACTAAATAACTTTAAATTTCACAATACTATGAAAAATTTCCTATACCACTCCCTATAATTTTTGTTGTATAGAATGGGTTATTTATCCAATATTATTCATATTAATTATGTTTTATTACATTACATTTTGTAACATATTAAACATATTAATATTATTACTATTATGCAGATTACATGTTATTATACATTATATATTTATTAATTCCATTTGTCTCCCACTATTTTATCATATCTATGTAGTCATCAAGTACTAGAGTTTGAATAATCGGTCTTCTATGTATTATAGTAAAAAGGATCCTTAAAATCTATTTTTATAGTAAATCCTATGAATATGAAACTTATTAAAGAGTTCAAAGGAGACTTTTCCTGGATAACAACATTCACTTTGGGATCCTAGTCAGGTTGTGTAGGTCCCCATATTTAATAATCTGTAACATTGTAGAAATCAACCCTTCTCATCTATATTCATTATAATATATCTACAAATACCTATATTATACCAAAATTAGTTAGGATAACCCACCACTTTTTTATGATCTCTTTAATAGTAAGAGGCATCATCAACTAGGGAAGGCGGGCACCATAAAAGGAGGTAAATATTAAAAAATTTATTTGAGGGTTATTATAGTTTTCTCAGTGAATTAAATATATTTATATTGATCATGTACACTCAATGTGATTTAATTCTAAAAATAAAAGTGATTAAATAGAAAACATTCCCCATGAATGATCATTTTATCTTTTTGTGATTTTAAATTTTTATTTTTCAATAACAACTAAATTTAAAACGAATATATATAAAAAACATAAATAAATAAATAATAAATAAATAATATCATCCGAATTTTTAAATATTGATCAATTGCGTGTAAAATGGACCAGCTAGATCCACGGATTTCCTCCTTGAGTCACGTCAGACTCGAGTTGTAGTTCCCACCATAACAAATCTATGACACTCATGTTCAGTTTTTACCATGTCATGGCATGATATATGTAATGTTTCATCATCCAGATTATAAAAGTATGCTCACACACTAGTGATAAGGTCTTTGGAATACTGTGTAGGAATAAAAAATATCACTCATGGATGTGCATATCCTTATAGATATAATGAGGTATAGGATGACTTTATGATCATTATCTATTAACTAATTTTTAGATATCATTGCACATGAAATACGTAAATAATAAAAAAATATAAAATACATGACATACATTTCTTAGTCTAAGATCAGGATATGTCGAACTGTATTAGAACATACTTAATATAAATAATGATTAAAAAAATTACACTTGAAGGAATATATTATGAATTAGGAAAAAATAAACTAATTTATATCACAATATATTTTCTGAATGATCCAATTTTTTTTTTGTTAAAAAATACATCAAAATTTTTATTTTATTTTTTCCACAATATTTTTTGTTTCCTTTGAATTCATAATATCTTTTTTATGGGTTCAAGGAACAATTATAGGAAATGTTAAAGTGGGTTTCAATTCATCCAAGTAATGAAAAAATTATTATTATTTATTAATTAAAATTTCATGGAAGAACCATAGTTGAAGTCTCCCATATGACACAACTCACATGAATAGTATCAAGGGTATTATTCCCATTACTTGTATAAGTGGTATAAATAATTTGAATTATAATTTTTTTATTATAAACCAAAAAATAGTTTCATTAATAATTGGATTACTAAAACTCAACCATATGAGCTTACATCAATGAAAACTCACATGGGTAGTGATGTTATCAATGCTCACTACAAAAAATCATGATTTTTTTTCTAAATAAGGATGTGTAGTTACATAATATTCATGATAAAACTAATTGGGATAGGGTGCACAGTGAAATCATAATAATTAAGTATTTCAATATTTTTTCTCTGGACTGACATTGTGATACCTTCTTTATCGAATCACGACCTGATTATCAACCTACGGATTTTGTGTGAATTAAATAAACATGAGATTAAAAATTTAAATTCTACATCATTAGATCATTACAGAACATGATTCCTCTCCTTGTCAGACATTGTTACTCAAAGTAACCAAATTTCACACCCCCTAAAACATTCACAACTTCTATAGAAACTAATAGGTACATTGATTATTAGTTTATAGGTTCTTTTTTGAATAATAAATAAATATTTCAACATATCAATGATCGACGTCACATTATTTGTTAAATTTGTGATGTATAATTCAAACCTAGATATTTTAAATAACAGTTTCTCCTTCAAATAATTGGGAGAGGTAAGGGAGAAACACTAAAATTTATAAGATGAATACTGCTACAGATTTAATATTTATTAAACCAAAATATATAGGTGAATAATTATCAAAATTGTGATATGAGCCTCATGTAAGAAAATTAATCTAATTATGATATAAATAAAATTTATTATGAACTACCATTTTAAAAAATCTCATTAGTATTTTATAAAAAAAATTAATATTTTAGTAATATATTAAATGATGAAATTTGAGTACTTTAATCCACTCACCTACCCCAAAATATTTTAGATAACCATTAATAAAAATATTATTTCATTGGAATTTTTTATCACCATATCCACTTTAGAAAAAAGATTACAAAAAGGAAAATTACACTACCCACATTATTCCAAATAAACATGAGTAATTTCATTAAATTTTTTTGTACATTATGACCATATATTCTATAAATAAATAAATATAACTATACTATTAATTTTTTTTAAAAAAACTATAGCTCAAAATATCACTTATTAATAAAACTATGTATTTAATGATGGTTTTGATGCATAAAACATCTGGTCGAACGCATGCAAATAATATGGGTTTTTTTTGGCACTGGTCGATAATTCCATAAAATGAGAAGAATATAAACCAACTAATCTCTAAAAAAAGTATCATTAAATTTAATTCATAATAAATATATATAAATTAATAATTACCTTAGTTTAAATTGGTTCTTAATTAATGATTCAACTGACCACTTATTTTCATATCATCATTGTATCCATGGAATAAAGTGAAGAATACCTCCAGAGGTATCCAAACAAGATCCATGTATCTCAGAATTCCCTTATAGAGTATGTAGGTGCTAGTGAAAATGATTTTCACCACATAAAACATTATTCATTAAATTAAATAAGAACCTCTTTTTTCATGAAGGATTCTTATGGTTGTATTTGTGTCATGAGAGGGAAGATTTTAATTGAAACCCTCCATTCATGAGAGCATAATTGGGAGATTTGTATCTTAAGTAATGTGAGAATTATCTCAATAGAATATACTATGAACCAATATTAAATCATAAAAATGATAAAACATGGCATATATTAATAGGTTATAGAATAAATAATTTACCATATGACCTTTAATATTATATTAATCCCCACCATAACCCACTCAATATAAAAACACAAATATTGAAAATAATATTATTATTATCATCAATATTTCGATGATGTGCACACAAACACATGGATAATTTTAATATAATTTCAAAAAAAATTAATTAATATTTATTTAATTTAAATTAAAAATATCATTCCAACTCGATAATTAAACTCGGCCCACCAATCCTAATTATTTATGAAAACCTATAATGATTACTATTTTTTAAATAATTAAACATCACTACATTATATTTTCAAAAAATAAATGAATATTAAATTCACTAACCACATGAATAAATATTTATTTAATATTCAACTCAAAATTATATATTTTTTTAAAAAAATCATTATTGAATATTTTTAATTGACAAAATTTTCATCATAGGGACTATAAAATTACATCTATTATAATATTAAACCTAAACATAATCTATCAAAATTTCTAGACATAGATTGCGTGTGACACTCTAGGAACCTTTATTATTTTCATTAGGAAGGACATACCTAAAATCCAATACTATAATATATTAAGAAGTTATGTAACCCATAGATAATAAATGTAAATTTTACAATGAAAATAACCTATTAAAAATATTTTCCATGTAAAATAATATATTTTTATCAGTATACAATCATGAATATTGCATTACCCCTATCATCAACTTATTTTCTTGAAATATATTTTCATAATATTTTAGAAGCGATCTTAGAAATTATAAATTTTGAGGGAAATGGAATTAATAAAGAAATATAATTTTAATCAATGGGAATAAGATATATACTTCCATTAAATTATATGTGAGAAATCCCTGAATGTCCTAATCATTAATTTCCTTCCACTTTTGACACATCCAATGTATCATAAATCACCAAGAGAATATGTTTTCATAATTTTTAAACATTCATTAGAAATTATTTCCCAATATTTTTATTAATAATAATCGTCATTCCAAGGACCATTTCCGAAATTTGATGGGAAAATTGTCCAATCAAACATATAACGTGTGGAATTCCTTCTGGAGGGTCTATTATAATATCTTCCACTCTTAAAGATTACCATGGGTGAAATTTATGAAAAGTATCAATATCTAATAATCCATTACCCATGATATCTTGTATCTTATTTTTCATGTCATAAAATGTCATCCAACAATAGAACATAAATTTATTAATATTTTCATAACACTTGAAGTGTCTAACAATACCAAGGAACTGCTATTTCCCTTTAATGCAACAAACCATCCAGAGATATTATCAAATTAAGTGTCAAATATATGAAAATTTTAAATTTTATTATATGTTTATTAATATTGAGGACCTATCATATATAGGGAATCCATTGTACAAATTAGTTGGTTCTAGGGAACTAACTGTAAGAAACTCTCACTTACACTAGATGAAACTAGTAATGATGCCTGTCTAGCTAACTCTGATAACATGATTATAATTTTTTAATGATAAATTTTTAGAAATGTTATCCAAAATATTCTACTCCTTAGATGCTAGACATACTATGAGATCAACATATTTTTAAAATCCCTATTGTGGTGATACCTAAAATGATTATACTTCTCCCATTGATTCTACCTTAAATCCATGGTTAGATCTTCCACATAAATATTATCACAATACAATGTGATAGGTTCTTTAGGGAATGTAATTATATCATCATATTAAATAAATTTCAATAAACACACTACTTTTGTACATATATCACAAGTTACAATATACCCATATCCCACTATATAATTGTTGATAACTATATTCTATGGGATATTTTAGTCCACAAATCAATTATTAAGACAAAATATCCATCCAGAAGGTGATTTCAAGTCATTCTTATTTATTGAGAAAATATAATCTATATATCCTATTATGAATAATATACTTCTCTCTTCTATGAAATATGATCATATACCTAGTACACATTATATACAATATGATATTCATAACAAATTCATAATATTATTCACCAAGATATGAACGATATCTATGTACTATGATCATGGTGTTGGTACTAACATGCTCCATACATAACAAGGCATAAATTATGGTACCTTTCATAGATGGTTACCATCTTATACTCATATAATATATTTATTTTTATTTACAAGGATTAATTTTAAAATAGAGATGCATACCAGGTGACACAGGAACCAATCCCCTCTTGGATTTTTCTATACTTAATTTAATAAGTATATTGTAATTATAACTACCATGAATTAGTCAAAGTTTCCTATTATATCTATCGTGATTGATCATGATCCCTACAATGTCGATTAATTTACTTATGTGATTCCTTGAAAAGAACTTGTTCAAAGAAGAATTATCTGACAGTAATACTACTATCTTATTTCTAATAAGTGACATTTCATTCATATATACAACTAATAAAATAACCAAACTCCCACAAATCCACTTGTAGATGCATGGATCACATTCATTCTTTATAAAAAATATCCATTCTGGTTTCATCAAAGATAATTTTTCATAACATAGATGCTTTATTCAATACATAAATGAATCTAAAAAACATCCATACCTTATACGATTCTATTGGGATAAAAAATCCATCTGGTCATTTCATATAGAAATTTTACCTAAGGGTTTCGTTATAGAATAAAATTTAGACATCCATAATTCAAATATCACATTCCTACAATGTATCTATCAAAGTAATATGATAGAAAAAATTTATACTAGAAACATGAGATTTTTTTATGACTTGATATTTCTTAAAACCATTATAAAATAGACATTGTTTATTGGTATGAAAATCACCTGATATGACTATTTTTCTTCTTGAATACACATTTTCACCCAAAAATAATTATATTTTTTGGTAGATTTTTTAGAACTAGTACATAGTATTGTTACATATAATCAATATTGTAATTCATTCCATATTTATATCTTATAGATTAAACATTTCTCACTAAATTTTTATAGGACGATGATTCATCGTCCTCAACTAATAATGAATCCCAATCACTGTTGACTTGAAAACCATATCATTATAGTTATCTATCTTTTTGGGTGCTTATAAAATGTAATTTGGTCACCTGAGAAACATATTCAATGAGGTCTTGTGTAATATGAGTCTATTCAAATTCCTTTATATCTAGAGAATCATATTTAAAAAAGTCAATATTTCTACCCCAATCCTTTTTATAATGTGTCCCATACATAATGATGTGTTCTTATATCATACTCAATTCTTTTATCTAATGTGTTTTATGAATTAAATCCTTAAATTTCCATATGATATCTTATAAATATAGGATTCATGACACATGGTTCTAGTTTTTATGTCTGAACTGGCCTTAAACAAATTACCAAACCCACACACATGAGTTCCTAACTAAAGATGTATCTTTCCATACCAAAGATCATATTGAATATAATTTTACACCTTATTTGGTACTCAATTTAGTTTATATTACACAAACATTAGTTCATAACACCAAATTGGAAATTTAGTATCTGAATGACTCATCATCAAAATCACTATGTCATAAAAGTTGAAGTTATTAATTTCACAAAAACCATTTTACTATGATGTATATGGAGGTGTGGGGGGATATATAATCCCAAACACAAATGGTATTCGATGAACTCCTGGTTAATGTATTATTCACCTTGATTGTATGAATATTTCATTATATTCTTACCTAGATGATTCTCTACATTCCAATTGAAATACATTATATTACCAATGGATTCTAACTTATACCGAATCAAGTAGATGTATACATATATAATAAATTTATCTATAAAATAAACAAATTATGATAATCCACATGGTTCTTAAATGGGAAAATATTCATAAACACACACACATAGATATATATATATATATATATCAATTTAAGATGATCTGGCTACTTTTTACCCTATATGAAATATGTTTATTTGTCATTTTCCTTATAAATAAGACATTAAACTATCAAGAACTTTTATTTTGGATGAATGAAAATTATCTTATTTATAATTATTTGTTTTATGAGCCAAGTTTTCATGAGAAATCGAGTTATGACATTATTGGGTGTGAAATGTGTCAGTATTACTTGATCTTCAATAAATTTAAAACAACTAGTTTCCATATCCAATTATTTAAATATAGTTATTATGGTGTTATGTATCATAAAAATCTGTATCATTAACAAATTAATAATTTTTTCTCAAATATAAATACAAATCCATTAATTTCTAAATATGACATGAATATCTTTTTCCCGGTGACAATACGAATGAAATTAAAAATCTAAATTATTATCACCAATCCTCTTAGAAATAAATGGTTGTAGTATCCTATAATACCTAATATTATCTTACTACATTGGATCCATTGAGATATACCACACCATTGGAAACTTTTCCTAATCTACATAGTTCATGAATCCATATATATATATGCGAAATCAAAAGTTATATCTAAAACCTAACTTATAGTAATAGAATTTTCACAGTAAATAATGAACCCGCCTAAAAATTTGTTATAAATCTTTAGACTAGTTTAGTTATTATTTAAATAGACTAGATTACAACATGAAAAATATTTTCTATTATGTTCCCCTTTATGCCTATTGATCTTCCTCATTCTAGAAGTGTGGTTCTCATTGACCTCTTACATGAAATGTGTCTTGGATCTCATTGTAGTTTTCATCATTTTAATCACCATAATGAATCAGGTTTTAACAAGACATGAATCCATATTCACCATTATAACCATAATTTATTCAAAAAATATTTCTAATTGAAAAATATAGCGAATATTTATTTCTACATATACCCCATATGAAATTCCATCTCAAATATTTCTTCTGAAATGTTATTTAGAGATCTAATATCTATCATGACTAAAATTCTACTATAAATTATTAGCGAGATGATGCATCAGTATGCTTGCATAAAATTCATTATAAAGCCCATAGAGACCAATAATCATGGATGATAACATAAAACACATAAAATATACCACTACATCCATGGATATCATAGTACAGTGTTGAATCGCCTTTACCAGTCATTTACAATACATCCAATTATAAGATTATCTTTCTCAAGTATTGATCATAGTGATGAGTTTGATTTTAGGTTACATATTTTAACACAACACATGAAATAATTTTTCAGTAATTATCATGATTACCAAAAAAATATGAGGGGATAAATATTATTTATTAACTGTTTTATCAAATCACAATTACCATTTCCATTAAATTTAGGAAATCATATATTTGGGAAATTGTAGGGAAAAAGATTAATATTTCCCTTATCATAACCAAAATTAAGGACATTAAAATTATTTGGATCTATTTAGGTTGTTGATTATTTCCAAATTTATTAACTCACTACTCCTTGATCCTGTGAATGAACTCTTACATCATGAAATCATAGACTCATAATTTTATAACACTTTCCCACAAATGGTATTGAAAAAAATATGAACATTACACAAAATAAATAGTTTTTAAAATCATCCATCCATACGTAATTATAATAACTAATAATTTTATGTATTCCTAACTATAGTGCATCTGAAACATAATCTATGGGTGAATCTTAAAACGGAAAGGAAGTCAACAACAAAAACTACAAAATTAAGGAGATATTATTAAGAAATAGGAGATGAGATGTTATAAAGGGATAATATGTGATATTATAAATATTAATACGGTTATATTATAAGTTAATAACATGCATAAATCCATACCAAAATAGTTTAAAGAGTGTAAAATAATGTGTAAGTGTAAGGTGAGGGATTTTATCAAAATTTTAATTCTTTGAGGTGGATAGAGATGTTATTCAGCTAATTACTGTTATATGGAATATATATTTCCCCAAGACTTGTAATATAATTAATATACATTATTTATGTTATTTTATGCTTTAATTTTAATTATTTCATCAATGGGGATTTTTATTTAAATGTAACCATGATGTAAAGAATTTCATAACACATTTTATTTGCATTGGGTTATATTACATATTATTTATTGTTCATATTCCATGATTTCATATATATTTAAGTATTAATTGTTTTATTTAAACTTTTTATATGTTGATTTAAATTTTATATATAAAATTTACTTATTGATTAATTCTCACATCAATATTTTGATAATTTTATAAGTTGTTTCACAATATCATTCTAATCAAGATTTTTTATTCTTGAATTTTAATTTAAGGAAATTATGTCATAATTATTTAACAAAAACTTTAAATTTCTTCTCATATTGTTATTAATGATCATGTTTAGGTGAATTTTTCATTTTTATATTATTTGGAACATAAAGTAATTTAAAAATTTGTTTAATAAAATCAGACCACGTTTTCCTCTTTAGTATGAAATCTATTTTTATACAAAACAATGTTTTCTAAAGAAGATCTAAAAATATTTCACTAAATTTATAATTTTTTTATTAAAATAACCTTTTATCAATTTTTTTAAATGTTATTCAAACTTATATTCTTATCACATTCTGAACAACATACTTTTATAATTTTTTTATACTAAAAATTAAATGTTCTTTATTGAATGTATAGAATTAATCACTGACATGACAATCATTTCATTGAATCATACATTTTAATTTTAGGATGATCATTTCAAAATAAAATTTCTGAAAATTTATTTTCCATGAAATATATTTTAAATATCTATTCCAAGTTAAAATATATTTTCCTCAGAAATGTTTTTAGAGATATTTATGATTTAATAAATATAGAAAATACATATTAATAATCTAATTGGTATATGTCATATTTATTCCACCATTACTATTACTACCTTTTTTATAATTAATTTTACTATTGTTAGTATCTACCTTCACTTCCAGGAATAAGTTTTTTAGTCATTTATATCCACTTCAGTTATTCACATTCTAGTGACCATTGAACATTGAATTTCCACTAAAAATTCATATTATTGATCTGGTATATGATTATTTAATAAACATTATACCATTTTTACATATATTACATACTTTCATAGTTATTTTATTATTTGAGGAAATATTGATAAATTCATATTCTTTACTCAGTAATTTTTTTTATAAGGAACAATTTCTATGAGTTAAATTGAGTTTTGATAAATGTGGAATGATTTGGACTTGTATGAAATTGGTTGTGGAATAATTAATATTAGACCCTTAATGAAAAGATATTATCACATGATGAAATATTTTTGAGAAACCCATTCAGGGTTGTAACCATGAAGTTCATACTATAGTGTGAATGTTCAAGAAAGTCGTATACTTTAATGAATCACGGGAATGTTCTTGAAGGAAATTGTTTCATATACTAGGGAAATATGACATCAAAAAAATTAATAATTTCCATTATTTAGTATTTACAATATTATTATCCATAGTATTATCAATATGAAAAAATTCAAAAATTCATTTCATTCTCAGAATTCTGGATTATATGGCCAATGTCCCTATATAGTAACATGGAAATATTATTGATAGAGGTTCTCTGGATGAATGAGCTTGGTATCCATCCCCATATGTAATATGCTCCAAAATCACCTGTCTATATGTAACCAAAACCATAAATAAAAAATTAAAAATAATGTTATGATACAACATTCTAATGTCTCGTCCAAGTTCTGTAGATGAATATTAATTGGATCAGCTCACCACATTGCCTCAGGAGAGCCTCTCCATATTAAAGATGACACGAACTGGTAACATGGGTCTACACTCATACCATTGGGACAATATGCACCTAATAACCACAATCCATTATTTTAAATATTTAAAATCCATTTTTTGGGTAATTGGGAATAATACATAAAGAGCCACCATCATTTCCTCAACCACTTATACCTCACACACCAAATTCCAAATTAAAAAACTCGAAAATTAAAACTCAAAATGAATAATTAAAAACTAATGCCATTTCCTCCTAGATCCACTAGTCTATCCACAGATCATCATCTTATGGTACCATGAGAGGTCATGTCATGACCATCGTCAGTGTCATCATGAACTTCATCCTTACTGTTAGAGAAGAAACCATAGATTTCATCCAACACCATTGGTGTCTCCATCCTAAAAACACACTAGTTGTTGAAAAACCCAAAAGACCTTCGTAACAACTGAATTTACAAAAATAAAACCACTAAACCATTACCACCACCATAATAATCGTATTCTTCAACCAAGGTCTTTTTCTTTGGAAGAAGTGGCTTGACACCTTAAATATCATCATCATCCACCACCAACACCTATAGATATCAGTCATCCGAACTGTACAGAAGATATTTCTTGAGCAGATCACCCAGATGGGCCATTAACAATTTGCAGTAGGACACACAATGTTGGCGACTCCGAAGAATCATAAATCCACCAGAAGCCCCTAACATAATGAAGGAATGAAAATCCACTATATCAGAAGATCCAAAAACACAGAAAAACCATCAAACTTCCACCACAGTCAAACAACACTGATGATCACCACAAGAATACAAAACTGACTCAACTCCATCAAATGAGAAGAATCAATAATGCCTCGAACATCACAAAGAAAGAAAAAATGGGGATGGAAATTAAAGGAACTAGGTTGTTCCCCAGATCATATTGTTAAATAATAGATATAATAACCATGCATCATATAAAAATTTAAGGAAATAGACTATATAAGTTTATATAAATATATTTATCATACAATAAATAATAAATAGAAGATGATAAATAAATACAAGGATGAATAACTATTGAAATATAGTATGGTCTAGGAAAATATAAGTATCTATAAAATTGTCCTTACATTAGTATGGATTAATAAACATCCAAAATAAAATAAACCAATTAAAAGGGATCCAAAAATATTTCGAGATGAAAATCATTCAGTATCCTAATACCATTCGAGATAACATTCTCGGTCCTTAAAATTTTTTCTCTTGTCTTAGCCTAAACTTGTGCCTATAAAAAACATGTGGAATCTTATCAGGTATCCATATGCAGTGTCGACCCAAATAGAATGTGAGTGAAACATTGTAATCTACCAAAAAGATTTCTAATAAAATATAGAATCTGACCATAATTGATAATGACATATATATAGTAATTATATAAGAAATAAATAAAAAACATATCTTCTAAGAACCATTCATTAATCAATACATTATCACTTATATTCTAAACTAACAATGGTCCAATAAAACCTTCATCGACCACATACAATTTCTAAGATATAGAACCAATGGTGATACATAATTAAAATGAATAAAAGAGATTCTCATTCATTATCTCCTTCATGGAACATTAGTTCACTTGTAAAAGATTACCAAAAAATGATTATGTACTAATATATTCAGATCAACAGTTTAACCTCTGAATTTTGTATCCAATATTGGCTCACATAGCCTCAATCCATCACCTAATCCCTAAATTAGATGTTTCATGCACATTACTAAATTATATGTACTTTTTCATCCATATCCCAAACCCTTAACTATTAATGTAAAGATTAAATTCCCATACTCTAAACAAGGGATATTGAGCACCATGCTTAATACTATAATCTGAAGATGTAGAGTGACATCTGCCATAACATAAATAATTTACATATAATATTATGTCCCATAACCTAAAACATACAATATAATACACGTTCGAAGAGCATAATTTTAGAATTTAAATAATCCCATTATGAAATTACATGTTCTAAAAAATTAACCATACAAAATATTGACAAATCATAAAGTAACCATTACAACCTTTATTACATACCATGGGTACAATGAAACTATAACACCATAAAATGGATCAAGCGTTTTACCCCTTTCACATATCAAAAGACCATAGTAACCACTCTTTGGAAAATAATTTTTATCTCATAAACATTTTAGATCATTTTTATGAAACCCTTAAATAATTGGTCCTTTACATTTTCATAAAAAAACTAAAAATCCTTCATTTCATTTAGAACCATTAAAATATTTCTCTTGGTAATTTCAAAAATTGTTTACCCAACACACATTTCATATGATGATTTTAAATTTATTGAAAATACACTTTTCAAACCGTAAATTAGTCAATACATATTTTTAAAATAAAATCCATGATAAATAATATTTTTCAATCCATAAAAAAACCAATTTTGAAATTAAATTCATAAAATTATAACTTATATAAATTCCTCATATTAATTCCCAAAAACATTTCAAAAAAAAGAATTTCATTTCATGGTTCGACACACTCCCTGGGGGGTTATACCTTTTGTCACATATTCGATAATCAATATGATATGATTTTTGGATGGTTTAATGTATCAATATAATGTCCAAAAATATTTTCATAATGATTTTGGAACACACACCAACCCATAAATCTAATACACATACTTGATACCCATTGAAATAAGTCATCCTGACTATGGTAACAGATTGTAGACAACCAAAAAATTTACAGATGCATTAAAATATATTCATAATTCATAGTGGATCTTATAATGACCAACCAAGCCCTTTCAAAACTCAAAAAAATCCAAAGAATCCAACTTTATCCATTTAATTTCTATCCTAAAAATAAGTAATCTTAAACATTTAATCTTATTTTTTTTATATTTAAATTACAATTTGGGGAATATCCATGTACTTATTTTTGAATAGTCTTCAGGGAGATTGTTTTTGATGAAAAATTAGGTTTACTAGATATATTTATGAGTTCAAGATAAGAAATTGGTATGGTATGTTGAAAAATAATCATGTCAAATGAATGGATTCTCAGAAATTGATAAATAAAACGTCATATACCTGGAGGTACCATTTATTACTATATTTATATTTTTTGGATTCAAAAATTGTGAAGATGGTTCATTCTTCATTAAATTTGAATTTCTACGGATGCCTTTTAAAATTGTATAGATGAAATGAATTTTAGTTGGATTTGTGTTCCAAAAATAAATAATGATTCATGAATTAAGGTACATTCATGATGGTTTTTAGGGTTATGAAATATGGCTGAGTCATGATGGAATGATGGTAAGATATGTGATGATTAGTAGAATATTTATTTATAATGTTCCCTTCAACAATAGATGAATATTGTTATGATCATGAAAAATAATAATGAAAATTATGATAAGGACATGGAAGGGTTGATGGATTTGAGAAGGGGAGACAATGCCAAAAAATTGGAAGCCACACAACTAATTTGAGAAGAGAAATAAGTAATGAAATTCAAAAGGATATGAATTTGTGAAGGTGGTTCCATACGGTTTTTATTGTGTAATGTATTTCATAATATTATATTTCTTATATTTAAGGATATATTTTGAATGATATATAAAAATTGGTAATTTTTTTATCAACAAAAAATTGGACCCTATTAAATTAGTGACCATGATTAAATTAATAGGATTCATGAATGATTGGATCCTTATAATAGAGTAATTTTTTGTAAATTATTTTGATGATTCATGAAGTATGTAAACAATATTTTCATGAATACAAATTTTACAAAATCGCAAGGGTTTTTTTATTAAATAAGTGTTTATGTGGTATTCATCATGTGGATGAACGTGGATCGTAATGATACAAGAAATGATGTGTGAAAAACTGTTAATTCAAATGGTAAAAATATGATTCTTCTCATATTGAAATAAGTATACATAAATAGATAGATAAGTGAGAATTCCTATTGTTATTGAAACAATATCGGAATAATAGTGATTCCACGCAATAGTTTTTAAATGAAATTCTCATTATCAGACACGGTGCATTGCCTCATTGCAACCATATTCTCCTTTGTTGTAGACTAGTGTGGAAAAACCTAGTAGAATATGATTATCATGGGCATGATTTTATTTTCCTCATATATTTCTATACTATAGGGATATAAGTGTATTTTTTTTATGATGAAATGGGATTTAAAGGGGATATATAGTAAATGTGTCATGTCCATATTCACGCCCTAATCCTCTCTAAATAATTAACCATGCTGTTTGATCATTATTTATTTAAAATAAAATTAAATAAGGGTCACCAAACTCACTAGTAACTCAAATGTTATCAAAACTCAATGAAACAACCAGAGGTAATCCACAACAGTATCCATAAACCATTTCCTGTAAAATTACTAATTGGTTACAACATATCAATCACTAATTAATCACTACTTTGATATAAAAAATATAGATAATTCAGTATGATCTAATACCATGATGAATGTCCAAAAAATAGAAAGAAAATATCATATAATGATATCCTCGACAACAACAAACCAAAATTATGTGGAGAAATTATATATTCCCTCATGATCAAGTTGAATCTCAAAAAAAGTCCTAAACTAGAGAACTAAAAAT
Organism: Viscum album; assembly: GCA_963277665.1. NCBI lineage: Eukaryota > Viridiplantae > Streptophyta > Magnoliopsida > Santalales > Viscaceae > Viscum > Viscum album. The sequence goes on from OY728160.1 coordinate 1,671,144,379, forward strand.
TAGGTAGGAGAAACAAAAATAATATAGTACATCACAAGTTGAGAAAGAATCACCTATGATACTAATTAAATGAACCATAAACACCCATAATTTAATGAGCATAGGGGGTGTACGAGAGGATCATACCCTCATAGTCCATTCATGTACAAGTAGAGATGTATGGTGGGTGACCAAAATAACAAAAGGAGGATGTTTTGAAAGAATATGAATTTTAATGAAATTTTTTACAACCATATTTTGAATATAGTGTTTCTCAAACTCTTTCCCAACCATATAGTTTTTCTATCTGAATCCAATACCACAAACAGTGTTTGGTCGCATGAGTTTTTAACTGTGAACCAATAATGAATCACTGCACTGGATCCCTATACAACATTCTGAAGAGTTTTTCTATAATCATGCATAGACCGTACACTATGTCTCAGACTCTAGACACCATTAATAGTTACCCGATATGATAAAAATGTTTAACCTTTAAAAAGAAAACACTAATCTACATAACTTTTATTTTTTCAAAATGAAATAAAAACACCATGATACATAAAGAGTAAATTTATTTATTATAAAACATCTAATGTAATGCCCCGACCCCAGTTACCCAGAGTCGGAGCATTATTTTAGTACATTGGCATGATTACAAGGAATCAAGTTCCAAAGGTACGATAAGTTTAGCATTATTGGAAGAAATAGATCACATACATGAATGATACATTTGCACTTTAAAACGTACAAAATAACATAAATAATCTTTATGAACTCCATTATTCCCTTGGCTTAACCCAGCATATCAATTACATTACACTTCTTAGAATCCTGGGAAAAATAAAACATAGAAAGGTGTGAGCTCAAACGCTCAGTAAGGGTAAGAAATACTGCAGAAACATTAAAAAATAAGCATAAACATTTAAGGAAATGTATAAAAATAAAAAAAAATCCTTTTAAACTTGAACGTCAGCATAATATGGCAGAAATAAAATCAAATAATTCAATTTACTTATTCACATGCATATTCTACTAATCGAATAATCACATTCAATATCAATAACCACTTTCATAATGATGGAATGCATAATGCCATACTATCATAACCACATAGCCAAGGCCTCGTGCCAAGACTACAAATAAAATTCTTCCAAGGCCTTGTTCCAAGACACTAGTTTGTCTCATGAGACCTACCGATGAATCGAGGAGCTATAGCGGGCTCCACCAGTCTCATATTAAGTCCAATGCATTCCCATATGAAAAGGTTTAAACATAACATAAACATCTGTATTAAAAATAGCATACTAAAAGTGAATACTTCATCCATAAACTATGAATGGTATAAAAATAAAACATCCATAGTCAAACATATCACAAAACCTTCAATACAATATAGAAGTTTTTTATCATAATAAATCAACATCAAATAAGCATAAATCCATCAAAGGATGTTGACATAGATGAAATGAAAACTCTTTTTAGAGAAATATCTCTTTCTATTTTAAAATAATTTAAGAGTCGTATATTTATAAAATAAATCATCTTATTTTAAAATATTCTTATAAGCTTTTAAGGGAAGATTCGACAATTTTATAACTGTGGAAAATAGTCGTACTCACCGTATAAGTTAAAAAACATTCATACCTTAATTCTGTCAAAACGGTTAAAAAGAACCTTGTTTGGAAAACGACAGAAAGATTCCTTTATAAAACTCTTATAAGAAGTCAAAAAATGGTATAAATGAATTTAACCCATATTCCTTTAAAATAATAAAAATGTTTTGAAATACATTTTTAAGAAACATGGATGTGGATGATAAAGAGATCCCAGTAGATTATTGCATATAAACAACCTCGGATAATGAAGAGATTGTGAAATAACCCTTACCAATTTGGTATCTTACGAAATGTGCAACCCATGAAATAGGTATAATACAATGAATATTTAAATACATATAAATTAAATTGTATTACACAAAGAATATAATTAATGGCAGTACATACACCACATAAAAGGTAATGGTGGCAATATGTCATGACTCTCACGGGAATAAGGAGTGAGATGAAAACCTCTTACCTTGTACATTTCCTTGGTTAGAGGTAGGTTAACTCTTTTATAATGGTGAAATAATTGTTATTAAATTATACAAGAATCATATATATTAATATGATATCATATATGATCTTTTAACATTGATTTGTTAATAATATCTTAGTATTATTGTTGTTTTGGGTGTTAACTTACTCGTTTCTTTTTATATGTTTTGTTACATAAGTCATGTTTGTAATGGATAGTCTGTATCATAATAAAATCTAAAGTTATATAATGTCCTTATATGCTATTATTAATCATCAAATGAGAATTATACTTGAATGGATACGATGGAGAATGAATCTCATCACGTTCACGGAGACGGTAGTCCGTACGTATGCCCGAGTGACAATATCATTATTTTGATATTAAAATAATATATAATTGGATGGTATATCATATATAGAGAATCATTATAATGTTACATTTATTATTTACAAGAATTACACATCATTATTATACCCATCCAAATAATAATTTATTGAATAACAATTACACCACGACGTCGAGACGGTAAGCCGTACGTACGCACGTATGGTGACATGTTATTCAAAGGATGGATAGAATACTGAATATGGTTGTACCATATTTATAATAACATAATATTATATATATTATACAAGAGTTATTATTTTATAATGGTTACAAAAAAGGAAGAGGAAGTGGAGGAAGAAAGGAACTTGAAAAAGGGTGGTGAAATCATTACCTCTTCTTTGGGTTCTTCATTTTGATTTGATCAAAAGGGATCCATAAGTTGGATTTATTACTAAAGGAAAGCCTCTAAGAGGAAGTGAGGGATGTTGAGAGATTATTTGGGTAGAGTTTGGGCGGACCAAAAAGCTTTGAAGGTGTGAAGTAATGAGAAGGGCGAGTGCCCTTTTATAAAAGGGGTGAGGGGCACCTTTGGAAAAGCTAGAAATATTATTTTATAATAAATTCATATTCGGTTTATAATGGCTCCAAAGTAGATTATTTAAATTTTAAGGTGGGTATAGGTTTAAAAACACTCAACCAATAGAATTTAGACAGGTTTGGGTCATTATACTAACCTTATCTTTTAGTTTTAACTCTTAGTTAATTAGTTTGACACTTACTATGTCACTTTGTATTTTTATATTATATAGTTAATAAATATACTATATACATTCAAGAGACCCCCAAGTAGTCCATTAATGATACTAATATAATTATATAAGTCTCTTGTCCGAACCATAGATTTTTAGGAATTTAATATCAATTAATAATATAATATTTGTTTTAAAAACTTTTATATGTCAATTTTGACACTATTCAATAATTGACTTTTTGAAAAATCATAACAGAATGATTACTTCTAAAAACGTTAATTAAATCAATCCTAATATGTCATATTATCCTATAAAATTAGTTTAATTCATTAAAAGTCTAAAATTATATTTATTTGTGTATTTATAATATAAATTATGTTAATTATTCATTATTATGGTAATTATTGCATCATCATTGTTTCATAAATAAATTAAATTATTTAATGTCTAAAAATTATAAATTAAATACCATTATGTAGGATATATTTTTACCTTTCTAATTAATATTAATAGTTGAAAATCCAACATATATATCCCTATGTAAAATTTTTTTTTCTAAAAGATATATGCTTATGTCTTTTTTGTATTTATTTTAACTTAATTAATATAATGTTTCGTTATCACATACAAGTGGATCCATGAGGTCCAAAAATCGACCCAAAGATGCCCATGGTCGGAAATGATTAACCAATAAGGTTATGACACGTTTTAGGGTAATATAGTATTATTATAATATTATTTTGTAACCCTTATTTACTGGATTAACCCTTTAACCATGATAAATAAAATATTTACCGCAGTAATTATTCAAAATGTATAAAAATAAAAGTTACCTATTTACACAATTTGAACATCCCAATTCCAAATATGGAATCCATTTTTCCAATTCAAAACACATAACTGGCAGAAATTAATTTAAAATTAATTCCCATTGTTAAAACAAAAAGCTTGTTTTTAAGAGATAATAACTATCAAAAGATTGACACTTGTTTATGTCCGGTTTAATTGTAAAATTATTTAAAATGACCAACATTGTATTAAATGGTAAAAATATATTCTAAATATACTTTCAAACCACACAAATTCATAAATTATCACTAATAATTATTTTGATTAAAAAAGTTATTTTTAGTTAAAATTGAGTAATTTCCACTATTCCTCAAAATATTAAAGTTATCTGAAAGGTACCAAAATTTAACCTTAGGCTAAATTAGATATTCCGAATCCAAAAAATGAAGTCCATTTTGAGAGATAAAATATCTAAAATTTTAAAAAGTAGGTATTACTATTCACAACGTCTACTTTGATTGGTCGTGGTGTGTGTTAGAACTCGATGTTGCGTACAACACACGCTACTGTATTATTAAAAGAGAAGTGTACCATGGAAGCTCGGGGTGTTACATTCTCCCCTCCTTTAATAAATTGTGTCCTCTCAATTTGATATTGTTCTTTGAAAATAAAGGTTGAAAATAGAAAATATCTTTGTGAAAAAACCCACATCAGAAATTTGGTTAATAAAATTTAGTCTTAACAAGATGAAAAGATAAATGAAAGGGTCGCCACAAAATTATGATCTCGATTAGGAGGAAATTTGTGGAAATTAAAGACATATAATTGGAAGAAAACCAAAATATTTATAGGTAGTGATTGAGGTTATCAATCACAAACAAGTTTAAAATTGAGGTCCTTAAATTCATCAATATATGATTATTTAAAATACCATTGGTTCAACAAAACATAATGTATTAGGATAACACATTTTTGACGTTTCAAAATATCTTAGTTGAAATCCCACATTGAAAAATGAATTAATGAGGCCTCTATTTAAAATAAATAGTGTAAAGTATGAAGATTATCGAAAATAACACATACTAGGGTTCCATGTAGGAAAATATGGATATGGAAGAGAAATCTTACCATCAATTATCTGATGGAGAGTGGTAGAGAACATGGCTATGAAAAGGCCAACAATCCCAAATCCATAAATTATTGATGATCTAAGGTACCATCTATGACAACATTTTTGTTCTATGTTCCTTTTCATAATGTTGAGGAATTTATTTATGAGATTGGCTAAGATCATAAGGAGATATACTTACTTTATAATTAGAGTTTTATCCATTTATAAATTTCTTCCACAAACTCATCTTTCACCCCAAAACATAATACAACTCAAAAATACTCTATTTATCCTAATCGTATAGGGTTCCAAATATAATGAATTTATAATTCACATATCAGAACCTTTATATAAAGAAACTACATTATACCATCCATGATCATCATGTATCACAATGGTAGGCGATAAATCCCAATTTCACATTGGTTGTGGGTTCGATTCCCGTAGCTTCGTCTGACACGACGGGTCGTCACACGGTCTTTGTGTTGTCCTTTTATAAAAATCCAAAAAAAAACCTTTCAAACATAATCCATTACAACCATTAAACTTATCCAAAATACTATTATCCAAACTCACAGTCCAAAATTTACAAGGAAGTTAAACATAATGAGGATCCTTTTTTCCAGGTAATAACATGTGAACACCTTCCTCATGTATTCTTTTATATCACCACAACATCCTGAATTACCAAAATCAACCATCTCTTATTCCAAAATCACTACCTCAATATTAGGACCATATTATGGTTTATATTTCCTTCAACCATGTAATTTCCAAAAAAAATAACTCGTTGTAGAGTCACTTTTCATAGTACCATAAAATCTAAAATCCTTAATTAAATAGTACTGCAGTACAATCCTTATTTATTTCCAGAACATCATTGATACAACACTTAAATGAAATAATTCTAAAATAACAACATTAGAACACTAGTCATTCCTCTTCATCTGTTGTAGTATAATAACATGATTATTATCCAATGGCATCATTTGCGGCAAAGTTTGATGATTGGGACATTGGTTCACGTAGTTTCCAAACTCCTTGAAAATGAACCATTGTACATTTGAAACCAATTTCATACCCTTTTAGTCACGTACTTTGTTCCCTTTTCCTCCACACTTATAACAAACTCCCATTCCTTTTAGGCAAGTTCCAGGGTGTTTCTTCCAACAGTTATCACATATGGGAAAATTCTTCTTTTCCAACATGACTTTATTAATCTTCCTCTCTTCCATCATTTTCTTCTCTTTCTTCCCTTCAAATCCATAGGACATCGAGAATTATTTAATCATCTTATCAACACATGATATTATTTCTGCATATGATGATAATACGTGGGAAACTATTTCCCTTCTAAATTCTCACTTAGGACCACGAATGATTTGATCCTTCTTACTCTTTGGATCATACGTATTATGGGAGTTCACATTCATTCTACAGGGTTCCATTTCTATACAATAGCATAAAGTAGTTCAGTTTATGAATTGCAAAGAATAATTACCAAACTTGTAAAATACCTAACACAAATTGAATGGTTTATGGATATAATCCACATTCATAAAAATGTTTTCTTTGAGTAAGTATATACTCATAATCCCTTAACAATGTTTTGTAAAGAAAATGAGAATTATCCAAAGCATATCCCCCGGGAGTGTCGTAACCGAGAGTGCAGCAAGGCCCGTTGTAGTCCACCAGTTCCCGTTCAAGTCTAGCTCAAAGCGGTGTTTTCGGGTTTTACCCCTAGGTACATCTGTGCCAGAGCCGCCTCAACCTGCTCGTATCCAGACAGAGATTTATTGCTCGAAAAACACAAAAAATCTCCACAATACCAAAATTCTAGGAAGTTCTTCTATACCAATTCTCAAAGTCTATCTTAGGGATATGTGCTCCAATCAGAGTTTATCTAAATATAGTTTCCAATGTTATTGCTAAACATCATCTAATACCAACTATAATGCCCCGACCCCAGTTACCCAGAGTAAGTGCATTATTTTAATACATTTACATGATTACAAGAAATCAAGTCCCGAAGGACCGATAAGTTTAGCAGTCTTGGAAAAAATAGATCACGTACATGAATGTTACATTTACACTTTAAAACATACAAAACAACATAAATAATATTTATTAACGCCATTCTTCCCTTGGAATAACCTATCATATCAATCACATTAAACATCTTGGAATCCTGGGAAAAATAAATCATAGAAAGGGGTGAGCTCAAATGCTCAGTAAGGGTAACAAATACAACAGAAACTTTAAAAAATAAGCATAAACCTTTAAGGAAATGTATAAAACTAAAACAAAATCCTTTTAAACTTGAACTTCAGCATAATATGGTAGAAATAAAATCAAATAATTACATTTAATTATTCACATGGATATTCTACTAATAGAATAGTCACATTCAATATCAATATCCACTTTCATAATGATGGAATGTGTAATTCCAGACTATCATAACCACATATCCAAGACCTCGTTCCAAGGCTACAAATAAGATTTTTCCAAGGACTTGTTCCAAGACACTAGTGTGTCTCATTAGACCTACCAATGCATTGAGGAGCTATAGCGGGCTCCACCCATCACATATTAAGTCCAATGCATTCCCATATGAAAATGTTTAAACATAAATTAAACATTCATATTAAAACTAGCATACGAAAAGTTAATACTTCATCCATAAACTATGAATGGTATAAAAATAAAACATCCATAGTCAAACATATCACAAAACCTTCCATACAATATAGAAGTTTTGTATCATAATAAACCAACATCAAATAAGCGTAAAATCCATCAAAGGATGTTGACATAGATGAAACCAAAACTCTTTTTAGAGAAATATCTATTTCTATTTTGGAATCTTTTAAGAGTCATATATTTATAAAATAAAACATTTTCTTTGAAAATATTCTTATAATATTGTAAGGGAAGCTTCGACGATTTTATAACAGCAGAAAATAGCCGTACCCGCCGTATAAGTTAAAAAACATTCTTACCTTAATTCTGTCGAAAAGGTTAAAAAGCACCTTGTTTGGAAAACGACAGAAAGATTCCTTTATAAAACTCTTATAAAAATTCAAACAATGGTATAAATTAATTTAAACCATATTCCTTTAAAATAGTAAAATTTTTTTGAAATACACTTTTAAGAAACATGGATGTGGATGATAAAGAGATCCCAGTAGATTAATACGTACAAACATCCTCGGATAATGAAGAGATTGTGAAATAACCCTTACCAATTTGGTAACTTATGAAACGTACAACCCATGAGAGAGGTATCATACAATTAATATGTAAATACACATAAATTAATGTGTATTACACAAAGAATATAATTATGGGAAGTACATACACCACACAAAAGTTAATGTTGGCAATATGGCATGAATCTCACGAGAATAAGGAGTGAGATAAAAACCCCTTACCTTGTAATTTTCCTTGGTTGGGGGTAGGTTATCCTCCAGTATAATGGTTAAATAATTTTTATTAAATTATAAAATTATCATATATATTAATATGATATCATATATGATCTTTTAACATTGATTTGTTTATAATATCTTTGTATTATCGTTATTTCGGGTGATAACTTACTCGTTTCCATTTATATGTTTTGTTACGTAAGCCGTGTTTATAATGTTTAGGTTGTATCTTAATCATATCCAGAATGATATGAAGTACTTAGATACTATTATTAATCATAAAATGAGAATTATACTTGAATTGATATGATGGAGAATGAATCTCATCGCGTTCGTGGAGACGGTAGTCCGTACGTATGTACGAGCGACAATATCATTATTTTGAAATTAAAATAATATATAATTGGATGGTATATCATATATACAGAATCATTATCATGATACATTTCATATTTACATGAATTACACATCATTACTATACCCATCCAAATAATAATTTATTGAATAACAATTACACCACGACGTGGAGACGGTAAGCCGTACGTACGCACGTATGGTGACATGTTATTCAAAGGATGGATAGAATACTGAATATAGTTGTACCATATTTATAATAACATCACAGAATATATATGATACTGGAGTTATAATTTTAGAATGGTGACAACAAAGGAATAGGAAGTGGAAAAAGAAAGGAACTTGAAAAAGGGTGGTGAAATCATTACCTCTTCTCTGGGTTCTTCCTTTTGATTTGATCAAAAGGGCTCCTTAAGAAGGATTTCTGACTAAAGGAAGGCCTATAAGAAGAATTGAGGGAAGTTAAGAAAGTATTTGGGCAGTTTTTGGGCAAACCAAAATGCTTTGAAGGTGTGAATTAATGAGAAGGGGGAGTTCCCTTTTATAAGATGGGTGAGGGGCACCTTTGGAAAACCTAGAAATATTATTTTATAATAAATTCATATTCAGTTTCTAATGGCTCCAAAGTAGATTATTTAAATTTTATGGTGGGGATAGGTCCCAAACCACTCATCCAATATAATTTATACATGTTTGGGTCATTATACTAACCTTATCTTTTAGTTTTAACTCATAGTTAATTAGTTTGACACTTACTATGTCACTTGGTATTTTTATATTATATAGTTAATAAACATACTATATACATTTTAGAGACCCCCAAGTGGTCCATTAATGATACAACTATCATGATATAAGTCTCTTGCCCGAACCTTAGATTTTTAGTAATTTAATATCAATTAATAATATAATATTTGTTTTAAAAACTCTTTTATGTCAATTTTGACACTATTCAATAATTGACATTTCTAAAAATCATAACAGAATAATTACTTATAATAAAGTTAATTAAATAAATCCTAATATGTCATATTTTCTTATAAAATTAGTGTAATTCATTAAAAGTCTCAAATTATATTTATTTAGATATTTATAATATCAATTATTTTAATTTTTCACTATTATGGTAATTACTGCATCATCATTTTTTCATAAATAAATTAAATTAGTTAATGTATAAAAATTATAAATAAAATACCATTATGTAGGAAATTATTTTTTATTTCTCATGAATATTAATAGAAGAAAATCCCACATATATCACTCTATGTAAAAATTGTTTTTCTAAAATATATATGCTTTTGTCTTTTTTGTATTTATTTTAACATAATTAATATAAAGTTTCATTATCGCTTACAAGTGGCTCCATGAGGTCCACAAATCGACCCAAAGATGTCCATGGTCGGAAATGTATCAACCAATAAGATTAGAAAACGTTTTAGAGTAATTTATTATTATTATAATATTATTTTTTAACCCTTATTTACTGGATTTACCCTATAACCATGATAAATAAAATATTTACCGAAGTAATTATTCAAAATGTCAATAAATAAAAGTTACCTATTTAAAAAATTTGAAAATACAAATTCCAAATATGGAATACTTTTTTTCAAATTCAAAACCCAGAAGTGGCAGAAATTAATTTAAAATTAATTCCCGTTGTTATAATAAAAAGCGTGTTTTTAAGATATAATAACTATCAAAAGATTGACACTGGTTTATGTCTGGTTTAATTTTAAAATTATGTACAATGACCAACATTGTATTAAATGGTAAAAATATATTCCAAATATTCTTTAAAACCACTCAAAGTCATAATTTATCACTAATAATTATTTTTATTAAAAAAGTTGTTTTTAATTAAAATTGAGTAATTTTCACTATTCATCAAAATAATAAAGTTATCCGAAAAGTACCAAAATTTCACCTTAGTCTAAATTCAATATTATGAATCCAAAAATGAAGTACATTTTGAGAGATAAAATATCTAAAATTTTAAAAAGTAGGTATTACTATTCATAACGGCTAATTTTATTGGTCGTGGTGTGTGTTAGAACTCGATGTTGCGTACAACACATGCTACTGTATTATTCAAAGAGAAGTGTACCATGGATGCTCGGGGTGTTAAATTTAAACCAAACTATTCACAAATTAAAAATTCACTAATATATCCAAAAACTTAACTTTAATCCTATGGAGCTTACCTGGGACTCTAATCATCCTATTTAGAAAAAATAAATGTCTAAAAAAATATTATGAGGAACTCTAACTCTTATAGTGTTATTATAAGTCTCAATTAAAAATTTAGTCATCATTTAAAAGAATCATGGAAATTTTTTTGTAGCTCGTACTAAAACAGGAACATAATGTTTTAATATAGAAGTATGACATGGAAACATAAGAATCCATTTTATTAGAAAAAATATTTATTTAATAGGTGACATTTTTGTTTAAAAAAATTATTTTAAAAAATTATATTTTTCATTTCAAAACATAATATATATTTTTCAAAATATTGTTATTAGTACATTAGACATATATTAATTTATAATTATATTTTTTAAATAAAATTGAATAAATTTGATTTAGTTTTTGGAATAATTTTTTCAAAATACTATAATATTGGCCATTTTATTTTTTGTTATAAAGGATTGGATACCTTAGGTATAATCTACTTCTCAAAATAAAATATTAAATGGTAAAAGTAATGAATCTAAGACTAAAAGTACTCAAACACCATTAATAAACATGTGATAATGTTTCATTGAGAATTTTATAAGAAATATCTCTTTTATAGTCCTTTATTTCACTTTTTAGCCACTTTCATTGTGAGTGACTTCCCATTATTTAATGGTTTTGGGAATTTACAAAACACCCTACCATTTCACCTATAAAATGAGAACTCATCTCTTTACATCCCCCATTCAAATACCCAATTAGTGTAACCCAAATTATTCCAAAATACCTCCTAAAAATTTTTATCCACTATAAATTATTGTTGGTATTCTTAATTTACCATCCCATAATTAATTAACCCTCTTCATAGAGAAGATAATTCATATTCTGATGTATACATTTATCAACTATTCATTCTCATTTATATTTCATTATGTGAAGTCATTATTTCTAAAATTATTTTAAATAATCATGACATTATATCATAAATTTCATTAGAAATGTTTTCAATTATTTTATTGATTTTTCAAGCATTAACCGCTTTTCTGGCATTCATATTAAGATAAATGAAATTGATAATTCTCCATTTGGGGGACTACCACCTCCATGAAGTTATATGACCATTTACCTTAAAAAAAATTCAAGGACGGTCATAATAGGTAATTTATTGTACATATATATATATAAATATAGTTTCTATTAAATGTTATATATTCATAAAAAAAACCATCTATGTTTTTTTCTTATTATTGGAAAATTTAATTATCAACCATATATATATACTACCAAAACTATTGAATAGTTAATTTACATTTCAATTTGATAAAAATTTTACATGGCTGTTGATGATATATTTTTTAAAGTATAAATATTATTTATATGAAATTATTATTTTTTGGAAATAAAAATTATAAAATCTATTAATAAATGGGAAATAAAAACCATGGTAAACTCAACATTCCAAAAACATATTATCATAGAGAAAAATTATTTCTTTATATTATGAAATAACAACATAAATGTTCTCCACTAATTATACTAAATTAAAATTCTGATGAATCACACTGAAAAATATAAATTAAATCACTATTATTCATAAATAATTAAATTACAACTAAATCACTTCAAAATCATCTATTCGTTTTTTCATTTTACAATTTTTTTTATTTTAACAACAATCCTGAAAAATTATATAAAATTATATTACAGATATCTATAAGAAATTAATTTGTTGTAATATATGATATAAATAAGTATAAAAGCAGTGTTTTTCTATAATAGTAACATAAAAAATTATTTGAATATTTATGGAAACACCCTTTGTTCGCATGAAATCAATGAAACTAGATCATCACTAAATTCATCATTAATGATTATAACCAAAATTATATTAAAATAAAATTATTAATTTACAATTTTTAATAATAAATCAATCCCAGTCACAAATATTGCCTATTAATGAGGCCAATTATGAGAATAATCAATAACAACACCATAATTATGAATCTAAATCAAAACCATTTTGACTACTCACATATTATAATGAAAGTAGATAATAACTAAATAAAATTGACAGAGGGAATAATTAAAAATGAAATAAAATGGTTATATATCTGAATGAGTTATGAAATAGATGATTAATATGGGTATGTTTTTCATACTACATGTCATAGTGTGATCCAATAAGTGGATGTTCAAGGGAAGCACTTCTTTTTCCCATTTACAATACCATAATAAATTTTTTAAATTATTTAAATTACTTGCTTTTATAAGGTTTATTAACTAAAAAAATTAATTAAAATATGATTAAATATTCAACTAAATGGTACATTAATATTAATTTCAAGATATTTATCTTAGGTCTCTTTGATTTTTGTATTACCAATTCGGTAAGAGTTTCATTAACTCAATTATTAATTCATCAGTTTATAGACTTATTTATTTTAATACTCATGCCAATAATAATTTAAGCGTACCTATCTTCTATTTCATATTCTACTAAATTTTATTTTTTTAGAAATTAATTTTTGTTATATGTAACCACATCTTTTAAAAAAAATTATAATGTAAAATTATAACATTGTAATGAATAACTCTCATTCATACCAATAAAACTTTTATTAAATTCCAATATTTTATTTCCTACCAATTTTATCACCTATTTTTAAGAAATAAACTATGAATAGTTTCCTATTATTTCATCAATTCTCCTAACCAATATCGAATTTGAAAATACAACACCAATTTTAAATCGGTTGATTTAAAACAATGGTATTAAAAAATATTTTTTAAAGAGGGGATTCAATTCATTAAAAATAAAATATTTTCCCTTACACTCCTCAATTTTTATAATATTGTGTCTTTAAAATGAAATATTTTTAGAGTTTTATTTTTAATGTTAAATGTTTTAAAATTATTCTCTCTAACATATTATTTTGATGATAATATAAATAATCTTTTCTAAATAATATTTTTTTTTGTTTTTTTCCATGTGAACACGTATTTTATATGAATATATCATTATATATGAAATATTCCCAGTATGTATTCATGTTTTCTAAAATTAATTATATTTATCCTATATTTGTAAAATACATATATTAAAATGGTTTTAAATGAATATTGAAATTTATTATTTCAGAAGTCGATTTTATATAACTCTTCATAGGTTTTTTCTTATATTTTAGTATCCTACAATAAATCATACAATTGATTGAAGAATATTATTTAAATATTACAACCAGAATTCTATCCCTGTATGGGTTATAAAATGTTCATTTATAGTAAGAGAACGATAAAATACTACCTTTTTTACCCTATCGTATTTTTTTTGTATAACCATAATGTTTCATAAAATGGAATTTTTTTAATACCAATTTATTTAATTACAATAACTTTATATTATTTACATTGATTCTATTCAATTTTTTTGAGGAAATTATTATTCTAACCATATTTAATTTATTTATATCATGAAAATAACATGGGATTTAGATGAATTATTTAATGGTATTTCCCTTGATAACTTCTAATTATATTTGGATAATGATTTATTTTCAATTGGATTCTCATTTAGTTGATTTCATTATCAGAGTACATTTCAAAAGAATATGAAATCCATTTAATTTCTATAGGGTTATTAATGATTTTTATGATTTATTTTTAAGTGTAAAAATATTAATTGGTGATTAATGAGTGATGTCATACCTCAATCATTTTTACATTGTAAAAGGATTCAAATCTCACAGGACAATGATATTAAGAATGCAGTGTTTTTGTTTAAGACGTGATGCATGGAATATTTTACTGTTCAAAATATAATTTCGAACCACTTTGGTTTTTCAAAATATGATTTATGGGAATTTTTTTGTTCATAACATGAATCATGGGAATTTTGATTGTTTAAAAAACTAATTGAAGGCATTTTTTATTCATAATGTTATAGTTTCATTTTATTATATTTATTCCAAGGTCATTTCTAATGATATGTTTCATGGGAATTTTACATTTCTAATACATATGATACAATTATAATCTCATGTATGTGTTTTACTAAGTCATTTTACCAAATTATTTTGATTAAAAACATATGGTATACCAATACTTATTCCATGAATTATGTACCATGTTTTGTATGATATAAGTTTCATATTTTTCAAAATTATAAAAATATTCTCTTTTTATAGTCATTGTTGATATTTTATTGGTAACATGTGTGATTAAAATTAATAACAATTTTTCCTCACACCATTCATTGGATTATATCCATATGGTTATGAAGATTATAAAATTATGTAATATATAAATGAAATTATTATGTGGTGAATTTTTAGAAGTTGATAAAAAATACATATATATAATGTAGTTTATACTACATCTAGAAAAAATAGAATGTCTATTAGTTATAATAGATTAATTTATTCTTATTAATGTTTTTAACTAATTTCCTAAAACACTATACCTAAATGAAATTGGGAATTTAATGTAAGGAAATAATATCTTTATGTCATGCGATTTATGTCATCACATGTGCGGGCTATTATTGCCATTTAGGAAGAGGCATAGAGTAGAACCCAGTAATCGTGTACATAATATCATTAAAATTAAAAGAAATTTATATTACAAAAAATATTATTGTTATAATGTAGTATCATTGTTATTTAATTATGATTAACTATTTAAATTTAATTATCCAATAGCCGAGTATAGAATACGTGAGATTAAATTTACATCTTGGAATATGTTAATCAATTTATATATTATTATTCTCTGGTCCACTGAATATGTGTTTATAAATATTTAGTTAGCTATATGAATATGGAATTAAATATTTATTCATGTGTATACTGAATGTGTTATAGTTTTTTATTAATTGAATGTATTATTTATTTATTTATTTTTTAAAATATTTTACCATTAATAATTTAATAAATTCAATGGTTTTTGACATGTTTAATTAAGGACATGATGTAAATGAATACATTTATTTAATTCAATTTATATACATTTTAAATTATTTATTTAAATAATGATACATAAAAAATATACTGACCCAGTTTATAATAAGATGAAAATAATTTTTATTTTTCATTTTTAATTACTTAAAATGACAATTTTAGAGTTGGGATATTATGAAATTATTAATTATTAACCTTCTGTATATATTCAAAAATATATCATTATATATTATTTTACATTCTTCACATAATAAAAGATATATAAATAATTTCACTCGATCCATAGTGAGAAAAAATTACCACCAATACTCCCATCAATATATATAAAATAACATAATTACATATTATGATAAATAATGAATGATGAAATGATATTGATATCTCCATTCTAGTACTAACATTACAATGATCTTTTTCAGATAATCATATGGAACATGTTAGAATACTAGAGAAATCCAAACATTGATTCTCCACCACAATGATTTTAATGTATCATGGTTGACATTACAAATTTTATCAAGAGTAATTATCTTGTTCTATGTTGTTATCATTATATATAAAATAAAAATTAAATTTAACAGATATTTTCGTTGAGATTTCAGGAATTAAATGATCATGTTATTTATATTTTATCAATTAAAATAGATGAAAAATAAAAACATGTAACTTTCCAACTATAACCTTTATACCCAATATATTTCTGCAATTTCATTAAATATTTAATAATTTTAATTTATTTCATATAAATTAAATTGGGGAATTTATGAAAGTTCATTATAAACTGCCGCAATAACATAAATGAAATTTTTAAGGGAATATATAACTATATAGAAAATATTTTTATCACATTCATAATCATTTAGGATATATTGAAAACAATCAAGCAATAATAATCGAAATTTCTATGGCAAATTAACTGTTGATCAAAAATAAAAAATTAACACCGACAAATTAATTTGAATAATTAATGGTTACAAAATGAGTAATAATGGAATATAATTAAACATTATTATGTAATATAAATAATAATATTTATGAATAATAAACCTCAATTTGTTATATATGATGTTTAAGCTTGTATTGCAAATGGAAATCCCAGGATATGGTTTTCTTGAATAAATACTAATTTATTTTTTCATACACCTTATTTATTTAGTATGTTAATCTATGTTTTTTAACTCTATAATATTATAATTTTATATTTTATTTACTGGTTTTTTTAAATATTTATATCTCTTTCAAAAAACCAAATTTTCAATTGATTATTTCTTCATAAAATATGATGTTGTAAGGGGTTCTATCTCAATATCTATTATGATAATGACTTCATAAATATTATTTTCATTGGAAGGATATATTTTATCTTCCCATTTAAAATAATTTATTTCCACACATTACGGTCTCTTTTATACTAAATTTATTTTTCGCTATCAATTTTTTTATTTATATTTCACTATTTTATATAGATAGTGGGGTTTCTCAATGAATTCTTATTTTCATTGGGTAATCCTCTCTTTTTTATTGACTATGTTTCTTATATTTTTAAATTTATATATCTCATATTTTATCTTATCTTTACTTTTGGGAAGAATATATTTCCATAAAAATATACTATTTTGAATTGATTTTTAGTACATAAGTAAAAAACATTAAAAATGAAATTATTATTTATTCTTTTTTGGGTATTTTTACACCATTTTGGTATGATATCTTATCAAAATTGTTTTATCATATTAATTTAAAAGATATTTGTTTATTATAATATGTATCCTTTCTAATAACACATAAATTTATAAAAATTGTTTCAATTTAATTAATGAATTTTTTATACAAGAAGTGGATATTAACTAAATTTGTAAATAAATCTTGATTTACTAGATTAGAATATTTCTAAGTGGTCATTTCTGAAATGATTATAGGTGGAATTAATAATTTATTGATCAATAGTGAGTCATGATGAAAATATTTGGAATTGTTTAACATATTTTTAGGGTATTATTGATCTATGATATAGCCTAAGACATTGTAGGATTTCCAGATATTCATATTGAAAATTATTGAAATATTAATATGTTATATAACATAACTAAAATGGTTACACTTACATATGAGAATGGAAAAGTGAACATGTTCTCATGTATAAATTTTAAATCAAATTTGGTTAGTCTCATATTTATTTGTCCTGGTGTGTAGAAATAAATTATAATGGATCTTGTATAAGTGTCTTCATATATAAGTTTTATTTCCAAATGTGAAAATTTTAATATATTGGATTCCCCAGTGATATGAAAAATATTATCATCTATAAGTATGATGCCTTCTATTTTATAGAGAAATTTAATGTTTTATAATTTTAGGGTCACCCTATATTGGATTTTTTTAATTTTTTGATAAATCAGCATTGCCTCACATATAAATAAATTCTCACCTCTTCATAAAATTAAAATTTCATTGAAATCAACCTATGATAAATAATGTCACCCAGAATGATTTGTAAGGGTTACTCTGATGAATAAGGGTTGGAAAATGGAAAAGTGTTGGGATTCCATATGACAATATGGGTCCAAAAATGGAATTTTTCCAGATTCATAATGGTATCATAGATATGTAAGGGTACAAAGACATTTAAATTTGACATAGAATGGGGGTAAACTTATGATATATAAAGCTTATTGTGGGTGAAATATGTGATATGTATGGGTCTTCCCATAGTCCAGAATTCTACGAAGTGTTGGATATGTGAGAGTATATTAATATATATGGGTACCATCAAATGTAAGTGTTATCCTATTTATGAAAAAAATGATAAATTCAGGAATGTAATATGTAAATATTATGCATGGGTACACCCAAAAAATAAGGGATCTAATACTTTTAAAAACTAGATTACCTGTGGGGGTAACCCTATGATACATAAGGGTTTCTAGGGCCTATATGTTAGGGTTTAATTATTTTCCAAAATTAAAATTTGTTTTTATTCAAATTTCCATAATATTAATAACTATTTGAATGAAATATATAATGGGACATATGATATTTTCTTCTAAAATATATTTAAATTCCCTTGATTGTTACCTCATTCCACTCTTAATCCCTCAGAGAGATTATATCTGATTGGTTCTTGGTCATTTTGGTATTTATTTATATAATTATCCGCAATTAATTAAAGCTACCAAGTGTTTAACCATACATTATCTTGTTTTTCCTTATTTTCTAACAGTTTTTCATCATATAGTTATTTATCTGTATAACATTTCTTAGTTCAATCATAGTAAGACTAATCAAGGATCGAGGGTGACAGTAGTTTTCATGAAAATTAATGAGGTAGGTAAGTTTTATATTATTTTTATCTCACTAATTTGGTAATATTATAAAAATGTGTCATCACATTGATTATTGTTTATCATGTTTCATGATTTGGGTGTTCAATTCCCAATAAATGGGTTGGGATATCATTAGATTAATAATCAACAATGACCACACATCTTGTTAAATTGTTCGTTGTTGGTTCTTTAGTCAAATGAGTGATCAAATTCCTCCTTCTGGATTTATTTATGGATTGAGTAGATTTTTCATGTTAAATATAATGTTCCATTTAAATGTGAATTTAAAATAATGCATTTTAATAAAAAAATTATTCTTTTTGGAAATAAATTTATATAGAATTCAATGATGAATAAAATGATTTTAGGTCATGATTTTGAATTCCAATTTCCAAAAAAAATGTTGGGATATCTAAAGAATGAATTTATAAGGATATTGGAAAATGACCCGAAGTGATAAAACATGGATTTTTATGGAAATTAATTAATGGTTCGTAACTATCACATGACATTGTGACTATAAAAAAGATCTAAGGGCTTGGATTGATATTATTTTGATATATTTTATCTCTAGTGTAAAACATTCTATTATTTGAATAACATATTCTTTTTTGTGAATTATGATATTCATTTGCATGTTGAATAATCTTGTTTCACATTAATGTACAATTTTTTATGAATATAATACTAAATTTTCAAATTTATATACAGTTTTGTGGATATTGTTTCATGAGTTTGCATGTGTTGGGACATTAATGATTGTATTTTTAAATTAATTTATTCTATAAAGGATTATGTTAAGGTAATTTACCCCATATATTAGAGATATGAGTAAAATTGGTTAGGCTAAATAGAACACTGAAAAATATAATAAATTTATTTGGGAATTTTTCAATAAAGAAATAAGTCCATGAGTGAGTGGTTTGTGATAAAATGATTCTTTGGAGACCTACAGTTCTATCATATGGTGTCCAAACACATCCCATGATACAAATTTGTAATGAACCAACATAATAGATAATGTTTGAATGGTGATGGGATGAGAGAGACACCACATGATTCCATCTAATATGCAAGGAGCTGACGACATGAATTGATTAAGATTATCATAAACATGGGTGGGCCTAAATTAAGATTCCTTTATACTTAAAATCATCTCAGAATAACCATAAAATGATTAAACACAGATCTAAACAAATACCAATTTAATGAATGAATCTATGTCCCCCAAATCATTGTTTCAATAATGTACTAGATTGTATAAATAGTCCAAATATAGGTCCATAAAACTAACAAAAGTACAGTGCATTCTATATAGGTGTGGAGTGTTATAATGTGAATCACCTTGTCGAACAAAAGTAAATTTTTCCAATATTCCTCCACCATCACGTTGTCCTCATAAAAAACCATCAAAGTCACGTCATCTATATAAGAAAAGATAACTGTTGGAAGATCCCATGTAGGGGTGGATATAAAAATAACCAAAAGGACATCCCAAAATCCCCAATCATAAAATTCTAAGAGGGTAATCAATTAATCACAACAGTATGTTTATCAGGATATGAGTTATATCAATTATAACAATGTCCGTGAATTACTCTTTGTTAACATGATATCTAAAAGGGGTCTCAACCATACAACTACCCATAGGATTATTCTCATTTAATCAAGGTAACACACGTCCAGGAGAAGTCACTCCATGATAAAAACTATCATATATGGTGATTATCTGAGAAGTCATTATCAATGAACGTAAAGATGAAGTTGAAATCTCTGGATCACCAAATATCTTGATACATAAATAGGGGATCATAACCAAGACCACTGGGGGATATTGAGAATCCAATATGGAATAACATTCATTGTAGGGGACCATACTCCCATGTATGATAGTCATGATTATTCCATACACCCCACCATTGAAAAATTATTAAATTATAGAGGATCCCACCCTAATCAGGAAAAGTAATTATACAAACTCTATTTAATACAAAACTCACAGAGTGGATCACATTCATATACCAATGATATTATGTGATCCAAGTAACATCACCTTTTTAGAAATATTATTTCATTTTCAGGTAAAAAATAACTATAGTGAGGAGAATACAATATCATTTTAATTCCCTATATGACTTTTTTATATCATGATGAGTATTTTAGAATCTGGGTGTTAAGATAATGTGATATTCTGAAGCCCCATGAGCTTTTCTGTTTATATAATAATAATGTTTTATATATTATATCATGGGTGCACAGTCTTTTTAAAATTATTTTATAGATAAAAAAAGAATATTATATTAGAAAATTATATACCCATTATATTCAAAATGTTGGTTTTACCCGATCCATGGAATAACCGGGTACAATATACTGACCATAGGATGAGGGAAATTATTGGGGAAATTATAAATAAAAATTTCATTTATTTATTTATTGTTTACAAATTTACCTAAACTAATATTATCTATAAATAAATTCTTCTCTCAAATCCCTAGAATAATCCCCATGACCCTATGGATTTCATAGGAGATAATGTAGAAACATTTTTGGAGGTTAGGATGATGGATTAATAATCAAAATATAGCTTGGATCACCAAGGGTAGAACGGTTTATGGATCTCTCCAATAAAAATGACACAAGAACATTATTTATAAGTGATAAATCCAAAATTAATGTGGGATTTTGTTATATGTCGATTTATCCATGTTTTTTATCACATGATGTACATAAATCAATTCATGAAATTTTTTCATAATTTAAACATGTTGTGTGTGTAAGAATTTACATTCCAAAAAAATGAAATATAATCTGATTTGAAATTCGAAATCATTTTTAATTTACATGAAAATGAATTAAAATAAACATGGACATTTTTTAATTTTCATTCCTCGTGATTGTGTTTTATTCATTTATATCATTTTAAATAAATTTTTTTTTGGTATTTCATTTTTCTTGTTATATGAAAAATTCCTTGAAATTGATTTTTATAAAATATATCCTTGGTGAAAAGGGTCATTATCACCGGTTCATGATTGAGATCAATAGCATGGATGTGGTGCATCACGAAAGGGGATATATAGAGTTTTCAATTAAGATCCCAATTCACGGGTGTTCACATTTTGATGTTCAATAGTGATGGTGTTGTTTTGTTGAGGGGATTTAATTTAGGATACTGTTTGATGGTGATGACAAACAATATATGATAATAGATAGTCAATTATTGAAATAATTCGTGGAAAATCACTGTTTAATGTGGTATGGTTTTGGAATTTGTCATAATATAGAATTTATATTAAATTCTCACCAACATTGTGTGTAGTCCTATGGAAACATGTTTTTAAGTCCCCCATCTATGGTTAGAGAGATTATGTTCAATGAAAAGTATCACGTTCCATTTGAAACCTATCACACACTATCTGACCTAGTGCTAGAATCTAGATTTTTAACCTAGGGATACATAGGAACACAAATGGGAAAAAAATAGACATGGTGAAAATAAA
This sequence comes from Viscum album, assembly GCA_963277665.1. Classification (NCBI taxonomy): domain Eukaryota; kingdom Viridiplantae; phylum Streptophyta; class Magnoliopsida; order Santalales; family Viscaceae; genus Viscum; species Viscum album. The sequence goes on from OY728160.1 coordinate 1,671,167,169, forward strand.
TGTGAAAGGACAAGCACTGAGACGCTAATGGGTACATGGAAATGAATTAATGTACAAGATCATGGCCAATAGTACACAAGAACAAGAAACCAACATAACGAGCATTAGTACGACCCCTACAAATCATTATTCCTAAATAAAATGTTGTTTATGTGGAGGATAACATGTCATATTATAGTGAAATACACAGTAAAACCTTTGGTTTCCAATACAAATTTTTCAATTTTAGTAAACATTTTTAATATCCTCTATATAATGATGAGGCCCACCAACCGTTCAGTTTAGACTAGTTTTTTATCCGTTTGTCCAAAACATTGAGGGTACAGTGTTGATTTTTTTTGTGAAATATGATTATAATCCCCTCTATTATTAATTTCAAATGTATAGTTTTTAGTATCTCATCTTGAGACTAGGGTGATATCATCTATAATTTATTATAGAAATATAAGTGGGGTTTAATGAATCATCTGGACAAACTAATGTGGGTGTGTGACCCCCTATATATCATGTCATTCCACATTCAGATTCTAGTGCCCCCCATTGTTCTAAGGTGTGATCCCCTATATTTTAATTGAGATGTTCAATGACCCAATGAGTAATTTTTTGGTGAGTCCCAGTATACATGACCTATATGATGGGAACTGTATGTGATATCATGTATTGTTGAGTGAGTAATCCTATATGAGGGTTACCTTCCAGCCACATTAAAAAACATATGGTTGGTATTATGGTTGAGACACCATTGATATATGGTTTCTATTATTAATACATCAAAGGAATTTTATTTTGATTGATATGGAGATGTGATGAGTTAAATATTATATTGACGATTTATGAATGGGGATTTCAGGGTGGCCTATGAGATATTGTTATACTATCACATGGATGGGATCTATCGGAATATTTAATGTCTTATGATGATTTATGGTCAATAGAATGTGTCCTAGGAGGCCCTAGAGCTGGCAGAGCATAATGAGATGTTTGAAATTTGGTTTTACCAAGTGTTTCACATGACAACGGTCCTCTCAACGATAGACGGATCTACTCTATTATCAGTTTCCGTGTGATTTTGTTTGGCCCATTAATGATTATGTGTACTCTTGTCATACTATGATTATGGGATATAATTGTATTCATGAATTTAGTTTCATTTTTTCTATACCGTTATGCATTGTATGCGTATTGGATGTTGGGTGTGTGTATATAGGTACATTAGGCTATGTCCTAGAGTATGTGTGATATGCCTACTCAGTGCTTATCTCTATCGCCCATCCTATTGGTGGGATGATTGGGGTGTCACACACAACATTCAACTATATAGGTAGGAACCGATAGTTCAGGTCATTACATAATGGTAGCAGAAGAGTGTTAATCATAGTTATAGATTTCATATATTTTCTAACCTTGTGTTAGGTTATTAAACATTGGAAATTTCATTCAACTTTATTGAGTTTGGATCGAATACCAGGGACTCTATTGTAAATGTGAATTCTAATGTATCTATTTTTAAGGACTTTGATATCATTCTTGTTGACATGGTATATGTTGACAGTAGATTTTAGAGAAACATTGACACATACATAATATAAAAATGGGTTGTTGTTTTAATCTCTTTCTAGAATAGACCCTTCTATATAATATTGACCATGGTACATCATGATTTAATTTTAGGATTTATTCATGAGGATTCCTATTATTAATACATATCCTGATAATTAGGATGATCTACCAAGTGACGATTCTTCATATCATGGTCTTACAAAGGAGGAGGTACCCTTAAGTGGGTATCTTCTTTTCAACCACCCATTGAGAATAATGTTGTGGTGATAGAACTGACATAAAATTTTTAATTTCTGAGTGAACTCCATCATATTTACTTGATGTTACCTCCTAGGAATCAGGGTTTGAGAGAAATCCTTGAATAATAGGATATGAAAGAGGATGTAACTCATATTTTCTTCATTTTTAGGTCAGCACTGTTGTCACGACCCGTCTCCGGGGGCCCGTGTCGTGACTACCCCAAGCCCGACTTCCATAGGCCAGGGGCTGGCAAGAAGCACCGAAAGGTATATTCCCTAAAACGGGAATGAATTTCCATTATATATTATAGACTCACACATAACAACCTCATAGCCAGTTACAATAACAAAAAAACTATATTGTAAATAGAGTGTGTACAGAAAGTAATGGGGCCAAAATAAAAAACCAACTGGAAAGTACAAGAAAAAATAGAAAGTTCAATTAATACTAAGTACAACTCTTGTGAACACTCACAAAATATCCTACTTGGAGGGTAGGCACGTCTCTAGAATGATCACCTCTCTGGATCACCTCATCAAAGGTCCACCTCTGAGCAGTCTCCAGTATAGGTACCCTCGTCCTCGTTCAGCCATGTCCATCATCTACACCATACACAACAATGTGCTAGTGTAGACTATGAAGGGTTGAGTATAACAATAGATATTAGGGACCCCGAGACCCCCGAAGGTCTCCCAATGCAAAAAAAATAAACCACAAAGCATAGAAACAATAATCAACCCTACTTAGGAATATTCTCATACATATACCTAAATTATCAGAATATACACACCTCACACAGTGGGGAAGGAAACCACAGAGGTAAAATTATGAAGATAAAGTAACACAAAGGTACATCATGAAGATATAAGACTGATCTCAAACTAGGTATACAACTCTATGAAATAGGAATATGATATTGACCCACACAGGATTGTTATGAAAGTTTCTAGCTGGCCGCATGATTCTTTCAGGATAATAACAAGTAATATCCTTAGTCACAACCTTGAAAACATCACCTGCTAAAGAAACACTCTTCTATGTAGTACAGTGGGAAAAATGAATCATAGAGAGGCACTTCCCACTAACATTGTAATACTATGTTACTCCTCCTCTCGAGTACTGTGGGTCTTCTACGTCATAAAGAGGCACTCCCCACCGTGGGTCTTCCACATCAAAACGAGGTGCTCACCCTTGTGGACTAATGAGGTACTTCTCCTATTGAGTACCATGGGACTATCACATCACACATAGGTTCTCCCCATCATTGTTCTATCATGTCACACTGAGGAGCTCCCCACTGGGCCAGTCGAGTTACTCTGAGATGAAACAGTCTGTAGTCATCAAGTATCATCCAGTCGCAGGGTTTTTTAGATACCGTGCTTCGTAGAACTACTCCCCAAGCCATAAATCATACCTTAACCAACCCAAATTCTTAAGAATAAGTATCTCAAATGTCTTTCACGTCATATGGGACCCATCACAATAGATGGTACGTCAATCAGACGCAGAGTCTCTATGTTAATAGTGTATTTGTTCTAACGTCCCGGTTAGATTCGGTTCTCGATCCAACGTAGTCATACTCTAACCTTATACCAAAAAAATGTGGAGTATACCAATAGGAGAATATCTATCTATGTATTCTGGTGCGGTATATGGTTTGTCAAATGGATTCACAGTTCTCAGGTTACAACCAAAAAGGTGAAACGAGGTCTGGCTGGGCCCTGTTTCGGTCCGACCTAGTCAGACCGACCTGGACCGATCCGGCTCGACCCAGGTCTGGCCTGGATAGCCTGGGCCATGGCAGGACTAGAACACTAGACCATGGTCTAGCCCGGCCGGCGTAGGGGGCGTCCCGGCCCAGCCCGCTGGGTGTGGCTCGACCCGAGATTGAAGCGGCCCGCTGTCATGGCCTGGTGGCACTGTCTGCCCGAGCTGGCGCGGATTGAGGAGCAGACCCCCATCCATTTGGATTACCAAATTGAAGCATCTCATGAACTTCCATGACACATGTGGTACACAAGCGGGTCCCTCCGGCCCACAACGGTTGGCCGGTGTTCTGGTGATCCTCCTCCTAGCGACGCAGTCGCGCGCCACTGCTCCTATATGGCTGGCCTGGTGCCAATAGCTCTTCGGCCTCCACCACAGAAAAGTTGTCATAGTCTCCAGCTCATCTGATGGCGTGGATGTGTGCTACCCAACCTTCATGTGTTTTTCTGGTGTTCCGACCTTCCTCGACTTCTGCAGATCACTACATCTTTGTTCATAGCATGAAAAATAAAACAATCTCTTATTCGTGATCCTTGGGCCGAGGGCTCCGCCTCCATATGTCACACTCAAAAAATAATGCTTTTCCAATGTCATTAAATATTTATCATTGATCAAAGGGTGAAGAAAGCATAGAGAATCAAAATATTAGTTGCATGGTATATGTGTGGGACGATGGCCATGTAAGTTTGGCCACCGTCGTTGTGAAACTAGAATTTGAAAAATCAATAAATAAATTCAATCATATATAAATTAAATAAAACCCCTACATCGATTTTCCTATTTAGGTGGTTAAAGGAAGAAGACGATTTCATTGAATATTGAAATCTTCTTTCGTTACTCCCGCTTGATTCTCCAAGGTCGGTTCCTTGTTTTCAGATTCTGAAAGTCATTCTTCGTCAGAGGATCTCCTTTGTTATAGAAAGATATTTCCATCTATCATATGATCTCTAATAAATTTCCAATCCCTTTTCCCGCAAGGGGAGAGGTTTAAAATTATATAATATTAAAAAAAATTAATTAATGTTTGTAGATTAATTAAATTATGTTGGGAAATTTAATTTGGAGAAAGCCAAGAATTTAAATTTGAATCATTAATTCTGAATTAACCAGTCCTGTTAATTATTGTGGAATGTGGTTACACATTTTCTGAAGCCAGGCATTTAATTACTAGAATTAAATGGCCAACAACCCTTGTTTGGTCCCCACCATCATGTTTCAAATGGCGGGTTTAAATTTCAAAATTAAAATAATGCTTGTTTTTTTTCATTTTCACCCAAAAAATGTTTGAAATCTAACAATCACCCTGAACCTACTACGGTCGAGGTGAGGGACTCCATTAGAGAATATTGGTGCTACAATTACAACGGTGTCCTCCGATTTCAATTCTGAGAAAAGGTTCAAAATTTACAAAATGAATCTCGTGCGTTTGTAGAACATACCCTAAATAATGATCATTAATTCATTCCGGGCACACTAGGAATCATAATCACACACCCTCAACATTCACAGACTCATAAAAATTACATATAATAAAAAAAATTACATGGAAAAAACAGTTTCATTAAACTCTACCCACCTAAGGGGTTTGTTTCCCCGAAATCCACAACATAATCTAAGGAAACATGTGGGTGTATTGATCACGAATCTTAGCCTCCCGCTCACATGTGCTCTCTTAGAGGTTCCTGTGCTGCCAAAAAATGCACCCTAGAGGTATTGGATGCCAACGAAGGACCTGCTCTAGTCGATCCTCAATCTCTACTAGAACCTCCCAAAATGTCCCCCCATTGTCTATGTCTATCTCACCCCTATCAAAGATGTGAGAAGGATCATGTACGTATCTTCTCAACTGGGGTAAGTGCAAAACGTTTTACACCCGGTGCAACTGAAGTGGAAGATCTACGCGTTATTCCACCTTTCCAACTCTGCTGAGGACCTGAAAGGGTCCGATGAACCACGAAGAAAACATGTTACATCAGCCAAATCATTGCAATACTCATCGAGGAGAGACTCGTATAAAGACAGGGTCACCATCATCAAACTCTAGAGGTCCATATCTCTTGTCAGCATAAGACTTCTACCTTCAATGTCCAGTCTTCATCTGCTCATGGATTATCTAAAACATCTCTGTGGAAGCACATACCATCTCGTGTCCCACGAGTTCTGACTCCCCTGGGTCAATCCAGCATAGTGGTGATCTTCGTGGTCACCCATTTAACCCCTTGAATGGTGAAATACCGATAGTGGAGTGATAACTGTTGTTGTACTAGAACTCCATCAAATGCAACTGATCGTTCCAACTGCTGCCAAAATCAAGGACGTAATCATGTAGTATGTCCTCAAGGGTCTGAATGGTATGCTCTATCTGTCCAACCATCTGAGGATGGAAGGCGCTGCTCAACCGGAGCTACTTCCTGAATGCCTCCTGAAACACCTTCCATAGCCAGGAAGTGAAACGTGCATCACGATTGGATATAATCATAGATGTCACTCAATGAATCCATATAATTTCCTGTACATAGAGGAATCCCAAGCCATATACTGATCCATGTTCTCTGATAGTTAGAAAGTGGGCCAACATGGTGAATTAGATAATGATCACCCAGATAGAATCAAGACCATGGGATGTGGGAGGAAGTCCTGTCATGACATCCATGGTGATTCCATCCCACTTCCACTCTGGAACATCTATTGGATGGACTAATCCAGCTATATCTTGATTCACTATGTTCACATTCTGGCATGTGAGGAACCGTGAAACAAACTCTGCTACATCATTCTTCATTCCCAACCACTAGTGCTGACACTGAAGGCACTGTTAAAACTTTTCCACTCATATATGTACCACTATAGGGGACATATGGAACCCCCTAAACACTTCCTCTTACAGCACCTTCAGTACCACAGTACTCCCTCTAAAAAGTTTGGTGTTATCCTCATCTTCAGAAAATCTAGCAGGTTCATGTCCTGTGGATATCTGAGCACATTGAGCCTCGCAGTCAGTGTCCCCGAACCGCACCTCCCTGACTCTCTGAATGAGTGGGGGAGTGACTATCTAAGACTGAAGGTAAGATACTCCATCTTGATCCACACAGGATATCCGCAATGTGGCTAGCTACTCTGTCACCCCACTCATAAACTGTATACCTGATCTCCTATTAAGGGCATCTGCTACTACGTTTCCCTTCCAAGTAGTATAGACTATCTTGAAGTAATAGTCCTTGAAGAACTCATTCCAACACTGTTGTCTCAGGTTCATGTCCTTCTAAGAGAAGTTATACATGAGACTCTTGTGATCATATTAGATAATAAATCATTCCTCCATAATGTAACATCGCCACATATTCAAGTCAAGGACCACTACTGCTAACTCCTTATCATTTGTAGTGTAGTTCAGCTCATGATGTCTAAGCTGTGGAGAACCATAAGCGATCACTCCTCACTCCTGCATCAGGACACTTCCAATCCTAGTCTCTGATGTGTCACAGTAGAATACGTACCCAACACCCTCCCCTGGTAGCCTCAAGATGGGGGCACTCATCAGCCTTTACCTAAGCTCCGGTAAACACTGCTGGTATCTCTATAACCACAAAAAGGGTTCCCCTTATTCATCAATGCTGATAAGGTTTACTCAACTCTGGAAAAGTCTGGCACAAACCTCTAATAGTAATCGGCCAAACCCAGAAAACACAGTATCTCAATCACACTTCTGGGTGGCTCCCAAGCTAGCATAGACACAATCTTTATTGGATCCACCGCAACTCCAACCTTAGAGATTACATGTGCCATATAGTTTACCTCAAGTATCCTGAACTGACACATCGAGAGATTACCATAAATATTGTTCTCACAGAGTGTGTCCAGAACAATTTGCAGATGATAGGAATTCTCCTCCTCCGTCCAAAATTATATCGGGATGTCGTCGATAAATACAACAACAAAGAGATTGAGTTATGGCTGGAAGATCATATTCATTAGTCTCATGAACACTAATGGGGCATTGGTCACACCGAATGGAATAACCAATAACTCATAGTGGCCATACCAACATCTGAAGGCCGTCTTTTTCACATCCTCATCTCGTACCCTGAGCAGTTGATATCCTGATCAGAGGCCTATCTTTGAAAACCATCATGCTTCCTTTAGCTGATCAAAGTGATCGTCAATCCTCGGTAGTCAGTACATGTTTTTAACAGTCACCTGTTTCAGGATCCAATAGTCCACATAGAGTCTCAAACTCTCATCTACCTTATTGGTGAACAAAATCAGGGCTTCCTAAGGGGAGACAATAGGCCTATTGAACCCCCTGCACTGCAAGTCCACTTGTAGTACCTACAGATCTCAATGCTCTATGGGAGCCATCTGATATTTTGGTGTAGATATCAGTGTTGTTCTAGGGTACAAGTCGATGTAAAATTCCACCTCTCTACAAGGAGGTGGACCAAAATCATCATCAAGAAAAACTTAATGTACTGGACCACCACAATTGGATAGCACAACCTATCAACATCAACCGCTCTGAGGGTAAGTCTAGCCAACTGATATGTGATCGGAATCACCCTCCTCTGAGAGAGTCAATCCTGGGCTGCAAAGGATCCCTTTTCGATTGTGAAGGAATACCTGGTCCCATCCATGAGGATACATAGGACATTGAACTTAAAAAATTCAATCTGAGCATGGGTTGTGGATAACCATTCCATACCCATGATGGCACATGAGGCCTCGATGCCGCTACTAAGAGATCCCATCCAAATATCTTGCCTCCTAGAGTAAGATCATACTACCAGAACCTACACGTAATCGTCGAATATGCACCCGTAGGAGTCTCTAACTATAATGATCGGGCCAACGAATCCGCCGTTATCTATGAGCTCTAAATGCTTGTCATGGAATTGAAAGACTGACTGGAACCTGTGTCTATAGGTTCTGCAGCTATGGTGGAGTATACAATGATCGAACCTTGTATCATCTCTAGAGAGACATGGTTATAGTCCTCAGACGGTTGCAGCTGAGCTCATCCTGTTCACCAGCTTATCGTGGTCTGGGTGGACCTCATTTTGGTGGTTGCGGTAGAACATCATATCGCCACCCACCACCTATTTCAAGGCCTACTCCTCTGCCACGTCCACCTCCTACCAACGAACCTCCTCGATCGAATCTTTGCCTTTACCCAGGAAGTCCTTCGACCGTCTGCTGGTCATCCGTATAGTGGGTTGGGAAGTCATGAGCCATGTGACCATGCCCGACGCACGAGTAACACTGCATCATCCGCGCTTGTCATACTCTTCCTTGAGAGCCATGCACCATCGAAATTGTATCCTATGGTCATCCACATATAGGTCTGGTCCTCTTGTACTGTTGCATCATCTATCTACTTAAAATTTCTGATGACTCTCCTACTTGTCGTCCAGTGGTGGGTCTCACTATCAGTGATTGCTCGGGAAGGAATCTCTCTGTCAAGAGTGCTCGCTCTGAAACACCCACCATCGTCAGGATACAAAGAGAAACCATAGAAGCACTAATCTCCTATCAAATCCCAAGGTCGAAGGTACAAGCCCTGAAGAGAGGGTCCCATTCCATATCAGTGGAGTAGCATGATAATTCGGTGAACCTCGCTGAATATTGAGCTACAGTCATGCTGCCCTGCTGCTAGTGGAGATGCTCTGATATACACACTAAGTGTAGGGTCGCAGGGAAAAAATCTTCCCAAAAAAGGCTCTCGATATCTTCCCAGATGAGGGTCACCTCGTAGTTATCATAGAGCATCAAGATCTCCCATATGACCGTTGCTACCTGTAGAATACTGGTTGCAATATCACCATGAGATCAGCTGCTGTCCCTACCAGTTGGAATACTCTAAACACGACCTCTAGCCAGTTCTCAGCCGCATGTGGATCTGTCGCGCCCCTAAAACATGGTGGCCTCTAAAACTGGAACTCATTCAACACACTCATGTGGCATGCACACTCTACTATTGGGGATGATGGCATCATCTTCCAAATGGGTAGTGGTGCTTCTGGCACGCCACCCGATGGAATAACTACCGTAAGGGGTCCTGCACTGAAGACTCATCGCTCGTTGGGGCGTCATCATGTACTCTAACTAGATTCCTGGCTTGCTATCTTTTTGGAGGAATCCTAAAAAGAAACAGGTGTGCCATAATCATTATTCTTATACCTGGTGAGATTACTCAAAGATATCCCAAAGAGAACATTTAAAAAACACATACGCAATTAGTGTTTTCATGAACTGAGTCAGATATCATAAGTCAGGGTCATGTTGTATGGATACATCGACCGATGCACCAACACTAGACTCCCAAAATGAAATCCACCCTCATAATACTAAACTTTATTACTTCTTAGAAAATATTAGTGTCCTAGTTCATCAATAGAACTGAACTCTTTTGATACGAATTTTTCATAACCCGTCACCTAGGGCTCCTGCCGTGACTACCCCAAGCCTGCCTTCCATAGGCCAGGGGTAGGAGACAAGAACCAAAATTCATATTCTCTAAAATGATATGGTTTTTCATTTATAAATTGTAAACTCACACAAACCAATCACACAGTCAGTTACAAGAACAATGTAAACTATATAGTAAATAGGGTTTGTACAAAATGTAACGGGGCTAGAATACAAGTCCAATTGGAATGTAAATGAAAAACTAGTAAGTAAAAGTAAAATTGAGTACTTATCATTTGAAAACCCACCAAGGATCATATAAGAATGGTAGGTACAACTCTCGAATGATTGACATTACATATAACCTCATCAAATTTCCACCTCTGATCAGTCTCCAGTCTAGGTACCCTCATCCTCAGTCAGTGTTGTCTGTGATCTGCACTAGACAGTACAAGGTGCGGGCATAGCCCGTGTAGGGGTGAGTATTACAACACTCATTAGGGGGCCTGAGTCCCTTGATGTTCTCTAATATCCACAAATTATATACCACCAATCATAGAAACAACAATCAGCCATACTTTGTTATATGCCCATACATATACCTAAGTTACAGAATATACCCACCTCTCATTGGAGCGACGAATACCACACATGTAATACCATGAAGATAAAGTACCACACAGGTACACCATGATGATATATTCCTCACCTCACCATGTTATACTACTATAAAAAATAAGATTATGATACTGACCCACACATGATCTCTATGAAAGCTAATTTCCAGCAACATGATACTCTATGGATAATAACAAGTAAAATCCCAAGTCATAACATCGAACACCTCAGATATTAGGGATCTTCTTATCTATATAGTATAGTGGTCCAACCACATCTCAAAGAGGTGCTTCCCACAATCCTTGGACTGCTAAGGTACTCATCCGGTTGTGTATTGTAGGTCTGCAGCGTCAGACAGAGGAGCTCCCCATCATGTGTCTACCTTGTCACACAGACACACTCCCCCTTATGGCCTGGTGAGGTACATCTCCTATCATGTACTGTGGGTATGTTGCATCACAGAGAGGAACTCTCCCACATGGGTCTTCCATGTCACACACTGGCCCTCCCCACTTGGCCTGTCGAGTCACACTGTGTCAAAACGGTCAGCAGTCGTCAAGTCATAGCCATTCGCATGGTTCCGTATGTAGCACACTTGTAGGAACCGCTCCCCAAACCATCAGTCTTACCCCAGCCACCATGACGTCCCATGAAGAAGTATCTTATAGGTCTATCACATCATTATGGACTCTATTCAATAGACGGCGCATCAATCGAAGGCTTGGTCTGTATGTTATTAGAGTTTTCGCTCTATGGGGCCCAGTTGGATTCGGGGTATGATCCAACCCCGCCATACTCCAACATTATTCAAAACTCAAGTGGAGTAAACCAAAAGGACTTTCCTGATCCCATGATTCTAGTGCTGTAGACGGTTAGTCAAATGGTTGCCTAGTTCTCATGTAATGACCAAAAATACGAAAGAGGGTCTTGTAAGGCTAGGGTCTAGTCTGACCTAGTCGGACCGACCCGGCCTATCCCGGCCCGACCTGGGTCCTACCAGGATTGGCTGGGCCTTGGAAGGCCTAGTGGTATAGCCTGGTGGTGTGGCGAGGGGGCGCAGCTAGCTAGCACGGTCCGCCCGAGCGGGCGCTGAAGGGGGAGTGGAACCCCTTCCTTTCAGATTACAAAAGGGTAGCACCTTAGGTGTTATCATGATAGATGCAGGACCCGAGTGGGTCCCCCTAACAAATAATGGTCATCCAGTGTTCTGGCCGGTCCTCCTCCCAGCAGTGTGGTCGCGCGCCAGCGCTCCACTACGGTCGGCCGGGTGCCAGCTACTCTTCGGCCTCCACTGCGACCAAGGGGTGGTGGTATCATGCTCATCTGGAGGTGCAGATGTGTGCCGCCCTACCTTCTTATGGCCGGCAGGTGTGCTAGCCCTCCTCCTCTTCCGCAGATCAATACATCTCATTTATTATCCTAAAAAATAAAACGATCTCATATTTGCAATCCTTGGTTTGAGGGCTCCGCGTCCATATGTCACACTCATCAAAATATTGTGTTTCTAGCATCATTAAATATATGGTGTTTAAAAACGCACGGAGAATCGAAAGATAAAAGGGTCAATATTTGTGAAGGAAGATTTCCATGTTATTTATGCCATCGACATTATGAAACCAGAATATGAATAATTGATAAATAAATTCAATAATATATAAATAAAATTAAACCCCTACATCGATTTTTAGATGGTTGAGGAATGACGAAAAAGATGAAGTCGTTGAAGATTGACGTCGGCATTCATCACTCCCGCAAGATGCTCCATGGTCTGTTCCCTGTTCTTCGATTCAGAAAGTTGTTCTTCGTTGGAGGATCTCCTTTTTTGGAGAAATATATATCCAACTCTCCGAGGCACTCACCTCGTTTTCCAATCCCTTTTACCACGAGGGGTGAGGTTCCAAATTATTTAAGAATAAACAATAATTTAATTAATGTCTTCACATTAATTAAATTAAGTTGACACATTTTATTTGGAGAAATCTTAAATTTTATAGTTGATACATTAATTTCGAAATAATGAATCATTTTAATTATGGTGGAATGTGGTTAAACATTTTTTATAACCATGAATTTAATTCCCAGTATTAAATGCATGACCACGATCATGTGGTCCCCACATTCAGGTTTCAAATGGGAGGTTTAAATTTCAAAAATAAAATAAAGTATGTTTATTTTAATTTCTCCCATGAAAAGTCTGAAACGAACTTTCACCCTCGACTAGCTGTGGTTGAGGTGAATGTCTCCTTAAACGAATTTCGGTGTCGTGAGTTTAATAGTGTCCTCAGATTTCAATTCCGAGCACCAGTTCAAATGTTACAAAACCCCGATCGCGCATATATTGAACATACCTTAAAAAAAGTTTAGAAATTCATTTCAGGCACACCAGGCCTCAGAATCACACATTATTAATTTTTCCGGACATTTAAAAAATTCCATATAACAAAATAAAATTAAATGGAAAAATTCGTGTCACTACAACTAGATCATATAGGGGTCCCAAGAGTGAGTATTATTTAAATATATATAGTGATATTATAGACACTTATGTCACAGAAACATATTGTGATGGCTCTCTCATAGATAAATTTTGTTGCATCTTCATTGTTTAATTCTAACAAAACATGTTACATGTTGTGTGTATCAAGGATCATCAATAACATAGTCAAGGTAGTATGATTATGGAATAATATTCATAAATTTTCTTCATCAACTCTTGAAACTCTCTAGATATGGTTTGAGAACAATTATTCTACTCATTGAGCATTGATCAAGGCCAATGTTGTGATACCATGGTTTTAGTGATATCTTAGTAAATTCCTATTTCTGTTGGAATACATGAGAGGGATTTTTGTGATGGGGATATAGCTTAGTATGTAGGTGTAAAATTTTTGTTATGGTAGTTTGCACACATGATTTAGGACATCAGAAGCTCTTATTCATTTGAATACATAAGGATCCAGGCATGAGAGATCTTTCAGGTGGTGATCCATGGATATAGGTTCTACAAATTGGTTCTATCATGTTTATTGTAGACATTCAAGAGAGAGGAAGTATTTCTCATGAAATGGTTCGGCATATATTACATTAGATTTTATGAACAATAATGATTCTAACATAGATATGATCATTGGACCTTTAATATGGAGATAGCGATAATATAATGAATGTATATTGGGTGTTAGATGTGTTAGAGGAGAATGGGGAGTTTCTACTAGTGGCATATGGTTAGACCTATTTCCACCCCCACCTATAGTTTTCCCACACATGGATCAATGATTTAGTGGATTAGGATGAGAATAACTAAAATATGTGTTGGCCAATGACCGACACACTCATTATATGATTATAGTCATTATATATTTATTTCACAATTTTCCTATCATATAGATAGAAATGGGATGGGCCACTCTTGTTATTCCACATCTCTTTTCTCAGGCATAGAGATTATAGGTGATCCCAAGGAATGAACCAAGAACATTGAGACTCCATTTGGATGGGATTCAATATCCACAAAATATTTGAAATAATTTAACATTATTCCCCATGGAGAGATATTCTTATGGAAAATATTTGTTGTAGTTATGAGCCCTTTTATTTTCATCTTAGGTATACACTGACTATACATAGTTCATTCTAGTATTTTTTGTTTCAGGTATAGGGTTTTTTCCATGGTGATGGGATAAGGTTTTCTATTATATGTGATAAGGGAACCCATGATGAGAAAGATGAGGCCATGCATTTGAGAGTATAAATAATTAATTATATATTGTATAATATCATCCATGGATACTTGGATGGTATGGGATTTCATCATTCTTTAGTTGAGGAAGATTAGAAAATTACATCATGAGGATGTACCTTGATTATGTCACCAATGAGAGATAGCCCATTTTTAAAGAATTGACCATTAGACTATCCTAATATCTATACTATCATGTCGAATGAATCATTCAATAACTATTGAATTGAGGGTGTAGTTTGAGGATTAATATGGGAAATGATTTTTCAGACCTAGAGGGTAACTCTAGGCATCCCTAGTGTGTTTTCCCTAAATAAATATGGAAGAATGTGGTTGTTTTTATATTATTATCATCTATACCATGTGACTATGACTAATAATTATCCACTTTTGAGGATAGAAAACCTCTTTATTAAGTGGATAGGGGTGACAAGGATATAAATAATCATAATTGAATTTATATATCACTAGCTACATGTATGGGATGTGTAAATAAAAAATTATGAATTCTAATTTCTCAACGATCAATATGAGTACAAAGTGATTCATCTAACCATGATTAACACTCAGATAGTGTTCATGGGACCACAAAACTACATCATTAGGTCTTTATTAGACTTGTTTTTGGTGGTATTAATTGATGAAATAATTGTGTAATCAATATCTGAGGAGAAGCAGTCAAAACATTGGAAGACGTTCCTGGACATACTCCAAGAGAACCAACAATCTAGGATTCTCATGAAGTGTCATTTATGGATATGATATATCCTATTTATGGGAAATTTCATCTCAAACATGGTTTTGATAATGGAACCATCATTTTTTTAGGCATTATTATCATAGTATCCACATATGATAATGATTAACGTGTGGATATTTAATGGTTTGGTTGGATATTACAAGAGACTCATTCATATTTTCTATTGGATATCGAAGCACTTGAAACATATAACTAATAGGGGTAACGTTTCATATAGATGATGGGGTTCCTCTTGGATTTTAAGTAGTTGTGGTATTATACAGAAATCACATCCATATTGAGTATTCTGGAGGGGGAGTTGATTACATAGTGTTTTGTGATTCCTTAGAGACTAGAAATTTATTTTTCATAATTTAGAGGAAGGTGGTGATTACCTATGGGTATGTAAATTTTAGACCATATGACAATACCAATGTGACCCATGATTTATAGATAGAAACTGTGGTCTTCACCCTGAATATGTGGTGAATGTACATTATGGATGAGTAGTTTATTATTTATTCTGACCATAAGAGACTAAATTATATCTTCCCATATAATGATATTAACAAAATAGGGAGTTAATGGCTAATGATCCTCTTAGATTATAGATATTTTATACTCATGGGAAGGGGAATATTGTTAAATATTCCCTTAATAATATTTATAATTCACAGTAGTTGGATGAGATTTCAGAGTTAATGGAGTAATTTTAGTTTTCCTTAGTGGATGAGAATAATTAATCATACCTCTTGTTGACTGTCTTTTTCCCAAGGATTCTACAATGTTTTATGGATTCCATTCCTAGAGATACAGAGTATTAGACCCTAGAAAAACATAAATTCACTATATAAAATTATGACAGATTATGTGAAGGTGGGGAGTATTTCATAAACTTTAGATGGTGGAAAATGGTATCACTATTTTTTATGAGGAGGTTCTAATATAGTTTCAAAAACCATCCATAATGGTGTATCTAGGTGTGGTGAATATGTAGAATGATTTTTCTAAATATTTTTGGTGTGCATGGATGAAGAGTGTGTAACAATGATTTTTCCATTGATGCCTAAAATGTTAGCATATGAATGATGAGAACATGATTATAGTGGTTTTAGAAAAAATCCTTGAGGTGCAGGAGTGGTTTTGGGATGGTATATCTATGATCCCCGAAAAATAACATTCTTATTTTCTTATTAAAATCCACTTTTATGGATGAGTGAGAACCTCCCAACCACCACCGTCATAATGTTTCCTACACCATAACAAAAACAAAAAGGGTGGAAGAAACCATTGTACACCAAAATATTCATATCCAAAAATCATTTCAAAGACAAGACATGTAGAAATAATCACAGGATGCGGGCCTCATCAAGCTTGACACAATACACAATAGTCAACAACATCATCAAAAATTACCAATGTCGGGAATCAATCAGGATCACTGGAAATGACAACAAAAAATTGATGCAGAAATCTAGGATCTACAAGACCACTATCCTTCAGGTCTCACCACATGAATCACCAAACACAACCCAAAAAGAACCATCCCAAATCCTCACTAAGATCCACTGTACTGCGCAAACCTATCTAGGCGAGAAGGAATCAAAGACCATAGTATATTTTGGATAGGACATGTAAAATCATTGAAAGGTGAACCTTGACTGGACCATCAAGCAAAAACATCTGAACCTCCATCGACATAACAAAAGAACCACCTAGAAAATCCAACCATCCAGAAGAGTCGAGATGAGAACAAGAATAACAAAAAACCATCAAAAATTCATCAGTCGAAAAAGAAGGAATCAAGATATTGGGGAAATGAAGAAAATTTAGGGAGTACCAAAAATAAAGAAAACTAAAAGGGAGTGGTTAATCTGATCCATAAAGGCATACCAAGGGAAAAAATCACAACACAAAAAGACCATATTACCACAAATCACACCACCACCCTCCCAGACCAACCATAAGAGACCAACAAACCCAATAAATATAGGGTCATATGTGTTGGCCCTGGCTGGTAAAGTAGGGGTGAAAGAGAGTAAAACAAGACCACTTATGAGGGAATGACGAAAAAGAAGAGAAGAAGCAGGGAGGAAGGGGGCCTTGGGGACTCCACTACAAGCTATGAAAGAACCAACAATACTGAGAATAATAAAAAAGAAGAACCCATTATAATTTGTTGGAAGGAAGGTTATAGAGGTAGGGGAATATGGGTAGATCCATCAGTGGCGGAGGGAGACAGAAACCCTATGATAGAAGAAGCACTACTTAGATTGGATTGGGAGACTGGGGTATTATCTAGTATATCTATGGACTTCATGAAATTGATACTAAAAAAATGCATAGAACACAGTTGAATATAGGTTATTATTAAATGAATAGCCATTTCATCCCAATTAAAATCTCTCTAAGAGTAATGTTCACTATATAGAATGGGATTCATTTATATGAAAGAGATTATTCACCTATACTAATCTCCCTTGATGAAAATTTTAGACTAAAAATCTCTCTTTATTTCTTGAATTTGGATAGGATTTCCGAAGGAGTTTTGGAATCATTTGTTTTTGAGTATTGGGTTTTAACCGAAGACTAATGGATACTCTAAGTAGATAATTTAGTTTCGGTATGATATATTATGGTATCTCATGTTGGACATTGGTTATATTTGGTAAAATCACCAATCATTAGTCTATATTGTGTAATACAATAGCTATCATTCGACCATTGTAAGGAAAAAATTTGATTCCTTGTATGGGAGACCAGGTAGGCCAACACTATTTTTTATTTATATAAGTGAGTCATCACACATGGGCCATGATTTGGTCCATGTTATGATAGAGATGTTGTATATCATCCGTGATAATATAAGGACACTCGAAAACCATATGGCCTCTTATACATATAGACGATAGAGAAATTTATAGTTTGAGGAGGGAGACCGTATTTTATTATAGGTGTCACATATATATATTTGTTATCTTTTTTACTGGTTAAATTTTATTTATTATATTTATTATCACATTCTTGATATTATGTAGGGTCAGTAAGGTTTCATACAACTTGGTGCTAAAACTATAGTTAGACCAGGTATAAGATGTATTCCATGTGTCATAATTGAGGATAATTGGACATGACCAATCATATGTTACTCACTAGGTTATGATGGACATCGAGGATTGAGATAACATTGTATATTACCCAATGGTGGTCATAGATCTGTAGGAAAAGATCCCTTATGGGTGATAAATTCCCTTAGTTGATGTCTAATGGAAGTGTGAAAATCTTCATAAGATCTCTTGGGAGTGGGAAACCCACATGAAAAAAAAATATAGTCATATTTTTGTATTTATTTTTTAAGATGGAAATTACTGAAGTTGAAGAATTTAATACCCCTTTTCCATTATAAAAACATTTAAAATATTAAAGAATAATTTCCAATCCATGTAGTAAGACATGGTGACATTTCCTGGAATAGGGGTCCTTGATGTTGATATAATTAAAATATTAATTATATTATATCACATACGTGCATGTTTATTAAATCAATTATTAGAACCACGGCTATTCTATGCATGTATTGTAGTATGGTATGTGTTTTCTGTCAATCCTCAGTAGAAAATCGTATTGTGTGCCAGTAATGTGATCATACAATTCAAGTAGACAACATTGTTGAAGGTGGCGCTGTTTCCCAGTGTTTGCCAAATTTTTGGGCCAGAAAATCGAAAAATGAAGACATAGGTTGTTGGAAAGAGGGGGGGCGAGCAAAAATGAAGTGGTGCGCGATATAAGAGTGGCATGGGTGAAAAAATAGAAGTGTGCGTGAAATATTTGAGTTTTGCATGAAAAAAAGTGTGGTGTGCGAAATAGTGGAACAAGGTTTTTCCTGCAAATAGTGTTTCAGAATCAGAATGTCGGAAAATGGAAAATGCATGGGCTAAACGAGAAATCTAGAGATGTGCGCAAAAAATGGCATCTGCGTGAAATATTACGCTCCAAATGAGATGTTTTTCATGCCACATGGGGTTTTGCGCGTGGGGGTCTGATATGCCTATAAATAATCAGTGACCACGCTCATTCCGTACGGTTGAAGACTTAGAGATAATTTGAGGTCTGATGCATGTAAAAGGTTCGCCTAAAGGGGCTTGCATGAAAAATTCTGATCTGCCAAAATATTCCGGTTTGCACGAAAAATTCCGTGCTGCGAAAAATATTTCGGTTTGCACCAAAAATCCGAGTTAGGCGAAAAACTCTGGGATGTGCGTAAAAATTGAGGTGGTGTGTAAATGTTTTAGTTGTGCAAAAAAGTGTGTTGTTTTATAAAATATTATTCTGTGTGAAAAGTAAATATTGTGCGCAATAGTAAGGGTTGTGTGCAAAGGGTTGGTGTTGCACATAATTGTCAGTGAAACTTTTTTTCACGTTCTGGTTATCCGGTTCAGTGGTTCAGTGCAAACAAGTGTGTCATTACTGGACGTCGATGCATGTAGACTCTCATGCTATGTAGAGGCAAAGAATTCAATGTGAATCTATTGTAGAGGCCTTCATGTCTATAAAAATATTTGGACTTCACCAAGGGAATTAAGCCCGGGGAGTCAACGGCAATGACCTGAGGGACACAGTGGGCTATCCCTGAATAGTTGTAAAGGCAGTGAGCCTAGGACAGAGTGACTTTTCATGAAACATTGTAATCCACAAATAGTAAAGAATAGTGGAATTTGGTATGACCGGTAACCTATCCACGTATTCTGCTTAGACGTAGCCCTTATTGGTGAACTAATTAAAAAGTGATGTGTTTTCTCTTTGCATGTGAATTTTTGATTGCTTATCATATCCATCATAAAGGTTAAACAAGTTACTTCTAACGCTGGAACAAGATCCATCAGGTTGAAAGAAAAAGTTAACACCCTAATTCACCTCTCCCCTGTTAGGGTTTCCAGGGGTTCTATAAGTGGTATCAGAGGGTAATGGTTACAAGTGTTTGATCAGTACGTTATCGTCAAGGATAATGATGTCCATGCTAGGGGAATCCCTCTCTTCGAGGGAAGTAATTTTCAGATTTGTAATAACAAAATGAGATCTCATTTACGATCACTAGGAATGGAAGTCCTCTTTTATACTATGCACGGAAGACATGTTTCTAATCAAACAAGTCTTTCTATGACTAATACAGACATTAATGTTCTTAATGCAGATGCTTAAGCTCAGAATGCTATCACTACGTCTCTTTCTGATCAGATCTATCTACAGGTGATGAGTTTCACCTCAGCAATGTTTATGGGGGATAAACATGAAAATATCAATGAAGGAGACAACAATGTGATGGACGCAAAACTTAATGTCTTGCACAGCAGGTTTGGCGATCTAAAGATTCATCCTAATGAGAATGCAAATTCATTTTTCAATTGAATCACATAAGTAGTGAGAGCAATTCGAGGGCATGGAGTGGAAATCAAATACATTTATATCTTATATAAAATCTTGCGAAGACTTCCTTCTATTTACAATTGAAATGTGTCAGCTCTTGAAGAATGAGATCTATCTAAACTATCTCTGGATGATATTCTATGTAGTATAGTGGTATATGAGATGAGAGTCAAACCCGAAGAATCTACGAATCGTTTTAGCAAGGAAATGGAATTCCAAGCCATGGAAAAACTGAAAATTTCAAAATATAGTAGTGGTGATAATGATGATGGGAAATATATTATTTCTCTCATTTTCATGAATCTGAAGAAGGGAAAAGGTAATTTTAAAGATAAGTTACCTCTTGCATGTTTTTGTTGTGGAAGATTTTGTTACACTGGCTTTTAGTGCCAATGAAATTTTGATAATAATGAGAGCGAAGCAGAAGACATCGAGAAAAATTGGAAAAGGTTTTGAAAAAAGGGTGACTTCAAATCTGGAAGGAAATACAGAAGAATAATTTTCTATGTGAAGAGGAAGATGATGATATTGAATTTTGTGAAGAAGAACAACCAAAATTTAAAATAGGTAACCATGCATTCATGATGGCTACCATTGAAAAGATAGAACCCTCGATCAATAAATGAAGATATAATCAGATTACACTTAATGGTGATCCAAATATTCAAATTAAGGATTCTTTTTCAATCTTGAGATTAAATTTATGAGATTCAATAAGTGGAAGGAAATGGTGGAATAATCATCATAATATGTTGATGAGCTTTAATCTGAAATTGAACGACTAGAATAACTAGTGAGAGTTCAGTCATCAATCATTGAAAGCATAGATGATGTTGTGGAACTAAAGCATAGAATTGAAGAACAAGAGAAGGTCATAGATTACCTTTCATCTAGACTAGAAGGGAATTCCAAGACTATTCAGTGTCTTAAAGAAACAGTTGTTACTCTTAAGAGTAAAATAGAATGTCAATCATCCAAAATTGAGGGTAAGAAGAAAATTCATTTTCGAATATTCTCAGATGAAAAGTTACTGGAAAGAGCCAAGTGTTGTTCAGATGGGGTTGGAAAAATATTGAGTTATCAAAGAACTGCTTGCTTGGGAAAGAGTGGAATTGGCTGTGAAGCTGAGACATCAATTTCTAGATGTGAAGAGAGATAAAAGAAAGACAAGATGAAAGTTGGACATGTTGAAATGTATCCCGAGGTGCTAAAAAATAAAACCTCAACCCATACTAAGCGAAGAACTGAAAATTATCCTCAAACATTCAAAAATGGCAGGAAATCCAACTATTCTCCCAAGGAAGAAGGCGTGAGGAGAAATTAACGTGAGAAGTCATTTAATCTCATGATTTGTCAGTTCTCTGGAAATATGGACCATACCATGTCATATTGCAAAAAGGTATGGAGCTACATGAATGGGGAAGATCTGGGATTTCAACAAAGGAGACTGGATTCATATCCTCCATCTTATAGAAGAAATAGTTTCTATGAATATTGTTTTCATTGTTCTAACTTTGGACATAATGAAATGTATTGCAGATAGTGATTTGATATGAGAGATTCATACAACTCTCAGAGACTGGTCATATTTCACACTCATGATGGGGTTGATCTCACAAAAAGGTTTTCACCTCTAGAAAAAGATTATGGGTATAAAGAATCTAATTATGTTGAAGAAATAATTTGAAGGCCATCAATATCTTATACTCAATCCAATATCTCTTGGAAAGAAAAAAAATTGATCGGGAAATCCAATATGGAAGAAGTAGCATTCAAAGCTACAAAGAGAAGCAGCACCTGGATTCTTGATAGTGGATGATCTTCACATATGATAGGAAATGATAACCTTTAGAAGAACATTAAAAAGAAAGATGATGGAATAGTGAGTTTTGGTAATGATGATGCTTTGAAGATTAAAAGGCAGTTGGAATACTACTCTCGCAAATAGAGAGCTAAATAAGACTGATGTTCTTTATGTGGACCTTCTACACCATAATATCCTCTATGTGAGTCAACTCTATGACTCATGGATCATAGTAACATTCAATCAAAAAGGCATGACTATAAATGAAAAAATAGGGAACTCTCTTATGAAATCCTATAGAATATATGGAAACTTATATCAGGTTGAAAGGAAAGTAAACTCTTTCTATTTCTCTTTTGAAGACGAAAACAACCTCTGACATCGAATGATGGGGAAAATTAACCAACAAGTCATGGAAAAGATACCTAAGGTGAAGATTTTAATGGATATCCCCATTCTGAATTGTGAATGTGAAAATACTATTGATGCTTGCATACAAGGGAAGCTGGTCTATAATTCATATCGACCAATGTAGAAGAGGGCATCACACCTTCTTGATCACATTCAGACAGACATAAGTGGCCCGATAAATTTTTCTAGAACTCATAGAGAGGGGTACTTCATCCTTTTAATTGATGATTAGAGTAGAATGTATTGTGTAATGGTTATTCATAAGAAGCAAAAAGTACATGATTGCATGAAAACTTATCACCAGATTGCCGAGAATTATACTGGACAGACAATAAAAGTCCTTCTATCTGATAATGTAGGGGAATGAATGTTAATTGAGTTTAAGAATTACCTATAAAAACATAGAATACAACATGAGTATGCTGCTGTGAGAACTCCATAACAAACTAGAGTTATTGAGCGCCAAAATAAACATGTCAACAATTTGGATAAGACTATACTGATTGAAATTTGTATCTCTTGCCGTTACAGGAGATAAGATGTTGAAGCTATAGTGCACATTCAGAATCGAACGGGGCATTATATGGGAGAAACAGAGACACCATATCAATTTTTGCAATGAACGAAGACTTAATTGAAAAACATTCATACTTTGGAAGAAAATGTTTCATCTGAAATAAAGAAGGAAATCAAGGGATGATAAAATAAAATGTTGATGAGGGAATTTTTCGTGGGTACCCAATGAACAGAAAATCCTACAAGTGTTTCAATAAACACTTGTGGAGGATTGAGGAAAGAAATTATGTTAAGATCATTGAAGGCAAAACCCCAAATGTTTCAAATATTTCCTATTCTAAGGATATAGAAGATGAGGATGAATGTGAACATGGAGTAAATACAAATTTAGAGATAAAATAAGGTTTGCAAAACACATAACAGTCACATAATGATGTTAAATTAGAAGAGGAATCTGAAGAGGAAACCTTGTCTACAGAAAATGCATCTGAACCTCACAGGAGAAATTGAAGAGCTAAGATTGATCCATCTAACATAATTAGGGACAGGAATTCGCCCACAAAAACAACGAAAATGAGGAATAACACACAATCTTCATTTCTATAAATTGAGGATCCATCCACATTTTAAGAAGCAGCAAAGGATGAATCTTGTGTGAAATTCATGAATAAAGAGTTAGATTATATTGACAAGAATCAGACATGGGATTTTTCCCAGAGACCTGAATGTCACAATATTATTGGTACGAAGTGGATATTCAAGAAAAATATTGATGAGCATGGAAGTGTTATTAGAAACAAGGCACAACTGGTATGTAAAGGATACTCCCAGATTGAAGGTGTTGATGTTGATGAAACCTTTGGTCTAGTGTCTAGACTAGAGTCAATCAGGCTTTTTCATACCTTGTCACTCCATAGAGGATATATAGTATATAAAATGAATGAGAAGATATCATTCTTAAATGGTGTACTTGAATAAGAAGTCTACATTGAACAAACTGTGGGTTTTCTTCTTAGTACTGATGAAATAATGGTTTGAAAACTAAAAAAGGCTCTATATGGTTTGAAGAAGGCTCCACTAGCATGGTATTCCCTGCTAGAATCTTATCTTCAGAAGCTGGAATTCAAAAGGGGAGGAGTAGATCACAATCGATATGTGAAGATTTCATCAAAAAATAACTTCATGGATCTAGTCTACATTGATGACAATATATTTGGTGGAAGCATGAAGAAATCAGTGGATGAATTTTCAAATCACTTGAAATAAATATTTGACTTGTCTATGATTGGGGAGCTCACATATTTATTGGAGATGAAGGTGATTCAAATGAAGGATTATAGTTTCATTTCTCAGGAAATGTGTGCAATAGAGCTGCAGAAGAAGTTTAATATTATAGAATCTAAACCAATGTCAACATCGATTGCAGTTAGAACCAAACATAAAAAGCATGAGGCTGAGAAATCTGTAGACCCCACCATATACCAGGGATAATTGAGAGCCTATTTTACCTGACAACGACATGGGCATATATTTTCATTACAAAATGGCTAGCAACACACTTTCAGAGTAATCCAAAGGAGGAACATATGGAGGTAGTAAAAATAATCATGAGGTACATTAAATGTACACATAACATTGGGTTATACATTGCTGCAGGTAGGGACAATGAATTATTAGCATTTTATGAGGCTGACTCGGATGGTGATGTAGTGGATAGAAAGTCCACAAGTGGTGGATCCATCTATATTGTGCAGAAATATGTTGTCTGGTTAAGAAAGAAATAAGAAATTACTTCTATTAGTACTGCTAAAGATGAGTATATATTCACTACAAAGGCATTCACTCAAATGCTATGAATGAAGCAATAACTGACAGATATTTGTGATGAGGTGAAACAACCAATGGTTATTAACTGTGATAACAAGAGTGTAATTGATCTTACGAGGAATCCAGTTTAGCATTATCATACAAAACATATTGAAATTAGGTATCACATTATCAATGAAAAAGTTGAGCAAGTCATGATTAGAATGGATCATGTTGGATCTAATGAGCATGTGGTTGATATCATGACCATTCCACTGTCAGTGGATATGTTTGAGAAGAATGTGTTGAACCATGGTGTTCATCCAACTCCCATTTCATAAAGAGGTTATGAAATACCCCTAGCCGCAGTTATTTTACCTGTTTTTAATATTTTTGTGGATATAGCGCAGGTTTATGGGGGATACTATCCAGGGGTGTATTGAGATGGTCAATGAGAAAAAATAGATCTTTGGGGTAATTTCCAATGGGAGAGAAGGAATAAACTCAGGACATGTTTGATATCATGATGAGATTTTGGTGATAGGATAAGAAGGAATACATAGGACATGTAAGGCTTCAGGGAAAATTTATGAGAATTGCTTGGGCGTCATTGAGAACTACAAAACATGGGATACCAATTCACGCTTCTCCTCTTGTTTTCTACACCGAGGATTGCTCAAATAGACTTAGAGTGTTAGATGATTTGTTTCTTTAATTTTTTGTTTACATGGTTCTCTATTGAATTTATATTGTGATTGAAAACAAAGCCAAAGGGGGAGATTGTTGGAACCATGGCTATTCTGGAAACGAATTAGAGTACGGTTTGTGTTTGTTGTAAATCCTTAGTAGAAAATCAGAATGTGTGCTAGTAAAGTGATCAAACAGTTCAAGCAGACAATAGTATTGAATGTGGCGCCATTTCCTAGTGTCTGCCAAATTTATGGGCCTGAAAATTGGAAAATTAAGGCATAGGTTGTTGGCAAGGAGAGGTTTGAGAAAAAAAGATGTGGTGTGCGAAATAAGAGTGGCGTGCGCAAAAAATTTCAGTTTTGCGTGAAAGACATCACCTTTCATGAAATATTGGAGCAAGGTTTTTTGAAAAAATAGTGTTTCAGAATTAGAATGTAGGAAAATGGAAAGGGCATGGTCTGTCCGAAAAATCTAGAGATGTGTGCGAAAAATGGTATCTGGGTGAAATATTACACTCCAAATGATAGGTTTTTCGCGACAAAAGGTGTTTTGCGCGTGGGGGTTTGAGACGCCTATAAATAAGTTGTGACCCCCATCATTCCATACATTTGAATACTTAGAGACGATCTGAGGTATGATGTGCATTAATGGATAGTGTAAAGGGGGTTGCGTGAAAAATTATGACCTGCTCAAAATATTCGAGTTTGCACGAAAAATTCCACGTTGCGCGAAATATTTTAGTTTGCGTGAAAAATCCAAGTTGTGAAAAAAAATCTAGGCTGTGCGTAAAAGGAAAAGCTGCTCTTAAAAATTAAGGCGGAGGCTAAATGATTCAGTTGTATGAAAAAGTGTGTTGTTGTGCGAAAACAATTTCTGCGCGAAAAGGAAATATTGCGCGCAATAGTATAGTCTTGCGTGCAAAGGGTTGGTGTTGCGTGCAATTGTCAGTGAAACTTGTTTTCACGTTCTGAATGTCCAATTCAGTGGTTCAGTGTGAACTAGTGCATCATTACCAGACTTTGATGCAAGCAGAATCTCATGCTAAGAAGAGCCAAAGAATTAAATGTTAATCTATTGAAGAGACCTTCACGTCTATAAACTGATTGAGACTTCACCAAGGGTAGTGAGCTAGGGGAGTTAACGGGAGTGACCTGAGGGACGCAGTGGACTATCCTTGAATAGTTGAAAAGGTAGGGATCCTGGGACATAGTTACTATTCCTGAACCTTTGTAATCCCCAACTAGTGAAGAATAGTGGAATTTTGAATGACCAACAACCTGTCGGCGTATTCTCCTTGGACGTTGCCTTTGCGGTGAACCATGTAAAAAGTTTTTTGTTTTGTCTTTACATGTGAATGTTTTATTTCTTCTCATATCCATCATACTGGTTAAACCAGTTCCTTCCAACATGGGAACATGATCCATCAGTTTAAATGAAAAATTTGTCACCCTGATTCACCCATCCCCTCTCAGGGTGTACCGGGGTTAAACAATGATATATCATAAACATTGTCTTAGATTGATCATTTAACATGTCCATTAAATATGTTATATAAGTTTTACCCTTGGCACGACATAACCTCGGAGCATTTCAGACACATGGTTTGAGGAATATCCTAGTAGAATGGGATCATATTTTATGTATTTATGTATATATTTTTTATCGATTCCCTTATCATAATGTTGGCTATAAATTAGTGTATTCCAAAAACCTGAGGATAGTGACATGAAACTGTTGAATTTATAGGGATCATGGTGAAGCATTTGAATATTTCCATATCTTTGATCCATAGTCATGTCTTAGCTATGATCAAAAATGAAAGTAGAGTTCATAGACCTTGACAACGATGATGATGCATGATTTTTCATCCTTAGTGATTGACCCAACCATGAGGTTGGATTCTATATTATATTTATTTATTATCCTTTTTTACTAGACAATATAGGGAAATAAATTATTTTAATAGTATGAATCACATGATGATCAAATTATTCATGAATGGATTTATCTTCATATATTTATGAATTTGATAGAGATTATAAAGTCTAATCCATTATTATTCTTCATGTAAATTGATTGATTTCAAAAATAACATTTCATTGGCGTTTATCCCCATTTAAATATATATTTTATTTCTCTTAATGATCTATCTATGAATAACATTGGTATTTCTTTTGGTTGACAATTCAACAAAAATAAACAAAATGATGATGCGTAATCAATCATTGGATCAATAGATCATTAATACATGTCAAGGAAAAATATTTTTAGTAATGATATGCTGTGGAATAATATAGGATCTATTTGGTTATTATTGGTGACCACAATTCATGAGCGTTGTCATTTTTATAATGATTAGCGACAACAGAGCTTTCATGAGTGGATTGATCATCAGATCATAGTCGAAGGCTGTGGAGAAGCATAAATGTAGCCTATTGTGTCCTCGTTCCCTTAGTAATTATATATAATGAATACATGGAAAAAATTGAAACATGAATAATATAGTAATGTTTTTTGGTTTTCTTTTACATCGAGATTCATCTCCACTTATATACATTTGTCCATTTTACAACCTGATTATATTTCAAGATTATTCTACGATGAGTTCTTGCCTATATTTCATAGTTGTAAAATGGGGATTATATACCTAGTGATGTGGATTATCTGTTGTAACATTCATATGGTGTGGTACATTTGGGAGGGTTTTTGTTTTCTACTACCCATTACGTATCCGGTTTCTATTATTTTACTATTAGAGGATGTGAATAGATAAAGTTCACATCATGAGGTTTAGAGGAAGAATCCTAAATGTATTAAAGGGAAGAGAATACACCAGGTAGTTATGGACTGACAAGAGGATATTAACCAATTTTAAAAACTAATGATGATAAATCCATATCAGATGGAGGACCTAGAAATATGATTTTTTCAGGGATCTATAATGTAACAGTGGAATCTAGGGACTCCGATTAATGATGTAATGTATCTCCCCTAGTCAAATTTCATATGTCTCATTTGGGAGGATCTCGATCGATCCATGGTATGGGTTAGGAATATACATGGAAGTCTATTAAAAAAGTATCTCCATCCAACAAATATGATCTCTAGATATGGTTTGATATCCATTCATCTATTCATGGTAAAAAAATTATGTCTCAGGGTATGATATATAGGATTGTGTAATAATGATTTTAATTCTTAAAGTTTTTGGTTGATTTAGTGGTCTTTTGGGGTGAAGATCTTTTCGGGAGAGTAGACACCCACAATGGGTTCCAGTAGTGGATACATACGAGGTTAAACCATGGAAGCTGGTTGAAATATACATATAAAGGAGGATGGACATGTAAGATATTTCCAAATGTTATCCCATGACTGATTCTAAGAGGGTATGGGATCTCAAGATGTATCTAGTCATCATTGAGGGAGGTGGTGATTCTATTATGATGGTTGGTGAAATATTTCACATTCTTTCACAAATCATCGTGTAAATGACATAGATGTTTTCAATATGACACCTTGGATATGATAGTAGTATGGAAAGGAGGTATAAATGATGGTAATTGAGGTATTTTATTTGTTATGTGTGGATCTAGAGGTTAAGCAGAGTTTGACGTATTATGACCACCACCTCTAGTTGGTCCACATAGGGCTCATGGATCATGTGGTTAAAGTTATGGATAACTATAGAAAGTGGATTCCAGTGAAGTATAGACTCCTATGATGATTAAAGGTACAATATATGCCTTATCTAATTTATCTATAATAATAATACTCATGGGATCATGCACACTTTTATTTCTACTTATCTTATATAAGTCATTGACATTCATTTTCAGCCCTTCTCCTGACCCTTGTACTTGGAGACACCTTCTGGAGTGGATTCAATGACCATAAACTACTTTTTAATGATTTAATTGGATATAAAAATATATATCTTATTATAGGGATTTTTTTAACAACTATGTGAAATCTTGACATAATCTTATGTATATACTAGCTATAAAAAGTTCGTACCAAGGTTGACTTTTTTGGGTGGAGGATGCAGTGTGTCCATAGTGATGGGATGTTATTTTCCATCAAAATTGGAGTGCATAAAAGTTTAATATGATGTAAAAATGGATTGAAGTTCATAATAGTTTCATTTTTTTCAATGAGAAATCAATATATGAATGAAACGTTATTGATGAAGAAGTTGGTGAAGCCCTTGGGAATTGTTGTTGATTCAAATAATTGAATACTACAATTGTTCAATTGTCTAAGAGGATACAAACACGTCGACTGATGAACATGACCTATGTTCAAACACTTGTATCAAGGTGATACATTGTTACACAACTCAATTTCCTCTATGAAATACTCAATTGCATGACGAGAGAAATAATTATCCATCCATTGAATCTAAATTGTTGATGATTACAAAATCAAATGATTGTTTGTTTTGATCCTCCAAGAAGAAGATATGTGTCATAAAGAGAAAACATCACTCATTACCACAATGAAGGAAATGCATTATTCCTTAGTGCATGAGGAACAAAAAAATGATCCATGAATCAACCATGATTGGATCAAAATAACATATTTAAGATCCTTTAGAATTTATGATATAAAAACAAAGGAATGGATGATATTTGAAGACGAAGAAGAAAAAAAGTGGCATGCTTGGACATTGAATGATGAAGGATGGATTGGAATTTTAAGGAGGAATCCATACTTGGGTTTTATACCAACTACATTGTAGTGTCCATTACCAAAATAAATTAGGGACAATATTGAAGGCTAGATGAAGCCCTCACCTATGGAATATGCGGGACCCGATGGTTTTCCATGCCCAAGGGAATGGCCTCAAATCCCGCCCACAAGAGGATCATGTAGGTAGTGAATAAGCCCTCAGGTGCTACATGTTGGTGGAACCGTGCAGCGTGAGAACAATGATAATCCTAGAGGAAGCATAGTGGGTTCTAAGAGAACACTCGCCGAACACAATATGTGGTGGTACCATGGAGCATGGGAACAATGAGAATCCCAGAGGAAGCATAGTGGGTGCTAAAAGTCATGTGTGATTCAGAAAGCCTGTGTGAAGAGAGAAGATGATCATCTATAATGATTCATGAAATCACATAATGAAAGAATATATTTGTGTTACTCGATAGCTACAAGACCCCAGTGAGATTTATGGAGAATAAGAAGCCTTTAGTGGGACTCTGATTCAGGCAAGTGGGACTCTGGTAACACTGTTGGAAGTATTATAATGAATCTCATGTGGGACATAGGAGAGATATCGTGGGGCTATGTATCAACCATCGTAATTACTAACTGAATTATAGTGGAGAATCTGTGTTTGGGTGATTAACCGACACAACAAGGAGTATATTTGAACTGAACCATGTAAATCCTTGTGTTCAATGACTTTACATTTACTGCATCGTTCGAGGTAAGGCTAAGAAACATAAGAAGAGTGGATCAAGACATTATCCATCCATATAGGATTAATTGAAAAGAATCTATTAGTAAAAATATTTAAAAGGGTTACTGATTCACCCACTCCCACTCTCAGGGATTCACACTGATCTCGGCACGAAAAAATGTTAGAAGGTAAAATAGGATTAATTGGACGGGATTATACATAAATGGGTATACATTATTACTTATCAATTTTCTATTATAACGGTTAAATATGTGGATGATATGGTATTTCAGCTTCCTATTGTGATGCCACATTACACGGATATATTTCATATGGACATGTTGGGATTAACTCCCTAAAAAGAGATATAAATCTACATATAAATTAACCTAGAGAATACCCTAATAACTTTTCAAACATATCAGATGGCTCCCATCGAAATTCATGAGATGATGGTGTAGAAAGAGGATTTTCAAAGAATAGTTTTTCATACCGAGTGAGTCACCCGGTGTATCCACAATGTTCAATCCAAGAAGGTATATGGATAAATAAGTTTTGGTGTCAATTATAATATCAATTTATTAGTGACTATGAAGAATAAATATTAAATAACAAGGAATGATGACCTCCTTGATCAGTTCTATTAAGACAGATACTTCTCAATGATCAGCCTCAGATCAGGTCATCACTGTCTATGAGTACGTTACATAAACATATCGACTATGAAATTATATTCCCTATAGGGTCATTATGTGTATTAATAACGACTTTCCTAAAAATTAACATTGTATTAGTATTATAGGGATTCATAAATAGGATTTTTCATCAATTTATAGATCATTGTTTTTTGGAATTCATAGATGAAATACTAGTTTACTCGGTGTTTGAGAAGTGGAATGCAAGACATTTGAGGATAGTCTGAGATACTCAGGGAGAACTACATATTTATGGATCTCACTATGTGATAGATTTGGTTTAATGGGGATCAATTTATGGTAAATTTCATGACATTAAATGGTGTGGTGGTATACCTATTGAATGTTTGGGAAATTTTATATTCAAATCAACCCTAGAGTGCGAAGGATGTGTATAACGTCATACTTTTTTCAGGATACATTTTTATATCTATGTTGTATTTCTCCACTATATTGGTACCCTTTACTTATATAACTACTAATAAGAAAAATTTTATTTAATGGGGGGTTCCAGTATAAATTTTAGGAGTATCAGAAAGGTTGACATGATATCCCAGCTTGAGGATGGATGAGGCGGATTATGATTATGTAGTGTTCTAGGATTCAATAGGGATCATATGATGTTGTGTTATGAAGGATAGGTAGATAGTGATCGATTATTTGTCTCAAATTTTGAGACCACATGAAAAAAACAATGCATCCCATGATTTGTTGCTAGAAACATGTTTATTCACTCTAAGGATGTTGTGACAGTACTATATGGGATACTGATTTATCAATTTGTACATAAACATGTTTCTCAAGTATATCATCTAATATAAGGAAAATATATTGAGATAGTGAAATGGAATTATTTCCTATTGGATTATAGATTTTAGATATTCTATACTCTTAGGATGGGGAACCTTGTGGCAGATGCCATCTGTAAGATTTTTTGTCCACAGTTGTTGGTCATGGAATCATTGTAGTTAGCCACAATTTAGTTCTACTATTTGGAAGATGATTTTATCACATTAATCCAATTTATGGTTCTCGCCCCACCATATTTAAAAGGTATTACATAGGATTATCATGGAGTTTATGTCTATATGATCATTTTTATTTAGATTTCTTCTGACATGCTACTTGTGGATTCTCAGATGATAGGGATAATTTTATCCTTTTTGAAATGAAAGATAATTGTACTAGTGATATTGCATGAAGAGGTTATAATTTATTATTATACATCCCCATTTAGGTTCATCCATGGTTGGATAAGCTTTAATAGGGCCATGGGTATTAGTTCTATTGGCCAGTGATAAAGATGGGTATACCAGTGTTTCTCTCCTGATTCCTTAGTTGTGAGTAGGTGAAGGCTGAGAAATAGTTTACAATAGGTTTATCTCAACCCCATCAGGTTATAGAGTGTAAATTGGATGGTATATATATTTAATTTTTTTTGGGATAACATGAATTTATACTAGTCACGATTCCATTTAGGTTATCATAGAATGACTCAACCAGTCACATCGCTTCATGACAATATTAGAGTAGTGTTTAATTGAGATCGTGGGATTCCTTTTTGTGTTTGAAATAGTTCAGGTTAACATATTTCCCTTCATGAAAATTTTAGACTATTATTATTTATCGGCATAATTATTAGGGAGAGGATTATATGACTTCATTGGGAATCATTTGCAATTAGAGAGTAGTTTATTAACAATAGAATGATTACCAAAATGATTGAACAATTTATTTTTTGGAGGAAACAATGTGGGTTCAAATGTTTGTCATTTTATATTTTTTGGATTATTACCTTACATTATTTTAGTTTATATAGAAAAATAGATATTCTTCCACCATCGACAAGGCACTATTTGAGGCCTTTTATGGGATACCATATGTGACACCAATTTGATTCACTAATCCATGTGATTTAACACTGTTGGTACCACATTTTGGGTGAGTGATGATATGGAAGGTTCATATCATCTATGAGTGGATAAAGAAATCATAAATTCATCAAAAGTCCTATAAAGATAGATGATATAAGAATTTGGAGTTCAATGTTGGAGACTGTGTGTTCCTAATGGTCTACCATTTGCATGGGATATAGATAATTATACATGGTGGTAAGATATAATTAAAATTCATTAGACCCTTCAACATATTGTTTATAGTCAGTGAGGTGTAATACCATTATACCCTGCATCATTGTTATAATGGGTACATGATTTCTTCTATGTGTCACAACTAGAGATATATCTGTTTGCACCAATGACGGTTATCGATTGTTGTGAGCTAGATGAGTATATTGGATTAACCATTTAAGAGTACCCAATGGATATCATGGATTGATAAGAGAATATTCTCCACGGGTGATAGACTCCCTTATTGCATGTCTAATGGATGTAAGGGAATATTTAGGAGTACACATGGGAATGGGAGACACATATGTGATCCTAATACCATCATAATTTGAGTAGGAGTTTTTTATTTATAGGGTGAAAATTCTTGAGGTGGAGAATTTATATCATCATTATTTGTTCAATTTTAGACATTTGAAAATATTAAGGAATATTTTTAGATGCGTGAGTTGAGAAAACATTAGATTCTGAGCCTGAAGATTCCTCGATGTTGAGATAGTAGAAATATTATATATATTATATAACACATGAATAGTTTTTCTAAAATAGTGACACCTCATCTGAACCATGTCTCAAATAAAAAATCAGAGACCACTTTTATAACACCTCAAATTTTTGTGAATGTGTTTTTCTATAACATTTAATCTTTTTTTATTTTTTCTATATCATATGACACTAAAAATAATTTATACTAAAGAACTATGCCAGAATTGAGTTATAAAAACACCATTTAATCATAAACTACACACAACATAGTGTTTAACATGATATACACAGAACAATGAGGTTAGTGTACATTACATGCACCATTGACTTTCCTTGAGGGACTGCGTTACACACAATACTGAGATTTAAATAAAAATAATATATTATTAAAATTATATAATTAAATATAATAACATATAAACGATCTATTAAATAAGAGGTTACAGATTTTATTAACTAATTTATCAAAATATATGGTTTACAAAAATATAACATGTATTCATAGGTTACCAATTAATTATAATGTAATACGAAAAGATATTGAATATAAATGAAAATATTATAATTACAATAAGTTGTTTTCCAGTAACAAATTATATTTATTATAATTAGTGAGTGATATTGATTTAATATATATTTTTTATATTAGATCAAATATTTTTCATATTCATCCAATATATTTGATATACATAAGACATAAAAATACCATGTTTTATTTTTAAAAACATATATTTTTATTATCTAATTTTTAAATCCTTTTAATGGAGAACCTTTTTTAAAGAAATTTTTTGAATCATTAATAGATTTACTTTTTTAAAATAAATGTCATATTTGAAATATGAACATGATATTAATTTTTTGTTAGATATTTGGTATTATTTTGGGATGTTTCATTTTTTAACAAACTGTAAAAATTAATG
Source organism: Viscum album (assembly GCA_963277665.1). Lineage (NCBI taxonomy): Eukaryota > Viridiplantae > Streptophyta > Magnoliopsida > Santalales > Viscaceae > Viscum > Viscum album. The sequence continues at coordinate 1,671,202,516 of OY728160.1, forward strand.
TATTTTAGTTCAAAACTAGTTTGTGATCTAATTTATTTATAAGGACAAATTACTTTTTAAATTTGTTTAAAAGTTTACTTGAATAATATTTTTAAAAATTAAATCAATTCAGGTAATTGTAATAAATTTCACACTAAAACTGAATATATAAATTTAGGAAACTATTGACCATTTTAACATTAACAACTTGCAGTGTCATCCCATCAATGAGATTAAATTTAAATTAATTTATATAACATATATAATTTGAATTTGAAAAAATTTATTCCATATTAGGCATTATCATAATTTATAATTTCAAATAATTTCAACTGATATCTTGATCAATATTATTAGTGAATGTAACAAAAATTAGATTAAATAATTGAGGTTAAATTATGATTAACTAAGGACAAAACCAAAATCATAATGGCCCAAATGTCCTAGAAAATTTTCCAAAATCCTTTGGATAGACATATTTAGACCCTATAATCAGATTCCTAGACTTTTGACCATTACTGTATCCAATTTACATGGGGAAAACGTGGGTGGAATTCCCATTTCCAAAATTTACAATAGTGGAACTCCTCATCCACTATAAAAATCCCTCCCTTCCTCCCACTTCCTCACACATCTCAAGACACATTGGTTCAACCATGATCTAACCAGATAGATACTAAAAATCCCTCCCTTAATCCTAACTTCCTATATTTGGATAGAATGATATCCAATGTTTCTATTTTAGTGCAAAACAAAAGGTGTCAACCTATTAAGTGGTAATACCCTCCATCCAGATCCTTTATTTCATTTTATTTTTCCACCAACTCAATTATATTATTACATGATTTTATATCAAAATAAATATCCTCAATATACGAAGATATTGTTATTATATGGTATCATGATAAAAATACACACACATGAATCTAATGGCTAACATACATCCAGTTTATATGTTCATTGAACAACTGCCTCACTAAACAATGATTGCTCACTTTTTCCTTTACCCCCTCTCATGGTGGAAATTATGATAATAAATATATTTATATATTTATATATTGTATTTATTATTTATTTATGATTATTTAATAATTTTACCAAAAATTACCTTTATCCTATCTATTTGGTGTGAATATGATAATTTAGTTTGAGGATGTGTGGACTACCGCCCCCTGAGAGCAATGTGATTTGTTCACAGAAAAAATAGAATCTATTAAGGATGGGTTTAGTGAACTTATTTTACTTATATTATATAAAAATGATATTTAAATAATGATATATATATATATATATTTCATTTACCATCTTTCATTTAGTACCAATATTATAAGGAAACAACATCCATGCGTATGTACGGCCAACCATGTCCATGAATGATGTATTCCATTTCATATTTCTATATTATATAGATTATTATAATACACATATACTGAATATAAATGATATTTATATCATGTTTTATATATTGGTATTAATTATTTATGTATAAGCACAAAATATATTACAAATTAAGACACATGTGAAAAAAAAGAAAAATTTACCCAAAGCGTAACTGTAACATTGAATTAAAAAAAGAAGGTAATATATAATCATAATAAAACAATATATGTTATTTTATATAAGAATATAATTCTGTGATATTTTAATAATAAAATTATATTTATTATACATGAGGTTTTTTTGAGTATGACTATTGTCTGGTCACAATGTAATGGAAATTCATCTCACTTTTTATTTCAATGAGATACATGATTTATTCACAATCAATTCATTTTTTGGGGTGTGTATACATGACAAGGAAAATAATATTATTATTATTATAAATGATATTATGGTTATTTACATATCCATTTTATTATCATTAAATTAAGGGGTTTTTTTTTAAAAGTTACAAAATCAATAAAGAAATTTTGACTCTATTTTCCTTCTTTGAGAAACATGATATGTTATGCACCTGTATTTTTACATAAGGTATTTATACTACCATTGAAATTTTATATAGTAAATATCACTCTTTTATTGATATTTTATGTTTTAGGTAATTTCATTTTCATACATGTAGAGTGTGGTTCAAAATTACTAAGTGGTAAGTGTTATTGAGAAAAACAATTCACTTTTCAAGATTGGTTTATGTATATGTTTCTTTTGATAATATCTTATAATCCATCTACCAAGAAAATTCATGAATTTTTTATCCACTAGAGATTAATGTTATATTCATTTATTTTTACAATTATTTCACTCTCTCATACATAAGATAATTAATGTTTTTAAGATATCTCAACATTACCCTCACATTGATTGGAATCGTATGTTCTTTAAAATCCATGCTTTTGAAAAATGGATTCCAAGAATATTTTGTTGTTCTCCTATATTATTTAAAATAAAATTTTATATTTTTTTCATTAAATAATTTTTTCAATGGAATCTTTTTGTCTCTTTATAAACATGGAATTTTTATACAGTTTTTACCATGAATAAAGAATTATCCTTTCACCTCATATGACAAGTACAGATTTACCCACCATCGTTTTTTTGAAGCTTCTTTTGCATGATAAAATGTTTATTTTTATGAAAATGTTATTAAATTTAATATTAAATGAAACTATTTTTCAAATATTCTAAATGTTTATTTATATGTTTTCATGGAAAATTGTTTTCAAAATGTTTTCAATCTCATTTTAACTATTTTTAAGGAAAATGGTTATCAATAAATTTTGAAGCTACTTTTATAACATATCAAGGAAAATAGTTTTCAAATTTTTCCCATATTTCTATATGATTATCATGGTTATTTTCAGGAGAATAATTTTCAAAAGTTATATGTTTTTAAAATTATTTTCCAAAAAGAAAATAATATTTTTCCTGAGTAGTTTTTTCAAAATATCATTCCATGTTATTCTCATTTTAAGAGGAAATATGTTGATGTCACTAAATCCCATCTTGAAAATGATAAAAATGTTCTATTCATATTCTCCCATGAATGGATTATTATTTTATTAAATAATTCTTATGAAACCCGCTTCTCTTCCTTGATTTGTATACTTTTAAAACCCACTTCTTTTCATGGGTTAGGCCTTGATGAAATATTTATTAATGATATCTCTTTTCCATAGGTTAGAATGTGATGAAATTTTTAGGATTCCCATTTCATTTCCTAGGACATAATTTATTTTTTATAAAACCCATCTCTTTTTATGGGTCATTTCATGATTATGTTTTATTATCTTGTTGAATAAGTATGAATTATTTTATGATGATATGTGTTGGACCAATATCTCCCTATAAGGAATTGGGTAATGGTGGATGAATCATGAGTATAAATGTTATATATGAACCTACTTAAATGGTTACAATATTATGCACTAACATGGTTACATGTCAAAAAGTTTATACATGAACCTAGTTACATGATCAAAGTGTTAGTGGTGAACATTTTTTTATGCTCACAATGTTATGTGTGATTCAGATTTTATGATCATTATGTTATGTGTGAACCAGATTTTATAATCATAACATTATGCATGGATCAGGTTACATCTCTAAAATTCCATGAGAGGGCCTTATTTCATGTCCTTAACATAATGCATAAATACATTTCTAATTATAAATGATAACTATGTTATACATTGATGTGTGTGCCACCAATAAATGTCTTCTTCTTATTTTATTATTTCTTTAATCATTCTCTTGATTTCCATATTATTAATCTCTTAAGAACCTAAAACCATTATTCTGTGATTCATGTTTATGATCATTGATGTGTAAGTTAAGATATTATAAATATCATGATCATGTTATAATACCATTATGTTCATTATATGAATAGACATTTCCTTTATTTACCCATTTAGAGAATTTGCGATCAACCCTTTATTATTTTTCATTTACCACAGTTATGATGAATAGTTTTTAATTAGAATTAATAAGTGGGAGTGCATTTTTTTGGAAATATTAATTATTTTTCACTGATCTTAATGGTTTTTTTCAATTTTTCCAAAGTCACTAAAATAATATTTATATTGGGTGGCTATTTGAATAATTTTTATACTGTTACGAAAATTTTATGTAATGTATATATATGAAAATTCATGGGTTATATAGTTAGTATCATATTGAAGGTTTCCTAGAACATTATAAAATATTATGAAAAATCTTTAGTGATATTCCTTGGTATATTTATAGGGATATATCTTGGGATTAATTTAAGGATATGTATAAGGATGAGTTAACTTTTGGGAAAATGTCATGTATGTTAGGTAAATGTTATGGTGGGTATTTTCATAAAAATAAATCCATGTCTGGATACTAAAATTTTATGTGTATCTAGAATAGATTTATCTAGGGGTAACAACATTACCATGATATTACGAACCTTACAATGGGTAATCTTGTATTTGAAAATGGGCCATGAAGGACACCTAGTTTGACACTCCTATTAAATATGCATTATAAGTGAACAAAATCATAATGAACAATCATGAAATACATAAATGGAAGATGAATGTGAATTACCTAGGAAAAATCTAATGTCTCGTTTATTAAAAAGTTTTTTTTTCAGGAATTAGACATCCTATAAAGTTTTTTTCATGATTATGAGGTTTTATTCTATGATATGTGTTTCTCATCCAATGGATTCTTATTTCAGTCAATGGAGAGAACTAGAGGGAACATTTTTGACATTGAATGTTTCAGATTTAGAATATCTGGGAATTATGGTAATAGATTTCCCTTTTGAAAATATCATAATGAGAATAATTAAGGAGGCATGGGTGTTGGTTATACTTATGAAGATAAAGAGTTTGATAATGACATGTTAAAGGAGTGTGATGTTATTCTACTATTTTTACATTAATCATTTGATGCATGATTAGCTTGAGTTCAGGAAACATAATCCATGATTCATATTTCATATTACATGAATGATTTATTAAGGAATATGTTAAGAAATTATGAATAATGGTTTAATAATAATGTTAGATAAATGAAATATATATATTTTGAAAATTCAATGATATATTATGTAAATCGTGAAATATATAATTATTTTCTATATAAGTCATCCTTACGAATAGGAATGGATAGATTAAATGGTGATTTAATGGAAAAGTGGAATTTTGAATAATGGAAGGAAACCCTAATTAATTCTAGAAGTTGAGATAAAAATATTTGGATAATGATTTGTGGTGTATGAATTTTTAAATTGGAAGGTACTAATTTCCTTGGAACTAATTAAGGACTTATTTAAAGGTGACTTATACTATCATTGACGATGTTTACAACATTTTGGTATTTATGGAATATATTTAATATACTTTGAATAAGAACAATTCATGTATTCCAAATTTAATTATGGTAATTCGGGTTATTATAATGTTCCAAGGGAGTATACAATGAATATATTCCCATATTTGGTAAGTGAGGACCATGAAATATTTTTTTATATACGTGGGATCAATGTTAAACTGATTTCATTCATTCTTTATAATGTTTTGGGCTTTAATTTTTAGGAAGGACTATGAGGATAATTATTTATTTTTTATTATGTTAAAATTTTTCTGTTGTTTTTGAGATTAAAGCATTATCTCACCCCATGGGGATTTATTCATATTGGATAACCTATTCATATAACTTTTTTATGATAACCAGTGAAAGATGAGATGTCATATCATGTATATTATGATCTCTTAATACTTCATGAAAGAAAAATTCACCTTATTTTTTTGAGAAATAGGTGAATTTGATCAAAGAACAAAAAAGGGTGAGGTTTTCCTAAAATAATGAATACAATACTTTCATGAAAATCCATAAATTTTAGGAAAATTTATATTGAATCCAAAAAATTTATCTTTTTACCATTTTTTGAGGGATCACATTGTCCTTTAGGTCATCGTAGATTTATTGGTGTGTGGTTGTTAACATTCTCATGCCATTATTCTTTATCAGTATATATTAGAAATTATTTCCAATATTTCTCTTCCATGTCTATGTATTTAACTTCCACATATGATCTCTTATTTGGAAACCCATATATGTATAACATAGGGTAACCATTATGGATCCAACATTCTATTTTATAAGATGGTTTAGTGTTTATTTTTTGATGTTGGATTCTATTAAAGGATCATAAAATTATAAATAATTTGATAGCCAAGATTAATTCATGGTTAGAAATTTATATTTAGGGGGTTGAATGTAACACACTTAGATTTAGAGAAATTTTTCTAATTAATTTAATCTTTTTAGATATTTTTCATTTCGCACAGCACTAAAAATAGTTTATATTAAAGAAATATACCTGGATTGTGTTATATAAAACACCATGTTACCAGTCACTACAAAAAATATAATTTTTATAATTCTCTACACATAACGATTATTTTATCATACATTACACATAACATTAACTTACCTTTATGAATTGTGTATCATAAAATACCGAGTTTTAACGAAGAATAATTTATTATTAAAAGGTTATCATTTAAAATAATAAGGTATTACATATATTTTAAATTATGATTTATTAGCAGTATTAACTAATTTATTAAAATATTTTTTTATAGAAATATAATATAAATTTATATGTTTATAATTAATTTTAAATGAATATGAAAATTGATTGAATATAATAGATAATATTAATTTTTTACTAGTTGTTTCACACAAATTAATAAAATTAATTATTAATATGGAGTTATATTAATGTAAAATATATGTTCCTTATTTAATCATTTATTTTTTATAATTATAAAATAGATTTTACATACATCAGGAAGGAAAAAACCTAGTTTATTCTTAAAATCATATATTTATATGAAGTCATTTTTACCACCTTTTAGTTGAGAACACATTTATATACAATTTTTGAATATTTTATATATTTGAAATGTCAAAATAAAATTATAATTTTAATGTGAAACATATTTAATAGGTTAGGGTAAATATTTTTATTTTCAATGATGTCTAATTTTTAATTAATATTGAAAAATATTAAACATTAGTTCAAAACGTATTTTTGGTTAATTTTATTTATAATGTTAAATTAATGATAAAATTTTCTTAAAATAATAACAAGATATTATTTTTATAAATCAATCCAATTTAGGTCAATTAAACAAATTCATATTGATATTAGAGATAAAACATAACAAATGATTGATTATTATTAATTAAACAGCCAATACTGTCATCCCGTCAAGATGATTAAATTTAAACAAATTTCTACCAATTATGTTAATTTATTTTTAAAAAATGTATAATATATTTATAATTATAAAATTTTATAATTTATAATAATTTCAACTTATTTTTTGATCAAAAATATTAGTGAATGTAATTTAAAATAATTAAATTTATTATGTTAAATGTATGATTAACTAAGGACTAAACATTGAACTTAAGGCCCTAGTTGACCATGAAACTTGTCTGAAATCCCTTGTATGACCATATTTGTACATGATAATTACTATTATCTACTTTTTATCATTATTGGTTACAATTTAAACTGAAAAAACGTGGGTGAAATATTCTTTCCCAAATTTTATAAGAGTGATACTCCTCCTCTACTATAAAAAGGCCTACCATCCTCCTATATCTTAACACAAATCAAGACATGTTGGATACACCAATATCAGACCATAAAGATCCTAAATAGATCTAAATTTACCATTATGCATTACTTTTGTTATAAATCCATTTAACAAATATATTTGATTCAAACCATAAGGAGTTACTTGATTAATATGTAACACCCTCTCTAAAGATCCTGTTTTTCTATTCATTCTCCCCCACCTCAATTAATATTATTACATGATTGATAAAAAACTAAAATTTATTCAATTTTATATAAGTTTTTTTTGATAAGTTTTATACATACACTTACACACATTTCATCTGATGTGTAATGGACATAGTGTTTATGTGTATGTTGAACTACTTCCCCACTAAATGATGATTGTTCATTTTCCCATTACCTCTTCTCATGGTGGATATTTTAATGGAAAATATTTTTATGTATTTTATATATTATATTAATTATTTATTTATTCTTATTTTATTCTTCTACAACACATGTATTTATACATTACATGTTGTTTATATATGTCAATTTTATTTGAGGAAGGGTGGACTAGAGCCCCCTCAAATCGATCTAATTCATTCAAACTTAAATGGAATGTATTAATAATGGGTTTATTGATATTAAAATATATATATATATATATGGTATAATAATTCTAATATAGTAATTATTTATATAAATATTTATCATTTTCATTCATTCTTTAAATACTAAAGAGATACTGAAACAACGTTCATCCGTGTGTACGACCTATATTCTCCATGAATGTTGTATACTATTTCATGAATATATATTATATATATTATTATAATAATAATATACAAAATATAAATGATATATATCATGTTTTATAATCATTAGAGCATTATATATGTATATTTATGAAATATATATCAAATTAAGACACATGCAAAAAACAAATCAAATATCACCGAATGTGTAACATTATCATGGAATTGTTAACTAACAGGTATTAGACACTTATAATAAAACCATATATGGTATTATAAATAAAAATATGGTTTTATGATATATGTATTATATATTAATATTTATTATAAAATAGGTTTTTATGATTACGATTATAGTCAAGACAAAAGGTAAGGAAATTTTGATCTCACTTTGTATTTCTGTGAGATACAGGATTTATTCACCACCAATTACTTTTTTAGTGTGTATATATCACATAGATTAATTCTAGGATTATTATAATTAAATTTATGGGTATGTACATCACAATTTTATGGTGTTTCATTAATGGGGTTTGTGTTTCATAACTCACCTAATTGATAAAGTAATTTTGTCTCAATTTTCGTTGTTTGAGGCGCATGCCTTGTTAATCACATAAATATTTTCATGAGGTTTATATTATGTCATGGAAATTTTATATCTTGTAACTAATTCTTTTCAGGATATTTTAAGCTTCATTTAATTCCATTTTCTAACCGAGGGAGAATTGTTCAATATAACCGAGTGGTAAGTGTTTATAAAAATAATCAAATCACTTTTCAATATTGTTTATGTTCTGCATTCTATGATGAAATATTTTGTTCCATATCCCATGAAAATTCATTAATTTTATTCTCCACTAGATATTCATGATATATTCATTTATTGGTACCATTTATATACTGTTTAGTACATAAGATAGTAATAAATTTGTTTTTAAGAATGCCCGACTTTATCATATATTCATTCAATAATCGATGTTCCTTCAAAACCATTTTTTCTAAAAAGGTATTACTAGAATATTATTATATTATAATATATTATTTAAAATTAAAATTTTACCCGTTGTGAGTTTTATCAATATTTTTGATTGAATATTCTTGTGTCTTTCAAAAAATGTCATTTTTCTACACTTTTTATCAGGAAAAATGAATTTTATTAACATCGTATGACATATACAAATTTATCATCTGTCATTTATGTGAAGATTAGTTTCTATTCATAAAAGGTTAATTTTTTAGAAATTTGTTTTTAATATAATTTTAATTTATTTTTTTTTAATTTTTCAAATCTTGTTATATATATTTTTAAGGATAATTGTTTTCCACATGTTCTAAATATTTCATTATATGTTTTTGTCGAAAATTGATTTCAAAATGTTTTCATTGTCCTTTCGTATGTTTTTAAGGGATATGTTTTTCAAATTTTTTACCAGATTTCCTTATATGATTTCATGTTAATTATTCAATAATTTTTTTCAAAAGGTTTTTTCTTTGAAAATAATTTTCTAAATAGGAAAGGATATTATCCTTGAGAAATATTTTTAAAATATATTTTCATGTTTATCTATATCTAATATGACACCTGTTGATGTCATTAACAACCTTAAATGAGATGATGCAAAGTATTGATTCATATTATTTCTAGAATGTTTTATTCTATGATGTAAAAATTCTTATGAAACTCATTTCTCTTACACGGGTTATTCTCTTTTGAATCCCGCTTCTTTTCTGGTGTTGGAAATTACTAAAATTTTTATGAAACCCATCTATTTTCCAAAGGTTATGATGTAATGAATTGTTTATGGTACCCATTACATTTTATGGGTTATGATTTTATTTTTATAAAACCCATATCTTTTAATGGGTCATGATATGTTGAAGGTTTATTATCCTTTGGCACAAATATTAATGATTAAATTACTATAAATGTTGGACCAATATCACTCTCTAGTGAATTGGGTAATGATTTATGAATCATGAGTATAAATATTATGCATGAACCAAATTACAAATTAACAAATGTAATTCATATACTTGTATTTTGGTGCATAATATTATGCATGAACCGGATTATATGTTCACAATATTATGAGTGAAGATTATAATATGTTATACATGTTATATGTAAACCTGATTTCATGTTCACAATATTATTCAAGAACCTAATTTCATGTTCACTACATTATTTGATGACCTGTTTTCTTGTCCATAATTTTACAAGAGGTCCTGACATCATGTCCTTAAAATAATGTTTGAAACTATTCCTAATTATGCAAGTTCACGATGTTATATATTGATGTGTATTCCACAAGTCCATGACATAATCTGATGTTATGATTTCATGGTCTATATTCTTAATTTCGTTATGATTCATTTAATATGAACTATAAATCATTAGTTAATGATTCATGTTTATAATAATTTATATGAAGGGTATGAAATTATAATGATCTTTATCACTTACTTATTCCAAATGTTCGTGATTTACTTACACATTTCTATTATTTTCTCTTACTAAGGATTTGATATATCCCATTTATTATGTTTTTTCCCAAGGGGATGATAAAAGTTATTTAATTATAATGAATATGTGGAAGATATTTTGGGGAAACATAGATGATTGTCCACTGAGCTAGTTGATTTTTGTTTCCAAATTTCAAAACATAGTAGAATAATATAGTCTTAGGTCATTTATTTGTATTATTTTTTAATTACATGGAAATTATTATACTATTTATGTATGAAATCATAGGGTTTATAAAAATATTAAGACTAAAATGTAGGTTTTACCATATACATGACATAAACAAAGAGCGCGTCGAGTGCATTGGGTTATTGGGATCATGGGAGGATTGATAAATGATTAAATTTTTTTAGTTTTTAACTATTTATCAATTACTATAATATAATATCATGTTTAAATAAATTAATATTAAAAATTTGTTTGGTAGATTCAAATCCATCATGATTTGAGAGGGGAGTGTGTTTTAAAGTTGGCAGATGTCGGTATCATGGGTCAATTATTAGAGTATTGATATGATTACTAATGGAAATGATGCTTGTGGATATCAACAATAATAGAAACACATAATGAAACTTCATCAATGAGTGGTTGGAAATCATGGTAGGATTTTTTTATGTTGATTTATTCCCATTTTTTTCCAACAATTAATGTGAGTCAATTCTTCTAACAGTTTGATTCGTAGGAAAATAAAATTATTCCATTATGGATATATATTCCCAGAAAAATGAATTTGAAACTAATTTGATAATCGATATCATTAGTCTTTTTTATTCCAATATATTTAGTGTAATTTGAATGTTTCTTGAGGAACATTCCTCATTTTTATTTTTTATGCATTTATTTCCAAATTCAACATGATTACACTATATGTATTTTAATTTATTATAAATTAGACAAATTCATGTTAAAATGTCATTATAAATTCAATATTTCTGATAAAATTTCATTTGTTTCGGTTCAAGATAGAGATTTATGACATTTTTTGGTGTGTGATGACTTAAAATCTAATTGGTTTAGATTATGGATCCATGATTCACTTATACTGTAATTTTCAAGATGAGTGTTGACATAGGAGGATTCCCAAGGGGATTGATCGATGGATTCCTGTAAAAATTTAAAGATTCTATAGGATCCCAAATCCATGATTATAGATTTATCTAATTGAATAATCAGTTGTGGTACTATCAAGTGTGAGACATATAAAACATTTTTTTAAAATTTCAAGGAAATCACTAATGATCTCACTTGCATTACTATAATGTTATGATCTATTAATCAAATTTTATGGTCATAAACATTATTTGCATAGAAAATTATCACATTTTGTGTGACCAAATACAGGTGGATTTTCTTTTAACAAATTGGAAATGTGGATACAAAAAACTAGGTCATAAGAACTACTAAAATACATTGGAATGAAACAGTACATGAACCAAACCTAGTACACAGCCACGTACAGAAGTACATCAGAATGGGTTGAAAACTAGTTGAGTATTAGCTAGGAAACTATAGGCAGTGAATTTAAATAGGACAAGAATTTATTTGGAGGAGAAGATACATTCTGAGAATAAATTACACCAGCTAACCTAGCGATGATAAGACATGTTGTGTAATGCTAGTACATGACATGTTTATCCTCTATGATATGTTGAGACCCTTAATCTGGTAACATTAAAATAGTGTCTACTGTGTGTGATACCTTAGGACACCCCTATAAGTTTTTATTGTGGAATTAAATCAATGGTATATGATTTTGATCCCCCCTAATTGTTTTGTCTCTGATAGAGTTTTTTATCTCCTTATTACATAGGGTTGTGATCCCTTATCATTTATAATTTTCCCACGGTGGATTTTGATGGATATATGAAACCATATTATGTGGTAAAACAATAACCTACAATATATTTTATTAAACATTGGTTTTTCGGTGTCCACTAGTGGCCCCACTATGTGATACCTTATAAGTGTATCAAGATCTTCAGTGATCAATGTGCACTTCATGGTGAGGCATGATGAGCATGATATCTTATATGAGCACAATTATTGATAGTATGCATTATTAATTATTCTCTTCTAGTCTAGAATTAATATAAATCATCAAAAAATCATTTCAGTAGATGTATAGTTGAGACCTGTTTTGAGTATATATGATATTTTATTATAATTTATAATTTTCATTTTATTTTTATGAGATGACTACTCTCTTTATAATTTATTTCCAGTGATTTCATGTTCTCAAACATATTATTTTTATAGTCACCCCAACATGGGCTCTTTCTATATATTTCATGTAGTATGTTGTTGATGGGACCATTGATGGTGTCCTTTGTGGATTAGTATTTGGAAGGGAATAGTGAGCCAGATTGACTATGGTTTGACTTGGTTATTCATGAGATAAAATTTTCCTCCGACATAATTGGTTAGAAAATTTCATCCATTTCATTTGGATTTTACTTAACCCAATTATTTTGTCAAATAATTTTACAGTACTCTGATTGTGGGATATATATGTTTTCATGATTTTGGTATTAGTTGTTCTCTACCATTCCTAATTTCATGGAATTCTTTTGATGTGTGAATTTATATATATACCTTAGGATAAGGCCTTTCATGTGTGATATATTCCTAAATATACCATTTCAGAAACCAAGGGCTATTGGAGGTGGGATTGGGGTGTCACACATTGATGGTTTTCATCCAGGTGAGCCCTAATTGGCCAGTTCAGAGAATATGGTTGTCACTAATAAATTCATTGATATTACATTTATAGGATAAATAATAATATTTAATGAAATTATCATTCTGAGGTTTATAAGAGAGTTTTTTAGGAATATTCTAGTAGTTGTTTTATTCTTTGGATTTTTTTGGTTATGGGTTTTATAGTTCAGACCACATAATCAATTGTTCTAGTTTCTTGTAATGTAATTTTTATTTGCACCAAACATGTGCAATATGTCCTGAAAAATCCCAGGAAAAACTATATTATAGATACCTTTCCCAATCACAACATTCTTGAGGAACATTTCCAATATCCCCATGGTGGAAACAAGTTTGGAACATATTTGATATTGTTTTTTAAGGATTTTTTCCTTTTAAAAAGACATAATAGATAACATACACTAATTTTTTCAATATTTATGTTCTATTTATTGAAATTAAATTAATAAGGATATAAAAACATCAATAAATAATGAAATATTATATCATGGATAACTATAAATAACTTGAGGTTATGAAAATAGAACAAGAAACTTAATAATACAAGGCCATGAGAAAAAAAATTATCATGAGTGGAGGGGTCCATAGAGTATTAAACTTGTAAAAACAAAAATATAAACAAAAAAATAAAACAAAACTAATAAAAATCATGTGAAAATTTTTCATCTCTATTGTCCTCAACATCAACATGAACACCAACTCATCGACCAACTTCTATGTACAATTGTATACAGTTAAACTTGAAATGTTAACATGAGAGAGTAAAAAAGGGCCTACTAATATCCTCCCCACATCTCATGATTTTTGTTTAAAATAAATATATTAATTATATTTTTAAATAAAACTAAAAATGGATATTTTTAACACTTTTTAAAATCATTTAAAAGTGATCCCTTTAAACCAATCTTGTTATATATCTATGATATTTTATTTTACTAAACCAATGGAAGTGATATTTAATATGGAATAAATTTTAAAATGATTATTATCATGGAAACTAAAAATTAGAGACGAAACATGGTATATGACATATATATATACACACATTTACACACACAAACACACAACCATATATATTTAAATACCAAGAAAAAAATATGGTTAATTATTATCATAGTTATCATGGGATCCTTAGATCTTAAGGGATAATCAGGGATAGTTCAATATTGACTAATATATGGTAATACCTATGTTGGACACTAGGAAACAAACCTTAAAATATAGATTAACCCTCTTTGGCCTAACTAAGGGGGATGTTGTGTTTTTTTTGTACAAGGCTATCACAGTGCCACTATCTATAGCATAACCATGGACATGTATTTAATGTGTCATCACACATCCCACATAGGGACCAATAAATCCAATGACATAAAAAAGATGGTGAGTCCTAGAAATAAGAAAATAAAAATATAATATGATATAATATAAATAAAAAACTAGTCATACCCTCTTCTCTAACAGCCTCAAAATAAATGACACCTTAACACCAATCATGTTAGTAATATATCATAACCATTAAATGTTATAATATATATTGAAAATATTGAATTAAAAACTGTTTTCCTAATTCAAGGTGATGTTTTAAAGGGGTTATATTTATGAAACCACATTCAAGATCAAAACAAGCCTCATTAGAATTATTTTTGGAAAAAAAATTGAAAAATATATTTGCAAATCAATCAGTATTTGTTTTTATGAAATCAATTTCAAAAATCCACCTCTGTAATTATATAAATACATGGAATAAATTTATTTCCAAAAAAAACATGTTACATTAAATAATAAGTGATGCATCTATTCCATTCCATGAACTTTAGTGGAACCAATATTTATTTAGGACATGATATATTCCTTCTAAAACCCAAAAAAACATCAAAATCAGTAAGAAATAATTGTTCAAAAATTAAAGCTCTATACAATAGACCATGTACCATTAATATCATCTCCATTGAGTAGATTTGTTTTAGTACTCCTAAAAAGTTTAAAGTGGTGAATAAAATCTAGAAAACCCCTAACACATTAAAACCAATAATGTGAATTTTTTTATCAACGTACTATATATCTCTAGGTCTTGTATAGGGAATGAACATGTGCAGAAATTCAAAAATAAAATGAGGCCATGAAGATATAAGAGGTTTAACATAGTTATTAAATACTAATCATCAATAAAATTATGAATGGATTCCATTAATGTATATGGAGTTTATGGGGGAGAAATCATGGGATCATTGGATCCAAAATGGGGAATATGAGTTCAAATAGGGAATTAATTAATATAATAAAAATGGGGATTTTAAAATATTAATGACATGATAATGGTCACACATTTTTGAAACATGTTTGGAAAACCCGTATGCCAACCATTTGAGAATTAAAACAGAATCCTAGAACCCATATATGTTGGATGAATGGTTATAATAGCCATGAACGAGCTGGGTAATTTGGTTGATAATATTATTGGAATATTGGAATGTATTTATATGGTTATGGTTAACCATGAATTTACCATGAAACATTCACCACATTGCTAAATCAAATTAAATAAAATTTTACCATGAATGGGAGTGGAATATATCCAAATAAAAAATAAATTTAATAATTAATGTAATTATGGTTTAGGGGTTCTACTTCTCCCTATAATGTGTCTCTATCCTTAAGAATGTTCTACAATGATTGGGTGATCTAGATAAAGACATGTGTACTATCTCCCCACGTAGAGATATAACTCAGAAGATTAAAATAATATTAATAGAGAGACTATCATGAATCAAACTTGTTAAAACCTCACTACGAAAAAATTCATTATAAACTATGAACTAAGTCTGTATATATAGATGTAATCCTAAAAATAGAAAAACTAACACATCAGTGGATTAAAACTATTAATGAAAAATATTATAAAAAGTAATGGTCAACTACATAACATGAAATATTTAGAATAAGGTGTACCAAGACCCATGAATAGATAAACCAGATGGGTAATGTTATGAAAATTTCAAAATCATTAGGAGAATATACAACATTATCAGTTGTCCATAGATATGAAAATGGTCCTATTATGGGCTTGTTATGGTGGGGGAGCGATTAACCTAATAACCAGATATAAAATTCCAATTCAAATGAAATGGTAGAATTAAGATAGGTTTCATTATGATGTCCTTCTATGGTGTTATTCCCACCGTATTAGGGATTCCCAATGAATTCCAACCTTTGAAATATTAAAAACTCGATTAAATTCCACTATAACAGATAAAGCTAAATAAAATAGGAATGACATAAAAAATATAGGAAACTATAATAAAAATTAACAATTAAAAACAACTAATTTCTAGCATTAAATAATTCCAAAATAAATAATAAATAAGCACACAAAACAACATAAATCTAATAAAAACAATAAATTATGATAGTAAATAGTTATGGAAAACAAAATATGTTATGACATAAGTACTAGGAAATGTAGGATGAATGATGTGATCCTACTATGAAATAGCTCTAGACCCTCCTTTTTTTAGGGAGACCAATTTTCAGATCCTTTAATGGTGTATTAGGTAGAAATATCCATGTCATTTTATAGGATTTACATTACATGATGATTTTTTTATAAATTCCCTTCCTATAATATTGGAACTGCTTTAAAATGATTCTAGAAGAATCTATTTGAAGAAACTAGATGGATACTTCATGAAACTACTACGATACTGAGTCATGTATTAATTATACTTCCCTTTACGGATTAGTCCTCTATCTCCCATAAGGATCGGTGAAATATTGATCACATTTTTGTATCCTTTCATTAATAGTAGTAATAAAGGTAGATGGATTATCTAAATATTTTAAAGTGTTGATTCAAATAAGATACACTACTGGTATAGTTTATTTTTTCAATTAAATTTTGAAATATTCATCTATCAAATATTTCTTCATTGAAAAATCGAGAAAGAATGAAACCAACTTAGTGAAAGAACTACTATACTTGAAAACTAAACTCTCACTATGTTGGAGTTAATATAACTCTATTTACGTCAGTGAATTCGTCGCTTCATTGAGTTATAATAGAATAAAAACAACTTTCAATCAATCATTGAAACGATCCTACTATAAACTACCCCTAATAATAGCCTTCCACAACTTCCAACATAGGCCAGCAAATATAATGGATGAATATATAATATTTATAGAACCATAATGATGAAGTTAAATTATAATCAACTCAATATGTTGTAACTAATCATCCTATACCTCAAATTC
Organism: Viscum album; assembly: GCA_963277665.1. Classification (NCBI taxonomy): domain Eukaryota; kingdom Viridiplantae; phylum Streptophyta; class Magnoliopsida; order Santalales; family Viscaceae; genus Viscum; species Viscum album. The sequence goes on from OY728160.1 coordinate 1,671,220,298, forward strand.
AGGGTTTTTTTTTCAGAATTTGTGGGATTAGAATTTTAGAACACCCAAAGATAATATTGATACTAAAAATGAAGAGGAAGACTGTTGTGATCCATTACCATATTAGAAAGAATAACACTACCTAACTAGTCTTCAAAAAAATGTTTTGTTAGTGATGAACCACACACAAATTAATTATATGATTCCATTGAGAATAATGGGGGAATATTCTATGAAATAATGAGGATACTTTATTTTTATTAAAAACTAATTTATAACTATGTAAAATAAAATATTAATGAATAACCCAAATTCAAAATATAGAAGATGAAAAATATGGAATAAAATAGTTCTTAAATTATGATACATTCAAAATAATTATTATCATTTTAAATTACCCCCATGAAACATCTTATAACATATTTGAAATACACTCTAACACAACATTCAAAATATTTAATCATTTATCTATATTTTAATCAAAATGAAAGAAAATATCTTATTGAATAATATGTTATCATTCAATAAATAAAATTTTCAATCTCAGATATAACAAGAAGACAAATTTTATTAAACCATATTCGAGTTCAATAACAAAATTCATAAAAACCCCTTCATCAATCTTAAATTCCATATAATTTTTAAAAATAAAAATATATTTTAATTATGAAAATAATTATTAAATCAATCAATACAAAACTAAGAAAAAATAATAAAAATCCCAATTTATTTGAAATATAATATGAGTGGAAATAATAGCAACTCAAAAACTTCTGTTTTAAAAAACCAATATATATATAAATTGTGCTTGGTTTGGATGTAAAACCTACAAAACACTGTACTGAACAAGATAATTCCTAAAATAAGCCTCACAGGACTAGTTTCATTGTCGGTACACTATCTTCTAGACTATGTATTTTAATAGTGATCATTATATGTTTCTACCAAATTCACTCCATTCACGGAGATTCAAAAAATAACATAAAATGATATGATAGAAAAAATAACTCAAAATCATTTATAAATAAAAATGAATTCCCTAGATTCAAGACAAATTCATATCAAGAAACCATGGTAACTCGAAATTCATGTCAAAAGATAATGCTTAATCTCTTACTCATGGCAAAAAACATGAATTTCAATAATCCTATCTTTGGACTAATAGAGTTCCAAAATAAAAATGGTGAAATGAAAAAATATCTTCCCTTAAAAACATTGAATTGAATACAAATTTTCAAAATCATACCTATGACACCTCAAACCTGATCACCCAATGTAGATCATGACAAAAAAAATATGTGCCTAAGATCATCCTAGGATAGAAACTAGTTATATGTGTATCAGATAAACCTAAATTGGAAATGATTTTTCCAATTGAATAATACTTACCAATAAACATAAAATAAAATATTCAATATATAAATTATGTGTCTCATAGTTCTATATGTGGGGAAATAAACATTGTCAATAATTTTTTAAAAAAAAACATGAAATTATAAATTATAAATGATATTAGATAAAAAATAACCACAACAAAAAAATTCCATAAATATAAATATATAATCAATGATGTAAGTTTTTTTGATGGTTTGTCCCATGGAAAATCTAAAATATAGAAAAAGGAAAAAATTAAAAGTACCCATAATCATGTGAATATGGGTCACCACCACATTCATTTCCATCAATATAGATAAAAACCGAATGAACAACAGATAAATCTATGAAAATACTAAAAAAACTATTTTTTAATTTTAAAGAGTATATTATTCCTTGTAATTATCCTCCACAAGTCCAATGGAAACCTTTAAAAATATAACTACTCATGAAATAATAAAATAAAATTAATAAAAAAGTTCTTTTATTTCATTTTGAAATAGGTAAATATCTTTCTTTTAAAATTATTAGATTAATATTTTTTGTGTATTGATTTTACTAAATCAATGGAAGTGAGAATTAATAAAGACTAATTTTGAATGAAAATATTTTCATAGAAATGCACCATAAGAGAAGAATCATATAAGATGAAATACACACAAACAAACCCTCATATATATATATATATATCTAAAAATAAAATAAATCGATTTTTAAAATGATAATAAACTTCATGGGAACATATGAACATAGCAAAATATATATGGCTGATCTAATATAATGAATAAAAATAATGACTAGTTCTATATACCTAGATTACATCCCTAACAGTCCATATTACCATCACTAGCTGAACTAATGGTAAATATACCGTGATTTGTACATATATTATTTGAGGTATTAATTCCAGAGTGGGATCATGAACTGCAGTGTAATGTATCATTAGACATTCCATGTAGAAACCCTTGAATTCCATGAGATGAAATCATTGGCGATTGAGTCAAATAAACACATTATATATATTATTCAAATGGAAAAAAAGTTATTCGCTTAAACTATAATATAAATAAATATTCCCTTTCTATCATAAAGTAAATAATACATTCACCACATTCACTAAGAATCAGCTATATGAAGAATATTATCTAAAACATCCATTTTTATATTTCAAGAGGAATGTGTGTAGGGTTATTTTTTTATAATCAACTGGAGAGTTACAAATGTGCATTATTTGTAATGTATTTATTAATATGTCTTAATTCATGTTTTAAAAATGATACACACTTTTTGATATAAAATTAACATCAAATAGACGCTATAAAAAATTTATCCCCACATAGCACACAAGGGTTTTCAAAAAACCTGAATCTTTGGAACCTAAGTGAGGAATCAATAATAATTGATGAAATTTATTTCATAAAATAATATATTAATAATATATACTACATATAATTTATAAAATCATTAAAAAATAATTTCTCACTGAAGTCAACATGAAATCAATGTTATAAAATTACTGAACTATGAACGGTACTCCCTACCATTAATATTGTTTCTCTTTAAAATTGTGTAAATATTTACCTCAAAAGAGTCGAAAGAGGTGAAGAGATGACACAAAATCCCTCATGAGAAATTGAGTTTGAAAAAAACCTAGGATTCCATTATTATAAAATAATCTAAAGCATGTAATTTTATTATTTTTCATAATGATACATATAAAATATTCCAATAAAATAAATAGGTCTAATATAATTGGGAAACATGATTGGATAACTATTAACATATGGTCAAATATAGTGAAATTATTTGAAATTACATAATGTGATCCTAGTTTACATTATGATTTTAATGATCCACTGTATAACCTATGAAAATACATTAGAAAATGGGTAATATATAAATAAGACTAAGGGAATATTCTATTAATTATATAATGATAAATAAAACATTTGATTCAGTAGTAATATCTTGATTACATATTTTTTTGATAATAACACTTACACACATGGGATCATTTTACGAGATAACAATATCCTACAATTATTACAATAGGGGAATGTGAAAGTATCAAAAAACAAGACAATCAATTTTTAAGTTGAAAGATAAACTTTGAAATCATTTCATAGTGTCCCATGGAAAATAATTCATTCCCCATAAATGGCATATCATAAGATGAAAAAATTATCGAATTTACTAGATAAATATCAGCATGCACCATTTATTTGTCAAAATATTTTGTATTTCACGTCAATCATATAATATAATATCACAATACAACATTCTGATAAAAAAACTAACGGATTTTAGTTTCATTCAAGGAAGTACTCAATAAAAAGAATATATTTATAAATAGTTGAATACAGTTTAATGAATATATGTTAGTGTATTAAAAAAATAATGAAAATGAATAAAAAATAATGGGATAAAGCTGGGAAAATTACAGATGAACTGAATAGATATTGGAAGTAAATTTTGACAGTGGAATATAGTCTAAAATTATTTGGGAAATAATTTGATAATAAATGTAAATTCTCAAAAATAACATAAAATTATAAATTGATCTTGTTTTATCTAATTATAAATAAATTTATTGAATGTGAAGTAGGAGGGTGACAATCATTTCCCATGAAGGGATCCTTCTTATTTTATGGGAAGATATTCATAGAACCCAAAAAACCACATTGTGATCACTAAAGAGAAAAAATGATAGGAAATAAATTATTTAATACAACAGATTGGAGATTTATAGGATAATGGGTGGGTATTTATAGAAAAATAGTGGGCATTGATTAATAATTTCCAAACATGTTCCATGTTATCCATATTTATAAAAATTAAAAATTAATGTGTTTCTAGTATTTTAGCCATGGTAGTTGTATTTGATTTTTTAGTATTTTATTATTTTAATAAATATTCTATTCAAAACATTAACATTCATGATATGGATGTGAGTAATGTTTAAAAATAATTGTTTTTAAAATCAGAAAATATCCTTTAGGATTTGGAAGTTTAATTTTATGTTTGGTGAAATAACATTACAATATTAAAATACTATATTTTTAGAATTTTTTATTTTTTTCAAACAAAGTCTTCATAGAAATTATTGAAACACATTTAAGTTATTATAATGTCATAATTGATATCTTATATTCTTAATCTATTTAGCTTATTCATTTTTTTACTTTCATAGATAATTATCAGAAAATTTCTATTGTTTAATTTTTATGTAGGAATTTTCAAAATAATATTTTTTTTAATTCAATATTTTTTTATAAATATTACTATTTTATATTTTAAAAATAAATACTAATCTATTTAAAACTAAATTTTAGGATAAAATATACATACTCACACTTAACAAATTTATCCAAAATATTATATATTTTTTCCATATATATTTATGTAATTAATTCTTACAAGACAATTGCGTGAAAATAATTTTTTTGACATTCAATAATTTTTCATAAAATATTATTTAAATATAAAATTTATAATTTATAATTATAAGTTTTTAATCCTTAAATACATAAAAAAATTAATTATGTGCAAATTATGTTCATGTTTATTTTATAAAATAATAATAAAAATTTTATCTATGAATCCAAATTATTTTATATTAAAAATATATCACTTTTATAGTATTGAGGTCTTCATTTATAACCCATTTTTATAGTAGAATTACCCATAACAGTATGGTGTGTGATAGTGGTAGTAAAATGAAGTTGGTTAGCTATCATCGATCAAATTATTATATTTACATACTAAGACATTTCATATATCTTGTTCCAATTGAGCGTCTTTTTTTGAAGCTATGTAAGGTGTTGGTCATGTGAAAATCCCAATGTTGTGAAATTCCACCAAAGGTATGATAAATGGGATTCATAAGGCATGATTATACTAGTTTTATTGGTCATTTATCCAATCTACATAAATTATTTCACTAAAATACCTTTAATGTACATTAATTATAATAGTTAAAGTACAATGAGTACATTACCAATGGTTATAATTCCCAACATTCAAAATGGTTTTATATAACAATAAAAAAATTATATTTTATTAATTTAACATTTAAATTAATTACTATTATAGATGAGTCCTCATAATTTTAAAAATGATTATTATATTACTAACATTTTATTTAATCATTATAGTGTTGTTCATGAGCATCATAATCTAGCGAGATTGAGGTGATCTTAATTTCTTGATTCTGGTTATTTTCTTTTTTTATTTACCAATTTAATATTTGTCATCTTAAATGGAATATTTGTAATGTAACTGTAATTATCCTTATTAATTTAGTAATGTGTTATCAATTTTTTTTATACTATAATACATTTTTATTTATGTTACACATACATATTTTTAAAAGGGAAATTGTATACATTAATTTTTAGGTCCTTAAATTTTTTCTGCATAAATAATTTTTATCCATTTAATTTTATTTAATGAACTAAAGAGAATAAAATTAGTTTACTTATATGTTATAACAACATTTAGTTCATATGTTTCATCATTGATTTGATGATTTCTCTGAATATCATCATCAATGTGACAAGGATTTTTCCTAGAAAATTATCTCTATGTTATAATATATTCTTTATAACTCCTTATAATATATTTCATTATCTTTAATTTCTACCTCATTTCTCAGTTCATTTGGTGGATCAAGTAGGTGCTTCTTATAGTGGGATTTGTGAAACTCAACATGTAATTGGGAAAAGCTATCATGGAGATCCACTCACTCTAGTTTGATCAACAATCTAAAAAGTGAATACATTTTGAGGACACAACACACCATTTGTACCAAACGTCATGAATCTCGTCAAACAAGATAGATTATAGTACACACCATCTCATACCATTAACTCTAGGTATTATTTAATTTTATCAACATAACACCTTTTTTGGAATTTTTTTTGGTATGATGTTTTATTGAAAGGACATGAATTTATAAATTATTTCACTAAATAGATCATAACCCATTATATTTAGTTAAACAATTTCATACAAACTTTTTAGAGTTGTATATTTACTTCAAATTATGGATTCATAATGATCCATATGAATTCATTAATAAATATATCTTTATATTTGATTACTACCTAAAGATGATGTTGATGTCAGCCTCTTAATTCCATTGATCATGTTTCTAACATATCCTCAAGTGTCAAGATATTATATTGATATTGACATTCAGTCTGAGGATGATGGTCCATACTACTTTTCAACACTCTTTTTAGATAATATTGGAGACAATTATATAAATTTGAGTTAAATAATGGATATAATTTTTATATAATCTATATTTTATCTCATTACAAAATCAACAGATATTTAGTGCTTGTCCTTGAATTTTGGTCGAATGATATGTCTTCCACAATTGTAATGAAATGTGAATCATTTAGAAAAAGTTCCACCACAACCAATACCCAATTATTTATTTTTGTTGTATTTGGAAAACACATGAATATATTCATAGTGATGGTTTCACATTTCAGTGCAGGTATGGGTAATTGTAGCGCTATACCTCTATACACTATCCAATCATATTTTTATGCATAAAAAGAACATTGATGAATTATACATAATCTACCTCTTCTTATTGTCATATTAATGGTTATGTAAAATATCTATGTACCTCATTGTAATCCATATGTGTAAGAAATATTTCGAGTAGTGAGAATCATTCAACAACAGATACAAAATATCATGAAAGGATTATATATAATGTCATCTAACAAATCTCAAGAAGCTATATTTATCAATATTGATTTTTTATTATGTAACATTCCACATATAATTCCTCTATTTTTTTGTCTTCACATAATCCCTATGGTATTCATTATGAATATCTAGAAATTATGGATGAGAAATCATTTGAGAAATGTCATATGGTAATCCCTTATTAAAATTTATATATTTCTTCCACTTCGTGTATATGAAGTGTAGATCAATATCAATAATCATCATAAATGGGGTTATTTGATACATTTTGATTAAATAATTTATCAATATATTTTACTTCATGGGATGATAATTTATTTCTAGTAGATAATTTGGAATAAAATATAACTAGATAATTCAATGTATATTAATCTCTTTTTATATGAATACATACTTGTGGCTATTATAATTAATTAACATATCACACCATACTCTATATATATAATTACAAAAAATATTTAATGGGATGATTAATAAATACAAATATATATCGTACATAGGGCAATTCATCTCATGCGCCATCAATTATTGAGAAGAATATGCTATCTCTTTGTCATTTTTCAGGAGAAAAATTGTAGCAAAATATATGAATAGATTTTTTTATATGATAAATCATTTCTCATAGGTGGTTATTGTAAGTATAGATGAATTTATTACCATGGTACTCAACCCTTTAAAAATTTATTTATATTCACCTGAACAAAAAATTATCCCTCTATTTTGTTCTAGTAAGGACAGTGGCTTTCAAAATCAGGAAAATCATTGCACAAATCACCAATATTACCTATATAATTCTATTAAAACGCGGTTCTTAGTAATTGTTTTCTCTATAATTCCTCAACCAATTATTTCTTCTAGTAATAAATAGATATATCTATTCTACTAATAAAATACATCAATAATTATACATTCTCCATAAAAATATCACATATACAAAGCTTATCATATAATTTAGTGTTACTTAATGTTTAGAGTGTGTTACATAAGTACTCTTACTGTTCCTGTATACCTTGGGGTTATATGAGAATTTAGTCTATAAATACTACCAAATAGTTTTCATGGTGATATATAATGTGTCTATTCAGTAAATTCATTACGATTACTGGTGAATTATAGTGTATGATGGGAATCACTATAAATTTATATTTCCACTATGAAATGTATTAATAGAAATGAACTCCTTTACCATTAGTTGATGATTCCACACAAATTTTTCCACCTTAAATAATTATTGGTCCCCACAAACATGATAATAAAATTAATCTATCCATCCAAGGGGACACCCTTTTATACCATAATAATGTGGATCTCCAGAGAATAAATTTATAAACACATTGACCAATACTTCTAGAAAAAGTGGACCAGAAAACCAAATCATGAATCACATGGTCATATGATTACATTTTCCAAATTATATTTTAAATTCTCATTTATTTCATATAATTCAATTGGTCTCATTATCTATGGATTTCTTTATACTAACAGTGTACCATGTATACGCTTCTTCTCAATTATGGGGATGGATAGAAAACTATTTAGGTAATACATCGTAATATTATATTATAATGAGAGTTTATTCAAAGGAAATGCATTCAATTATCACAATAATCTGATATGAATATTTTTTCTAATAAGAAATTATTATCAAGGAATGATAATAATTTTCTAAAGGAGTTTCATTGTCCTCCTAATAGTTTTACAGAATCAAAGGATGACTTAGGATATTGATGGAAATTTCTTTCTCCCAAAAATTGATTTAAATTTAAAATAAGGATGACCAATTCATGAAAAAAATACTATATAGTTACACTATAGGGTGTATGGAAAGTTATATTGTGATATCAATCCCAGAAACATCAACTCAGGAAGAGTGATATTCTTGAGATAAAATAATTGACTAGATTTCTATTTTTTCAAATAACTCAAACCCTAGGGTTATATAATTTGTATGGATAATTCTAATAATCATTAATGTTTTGAAATAATGTGTACATCCATAATCTAACAATAATTTTTGAATTATTCAATTAATAAAAACCATACACGTTTAAGGAATTCCCAATTAAATTTAAGGTAGTGAGTGTGAGGAATATAATTATGGAAAATTAGTTTCATCAATCTATATCATTCAATAGATTCTATGTCCTCCATGGGTTTTGTATTCATTCTAAGTATTCACAATTAAAAATCCTCACAATATAGGTGATAAAAATCCAATAATTATTTCTCGAGATTAGAGTAAATTAAGATATAAAATATGTTCTTAAATTGAGTTAATTAATTTCTACACAATTTGGTATCACAATATATTTTTAAATTTAGACACACTTTTCAAAAAAATTATTCATATATTGATTAATATTTCTTAAAAAGATTTATTTTATAAACATGATTCATGTTATTAATCAAAACACAAATCATTTATTCTAATATATGAATGAATTTCTCAAATATCACTCTTATTATATTAGGCTTTTCATTATAGAAATAATCACATTGTATATAAGATATGTTTTTGGAATGATTCCTAACATTTCCATCAATTTTCAATAATAAATAATATTTTTTAATGAGGATAAATAATTTAGTAGGAAAAAAAATGGAAACCTATGTAACCTAAAAAGAGGGGTTTAACAAATGAATATTAATGTTTCAATGTAGGTTATCAATGGACTACTTCCTATTATTTTATCCCTCATAACATTTTATCAGAATCCATCATAACGGTTTTGTAAAGTGTATATGTATTAGCCAAATAATATCCCCATACAATTTATATCCATTTATACAGTCCTTGGGAAACTCATCATGCATTGGGTAAATATATTGTGAATCAATAATAGGAATTTTTTTGTTTGATTACACCTGGGATCATATTTTTTATATAAAAACCCCATTTCTAATAACTCGATAGCGATATAATTTCAATAATATCATTTAGTCTACTATTCAAAAATATAAGGATGTTTTCTTATATTTAGGATTTTTATTTGGGTATTTTATATTTTTTTCACAATTTTCCCCCAAAAAATTAATACAAATTTTTATAATACCAACTATAACAACCCATAATTCAAATACACATAATTTGATGTCTTTTTATATAATTATCAATATATTAGAATTCTAGAAAAATAGAACAAACTAGTATCTTTTGTATATAATATATATAATATAATAACGTAATGTAAATTAGGACATAATTATTGGAAATTAAATTATGCTATCCTTGATACTATTGAATTCCACATAATAAATTTGATATTATAGGGACATTATTAGAAAAGGGTATGAGCTGTAAATCCATGTATGTTAAAAATAATATTAATCTATAGTGAAAAATAATACATGTGATCCAAATTTTATATCCAGAAATATAAAAAGGTAAGATTCACACATATTCATACAGAAACAAGACATGAAAAAAATCATAAAATCGTTGTTTCATATGAATGAGGAATCCATAGTAACCATGACATCATTATAATAATTTGAGGATAACATCCAAGATATAATAACCAGTTTACATAAGCTTTCCACTCATTCACTAAACCAGGTACCTCAAGCGATGAACACAATACCCAATATATTCAAATTATATCAGGGAACACCCTTTATATTTGTATAATTAAATGTGAAAATTCACTCATATAAAAAAATTACAAATTCCATCGTTTCAATTCCATTATTAAGGAATATGGGGTTTATACAGTTAATTGAAAAAAAATAATATGTATTAATATTTATATTAATACAGTTTAGTGGAAATATGATTGGGTGTACACAACAAAAAGTTTTGGCATGTTAAATGAAATGATATTTGTAGAACCATATTATATGTACAAAATATTTTATGAAATTAAAAAATTACAGGGGAAGGATGTCACATAATATTTTAGAAACATTTTGATTGTAAAATATTTTTCCTAAAAATAGTAAATAAAATATCATTTTAGATTCAAATTAATTATTAAAAAGGGAGTTCCATAATGGAAATGTGGAGTGAGAGAATCATTTAAATTGATATTTTTGTTCTTAAAAAAATTGATGTTATCTTTATGTCAATAGAAACACATTGGGAGGTCTCCATATAGGTATATGGGAAATAAATTCAAGCATATAGGCATTTTAGTGATGGCTGATGGGAGAATATGTTGGTATTTATTGAAAAACTAAGAGGATTGTTTATTAATTTCAGAAGATATGCCTTAGAATCCATGTTAATAATCAATAAAAAAAATTGGACTTCCTATGGTTTTTTACTATTTTTTTCCAAAGAGGTATTACTTTTCATTAATTTATTAGTCTAATAATATAAATACTTAAAATAATACCATTCATAATATGGAAGTGAGACTTGTTCACAATGAATTGTTTGTAAAATATTACAATACAATTTATTTATAAAATTTCATTATTGTTTTAGTTAAAAAAATATAACCACCTGATAATACAATATTTTAATGAAAACATATTGTTTTTAGAATCCCCTTTAGAAACCATATTACAAAACTTTTTGGTTATTACGATGTCATAATTCATGCTATATATTCATTCATTATTTAGATTTTCAACAAAATACTTCACTATATTAAATAAATAAAAAATTATTGGATAATTAAAATAAGATTATTTCAATAAATATATTTATTTTATGAAGAACGCTTGAAAAATATTATTTTTTTAACATTTAATTAAAAGTAAATATTTATTTAAAAACAATTTTTTATGAAATAATCATCTTTTTTCCTTTATAAAAAAAATATATGATATATTATAAAATAGTATTCTAATTCATAATTTAAATAATTATTCATTATTTTATTATTTTATGGAAATAAATTTTATATCATATTCAATAATTTATCATTGATATTATTTTAATTGAATATATATATTTTCAATAAATAAAAAAATCATTACATAAAAAATTTATTTATAATATTAATCTTTTTTCATGTGTATATTTTAAAATAATAATGTAAATGGTATTGAATAACTCGTTATTTTTTTTTGAAAATTAAGTTACACATACATAGTACTATGGTCTCAATATATAGAAATTTATTATACTAGCGTGTAACCTATGGCTATGGTGTGAGATGATTGTACATTAATTGGCTTGCCCCACTAACATTGACCAAGTGGTGATCTCTAATAACATGATATTTTACCAATGTATTTTCTTTATAATCCTCCATTTTTTCATTTATTAATGGGATTATTAATTTAAAAACCATTTTTATATGACCTCAATCACATGCTTTGATTAATGATCTTTGTATGGCATTATTCTTTTAATTAATTTCCTCTCTTTTCACTTCTCTATAATTTTTTTTCATTATTACTGTTAATATAAAAATAGTATAACTAAAACATTACATGAACAACATTTCCAATCATAATAATAGCGAATATTCATAATTCAAAATGGGATTAATTTTTTTTTCTAATACTTGTAAATATCTTCCTTTTTATTCATTCAACTATTAAATCATTTTTATCAAGGATCAATATTTTTCTTATTTAAAATTAATATTACATTATAGAATTAAAATTCATTTTTTTATTATTTTTCATTGTTGTCATTATACTATAAAATTGATATGACTCAAATTTTTATATTCTAATGATTTTTTTTTCAATTTCATTACCTTTTATAATATTTTTTTATCCTCGTTTAATTATTGAATATATTTAACATTATCAATTAATAAAATCATTTTTTACCATTGTGTTTTGTACTATATAAAAATAATTAATATTCCATATATTTATTTATTTATTTGTTTATTTAAATAATAGGAATAAATATTTTGGTTTTCAAATCCATTACAATCCAATTGAGTGATAAAAAGAAAAAATGGATGAAAATATGTATATTAGGATGTTATAATAAGTTTATCTTATAAATTTACCCATAAAATTGATCAATCCATAGATAGAGATAGATTCATGGGGGTAATGGGAGACAAATTGGGGAATATAAGGTTCTTTGAGGATATAATTTTTCTAAGGGAGAAAGGGGGATTTAAAACATTTATTGAAATTTAATGGGTCACATGGTTTGGTAGAATAGTTGAACAGGTTGTGTTCCATATGTGTGAGAATTACTGAAGCATCTATGAAATTTCCTAGGTAGAATCCTTTTTTGGATATATCATGTTCAAATTATGCTATTTGTTATGGAAAAATATGGATTCATGTCAGATCATTTTTCAAAAAGGTTAGTATAAACCATTAACTAACTAGGATACATGAATTAGATGAGAAAAAATCTAAATTCATTTGTAATTTAATATGGATTGAAATAAGAATATAAATTATTACAATTTAAATATAATAATTGAGATTATCCCGGTTGGGTGGTGATTGAGAAAGTATAATTGGGGACATGATGTGATTATCCATGGGATCCACCTGGTGATTGTGTGGTTTAGTTTGTGAGAATTGATCATCATGATGTTGGTATGGTTTTTCTTGGGAAAGGGATTATATATTGACATTACATCAATAGATTACATTTTTTCTGTGTTCTTAATGTTTGATTATCCATGGGCCCACCAACTGATGTGGTGGTTTTACTTGTGCAAGGGGACCCACCTCACATCGGTATACATCATCTTTTATATAATGTTTTGTAAAGACCCGTAAATTTCAAGGAAATTTTTTTCTTAATTTTCTTTGGAATTTTGCATGAACGCATTTTCTGACGGCACCTGATTCCAAGGCCTGGTGTGCCCGGAATCATTTGCCGAAGTTTGGCTCGGGTACGTTCAGTGAACGGACGAGCGGGATTTTCTAACTTTTGAACCGGTGCCCAGAATCGAATTCTGAGGGCACCGATGAAATCGCAACGCCAGTTTTCGCTTAGAAACGCCTCTTTCTGAGTATTGTTTTCTTGGGTGTGGTTTTTTAATTTTCGTGATTAATATTAAGAAATAAAATAATTTTATGACAACTTTATTTTATTTCACTTAAGCCACTTGGAAGCCACTTAAAGGAGGATTAAGCTGAGTTGATCCGGATAGGATGCTATACAGAAATATCTTACCCCTTGGTAGGATATTTGTGAGGTGGGGCCCGCACGAGCCCCACCGTTACTTTCCGCTAAGTAACGCACCCGCGAAAACCCGTCATTATGAAAGTCAACTGACACGTTTTCTTAAATTCATAATAGACCATATAATTGGGTGGTTTATTTCGTGAATTAAATGAGCTGTTACTTTCGTTGAATTAATACAACGAATTGATGGGTCGTTACATACCTTTTTTCGTTTATTGGCGTAATAATAAAATAAGACCAACTAGTCTTTTTGGGGGATTGTTTGTTGAGAGGTTTTGTTAGAGCCTTCATCCTCCTTCATGAAGAACGCGAAGAACATGAAGAATGCGAAGAACGCAAGCCTTCGACGAAAAATGCCGAACCCGTGAAAGTCGACGACGCGACACCGTGTTCCGGGACGCCGACGTTCCCTTCCTGCAACGTTCTTCTGCGACGTCTCTTCCTCCGCAACGAATCTTTGATTAGCTGCTTGAGGTAAGAGTCTCGGATGTTCTTTTTAATCTCCTTCATGGTTTTTACCAAAACACGGATTTAATTATTTATAATTAAATTAAATCTGATGTTTCCTGGTCCGTTGAGTTCACCGACTCAACGCCGGTTTCCGCGACGACGCGACGCCTTTCCGTGACGACGCGACGATCCCTTCCTTCCCGACGAGAAATTCCGCGAAGAACGTGCGTGCGGCGACGACTACGAGGTAGCGATTTTATTTTTGGAAATGCCCTTATTTCCCATGTTGTTTCCGCTCAAAATTAAGAACCCGTTTCATAAACATTCTTTTATTTCATTAAAATTGTTTTCGGATATGTATTCATATGTTGAATATTAATCCCCCCGTTGTTTATCACTAACGCGGAGGGTGCGGGCCAAACGAACACGGCCCGACGACCCTTCGTCGTTCTTCGTTGTTTTTGCGGATTTGACGAGCGATGACGGAACGTGCCGCAATGTATGTTTGATGGTTTCACAGTGAAGAACGAGTCCCAGGAGGAGCAGCGGCGCAGACGGGAAGAAAATCGGGCCACCAGAGCGACTCCGGCGGCCCGCGGAAGCCTGCGGCGGCGCCCAGCGCGCCGCCGGACGAGACCGCCGTGGCACCGGCCGCGGCGGCGGCGCGCGCGGGTCCGACGCGTGCGGGACGCGGCTGATGCCGCGTCTGGTCGCCATGGAGACAACCCGCATGAGTCGCGGGGCTGTCAAGTGGGGGCGGCGGCTCCCCCCCCCCCCCCCGCGTCAGTCGGGACGCTGCTTCAGCCATGTCTGGCTGTATGGCCGACACCCTGCGGGTGCCGCGGGGGTGTCACGCGGGGCGGTGGCTCCCCCCGCATCGGCCGCTCGGCCAAGCCGGGCCAGGCTAGCCAATCCAAACCGGTCCGATCGGGTCGGGCCGGGTTCGGCCGATCCACGGGGGGGTCGGGCCGGGTCGGCCCTGGCCCAGACCCCCCGTCTTCGGACTGTTTTCGGTCAAATGCCCGTAACTTGAGCAACAGGCCTCCAGACGACTTGTTGTCAGCGGAAACGCGATCCTTGGATCGAGACAATCGTTTTGGTATATCACACTCAAGGTTTCGGAATACTTTGAGTTCGGCCGGGTTGGTTCGTACACGAAACCAACCGGGCCCTCGGAGCGGAAACACTCATATCTTGAGCTACGGATGTCCGATTGATGTGCTGTCAGCTTTTTTGTTTTCCTCTAAGTGAGATGGATATTTTGGCATACTCCGCCCAAGGTTTGGATGCAGGTGGAGTACGGTCGGGTTGGACTTGCCTTAACAACCAACAGGGCCCCTGGGACGAAAATGCCAATAACTCTCAGACCGGGCGTCCGATCGACGCGCCGTCTGCGAAGTTGAGTTCCTGTTGGCGATATGGAACTTTTTTATACATAAACTTCGGACTTTGTGACAGTTGATGTATCAGCCTCTCGGCTCGGGGAGCGGAACCTCCCGAACGAGCTTGCTGTGTACGGAACCCTAGAGCTGGCTGCGACTGCTTCTTCGACGACGACGACTATACAGAGATCCTCGGTGGATTCGACTGTGACGATGATGAGAACAGTACGGGAATCCTCCGTGTTTTCGGCAGTAACCACTACGGTACACCTTGGGATACATCAACTCCAAACTGCATGTCAGTTGATGCATCGACCTTTTAGCTCGTGGAGTGGACCCTCCCAGAACGAGCATGATGTGTGCGGAACCCTAGATCCGGTTGAGATTTGACGACAGCTGATCGAATGAATTGGTGTGTTACAGATAACCCAGTGAGTTGCGCTTGGTAGTAGTGGCACAGGGGAGCCCTTGGTTGTAGCGGCAGACACACGACAGAGGTGCGCTTGGTTGTAGCGGCACATGGTAGTGCTTGGTTGTAGAGGCAGACCCACGACAGAGGTGCGCATGGTTGTAGCGGTACAGGGGAGCGCTTGGTTGTAGCGGCAGACCCATGACAGAGGTGCGCTTGGTTGTAGTGTTACATGGGAGCACTTGGTTGTAGTGGCAGACATACGACAGAGGTGCGCTTGGTTGTAGCGGCACATGGGATCGCTTGGCTGTAGCGGAAGACCCACGACGGAGGAGCGCTTGGTTGTAGAGGCATAACCACAGTACTTGATGGAGAAGGGGTTTCCCAATAGCTTTGGTTCCAACTTCATGACCAATCTTGTGTGGGTCATTGCGGGGGTTAGTTACCTATTGATCCTTTGTGGGTCCGACGACTTAGATGGATCAGTGATCATATTTATCATCATCTGAAAAAATTATACCTATGTGAGATGAATCTTCTTTTTACTCTCCTTTGTGGATTGTGTTGAGGTATCCTGTGTGGATTTACTGTTTACTCTCTTTTATGGATTGTGTTGAGCTATCCTGTGTGTATTTACTGTTTACTCTCCTTTGTGGATTTTGTTGAGCTATCCTATGTGGATTTACTGTTTACTCTCCTTGTGGATTGTGTTGTGCTATCCTGTGTGGGTATACGTTTGCTTTCCTGTGTGGACTGGGTTGTGCTCAGGCTCGGACGTTGGATCCGAACGGGAATTGATGACTTAGGTATATGTATGGGCATATACCTAATCTGTGTCAGATATTACTTCGTGATTGTATCTTTCCCTTGTGGATTATCCATTTTGGATTTCGGGAGACCTTTGGGGGTGTCTGGGTCCCTACTGAGTAGCTTATACTCACCCCTGCACGGGCTTTGCCTGCACTACGTTCTGTTGGTTGCAGACGATGGACATCGCTGATCATGGTAGGAGGCATGCGTAGCAGGGACGTACCAGGAGCGGTTAGGTGGACCGAGGTGCAGTGGAGGCTATCTGTACCCACCCTTCAGGTGGGACTTCAAGAGGACGGCTGGACGCTGCAGCTTTTCTTTTCAGTTTCTGTTTTTCCCATTCAGTTGTACTTTACAGTTGGGCTTGTATTTCCGGCCCCTTTTACATTCAGCACAACTTGTACAGTTTTTACTTAGTGTTTACTTTTCATCTTTCTTACTCTATGGTGCTTGTTTACTTTTCAAAGGCAATGCCTTCCATTTTGTTGGGTTTTATGCCTTGGTGCTAGTTTCCAGCCCCTGGCCTATGGGAGGCGAGCTTGGGGTAGTCACGGCACGGGCCCCGAGGATGGGTCGTGACAAATTGGTATCACAGGTGGTCGGTTCTGCTGCAGACTCTGATCTTTATTCTATGTGAAGCAATAATGTTTAGTGTATTGAGTGTGGTTATCAGTCCAGGGAGTCCAGTGTTGGTGCGGCGGCCGACGTATTCGTACACCAGGACAATGACTTCTGATTTCCGACTTAATGCACGAAAACATTTATTGCATGTGTGTTTCATGTTTTATTTGTGATTACTTGTGTCATCTCACCAGGTATATTGTTCTGACAGTGACGCACTTGTTTCCTTTTCAGGATGGTCCCACGACGACAGCCATCTAGGGTTCCGAGAGTAGAGCGCGACAACAGCCCGCCGAGCGACGAGGCCTCGGTACAGGTCTCGTTGACAGCAGTGGAATCGGCGGTACCATTACCCGCCGAGCCCCCGATGCTTCCAGCACTGACCGCTGACGATGTATGATGCCTCAGGGCTCTGCACGAGTTCCAGCACTAGCAACCACCCAGGTTCCGTGGGGAGACGGACCCCCCGGCTGCCGAGGACTGGCTGGAGGCAGTCGTCTGAGTTTTCAGGCTAGTGAGGACACTAGCAGACCTCATGGTGATCCTCGTAGTGAGCCTCCTGCACGCGGCAGCAGGAAGATGGTGGAGCATGATGCTCTAGGTGCATGACGAGACATCTCTCCTCAGGACGGACTTTGAGAGCATCTTCCGCTCCGATTTCGTCCCAGCCACCCTCCGAGCGGTGCGCATCCAGGAGCTACTACAGATGCGGTAGGGCAGCATGACAGTGGCCCAGTACTCGGCGAGATTTACTGATCTCTCATGCTACTCCACAGATATGGTACGGGGCCTGTTCTTCTAGGCTCGGACCTTCGATCAGGGACTGAGGAACGAGATTAGGTCTTCGATGATCTCCCTCAACATTCCGACACAGGCAGAGGTATTGGAGAGAGCCCTCTTAGTGGAGAGTTTCCTTGCTATGCAGTCTCCAGCAGCAGAACCCACCACTTGCCGGCCTACGGAAGAGTCTTATGCAGCGGGCAGTAGACAGATGACGCAAGGGTCCAAGAGGACTAGACCTACAGGTGGTCGACAGCATGACTCTGGAACGTTTGCGTGAGGCACTCGGGGTGGGAAACGACTTTCCATGAGAGGGCAGTGTTACTCCTGCGCTGGGGTTGGTCACATGGCTCGTGACTATCCGACCCGCCATACGGATGACCAGCAGACGAACGAAGGACCCCCCAGGAAGAGGCAGAGGTTCAATCAGGGCGGGCCGCAAGGAGCAGGCGGCCATGGAAGGGGAGTTGGCCGTGCAACTGGAGGTGGACGACGCTTAGGGGTGTTGCCACCACCACCACCAAGAGGCCCACCCCGACCACAGAGAGTTGGTGGACATGCGAGAGCTCAGCTTCAGGCTACTGAGGCCTTCCATCATGGAGCCCCGGGAGTAGATGGACAGGAGCGGAACTAGTGGATACATCCTTTGTACTTCTAGTTCCTTGTTGTTGTTGTGCAGTGTCTTTGTAATATGAGCTGCAATAATAAAAGACGAATACCCTTGAGATGTTTTTAATCCTGTCCTATTTTGTGTTGTTATTAAGAGGTTCCAGTTTAGACTGTTGACTTGACCCTCACTTGTGAGACATCTACTGGAGGAGACCCAATTACCACACACTGATGCCGACAGTGTGACACAACCCATGGAGGTGAGATTAACAGTTGGATCTCTTGATATTAGCGTCGAGGCCTTACGACGTCATCCTTGGTATGGATTAGTAACATTAATGTCGGGATTGACAGTATTAGGTGAAGGAAGTGGTTCATCCAGGGGATGAGACCATATTTCTCTTATCGGCAAAAAAGAAATCATAGCAGCTCTTGCGGGACCAGAGATGCTCCAGGCCACGACAGAGAAGGTCCAGGTCATCCTGGAGTGGATGAGGACAACTCAGAGCCGGCTGAAGTCATATGATGACAGGAGGCGGAGGCCACTAGAGTTCGAGGATAGCGACCACGTGTTCTTACGTGTCTCACCTCGACGTGGATTACGGAGATTTGGCCGAGGCGGCAAGTTGTCTCCATGCTTCATCGGACCTTTCCAGGTCCTTAGCAGGATTGGCAAGGTGGCTTATCGCCTGGATCTACCACCTTAGTTGCACCGGGTGCATGACGTCTTCCACGTTTCTCAGCTGAGGAGATACGTGCACGACCCGACGCACATATTTGACTATGGGTAGCTAGACGTGGATGATGGGGAGACTTTTTCGGAGGTCCCGGTGGAGATAAGGGATCGACAATAGCGGGTTCTATGTGGGAAATCGATTCCTCTTGTGCGCATCAGATGGCAGCACGAGAACCTCCAGGAGAGCACTTGGGAGAGGGAGGCGCAGATACGTGCTCAGTACCGCCTTTGTATCCCTATGTTTGTAGTGAAGCTTTTCGGGGACATAAAGCCCTGTGGTGGGAGTAATGTAAAGACCCTTAAATTTCAAAGAATTTTTTTTATTAATTTTCTTTGGAATTTTGCAAGAACGCAGTTTCTGACGGCATCTGATTCCGAGGCCCGGTGTGCCCGGAATCATTTGCTGAAGTTTGCCTCGGGTACGTTCAGTGAACGGACGAGCGGGTTTTTCTAACATTTGAACCGGTGCCCGGAATCGAATTCTGAGGGCACTGATGAAATCGCAACGCCGGTTTTCTCTTAGAAACGCCTCTTTCGGAGTTGCGTTTTCTCGGGTGTGGTTTTTACATTTTCGCACTTAAGGTTAAGAAATAAAATAATTTTACAACAACTTTATTTTATTTCACTTAAGCCACTTAGAAGCCACTTAAAGACACTTAAAGGTGGCTTAAGCTGAGTTGATCCGGATAGGATGCTATCTAGAAATATCCTACCCCCTTGGTAGGATATTTGTGAGGTGGGGCCTGCACGATCTCCCCCGTTACTTTCCGCTAAGTAACGCACCCGCGAAAACCCATCATTATGAAAGTCAACTGGCGCGTTTTCTTAAATTCTTAACAGACCATTTAATTGGGCAGTTTATTTTTTGAACTAAATGAGCTGTTACTTTCGTTGAATTAATACAATTAATTGATGGGTCGTTACTTACCCTTATTTGTTTGATGGCATAATAATAAAATAAGACCAACTAGTCTTTTGGGGAGATTGTTCGTTGAGAGGTTTTGTCAGAGCCATTATCCTCCTTCGCGAAGAACATGAAGAACACGAAGAATGCGAAGAACGCCGGCCTTCGACAGAGAACGCCGAACCCGTGGAAGTCGACGACGTGACAACGTGTTCCGCGACGCCGAAGTTCCCTTCGTGCAATGTTTATCTGCGACGTCTCTTCCTCCACAACGAATCTTTGATCAGCTGCTTGAGGTAAGAGTCTCGGATGTTCTTTTTAATCTCCTTCGTGGTTTTTACCAAAACACGGATTTAATTATTTATAATTAAATTAAATCTGCTGTTTCTTGGTCCGTTGAGCTCGCCAACTCAACGACGGTTTCTGCGACGACGCGACGCCCTTCCGCGACGACGCGACGATCCCCTCCTTCCGCGACGAGCAATTCTGTGAAGAACATGCGTGCGACGATGACTACGAGGTAGGGATTTAATTTTTGGAAATGCCCTTATTTCCCATGTTGTTTCCGCTCAAAATGAAGAACCCGTTTCATAAACATTTTTTTATTTCATTAAAATTGTTTTCTGATATGTATTCATATGTTGAATATTATTCCTCCCGTTGTTTATCACTAACGTGGAGGGTGCGGGCCAAACAAACATGGCCCGACGACCCTCCGCCATTCTTCGTTGTTTTGTGGATTTGATGGGCGACGATGGAACGTGCCGCAACGGAAGTTTGATGGTTCCGCAGTGAAGAACGAGTCCCGGGAGGAGCAGCGGCGCAGACGAGAAGAAAATCAGGCCACAAGAGCGACTCCGACGGCCCGAGGAAGCCAGCGGCGGCGCGGGTCGCCGGCACGGTGGAACCGGCACCCGGAGGCGATGGAGCCCGGAGGCGACGGCGCCCGGCGCACTGCCGGACGAGACCGCCGCGACACCGGCCGCGACGGCGGCGCTCGCAGATCGACGGTCGCGCGGGTCTGGCGCGCGCGCGACGCGGCTGAAGCCGCGTCTAGTTTCCAGGGAGACACCCCGCGGGTGTCGTGGGGGAGTCACGCGGGGGTGGCGGCTCCCCCCCCCCCCCTCGCATCACTCGGGACACGGCTTCAGCCGTGTCCAGCTGTCTGGCCGACAACCCGCGTGTTCCGTGGGGGTGTCACGCGGGGCGGCGGCTCCCCCCCGCGTCGGCCGCGCGGCCGCTCGGCCGAGCCGGACCGGGCTGGCTAAGCCAGACCGGTCGGATCGGGTCGGACGGGGTTGGACTGGGTCAGACCGGGTTCGGCCAACCCAGGGGGGTCGGGCCGGGTCGGCCCGGGCCCGGACCCCCCCATCTTCAGACCGTTTTCGGTCAAATGACCGTTACATGAGCTATGGGCCTCCAAACGACTCTCCGTCAGTGGCAACGCGATCCTTGGATCGAGACGGTCGTTTCGGTATATCGCACTCAAGGTTTCGAAATACTTTGAGTTCGGCCAGGTTGGTTCGTACACGAAACCAACCGGGCCCTCGGAGCGGAAACACTCATATCTTGAGCTACGGACGTCCGATTGACGCGCCGTCATCTTTGTTGTTTTCCTCTAAGTGAGACGGATATTTTGGCATACTCCGCCCGAGGTTTGGACGCAGTGGAGTATGGTCGGGTTGGTTTTGCCTTAAAAACCAACCGGGCCCCTAGGACGAAAAAGCCAATAACTCTCAGACCGGGCGTCCGATCGACGCGCCGTCTGCGACGTTGAGTTCCTGTTGGCGATACCGAACTTTTGGATACATCAACTTCGGACATTGTGACAGTTGATGTATCAGCCTCTCGGCTCGGGGAGCGGACCCTCCCGAACGCGCTTGCTGTGTGCGGAACCCTAGAGCTGGCTGCGACTGCTTCTTCGACGACGACGACTATACAGAGATCCTTGGTGGATTCGACTGCGACGATGATGAGAACAGTACGGGAATCCTCCGTGTTTTCGGCAGTAACCACTACGTTACACCATGGGATACATCAACTCCGGATTGCATGTCAGTTGATGCATCGACCTTTTAGCTCGTGGAGTGGACCCTCCCAGAACGAGCATGCTGGGTGCGGAGCCCTAGAGCCGGTTGAGATTTGACGATTGCTGATCGAATGACTTGGTGTGTTACGGATAACCCAGTGAGATGTGCTTGGTTGTAGCGGCACAGGGGAGCGCTTGGTTGTAGCGGCAGACACACGACAGAGGTGCGCTTGGTTGTAGCGGCACATGGGAGCACTTGGTTGTAGCGGCAGACCCACGATAGAGATGCCCTTGGTTGTAGCGGCACATGGGAGCGCTTGGTTGTAGCGGCAGACCCATGACAGAGGTGCGCTTGGTTGTAGCGACACAGGGGAGCGCTTGGTTGTAGCGGCAGACACACAATAGGCTAATACACACTTCCCTCTGCATATGAGGTGTCTCCCAGAAGCACAGAATCTACTTCCCACTGGCATGAGAAGAGTTTCCCAGAGGGTGAAGAAACATTTCCCTCAGGCTATACAAAACCCTACCCATAGGCTAATACACACTTCCCTCTGGCTAAAGGAACTAGACCAAGCCCAAAGCATAAACATGAAAGTTATATAAACTTTCTCTAAAGAAAATGAAATGCACAATATAATCCG
The DNA here is from genome assembly GCA_963277665.1 of Viscum album. Taxonomy (NCBI): domain Eukaryota; kingdom Viridiplantae; phylum Streptophyta; class Magnoliopsida; order Santalales; family Viscaceae; genus Viscum; species Viscum album. The sequence continues at coordinate 1,671,243,818 of OY728160.1, forward strand.
GGCATACCCTTGGGTATCCTGGCCAAACGGCTAAACCAAGGAATGCACCATCGAGGTAGTCCGAGATCCAAACAGTGATCCCAAACATCAGTTTAACCTCATCATTAGATTATCTAAACAATTCTTGATATCTTTTTAGAAAAGTCCTCAGCCGTACGACACCCCGACATGGGTTCGTAGAACAACAGTACAGAAATTCAACTCAACACCTGGGAATAAACACCAGACCACCTACCTTAATCATCTCTGATCGGTATACGGGAATGAAGCCTCTTGAAATGCTCATGAATGTTGTAGATCTGGGATTAATGTTCACTCATTTGAACTCAAATAACATTCCCTCTGGAAATAATTGGCAATAACGGCACAAGGAGAGGGAAAGCCGTACCCGTACGGTCCAAACGTGATCTACAGATACGAAATCAGAATCCCGATGCACGATCGGGTGATCCTCCCATGTTCGTTCATCCTCCTAAGCTCCAAAACGAACTCAAAGCGTCCTCTTCCGAATTAAGAGGCTACCGCCCATTTTAAGCAAAAAAAATACACGTAATGTACTCTCAATTACATGGCTTTTACTTTTCATTTCTTAATTGTTCCTCTCGCGGATTCTTTCCACCATAACATTGTGCATTTATCGACATGAGTACACATCGTGTATTCCTGATTACACGACATGTATTGTCGCTCTGCTGGCGGCTGCCTCCACTGCCTTATTGTTCACCTTCTGACTGATTACACGGTGGATAAATACAATGAACTCGGTGTGTAGTCAGGTTTTAGACCCTTCATCATCGACAAGCCTACATGCCCTGTGTACTCATCCCACACGGCCGAAGTACATGACATGTGGAAAAGTACACGACATGTTCCCATAAAATTTTGGAATTTTCCCCATTTTTCTTATTTTATCAAAAAAAACATAAGGAAGAAAGAAAAGAAGAAACCCGTACCTCAAGAATAAGAACCGGGTTCTTACAGGTGTCTACCCATCAGGGGAAACAAAAATAATATACATAGTATATGGGTTTGGGATAAGAAAATCACATGATATTATAGGATGCATTACAAGGGTATATAATGAATCATGGGAGAGATTAATGATAGTGAAAGGGTCTCTCAATACTTATAAATCCTAAGGGAATAATATGGATATATAAAATATTATACAATCAATATTAATTGAAGACACATGTTATTACATAAATATGATTCTTCAATAAATAGGATAAAAAGAGTATACCCACCTTTTCGCATCATAAAGGATTTGGTAAACGTCATAATGAGAGGTGATAAATGAAATCTCACAATTAAAAAATAAATTGTAATTTTAATGTATGTTATTAAATGTATATTGAAAAAAACCAATTGATATTCAGAAGGAAATTTATGATGAAGGCAATTTAATGAAAATAAGATAGAGGTCCCTTACATTGTGAGGGTGTTTCCAAAATCATAGTTGGAGCTTCTTGATAGCTATGGGGAACATTAATAGGACATCAGAGATAAAATGGTGGAGTATAGTAATGATACGATGTTTTCAGTGAAGATAAATTATAGAATGTGTTGGATTATGTAAGAAAATGTAGATGTGTTCATTGTTATTTTCCAAACATAGAATTTGGACTCTATACAACAAAGTAATAAAAACAAAAAAAATCACATGGTTTCATACCATGCACTGAACTGAAGATTAATGATTAATTATTTTATATTTTTGTGAATAGATAACATAAAAATAATAATGTTGGTTATGTGGAAGTGGGTATTTATTTCTAAAACATATTTCATTCCATTAAATGTAATATTGGTTCTAGTAGATTCATAATGTTTTATAAATTTAATTTAATGACATAAAAATATTATTTTAAAAGGTAAATATGTGTTATTATTTTCCAAAATTTTATGGAACATATTTCATCACTTATGGGTTATTATGGTGTCATAATACATAATTTATATTTATATTAAATATAACTTTTATACCAGTGTATTGGACTATCTCGTAATATTTTAAAAAACTCACCATTGGATAATTTATATTGGTCAATTACGAAAATAATATATATTTTATCCAAATAATTTTAGAATTTTTTTAAAATAAACATTAAAATTAATATATCCTTTTGTCAAAAAATACTAATTTTTTTAAAAATAATAGTTTTCTGACCCCCTAAAAATAACATATTCAGATATTAAATGTAAATAAAAATTTATACTAAAAATATAGTATTATTAATAGTATTTTAATAAAAATTTAATTGATTATAAAAAAATACATGAACTCATCAAAAGGAATGTCAAAACTGAAATTTGGTATTACCCAAAAATAAAATTCGTGGGTTTTCATACTAAAATTAGTTTTTTATATTACTCATTACTCAGTCATTGACATTTTAAATATAATTATAAATAAAAATAATAGTTAATTTATTTGTTATAAAACATATATATTCATATAATCAGGTTATGATATATAACCCATTATTACACCAATGAATGACCTAAGGGTATGAAGAATGTGCTGATTTTCTCATGGGGTTGTTCGAAAAATATGTTTTGGATCATTATATCAATGATCTTTGGCCTCTCCCATAAATGGTTTTACTAATTCATTAGTTGTTGCATCTCATCCAGAGCTTGATCATTGTAAAATCATAGTTATGCCACATAATATGAAATCCCCTGTAAATTGGTTTCAGAGGGTAAGATCTTTCTAGTTAAGGACATATCTACCTTTTAAATTGTAAATAGGACATTATCAAACCCCTTATTATATAATAACAATATGATTATAGGTAAACTAATAAATTATCAATGTTTATAATGTTTAATGTTATACTGAATCTAATAGGTCTTAACATATACTGTAAAATTATAACCAATGTGATGCATGGTTTATTCAATATCTACATTACATAAATAAGGACCATATTGAATATGAACGTGAATTTAAATAATAATTTTTTAGTCATTATTGGAAATTTATTATGTGGATTATAATTGAGCGGCCGAACAAACCATTACATGTGAAATTGAACAATTAAAACCTAAAATGTTAATTTTAACAAAATTTTACTAATAAACGAGAAATAAGATTTCATAATTGTATAATATTTTGTTTTTTTTATATGAGTGTGATTCTATTGTACGTGTATAATAAATATAAATTTATTATTCAAAAGGTTTGACCACAAAAGAATAAGATTACGTTTATGGTATAGGGATTCCTCATCTCTATTTTTTTATTTTAAACTTATCTCATTTTTAAAAATTTTAATTTTTTTGTGAGGCCTAAACTACAATAAATATTTATTTTTAAATATTTTATGAAATTAATACGTGTGAAAAATATATTTAAAAATTTATCCATTAATTTTATACTCATTCAATTGTTTCCAAAGTAATTGTAATTTTGTTTTCTAGACAACATTAAGTTTTGTACATTTATTTCCCTCTATATTGAAGATCATAAATGAAATCACGGATGTTTAATATAGAAATCAATATTAAATTATGGTATTTCATAATTACATTGAATTTAATTGAAAATAATTAAATGGAAACTTTTCAAACATTTTCCTTACATGTCACTTTTAACTCTTTCTACTAAAATTAAAAATAATTGTTTGACATATACTGTATGATCATCATCGACCACCACCTACTCCATTATTTCTTATCTATAATATTATATAATTTTCTTTTCTTTTTCAAATAATATAAGGTACCTATTTTTCAGTGAATTTTTATTTAGGCATTGTTTTTAAAAATAAAAAATCTATTTATTTTCATTTTGATAAGATAAAAGAATGTTTTTTTCTTATGTGGTCTAATAAGAGTTTATATATTTTTAATTAAAATGATTTAATTTATGATTTTTTATGATTATATATTTGTTAGAAATTTTTTATCATATTGGGTGAGCCTAAAATAGCTCCTATAATCATTGAACATGTTTTTCACCTCCAATTAATTGGCTAATGTGATAGAGTATATGAGAATTATGTTACTCTTAAGAGATGTATGAGAATTTAAAAAGGTTGATATTCATTATAAGGTGTTCATGTAATGGTTAAGTAATCGTAATGTACCATGATAAATATGTTTTTCAATTATTATTATTTTTGTTTTAATGGAACATTATTTATTTCATTTGGTAATATACTAAGAAATTAGTTAAGGGAATATTTATGATCGTTCAAGGGTGAATGATTTTCTTTCAAGAGCCATCAATTTTTCAATGATACAATCAAGATTATGATTTTGAAATAATTATTTCATAAAACAAGATTCATAGGTACTTTGGTCAATTATGTGTATTTCGTGACTAAATAAATATTACATTTATATCAAAATTTAATATTATTAATGGAAAATTTCATTTTGAGATTCACTAAATTTTAATAACGAATTAAGGTTTCCCATTCCATTTATATCCCTTTATATTAAAATTTTGTACCAAATTTTTAAATTAAATTCATATGGATTATAGATGATTGGGTACTTTGAAAATAGCTATCAAGGCCCTATGGGGAAACAGAATTAAATAAATTAATATGTAATGAATGAAATCAATGTTGAAAGTTGATATTCCAATTTTCACTATGAAAAAGGGAAATTCTTTAATGTGTCCATTTTTTATGATAAAGGATTTATATTCAATAGTTTTTATTATTATACCAAATTGTATACCATAAACATGATGGAAATATAAAAAAATCAATCCTACAAATTAAACTGATAAGTATGGGCTAATTTATTTAAGGTATTTTATATAATTATATGGTTTACCTAGAAATTAATGTTTGGATATAATTAGTTATGTATATATTAGTATTTTCAATTTTGATAATTTATATTAGTATTATTTATTTTATATACAGCCACTAGTCAATTTACTTCCAGTACATTCCTTGAACTATGAGAAACTAAACTAATAATGTATTTAAATGATAATGTGGTTGTCAATTGAATAATCATCTAAACATGATAAGAGTATGTGTTAACTCTCTTATTTTATTTGTAACCATATCTATTGAATAATAGTTAAAAAACTGAACCTATGGGTGTTTTTAACATAACAAAAAAAGATAAAGATAGAAATTCATTGAAATTAAGTTGATAAAGACCAAGGTAGGAAATGAATTCATTTTACAAAATGAGAACAAAATAACTTGGAAATATCTTAGTAGAAATATAATATTATTTTACATTTAAGTGTATATGTATTATGAAAATAAAATTCCATAGGGAAAAATATCAGCAATGAGATCAATACATATGTATGAATTATGTTTTTGAAATGCTGTATGAATATTATGAAACATAAAATGATATATAAAATGTATGAATTTTATTTTTACTATGTATTAATTTGGTAAAAATGAATATATTATGATTTTATAATCATATTACATTATTAATATTATTTATTTTATAAATAAATTATTAAATTGTAATATGGAAATACAATGTTAATGGATTATGAATAAGGTTTAATGACTGAAGTGTTTTGATATAGGGTTTCAAGAGTTTTGATGTAGTGGTATTTTATTTTAGGTTTGGAAATTATATGGAGGATCAAAATATTAATGTAAATAAATATAGTTTGATGTTTTATGTTGTTGGTTTACTTTGGAAGACATTTGTTGATACTTAATAAATATTCGATGTATATATATCCTATAATATTACCATGTTTTTTATTGAAATTTTTATTTAAAGATGAAATGAATTATGTATTGATGTAATATATTATTGAAAAATTTTAGTGTTATGTTTATATTTTATATTTTATTAATATTAGTAAATTTGAATTCAATGTTTGACTCATTTTAGTAACCTATTTTGATTATGGTAAATGAAAATTTTTCCTTATATGGGGGAATTTTATTTATATAAAAAAAGTGAATTATAATTTAAATGAATATATAATTTTATAATAGATTTATTGGTATTTATGTTATTAGTGGAAAATATTATCATATATTAGAAGAATTTTTTATTAGGATATATACATTTTTTGTGTGTGTACATATGACTGAATAATTATATTTGGATATAAATATTATTTTTATCATGTAAATATATGTGGTTGAATCATTCTCATCCATATGTATCAATTTTTTTTTCACATATTATGTTGAGTATTAAGGAAAAATATTTATAGAACTATTTCTTTTGAAACATTAGAATTTCCTTTCTTTAATTGGAGTTTTATTTAGTATTTCATAATATTTGATACTAAATTAACATTTTTAATGGTTTTAATTTTTTATAAATAGATATAAATAAGAGAAATAAATTTTTATCATCTTTTGAATCTTATAAACTTTTATAATTTTATTTTTGAGCCACAAAAACGAAAATTTATTCATGAATATTAATTTATCAGAGTATTAGATGGGGAAAATTTTTAATCTTATTTAAATATCAATAACATATTAAATTACATTAATAAAGTGGAATGAAATCATGTTTGTAAATTTTCATAAGATCAATATCTTAAGGGTAAAAATATTCCCAATTCAATATAATCTAGTCTGTAATAAAATAATAAATATAATGGTTTGATTTTATAAATTCAACTGGAAGTATGATTCATATTAAGGTATATACATTTATGAAATAATATGTTTCCTTTCCTTATCCAAGAAATTAATGTACAGTATCAAATCTATATCTTAATTTAATACTACATTATGGGAAAAAATATTTTTAAGAGAATGAAACAAAAATTATACCGATGTTACATCTACTAGAGGGAATCTGACAACACAATATTTTTGTATAAAAGATAATATTATCGATTGAGTGTACCATAAGTAATACATTACATAAAACTAAATATGAAATATTCTACTATAAATATAAAAATTATAACCCAAACATCAGATTGAAGGGTATGAACATGAGTAAAAGAATTTTCAAATATGATCACATTTTTCTCCATAATATAAATGTACTAACTAATTTATAGAAAATAAGAAATAAATTTCAAATAATGTCATATAAAAATACAGCAAAATTTTTTCTATAACATATCATTGTGTGGGATGAATTTAAATTAAATTAAATTTGTTTACTAACTATAGATGGAAATTTTCTATAAAATATATCAATGATATATTAAAAAAATATACCATTATCTTATTGTGTGTACTAGATAAAGAATTAATATATAATAATTTTTTACATCTAAAATACAATTTCCAAAAAAATGTATTATAACTTTTTTTTGAGATTATATGGATTAATTTAGTCCACTTTTAGAAAATATATTTAATAAAAAACATTATTATTTAAATTATCATGTTTTAATATCCTTAGGAATAACATTATTATCTTTTTATAATTTTTTTTAGTCAATAAGGAATATTTTTTCATATTTTATATTAATATCAATTAATTTAATTAAATAATATAATTTAAATTATGACTTATAATATTTAATTTGATTTGATATAAAATAATTTACATCTAATTGAATATAATCCAATTACATTCATAGAAATCTATTACACCACAAGGATTTACAAATATATTTAATGAAATGTATGAAACACTAAGTCTCTATAAAACAACACATTGATTTTATGGATATATTTACATCATATATATTAAACTAAAATTTTCAACTTATGTGTTTTGAATTTCAAAAAGCTGACATACATGGTTGCACTTAGGGTGTTTTTTGGGGTCTGATGGAACAAATATAATTTTTCATGAATAGTAAACGACCCTATGGAATAGTACCCTACCCTTATGAATATTAATATGACCTTTATGAATAGTAAATCATCTGAAAGAATAATAACCTCACCCATGAGTGTATAAATAAAATTGAGTTATCTATTAAGTGATAATATGACCATATTAAATGTATTTGAATTATTATAAGTCATGAATAATTCATTATAATTAACTAGTTTCTTTGAAATTAAATTTATATTCATAAAATATGTTCAATAATTAAAAATTTTATGTCTTCTAGTTTTATGTTAATTTTATAAGTCCTTATGTAATTTTTGAAACTATTATAATTTCAATTATAGTTTTTAAATAATTATTTTCCATGAAAAATATGATTTCATTTTGAAAATAAATATCTCATATTTAGTAAATTATTTTCATAAAATGGATTTCAATTTTATATTATTCATTTGAAAAATGGATGTGGTGATTTTTTGGGTTTTTTCTAAAACACTTGAATTTTTGGGGTCTGGTAAAATATTATAATTTACGATAAATGATAAATAAATTAATTTCGACATCATGCATATGTCTTGGATGATAAAAATGGATTGTTGCTCGAACAAACATAAAAATAATACTATTTTTATTTGAAATATTCATCATTATTTCTTGTCATATTGAAAATTAATAATCTCATGGTGAATATATTAAGAAAACCCTCATCCCCTCCCCTATAAAACCACCCACACTACCCTCTTTTCTTCACTTCACTAAAGCCTGGTGCCTTTCATAAATTATCATAAATTATCTCCCAAATATCACCCCCCATATCCACCATCCCTTGGTCTCCTAAAAAGGCCAAATCATCTCCCCTTAAGATTCAATATTGGAAGATTAATTCAAGAGGAAAATTCTTCTTTTCAATTCATTTAACTTAATTTCATGTTCCATTGTTTTATATTCTATCCATACCTCTCATCATGAAAATGTTATGAGAAATACACTACCATATATTTACTATAATATTTTTTATAATGTAATAATTGGTTATCATCTCCCCATTACATTTCGTTTATACTAGTAGTAAAAACACCATATGAGATGTGTTAAATCACCACATTGAGGAAGATTGGTTTCCAATTTATATTATTATATTCAATTATGTTCATAACAAAAGTATTATTACTGAACTAGACTATAATATATATTATGTCTCATATGAGGTTCTATAATATTTGTTTACCGATAGTTTTTATTTATAAAGTAGAATGCGTTAATTGTGAAAAAACTCGCCAATTAACCCAAATGGTCATCACTGAATATTTACATAATGATTCATCTTCACTAAAATAATATAAATTAAATTTAAAACCATGTAACAAAATGTATTTTCAATAATAAAATGTAATTCCAATTCTTGAAATCCATCTTATGTTTACATGATTATCCATTCATGAATATATGTAAAATAATCATGAAACAAACGGACCCAGACAATGAAATTGAACCTCACAACCAATAGAAAATGTTATGAATGAACTAAAAAAGGTTATAATAAATTAATTAAATGTAAAATAGGTTTTTTAATTATTAATTAATTAACCTAATTTTATTATTCAGGTATTCAATTTCAAATGGGGAACAACAACAGGCATAAGATAATAGATTCTACCAGAACCTCCATTACTCCTATGTGATAATCTTACTATATTTTAACCCAAAAGAAATCATATATTCTGTTTATTTAAATATTAACAAAAAAATTATGTCCAAACTAATTAATTAAGATCCAATAATCATTATCATTTGGAGATATATATGTTTTTATGTGGTTCCGTCCTCAATACTTCTCGATAGGAAACCCCATTTTAAGGTAACTTCTTGAATTCTTACCCATTATAAAGTACTCTATAAGATATTTTTTAAAGAAAAAATTATATTTATAAAACCAATACTTTTACCATGATTAAATTCTTGGTTTCATTTTGTTTTTTTATAAATGAGTATTCCCATTTCTGTTTCAAATGATCTTTATTATTTTCATTAAACATCACTAAAATGTTCTTATTTTATAGTTTCTTAATAACTATATTGCATGGTATCACATAAATTTGGAATCACATGTTGTGATATATTCCTATAATACCTATTAATTGTCAATTATTTATATAACTTATTTTTTCATGGACACTTTTATGATATAACCATTCATTATTCTTAAAACGTTTGTGATTATTTTAAATATGGAAAGAAACATTAAACATGTTTTAAATTAATCATTAAAGTATCATCTACTGATGCATTATAGTTGGTGCATATAGATATTGTTGGACCAACAAAAAAAGAATTATTGGGGAAAAATATTATGTATTTTTCTTAGTTGATTATTACACTAGGTTTACGTGGGTTTATTTTCTAGAAATTAAATTTGAAGCATTTTATTACATAAAAATTCTTAGAGTGCATGTTAAAAATGAGAAAACCCTTCTATCGATAACTATTCATAGTGATCATAGAGGTGAATTTCAAAATTATGATTTTGAATTTTTTTTATTAAAAAAAGAATTACTCATAACTTATCACCACCAAGAAATCTTCAAGAGAATTGTGTTGTTGAATAATGAAATCAGATTCATGAATAGATATCTAGAACCATGTTGAGTGAATATTGGATATCTAAACACATTTTGGCTGAAGCTATAAGTAATTCATGTAATACTGAAAATCGAGTTTTGATTAGAATTTTTCTTAATAAACCCCCTATGAGTTATGGAATGGTAGAAAACCTAGACTCTCATAATTCAAGGTATTTTTTTACAATGTATTCATTCTTAATACTGAAGATAATCTACATAAATTAGCACCCAAATCAGATGAGGAAATTTTCTTAGGATACTCATCAACTTCTAAGTCTTATAGAGTTTTTAATAAAAATATTGTTCTATTGAAGAAACAGTACATGTTAAATTTGATGAAACTAGTCCTTCATTAAAACAACCTCCACCTAAATCCTCAGATGTATTTTCAAAAACTGATTATCATCCCATTATAGAAGATCCTTCTAATAAGGAAAATATACAAGAAATATTTTTTGAAGATTTTACCCCAGAATATTTTTTACCATATGATGATGAACATGCTTTACAAAACCCAAGTCATTTATTTTATAAGAATAAACCCAGTGATAGTATCACTGGTGATGTAAATCATCCTACGAGGACTAGAATTTCATTATGAAATGATTTAAAACATTTATAATTATTTTTCCAATTAGAACAAAAAAAGTACTGAGGAAGAATTAGGTGATGATGATTAGATTAAAACCATGCAAGATGAATAATAATAATTCAAAAGGAATAAAATTTGTACATTGGTTGACAGCCCTAAGGAATGTTCTGTTTTTTGAGTAAAATGGGTCTTATGAAATATGTGTGATGAAAATGGAATCAGTGTATGGAATAAATCAAGATAATTTTCTAATGGATATAATCAAAAAGAATAATAGACTATGAAGAAACCTATACTACAGTATCTAGACTTGAATATATTTGTATTTTATTACCATTTCTTAATTTTTCAAATTTAAACTTTTTCAAATAGATTTAAAATGTTATCTACTTAATGGAAATGATCATGATGATGTTTTAGATGAACAACCTCCTTGTTTTGAAGACACAAAACATCCTGAATATGTTTTCAAACAATCCAAATCTTTTTATGGACTTAATCAAGCCCCTTAAGCTTAGTAAGATAGACTGAAATAATTTTTATTACAATGAAAATATGTTAGGGGAAATGATTATCCAAATCTTTTTAAAAAGAAAGATGAGAAAATTTTTTTGATTGTTCATATTTCTGTTGATGATATTATATTTGGTTCAACTCATCAATCGTTAACTAATACATTTGAAAATATTAAGAAATATGAGATTGAAATGAGTGTGATGGGTGAGTTAAAATTTTTCCTAGGATTTCAAATATCCCAAAAACAAGAAGGAACTTATATATCCCAAAATAAGTATATTAAATATATTTTAAAAAATTATATAATGAAAACACTAATAGTATACGTATATCCATTGGTACCTCAAAATCTCTTCATCTTGATGAAGATGAGAAACGTGTAGATCAAACATCATTTTCATGTATGATAAGTTGATTATTATATAAGTATGTTTTTCATCTGGAATTAATGTTTTCAATATTTTTTTGTAAAAGATATCAATATAATCCTAGGGAATATCATTTAAAAGAAGTGAAATTATTTTTTTTATATTTAAAGGGAACCACAGATTTAAGACTCTTTTATACTTCTGGATGTTATTTTTTCTTAAAATGATTTTATGATGATGAATTTTTGGGATGTACGATGGATAAGAAAAGTACATATATAGCATTTCATTTATTAATAGATTAATTAGCTTCTTGTTCATGAAAAACCAGCACATTATAGAATTTTCCACTACTAATGTAGAATATGTAGCAGCTGGATGTTAATGTTCCCATGTGTTGGGGATGCAACACACACTCACAGACTATGGAATGAGTTTTCCAAAACACAGATATTCTGTGATAACACTAGTGACATTTTCCTAAGTAAAAACCATGCACATCACTCTTGTGCATAACAAGTAGATACTAGGCATCACTTTTTCATGGATCAAACAAAAAAAAGATATATTATTCTTCTGTTTATCATAACGAAAGATCAAGATGCGGATATTTTTACAAAATCATTACCCTCAAATAGATTTGAATACCTTAAATAAAAGGAAGAAATGATAACTGTAATGTAATCTCCCATATTAAATTCTTGTTGAAACCTATCTCTGTATAGTAAGAAACACATTTTCATAGGGGGAGTATATTTTCATGATAATTCAAATTTTTTTCCACTGTAAAAATTTATTAATAAAAAATTTTTAGTAAACCTTTTCTAATCAATATTTTCATATTCAAAATATTCATAATAAAAGTTTTTTAATTCAAAATTTTCTTAATAAAAATTTTCATACTCAATATTTTCATTATCACATTTTTTATAATAAATTTTTTTCTCTAAATTAATATTTACGGCGTCAAATATTTCCTTAGAAAAAAACTCTAAATTTTAAAAAACATTCATTATTTCAGAACATATTCTGCAATCTAATTTTCATCAAGATGAATTTTCATTATTACTGATAATTTTCCTATCATTCCAGAAGGTATGTTTCCATTCATAAATTTTCACATTTTTTTCATTTTAGTATTTCCATGTTGTTTGTTAAAATTTGTCTGGATCACATTTACATAAATCCAAATTTTTTTCTTAAAAACCTCAAATGATCGGAACCTACCAAATTCCTTCTTCGGCTATCATCTCAACCGTCAGATGTAATCAACTGTGTTTCCACCATTGGATCTTTTTTTGAAGATGAATTGTCACCTAAAATTCCAATATAAAGGCCCTCTGATGGTTTTCCCTAATCAGTTTTCATAGAATTTTTGTGAGGAAACCCTACTTCTCTACTAAAGTCCCATTCCTATTTTTTGGGCTTTCTCAATTTCGAAGGTATTTGGAAGATTATCCTTTGATAAATATGTATTCAGCCAAGGAAATCAATGAATTGAAGATCTACAGGGAAAGGTTAATAGATATGATGTTCTTTTCCAAATATGATTCTCTTATTTCAATGAACATGATGTTAAATTGCTGGGAGATTTTATGTATATCCAATCCAAAGGCACATGATCTGGTTTATATGGAATTATTGGTAGAGTTTTATGAGTTTGTACTATTATTCAATGGAGGTGGAAGAGAAATGATTTCCATTAAAAGTTATGGAAAACCTATTCCCTTCCTATAGTATGGTAGCCATCATATGTGGAATTACTTATGAGGGAGAATATATGTTATGCACTCACAGGATAACAGAAGTTTTAAGATATTTTGATAAGGAGAAATCTATATAATGCATTGGTTTATCTGTGGTGAAATCTCCAAATATTTATCATCCTTCTACAATTCTTCATATCAAAGATTCATGGGTCTAGGGATTTTTCATTCTGAGAAAAGGTTATAATGATACTTTTAAGAAGAGAGGTATTTACGCTTTGGACATTCTAGTGAATCTCAAAAAGATTAATTTAGTGGTGCGTGTGTTAGAAAAATTCACGAATAGGAAGAATGGGACTCTCAAGTCAAAAATGATCTTGTTTGTGGTTATCATCTCCAGGATTATAGTTCTTTGTCAAGAGTTGGTAAAAATCCCTTGTATCTCGAAGATAATGAATTTCAAGGTTATCTTTTTGAGTGATGATACACTGATAATAATGAAGGATGGTTTTTTCTAGTAAACCTAAAGAATTATATGATCTATTTGAATAATAAATAGATTCCTTGTCTGAGAAACTGGATGTAACTGAGACTTCCAAGAAGGGTGGTAAGAAGAGGAATTTAATGGATCTGGAAAATAAAAAAAATCATCTATTATTATGGATACTCAACCATCAATACCTATGACAAAGAAGCAAAAAACATAATCTGATTAAGAGGATTTCAAGTGGAGAAACAAGTAGAAGAATAATAAGGAAGGGGATCATAGTTTTGTCTTTGACCCTGCTGAGGAAAAAAATTTAAAGTTGAAGCCTGTTGAGGACTGTAAAAGGTAATAAAAAAATAAGTAAAAGAAGAAAAATGTTTGAAGACAATATTTTTCAATCTATTCTCAAGGATACTGAAAAATCTTCAGAACAAGTTTAGTTACAAGATTAGTTTTTTCAGTAGACACTCCCAGTAACTCTGGGAAAGACGATGGTAATTATGGAACCAGAAGAAGAAAATGAAATAGTTCAGGAAGAGGATGTTGAAGAAGAAGAAGAAGGTAGTGGTGAAAAACATTATATGATAAGACAATTAGAAGAATATCGTGACAATAAGAGTCCTTCTAAAAAGTGGTCAATCCAAACATCTCAAGCTAAATGAACAAAAAATATTTCTCAAGGAAAAGAATATGTGGAGAATGAAGAACTAAATAAACCATCTGATTATGAAAGACCTAACAATGACTTCATTCAGCAAGAAGATCTATTGAAATATGCGGAAAAAGAAAAAGTTGAGGAAGATAAGATTGTTTAACTATCAGATAGTGAACATGAATAGCCAAAAGCAACAGACATCATTATGAAAGATGATATGGTAAAACATTTTTTGGTTGATTTACCAAATAAATTACTAGTGACAAAAAAATATATTGGGGGTTCGTCAAAGAGAAAAGATGAAGATAATGAAAAACAATCCTCACCAATCAAATAATCTGATTAGGAATTGTCCTTTCTTGGACAACACTTTGTATTTCTATCTCTGAAAAAGCTAGTTTATACCATTCCCTTTTTTCTGAGTATAGACTCAAGGTGCCATATGTTTCATCACTCATTTAATCAGAAATCATATTTTGCGACAATGTTTATGGATAAGATTGTTTGGGATGAATATGATTTCAAATCCTTCTTTATTAGATACGAATCCCAAAAAAGATCATGCACGGAAATAACAAAGTGGTCAAGGAAACCAATTGAATAGAAGAGAATCCATTATGAATTTAAAGAATGTGTAAAGGATGATTTTTGACACCAAAGATAAAATGTTCAAATATATTACTAATTTTTTTGACGAAATAATGGTGTCCTGAACAAACACCCAAATGCCTAATGTTAAGATATGGATGGTAAGATTAACTCAGTCACTTTGAATTGGAAAAGGGAAAGAGATCATAAAATAGAGTTTGACGAAATGATTAGTAATCAAGAAGAATATTTGAATGATCAAGCATATATTCTTATGTATTTGGAATAAAATATCAATGCCCTGGAGAAGCAAAATGAAGATCAATATCAGTTGCTCAAGCTCTTTGAAGAAGATAACAAAGAGCTTAAAAACTGAAAAATATCATTATAAGTTAACGCTGGAAGAGAAAGAAGGATAATTATTCCCAATCTGATATTTTTTTGTATTTTATTATTTCTAAAAATCCTTTCAATCGTAATGAAATATTTGTTATTCTTCATACATTTTGTTGTATAGTACAAATATTTAAGGTAACATATTTTTTTCCGTACCCATTTTTAATTTCTAAAAATCACAGAATGGGAGAAATTAATGATAAAAGGAATAAAAAGTAATGAAAGGAATTCACTATGTATGGTGGGTTCAATCTATGTTGGTGTTTTATCTTATAAGACATCCTTACGAAGGAAAAAGAGAAATATATTTAAGTATTTCAATAATATGATCCTTAGGGATTTCAAAACCTATGGGGAGTTAGTCATATTCGACATGATCTATATGTAAAGGGAGATAAGTTTTTCTTTTATGATCATAAAGCAATGTTCTATGCCCTTATATTCTTTTTCATAACGATGTTTGTGCTTTCCAAAATGTGGGAGATTCTTGAGTCAATAAGGGTTCCTTATGAATTTTCTATTCCTATATATCTTGAAAATATCAAACACTCTATCTTAAGAAAAATTATATTTTCCCTAAAAATATTATTAATAAGGAAAATTTTAATTCTCATTACATTTTTTACCATTACCTATGTTATTAGTTTTCATTTTTTCATTTCTCTAAATCTTACTAATTTTATTCTTATGTATAAAATTCAGTTTTGCATCTAAATCCTCAGAATCCTATAAATCCTTGGTTATATATTATTCTATTTTTAGGATATGAAATCTCTGAAATTATAACTCTGAATTAACAAAAATTCAGGTACCAAATTCTCTGAAATGCAGGTTCCGAATTCTCATAATTCATAATCTAAATTCCGTATAATTTGGAATCTGAATTCCTTAGAATTAATAATTTGAATTCCTCAGAATTAAGACACTGAATTCCTCATAATTAAGACTCTGAATTAATTGTAATCCAGACTAAAAAATATGTTGAATTCAGGTTCTGAATTCCTAGGAAAATAGAATCCAAATATCCTTGATTGATAGTCTCTCAATTCTTATTTGGATAGACTCCAAAAATTATTTTTCCATTGACTCTAAGAAATAAGTTTGGTTAAACAACATCATTTTCATACACGTGTTATGGAACGATTCCGTACAATCTATTTCTGACTAACCATTTTTTGAGTGACACATGTACAGGTCCCTCTGAGATTCAAGTAAAAATATGACTGTTGGAGGAGGAAGCTGACAATTAGAGAAGTGGATACAAATAGGAGCTCATTTGAACGAGCCCAATACCTCTTGATCACTCCAGAGATTTTATGTTGTTGTAGTAATTTCTAAAGAGAGAGAATCTCATCCCTTGTCCGTACTGGACATGTTGTTCATATTGATTCGGGTGACTTTAAATGTTGTTGTGATCAATCGAGGACTTCTGGGGATAATAAGATAGATGTGTAAACTACCATAATGTTTAGGGACTTTGGGGGATAGACAGACTGAGGTGAGGACTTCTTTATATATCGAGGTATTGTGGGGATATCAAGACAAATTATGATATTTCAATTGAGTGGATTCCCTGGTATGTCTAAGACAAACATTATTGAATGTATAAATCAAGGGACCTTTATCCATGTTTGTTGGATAACATTCTCTTGGGGTTAATGGATTTTATACTTGTTACATGTTCTGTTTCAATTTTATTTCCACTGAATTTTGATAAATTAAGAAAGTATAATCTTCTTAAAAGTTCTTGTCCTTTTGAATACTTTTAAAAGTAAGATTCTATATGATTTAATGTATAATATTTTCCATGTAAACATTACTTTTGATTAATTTTTGAAACCATATTTCTAGAACTTATCATGTATATATAACAGAAATATTTTTAGTGAATTTATCTTTTTTAAACTTGTTAAACATAGTTTTTATTCAGGCTAAAAAAGATACTTTTTAAAATTACAATTCACCCCTTATGGTAATTGGGAATCTACTTAAATATTTCTATCTGACAGAAATTTCCTATAATATTCAATTATCATGATATGGTAGCCAATAGTTTGTCTCATGTATCCTTTATATTAATCAACCAATTTTTTTTATTCTTATACTATAGCTCGGTAGTTATTCAATGGTGGTGTCTATTCACAATTTCATGGTTTGGTGAGATCAAGTAGTTTCTCAAATTTTTTCAAAATGGCATCTAGTTCATGTTGATCTCCCATAGGCTTCTCGACAAGAAATTCCTTTTCATATACCTCTCATAGAAATTGTTGAGCGAGCATGAATGAATATTAATGTTACTCTACTTTTACCTACTCATGTATTTCAATTTCAATGTTGAGTGGAAAATTTATTCCACCGCCACCTTATGTTCTTGATCCTACTTAGGTTGAGGTTGATCCATTAATACAGAAACATATTCAAATACTATTTCATATTTTTTTGTTAGTTGTTCTATTATTTCCCTATGTTCTATCATCTAGGATCAATTATATTCTTCTTGAAAAACTTATTCTTCTTCTTCTTAATGTTTTGGTTGTTTTTCTTGTATTTTTTTTATTTGTGTGTAATATAACAATGTATAATTATTTTTATTTCAATACATAATTCCATGCTGGTTTTTTAAAAAAAATTATTGAAGAGATCAATGAAAAACTATTTGAGAAAATCTGAATTTAGAAAAATTGGTCGAAATAATTGTTTATATCCCCAAAAAATATCCAGTTTTGTTACACGCCTATTGTTCGGTGTGGGAAAAACAAATTTATATTCACAATAGAGCACAAAGGTTTTCCAGGGTCATTGTACATGAGGAGCATCACCATTGGTTCAATAACTAATTTAATTTCACCTCATCTAAATCATTTTGGTATTTTTTTTATTTATGAATATTTTAGTTTTGGGGGTTTTAGAAAGCATTTAGTTAGAATAATGAAATTCAGAATTTAAATCTATATGCAGATGTAATCAAAATCATATTATTGAATAATGGATTGGTTCTGGGTTAGATAATGCGAGATTATCTTTTATTTATTTTTTCAGTAATATCAATTTTAAAATTCGTTTGGTGAATCCAAAATAATGAATTATTATATTTATATTTATTTATTGTGTGAATTTATCATGCCTTCGGTGCACCAAACCGCACCTCCTCCAATAGTAAAATAAGATAACACCTTAACTAAGAATGTTATCCCCAAAAGACTCGACTCCATCGTATGACATTTCAACCCATACAGAAACCCCAAATACACCATATGAGGGATTTTGCTATAACAATATAGGAAAAAATAATTAATAAACTAAAATTAATGTATTTATAAATAGTGAATTTATAGCAGACTACTAAAACCATGAAATACTCTGGTATCCTCCAAAAATTGATTTATATGATTTTTAATTGATGTTAAATAACAAAGAACACTGTGAAACCTCCCCCGGGGACAATCCTTAGGACTGCCACTTGGAATTGAAATGTGAATAAATACCATTATTGAAATATGGAAGAGATGAATGTAATTATTGTTGAATTAGAAATAAGAACTGAATAAGAAAAGTAAACACTTTAATATAAAAAATTTGAATGCATTAAAGTGGAAATGAAAACCAATATAAAAAGAAAATAATGAAAAAAATTATAAATCATGGATATCATATAAGATGACCTCTAAAATATCTATTCTTTCAATCTTCTATTTCATCTTATTTATAGGAATTGAAGAGGCCATTGGGTTTCAAGAGAGATGATTTAAATGCTTTTGGGTATAATGTTTTTCAATGGTAGAAACTTCAGTTCCAGAATCTGTCATTAAAATTTTTTCTCTTGTAAAGCATAAAAAATGGAGGTCTGGGATGAAAGATTTATATAATAAATACTAAGATGGAATTTTTCAATATGATAAATCAAGATATATTCATTTAATTAATAACATTCAATTTTGACCATATTGGTTTAAAAACAACATTTATAAAGTTGTTACATTTTAGTTAAAAAAACCATTAATATGGAATTCCTCTAAATAATATCCAAATGATAAAGTTGTGATATTTAAATAATTTAAATACATTTTAAATATTTTTAAAATATCTAGACTATTAGCTCCCACCTTTATAATATCCCTTAAGAGCATTACTTGTACATATCTAATCACATAGGTTCTCACAATCAGTAACCACAAGTTGTGTCTTCCTGCCTCATTGTGAGAGAAGATGGGTGAAAACCATAAAATAGAGGTAATTTACTTCATCTCCATTCATAAAGTATAACTGAAAATTTAACAACTACTATGAAACCTCGCTCATAAACTGTGAACCAGATTTTTTACTGAGAGCATATTCTACCACATTACCCATCCAATGATTATAGATAATTTAAAAATCATAATCCTAGAAGAAATATAGGGATCACATCTATCTCATTTTATGATATTTCTATGAGAATATATTTATAATACTCTTGTGATCAGAATATAAGACAAACATCTTACACATAAGGTAGTATAACAACATCATTAAAATTAACTCTACCACTAATATCTCAAGATCTTGGGATAAATAGTTTTTATCATGTGGGCACAAATGGAATGAACCATTGGAAATAATTGATTTCCTCTACATCAAAACATGTCTAATCATAGTTCCTAATGCATAGTCGAACACTCATACATGACACCCTCCTCAGAAAATATCATGATGTGTGAACTCTTCAAAATCATCTCCAACTGCTGAAATAAATGTTGACACCTCTCTATCAACATGAATGGTTTCCACATTGAAGTAAATTATTTCATGGGTCATGATATCGGAGTGAATTCAAGTATGAATCTCTATAAATAGCTTTCCAAACCATGTAAGCATCAAAATTGCATCATGATCATAGGTGGATCCATAGATGACACCACATCGACCTTGGCTAGGCCCAATGCAACTCCATCATCTAAGATAACATGTCCTAGAATGTGGAACACTTATATCTATAACAAGAACTTTTATAGCTTTACATAAATCTAGTTCTCTCTGATTACATATAGAACTATCCTTTTGTGTCTTGCAAGCTCCTCCTTGGACACTAAGTACAAAAGGATATCATTGATGATTTATAAAATGATCCCATTAATGAAAGGAAGAATGATCCAATTCATGGGTCCCATTAAAAATTCTGAAGCGATTTTTATGCCAAAGCGACTCCCCATGTTCTCATAGTGAGAAATGAAACATCATAATTCTGTCTTCGGTATATCCTTGTCTGGTACTTTCAGATGGTGATATCATGACCTATGTCTAACAATCTAGATCTATCCTATGCCTCTCAATTGATCAATGTGGTCATAAATCCTCAATAGTAGTTTCTTATTCTTCACAGTCACCTGATTCATGTTCTATTAGTCCACACTCAGACCCAATATTCTGTATTCTATCTTAATAAACATAATTAGGGCTTCCTAGTGTAAAAAAATGGGTCAAACAAATCCCTTAATCTACAAGACCTCCAACAACACCAATATATATATCGATGCATTTTGATATCCATCTGATAATATGGTGATAATATCAGAAACATTCAAAGATGTAAGTCAATGACGAATCCTCTATCATGATGGAGAGATAATCCTAGAAAATAATCAGGAAAGATGTACTAATACTCTTAAATAATTGAAGGAAACTAGAAACTCATAACATCCACTACACCAAGGGTTAGGCTACGAAATTGACAACTAATCGGTTGCACCATCCTATGCATTAGTCCATCATACGTTTCTTGGGTTTCCGATAAAACATCAAAAGAAATTTGGGTTTCATCACCATGGTCACACTACACCCTTCACCTGAACTAGTCAATATGATCATGAACTGTGGATAACTAGTCCATTCCAAGGATGATTTCAAAATTCCTCTACAATGATACAAAGCGATCCAAACAGAAACTACCACCACCAAGAGTCATGTCACCCTATAAGAATAAATGTGTGATCATCGAGTCTTATATTGTAAAATTCTCCAAGAATAATTGTTGAGTCAATTGTTCAAATAGAATCTTAAATATATAACAATATATTTGGAGAGAATGGAATGACTAGGATCAGTGTCTAATAGTAATATAGATAAAGATCAAAATCCATAGATTGTACCTTAAACAAATCCCAAATCCTCTGGGTCATATTATTTGACCTCTTATACGTATCCCCTCCCCTATCCTCCGGCTCAATAAGCCAAGTTTTGACCACTTGGGGATGACGGTGGTAACATGTCAAAAATTTAACCGTATCATTTTTCACTCCCAGATCATAATCCATGTCTGATTCCTAATGGACCTATCTGCTCCAAAATTTGTCTCTAAATAAATGGCCCATCTATGGTATCTCTATTAGCTGTTTCGTGGGTCAGGCAATATCAGGAAATATGTCCCCTCTAGTTATATATGTAGCTCTGTATATCTCTGAGATTAATGGACCAACCCTATGAACCATGAAATATAGATCCTCTATCTTGGGAACTACAACTGAAACATCTTCCATGTCTCAGTCCCTAGGATGGATTTTAGATCCCTGATGCTAGGTCTCGGCTCTTTCTTTTCCATTGCTGAAAACTTGGGGCACCAACTTCTCAATAATGATACTCTAGAACCCCTAAACACACTCTAGAACCATTTCATAATTATTAATACATATAGGGATGAATCTGGATATTATGTTTCTATTCATACCTTAATCGAATATAAAATAGATGAAAAACTAATATCAAACCATATCACTCGAGTACCTTGAGTGGTTGGTAATCATAGATGAATACTCTTCCACAGTCACGATTAACTACTAGAGCTGTAGAAACTCTAGGATAAGTACACCCCTCAATGTAGCCAGTGAGAACTCCTCACTGAAAAGACTCTTGAACTATTACCATGAAAGTGTCTCCTCATCATAATTATAGGAATCAAAACCACACCATCATCTTGCTAATCCATGAGGATGGCTCACTTTCAGGAACAACATCTATTTAACTAGATTCCAGAATACATGAAAAAATCATTTCACCACCTGAGGATAGTACTCAACTGCCTTAGGGTTGGCCTTTCCTCAGATCCTATGGGGTCTCTATCCATAAAACCCATAATGTTCACTCAACCTAAACACCTTATCAAATAAAACTATGGGTACCACATGCTTCTCTAAAGGTGGTGGTATGTCTGGTAAACAACTTGGATGTAACATCATGGGAATGTGTCTCTATATTAATTCCTCATCGATAATGGGACCATCCTCATGATCCTCATGATGAATCCTATATGGTATATGTTGTAGAGTTATCCTAAATGTAAAGAAGATATACCATGGGAAATGAGTATATCGAGAGAGATGACTCAAGAAGGACATGGTAGCCACAAAACATTAGTATATGAAGTAGTTATCATTATTTTTTATGAAACCATAGTTCTGATGTACCGAGTAGAAAAGCTAGTGATTAGGGTCATGGTGTAAGGATATATTCCCCTCTACACCCACAATTAATTACCTACCATGAAACCCTATCTCGAAACACTTAACAATATTTCCCTAAACAAAACTCACTTACTCATAGTCCTAATATATATATGACCATCTCTAATAACACTCTTTACAAACTAGTCCCAGTGGGCCATGTGATGCAATCTCCCAAGCCATCCCCCGACTGGCCAGGGGATGGTAACTAGCACAATGTAGGTCTATCACTATCATGGGTGGCATTTTATAATTATTTTTAAACACACACACAAACATATTCATTCACATAATATTTTGAAATGTAAGAACAACTAAAAAACAAATTAATTCATATATCTATATCCAACACCCATTGTATGATAGGATGTAAATATTGTAATAAGTGCCAAATGTAATCCCCCAACAAGGTGTCAGTAATACATGTCCATCCTAAATGTAAAGGAACTATGACTTCATTCTGAAATCCATATGAAGAAAACTCGGTATCTCTGGTCTCACTATGTATCATCGAGTCCTTATTTACCGAGGAATCTTTCAAAATATAAATCCTCTACAAAATACATGACACATGCGAGCAAAGACCATGCATGGGAGAGTATAATAATTCATATTCAGTCAACCCCAACCCACAAACCATAAAAAATGGAATGTAAAATTAGCTTTACTTATGTATATGTCTAGAACACATATAACAACAACATTTAGGTATACTAAAAAATTAAACACATATTTGAGGTAATCCATTCCCATAGTATACTAGCCTTAGGATTCTATCTATAACATCACTGAAGCACTCATCTGGGAGAAAACAATCTTGAGCCTGATAGTAATGATGAAATCCATCTGATAGGTAATTCTCATTGAGTCTCTACATGAGAAAGATACACACTTATAGTCTGAAGTGAAATATTATTCATAGATTAGGATCGCTGCTAGGGCCATGGCGTATTACCAAAAACAAAATATGAATTAAAAAACTAAGTAGTGGATCTACACCCACATTTTCCTAGTTAGATCGATACCAAGAACTCCACCTAGGTTATAATGATGAATAGAGGCTCTCACTTTGTTCCTCTTAGAGGGATTCCAAAAACAATATCCCTGAAGTCGTGTTGAATGGTCCATAGTAAATGGAGTAAGAAACAATTCCATACAAATCTTCAAGGAAATGATAAGTGGAATGAACCCTGATGAAACTTATGCATGATATGGGGGAACATTGATCCAATCCATATATAAAATATTTCATGACGTGTACAATTGGTTAGATTTTGTGTCCCTTGACCATAGGGTCTGCTAGTGTAAATGGAATATGTCATCAAACCATTTTTTGTCTCATACTACACAGTGTGTATCCAAAAATAAAAGTCTAACCATATTTTTATACACAGCTTCAACCAATGTACATCATATTGTGTACTAGTATGCAACATAGACTGTGTAATTTTTAGAGAATGTGTCATGTGGGGGAGTACATGACATGTAGGCTTCCCATGTTGTACAAAATATTCCCATATACACTCCAAGGTACACACTGGGTATTCAGTGAGGGAATCAATGAGTAATAAGGGTCACAAAATGTGTGATGTTTAACTTCCTCTGAAACTATATTCGCCACCAAGGGGTCCAATATAGCTTGTTGTTCTTGTTTACAAGCCATTGATCGCGGGACATTCAGAATCATATATCCTCTCCACATATGATATAGTTCCTTATCTATACTATCAGATGATCTTATCACCATAAAATAGATGATTCAAGCTTGTCCAAGCCATAATGTCATCAAACAACTCATTTTGTAATCATATATTCTCAGAAAACTCATCAAATTGCCATTCATTATTTTGAACCAAAGAAATTTAATTCAGGTATCCTCCATCGTCTAAATCACTCCATATTCATCGTTGAACATACATCAATCTATAATGAACCTATAAATATTATTTTAGATCATTTTTAGAAAATATAGGAGGACAATGATTAATTTATTGGGAATCCTTGAGCCACATACCAAATAAAGTATGCCCAAAATGGATGATGAATGGGGGGAGAAAAGAATAATCCAAAAAAGTGAAACTAACCTAGATATATGTTCATCTAGTTATTGATCCACTTATCTTAGTACAAAAAATGAGTAAATAATGAATCATAATAGAAATCATATGAAACCCCGAAAATAATACTATCACGCAATACACAGAATCCCCAAAACAATCCATTATTTGACTGATTCTTTTTTATCATAGAAATATTGATAGGGGAAGAAATAAAAATAAAATACATTCCCTACATCGATTAGGTACCATCACAGGAAAATAATGATACCTATTTTTCATCATTGGAAACATCTACCAAATATTAACGGCATTGATTATCGATGCATGATTTGTCATCATTCATCTGAGAGATAATCTCATATGCTCATTACAACATCTCTCTATCATTTATAGGGTTATTCAGCTAACTCTATAAATTCTATAAACCAATCTACTTAATAATTATTAGTTAATGCATTAGGGAATATGGTATGAAATAATTGTATTAAATAATGTTATTCATTTTAGCACCTATGTGAATTTTCTTCAAACAAACCTCACCGACTAATTGTAAGTCACGCAAAGGGTAAAAATAATGTTCTGAACCCAATTGATCCCAAATAATTATAATCTAGTTTATTTTATTAATGTTAATCAATTTTTTAGGAAAATTTTATACAAGTGATAATTAATTTATTTAATATATTTCAATCATTATTTATGATCGCACTGGGCCCCAAAATCCCATGATGTCTCAGTTTCTATTCCAAAAATAATCCATATAATATATAAAATTAACTCATGAATGATATGAGACATTAAAATACCACCCTACAAGGTGGATATAGCCATCAACCATAATAAAAAATGGTCTTTCTCCTAGTGTAAAAATAATATTGGTCTTGGTATGCTTCTAGAATGTCCATACCCTTGATCAAATAAAATCCAAATATATATAGGATATAAAGATCCCACAGAATGTTGTATTCTACAACCTCAATTGAAAACCCATACCAGAATAAATTGTCTCTCAAATATACTACCACTGGTGTATTTATCATCACCACCCAGATCATGAATTCCACTTCCATGCTCAAACTAGTAATGAGTTTTGGAGAAATGTAGAAATGAGAAGCACCAGAATAAAATAAACATATATCTATCATTGAGAAAAGAAGAATAACATTTCATACAATCGATGGTATAATCCCACCTTCCAAAAGTTTTGAATGAATGGAATTAAAATATTATTACCATAATACATAAGATGTATTCTAAAAACGTGATGATATAAAACACTAATGTTATAAGAAATCATTCCTTAAAGTACCCCATTTACCACTCTATTGCCTCATTCTATAGAACTCTAGCTTCCAAACTTATTTGGTGAAAAATACCCACTTCCCACATACAAGTTATGTATACTCCTCTATCAGTACCCATCATTCTATTGTATCTAGAAAACACCATTATATTTCCCATCTGGAAAAAAGATCGACACTCTTCGCCTCAATTGATACAATGTCTACATTAGTGGCCCAACATACCGCAGTAGTGGAATATAGTCTCGGTAAGGTCTATTGGGACTGAATCTCCACCATTTCCACTCTTCCTTCAATTCCCTTGACTAAAAACACCATAATGATGGATAGTGTTCTTGGAGGACATACCTCTTAATCATCCAAAAATAACTTCCTATCCAATAGTAGAATCCCCTTCAGGTTCCCCTAATATATTCACTCCCAATCACCCACATCAGCCATCTACATTAATTGATAGAGGTTAACCTGGGTATTAATCTCACATATAATTATTTCCAAGAAATGCCGCACCATTTTTGTCTCGTCCCTTTCCTACTCTGGAGAGTATCATAGGAAATATGTATAGAGTCCCACATATTCCATTGTTAAAATACTTATCTGAGTTATCTTCATATCATATACTTCCCTCTTTTTCCACTATGTTTCATGATAGATGTTATCCATTATCGTATCCATGATGTTAATATATAGCATAACATTGTCCTATCCAATCAATGTTGGAACATCCCACCAACTCCTCACTTATCCTCATATTATATAAGCTACAAAATTGAATATCATATTAGTAGGAGTCTCAAAACGGTCAATTATAGTCTCAATAGAATCAGTCAATAACATTTTTCCCTCATGTCAACACACTCAAGTAAAATGAGGGTGTTGTAACTGAATCTCATGTTCCTAGTAAACATGATATTAAAAATAAACTTTATGGATACCTCTATAAACATCATGATGTCAGAAATGTACACTCAGAAATGATCCCCCACATCGTCACCCAACATTACTGGTGATTCAAGTTCCAATACTAATGGATCATCTACATCAGTATTTTTTTCATCTTATCAACAAGATTCTTCATGGAGTCATATATATATAATTATAAAGTCACATCACTGAACACATAAAACCACATTATCATGTATTCATAAGTGATGAAAAAACAATACAAAAGAAGAATTTTTTGGCAAACCCATCTAAATGGGGAAAATCGAGTCACTATCACTACCCTTATAATTAGACACATATGTCCTAATTAACAAGGGTAATAAATTCTCTCTATTCATGTTTCTCATTTAAACACCCATTTATTTCCATCTTGAATCATATGATATTTTTTCCCAAAGTCATGTTAGGCCCCAATTTTAGTTCAATTTCATAAGAAAGGAAAAACAGGTCATGTTAAAAAATTTACCCCTAACCTGTTTTTTCATTCATGCCTAAGATGATTCATGTCACAGTAATTTTGAGTGCCTTAAATGATGAATGGAAACAAAATTCTCATGCTACACCAAGAAACAATTCAAATATTTATAAATCTGTTAATAAATAATCAAATCACACAACAAGTGAATCACATAAGGTGAAATAACAACCAACTGTGAAAGATAATAGAAATAAAAATAATCCATCATGGGTACTTGCATTCTCCCCCACACATGGGATAACTACTCTCATGAATGATATCATAACTAATCCCAACTCATCCTAGATTAATTTCCACCTTTTCTTAGTAGTAAGATTAATTTAATGAAAATAAAAGAAAGATTTGATACCACTTTGTAACATCCTGGACCATGTGCCACCAATCGGTGGCCTGAGCTGGCTAGTAACATGACCTCAAGTGTTCCTCCCCATACATTAGAAGCTTCCTAATATTATCAAGGATCTAGTGTCATTCATGGGGATATTATACCCTATTTTATCATCTAAATTCATATATGGAATATAAAAAAATATTATAATAATATTTAATATATCCAGAAACAATACCACTATCACTGTGCATAACATGAGATACAATATCAAAACTAATTAATAGATATGCCATGCCAAATTTTGGTCCATTTGTGAAAATAAAACTAAAAAATTAACACACTAACAACATAGAAGCAAGATGTGAACCACATCTAGTTTCATCATCCTTTATTCATCCCAAATTTTAAATATAATACATTTCCTTTTACAAAATACAGTCCTACAACCATGAAATCTATTTGAGTACCAATCATGCAGCCTGAGTATACTGTGAGTAATACTCAGTAGGCCACCACCATCAGTGTTGAAAATAATTTACAATCAATAATAATTTTATACATTTATATACACAAATAAATACAATTCATATGTACACAGTTCTATCATTATCTGTTATTCCTTATTTAAGATCATAAAACCTCAACTTCATAATGACACTCAAACTCTCAATACCTTCATCAGCCCATGTTAGGGCCTAATCTATCCTCAGGGAATATCATATCTTACAATTCCATTTTTAAAATATTTTATCTCAATAAAAACATTAATTCTATTGTTTCCATTAATTGTTCCTATTTGCAAATGAATTCAATTCTTACCATTCATTATCTTTATTTAAGTAAGAATTCCATTTTTACCATTGATTATTGGAATTATATTCTAATTTTTATTGTTACCATTCATCATTGTAATTCACTCATCAATTACATTGCTTCAAATTATTGTTTTAATATTTTTCCGTTAATTAATTCAATAATTAAATAATCACCACAACCCCGTTAATTATCTCAATAATTAATTACGCACCTCAGTCTGATTAATAAACTCAATAGTTTATTAATCATCCTAATATCATTACTAGTTAAACAATTATTTCACCACATAAATCTCTTAAATTAATCTCATAATTAATAGAGCACATCATTCCCATTTAAGAATTAACCAATTATTAAATAATTAACAAAAATCCAAAAACCATAATTAATTAGACAATTAATTATTAAATTAAAAATATCTAAATTCTGATAATTTACTCTATATTTAATTATACCCAAATCAACAATCTCAATATTTCAAAATTAATTCATCAATGAATTATCTTAAATAAATAGTCTGAATATTCTGTAATTAATTCATCAATTAATTATCTCAAATATACAATCATAATATCATAAATTTTATACATCAATTAATTATCTAAAACCAACAATCTCAATATCAAATAATTAATTCATAAATTAATTCTCTAAAATGAATATTCTCAATGTATCATAATTAATTCATCAATTAATTATCTGAAATATCTAATTCAATTATATCATAGTTAATTGATCAATTAATTATTTCAAATATATAATCCCAAAATATCATAATTAATTCATAAATTAATTATCTCAAATCTATAATCCTAAAATCCCCATATTCACATTTATTTAACTGATTAATTCACCACATTATATAATTTAATCATGAACTCAATTGAGAATCATCTAATAGAAATTCTATAATTACATAAATTTAATTTCAATAATGTGTTCAAAATTTGATTTATAGAATACCTACCTCAAATATTTAATGAACAATGGCCCAATGAAACCTCTAATCTAAAGCGGATCAACCAATAACACAATGCAGAACATGATTTAGATACAAATCTAAATATACCATCACCAAAACAAGATACCATAATGTAGATATTGTTACAACATGTATATATATTGATTCAAAAAATCATGATCTAGATCAACAAAATAAATGAAAACATCCTTCCAAATGATTTATAGAAGAGTGGATGAAAGGCTAGAAAACAAATGGGAAGAAACCACATACCAGAAAAGGTGAAGATCTACCAACTAGGATTCATGTCTCCATGAACGATGGTCTGAGGGTCTTTGAATCCTTTTGAGTGGATTTTAAATTGAGAAAAATAGATTATGGGTGGATAATGGGAGTTTGGTGTAAAATATAGGGGTTCATTAATTTTTTAATAAAATTCAATGGTTTAAAATATTGTATGCCTGCCTTTCTGCTCGTGTAGAATGATTTCCTAAAACTATGTTCCTTAACCATGAAAATATTTTGGGGGGTGCTTGGTTTTTATTATGAGTATGTATAGTTTAACAAACCATACACCATCCATGTGAACCCCCTTAGTCTAGGATTTCATGGTTTTCTATTCCTAGGAGCACCTCTAAGAAAAACTAGGATCCAGACATGCAGTAGCATTTTTATTCCTTTTTTTCAGAATTTTCACAAAGACACTCCCCAAGATAAAACCCTACTGAAGTGGACTCACCAAAAATAATTATAGTACCTATAAAAAATCTTCATACATCTACAGAAATTTCCAATATCATGCATGGGGTCCATCTTTCAACATCCTCTGACGTCCCAACATGAATCCTTCACAGAATGAAGTGTTGATTGAAGTTATAGTCCTCTCCTTGTAAGTCTATCTATAATTTGTTATAATATTTCCTCCTTTTATCTATCTCTATTTATTCTTGTTTTGGATAATAAAAAAATAATGGATTTTTTTTCATCATTGGTTTTAACCACTATCCATTTAAATCCAATGGATAATTAAGGATTCTTTTCAAGATCTCTAATATGTTTCCTATGTTGATCAGAAATTATAGGGGAATGTAATTCATTTTTGATTCATTGTTTTATTATATGACAATTTGGGTATTATTTTTTGTTAGTTTTATATTTAGGATCCTTCCTCAATTATGAAGATCTATATTTATTCTTATCGTGTGGTTACCATGAGAGGATTAATTTCCATGTGCTTCACAGTAAGTGGTTTTATTAACTTTATGTGTACAACAAATATTTCTTGTATTCTCATTGAATTATCATTTCATTAATGGATAATGGAATGAAAAATATTTCGATATATTGTGTTGAATTTATTTGTGGTTTAGGACATTGATTAATCCCAATTTTTTTAACGAATTTATTTTAGAACATAATTTTTTTAATGCTTAAATGACCATTAAATTATTAAAACATGGTAAATAGAAATTTGCCTAATTATTTTGTATGGAGAAATCCACAGGGAAGAACCGCTACCCCAGAAACCTAATCAACAAGGATAATTTATTCACCAGATATCTTAAATTTTGGTAGAGATCCAATATCAAGATTGAACTATTGCGCCTTTGGATTTTTCTATATTGGTAATGTGAACAATAGGCTAACTATGGATCACTTAAATTATAAATGGATAATCTCTAAAAATAAAATATAGTTACCCAGTGAACTAGTTTACCTTATTGATATGTTATGAAAAGTTGGTTTTTAATAAAGAGGAATTTATTTCTAAACAAGGATTATGAGTTTATTCATAGAATATATTAACATGGATTAGTTTCCCTATTTTATTTTAAAATATGTAAATTTTATCCCATAACTTTATTTATATCTACTGGAAAATAATTAGTTTATTTTTTAAAATCTTCTTATGAACACATAATGGGACCCTATTATGTTTTTTTATCAAAACATGTATACATATTTGGGTGTGTGTAGATAATGTTTTTCTAAAATAAAAAATAGAATGGAATCATAGTTTTGAATCAGTGATTATTCTTATTAGGTTGTGGGTGGATATTGGGAACTTTTTTCACTTGGAGATGTGTTTTGGTTGTAATTGTAATTTGGTTTTTCCTTTTGTTTTTTTGAAACCACTTTTGTCTTAACATTGTATTGTCCCCATTGTGGATTTGTATTGGTATACTGACATTTCTTTTATTAATTTAATATTATTTATATTCAATTATTGGAATAACTTATTCCAATGATATTTTATTATATCAAGTATCTTCTCCCCATCCTATATTTATCTGTAACACCCTACTGGGCATGCAAGACAAGTTTTAGATTATTGAAATTTTAGTAATTTAGGATGGTTCATTACAATATGGGACCAAACAAGTGATGTTATAAAAAGGAAAACATTTTATGGAATAATTACATTAAAGGCATTTTATTCATATAATATATTTCATAAATTACTATTTTCCTTTGAAAAGATACTTTTTTATTTAGGAGAATGTAAAAAACATCCCATAAAACATAAATTTTCTACTTCTAGGTTTTGAATTTTGAAAAACGGTCATCTGCAGTTTTGACCAGTAAGTCATTTTATATCTTATAGAACCAACATGAATTTTTGATTAATAGTAACATAACCTTATGAATAGTAATTTTACCATTTTTAATAATACGTAATGATAATATTTTATTTTATTAAGTTAATAAGATAATGAAATCTAAATTAATTTAACAATGTGATGTAAAAAAAAATAAAACCTTTAAATTTGTTATTTTTTGAATTAGCTATGATTTTATTTAATATGTAATCATATAATATTTAGAAAATTATTTTCAAAAAATTGATTCAATTTTAGAATTTTAAACATAATAATATAGTTAGGGTGGATGTTTTGGATTTTTCTGAAATTCTAGAATTTTCGATGAATATTGAAATATGATAAAATACGGTATATTCAAATTATCAGTAAAAATACACTATTTATGACATCAAAAGTGATTTAAGACCACTTCTTTAGAACTGAAATTCCATTATTAGTATTTTGGGTAACATGAAATATGATTATTCATTTTCTTGAGAAAAAATATAATAATAATGATTAAAATATGGAAAAATACCTCATCTCCTCCACAATAAATAAAAGCATTATTTCCCTCTTCCTCCCAAAGCTCTCCAGGCATGAGACATACCTAAATTCATCCAAATACTCTTCCTAATCCCTCATCATCACATCCTTTAGCTTCTGGTCTCACCATAATTCCAGAACCAAAGTCCTTAGGAAGGATCTAACGAAGATGATATCAGGAGGTAAACAACCTCTTTAGTTTTCTATCTTTTCATTCATTTAATGTTAATATTTTTAAATTTAATTTGGATTTTGTTAGGATATGTCGTTAAATACCCCCCTTACTATCAATATTATTTAAGAGTGATGAGATACCCCCATTAACTCATAAATATATTTTATAAAAATTTAAGTTGCTCTGTTAGGCTGCCGAATTTTTGTTAAATATTTTCCCATTTTTCTTCAACTTTGAGTTCATTTCTTCTATAATTATTTCCACATCTCCACATGTAAATTTGATATTATAATTCTAGTACCATACAAGAACTTAAATTATATCATGATCATGTAATGTTACATCATCATCTCTTTCACCTCCTCCTACAATAAAAATTAAAACACCGTCCGAGATGTGTTGATATAACACAAAATCATTATAAGATCATTTATATATCTTTAATGCTACTAATAATATATATTAACAATTATTTTTTGTTTATCCACATTTCAAATGAACATCCATTCGTGATTAAAGGTATCCAAAATCATGAATACGAAGGAAGAGAATGCTTCCAAAATAAAAAAAATCGAACTATTAAACCCTAAAAGGGTCGGGAATTAATCTAATAAAGTTATACTAAATCAATTACACATATAGGAGGTTATGGAGTTATAAATTAATTAAGCTAAATTTGATTTTTCAGGTCATTAAAACACATAAGTAACACACCTGAGCATAAGGTAAGGGGTTTCGTATCTCACTTTTAATTATGGGAGATTTCAATTGTTTTAGACTTATTTATTGTATATGGTATATTTTTACATCCATTTGATATATAATAACAATATTAACTTTATATTCATGTAATTATGTTATTAATATAGAGATTATTGAATTTTAGTCATACGATTCATTTGGGTACCATATGGTATGTGACTTTTTACTCAATATCCGTTTCATTGAGACCTACTTGGTATTGTGCAGCTAGTAGTTATTGTGTGGTGTATATGCTTCACATTTGATATCATTATTCATTTGAAATTGAAAATATATTTAATATCCATATTCTGGTTTCATGGATATGAGTATTTTCTTAAGTCGTATACAATTTTACATACAGTGTTTATTTGGAGTGTTTTTTAACTACGGAAATATTGATGAATATGTATTCTCTACTATATTCATATATCCAGAAGAAAGATTGTAATTTTTTTTAAATCTATGTATAAATAATTATTTGGACATTTAGTGGAATATGGGGCACTTTATTGCCCTTAATTTCCTCTACATGTCTCATGATTCAAATCAATTAATGACAAACCCTTCGAGTTTGTTTCAGAAAATCCAATGTGTTTCTACCAACAAAACTAAACCGTTTTTATGGTATTTTGTTATCATGTGATAGATACATAACATCTAATTTATTTTCATTCTATTTATTCGTTATTAGTTTTATTATCTATGAGGTTTTCACTTTCAAAAAATACATGGATTCAAGCTCTTTCTCAGTTTGCTAATGGAAATTGTTTTTCATACATTCACCACCCCATATTTGTTTATGATTTCTTTATTTTTGACAAAAAATTCTGCAATTTGTAACAGTTATTGAGAATTTGAGATCACCCCATTCATTTTATTACTTTTGATATCTTATGAAGAGGAGATCATTTATTGAGTTTCTATTGATGCAGATTTTAGTTTTTTCTATGTATGGTAGTTTTTTACTTTTCCAATGTAAATTGAGTTACATATATTTTACTAGTTTCTTCAATATTAATAAACTAATCATTCTTTCTAGATCTCATTCCTTCTAAACATTTATATGTAATATGTAATGGACCGACTCTGTTCTAGAGGTGTCGGGGAGTTACAGTTGGTATCAGAGGAAGTATATACCAAATATATAAACTAGATTAGAAACTTTAGATTACGAAAAAAATAATTAAGGTAGTATTTGAGGACAAATATGCAAGACTGTCCTGGAATTTTGGTAAAAAATAGAATATGTGGATCTTTCTATAATATTAATCCCTATATGGATAGAAATAGGTATAGGTGGCTCTGACACATATGTACATAGGAGTGAAAACTCCGACATGGAGTTTTGGGCTTGACCTAAGGTATCTTGCTACAAAACAATGGGCATTTTTGCACTCTCTGTATAGAAAATCCAATGAATATTCTTACGATAATTGAATAATTATTTAAAATCCATTATGAAATATTTTAATGTAATTTTTTCCTCATAGAAACCATGTTTGTGATATTAGTTATGCATAGAATTTCAATCTATGTTATGTGAATTTATATTTGTGATTCCAAACCTAATATAGTGTATGTTATAATTTAGAAATGGAACCTAATGGAATTAGGGGAATCAATACACGTGGGAAATGTAGGGATCTACCCACTGAGAATGTCAATATAGTCAACGTGGTAGTAGATAAGATCATGAACATATTGAGACAACTTACTCAGGTAGTGACAAATAATCATCCACACCTGTATTGGACAGTTTCAGGTGGCTGAGGCCCCCATATTTCAGTGGGAATACTAATCCAATGGTTATTGAGTAGTGGATCAAGTACCTTGAAATGATATTAATGGAATTAAGATGAAATGAAAATGAAAAGGTAGTGTTGGCAGTATATTGCCTCAAGGGTGATATTGATATGTGGTGGTCATTGATTCAAAATACCCCTGAAGAAGAAAAAATTAAAGATACGGAATGGAGAACATTTAAGGAAATATTCAATGAAAAAAATTCCCTTATTAGCAAAAAACCAAAATGAATATGAAATTACACTGGTTAAATCAAAGGGAAGAAGATAGTGTTTTAGAGTATGAGGCTACCTTCACAAGACTAACGAGGTATTCCATAGATTACGTACGAGACTCAGAAGACAAGATTTATCATTTCATTGAAGGCCTTAAGAAATATCATCAATGGGAATTGGCTTCTGAAATATATTGATCACATGATTAAATTTTATCAAGTTCCATCAATACAGAGAAAAAAATTTCTAGATACATTTTTTTCTATGGAAACAAAGAAAACAAGTGTTACTGTACTAACCATAGAAAAGGTGAAGAACTAGAGAAGAACAAGGGAACAAAGAAATTCCCATTATGTAATAAATGTGGAAATAATCATCATGGTAAATGCTTGAAATGAATGAGAGTCTTCTACAAGTGTATATAAAATGGTCGTATTTCTAATGAATTCAAGGGGAAGAAAAAATTCAAGGATTTGAATTGCTAAAATTGTAGAGATATGGGACACGTGTAAAATGTGTGTCCTAAGAGATAAATAATCTTTCCTCTGAAAAGGCCAAGAGAGGAAGGTAATGCTTATGAGATTACAACTGAGAGGTTTGAGTTCCTAATGACATGGTGTAAGGTACTTTAATTATTTCCTCAAACTTTTCCAATGCATTATTTGATTCTATATTATTTCATTCTTTTATATCTTCATAGTTTTCCATGAAAATTTGACATGTAGAATTTGATGTAATAAAGGAGTTATCATTCAGAACTCTTAAAGGATTCATTATTGCAACAAAGGCATGTCATCGAGTCCCCCTTGTGACAGATAAACGTTATTTAGTTTCTATACTTATCATAATAACAATGACTGAATTTGATATAAATCGTGGTATGAATCAGATTTCAAAATATTATATGAGTATTTATTATAAGAATAAGGAATTTAATATTTTTGAAAATGCTGTAGAATCCCTTATCTTTAGAGTATAATCCTCACCACCTAATTCTTATCTAGATCCAACCCCATTTGCTATATTATGTGAAATACTTGGAGAGGATGACAAACCAATATATTTGGGTGAAGAAAGAAATGTTCAATTTGAATATTTTCATATAGTGAAAGAGTACATTAATGTATTTATAGCAGATTTAACTGGAAATCCTCTAGAGAGGGATGTTTAGTTTCATTTTGATTTAGTTCCTGATGCAAGACAAATTTCAAAGATGTCCTATAGAATCTACACTGTGGAAATAATAGAGCTAATAAAAATGGAGTAATTGAGTGAGAAGGGATTCATTAGACCTATTGTATCTCCATGGGGATCCCTTTTCCTAATTTCCAAGATGAAAGATGGATCCATGAGGCTATGCATTAATTAGAGGGATATAAATGCTACTACAATAAATAATATGTATCCTATACCAAGAATTGATGCTTTATTTGATCAACTTTTGGAAGCACAATATTTTTCGAAGATTGATATTTGATACGAATATCAATAGTTTATTGTGATGAAGGAAGATATTCCTAAGATATTATTTCGATCCAGGTATAGGCATTATGAGTTTACATTGATGCCTTTTGGACGGACAAATGCACCATCTATTTTTGTTGATTTAAGGAATAGAGTTTTCATATAATATGTTGATAACATCGTTGTGGTTTTCATCGATGATATCCTGGTATACTCCAAAATCAATGAATACCATGAGAATCACCAGTGTATTATTCTAAAAACTCTTCTTTAGAAAAGAATTATATGGGATGTTTAGCAAGTGAGAATTTTTACTTCAAATAGTTTTTCTCAATGCCATATTGTCTCTAAAGATATAATACTAGTTGATCCAGTGAAGAGAAGGGAATTACATGATTGGTCCACAACAACAAACATAACTGAGTTACAATGTTTTATTAGATTAACTGGTAACCATCGACATTTCGTTAAGAATTTTCCCTTACTGGTTAACCCATTAACCAAGATCTTACATAAATGTTGGATCGATAGTACGATAGATGTGATACTAATTGTAGTATTGAACTATGATTCATATACTCAATATAGAAGATGGGGGAGAATAGTATACATTAAAAATTCATTAGTAAATTTTGAATAAACTATATTCACAACACCTCTAAATTCTAATAGCTTGCTTGATTCTGGAAAAGTGATTTCGGAAATGAAACATAAAAAAAGTATACAACAACTAAGATTCTACCTTATGGTATATAAGATCCTATATAATCAGATTACATGTTTAAGTAATTATAAGATAGTTATACTTTCCTTAACAACCAAAATTATAGTTGAAAACAAAACAGAAACACTACAATAAACATGTAGTAACTCTTTTAACCCAAAGGGAAAGGTATCGAACAACCTTGGATAAAGGTCCCTTGATTTATACATTCACGAAATATTGTCTCACAAAAAACTAGGTGTGCCCTAAATCTGAAGATCGATATCTATCTTGATATCCCCACAAGCCCTTGAATTGTATGGAAATCGGCACCTCTGACTTCACAACCCGATGTCTCTTATTTCAAAGAAATCACACCTCTTCACAATGATAATCTTCTTGAAGGAAAGTATGAACAGGCTGTTCAATCATTCTGTATGAAGCCTGAGGGTATTTAAAATCCTCTCTCTCTAGAAATCAATTCAACAGCATGTATGCAATGTTTTCAAAAGTTCTGGGCTCGTTCAAATGAGCTCTTATTTATAAGAAAGTATTCAACGATCATCTCCCTCCTCAAACGGTCATATTTTTTCTTGAATATCAGAGGGACCTATACGCGTGTCACTCAAACAATGGTTAGTTAGTAAATGAATGCATGAAATCGTTTTATAACAAAAAAAAAGTGTAAGAAAAAATTTGGTTCTATAAAAAAAATAAAAAATTCATAATCTAAGCAAATAAAATTTCAGAGTCTAACCAAAAACATATTGAGTGTCTATAATACAAGGATATTCAGATTCTATTTTTTAAGGAATTCGGAACATGAAATCTATAGAATTACAGAGTCTGAATTCCAAGGAAATTCGGAATCTGGGTTTACAAAGTTTGGAGTCAGAGTTCATGAGAATTCGGAGTCAGTACTAACAATGTTCAGAGTCTGAATTCAGAGAACTCGGAGTCATAACTGAGAAGAGATTGGCGCCTGATCTCATTGATCTCAGAACCTAAATTCGGATCCTGATAATAGAATGATCTTTATCTAAGTATTATATGATTTCTAGGATTTAGATATGAAACTGAATTTTACATTTAAACATGATAATGAACAATGAAAAACATGGTAATGATGAATTTCCTTGAGGAATGAAATTTTCCTTATTGAAGTAAGACATAGGGTAAAATGAAATTTTCCTTAAGATAAGGTGTTTGTGATTTTCAAAATAGGAATGAATGGTAAAGTCATAAGGAGACCATATTGAATCAAATACCTCCCACAAATATGAAGGAATGGAAAAGTTATAAGGAAAACAGTATTGACTCGACAATCTCCCCCTTTTTGGAAAGCACAATCATCCTTTTGAAAAATGAATATAAGGACTTACAAAATATTATTCTACACATTGAAAATAAAATTTCTCTCCCTTATCATATGGGAACAGATGAATACGACTAACTCCCCCTTAGGATTTGGAACACTAAGGATCGTATTCTAGATTTCTGGAATGAATGTTTTCATTTTCATGAGTATAGAAATCTCTGTAATGAAAACTCCCACATAGATAAACTACCCCTTACTTATTGATATATCATCTTTACATAGTATTATTTTCCCATTATCCCCCTTTGTGAATTTAAAAAAGAGTTTGAGGGAATGGAAAAGAAATTATAGTACTTGAAATATTAGTACAAAGAATCCAAAAAAACAAGCAACCAAAAATTTCATTAAGATAAGATGAATTTTTACAAGAATGTAATACAACAGAAGATCAGATTGGATATATTTTCCTTCCATATCCTTGTGTATCAATTTACTCACAATGGTTTTCAGATTTTTGAGTTCCTTTTGGTCTTCCTCTACTTTCATTAGGAGTTGATCATAGTCCTCTAATTTCTTCTCAAAATCATTGATCTATACTTCCTGAGAATTCAGAGCCTCTTCCTAAACCATAATCACCTCATATTGCTTAACTAGTTTCTCTTCACTCCCAATCCAAAGATCTCATTCCCTCTTCCAAAATTGAGCAACCGAATACAACTTCCCATTTAGATCTTTTACTTCTTTAATTTAGGTATTCTACTGAATGGTCATCTTTTCCTCAAATATACTTGTAAGATACTTGATTTTACCACCAACTATGTCAAAAGCCTCCTTAATACCATTTTGAAACTAATAAAGTTATCTCAAATATTAAACTATCTTCTCTGGCCAGCAAACCATTTTATGGCATGACCTTTTGTGGGCATCGTAGTTGATAATAAAATATTTGAATTCGGCCTTCATCTTAACACACATGTCCATCAACATGGATACAGAATCTGCTTTATGATTTTGTGTGTGTTGAAGCATCTGACATCTGGAGTCTATGCTTGGGAAAATTGGAATGGTGCCAACCAACTTCTTCAATGAATGGACAAGGAAATCATGTACAAGGGAAGATGATTCTGAATCTGATACTTTTCTTGGTGAGGGCTCTTTCTCTACCTCCACAAGCTTCCTCTTTGATGTTCCACCAACATCATTCTTCGTCGCAGTGAATTTAGTGGGTGAATAAAAAACCACATGTTTTCCTTTATCAGTTCTCAGAATGTCTTCCTCATCCGGAGATTCATGTTCCCTAGATAGATGAACAATATTATGCTCATCTACTTCTTCTTTTTGACCTCCTACCTCAGCATCTTCAGGGTGAATAAAATGATGATTATAACATTCTTCCTCAAAGAGCTTATTAAAATTATCTTCCACTTTTTCATCTATCCCAAGAGTAGCAAGCATTGAAGATCCAGCTTGAGAGGTTCGGAATGAAAAATTCTCAGATGCACTTTCCTTCTCATGAAATTCTTCAACTTGATTTATGAGGTCTTCTATGTCACCACTACTTTCTTCTTTTTTAGTTATCCCTCAACTTCCTTTTCCTCAAAAATCTTTTCTTGTACTTTTTTTGGAGTGAGAAATTTATTCCCTGATGTCTCACGTAAGGCCTCTATCCAGAAATATTTTAGTAGAGGGATATTCTCAGATTCTTTTTTAGTAACCATTAGAAGGGATTGAAAAATATCAGCCTCCAACATCTTCTTAATTGTCTTCTTTTCCTTAGCTTTCTTCTCAATCTCATCAGAAGTCTTTTCTTTTAAAGCCATAGCATCTCCAGGATCCAAGACAAATTGTGGCTCTCCTTCATTCTGATTTTTCTTATTTTCCCTCCACCTGGATAGAACCACATCTGGATAGGGTTTTTGTTTCTTGGGATTTGGAGGTTCATATTGGGTTCCTTTAGCCTCAGGGGTTTTACCTTCAACTACTAATTCTTTAAACATCCTCTTCATTCATCCTTTTTTCGATGGTTCAATAACTTCTTGTTCCTTCGCAACAACTTTATCCAATTAATCTAGTAAGTCATATAATTCTGTAGAATCTTTATAGAAACCAATATTCATTATCTTCAATGTATCATCACATACTAACATGAATTTTCAATTCTTTGGCTTAGAACTGGAAGGAATATTGAATGACTCAAGGAACCAATCAATTTGCTTATAGTGGATGGTTAGATGCATGATTATATGATCCTTCAAGATCCCATTATTGATATTATCAATCATAATAAGAATATGCTTCATCAAGTTGATATTACATATATTCATCATAAAATCTAGGATGTACATGTCGCTCTTCTTTAAGGTGTCCTTATCACCTTTTCTCGGAATAATGAATCCTTGAACCCATAATTCAAGGATCCAATTATTTGTTGAAAAATGAGTAATCTTTAGAGTCTTGATATCTGAAAGCTTTATACACTAGATATATTTCACCTTGACAAAGAATCCTTGTACATCTGACAATTTATGGGAACCGAATTCAGCTTCCCCTTCAAAAGACTACACCAACAAACTAGAAGCCTTGGTGTGTGAAAGGGAATAAGTTTTTCCATAGAATTTGAATGAAAACATAATCTTATCTTCTTCTATGAAGAAACTCACAAATTCATAAAATTCTACAAGTAGATCTAGATAAACTACATCTTGTGCTCCTGGATTTGATATGAAAATTCTTTCACATCCATTCAACCTGATGTTCTTGGATATAATATAATCATACTTGGAAATTAAAATCGGATGCACCATCCTCTCACTATAAATCTGCCACTCTGAAATTGACTTGATAGTTGATATCTCGTGAGAAGGAACTTCACCAGTCATTCGGATTTGAGAAATATTGGAGTGGATCAGAACACGATTTTGAAAGGGGGTGGAGCTCTAGCACGAAATGGCTTGAAATCTGATGTGAGGCAGCCCTTCAGGGGTTCATTATGTAGGTGTTTGAAGCGATGGTTGAACATCCAATGTCAATCGAATAGTTGAGAAAACATCTCATTAGATTTGACGGTTGAACTGATAGCCGCATGGAAAACTTTGTAAAATCTAATCTTTTGAGGTTTTTAATAAAAAAATTCAGAATTAATGAAATGAGAATTTGATAATTTTAAACAAAAATTTAATATACCAGAATGATAAATATGATTACGAATAATCAGGAAAGGAAATATAAATTTCGGATTGCTAGGATGATTATTCGTATTGAGGAAACAAAATTTCTTCAAGAATGTTAGATTCTAAAAAATTTGATTATGAATAGAAATACATCATTATGAAAAAAATTGATTATGAAAAGTTATATTACAATACTT
Organism: Viscum album; assembly: GCA_963277665.1. Lineage (NCBI taxonomy): Eukaryota > Viridiplantae > Streptophyta > Magnoliopsida > Santalales > Viscaceae > Viscum > Viscum album. Next base: position 1,671,286,741 of record OY728160.1, read on the forward strand.
TTGAGTATGAAAATTTTCATTATAAAAATATTGAGAAACTGACTACAAAAATTTCACTACGAAAAATATTTAAAAAATAATGACTATGAATAATTTCCATTATGACAAATTTTGAAAAAACTGACTATGAAAAATTTTCATTACGAAAAATTTAAAAAAAACTTACTACGAAAAAATTTCATTACGATTTTTTTTAAAAAAATTGACAATGAAAATGTTTCATTAAACAAACAATAAAATGTACCCCCTATGAAAAGGATTTTATTACTATAAGAATATTTATTTGAACAGAATGTTAATGAGGAAGATTACCATACTGTTATCATTCATAACTTCTGTTTAATGTATTCAAATCTATCATAGGGTAAGGATTTTGTGAAAATATCCGTATGTTGATCTTGTGATACGATAAATTGGAGAATGATATCCACTTTTTGTGTGTGATCCCTAAGAAAGTGATTCCTAATATCTAGGTGTTTTGTATGAGAGTGATCTTCGGGGTTTTTACATAGGTCAATGACACTAGTATAATCACACATAATTTTTGTTTTGGTAAGACGCATACCAAAGTCTATCAGTGTGTGTTGTATCCACAACACCTGAGAAGAATAGCTTCCAGCAGCTACTTATTCACCTTCAGCAGTGGAAAGTGCTACTAAGTGTTTCTTCATGCATGACCAAGAAACTAACAAATCTTCTATGAAATGAAAAGTTACAGATGTACTCTTTCAATCCATTCTACATCCACCAAAGATAGCATCGAAAAAAAATAAATTAAAATCCTTTCCAATATTATAAAAGATTCCTAAATCTATTGTTCCCTTTTTCTAGTGAATAATTCATTTAACTGCCTTTAAATGAGATTTCATAGGATTGGATTAATATCTATAACATAATCATACAAAAAAATTAAGCATGGATGACTATCAGTCATGTAATGTAAACTTCAATCATACATCAAAAATATGCTTGATCTACTAGTTTCCCAACTTCATCAAGATCAAGTGTATTTGAGGTACCTATAGGAGTACTTATACTCTTAGTGTGTTTATATCCATACATTTTATGAATATCTTTAATATAAATATATTGGGACATATAGATTCCTTCTTGTTTTTGGGAAATTTGAAAACCAAGGAAAAATGTTAACTCACCGATCATACTCATTTTAAACTCAGATTTCATTATATCCACAATGGAATCAGTTATAGATTGTTGAGTTAAACCAAATATAATGTCATCAACATAAATTTTAACAATCAAAACATTTTTATTATCTTTATTTATAAATATGTTTGGATTTATATTTCTCATAAAATAATTATTTTGAAGAAAAAATCATGTAAGTCTATCATATCAGGTTCGAGGGGCTTGCATAAGTCTATACAAAGATTTGTTAAGTCTAAAAATGCGATTAGGATGTTTTGTATCTTCAAAACTAGGAGGTTGTTCAAAAAAAACATCCTCTTGAACATAAGCGTTAAGGAATACACAATTCACATCCATTTGAAAATGTTTGAAATTGAATAATGATGTAAAGGCATGTAATATATGAATATATTGATGTCTAGATATTGTAGCATAGGTTACATAATAGTCTATTCCCTCTTGTTGATTATAGCCTTTAGAAACTAACCTAGCTTTATTTATAACTATGATTCCATTTTCATCAACCTAAATTCTGAAGACCCATTTTAATCTAATTATAGATGTTTCCTTAGGTCTTTCAACCAAGGTGTAGGCATTATTCCTTTATAATACATTTACTTCATCTTGTATTGATTTTATCAAATCATTATCACCTAAATCTTCATCAGTGCTTTTTGGTATTAATTGGCATAGAAATTCAACTTGTTCTACTTCATTTCATAAGGAACTTCTAGTCCTCACATGTTGATTCACATCAACAATGATACTATCCCTGGGATGATTCTTTTTAATCAATTGGTTTTGGTTTTTTAAAACTCGTTCATCATCACAGGGTAGGAAATATTCTAGGGTAAATGCTTCAGAAACATTTTCTTGGGAATTTTCATTATCTGAAGTATATTCTAACAATTGTTTAAAATCAGTTTTTGAAAACACATATGAAGATGAAGGTTGGGGTTTTTCTAAAAAATAGGATCAATTTCATCAAATTTTACATGTATTGTCTATTCAATAGTACATGTGTTTTTATTGAAGGCTCTATATTCCATAAAAGTTGTGTAGTAGCCTCAGAAAATTCCTTCATCCGATTTTGGTGCGAATTTGTGAATATTATCTTTAGTATTCAGAATGATTACCTTGAAACCAAAAACCATAAAGTAGGAATGTCTAGGTTTTCTAAAATTCCATAACTCATATAGAGTTTTTTTAAGATAAGGTCTAATCAAAACTCGATTTATAGTATAAAAAGAAGTACATACGACTTCAGCCCAAAAATGTTTGGCTATAGAATACTCACTCAACATGGTTCTTGTTATCTCTTGAAAAATTCATTTTATTCATTTAATAACAACATTCTTTTGAGGTGTTCTAGGTGTAGAGAAGTAATGAGTAATGCCTTTTCTACTACAAAATGATTCAAAATCAGAATTGTGAAATTTTCCTGCATGATCACTATGAATATTTATCAAAGGAATTTATTTCTCATTTTTGAAATGGGCTCTAAAACTTTTGAAATAATAAAATGTTTCAGATTTATTTTCTAAAAAATAGACCCACTTAAATCTAGTGTAATCATCAACTAAGACAAATACATAATATTTTCCTCCAATGCTTCCGATTTGTGTTGGAACGAAAAGATCCATATGCGCCAACTGTAATGCATCAGTGGTTGAGACTTCACTGACTGATTGAAATCATTATTTATGTTTCATTCAATATAGACAAGGATCTCCAACTTTTGAAGAATCAAATATAAGCTCTGGTAGATCCTTAACTAGTCCTTTATTAGAGAGTATTCATAATTTCCTAAGGTTACAGTGACCGAACAAACTATTCCATAACCAATAATGATATTCCATTGCACTAAGGGAAGGTAAGTCATTGGCTCTTAAGGTCTTCTAAGTATAGGGTGTAAACATTCTCTTGCCTATTATAAAAAAGAATAAACTCTTTTGTGGAATTTTGTACTAAACACTTATCATTTTTAAAATTCTAAAGGTAACCTTCATCACATAATTGACTTATACTAATGAGATTGTTCTTAAGTCCCTTAACAAAAAACACATTTGAAATCAATGGTTTCCAAGAAGAACGATGTTACCTATACCAATTATTACTCCTTTTTCATTATCTACAAAAGTTAATTTTCCTTCATTCTCCTTGATAATCTTTCAAATATGTTTTTGTTACCAAACATATGTCGGGAACAACCACTATATATATACCAAGTATTGCTGTTGGTACCTTCTTTATATTCCTGAAAATAAGAAAGTTAGAATTTTAGAATCCAAACATCCTTGGATCCGGAATTGTTAGAAAAAAAATATTTGGTATCCACATTTGATTAGAGAAATAAACATTATGAAACCCAAGATATTTAACATTATTCAAAGGGAAATTTTTCTTCCAATGCCCACCACTTTTACATTTTGTAAGAATAGTTGATTTTGAAGGAATGAAATAATTATTTTTTAAAATAGGTTTTCAGTGGGTATAAACTAATCCAGTAGTATTTCGTTGAGGTTTTATTTGAGAATACATCGTGTCAAAATTTTCCTTACCAGAAGTAAAGTTTGCAAGAATTTTTTTAAGAGAATATATTTCAGATTTTAGTCTTATGACTAAATTCCAATCCTCATGAATTATTTACTTAGAGTTATATTTTTCCTCAAAAACTTTTATTTTTAAAATAGTATTCTTAAGATCTTTAGAATGTTTTTCGTTTTTAGAATTTTCTTCCTTAAGGTATTTAGAATGTTTTTCTAAAATCCCATCCTTATTTTTATGATCTCTAGATAGGTCTAAAATATCTTTTGTAAGAACTTATTCTCTAGTATTTTCCTTGTCCAATTTCATAAAAATTTGACAACTTTTTTCTTCTAACAACATGGAATGTTTTGAAACATAATCATTTGATGGTATTTCTTCATTATCTGAAGATTAAGAATCTTTATTAGAATTAATATCTCCATAATAGTAACTCTTATAAAGAGGTAAATTTACTAAAGCCTCGGTAGAGTGTACCTTGGCTATAAAATATGTATTTGGGAAATAAGAAGTAGCCATGAATCCAATATTTTTTTTGCTAATGATTCATATTCATAAGAGTCGCTTCCCGAAGAGTCTCCATAGATAGCACTCCAAGAATCATTTTCTTTAAGACTTTTCATGTTCTTTGAGCGATAGAACATGTTCTGGTTTCCTTCTGAATTCTTTTCCATCGTTTCCTTCTTTTCCAATAGAGGGAAATATGGTTGAATATAAGTTGTTATTATACATTCATAACAAGTATCTTACCCATATTTCTTCTCATTGTAGCCTCTTTTCTTGAATTTATTCTAATATTTCTTTTGAGCTTCTATCTTGTTCATTCTCGAAGCAATATTATCTAATCCATTCTCAGACTTTTCTGTGTCACTAGATTTAGAATTAATAGTAACTTTCTTTGACTTTGATCTAGTAACACATTCTGGAGCCTTGGAATTCATATGTTTAGAAGTAGTTGTAAAAGCAACTCCTCCATTCCCATTCTTCTTTTTAACATTATCAACATCTCTGTTCATTCTTGTCTAATACTGAAAAAGAGTTCCAAACAATTCATCTAAGGAAATATTGGTAACTTTCCTGTTCTCATCAATGGTTTTCCTCTTGGACTCCCACTCATTTGGAATGATGTCTATGATTTCATATACAAGAACCTCATCATACAAACCTTTCTCTCCCATAGACTGTAAGCTATTCATGATAGTCATAATCCTTTGCAGAACCTCGCTTATATGTTCTCCATAAAGAATGTTAATGCCATGGTATTCGGCTCTCAACATAGCTCTTCTTGACTCTATAACATTATAGGTTCCTAAATGTTTAACTTCATGTTTCTTCCAGATGTTGTTTGTAGCTTCACATGATGATATTAGACTAAATATGATCCTAGTCATTGAACATAGAAATGTATTTCTGACTCTTTAATTTGCTTGATATTCAGATTTCTCCTTATTATTAAAAGTTCATAATTCCTTATCATGAATTTTATAGTCCCCTGTTAGCATTAAGTATTTATCAACTCCAGTGTTAATAACGAATGTCTTCATCCTATCTCCCTAGTAATCATAATCATTTCCATAAAAAATAAGAGGTCTAGTAGGATTTAGATTGTCGATAGAACCAATATTTAAACCTACCATCTTAAGGAAAATATTGGCACAAAAACTTGTCAGTAATAATAGTTTTTAAAGAAGGAAAATATTCCTTAGCAGGAATCTCTACGAAAAAATGAATCCAATATTCTAAATCCGAACATCTGAATCCAAAAAGATGATTCCCAAAATTAGAAAAAGACGAATTCTCTCCTGAATCTAATCATGAGATTGATTCATACTAAACAAAAACTCTGAAGCCAATGGTTATATTGGTTCAGGGTAAAAGGTCACATCCTCTATTACCAATTGTTGAATTGGTTCAGTGTATGAGGTTGCCAACCACTGACAATAATTGTTGGTTGAATAGTACGATAGATGTGATACTGATTGTAGTATAAAAATATGATGCAGATACTCAATATACAAGAGGGGGGTCAATTGTATACTGTTAATATCCTTAAGGAAATATTACATAAACAAAATTCTCAACACGTCTAAATTCTAATAACTTGCTTGATTCCGGAAAAGTGATTCCAGAATTAAAACTTAACAAAAGTATACAATAACTATGATTCTACCATAAAGTGTATAGAATCTTTTATAATCAGAGTACATGTTTAAGGAAGTATTAGATAGTTATACTTTCATTAACAACCAATATTTCAGTGGAAAACAAAATTGAAACATTACAAGAAACAAGTAGTAACTCTTTTACCCAAAAAGATGGGTATCCAACAACCCTGGATAAAGGTCCCTTGATTAATACATTCCAGAAAGTCTATATTACCCAATCCTAGGTAAGAACTCAATCTAAATAACGGTATCTGTCTTGATATCCCCACAAGCCCTCGATTTGTATGGAAATTGGCACCTTTGACTTCACAACCCGAAGTCCATGATTTCCAGGGAATCACACCTCTGTACAAAGAAAATCCACACGAAGCAAAGTTTGAACAAGCCACTAAAACTATCGACATGTATCCTGAGAGTTTATAAGATCCTCACTCTAGAGAAATCACTTTAACACTATGTATGAAAAGTTTTCAAAACTCTTGAGCTCTTTCAAGGGAGCTCATATTTACAGGTACAACTTCAACAGTCATCTCCCTCCTCCAACGGACATATTTTTCCATGTATTTCGGAGGTACATGTACACGTGTCACTCAAACAATGGTTAGTTAGTAACTGAATTCATGACATAATTTTATAACAAAAACAAGTGTATGAACAAATATGGGTACATAACAAAAATAAAAAATTCAAAATGTATGAAAATAAAAGTTCGGAGTCTAACCAAAAAAATATTAGGTGTCTATAATATAAGGATATTCATATTCTATTTTTTAAGATATTAGGAACCTTAATTCTATAGAATTCCAGACTCTGAATTTCATGGAAATTCAGAATCTCGATTAAAAAAGATTGAAGTCATAGTTTATAAGAATTTGATGTTAGTACTTAAAAAGTTCAGAGTCTGAATTCAAAGAACTCAGAGTCAGAACTCAGAGGAGTTCGGAGTCTGAATTCAGAGAACTCAGAACCTGAATTTGGATCCTGAAAATAATATTCTATTTATCTATGTATTATATGATTATGATGATTTAGATATGAAACTGAATTTTACATTTAAACATGATAATGAACAATAAAAAACATGTTAAGGGTGAATTTCTTTGAAGACGGAAATTTTCCCTATAGAAGTAAAACACATGGTAAATTGAAACATACCTTGAGATAAGGTGTTTGTGATATTCGAAAGAAGAATGAATGGTAAATTCAAAAGGAGACCTTATTGACTCAACAATCTCCCCCATACAAGAAGGAATGGAAAATTCATAAGGAAAACATTATTGACTCAACTGTAAAAGAGTTATGTTTGTGTGAAAAAACAAAGGTACAAGAATGCTTCGATTAATTGACAAGAAGATTGGTCAATTATCCAATTTTTCTCTTCCATATATAAATGATTTATTTTTAATATACAATGATGCATCAAATAATGGGATGGGTAGCATCCTTATACAAAATGATAATGTCATTGCTTATACATCAAGGAAGATGAAGACTTTTGAGAATAATTGTAACATCACAAGTATGCAATAAATAATATATATTCTTATATATTTCTATTTATGAATTAGATAGTGTTTTAGAGGCTTGAAATTAGAAGAAATTAAAATTTTAAGCATGGAATACACTAATATTTTTAAAACATTGTTTTTCTGCATTTTGATGGAAAACCATTGTTAAATCAAACATTTGACAATTTTATAAACTATATTTTTTAAAATAAACTTATTCCCTATGATTGGGGAATTGAAATTTTCATTGGATAATTTTTTGGTATTTTTCTGACAATGTTCATTTTTTAATGAATACTGAAACATAGTGCATTTTACATCAAATCCGCTTTTTCATCTAATTTTATTATATGGTTAGATTATCTTTTTAAATTGTTTTAAAGTGTAAATTTAATATATTTTTACCATTTAATCCAATGGTGGTAATTGGGATTAATTTCACTTTGTAATTGAACATAAACAATTGTCAAACTTTTGATATAAATTGTTTCAAAAAAACCCTCTTTTTGTTTTGACAACGGTAATCATTTTTAAATTAATTATTTAAATTTCTGGGATTGTAATTTGGTAAATTGGATTCCATATTCAGAATAAGATGGTCCAAATTATGTAATTAAGACTCTTTTGTTTTTGGACTTTGGGAATAGTAACGACGGTAATTATCGTTAATTATCTGGATTAATTAGTAATCAGGTAGTTAAGGATAATAAAATAATTTCATATTAATAATAATTGACACCAACATGTGTCCTAATACTACTGGTTGTGTCAGGGCCGACCATGGTATGCACTGTGCCAAACTTGGGGACCCCATGGAAACACTTTTGTGTGCTAATGTCTTTTTATCTTTTTATTTTTTAAATAAAGTAAATATAACAATGAATGTATCACCTGAGTAAAACATTTTTAATTTTGTCTACAAAAATGATATCTAGGACTGTAAATAGTCATTTTAAATCTAAAAATATTTCCTACATCATAGTATTTTTTTTATAATTTTTAGACATTAAATTAATTAAATTATATATGAGACCATGATGATGCAGCGATTACCTCATTATTTAACGATTTAAATAAAATGAAAGGATAATGTAAAATATAAGACCTACACATGTAAAAAACCTATTGTATGGGTGGAGTTATAACCCTTATCAAGTTATCCTCTAAATAAATCAATTTGGGACCTTTAAAATCCGAAACTCATTTGAAAATAAAGTAACATTTGATACCTTTCCAAGAATGCCCCTCCTCTGCTCTTATAAAAGGCCCCCACCTCAACCTCCATACCCAAAACTCTCAAGACTTTGGCTCGGCCAATATATGATCATGTTATCTCTCCATATACATCTCCTCATCCTATAAGCCTTACCTTAGGCAGGAAGCTTTTCAAAAACTATTTTGGTTCAAACCATAGGGTGTTACCCGATTTAAAGGTAAAGACTTCTCTAATGTTCTTTCGTTGTATTTTGCTTCTCCAACCCACTAAACACTTTTTATTTATTTCTTTTGTAACAACACCAGTATATTCAATATACTAGGACGTTTTAATATGATGTATTCGAGAAACACATACATACAAATACATCTACTGGTTAAATAACATATTGTTTCTCTGGATGGGGAATTTCTGCCTCACGAAACGATGATTGTTCAAAACTCATATAACACATTAAAAGGTGTCCATTAAGATGTCACTATATTTATATATGATATATAATATGTTTAGGTTTTACTTATGCTTCTGTATTTTCCATTTGTGGCATTCCTTTATGGCTTCCATTATGGGTATACGCGATATCTTCATTTTAGGAATTGCGGACTACCGCCCCCTCAAAGTGATTTGATTCATTAATACAATATGTGGTACATATAAAGGATATATTTGATGATAATATATATTAAAATATACTGTAACTATAATACTATTATGTATCATTATGTATTAATTAAATTAAATATGAAATATAAATGGAAGTAGCGTTCCTGCGTACGTACCGCTTACCGTCTCCAAGAATGGTGCATTTTATTTCTTACCACTAAATGTTATGTAATATTATAAATGCATGTATATACTGGATATATATGATATATATAATATCTACATCATGAATATAATTTTGGATATAATGGATATTTTACAACATGAACAACTTGTAATTATAAAGTGTTTATTTTTGACTCAAGTACCAATGATCGACAAAACGACCATTATTAACATAAATAATTACATAGTGTTCATAACATGGTAATAAGTGATATAAAAGGAATAATTAACTTGAAAATGGTTATTAAGAAAGTACAAATTAACTCAAGTTTATTATTCAGGACGTTAAAGAATGATCGAGTCAAGTCGGACCCGAGGTATGGGACTTCGTCTTAATTTCCTTTCATTGAGGCATATTTTGTTTTATACCCAACTTTATTTAATACAGTGTACAAACCCCTTTGACTTTTAGCTTTATTCAAAATAAATCTTTTTTTTTACAAATCATTTACTAAACGACAAAAGGGAATGTTTTTTTGTACATATGCGGCGACAATAACTCCTCCGCCATTGTGACCATTATTTGAGTTTCGGCTTCCTCTACAGGCCTTGATTTTTTTTAAATGAAAAATATATACCATGTTATAAATATATTTTATTTTGGTAATGAAAATGGTTTTCATAATGTTTTTATATCATTGTGTTGTATTGATATCATGTGATTTAAAAGTGGAAATGTTATGATTCCTGTATGCATGTTTTATATGATATGATTATGTTATGGTTCTTGGGAATTATTATGAAGACGGTTGGTTTCGTGATAAACTAAGGGCGAGTGAGCCTGATATATCTCTCCAATGCATTGGGTAGCGTGAAGGAGTTAAACATTAAGGGTTATCTGAAAAGATTTATGGAATATACTGTGATGGGTTTTCCAAACATAACCAAGAGGGTTACTCCCTACGTAAAAATGTTATGAATGCATCAATTTACCTTTATGTCTTATGATTTCTATGATTTATTCATGATTTGATGAGATATGTTAAAGTGCTTATGTTTTATGGGTAATGTATGATTTCATTTATTCTTATGTATACATGTACTCATGTTTCCTTTCCATATTTTTATATCCCTTACTGAGCTTTTTATGCTCATCCCATGTTTTTGAAATGATTAACCATAGGTCAAGGGAAAGGTACATGATGTGATGATAATGTCAAGGATGTGTCAAGAAAGAATCCATGTTTTATTTTAAATATGATTTCATTGATGGGAAAAATGAGTACTATCTTTTATTTAACCACTTTGTTTAAATTGGAATGTAATGCATGTTTTATGATCCAATTCTCAAAAACTGTAAACCTAAAAAGATCCTCAACGTGTATTCTTGAAATTACTCAAGATTAAGTAATGTTTAAGGCTGTGGCCTCATAGTTGTTATTAGAGGTCGGTTTATAAAACATTAAGAGTTAGAATTTTATTAAATTATTATCCAAAAATATTTTTTTATCGTCAACTTGAAATGATATAGCATTTGAATATTACCATGTTACTTCATCTAAGACATTTTTGTTCCGAATGGTTTTCCACAGAAGAAACAGGGAAGTCATGCTAAGAAGGCATACAAAAGGAAATGACCTTCCGAATCATCATCCTGATATGGATGGAATTATAATTGAATTTTTTTGTTGTAGTAATGGCACAATTGACTCAAGCGATAAATGGTGGCGGTATCCATGCATGAGATCATCCAGATCAACCACATAAGAACATGTCAGTGGTGGAAAAAATCATGAGGAATCATCCCCCATTATTCGGAGGATCTTCTCACCCTGTGCTAGCTGAAGGGTGGATTAAAGCACTGGAGAAGATTTTCGATGTCATGGGGTGTTCAGACAATCAAAAGGTTAGTCTTGCTATTTACTGTTTGCAGGGAGAAGCAGATCAGTGGTGGTCAATGGTTAAAAATATCAGGGACGCTGATGAGATTGATGCTCTAGACTGTTATGAATTCAAAGGTATGATTCTTGAGAAGTATTTTCCTAAGGTTGTTCGACTTAGGATGGAAAAAAAATTCTTGGAATTGAGGCAAGAGGATTACTCAATGGCTGATTATGAAGAAAGGTTCACTCAATTGGCAAGGTATGATCCAAATTTTATCTGAGACCGTGATAGTAAAATCAATCGTTTTTACTCAGGATTAAAGCCAAAATATCGAAGGGATTTATCTTATCATGAGTTCAAGAGTTATGAAAATGTTGTTCAATGTGATAATAAGGTGGAAATGGAGTTTTTCGATGGTCAAGTGTTATATAACAACAAACAAAAGAAGTGAATAAGGTGGCAGGAGAAAGGAAAGAATTCAACAAAAGGTCTGATGGTAAGAATACTATGTTTCCAATTTGCGATAAATGTGGTAAAAGGCATGTTGGGGAATGCCTTTTTAATTATGGAAGGTGCTAATCATGTGGTTAGATGGTACATAAGGATCGTGATTTCACTGAAAATGATCAGGGTGATGGTAAGACCAATTTTGATTTACAGTTAGTGAAATGTTTCAAGTGCAATGAGATGGGTCATTATGAAAAAGAGTGTCTGACAAAGAGCTCGATTGATGTGAAGCAGTTTGGATACAATTACAAAGGGGTGGTGAAATCCTTTTCAACTACTTCATTAGATGTTGGGCCATCAAATTGAAGTGGTATCAGGTACTTTGTTTTTTCAGATTATGCCAGTGTGTTGTTTGATTCAGGGTCTACACATTCTTTCATCTCTGAAAACTTTTCTAGTAAAATGTGAATACCATCTCAAGAAATGAATCCTGAACTTGTGGTAAAAACACCTGGGGGAAATGTTGAGGCAAAAAGAATTTATAAGAATCTTCCTATCCTTAACCATGGAGAGAACCTACTTGCAAACCTTTGTTTTTACCTCTAGTAGAGTTTGATGTTATCCTGGGTATGGATTAGCTATCTATTTACCATGCTAAGATTGACTGTAGAGTGAAAGATGTTTCTTTTCAGGAATACTTTCACTTTGTGTACAAGAATGAACCCTTACTATTGATAACATATCAAGAGGCTGAGAAACTTGTAAAAGATGGAAATGAATGTTACCTTGCACATATCGTTGAAAAAAAGGGAACTATTCAGATTAATGATGTACCAGTGGTAAATGAGTATCTTGATGTTTTTCCTGATGAGTTTCCTGGAATAATACCAGATCAGGATGTTGTGTTTACTATTGACTTAGTACCTGATTCTATTCCAATTTCATAACCCCCTTATCGAATGGCTCAATTTTAACTTTTAGAGTTGAAGGAGCAATTGCTTGATTTATTAGAGAAAGGTTTCATCCGACCTAGCACATCACCATTGGGTGCTTCTATTTTAGTTGTTAAAAAATATGGTTCTATGGGACTTTGTATTGATTATAGAGCCTTGAATAACATCGCTATTAAGAACAAATATCTTTTTCCTCATATCGATGATTTGTTTGATCAGCTCCAGGGAGCTCAGTATTTTTCAAAGATTTACCTGAGATCGGGGTACCATCAGTTGAAGGTAAAGGAAGCAGACGTTCCAAAGACTGCATTTCGTACAAGATATGGCCATTATGAATTTGTAGTAATGCCTTCTGGGCTAACCAATTCACCTGCTGTATTCATGGAACTTATGAATAAAATTTTTCATGAGTTCTTGGACATGTTTGTGGTGGTTTTCATTGATGATATTTTGGTATTTTATAAAAGTAAATGGGAGCATGAAAGACATTTAAGGGTTATTTTTCAAACCTTAAAAGAAAATAAATTGTATGGGATATTCAGAAAGTGTGAGTTTTGGTTGCAACAAATTTCTTTCTTTGGTCACATTGTTTATAAAGATCGAATAACTGTTGATCCTACAAAAACAAAGGTTGTTGAAGAATGACCAAGACCCATAAATGTAACAGAGATTCTTAGCTTCCGTGGTTTGGAGGGCTATTACTGAAGGTTTGTTATTGATTTTTCACAGTTATCCAGTCCAATGAATAAGCTAACTCAGAAGGGTGTTAGGTTTATCTGAACAAAAAAATGTGATGATTGTTTTCAGGAACTGAAAAGAATATTGGTGAATGCTCCAGTTTTGGTACTACATTTTAGGAATGGGGAGTTTGTTATCTACAATGATGCTTCATTGAAAGGACTTGGTTGTATCCTAATGCATAATGTTCAGGTAATTTATTATGATTCACAACTGTTGAAAACTCATCAGGTAAATTACCCAACATATGATTTGGAATTAGCATCTATTGTTTTCACTTTAAAAATTTGGAGGCATCATTTGTATAGTGTAAAGTGTGAAATATATACTGATCACAAAAGATTAAAGTATATATTCTCTCATAAAGAATTCAATATGAGACAGAGGATATGGATATAATTAATCAAGGATTAAGATTTTACAATTCATTACCATCTACGAAAATCAAATAATGTGGCTGATTCATTGAGTCAAAAAAGTAATGCTTAATTAACAATGTTGCATTTGGAATGTGATCCTTTGGTTATGGATTTGATCCACTTTGGAATAGAAGTAGTTGGTGCATGATGTCCTTCTTTTTTGTTTCAGGAATCTGTGAAATCTTCTCTATCAGACATAATTAAGCAAGAACAGAAGCAAGACATCAAGTTGTAGAAAAAGGTAGATCTGGTTTAGAAGGGTAAGTTTCCTGAATTCAACATTCATAATGATTTTTTTTGATATTTGGGAAGAGATTGGGTGTGACTTGTGATTCACAGTTGAAGTGAGAGTTGTTATGTGAAGCTCATAGTTCTCCGTTTTCATTTCATCCAAGCAGTATAAAGATGTATAGAGATCTTCGGGATTATTACTGGTGGGACGGAATGAAAAGAAATATTTCTGATTTTACTGTGAAGTGTTTAACTTGTCAACAGGTTAATGTAGAGTGGCAGTTACTAAAAGGGCTGCTTTCGCCATTACCAGTGCTAGAGTGGAAATGAGAGAATATATCCATGGACTTCGTTGCGGGATTTCCAAAGACACCTCGATGTAATAATTCAATATGGGTTATTGTTGACCGCTTGACTAAATATTCTCATTGACTTGCTATACGAGATACTTTTTCCCTAGATCAGCTTTCCCGTTTTTATCTTAAAGATATAGTCAGGTTATATAGAGTTCCTCTCTTCATTGTATCTGACCGTGATCCCATGTTCACTTCTAACTTTTGGAAAGGCCTTCAGAAGTCATTGTGAACTGAATTAAATTTTAGTACAACTTTTCATCCTCAATCAGATGGGTGGTCAGAATGAACAATTCAGACTTTGGAAGATATGCTACGTTCTTGTTCTGTGGATTATCAAGGATGTTGGGACCAACATCTTTTTTTGGTTGAGTTTACTTATAATAACAGTTTTCATTCTAGTATATAGATGGCACCATTTGAGGCATTATATGGGAATCAGTGTCGAACTCTATCGTTCTAGGATGAAGTGGGTGAATGGAAGTTGATGGGACTAGAATTTGTAGGAGATTTGGCAGAAAAGGTTTAGCTGATACAAAAAAACATTAGAACAGCTCAGAGCAGGCAGAAGATTTATGCGGATAACCGGAGGAATGATCTATCTTTTGAGGTAGGTGATCATGTTTTTCTCAAAGTCTCACCATGGAAAAGTTTGATGCGAATTGGTAAGAAAGGAAAGTTGCGTGCAAGGTTCATTGGACCATATGAAATTTTGTAGAGAGTTGGATCAGTTGCATACCGAGTGGCTTTACCTCCGAGTTTATTTCAAGTACACAATGTTTTTCATGTTTCAATGATAAGGAAGTACATGCTATATCCATCTCATGTTTTGAGTCTAGAGGTTGTTCAGGTGGAAGAGAATCTATCTTATGAGGAGAAACCAGTCAAGATTCATGACCATAGGGAGAAGGTGTTGCGGAATAAGGTTATTCATCAAGTAATGGTTTTGTGGAAAAACCACATGAGTGAATAAGCAACATGGGAATCTGAAAATGTAATGAGGGATAAATACCCCCACTTAGTCTATAAGTAAATAAATTGTGGGGAAATAATTTTCCAAAGGGGGGAAGGATGTAACCACCCAAGTAAGTAATGACTCATATAAATTCTTATCTATGACTATATATGAATTGTATAGTGTTTTAGGGGCTTAAAATGATAATAAATCCAATCTTAAGCATGGAATACACTAATATTTTTAAAAGATTGTTTTACTGCCTTTTGATGGTAAACCATTTTTAAATTAGAGTTTTAACAATTTTATAATATCTATTTTTCAAAATAAACTTATTAATTTTTATTGGGGAATTTAAATTTACATTGGATAATTTTTTGGTATTTTTCTGACAATGTTCATTTTTTAATGAATAGTGAAAAATACTACATTTTACATCAAAACTGCATTTCCATCTAATTCAATTATATGGTTAGATTATATTTTTTATTTGTTTTATTTTGTAAATAGAATATATTTTTACCATTTAATCCAATTGTGGTAATTGGGATTAATTTCTCTTTGAAATTGGATATAAACAATTGTCAACCTTTTGATAGAAATTGTTTCAAAAAAACCCGCTATTTGTTTCGACAAAAGAAATCATTTTTAAATTAATTATTCCAATTTCTATTATTGGAATTTTGTAAAATGGATTACATATTTTCAATAAGAATGTCCAAATTATGTAATTAGGACTCTTTTGTTTTTGGACATTGTAAATAGTAACGACGGTAATTATCGTTAATTATCTTGATTTATTAGGAATCTGGTAGTTAAGGATAATAAAATAATATCATAATAATAAAAAATGACACAAATATGTGTCCTAATACTACTGTTTTTTTCATGGCCGAGCATGGGATTCCTTGTGCCAAACTTGGGGACCCCTTGGAATCACTTGTCTCATAATGACTTATTATATTTTTATTTTTTAAAGAAAGTAAATATAACAAAGAATGTATCACCTGAGTAAAAAAAATTTATTTTTGTCTACATAATTGATCTATAGGACTATAAATAGTCATTGGAAAGATAAAAATATTTCCTACATCATATTATTTGTTTTATAATTTTTAGACATTAAATAAATTAAATTATATATGAGACGATGATGATGCAGTGATTACCTCATTATTTAACGATTTAAATAAAATGGAAAGATAATGTAAAATCTAAGACCTACACAAGTAAAAAACATATTGTATGGGTGGATTTCGAACCCTTATCACCTTATCCTATAAATAAATCAATGTGGGACCTTTAAAATCTGAAACTCATTTGAAAATAAAGTAACATTTTATACCGTTCCAAGAGTGCCCGTCCTCTCCTCTTATAAAAGGGCCTCACCTCTACCTCCTTACCCACACCTATCAAGCCTTTGGCTCGGCCAAACTCTGCTCATATTATCTTTCCACATCCCTATCCTCATCCTAGAATCCTTACTTTAGGCAGGAAGCTCTTCAAGAAACCCTTTTGGTTCAAACCAAAGGCAGTTACCCAATTTAATGTTAAAGACTTCTCAAAGTTCTTTTGTTTTATTTTTCTTCTCCAACCCCCTAATCTCGTTTTATTCATTTCACTTGCAACAACAACAGTATCTTCAATATACTAGGATGTTGTTATATTAATTATTATATCTAAAATTACACACATATACATCTAATGGTTAATGAACATACTGTTTCCGTGGATGGCAAATTTCAGCCTCACGAAATGATGATTATTCAACACTCATATAACACCTTTAATGGTGGCCATTAAGATGTCACTATATTTATATATGATATGTAATATGTTTATGTTTTCCTAAAGCTTCTGTATCTTTCATTTATGGCATACCTTTATGGCTTCCATTATTGGTATACGTGATATCTTCATTTTAGGAAGTGCGGACTACCTCCCACTCAAAGTGATTTGATTCGTTAATACCATATGTGGTAGATATAAAGGATATGTTTAATGATTTTAATATGATACCATACTAGAATTATAATACTATTATGTATCATTATGTTTTAATTCCATTAAATATGAAATAGAAATGGAAGTAGCGTTCATGCGTACGTACGGATTACCGTCTCAATGAACGGTGCATCTCATTTATTGCCTATAAATGTTATGTAATATCATAAATTCAAGTATATACTGGTTATATATGATATATATGATATCTACATAATGAATATAATTTTGTATATAAGAGATATTTTACCACCTGAACAACTTGTAATTATAAAGAGTTTATTTTTGACTCAAGTACCAATGATGGAAAAAACGACCATTATGAAATTATATAATTACATAGTGTTCATAACATGGTAATAAGTGAAATAAAAGGAATAATGAACTTGAAAAATGTTCTTAAGAAATTATAAATTAACTCAAGTTTATTATTCAGGACATTAAAGAACGATCATGTCAAGTCGGACCCGAGGTATGGGACTTCGTCTCAATCACCTTTAATTGAGGCATATTTTGTTTTATACACAACATTCATTTATACAGTTTATAAACCCTTTTGACATTTACATTTATTCAAAAGGAATATTATTTATATGAATAATTTACTAAATTAAAAAAGGGAATGCTTTTTTTTCGTACGTATGCGGCGACAATGACTTCTCTGCCGCCGTGACCATTATTTGAATTTCAGCTTCCTCTACAAGCCACAACATTTTTTTAAAATGAAAAATACATACCATGTTTTACTTTTCTTTTATTTTGATATTGAAAATGGTTTTCATAATGTTTTTATATCAATGTGTTGTATTGATATGATGTGATTGAAAAGTGGAAATGTTATGTTTCATTTATGCATGTTTTATGTGATACGATTATGTTATAGTACTTGGGAATTATTATGAAGATGGGTGGTTCTGTTATAAACTATGGGCGGGTGAGCCTGATATATCTCTCCAATGCATTGGGTAACGAGATGGAGTTAAACTCTACGGTTTCTCCAAAGAGATTTAGGGAATATACTGTGATGGGTATTCCAAACGTAACCATGAGAGTTACTCCCTACATAAGAATGTTATGAATGCCTCAATTTACCAATATGTCTTATGATTGATATGATTTATTCATGATTTGATGAGGTATGATAATGTTATTATGTTTTATGGGTAATGTATGATTTCATTGATTCCTATGTATACATGTACTCATGTTTCCTATCCATATTTTTATATCCCTTACTGATCTTTTTATGCTCATCCCAAGTTTTTTAAATGTTTTTCCATAGGTCAAGAAAAAGGTACATGATGTGATGATAGTGTCAAGGAAGTTTCAAGAAAGAATCCATGTTTTATTTTAAATATGTTTCCGTTGATGGGAAAAATTTATACCCTCTTTTATGTAACCACTTTGTTTAAATGTGGAATGTAATGCATGATTTATGATCTAATTCTCTAAAAATCTAAACCTGAAAAGATCCTCAACGTGTATTCTTGAAATAACTCAAGATTAAGAAATTTTTAAGGTTGGGGCCTTATAAAAATTATCCAACTCATGATCTTGAGTTATAAATTATAATCTTTTCTCTAAAAATATAGATACATTATCATTATGGTGAAAAAATTTAGATATACATAGATGACAAGATTTTGAAATACATTTTTACACAATAAGTACTCAACATGAGACAGATAGATGGATCGATTTACTCAAATATTATGATTTTTCAACACACTACCACTCTAGAATGGAAAATAAGGTGGAAGATGCATTATGTATGAATGATCATGGACTTCTGACTCAAATAGGAATTTAGAGAGATCCAATATTCAGGGATATACTAAGGATGGATATGGGAATTGTTAAAGAATGGGAAACATCATTCCTATTTCAAGTGATTGCTAAACCATATTTACTAGAGAAGATAAAAATAACTCAATCTAATGGTAAAAATATACATGAGAAAATTAATGCTAATGAGGTTGGGAGATTGGAAGACTTCATGTATGGGGGAGGAGTTCTGATTTTCAGATATGATTATGCATTTCATTAGTACCTGAGCTAAAGAGTGAACAATTAGATGATGCTCATAGCTCAAATATCTCTATAAACCATGGTAACAAAAATATGTATAATGATTTAAAGGAACATTTTTTTGGTCTTTATAAATAAAATTTCAAGGATGAAATTTCCGAATGAGGAAACAATATAACACCCCAAATATTTTATGGTATGATTCTCAAAAATACATTATATTAAAACCCTATATTTCATAAATCATTGTGTTTCTTTAAAAATAAACATGGTTATTTATGAGATAGTAAAAACCTATCCATTCAACATAAATTTTCCAATTCTATGTTTTGAAATTCCAAAAATAGCCATCTAGGGTTATGAATAGTAAGTCATTTAGAGTCTGATAGAACCAACTTCATTTATTGGTGAATAGTACCATACCCTTATGAATAGTAATTTGACCCTTATTAATAGTAAATAATGATAATATTTTATTTTTTATGGTAAGAAGATAATGAAATCTTAATTAATTTTTTAATTTGATATAAAACTAATTATACCATTAAAATTATTTTTTTCGAATTAGAAATGATTTTATTTAATAATTAAATTAGTAATATTTAGAGAAAAAATTCAAAAAATTGAGTTTATTTTCGAATTCTATATGTCGGAAAATGGTTAGGGGGACTTTTTTGGGTTTTTCTGAAATTCATGAATTTTCGATGAATAGTGAAATATGATAAAATACCGTATATTAAAATTATCAGTTAAATAAACTATTTATGACATCTTAAGGGATGTAAGACCAGTTGGTTCGAACTCACATTCCATTCTTAATATTTTGCGTCACATGAATTTATATTATTTGTGTCTTGAGAGAAAATATTATAATAATGATTAAAATAATGATAAAATATATCCTCTCTTCCACTATAAATACCTCCCTCATTTCCTGCTTCCTCGCACACCTCTTAAGCATTGAGCCTTACAAAAATTTTTCCAAATACTATTCCCATGACCTCTTCCCCACGTCTAAGATCTTCTGGTCTCACCAAGATGACAAAACATAATGCCTTAAGAAGGATCTCAATGATATAATATCAAGAGGTAAACATCATCTTTAATTTTATTTCTTTTCATTTATTTTATGTTATTTTTGTTAAATTTCACTTGGATTATATTGTGATATGTCATTACATATCCCCTTACTGTACATAATATTTAATAGTTATGACATACCCCCTTTCTCTCATCAATCAAATTTATGAAATTTTAAGGGACACTTTTATGCAGTTGAATTTTCGTGAGGGAATTCTCAATTTTCTTCTATTTTGTGTTCATTTATTTTATAATTCATTACTCATCTCCCCTAACCCAAATTATATTATAATTCAAGTAAATTTAATAAAATGTAATTATATTATTATAAAAGAAAATTCCATCATCATTTCGTTCCCCCTCCTCCAATAACAAAAATGAAAACATTGTCCGAGATGTGTTGATTTTTCACATTCAAGGACGGCATGTTCCCAATTTTCATTACCATCTTCAATTATGGACATGAAACCCTTTTTTGTTTTTAAAACATTTGAATATATTTATTTAATCTCATTAATGTTCTGGAATTCCTACACACTCATAATATGTTAGTATAATATAAAACAAATTCATTGTGCACAAAACCAACAAGCTAAATTGAGCATTTATCAATAACTTTTTACTAATGATTCATCCTCGAGTATATAATACATAATAAATATAAGATAATTTATATCTATTTAATGTCACTAATAATATATGTTAAAAATTATGTATGTTTAATCATATTTCTAATGAACATCCATTGATGAATACCAGTAAACGAATCAAGAAAACCAAGGATGAAAATGCTTCCAAAACAATAAAATTGAACCTCTTAAACACATAAAAAGGGCCATGAATGAACCTAATAAGGTAATAATAAATCAAATACATGTATAGGAGGTTATACACTTATTAATTAATGAATATAATTTTTTTTAAGGTCATTAAAACACAAGAAGAACACACTCAAGCATAATGTAAGGGATTTCTTATCTCACTTTTAATTCCCTGAAATTTCTATTGTTCACAAATTATTTCTTGTATGTGATATATGTGTACTAACATTTGATATATTATAACATTATTCTTTTTGTATTCATGGTATTATGTGATTAATTATGTGATTATTTTCTTTCGGTCATACGATTCAATTTATTACAATATTGTAAGATATTTTTGTCTCGATCTCCATTTCATTGAGACCTTCTTGGTTTTGTGAACCTAATTTTTCTTATATTGTTTATCTACTACCCATTTGAGATCATTTTACATTTGTAATTTTATATATATTATATATCCATATTATGGTTTCATGGATATGAGTATTGTCTTATGTGGTATACCCATTTATATACGATGTTTATTTGGAATGTTATTTTAACCATGGAAATATTTGTGACCCTGTATTCTCTACTCTATATGGATATTCAGAAGGCATATTGTACATGTATTATATATATGTATAAATAATTATCTGGACTTTTAGTGGTTGGTGGGTCCCGCTCTATTCATTTAGTGCATCTACATGTCTCATGAGGTGAATCTGTTGGCGAGAAACCTTTCTAGTTTGGGTCAAAAAATCGGACAGGTTTTTACAAAGAGAAGTAAATATTTTTAGAGGTATTATAGTATCACGTTCCAGATATGTGATGTCAAATTAATAAGAATTATCATTATTAATTATCATTTATTATTATCGATGATGTTTTCAATATGATAAAATCTATGGTTGTAGGCTCTTACTCGGTTTATTAATGGAGGTTGTTTTTCATTTATTCACTATGTTATATTTGTTTATTATTCAGTTATTATTGATTAAATAATCTGAAATTTGTAACCCTTACTGAGCATTTCAGCTCACCCCTATCATTTTTTAACCTTCGAAAGATTATAATGAGATGTTCATTTATTGTGTTTCTGTGGATGCAGTTTTTAGTTTTTTCTATGTATTGTATTTCTGTAACCTTTTCCAAAGTAATTTTAGTTACATCTATGTATCTAGTTTTTTCAATACTATTAAACTGGTCATTTCTTCGATATTTAATTCCTTATAACCATGTAAATGTAACATGTATTGCTTCATCTCTAGTCTAGAGGGGTCAGGTTGTTACAGATGATGTGGTTTAACTTTTTCCATAGTAAATACCTCATATATGTAAGGTTTAACATGTTTGTGAGGTTGAATATTCATATACCTTCTTCTAATCACTTTTGTAATATGTTTTGTAAAAAGTATTAGAAATTGTACCCACCTAGTAATAGTGTGGTTCAGCTTTTTTTCATGGGACT
This sequence comes from Viscum album, assembly GCA_963277665.1. Taxonomy (NCBI): domain Eukaryota; kingdom Viridiplantae; phylum Streptophyta; class Magnoliopsida; order Santalales; family Viscaceae; genus Viscum; species Viscum album. The sequence goes on from OY728160.1 coordinate 1,671,309,460, forward strand.
AACCTCATGTTAATATGGATTCACTTGTGTTAGAGGTTGGCTATTGTAAATCGAACGTTTCAACATTTATTTATTGTGTAATTGTTGTACCATTAGACATGGGTTACCCTATTGACTATGTAGTTTTTTTGAGGTCATGGGATCTATATAAAGGGTGGATGGATCATCTTAGGAAAGAGGTTTTATTTTAATATGACCTCTATATATTTCTCCCTCTAATGTGAATATATTTGAATATCCATGGTTCTAACACCATTATTGTTGTGGCTCATTTCATGTGGGTGGTTTTCAATGATATTCTATACTCATATAAGTTATGTTATTTTGACATATAAATATGAGAAATATATATATCCTTTAATTTATTTGAGATTTTATCTTATGAGAGATGTTGACAACAGATATTCCATCCTCATATTAAGTGTTTTATGTCACAAGTCCTTTTTCCCTATAGATAAGTTATTGTGATTCCATACCCTAATTAGTTTCCTTTATTACCATAAATATATATATTTATTTATTTATATATTACATTAAATTATGAGATCCATTGTGATTTAGACTATTATATCTATATTACCGACATTGTCAAATTTTGGTGGTGTTTGGTGTCTGGTGGTCTGGTCATCACATGAAATCTTGAAAAATTTACTTGTGTCTACTTATGCATTAGATTTGGAGGTGGGTATATTGCATGACAAGGAATTTTAAACTTTATAGGTCATGTATGATTTAAAATTCGATAAAACTAAAATTTATTATGTTATAGTAATATCGATTAATTATAGGCTATTGGACTCACCCCATGCCCATGTACATGACCTTTGTTTTTATGGAAATGGGTAAATAATTATTATTTTCTCGAATAAAATTGTATTCCTCATAGAATGACATGAGGATTGGGTCATGTTGGTATTGTAGGTAAAGGATTTGGTAGATATGATTTTTTAGTTCTGTTGAAGGCTATGTTATTTAAATTCCTATTTACTCATACACTTGTACCATCCAGAATGAAAATATGTTTATTTATATTATGATTGTAATCATAAATATAAATATACTACAAAGAATATTGTATATTTTGATGTAATATATTGGTAGTTTACATCTAAATATTAGGGAATCTAGAATACCACATGGAGATCTATTAATTTCTATGGTTTGTTTTGTGATTTTCTACCATGTAGATTTGTCAAACTAATTTTTTGGCAGATATGGTCTTGGTATGTGGATTTAAATTTTAATTTTATATTCTACACATGTTAATTTTAGGCTCTCGTCAATATTCATTTTCCTCTAGAATATGGGGAGGCATGACTGGGATCTTACAATATCACTTCTATATTTTTATTTAAAAAATAAAATAATGTTTCTTAAACCTTTCAAATTTCTATTTGTCTCTTCTAAAAACAATTATTTATAATTTGTATGTTAATTTGGATTTCCTAAAAATTATTACAACAACTAAAAATGGATTTTATCTTGCTTATATGTGTTTTTGTTTCTTCCACTCCATGTTCTACATAAATTACAAATATATTGTAATATAATTATCAATTAATAGAGATTTGTTTTAAATAATGTTTTATAAAATTTATTATCGACTAATGAAAATGTGTTTTAAAGTGAACAGAAATGTTTTTACAAAATATTTTCAATGATTCTAATTATATCTCTTAAAAGATTCACTTCAATTTCTATATAAATATATTTAATGTTCAATTTTAATGAAAATATTATATTTTGTAAAATTTTCAAAATAAAATTTTATGTTCCTTTATTTTTCTTGAATATGATTTGTATTCCAATATTTTCCTAAATTATAATTATATCAATGTCTTGTAATGGAAAATGAAGTGATTTATTATATACAATTCAATTTATTATAAACATCTGATATATTTTTTACATATAAGATATAATTTTTCATATTACCCCTTTGAACATTCATTATTGTATATTTTTTCTCATTATAAGTTCACCGTATGAACATGAAATTCTAAAATAAAACATTAATTCATGATCAAAAATTTAATGAATCAATGGGGATTAGGAAATGAAATTTCTATATGAGTATTAAATTATATAAACATTTTTCATTCCTCATCAATGTCATGGTTTAAAGATAACCCTTCCTCTAATGTCTTTTTTTTGTGAGTTAAATTTAATTATTTCATTTTATTGAAGGGTATTCACCTGAAAAATCATAACATTAAATTGGCTTCTGGAAAATATAGATATAGTTATATTTTATATAAATATACATTCAGAAAATTTTATTCTAGTTATGAATGGATACTTAATTATTCATTTTCTCATTCACTTCCATTCAAGGGATTTTTTATTCTTTATAAAGTATTTTATGTGAACCATTTAATTTTATTAGGTACAGATATTAAGATAAATCAGTTATTTCATATGGAATATAGATGTATGTCTTTACATTATGTTATAGGTTGGAATAAATTTATATTTCCCTCAAATTTTTTCTGCTAAAAGTTTATATTTCATTCTATTTTGTGTATCATATTTGGCAGAGAACCTAATCATCTCTACATGCGAGACTATGAAGTTAGACCAATCCATTAGTTTAATGTGATAGGGATTTAAACCTTATCCACTATGTTATTATGATATTGGTATAGATAATTGATGGATGATATGATTTTATATGGAACCTAATTAATGATTTCCAAGAACAATGTTCTAGGATACAGGTTGTGATGTACGATCCTCTATGTTATGTTTACATTGGTGGTTAAAATTAACATATGAATGGATTTAATATTATTATTCCACGTTAATCTATTTTACCTTCATGTATCATTCTTATTGAATTGTTATTTTATATATTTGTTCAATATTATATAATTGGATTTCTGGATCATCCTTATAGATTCAATGCAATAATATATTATTATTCTATCATTAATCATGATTACTTATTATGTTGTCATGATTTTATACCCTTAATAGTTCAATTATATTAATTTCCATATCCACTATTTAATTTTTAAAATATTTAATCACTTATGTATCATTTATAATATATATCTATCATGGGATTTTATCTGACTCCTTGGTTTGTTTTCATATTTTCCTATGAACTGAAACAAAATAATATATGTAGGAATAAATCATGTGTTGATAATTCATCCGGTGACTTCAAAGAAGTAATATTTTTATAAAGATAATATCCAAAATAAATAATACTTTTAGTTTTGGGTGTCTGTTTAATTGTGATTTGATATATAATATGATGTATGTTTTTTGGTTTATCTCCAATATTATTGTAATATCTTTGTATTATTTTATATTTATATAATTATATTTGATTGTTCCGGTCTAGGTGCATCTCAAAAATGGGGTTTCAATATAACAGACATGTGTTAAACCAAATGATAATAATTCCTAAATATCACAACTATTAAAATCTTCATCCTTTATATATGTTATATTATTGAACATTTTTAGTGGGCTATATATGATATGGTCATATGGAGATGTGGAAATTGATATATGAGATGTAACACGTCTACAAATTCCAAAAAATTCAATAATAATAAAATATATTTTGAACTCTCATATTTGATTTATAACTATTGCATCTTAAAATATGGTTTTGTAATTATTATTAAAATAGATTAAGATTTTATAAAATGATGCTTGTTACAAAAAAGTAAACTCCAATTTTTAGTTCACTTACAATGGAAAAATGTTTATGGAATTAAATGATAATTAAACCATAAAATTATTAATATGAGGAATCCCTAATAAATATCCATCATACTGATTTATAGGTTATGAAATTATAGATATTCAATAGTGTGATTTTTATACACTTAAAAATTATCGATCCAATGATCTATCTAGGATGTATATCCATAATCATTGACATTTATGGAACTGGGTTCCTGTTATAAAAATATAAAAATATTAATCAACAATCTATATGTGTTTATACAAACATCACTATAGTCTAAAATTAAATAATATAACTGGAAAAAAATATTAAACAAAAATTAAGGATGTTCTAAAGTCTTATACTACCAAGATAGGACACCATCACTTGATATCCTAGTGGAATCATGTATCTCTACACTCACATCAAACTTTTCACTTCTGTAATCAATAACTATAACTCAAATATCTATGAAAACCTAAACTATCACATTAGAAATCATATATCTGCCGAGGTGTTCATATTGTTTATGAGTAGAAAGACCATGTAGACAGCATCCAAAGACATAAACTCCCAAAACTGAATAATAATGTGAATACAAGTGAAATATTATATAGTATTTACTTATATAGTATATTAATTAATATAAATGAAAAAAATGGAATATGAGATATCAACCAAATTTTAAGTCAGAAAATAATCACGGTTAACTCAACTACCATTAAAAATCAAAACCCACATTGATAATAACCCAAAATCAATTATGAAATTATCACATCCTCATTGGATAATCAAATCAGTAAATAATATATATATATATATATATATTATCATCCCTTATGAGGAAGAGTTTTATATAATGATCATACTATATATGTGGAAATACATATCATATACTAAGGTATAACTTTGGGAATATATATCCTCTATAGAAGGGAAATATATATATATGTAGTTAACCTCTTAAAAGTTTCAAGAGAACTTCATATTCCGTTTCAAAAATTCTATAAAATATACTAATCATCCAAGGATACCACTTCTAGTACATTTATAAAAATATTTAATGCATAAGAATCATAATAAACATAATATATAAGCTGGAGTGGAAAACCATCCCATTCCGAGTGAAAATATAAGAATAAGATTTTCCAACAAATTCAATGAATATAATATCTCGTTGATTCTTCATGCTAAAACATTATATAAAAAATAATAATGTTTCTAAATAAAAGGAAGATATATTATTAAACTATCATGTCTAAGGATGAAATCCACTGAACCATAACCTAATATTTAATTCATTCAAGTCAAAAACATGAAATTAAACCATTAAATAAATCCTAAAATGTGATTCTATGAACAAACTAACAAAATAATTTTATGTGGCAGTGTTTTAACACTCTTTTCCACAACCTTTTTGTATTTTCTATTGACTTTTTTATATTAAAAGGATGTTTTTATATAAATAATTGATAAGTGTTGTGTTTTTGTTCCTACTGTGTAAAATAATCCATCTTTAGTTTAAAACATGTGTATTAATGTGCATTAGAATCATTTTAAATAATTCTTAAATTAACATAATCTCCCCAATTAGACTTTTATTTATTTATTCTTTTATTATAATAATTTTTCATTCTATTTAAATTATTAATTAATTTATTAAATTAATTAATAATTTATTATTTAAATTGTAAATAAATAAATCCTTTTTTATAGTCTTTCAATAATTTAATTAGTTTTAACAATGTAATTTTATTAGTTTAATATTTTTATTCATTAATTTTATTAGTTCTTTAATCAATTGTTTAATTAATTTAAGCAAGTATTTGTAAATATTTTAATTGGTTCTTTAATTATTTAGGTTAATAAATTTTAATACAAATTAATTCATTATTTTATATAAATTATAATTAATTTTATTATTTTTCTTTGTCGTTTTTAGTTTTTAATTCCATTTTAATTCATTCAAATTACTAATTGATTTATTTATTTTCATTAAATTCTTTTATTTATTTATTTTTATTTGTTAGGTTTCTTTGCAGGTGTTGCGGTCGCACGGTCCCATCCATACCAGTGACAACCTCACCATTAGCACATTCTATGAGTAGACTTGCTACTGGTGACTTTCCTCACTGATACACATTTTCTCACCAATATGCATTTCCTCAGTGTTGTCCATTTTTTCTGAATTCTCACTGATACTCCACCTCAACGATACTACTCAACCTCCAACCTCACTGTTACCTCACCGGTAGACTTTTTATCTTACCTCACTAATACACCTCCCTTTTATTTCATCACCGATACATTTTCTCACTGTTATATTTCCATTCTGCCTCACTGATACACCTTATTCCTCACTATTATGCTTCCTTCCATTTTTCATCACCGATACACATCCCCCTCTAATTCCACACCAATACATCTCCCTCTCGATTTTCTTAATGATACACATTTCCTATCACACACTGATCTCTTCCATATAGCTCCACTGCTCCATCCTCATCCGCACACAATCACAGCAGCAAAACAAAGAAAAAAAATTATAAAAAAATCTCCACAGAACCTCATCAACGCACTCAATAGCACAACAATTCAGCTACAATAAACAACATCAAAGCAGAATCAAACCGAATTTAAGAATAAATCAAATCTGAAGTTAAAGTCGGACACCTTCACTGTGAAGAGTGAAATCTAGCTACTGGTCATGCTCCCTCTGGCCTGCTCTGAGCTCAAAGCCCTCAGCCTCAAATCATGACTCGCATCGCCACACTGGTTCCCCTCATAGCAGCGATCCCAAAAGAAGACCTCCCATATTTGAAACCCTCTCCACACATCTGAGACTTCGACCTATGCCGCATCACCCTACCCCGTGCCATATTCATGCCGCACCACCCCCGTGCTGCTCCCTTCCAACTCAATACAGACTCACCTCCCATTTCCACCTTGCTGCAGGCAACACAACTCTTGCGTTGCAAACAGAATCCGCCACCTCCTCGGCCCTAACCTCGTCGTGTCATCCTCCATCCCTCTCTTGCGCCCTACTGCTACACCGCCAACTGGAGCCGCTGCTATCCCTCGGCCTCGAGCTGCTGCGCCACTGCACTAACCTCGCTGCACCCCCAATTTTCCCGATTTTTTCTCCGTTCATGCACCCGCACGAACCCCCCTCTCCTATCCTTTAAATTTCATTTTTTATTATCTTTATATTTTAATATAACATATAATAATACAGACACACACACATATATATATAATAGATAATAATATTGATAACAACATTTATAACAATTATAATTAGTAGAACTTTAATAATATATAATGATGTACATTATTTTTTCTAATTCATATATAACGTACAATAAAATAATAATAATAATAAGTATATATTCTTATATATATATAATATCAACTTCTTATATTTCATATATGTTATTAATAGTTGTTATTTTAATAATAATATTATTAGATGTTAGTATTTTTTGTTTAGTTAAATATATAGTATATATAAAGATAGTGTTATTTTTATTTCATATCTGACTCACGTTCATTTTTTGCAGAGGGAGGGTGGCTCTGTGCGGGCACATCATTTTCATTCAGTTATGAGCAACTACTCCGGTGACCAGGGTGAGAGGTAGCAACACAGTGAAAGCTCCACGTGGTGTCTGGGGGAGACATCATAATAAATTCGAGAGACTTCGCATGGGTCATCAGCATTCATCACGGGTATAGGGAAATGATGAGTAGGAGGATTCTAGGGAGGCGAGCATCCATCATTCCATCAAGAGATCCCTCGATCCATCTCATCAACAAGACAGTGGTTGATAGACATTGAGAATGAGATCAGTATCAGAGCTGAAGCTGGAGAGAGGAGAAATCTCGTGGGAGATGCTTCTTAATTCATTTTTCATTTCTATCTATTTTCCTATTTTAAAGTGTAGTTAAATGGAATAGGGGACTCGAGATGTAGAGAACTGATCATCCATATATCCATCATATTTTATTATTTTGATTTCTCAGTGCGATTCCATTGCTCGGTTTTCTATTATTTTGATTTTGAGTATCATTTCACATTACTTAACTAACAGTTGTGGTAGTGAATCATTTCACCACGGATCATTGACTGAAGTACCGAGAATTGGAAAAGGTAAATGCATCTCGTCTCCAATTTAAGCATATTTGTCCAATGGTCAAGATAGGAAGATCGAGACTCAATGAAAGTTAATCGAGTTGTGTTGATCCACTGTAGTGAAAACTCAGTGGATTAACACCCTTTTTTATGCACTGAGTAATTGAGTTAAACCAAACAGAAGTGGAGAATATCTTTTTAATCAGTTCAAAGTAGCCTGAGGACCCTAAAATCATCATTACTGTTTGTTCTCTGTTCATGAAATTAATTTCACCATTTCACATTCATTTTCATACTCACTAGCAGTGTTTGTTTCAATGTTTGCATACAATTTTTTTTAGTGTTCTATTTTATCTTTTTGTTGTTTTTGTTTTAATTTGGTCTATCATAACATAAGTCCTTCTATGTGGTTTGACACCCATATTACCATAGAACTAGTAGTTTGTAGGGTTTATAAATTTTTAATTTGCACACACTCAAAGACTGCATGGCCAAATTTTTGCGCCGTTGCCGGGGAGGGCACGTGCGACCAAGTTTCAAATAACACAAAAAAAATTATTAAATAGAATACAAAAAAACAAAATTGTATAAACAAAAGAAAAGAAAAATGAAATGGAGAAATTGGAAATCATTGTTGGAAATCAACAGGTCAATGAGCCACAGACCTTAGTTACTGCCTTTGAGAGACCCAAGTATAGGGAGTTTCAAATTCCTACTATGTTAAACAATCCATCCTACATCAAATTGTCCCCTGGGTCTAGGAGCTATGAGTTCAAACAGTCTCATCTTTTTCAACTGCCATCATTTAATGGTCTTCCTACAGTGGAATCCTTAGAGTTTATCAGAGATTTTTATGGTTCTGTCTAGAATTTGCCTCTCTGAGATCTTAGTGAGGAGGATTTGAGTTTGATTTTGTTTCCCTTCTGTCTAATGGGGAGGTCTAGGACTTGGTTTCAAAATTTAGATGATGAAATATTTTAATCATGAGAAGAGGTGTTCAATTCCTTTGTATCTAAATTCTATCCCATGAACACCACCATTGAGGTTAGGCATAAGATCACTGGCTTTTCCCAGGATGATGGATAACGCTTTCACAAAGCATGGGAATGGTTCAGAGGTCTTCTTAGATAGATACCCAACCATCAATTAGCTTCTCATATTCTCATGGAGATATTCTATAATGCCTTATCACCTTACAATCAGAACATAGTTGATCAATCTTGTGTAGGTGATTTCACTGATTCCACAACTAATAAGCTGAAACAATTGTTTGATAAGTTGTCTCAGAAATCTCAACACAAGTGCACTAGGAAGAGAGTCATCCATAGCTGATACAAATCCTCAAGCTGTTGTTGATGATGATAGGGCCCTTAGGGGGCAGTGTTATCATTTTGGGATGTTTGGTCACACTCAGAGATATTTTCCAGACTTTGATCTCCCTGGTTCATGCGATGAGAGTGCCCAGTTTTTTGATTACAGGTCTAGGAATCAAGGTGTCTATGCTCAACACTCAAATCCATACCACTCTAGATATCAAGGTCATCCCAATTTATCATGGCATGAGAAAGGGGACACAAAGCAGCCCACTACCACAAACAAGCATCCCATTGACCCAACATTTCACCCACATCCGAAACAAATTTTCCAGAATCAAAATGAGGCTGAATCATCTAATTATCAAGGGGAGATATAGGGGATGTTGCAACAAGTGTTGAGTGAGATAAGCTCATTTAAAAAGGACACATATTCTATGATTCAAAATTTAGAACTTCAAATGAGTCAAATGGCAATGAATCAAGATGGTAAGGAAAAGGGAAAGCTTCCTAACACATCAACCCCCATTCTAAGAGAAAACGTGATGGCAGTAACAACCAGGTCAGGGCTTAAACTTAAGGAACCAGTTAAAGGACCACCTAGGAAAGAGGAAATCAATTCTCAATATAAAATTGAAAATTGACATCTGTAAAATCCTAATTCTGGAAATCTGGAAAGTGAGTTTCAAACTGTACAGATTTTGCAACCCACACCTGAGGAAGATAAGTAACCAAAGAAAATGAAGTGGGAATTGATTAAGGATGCAAATAAGAAAGTTGGGTCTAATGAGAAGGTGAATAAACTACCTATTCTAAAACATTATGCCCCTCCAATTCTCTTCCCTGAAATACTGAAGCAAAGTGATGAACCCAATTTCCTGATATTTTTTTTACTGAATCGACGCTTCACTATCAAAATGCCATTCTTATAAGCCCTGGATAAAATCCCTTTATATGTTTCATTCATAAAAAGGTTTCTGAAGAACAAGAATGATTGGAAGAAGTTGGATAAAATTGTTCTCAATGAAGAGTGTAGTGCAATTATCTAAAAAAATATTCCTCCCAAATTAAAGGATCCTGGTGGATTTATCATTTAGTGCCGAATAGGAGGGATTGGGAAACTAAATTGTCTAAGTGACTTAGGAGTAGGTATCAATCTTATGACATTCTCCTTGTTTACAAAGTTGGGTCTTAGGGATATGAAACTGACTGTTGTTGGTCTTCGGCATGCTGATAGGTAACTCACACACCCTTACGGGAGAGTAGATGACTTATTAGTAAGTGTAGTAAAACTCACATTTCCCACTAATTTCCTAATCCATGATATGGAATGTGATGAAATGGTTCTAATCATCTTAGGAAGACCCTTCCTTGATACTGGTGGTGCCATCATTGATGTCTCCAAAGGTAAACTCACCCTCCAAGCTGTAGATGATGTCAAGGAAATTTTGGTGTTTGAAAGGACCCGACATGAGGTCACTTGTGATGTGATAGATGTGGTTGTGAATCAATGTTACAAAATTGAGGTTACAGATGAGTATGGCTATTTCCCACTTGAGGTTACAGAGATACTAATTCCCCAACCCACTGGAAATTTTTCCAAGGATACTACTCTTTCCCCACACCCTCCTGTTGATGAACGAATAATTTCTTTGGAACCCATTCCGGAGAGTGAGTCACAAGTTTTTCTTGCACTATCTCAACTTGTTAATGGATGTATCCCTTGTGAATTTGACTGTTTAAGAGTTCCTAAAGCTGGAAAAAGCTTTGGGTTGATATCTTCTATAAAACATGATGATTGTCATTATGAAAAAGTGCATTTCATTGATATCATATTACCTGCCCAGTTTGATGTTGAGCGTGATGATTTCATACCTAAACATGAAAGATTCACATCATCTGAGTCCACTTTGGACATTGAGAATAACCTTTTGAATACTGAATTTGATAACTTCTTCTGGGAGATTTCTGAGTTGTTAGAGTTAGGAGCTATTCTTGGACTAGATGAGGGTTTTGTCAATGTCTCCTCTTCTATTTTTTGGTTTTGGAAAAAATCTAAGTGTGGTGGAAGCAATGGAAGTTTTTTGATCTGATCGATGATTTTATTAGGAAACTATTGAACTTTTTAAGCGCTAACAAACTGATTTTTAGAGACATAGTTAAGCTGGGAAACATGAATCCTTTTAGGGATCTGGGTATATTTTGGAGAATTCTGATTAGTGTTGAAGATGAAAATGTATTGAGTAGTCCTTCTCTTGATTCGTTAGACAATTTTTGAAGATCACACCACTGACAACTCTTTCCCATTAAATTATCATGGTTAGAAATGTTTAGGGTAATATGGTCTATCAAGGGACTTTAAACCTAGCGCTGCATGGGAGGAAACCCATGGTTTTCTTTTTTTTTCTACTTTAAATTTTTAGTTTGAATAAATGCTCCATGATCAGTTGTTTTTATCTCTATTTAGTGAACAATAATGTCTGCATTTCCTTATCATATGATGTAAGTGGTTTGGTGGTCCTGGTTTGCTAGGAGAATCATGTTTCAGTGGTAGCCACATTTGAAACATTCATGGTGGAAGGAGGTTTTCGTCAGAGAACACTGGATTAATGGATAAAACTCCCAATATCACACTTTGTAGCAGCTTATTATTTGAGCATTAAATCATTAACACTAATGTTAAATTGTTTCATCATGTAGGTGAAAAACTGGAGTAGCCAGAGTGATGCACAAGGCGTATAAAGGGAGGCATAAAAATATTAAGTAGATTCACATTCAGGGAAGTACTATTTTAAGTCTAAAAGTTGTTTCAATCTACTCATTCATTTTGTGTGATACTTTGAATTAAGTGTGTGGTAGTCCCTGGATTTCTTGTGGAAATTAAATTGTGCTTCTTTCTTGGGTGTTAGGTTGCTAATATCTACTTATTTGAAAAAGTATTTTGAGTTTCATTTTGAATCTTTCTACACCCACTATTTTATATTTCATTATGCTGATGTGCACGTCACTGTTAATCATGATGCTATTTGAAGTAAATTGATACAATCTTTTTTCTAGTCACAATGATTCAAGAATGAATAGTTTAGGGTTATAACAGCATTTGGTTGCTGGGGATGGTTAGTGGGGTTGGGCTCTTCTGTCTTTGTTTGTTTTTCTTTGTTTTTGTTTTTATTTTCATTCACATTTTTGTGTGGAAAAAAACAAAAATGTTAAACCTCATTTCTACCTATCCATATCCATTTTCTACAGAAATTCCTATCAGTTTTTTACTTAAACTGTCTCCCTACTTGAGATTCATCATTGGGGACAATGTTGTGTTTTAAGTGTGGGGGAGATGGGTCATTCTAGTGTCATGTTTAATTCCCCCTTCTTGAACCTGAGTTTGTGGTTATTTTAAAAGAGATGGTCAATTTTTTTCATTTCATTAAAAAAAATGGTTCAAAAGTCCTTGAAAATTATTCAAATTCATTCATTGTATGATGGTAATTGGAGGTTCACTAGTACTTCAATTATGTCTTGTTTAGCAGATAACTGCTTGCTGGATGTTGATAGTAGCACTTAGTCAGAAACTGTTAAGAATGAATGATTTGCTGAGTGAAATTGTTCACTGTAACTATGAACATTTCTGTTTAGGAACATAGGATGAGAGTATGATAGGATAGGTTTAGTGGAGTAAGGATCATGGCTTAGGGTAACTTGATGTTCTCACTAGAACCCAAGGGACTCACATTTTTATAAAATAATATTCCATAAAATTAGGAAGTTAATTCGAATGATTTTTAATTAAGTCCTTTGTAACTAGATTAAAATGGGAAAATGGGATCCCATGGTCAGTATATGAGACAATGTGCATTGGGTGCGTTTCTGTGAATAAATAAATCCAATTTCAATTTTAATAAGTGTCATGCATAGTGCTATGCACATGGAATTTGGCTGGGAAAAAGTAATATAAAGTGCCTTGTCAAAAATGAACTCATTAAGGTGAGTGGAATTTTGAAACTAGATGAAGAAGGGAGAAATTGACATGGTTAATGTTCATTTGGGTTGAATCAATAAAGTTATCAAATTAATGAACATTAATTTTTGGAACCAGGGGGATGGTGAGAATGGGAGGTGCACTTGGTTATGTTTTGAGTTCCACTTCATCTAACCTGTCAATACTCATTTATTTTGAACATGAATTGGAAGGTGAAGTTGGAAAGTTAATGAATACAAGTATGAGGCATGAAATATTTGACAGTGTATGAATTTGTGATGCTCTAGACTTCCAGTGGGTTTTTGAAGCTAGACATGACATCATTATTGAACAACTTTTGGAAAAACCTGACTCATTGTTTAGTCTAGTTCCTTCAGATATTAAAGCTTAATCATGCACCTTTTAAGATGAATTTTGCAAAACATCATTCTATTTTAATGTCAAAGACATGTACTTGTTTGAGGACAAACAAAGCTTTATGTTTGGGGGAGTTTGATGTGGCGGTGTTTTAACACTCGTTGCCACATCCTGTTTGTATTTTCTGTTGACTTTTTTATAGGAAAATTTTGTTTTTTATTAAATAATTGATATGTGTTGTTTTTTTGTTCTTGCTGTGTAAAATAATCCGTTTTTTGTTAAAAAAATGTGTTTTAATATTCATTATTATCATTTTAAATAATTCTTATATTAACTTAGTCTCGCCAATTAGACTTTTATTTATTTATTATTTTCTTCTTATAATTTTTCATTGTAGTTAGTTTATTAAATAATTTATTAAATTAATTAATGATTTATTATTTAAATTGTACATAAATAACTCTTTTTGTTTTTTATATAATTTCAATAATTTAATTAGTTTTAACAATTTAATTTTATTCATTTAATACTTTTATTCTTTAATTTAATTAGTTCTTTAATCAATTGGTTAATTAATTTAAACAAGTAATTGTAAATATTTTAATTTTTATTTAATTATGTATGTTAATATGTTTTAATAAAAATGAATTCATTCTTTTAAATAAATTATAATTAATTTTATTATTTAAATTTTTGTTTTTAGTTTTTAATTCCATTTTATTTAATTTAAATTACTAATTTATTTATTTCTTTTCATTAAATTATTTTATTTATTTAATATTAGTTGTTATGTTTTTTCGCAGGTGTTGCACTCACACGGTCCCATCCATACCGGTGAAAACCTCACCGTTAGCCCATTCTATCAGTAGACATGCTACCGGTGTCTTTCCTCACCGATAAACATTTTCTCACAGACACGCATTTCCTCACTGTTGCACATTTTTTCTAAATTCTCATCGATACTCCACCTCACTAATATTTTTATGCATCCAACCTCACTGTTACATCACCGGTTGAATTTTTATCTTACCTCACCGATACACCTCCCTTTTATTTCCTCACTGATACATTTTATCACTGTTATAGTTCCATTATACCTCACTGATACACCTTCTTCCTCACCGTTACGCTTCCGTGAATTTTTCATCACTGATACACATCCCCCTCTCATTCCTCACCGATACATCCCCCTCTCCATTTTCTCCCCAATACACATTTCCTATCACGCACTGATGTCTTCCATACTGCTCCTCTACTCCATCCTAATCTGCACACAATCACAACAACAACACACATAAAAAAAATTAAAAAATTTCTCCGCATCACTTCATAAATGCACTCAAGAGCACAAAAATTTAGCAAAAAGAAACTACATCACAGTAGAATCAAACCGAATTCAAGAATAAATCAAATCTAAAGTTGAAGCTGGCCTCCTTCGCATTGAAGAGTGAAATCTATCTACTGGTCAAGCTCCCTCCTACCTCCTCCAAGCTCGAAGCCCTCGGCCTCAAATCACTGCTCGCATCGCCACACCGGTTCCCCTCATAGCCATGAACCCAAGCTGAGACCTCCACTGTTTGAAACCCTCTCTACACATCTGAGCCTTTGACCTAAGCCGCATCACCCTACCCCGCACCATTTCCGCACTACACCACCCCCTGCTGCTCCCTTCCACCTCGCTACGGCTTCACCTCCCATTTCCGCCTTACCGCCGGTGACCCAGCTGCTGCGCTGCCAACCGAAACCACTGCCTCCCCTGCCCTAACCCCGTCGTGACCTCCTGCATCCCTCTCTCGCGCCATGCTGCTGCGCCGCTAGTCGGAGCCACTGAAATCCCTCGGCCTCGAGCTGCTACACCACTTCCCTAACCCCACCACACCCCCGATTTCCCCACTTTTTCTCCCTCCTTGCACCCGCATGAACCCCACTCTCTTGTTCTTTAATTATCATTTTTTTATTATCTTTATATTTTATTATAACATAAAATAATACATACACATATATATATAATAGATAATAATATTGATAACAACATTTATGACAATTATAATTAGTAGAACTTTAATAATATATAATGATGTACATTATTATTTATAATTCATATATTATGTACAATATAACAATAATAATAAGTATATAAGCATATATATATATATAATATCAACTTCTTATATTTCATATATGTTATTAATAATTGTTATTTTAATTAAAATAATATTAGATATTAGTATTTTTAGTTTAGTTTAACATATACTATATACAAAGATAGTGTCATTATAAGGCCCCAGCCTTAAACCTTACTTAAACATGAGTTATTACAAGATTACACATTGAGGATCTTTTCAGGTTTAGAGTTTTAGAGAATTAGATCATGAAACTTGCATTACATTCCACATTTAAACAAGGTGGTTATATAAAAGACAATATTCATTCTTCCCATCAATGGAAACCTATTTAAAATAAAACACAGATTCTTTCTTGACACATCCTTGACACTATCGTCACATCATTTACCTTTCCCTTGACCTTTGAAAAGCATTTCAAAAACTTGGGATGAGCATAAAAATCTCAGTAAGGGTTATAAAAATATGGAAAGGAAACATGAGTTCATATATACATAAGAATGAAATCATACTTTACCCATAAAACATAGGCATATCAAATCATGAATAGATCATAGAAAACATAAGACATAAAGGTAACTTGAGGCATTCATAAAATTCTTACGTAGGGAGTAACCCTCTTGGTTACGTTTGGAATACCCATCACAGTATATTCCCTAAATCTCTTCGGAGAAACCTTAATGTTTCACTCCTTCGCGTTACCCAATGCATTGGAGAGCTATATCGGGCTCACCCGCCCTTAGTTTATCACAGAACCACCCGTTCTTCATAACAATGCTCAAGAACCATAACATAATCGTATCACATAAACATGAATAAAGGAAACATAACATTTCCACATTTCAATCACAATATAACATTTTAGGATATTGAAATAATGAATCCATTCAAAAAGAAACCATTTCCAAAACCATTTAAAACATTTAATAAAGAGATTTTTGAATCAAAGTGTCCCATACCACCTTGAAGATTTTAACATTTTAAACCATTAATATCCATATAAATAAATCCTTTAAACCATTTTGAATAATGCATATTAATAATAACAAATAATTAAAACATTTAAAACAATATTTTGGTTAAAGGGGTTTTACCAAAATTAGAGACACTTGAATACAATAATCGAGGAATAACATTTAGTCAGAACGTTATAATATCATGAAAGGATTCATGATATAATACTCCAAAGGACAGTATATACACCATATAAGAGTGAATTGGTTCATAACCACAATGAACCCTTAATAGAAATGTCAAATGTGATGAAATCCCTTATAAAGAAGGTATCCTTAAATTAAGGACAAATAAATCTCAACAATATGTGTGAAAAATATATATACACCCAATATAAGTGGATATTAAGTGTAAAACAATAAAATTTAATTCACACATATTCAATGGATGATATATTCATTGACTACAAGTTGAACCCAAAGAAATCGAAATTGGGTTAAAAAGTTCCCTTGACAGCATAACGGCATCACATCAAAATGAGTTGATGAGAGATAAAAAGTGTATCTCGTCACTTGGACATAAAATTTACATCAATAAGGATGTATTATAACATATCCAAACATAAAAATATGTAAATTAAAAGACCCAATAAAAGAAGTCTTTTAAAAAAGGAGGGTGAAAGGTTCCCTTACCGACATGGGTATCTTTCAAAACATACGCCCCGTGAAATAAGGACAATACATAATTGATGTAAATACTAATAAATGAAAGAATATTACACAATGAGTAAAATAATGGTCAGTATTTACACCACTCAAAGGAAATTGTTGCAAATGTATCATAAATCTCACGGGAATAAAAGTGAGATGAAAAATCCCTTACGAAAACTCGGCAGCCTAACGGCGCCACTTAAAACTTCCAAAATGGATTGATGAGAGAGAATAGGGTCTCTCATAACATGAACATAAAAATTACAGTAAATGTAATATAAAATAACATCCCAATCATAATAAAAATTAGCTTAAAAGAAATGACATAAAAGAGTGTACTTAAAAAGAAAGAGAGTTGTAGGATCCCTTACCTCGGGTCCGACTTGACTCGATCGTTCTTTAATCTCCTGAATAATAAACTTGAGTTAATTTCTAATTCCTTAAGAACCTTTTTCAAGTTCATTATTACTTTTATACCACTTATTACCATGTCATAAACATTATGTAATCATTTAAGTTAATAATCTTTGTTTTGTCGATATTTGGTTCTTAAGTCGAAAGTGGACTTCTTACAATTACATGTTGTTCATGTGGCCAAATGTTTATTATATCCAGAATTGTATTCATTATGTAAATATCATATATTTCATATATATCCAGTACATTCATGCATTTATAACATTACATAATCATTTAGAGGTAAGAAATGAAATGCACCGTTCATGGAGACGGTAAGCCGTACGTACGCATGAACGCTACTTTCATTTCTATTTCGTATTTTATAGAATGGAATAATAATGATATAAAGGTATATTATAATTCCATTATAATATCATATATAATATCATATTTCCATCCTTTATAAATCCCACATATGGTATTTAACGAATCAAATCACTTTGAGGGGGCGGTAGTCCGCACTTCCTTAAATGAAGATATCGCGTATACCCATAATCGAAGCCATAAAGGTAAGACAAAAATGAAAAATACAGAAGCATAAATAAACATAAACATATTATATATCATATATAAAAATAGTGACATCATAATGACCACCTTTGAAGGTGTTAAATGAGTATTGAACAATCATCGTTTCGGGAGGCAGAATTTCACCATCCACAGAAACCGTATGTTCTTTAACCATTTGATGTAGTTGTGTGAGAGTTTAGCATGAATTAATCTTATAAAAACATTCTAGTATATTGAATATACTGGTTTTGTTACAAAAGAAGGAAATAAAGAGAGTTTAGGGGGTTGGAGAAGAAAAATAAAACAAATGAACATGAGAGAATGAATTACCTTTAAAAGTGTAACTCCTTTTGATTTGAGCCTAAAGGCTTCCTTTGAAAGGATTATGCCCAAAGGGAATCCTCTAGGATGAGGATAGGGATGTGGATAGAGTAAATGGGCAGGGTTTGGCCGAGCCAAAGGCTTGAGGAGTGTGTTAAATGAGGTAGAGGTGGGGTCCTTTTATAAGAGGAGAGGAGAGGCACTTTTGGAAAGTAAAGAAATATTACATTATTTGAAAATGTGTTTCGGTTTCAAAAGGTCCCACATTGATATAATTCGTGTATAAGGTGATAAGGCTTCGAAATCCACTCATCCAATCAGTTTTGGATATGTTTAGTTCATTGATTTTACATTATCTTTCCATTTTATTTAAATCGTCAAATAATGATGTCATCGCTTCATCATTAGTATGTCATAAATAATTTAATTTATTCAATGTCTAAAAATTATAAAAAAAATACTATGATGTAGGAAATCGTTTTAGCATTCCAATTAATATTTATAATCAAAAATATGGCTTGTATAACCCCACTTAAAAATTGTTTTAGTAAAACATATCATGTTTGTGTCAATTTTACTTTTACATTAAATAAAATGTTATTTATGTCATTTACCAACCAAAGTGGATCCATGGTGTCCCCAAGTTGACCCATGGCTTGTCTTGGTCGGCCATGATACAAAAAATGAGGGTAAGACATGTGTCAAGCTCGTCTCATTTTATTAAAGCATTATTTTTACCTTAAACTACACTAATTACCACTAATCGCGATTAAAAACATAATAAGTTACTATTCACCAAAAAATTATTTTAATCTCATTGAACCACATTTTACTTCTTAATGACAACCATGTATGTCGGATTTTTGAAAATCAAAATACAATGATGGCAAAATTTCATTTAAACGGAAAATCAGTTTTTATAAGTACCACTTAGTGGTTTCACTATTCATCAAAAATTGATGTTTTTCAGAAAAATCCCAAAAATTCACCCTAAGCTATATTTGATATTCTGAATTCAAAAATGAAGTCTGTTTTAAAAAATTCAAAACATATAAGTCACATTAATTAATTTAATAATTAATTCCCGCTGTCATGACAAATAGCGTGTTTTAGGAAACAATAAGTATCAAAAGATTGACACTAGTTTAAGTCTGATTTCAAAGTGAAATTGATTCCAACGACCACTATTGGATTTAATGGTAAAAATATTTTCAAATTTCACTTTAAACTCAATTCAAAATATAATTTTATCATATAAATAAATTAGATTAAAAATTGGTTTTGAATTAAAATACAACATTTTACAATATTCATTAAAAAATGAACTTTATCGGAAAGATACCAAAAATTTACACAAAGTAAATTTTGATGTCCCGATTCTTAATAAGAGTTTTATTTGGTCCAAAAGAATGTTTAAGAGTGAACAAAACTATATTTAATGACCGTTCTCCATCAAAAGGTGATAAGTGAACCATTAGTGAAAACTAGGGCATATACGCCTAAAATTGAATTCTTTCCGTATTTTAAGCCTTTATCTTTTATTGTATAAATGTAAAAATATTTAATAACATATATAATCATATTTTAGTTATTTCTATCCATTCCCTCCATTACAACGGCGACATGTTAACTACCATTTAAAATAATATTATTTTATTATTAGAGTGCAACGTAAGATTCCCAAGAAACTCGTTGTTGCGTGTTGGATACGCCATCGAGCATAGCGTCCCCTTTAAAGTCATATTAATATTTTATTCACAAATATGGATAAATATGAAAATGTCATATTCCTTATTTACCTGGGGTGTTACATCCTTCCCCCCTTTTGGGAATTGCGTCCTCGCAATTTTAAAATTGCGCTTGGAAACATCCTTGAACGTCCCACATCGGAACAAGAGTCGGTAAAACAATCACTTTAAAATAAAGAAAGATAAGCACAGAGGTCACCCGAGTTAACCCATACTAGGATTCTAAGTATGAAAATATGGACATGTAGGAGAAAACATAGGGTCATGTTCCGATGGAGAGTGATAGAAAACATGTTTAGGAGAAAGTTAACAAAAAGAAAATCACAAACTTGTGATGGGTTAAACGGTGTTGGGTTCCCCAGTAGGAAAAGTTAATAGACAACATTTTTGTTTTAAGTTAATTTTTATTGAGGAATTTATTCATAAGGAAGCATAATCACTTATCATGTTGACTTTCAACTTTTACTAGATTCCTTAGTCAAACTCATATTTTTTCCAAAAGACGAGTATTTAGGGAGACTTGTTCGCATTAAGAGTACTATAATCAACTTCTAGAGAATCACTTAATCCCCAAAAAAGAACTATATACATCGAATGTATTTAGGCGTTAACCAAAACCAAAACCAAAAAGGTTAGTACAAGATCATATAATCCAGAAAAGGATAACCCCTTATCAAAAGAAAATCTATTCTTAATCTCCAAAATTTGTCCAACAAAATCCAAAGTTCAACGAGGACCATCCGATAAACAATTTGTCCATCAAATTCTTAAAATTAAACCAATATAAGATTGAAACCCAAATATTTTAAGGATTTAGTCACATATTCTTCCAAGTTAAATCGTAACATTTATCTCCAAACAACATCAGTTGCTCCTAAAGTCTCACATTGAAAAGTAATTATCCTAATCACATATCCTCCAAAATCAACTTACTCTTAATTCATAAAATCATACAACTAAAAAGAATCAGTCAAACTAACCAGGGACTTCACGTAGTCCAGTGGTAGGCGATAAATACCAGCCGCACTTTGGTTGTGGGTTCGATTCCCGCAGCATTGTCCGACGCGACGGGTTGTCACACGATCTGCGTGTTGTCCTTTTTCCAAAACTATATAATTCTCAAATCATTACCCAAAAAGGGATAAAATCATCAAAAATAACCATAACATAATTTAACCTCAATTTTATCTCATGCCTTTCACTTCAATCATAACATATGGTAACCCATAATTACCTCAAAAGTAAGGATCATATAAACCCAAATGGTTCTTTTTAACTATGTCCACAAAAGAAAAGATAACTATTACTTGAATAAAATTTTCCTATATTAAACATCAGGGTTACACATAATATAAAAAGTCCTCTAATGTAACCCCATCATCAAAAGAGACTTAATACTCTTAAGAATTTCACCCTAACTCTTGAAGCCCTTATATGTTGACATCTTACTCATTCAACATTATTCATGATCCATTATCCATTCCTTTCCAACTTATTCCGAAATACCTCTTTCCAACAACAAAAATCATGAATCATATCCTAATATTCCAAAATAAGAAAACAATAGTCATGAAATAGTAGATACCATTGATTGGTCATTGTCAGTTTCTTCATCCTCAATCGGAATGGAATTAGGTATTGGAAAATGAATATTGGTATGATCTTGGTGACCCCATTCATGAAACGTCTTCATAGGACATGTGTTTGCATAATGACCATGCACACCACATTTAAAACATTCAATTGATCCCACAGAAAGAACTTCTTTCCCTTTCCTCGAGTCAACTGGATGCTTCCTTTTTCCATGGCAGGTTCTTGCTTTATGACCTTCATTTCCACATCTATAGCATATTTCTGTCCCTTTGAAACATTTTCCTAGGTGTTTCTTTCGACATCTTTGACACATAGGTTTTTGAACACACTTACCTTTATGATTATTACCTGTACTTCCGTAGGGATTTGTTTCTTGCATATATGATGCCTTAGAGAAATCTCCAAGGTTTAGGTGGTCAATCATGACTCCAGATAGTTGGTTGAGGATAATCAAAAGTGTTCTCATTGCAGCTCTCATATCATTCAGTTGCTTGCTCAAAAAACTGTCACAGTTTCCTTCACATCCACTGTTACTTTGGTGCCTGCTAGATCCAGCCAATTACTAAAACCAAAAAGGTCAGTGTGAGTATATCAACAAAACTATCATGTACTAATGAGTAAGATAAACAATAAGATATACTTACTCATTCACTTTATCTAAAACTAAGACTCTTTCTGAAATCCTAACCATTATGGTAATTTTCAATTATGCTTAAAGAATACCCTAACCACTAAAGTTATCTAAACCGACCTTTGATACCAACTATAAGGCCCCAGCCTTAAACCTTACTTAAACTTGAGTTATTACAAGATTACAAATTGAGGATCTTTTCAGGTTTAGAGTTTTAGAGAATTTAGATCATGAAACTTGCATTACATTCCACATTTAAACAAGGTGGTTACATAAAAGACAATATTCATTCTTCCCATCAATGGAAACCTATTTAAAATAAAACACGGATTCTTTCTTGACACATCCTTGACACTATCATCACATCATGTACCTTTCCCTTGACCTGTGAAAAGCATTTCAAAAACTTCGGATGAGCATAAAAAGCTCAGTAAGGGTTATAAAAATATGGAAAGGAAACATGAGTTCATATATACATAAGAATGAAATCATACTTTACCCATAAAACATAGGCGTATCAAATCATGAATAGATCATAGAAAACATAAGACATAAAGGTAACTTGAGGCATTCATAACATTCTTACGTAGGGAGTAACCCTCTTGTTTTCGTTTGGAATACCCATCACAGTATATTCCCTAAATCTATTCGGAGAAACCTTAACATTTCACTCCTTCGCGTTACCCAATGCATTGGAGAGCTATATCGGGCTCACCCGCCCTTAGTTTATCACAGAACCACCCATTCATCATAACAATGCCCAAGAACCATAACATAATCATATCACTTAAACATGAATAAAGGAAACATAACATTTCCACATTTCAATCACAATATAACATTTTAGGATATTGAAATAATGAATCCATTCAAAAAGAAACCATTTCCAAAACCATTTAAAACATTTAATAAAGTGATTTTTGAATCAAAGTGTCCCATACCACCTTGAAGCTTTTAACATTTTAAACCATTCATATCCATATAAATAAATCCTTAAACCCATTTTGAAAACATGGATATTAATAAGAACAAATAATTAAAACATTTAAAACGATATTTTGGTTAAAGGGGTTTTACCAAAATTAGAGACACTTGAATACAATAACCGTGGAATAACATTTAGTCATAACTTTATAATATCATGAGAATAAAAGAATTCATGATATAATAATCCAATGGATAGTATATACACCATATAAGAGTGAATTGGTGCATAACAACAATGAACCCTCAATAGAAATGTCAAATGTGATGAAATCCCTTATAAAGAAGGTATCTTTAAATTAAGGACAAATAAATCTCAAAAATATGTGTGACAAATATATATACACCCAATATAAGTGGATATGAAGTGTAAAACAATAAAAGGTCATTCACACATATTCAATGGGTGACATATTCAATGACTACAAGTTGAACCCAAAGAAATCGAAATTGGGTTAAAAAGTTCCCTTGACAGCCTAACGACATCACATCAAAATGAGTTGATGAGAGAAAAAAAGTGTATCTCATCACTTGGAAATAAAATTTACATCAATAAGGATGTATTAGAACATATCCCAACATAAAAATATGTAAATTAAAAGACCCAATAAAATAAGTCTTATAAAAAAGAGGAGGGTGAAAGGTTCCCTTACCGACATGGGTATCTTTCGAAACATACGCCCCGTGAAATAAGGACAATACATCATTGATGTAAATAATCATAAATGAAATAATATTACACAATGAGTAAAATAATGGTTAGTACATACACCACTCAAAGGAAATTGTGGCAAATGTATCATAAATCTCACGGGAATAAAAGTGAGATGAAAAATCCCTTACGAAAACTCTGCAGCCTAACGGCGCCACTTAAAACATCCAAAATGGATTGATGAGAGAGAATAGGGTCTCTCATCACATGAAAATAAAAATTACAGTAAATGTAATATAAAAGAACATCCCAATCATAATAATAATTAGCTTAAAAGAAATGACATAAAAGAGTGTACTTAAAAAGAAAGAGAGTTGTAGGATCCCTTACCTCGGGTCCGACTTGACTCGATCGTTCTTTAATCTCCGGAATAATAAACTTGAGTTAATTTCTAATTCCTTAAGAACCTTTTTCAAGTTAATTATTAATTTTATACCACTTATTACCATGTCATAAACATTATGTAATCATTTAAGTTAATAATATTTGTTTTGCCGATATTTGGTTCTTAAGTCGAAAGTGGACTTCTTACAATTACATGTTGTTCATGTGGCCAAATGTTTATTATATCCATAATTGTATTCATTATGTAAATATCATATATTTCATATATATCCAGTACATTCATGCATTTATAACATTACATAATCATTTAGAGGTAAGAAATGAAATGCACCGTTCATGGAGACGGTAAGCCGTACGTACGCATGAACGCTACTTTCATTTCTATTTCGTATTTTATAGAATGGAATAATAATGATATAAAGGTATATTATAATTCCAGTATAATATCATATATAATATCATATTTCCATCCTTTATACATCCCACATATGGTATTTAACGAATCAAATCACTTTGAGGGGGCGGTAGTCCGCACTTCCTTAAATGAAGATATCGCGTATACCCATAATGGAAGCCATAAAGGTAAGACAAAAATGAAAAATACAGAAGCATAAATAAACATAAATATATTATATATCATATATAAAAATAGTGACATAATAATGGCCACCTTTGAAGGTGTTAAATGAGTATTGAACAATCATCGTTTCGGGAGGCAGAATTTCACCATCCACAGAAACCATATGTTCTTTAACCATTTGATGTAGTTGTGTGAGAGTGTAGCTTGAATAAATCTTATAACAACATTCTAGTATATTTAATATAATGTTTTTGTTACAAAAGAAGTAAATAAAAAGAGTTTAGGGGGTTGGAGAAGAAAAATAAAACAAATGAACATGAGAGAATGAATTACCTTTAAAAGTGTAACTCCTTTTGATTTGAGCCTAAAGGCTTCCTTTGAAAGGATTATGCCCAAAGGGAATCCTCTAGGATGAGGAGAGGGATGTGGAGAGAGTAAATGGGCAGGGGTTGGCCGATCCAAAGGCTTGAGGAGTGTGTTAAATGAGGTATAGGTGGGGGCCTTTTATAAGAGGAGATGAGGGGCACTTTTGGAAAGTAAAGAAATATTACTTTATTTGAAAATGTGTTTCGGTTTCAAAAGGTCCCACATTGATATAATTCGTGTATAACGTGATAAGACTTCGAAATCCACTCATCCATTAAGTTTTGGACATGTGTAGTTAATAGATTTTACATTATCTTTCTATTTTATTTAAATCGTCAAATAATGATGTCATCGCTGCATCATTATTATGTCATAAATAATTTAATTTATTTAATGTCTAAAAATTATAAAAAAACTATGATTTAGGAAATCTTTTTATCTTTCCAATGAATATTTATAATCAAAAATATGACTTGTATAACCCCACTTAAAAATTGTTTTAGTAAAACATATCATGTTTGTGTCAATTTTACTTTTACATTAAATAAAATGTTATTTATGTCATTTCCCAACCAAAGTGGATCCATGGAGTCCCCAAGTTGACCCTTGGCTTGTCTTGGTCGGCCATGATACAACAAATGAGGTTAATACATGTGTCAAGATCATCTCATTTTATTAAAGCAATATTTTTACCTTAAACTACACTAATTACCACTAATCGCGATTAAAAACTTAATAAGTTACCATTCACCAAAAAATTATTTTAATCTCATTGAACCACATTTTACTTCTTAATGACAACCATGTATGTCGGATTTTTGAAAATCAAAACACAATGATGGCAAAATTTCATTTAAACGGAAATTCAGTTTTTATAAGTACCACTTAGTGGTTTCACTATTCATCAAAAATTGAAGTTTTTCAGAAAAATCCCAAAAATTCACCCTAAGCTATATTTGATATTCTGAATTCAAAAATGAAGTCTGTTTTAAAAAATTCAAAACATATAAGTCACATTAATTAATTTAATAATTAATTCCCGCTGTCATGACAAATAGCGTGTTTTATGAAACAATAAGTATCAAAAGATTGACACTAGTTTAAGTCTGATTTCAAAGTGAAATTGATTCCAACGACCACTATTGGATTTAATGGTAAAAATATTTTCTAATTTCACTTTAAAACCAATTCAAAATATAATCTAATCATATAAATAAATTAGATTAAAAAGTGTTTTTGAATTAAAATACAACATTTTACACTATTCATTAAAAAAATGAACTTTATCGGAAATATACCAAAAATTTACACAAAGTAAATTTTGATGTCCCGATTCTTAATAAGAGTTTTATTTGGTCCAAAAGAATGTTTAAGAGTGAACAAAACTATATTTAATGACCGTTCTCCATCAAAAGGTGATAAGTGAACCTTTAGTGAAAACTAGGGCATATACGACTAAAATTGAATTCTTTCCGTATTTTAAGCCTTTATCTTTTATTGTATAAATGTAAAAATATTTAAGAACATATATAATCATATTTTAGTTATTTCTATCCATTCCCTCCATTACAACGGCTACATGTTAACTACCATTTAAAATAATATTATTTTATTATTAGAGTGCAACGTAAGATTCCCAAGAAACTCGTTGTTGCGTGTTGGATATGCCATCGAGCATAGCGTCCCCTTTAAAGTAATATTAATATTTTATTCACAAATATGGATAAATATGAAAATGTCATATTCCTTATTTACCTGGGGTGTTACAGTCATTTTTATTTCGTATCTGACTCACATGCATTTTTTGCAGAGGCAGGGTGGCTCGGCACGGGCAAATCATTTTCATTCAGTTAGGAGAAACTGCTCCAGTGACCAGCGCGAGAGGTAGCAACGCAATGAAAGCTCCACGTGGATCCTGAAGGACACATTAGATAAAATTCGAGAGACTTCGAAGGGGTCATCATCATTCATCACGGGAAAAGGGAGACGAGGAGAATGAGGATTACAGGGAGGCAAGCATCCATCATTCCATAAAGAGATCCCTCAATCCATCTCATCACCAAAATAGAGGCTGATAGCCATTGAGAAGGAGATCAGTATCAGAGAAGACGTTAGAGAGAGGAGAAATCTCACATGAGATGATTCTTAATTCATTTTCCATTTCTATCTATTTTTCTGTTTTAATGTGAATTTAAATAGTTAGGGGAACCAGGGTGTATAGAACTGATCATCCATATATCCATCATGTTTTATTAGTTTGATTTCTCAGTGTGATTCCATTTCTCGGTTTTCTCTTATGTTTATTTTGAGTATCATTTAACATTACTTAACAGACGGGTGTGGTAGTGAATCATTTCACCGTGGATCGTTGACCGAAGTACCGAGAATTGGAAAAGTTCAATGCATCATGTCTCTAATTTATGCTGATTTATCCAATGTTCAACATCTAAAGATCGAGACTCATGGAATTTAATCAAGCTGTGTTGATCCATTTTAGTGACAACCCAGTGGATTAGCACCATTTTTTATGCACTTTGTAATTGAGCTAAACCAAACAGAAGCGGGGAATATCATTTTAATAAGTTCAAAGCATCCTGAGGACCCTAAAATCATTATTACTATTTGTTCTCTTTTCAAGCCATTAATTTCACCATTTCACCTTAATTTTCAAACTCACTATCAGTTTTTGTTTCAATGTTTACGTACAGTTTTTGTTTGTGTTCTATTTTATCTTTTTGTTGTTTTAGTTTTAATTCAGTCTAGCACATCATATGTCCTTATCTGTGGTTTGACACCCTTCTTAACACAGTACTAATATTTTGTAGGGTTTATAAATTTTAAATTTGAACACACTCAATGAATGTGTGGCCATAATTCCTCATGTATCTATTAATAAAAAAATAGTACACCTAATATGTTACATATTACAACACTTAGTAACCCAAAATACAATTATATCTGTTCTGATATCTCCACAAGAAAACTCAATTGATCCTTAAGATATTTTGTGAAATCCCACAACCTCTTAAAAATAAAAATTCCATATACTCAAAATAATTCACTAAAAAATCACCAAAACATAATAACATCACCCAAAATAACCATTGTAGATGAAACAAATAAATAGAAGAACCCAAAAAATATGAAATAATTAGAATGAAACATCCGAAAAATCCATCCAACCATCCCATGTACTACTCAATAATAACATTTATATAGTTATTTTGAGATAATATAAAATAATAAATAAAAACATGAATAATAGAAATTAAATTTCATTAAAAGATACAAAATCATAAATATAATTATTAACTAAATGGGTTGTCCTATGTTACCATGTTGGATAAAAGGTTTTTCAACTAACACTATCTATTTTGTGCCCTCAACTTTATATGTCATATTTAAGAGGGATAACATATCAAAAACTGTCATTTTATATGATTATTACATAAAAATAAATTCTTTTAATATAATGATAATAAATCATCCTCATTCAAAATAGTAAGAATTTCCACTATATCCCCCATAATGAAACATCTTAAAAAAAGATTATCTTTGTTATATTAAATTTCAAAATGGTAATCTATAGATATGAATGCTTTAACATTATTAAATTAAGAATTAAAATTATTGAGAACATTATTAGCTATATGAAATAAATTTTTTAAGAAATATCATTATAATTAATAATTTATAATCATATGATTAAAAAATCAAATCTAGTCAAGTTAATATAAAAATGAAGATCGTTCATAAATTTTTTCATTAATTAATATAAATCAATTAACATTATCAACTGAAATTCATAAAATTCATAATATTAATGATCTCCGTTATATTAATTAACATTTCACCTATTAGTATTATCAAAATATAGAAATTAACAAATATTTGTGAATAACTTGATATGATCCAGTAAAAATTTTATAAGATATAAAATCAATTTATCCAAAAAAACACTAAAACTATACATTAATATTTAAAAATTTATCATTTGAAATTTATTAAATGTTTATAAATTTATTAGTATAAAGATAATAATTATTACATAATTAAACATAAGGTGGTTGACACCACAATCATTTAAGACCCATTTATCAAATCCTTAAATTTTAGTACACAATAGGAAGCAACATTGTATTTTTTTATTTTAATTCTTTTCATTGGTAAATATATAAATATATTATCTATAAATAATGTATTAATCCTCATATTATAAAATTTCATATAATAAAAATCCAGTTTGATCCACTGATTTTAATCCTATTCATCTACCACTGGTGGCAACATGGGTTAGATTTCCAAAGCTTCCCCTTCCTTTTAAAAATTTATCCATTATTTCTATGTTGGGGAATCTTGTGGGAAGGTTCATATGCGTTGATAGCCGAACACGGGCTCTTTGTCACCCGATTGCCCCAAGGGCCTTTGTGGAGATTGGTGCCTCTAAAGGACCGATTGACTTTGTTTGGATTGCTGTTGGTGAGAAGCTTCAGTGGAAACAACCTGTGATCTTTGAGTTGTGGACTGATTTCTTCTCATCTTGCTGGATTCTGGGTCATAGTGCTCGGGAATGTAGGTATAGAGGAGGTATTTGTTGTGTTTTGTACCGATCTAAGGAGGTGTCCAGTGAAGAGACGCAGATTCAGGGCGAGATGCGGAAGATTGTTCACAAGGAGCCTGAAGTTCAGAATGAGCCTGGTGAAGAAGGTCAGCCTTGGGTGGAGACGAATTTGGCGGAGGTTGCAGTGAATGATTCAATCAAGCTTAAAAGGAATGCTGCTGAGGGGGTGGCACCTGCTTCTGGGAGTTGCTCTGAATCATTGGGGCAGATGTTTGTGCAGGAGGGACCTTCGGTTGTGCGGGGGGAAATAGATCTGTAGTTGATGGTGGTAAAGTGGGTATTGAGTGCCAACCTAAGATGGCCAACATCTTCAAGCGTTTGAGGAGTGACCTGAAGCACTTGGATGCTGGGAATTCCTTATGCAGGGAGGTTGCAAATGGTGGGAAGTCAAACTCATCTGATAGCAAGGAGGCCATCCCAACCTTCAATCACTTTGAAGGGCTGGAGCTTGAGGAGGAGCTGCAAGGATCTCCACTTTTTGATGTTGGGAGTGAGAATTCCTAGGCTCAGGAGAGAAGGGTGCATGTTGTTGTTGTTGAGAGGGGTGGAGGGGGTATATCCCAGTAGGCTAGTGAAGTTGAGCCACTGCTGGACAACACTAGGCACTCGGGTGGTGTTGATGAGCAGGAGATAAGGGAGTTACAGCCTCTTGGACACAACTATGATTTTTTTTGATATGGATAAGGGGAAGGTAAGAAATATTCATAGAGAGGAGGGGAAAGGGGCTCTGGTTGCAAATGATGGGAGTGTAAGGCTTAGTGTACAGATTCTAAGTGAGAAGCAGAATGATGTTCTAAATGCTGAGTCAATTCTAGACATTATTGACCCCTTGAATGTTGTTGGTAAGCAGGGGAAAAGGGAAAATCATGGGTTGGATCCTCCATTGGATGTGGGGCATTTGTAGCTGGACTTGGCCGGTGTGGTGTCCCCTCTTGGTATGGCTTCTGATGAACCTGTTCTTACTAACTGTTCCCTGAATCAGGAGGACCCCTTCATCCTGGATCACCTAGGTCTTTGGAAGGGAAACCCTGCACATGCTCATGAGATGACTTTGACATTGGTGGACTGCCCAGTTCCTTGGGGGGGTTCTTGCAGGTTATCCACTGAACCAGGAATCCTCCTTCATCCCCGATCATGTTCAGGAGGATAATAGTAGGATAGATCAAAACATGGCTATGGTTCTTAAGGAGAGGGCCATGCTTGAGGAGGCCACCAGGAAGGAAAAAAGCATGTTGGGATCCATGTTGATCCAAATAGGAGGAAGCCGAGGAAGGAATACTCTTCCTTGATAAAGACTATGACCACAAGAGCATCCTGCAAAGCCAAGGAAAATGGCTCTGGAAGAGGTGATAGGGCTGTCAAGAAATAGCTGAATGTGCAGAAGGTGAGGTTAAGTGAGTATTAAGACAATTTATTGAAGCAATATGACTCTTCTGAATGGGAATCAGTAGTCTCTGATGTGGAATTCGGTTATGGTGCCGAGGGAGACCCCCCTGGTGCGGACTATGAGGATGATGAAGGCTGGTAGGTCCTGTGAAGGGGTGGGTTGCTGATGGAAGCTTGTTGCTTCTTTTGGGTTTTCTTTTCTTTTTTGCGGTCTTTGGGTGTGTGTTTGTTAAGGGATTTTGGGTGTGGGTTGAGTGACC
Organism: Viscum album; assembly: GCA_963277665.1. Taxonomy (NCBI): domain Eukaryota; kingdom Viridiplantae; phylum Streptophyta; class Magnoliopsida; order Santalales; family Viscaceae; genus Viscum; species Viscum album. The sequence goes on from OY728160.1 coordinate 1,671,341,220, forward strand.
CCGCCCCTCCCTTGTCTGCAGTGTCTTTCTTTTCTTTAATAAACTTTGGGGGTGTCAGGAATAGCCTGGCCCTGAGCCTTCCTTGACCAACCCAATGCTTCTATACTCACCTATCCACCATCATGGCCCTTCCCTTAACCATAACCATAGTCATGAAACCTATAAGTGAACTGAAATTCTAATATAGTGTGTAAATAAATTACCCAGTAATAAGAGAACAATGAATCCTTAATAACTATTATAAAGATATAATATTTTATTTCATAATAATAATAAACTCATAATGATCATTAAAATATGTATCTTACAAAAAATGATCACATCTGTACTAACCAAGCTTCTATGATCCCTATAAATACGTTATTTTTCTCCATACATGACTGAATTTCAATACCTAAGATGCATTCAATAACTATCATCGATGATAGAAGTCATGATAATTCAAATCAGGTTCAAAAAATACATGGATTACACTATGAATCAAATTAGTCAGGTTCTCAGAACCCACTATGAATCTAGTGAACATGATACTCATTTTCCATTAGGACATTGGTTATATTCTCTTTTGTACACCCTAATTTGGGAGGAATGAAAAACACATCTACAAACAAACATAACTACTAAGAACATACACACAAGTATATCAGATTATAATGAGAAAAATTTTAATTAAAAAAGACAAGTTATCAATATAAAACATGAATAATAACTGACAAATTTGGTCATGTAATAAGATTCTTATAATGTTATCATTGGAAATGTACAACCATCATGAGATTATAATCAAGAATTGTTATCATGTATACCAACAAAAAATAATATATTATCGAATAATTTTTAATAAGAACTCCAAAAATAAAATTGACTTCCAACCTCAATGTCGTTGATATTGAAAACAATGACAAACAACCATGTCTGGTTTGAAATATTGAGTAGAAACCACTATATCCATGAAAACCTCTTCATGGCCCTTATTATAATATTTTTCTATTATGTCAATGTTCAATGATTTTCAAGGATCTAGAAAACGAAATACAACAATTTTTTAAAAATGAAAATAAAATATCACATGAGGTAATAGTTTCTCCCTTAAGGAAAATTTATAGACGTTCAATGTATTCTAAAGTAACAATATTGATAAATTCATATTATTTCATAGAGGATAATTCCAATTATACACATGATAGAAAAATTTAGTGTCCAAAATAATCTAAGAATAATTATCCTTTATTAATATTGATAATTGTCCCCATAATAATTATAGAATGAAAATAATAATAATTATTTATTAATCATTACAAACTAAAAAATATTAGTATTTAGGAATGTATTTTCCATAAATTGTGGAGGATCTAGGTGGATTAATAATACCATAATATGTTACTGAACATGTCGAAAATTATCCTCAAGACTAACTTCTCTATTGAATAGTGGAGTGTCTCTGTTTATCAATTCTTGGGAAACTATATGAAGGGATACTATTTTTTCTATATTATTTTCATGAGATTTTAAAATTATAATACCAGGGATACTCATACCTTATTTATTATCTAATAATTAATGCGTCAAGTGTTCAATTATTTATAATGTAAATGACATACATGATTATCCTAATAAAAACACAAATTAAATAGAATCATTTAATTTTTTATGATATTTATAATTATAGAGAAAATAATTTCATCTAAAAATATTATTTATGGATATAAAAGTGTGGAAAAATAAATGACCATAAATTTTTAGACATAAATTCATTAAAAAATAGTTACAATGTGAGTTGGGAAAATGAAATGAGTGATTGAGATTTCAAAAATATTATTTTTCAAAAAATGTTGTTGAATAAGTGTATCAACGTATTACCCTTAAGAAGCACAAAACATTCATGAGTTACCATTATACAAGAATAGAAAAAGTATCAGGTCCTTTACATTGATCTATCTTACCGTTAAAAAACTCATTCATACCATTATGTAGAACATAAGTACACCTACACAGCCTTAGTAATCCCTACATATACTATCCTTACAGGGTTGTTTACCCATACTGACACCCTTTTTTATCAATATGAGAGTACATACAATCATGGGTGTCTCTTACTTATGGTACATTTTACCCTTATGTACATCAATCTAGAACTTATTTAATTTTAGGTACCCTTATACAATGCTTGGAAACCATTTCGTTGTGCCTGGATATGGATACGCAATGTCTGGCTACCCTTGCACAATACCTATACAAAAGGATACCCTTACACAGTGTCACCCATACCATTAAAAATTGTATGATTATCCAAAATTCTATTTCATGGGATTGAATTTACATTTGGTAATCCTCTTTTACCATTATTCAACTGAAGGAATCAAGACTTTACCATTATGAAATGTCTTGTAAACATATTTTACCCTTATGTAACACAATAAAATCATGTATAAGGGTTATTTTTATTGAATAAATATAATTTCACATAAAAAAACTTATAATATAAAATTAAATAGTGTAAGAAGAATAGTTATGAATTATTAATAATTGAATTCTACTTCTATAATGATATGTGATACCCAATAAGAATCTCTAGTGGTCTAGTTTTAACAACTATGGACACTGAGATTAGAAAATACAATCCCAATTTCAATATTACTCTGAGATTTATCTATGTTTTATGAGGATATAGAAAATTCATAACATCTTTCATCCATGTGATTTCTCAGTCATTTATATAATATATATTAGACAATCATTGTATTACTTGTTTTGATCAATATCAATATCCTCATAGATGATGACATTTGTTGCACGTGGAATTTACCTCTGTAGATAATAAACATGAATCACATGGTAGATACCTCTATAATAAGAAGGAATATAAATATGTTAACCTGCTATCCTAACATGTTAAATGATCATCAATGGTACAAAAATCTATTGTTCAAGTTTACTATAGTTTTGAGAATGATGATTCCCCAGCCGATGTGACACTCACATGAATACTTTATTATAAACATATAACTACAATGGTCATATCCTATAGGCTATATATGATTGATTCCTACATTGAATAGTCACCTACAAATTCATGATCAGTTATACCATCATAGAGTTATTTAGATCTAGGAAAGTACCAACAATAACCGTTTCATTCACATTATCCTAGCATTGTGGTGAACTGTATAACCATCTACAATGGTCCTAAAATGGGTTTTCTTCTTTTTCAAGTCATTATAATATTGTGTGTGAACTATACTAACTCTATTTTTGCCTCACATGCCTCATTGATTTCAATGATTCAATATTAATGAATATCCTCCCATATATGTATCTTCTGATCAGTCTATCCCTCTATGAGAGGATGGATGGATTTCCCTATCACAGTTCATTCTCAATGGCCATCTATAATCCCTTCTAAAATGTAAATTTAAAATATATGTATTTATTCTTGAGGAAACTCCATATAATCATATAATCTCATGTAAATAACTAATTCATATATTATCTAATATTTTTGACTATTGTATTGGTATGAAGTGATAAAACGTCATCATCAAATTGAAATCATCAAGTGGGCATTAAGATTCCTCAAAATACTAGGAAACCCCATTATATAGTACATCATGCATTTTTTCCACTTCCACGTGGTGCCGGATGTGGTTGTAGATAACCATCAAAATTCATGTGCTTCAATTTTACCCTCTAGAAGTTAAGGAATCATGAAACAGACCCTGATATTACCCTCCTCATATAGGGGTTTCAATGATCCTCATAAAAGCATCCATAATAGAATCATGTATTAACAAAATACTTTACACAAGGATTGAATTGTTATCACCTAATGACGTATCTAGAGAATGTATCTATCAATATAACTTGACTGGTAAATAAATTACATTCAGAACATTTTAAAATGTGCATGAATAGAGAATACCATTAAAAAAGGTTGTTGATTATATGGTTTTAATTAACACCATACATATTCAATAGAGACACATACATAGATATGCATCCATGTATGTGTCTTTATTGATTCCCCAGCATTTTTTCAATAGGTGATGACATCGGGTGGATCCCTTGGCCCCTAGCTATGACATCTTTAACAATCATTAAAATCTATGGTAATATATTTGGAGTAAAACTAGTGGAGTTTTTTACCTTTTAAAATATTTTACACATGATCCATGGTTCTATATAAGATCTATTGTGTAGACTGATTTCTCCATTATTAAAACACTTTGGTGATCATTATGAAGTAACTGAAGATTCCATACCATACATAGCCCAGATTCCACTTCGTATATTGGTGTTTTCTACCATCTACCTCTAACATCCTGTTAAAAATCATGTAGTTGAGAGTGAAATACTAGTCACTATCCCTCTTTGGCATAGAAGAAAACATATGACCCTATCCCCTCTAGACCATTCACAAAGGCCAGGTACATAAAAAGAACCTATGGGTATGTCATTATATCAGAACTATCAACATAAAGCCTATGCTCAAGTTTAATTCCATTCCAAAACATCCCATACATTTGTTCCTTATTCATAAACAAAAAAAATATGAAAATCAATGTCACTCAATAAACTATGATTAATAAGAAGAGATAGTAATCGCACCCTACTATAACTCCATGAACTCAAGTTAATAATCTATATTCCACATGTCTTGAATTTAATTTTTGATAAATATATCATTGAGTGGAACCTATATAAGAGACACTTTTCTTCTAACATGACTCTTGGGATTACAACGTCACCTAGAGGGTATTTAGATCATCAAGGTCTCTTGAGACACACTCCCCTCCTTAGGAGTCTAGACCCTCTAAAATAATCTCTCCATAAGGTCCATACATTTATCCTCATCCCATGGACTATAATGGTTACATAGTACATTCATAAATCCACATCCTTTAATATTATGTTCCAAGAAACTAAAACTATAATGATAATGTATTTTTAATTATATCAGAATCATTAAATATTCATTTAAGAATAATATTTCAGAAAAAATGATAACTCCATCAATTAAATTCAGTAATTCTATAAAAATCAACATAAAATAAAACCTTAAAATTTTACAAATATTTAATAATTTAAATAGAATTAACATGTTTCATTAGAATCTTTCAACTACAAAATTATCTAACCCTAAATAGAAAATTTTATCTCTCACTCAAGAACCTATACCTATTCTGATCACCCATTTGTAACCATATCTCTAACTTTTATAACAAAATTTCTACCAACACGTAAAAAATTAAACATTCTTAATTATAATATAAACTCTTAATATAAAACTCTATATAGGCCAAAAACTCCCTTTATAACATCCCACTAAAAAATTTATTATTTTTCGTAATTTAAACATTCTGAAATAGATTTCCAAATTTAATAAATCCATAAATTATGTTAAATAGTTTATTAAAAACTATATATTTATATTAAAAATAAATTATAAAATTTACATTTTCATTACAAAATTCAAATAAACTAAACATTATAAATATAGTATTTAAACAAATAACATTGTTTTATTCAAATGGAACAAAATAAGAGATATATATAACATATAAAATCCATTTACAATAACAAAATTGCTTCAAAATATTTTTATTTATGAATAAATAATAATGAAAAATCATAAATTTTTGAATATTATTAGTTTAATAGTAAGTGAAAAAAAATATCACTAAAAGGAATATTATATCAATATTACTATAATTCCTATGTAAGGTATTAAAATTAATTATTTAATTTATTATTAAGTATTTATGAAATTAATGATTTTCTTATATGTTCATTTTGATAAATTAAATTCTCTTACAAATTAAAAAATAACAAAAACTGATATATTCATGTTATTAAAGAAAAATTACAGCAAAAATTTTAAAAATTGTTGAGACTCGATATTGTTAACGACTGTGAATATGAATGAGTTTCAATATTTTCATTTGAGATACACTATTTATCGAAAACTCCAGAATTTATCCAAATAAATAGTTATCCATCCATGGTAATATATACAAGAACCAAAAATAACATAATAACTTCTATTTATGGGAATCTTCTATTGTCTTAAAACATCAAATGACCTATTTATAAAATCCTCGGATATTGACAAACAATTATAATACCACTCTATAACAAATAATACTTGATTTTTTAACAACCTAGATTATCTCCTTACATTCCCCAAAAAATTCCATATATATACAAGGGTTAGAAACTAGAACTAAGGATCTCAGTTAATCATTGTGGAATAATTTAATGCTTCATAGAAAATATCAATGTTAATACTAGATTATTACAAAAAATTCTAAAAAAACCCTTTTGTTTTTCAGAAATACCATGAATTTAATTTTTATGATAGTGGACTGATGGAATACTTTTATAAATACATAATGATCTTATTAATATGTAGAGTAAAAAATATCAAACAAATCCATTACTTAAAATTAAAACTAATGGACTCAATAAAAATGAATATGTTTAAATTAATGATGTAGAATAGTTGACACGTGTAAGTGTTTTTAACCGTCACTCTATAACCTAGTAGAACATTATCCCAATTGTCATACTCCACAATAGTCCACAAAAAATAGAATCAAATATCCTAAAATTTTTAAAAAAAATCCTATATTTCAATAGGTGTAAATTTGGGTCAATATTTTTTCACACGTTGGCTGTAATTAAAATGAACCAATAAAAAACAAAATTTGAACCAAAACTCCCAATACACCCTTTTTTATTTATAATAATAATAATTAATGTAATATTGGATGTGGGAAAAGATCATGGTAAAGAAAAAAACACATACCCCGTAGTATTAATATATGAAATAAAAAGTGTTTCACATATGGTTTTAACTGGGTTTATTTTTTAGTAATATGGATATAAAATTATATGACGAAATGTTGAGAATATGTATATAGAAATATATTGAATGAGTGTTGACATTGTTTTATAGATTTATTGATAATATTTAGAAAGTGTATGGTTTAATGGTGATTGGAACATTTTTCCATAGAAGAATAATAATTTCCACATGGATGTATAATTATTATTTCATGAAGGATACACGTTTTTTTAATGTATATTTATAAATATTTTTTGAAGATGTATTTAAAATATGGAGGATTTTAAGTTATTCATATCTTGATTTAGGACGTATAACATGCAGTACCTTGTGATCATTGTTAATGTTTCTATAAAAATTGATATATACCCATTTATAGGTTTTCCCAAAATAGGGAATTCTCCACATAACAATAATTTTTTATGTAGAGGTTCTGTAAAAGGGAATTCTGGTAATATAAGAAAATTTTTATATGTGGGGGAATTCAGGTATTCAATAGAAATATATAATATAAGTGTTCTTGATAAATATCCAAGAATGAAAATTGAGATACGTAATGGTCATAGAAGAAAAAAAAATTACCCGATGGAATTCATAAAAATATAGGGTTACATTATAAGATTAATTTATGAAATGAGTCACTTAAGAAAAATATTTACATAAGGGTCATATTTGAAAATTTATTTGTGAATGAATTCACCTATGATATCTATAACAATTATAATTTTAGTAACACAAAGTATCTCATGTATTTTAATTAGCTGTTTATGGGAATTTAGCTATATGAGAAACAACATATGGGTTTTTCATATCCGTTTTTGCAGACTTTTCAAATGATTCTTTTCCTTTAAATCAATAATGTGTTTTTAAAAGTATTTAAAACATTATTTTGTGGATAATTCCTTGGATGAAAAAAAATTTATAAAAGAAAATAACGATCCTTAAATTGATATAATAAATTATTCCCTATGAAAATATTCATAACCTAAATTATATTTAATATTTTCATACAGATTTTGAAATAATAATATCATGTTATTATAATACATTATTAATGAAAAAGTATGGTTTTATGATTTTCTGATATTTTATGTTGTGTATTTTATAAGAATATATCTACAGATTATATTGATTGATGGATTGACCATGATTAATGATTGATCAATCCAAGAATTAATAAGAGTGTGATACTATTAATATTAACGATCATCGATCTTTATTCATAGTTTTTTTGGAGTGTGGACTGGGAATTTTTGGAGCTTTTCTATGTTGACATAAATAATTTTCTACACGGAATATATGTGTGCGAATAACGGAACTAATTTCAAAATATATTCTTATGATTTTAATATTTTATATCATTTTATATATATGTTTGGGATTGTGATACATCTTTTCAAATTACTAATACATAAATATCTATGTAGATGAATCATCTTTATAGAATCATTATCCAAATGATTTAAAGCCTTAAAAAAATTTAAAAATTTACATTTAAAATATTGAGAGAACATTTCAAATTCTTATTTTGAAAAATATACATAACTATTTGTATTATAGGTGACACATGGAAGTATCATTAGTGGTAAGAGAAAAACATTGTATGAAACAAAATATGGGATACAAGTCATTACAGCTTAAAATATGAGTAAAATATGATGTGATATACTTTTGTAAAGTTGATAGTTCCATATTGATGATCCAAACAAAGAGAAAATTATAGAACAGTAAATTGTCTAAAATTGAAGAACAAATTAATAGGATAATTATAGTTTGTAAATGTTCTCATTTGGAGAAGTGGATTTGTTATATTAAAAATAAACTATGTTAAAATTTCAAATGGGGAATTCACATCTGGCATTAGAGGAGGAAAAAACAAGAATAAACTCCCAAATTGAGTTGGGCTCAACTAGACATGATGATTGGAGGCGCAAAAGGAGGTAATGAATAGAGAATGTAACTAGAGATAATGATTAAATGTGATGTTACACACATGATAGATATAAACCAACATGCCATAATTTTATGGAAGATACCCTAATGTCAATAAAAATACAAATTCATCAATTGATGATTTCAAGGTATTAATGAAGAGGCATTGCAACTGAGATCTATAGAGATATAATAATGTAATCTCCCCAACTCGGGAGCCACTAAACGGGTTCTCTAAGCTGGGTAGTACATGATGTAAAGTGCTCCTCCCCGTATGCTCGAGGTTTCCTAATAGCAACAAGGGTCCAATAGGTTACGCGTGGAGACTATGCCCTCTATAAGAAATGAATCCGTAATAAATAATAACTGAAATAGCAGGAACATAATATTAAAATCCCTAACATTCATAATACAAAAATATCAAAACTCGGTACAATCAAAAAAATGATAAATATGTCATGACATGCAACAGTGCCAAGTGATCAAAACCCAAAAGAAATAAAATTGTAAAATCCCTAAAATGGTCTGGACTGTATATCTGGAACCTCACCCAAACTTGTCCCATGTCCAACTCATCACTCTAGAATAGGTACCATGCGCTTTTCCTAACATGCAAACATGAAATCTGCTCGGGTGCCCAATGACGGCCTGAGAAGGGTGAGAGTATAACTCAGTAGGCCACCACCAATGGTGTCAACAAAATAACCAGCTAGGACAATAGTGCATGAAAATGATAAATAAAGGCAAGTTAAGGTAAACAGTTTAATAAGCTATCATTACTTATGTTCATTTTTTTTAACCTACCACTGGACCCATATTTATTACTAAGACAATTCATTTATCAAGTCACCCTTTTAGTGTGTTCAATGGATCAGGAATGATCAATATTTTCAACATGTGATAATTAAACAAGTCCTCTATCACTATTCATAATATCACTAAAATTCCTAATATCCTCATCTCGAAGACTTAGTCTGGGTTGAATGAAACCATAGGGGGAAAGTAAATTCATCCCCTTCCTTAATATATGCATTGGGGGGGGGGGGTTGAACCTCATTCCAACCCAGCCCGTGGGCATAGAACCTATAGAAAACACCCAACTCTGAAAATCCATGTGAATATGATTATTTATCATTCACCACAAATCACCATATCCAAACAACATAGACAACATCATTTACAACATCAAAAAAATATCTATAAATGGGAAATACAATTATTGCGCCAATCCGTTAACACATTCATCATTTTTAATTAGATAACCCCTTTATCCCCATTTCCCATTTAACATGCCTATCTCACTAAGCATATTAAATTCTAATCTATTCTCCTATCATTTCACACCAATCCATTTAAGCATCATAATGTATTCACCGAGGGATCAACTTTCTTACACACCTATCTTACAATAATTATCAAAATCTATGTCTAGAAAATATTGTGACACCCCACAGGGGGCCTTAATTTTTCTAGTTAACCTCATTTCATCTCATGGGGATCAAGTGGGTTAAATTTAACCATTTAGACACCCAATACCCCATATTATGTAAAAATCACCATGAGCACGTCAAAAGAGAGAAAGAACAAAATGAATGCCTTAGGTCTCAATTTAAACAAAAAAACCTTAGGTCTCAATTGGAGAGCACACTCCCAAACAAAGCAGTAGGTCTCAATTAAAACAAACAAACCTTGAAGAATTGTCCTCAAATTCACTGAAATGTAGGTTTTGAGATCTTTATAAGGAGATGGAGAAAAATAGAATCCCTAAACCAGAAAGAAAGTCAAGAGGAAGATTACCCTTACCCGGATATTCAATTTGTAACTGAAGGCGCTAAAAATGGCTTAGAATCGAAGGAGACTAATCTTTATGAGCTCTTAGTCCCTTTGAATCGTTCCTAGGGCTATAAGGGAGGAGGGGGAGGAAAATTACAAGTGCTTTATAAAATCAGAAAGTGAATTTTTTGTAAATTTTTAAAGGTTTATTGGCCGCACTATTTACCTGAATTGTTTTCCAAACCATGCACAAACCATGTGGATGATTCTGTCCCAAATATCACCAAAAAATGGTTTCCTGGCACATTTTACCAAACTGTTCATATTATGTACATAGGCTATTGTCCGAAAAGTTTCCTCTTGTACGGTTTACCTGGGATTCCTCCCTCAATAGCACTAACTATGTGCAGGCTGTGCGGTTAGTCTAGAGAACTGATTTTCCCCTTTTTTATGTCCAGAACCCCCAAAACACCCCCCGAGACTCCTAAAGACTTTTCAATGCACAAAACAGTCCAAAAGAGGGAATTAAATTGAGATGTAAGTAAAACATACATTACGAAGAAATACGGGATCATACAAACTCCCCACCATATAATGGATCGTCCTTGAGCCGCTTTTCATTGCCATAATTGATTTTTTAAAGAAAAAAGATCAGGCCAATGGACCCGCATGTTAGATTTTCCCTCCCATGTTTCTTGTTGACCACCTATATTAAATCTATTGGAGAGCACACTCCCAAACAAAGCCTTAGGCCTCAATTAAAACAAACAAACCTTGAAGCATTATCCTAAAGTTATCCAAAAAGTAGGGTTTGAGAGCTTTATAAGGAGATGGAGAAAAATAGAATCCCTAAACCAAAAAGAAAGTCAAGAGGAAGATTACCCTTACCCGGATATTCAATTTGCAACTGAAGGCGCAAAAAATGGCTTAGAATTGAAGGAGACTGGTCTTTATGAGCTCTTAGTCCCTTTGAATCGTTCCTAGGGATATAAGGGAGGAGGGGGAGGAAAATTACGGGTGCTTTATAAAATCCAAAAGTGAATTTTTTGTAAATTTTTAAAGGTTTATGGGACACACTATTTACCTGAATTGTTTTCCAAACCATGCACAAACTATGTGGATGATTCTTTCCCAAATATCACCCTCAAATGGTTTCCTGGCACATTTTACCAAACTGTTCATATTATGTATAGAGGCTATTGTCCGAAAAATTTCCTCTTGTACGGTTTACCTGGGATTCCTGCCTTAATAGCACTAATTATGTGCAGGCTTTGTGGTTAGTCTAGAGAACTGATTTTCCCCTTTTCTATGTCCAGAACCCCCAAAACACCCCCCGAGACTCCTTAAGGACTTTTCAATGCACAAAACAATCCAAAAGAGGGACATAAATTGAGATGTAAGTAAAACATATCTTACAAAGAAATACGGGATCTTACAAACTCCCCACCTTATAATGACTCATCCTTGAGCCGCTTTTCATTTCCATAATTGATTTTTTAAAGAAATAAAATCATGTCAATGGACCCGCATGTCAGATTTTCCCTCCCATGTTTCTTGTTGAATGATTCCATGTTTCCAAAGAGCATGAAATAGTGGAAAAACCATATCCTGCAAAAATTTCTCACTATGATCCACAATATGAACTGTGTGCTCCTCAAATGACACATCATCATCAAGCTCAACATCCTCATTATTTATCACATGATTTGGATATGGGTGATACTGTCAGATTTTTGATACCAGGAAAACTTCATGAATGTTATGTAGTGACCTACTTCACTAAGCCTCTTGTGTCGGCTCTCTATTAATTTAAAAATGTGGAGGGGATTATTTCTAAATCGCATGACTTCAAATATACAAATACATCCAATATAGATCAATTCAGTCTATGTTTAAAATTGTATTATGATATGATTAAAGAGGCCTTATTGATCATTAGATCCACTTAAATGATACAAGTTAAATTGGATGAATTATTTAATAAATTAATACCCTATAACAATTTTTATCATGAACTGTTAGAATATTTTTAATTAATAGTTGATTCACAATTTTATCAATAAGCCACATAAAAACAAGATGGAAAATATCATGTTATAAATATATAAATTCTTATCATCCATTTTTTTCATTATATATAAATTTAGAAGAGGCTCTTGAATTTTTATATACCTCATTAATTTACATGGTAGATTAATAATAATGATATTTATTAAAATATCACATATTTTATTAGATAACTTCAAACACTCAATCATTTTTTGAGTGTTAAAATTTCAAAATAATCTTTGGTTTTAAGCTAGAATAATAAATCATGATTTTAATTTATTACTACAAGTTAGATATTTGTTGTTCCATGTTTGAATATACTCTAATAATTACAAACATTAATGAAGAAAATGCTTAAAGATATTAAACTTACAAGAACAAGAGTATATTTGAATGTTTTAAATCCTCATTTATCATGATCTAAATAAAGATGGGGGATACTGAACAATGGATTTCACAATAGTAGAATAAAATAAAAAGAGTAAATAAAGGAAACAACACAGAATATGTTTCTTTTTATAGGCTATAAAATGTCTATAAAACAAAGTATATAATATTGACATAAACAAACACATGTGAATATAAAAATTAATTTTTTACAAATGTGTTTACACTGTCATAATGAACCAAGGATTATTTATTTTAATAATTAATAAAATGCAATGCCTTCATTTTGAATGTGTAAAAATTTAAAAATATTGATTTTTGGTGTGGAGGGAATATTTTCAGTCACTATCTTCATTTTTGTCCCATTTAGATATAAAGTGATGAATTACACTGTGTAATATAAATAATGATGTTGATTTTATAGAAGGAATATATTATTCATAAGGGGTTTCCCTAACACATAGTTTTATCACTATAACATTATAAGGTAGTAGGATAATTTCATTTCAAGAGAATAAGGTGATCTAATTATTTTCCTGATATATGGACCTTGAGAAAATAGATTTTGTTTCTCTATGACTATATATATCCCTTATTATTATCTACCATATTTTTATATATTCTTAGTCTTTTCAATGCATTTTAATTGATTAAGGCTATGTGGTATAATTTTTTTTATTTTAATCCTCCCATTTTGGGGTTTTAACCCAACATGTTTTGTGTCACCTTTCCTGAAATTCATTTTCTTTCATATTGAACAAAAAAAATTCTCAATGTGTTAAATAAATGAATGTCGAAAAAACATTATTGGTGGATATTTTTTATTTTTTTAATTTACCATTAAATTAATGAATCATAGTTTAGGTTAGTAAAACTATTACCAAAATAACAATAATTTATTATATACTTTGATGAATAATATATATAAGTTGTATGAAATTTCTCTCCTTTCGTCATTGAAGTAATTATGAATCCACATTTATGATCAATGATTTTGACAAAAAATGTGATAATTTTTTCATAATGAACATACCAATGTTTGGTGTTATAAATTATAGTTCATTGAGTTTAAAATATAACATGGCTCATAGATTATGGTCATAGTGTACAAAACACGTTTTTGTATTTTTAAACTCATAAATTGTGGAGTAATGTATCTATATAAAAGTTGTTCTAGGGAAAATTGATTATCCCTAATGGCCCGAAGGCCTTTATTTTTATTTATTTTTGATAACAACCCATTTCAAGGGATGAGGGGAACCCTTACAAGGCCCGTAGGTTTAGGATTACATCGCCCACAGGTTTAAGAGTAATTACATGACCCGAAGGTCATAAGGAATTCAAGCAGACTATAAATACAAGGAATTGCCCCACCCCATCATATTTATTGTAATCGTATCTCTCCAACTTTTAATGTCCATCTGGATATGCTTCCTCTGAAATCATATGCTAGTCCCAATGGCATAGACAAACCCTCTCATTCATCCAAATCCATTGGTTATGCATTGTTGACTGCACCTGCTCTGAATCCTCCTCTACGGCTACTCCTTTTTGTAGAGTATATCTGGGGAAACTATATGTGGCACGAAGGCCTTGAGGTAGCGCTAAGGCCTTAATGGTGGCCTGAAATCCCTACTGACCCAAAGGCCTTGGTGGCCCAAGGGCCTTAAGGACTCCTTGCCCAAATAAGTTCCCCAAGGTGAACAGTTCCGACTGCTAAAGTCCCGATCGTTACCAGCTACAGTACACACATAGTGTACAGTACTACTACATTTCCTTATACAGTAACGATACAATGCCTATTACAACTCTACTATAGTTATGATAAAATGCCTCTGCCTAGTTTTGAACCCGGGTCTCGTGAATGCACTAAAGGACTCCTTGCCAACTGTGATGAAGCTCATGTTCTAGGGAAATTAGATTAATTTTACCCAATGTGAATACATAAATTATTACCTAAACTTGTGAAAATGACCATTTTAAATAGGTAGATGAGTAAGTAGGGTAAAACCGAAATAATATGATTATGGTTATAAGTGAATCTAAACATTATTTAAATTCCAATTCACTTCTATTATATCCATAACACCCAAGGATATATCATTTTGAAAATTTTATTTATATTTGAACATGATGTGATTAGATAATCAAAATATTAACTCCAAATATTTTAATTATAATTAATGAAATTATAGTAGAAATGATAGAGAAATTATATATTTGATTTTAATGTTAGATTTGTCCATGTACTAATATATTAGTATAATGCTGAGAAATATTGACCTAGTTTGAAAAATATATTACACTGTAACATTTTTAATATTTTATATAATTATTATTAAATTTTTATTAATTCCAATATATTAATTTTGATGAATACCAATATGTTATATATTATTACAATATACCATGCCAATGGTGGTTCTTCTCAATTTCATGCACTCATTACAAAAATTAATGGGGGATTAATAAAAATTAAATCATTCAAGAATTAATGTTTGATGTATGGAAATGAATGTATCAAAAAAATTCGAACATCCATGGGATAAATCCTAATGTGTTGATTGATATATATAGTGAAATTATTATGAAACAAAGATAATTTATCAAAGGGAAAAGAATCTATATTTTTAAATGTTATATAATATGAATTTGATTATAGAAATTATGGTATATTGAATATATGACTAGAATTAATGGGATTTAAATAATGAAAATTTTATGTGGGATAAAAATCAGAATAATAAATTCTAGTAGGATGGTAAGATATACTTTCATAAATGTATATCTAATAAAATTAGGAATCAAAACACAATTTGTTTTATATAAGAGACTATATGAATCCATTTCATGAAATATCTTATTTGAATAAAATTAATATTTTTTATTATTTTTCATTACACTAAATACCATGTTTATCTTTAGTTATATTCAGAAACAATATATTTTTTGTTACATGCAACACTGAGTTAAAATGAATCTTTTCTTAATATAAAAATTGTATTATTTAAATTTCAATTTATCACTTATCCATTGGAATGATGGGTATGAAGATTATTTAAAAAAAGTTTAAAAATATATGGATAAACAATCTATATAAATAAAATTATTTGGTGACCAATTAATTTGAAATGAACATAAAAACATTATAAAAATAAATGGAATATTTTTTCTAACAAATTATTTTTATGCACAAAAATTCATTTTACCTACTAAAATAAAAAAATTGGTGAATAAATATAATTAAATATATTATTAATATATTGAATAAAATTTTAAGCAATCATCATATGTTTTTTCTAGAGATGAGATAATATAAAAAATCCATTTTTCAATTTAAAAAATAAGTTCTTTCTAAAAATCACTTTAGTTGGATTATGCACATCTAATTTAAAATTTAATTGTAACAACTTTATTAATTTGTTTGAGAAAATAAAATTTATTTTTTAAATTCATCATATATCAAATATGAAATGGTTAATTTATGAGAGTTTTTTTAAGAGATAATTTTTTTGATGAATAGTGAAAATACTAGCTTTTATATAAAAATACCTTTTCATTTAATGAAATTAAAATGGTGATTTTATTGAAAATTCAATTAAAATTAATTCATTTATATATAATTTAATATGATTTAGTTCATTATAATCATTTTCATATTAAATATTGATTAAAACATATTAATCTTCTAGGGATTTTTCACATTGGAAACCTGTTTTCATTTCGCATCAACATGCTTATCTTTAAAATGAATTCATGAAACATATGTTAATTCAATATTTAAAATTGGATTCCATATTTGACTTAAAAATAATTTATATAATCTAATACGTTTAAATTATTTTTTTACCATAATGAATAGTAATAACAATAAAACTTATTTACCATAATTAATGTAAAAATTAGTTTATAGGGTGTTAAACTAACACTAAAAGAGTTAACAAGGACCAAAAACCATACCAAAAAAACTATGTGAAAATATTCCAGAAAAATTACATATAAGATTGTTAATTATCCATTTTGGAGCATGTGGGCAAGTGAAAATTCTCTGTATACATTTTTATTTTCCAAAATAACATGTGATCCATGAATCTCACTTATAAAAGGCCACCCACTATGCCCTCAACATCACACATTAAATACCATAGGGTTTTCTAATACCTATACAAAAACAGAAAATAAACCTAATATCATTTTATAAGAATTATATTGGTTATACAACCATCATTGGATGTCTTTTAGAGCACACCTTTGCTAGTTACCCTATGGAAGGTTTTTCAACCTTCATTTTTATTTTACTTATTACATACCCTTATTTAATTATTTTTAAAAATTATGAAATATTAATATAGTTTTATTAGATATAATTTTGTATTATTATTTTAATTGAATTTCTTACTTCTATTTGCACATCAATCAAATGGTTTATAAAATCCCCATTCGAGTGTACGGCATACTAACTCCTCGTAAATTGATGTAATTAGTTTTTCCAATAACACCTAGAATGGTTAGATATAATGATATAATAAATTTCTTGGTATGATATAATAATTATTATTTATTTATTATATCACATATATCTTCTTAATTTCCATTATGTGGTTATAAGACAACTTCACTCTTGTGTACGGTAGACTATTACCTTGTGAAGTGACGTCATTCATTTAAAATTTTAAAGGATGATAATAATGATGGAATTAATGATAATATTTTATATATATTATATAAATAAAATTAATTAATGGTAATAAATTTTTAACATTATTTTTTTCAATTTTTTTTCAAAATAGAAATATTGTTAATTCATACGTACGACCTACAATCTCCATGAATAGTGTATTTCAATTTCTATCACTAATTTTTTTAGAAATATTAGATGTTCTTATTTACTGAATATATATAATATATATAATGGTTAAAATTATTGATATTATATTACTATTCTCAACCTAGGATGACCAGAAAATATAAAATCAAAACAAACATGAAAAACAATGTAATTATTTTTTGAAATGTTAAAATTGGATTGTTAATAAACTGGTAAAAATTGACATAAGTAAACAATTGATGGTATGATAATTATTTATATTTTTATTTAGTATATCCACAATAAAATTATATTTATTTATATAGGTGGTTTGACTAATATGAATGATGTGGGGACATAAGGTAAAGGATTTTCATCACACATCTTACTTAAATCAGGAGGATTTCATATTCACCACCTATTTCATTTATATGGTATATACACATACCATGCATATATTTTAAAATACATCAATAGAAATATTATTTTGATTTCAAAATCCATTTAAGTATATCTCCTTTGGGGATTATATATATCAAATGTTACATAACCAATAATGTGTTTTTGGTGTCAATTTTCTATCATATGAACACATGACATGTTTTGAACATATCTTATTTTATAATGTTTATATACAATATAATTGAAATGTAACATAAAAATTTTATTTATTATCATGATATTTTTTCGTTATATTTAATTTTATTCATGTGTGAGGATTTTAATTCAATGTTATTGTTGTGGTAAATTTTTTTTGTTACAATATCATCATTTATGATTACTCTTTATGAATATATTCTTTATGTTAAAATATTATGATCTAACTCTAGATAAAATCATGAATTATATTCTCCTTTTTATGTAATTTTAATTCATTTTTACAATAATTTTTCACTCTTCACAATTTCAAGTGATATATTTTTTTTTATTTTTTTATTTGTTACTTTTTTCAAAAATAATTTTTATTCTAAAATAATTTTATAAAAAAATGTTTTCAAAATCGTTTTAAAATTATTTAATTTTTTTTAAAAAATATTATTATTAATTTTATAATTTTTCCCCAAAAAAATAAGAATGAAATAATCATTCTATTTTCCAAACAATGATTGTTGTAATTATACTAAAAATTTTAATGCCATATTTGTTTTAACATGTTTAGAATGAAATAAATTTATCTCTTCCATTACCATTTTTTTATTTGAATATTAATTTCTATGTTTTATATTTTATTTTCAAATAAAATTATTTTCAAAATATTTTCTGAATTACAAAAAAATGAAATGATAAAGAATAATTTCCATATTAATGGTTTTAAATTAATTTCAAGGAAATGAATTTCCAAATTTTTTTGTTAATTTTTTGTTTTAAAATGAGATTTTTATAGAAATTTTATTTCCGTCATTAAATTTTCCATGTGTATTTTCAAAATAAATTTATATACAATATGAAATCTATTGAATATACCTATTCCTAACTGCAGATATGATCCAACCACACCATTATTATTCTTTATCTGAATGGATTATTTTTATAATAAAATGATTTTTATAAAACCGTTTTTTCATATATTAGTTACTTCATAAAGAAATTATTATGGGTTCCACTTCTTTTCATGAGTTATACTGTTATGAAGTGATTAAATGATTAGAAAACATGTTTATTTCCTAATTTTAATGATATTATGAGATTTTATGAACTCCGTTCATTTAATAGGTTATGATCTGATTAAATTCTTTTGATTATTAAATACACATAGGTATTATTTAAAGTATTTGAAGGATGGAAACTATATCTCCCATCAAATATAAGGGTAATGAAGTATTTCTCATTAGATATAAAAGAATGGAATTTGGAACGATCATGATTCAGTAAGGAATATTTCCTACTAAGATGGTATTCCGAGGGAACATTTTATTTTGTGATGGTTTCAAAATAGACCCATTCTAGTATATTATACTTATAAGTGTGTCTTGAAGACTATGGAATTTAGTTTCTATTCATATGTGTATACCAGAATTCAATGCTAAAAAGAAATGGTTATGCTATAATATATCATGTTATTTTATTTTCTTCTGATTCATGTCTTATGAACTTATAATCATTATTCCATGACATAAGATAATGAACATTGAAATCCATGATTTGGGTTCTATATTATCATCTCTTTTTCAAATAAAATTATAATCATTTCATACTTATGTAATCATTTTTATATCACATTAATAACCTTAATGATAATATGATATCACCCTTTCTTATATTTCATTTTCATGTGTTATAAAGGATGGTTTTAAGTAGTTTATGATAGTGAGTACTACTATAATGGAATATATTTTTGTTATTTGTTGAATATTTTTCCCTAACATAGAGGATTGGGTACTTGGATTTCAATGAAAGTAACCTATTTGGGATCTCATGTGTTTATTTTTTTAGTGTAGTTAATATCCATCTAAAAATATGTAATATAATTATATGTAAAGAATGGGTTATTAAATTTCGTATTAGAAAAATGGTTCATTTAATCCATTCACACTAGTATGATAAGTCTTTTTTGAGATCCCTAATGCGATGTCTAAGGATAATTCTTAAGAATAATACAAGTAGCGGAAAATGTAACTGAATTTTGGTAAATGATATATTGAGTTGTTTTCATCGAATTATAACCCTTTATTGATACTTTATTTGGATGTGTCTCTAGTATATAGGTACCTAGAGACAATAAATCTTAAAAAATCACTTTTACTAGGACTCAATCATCACCATTTTAATGACAACATGCCATTCTCCAAACATGGTTTGCCACATTTTGGTGATATTCTTTAGAAATTTTGATACTCTATATGAACTATCATTAACGATTTCAATAGATAATGGTTGTGAATAAACATGGATAAAACTATTTTTTTCATTGTTTAATAATTATATTTCATGATTTAAACATCCTATAAAATATTTTTCATGACCATTAGTTCAAAAAATGGATTATTATAGGTCAATCGATGAATTCTTTTTTTACCCAATAAAGTGAAATATAAGGAAGTGGAATAATGTATAATTTGATAGAAAATATATTGATCACCATCCAAATGGGATGGCGAATAGAATGAATAATATTATTATAATTCATAATCTATTATACCAGAACATAACTAATAGTTTTCACCTAAACCAACTCTTTGATTCGTCAATGAATAAAGGGATAGAGATCGCTGAGTGTTCAATAATTAGTAACCATGGTGGAATGATGATTTAGTTTTCTATGTGTATTGAATGAAGGAATAGTCACTTTAATTAATGTCTCATAGGGGATTGTAGATGTTTTGGGTGTGGTAAAGAAGGAGACAGAACAATTATTTGTACAGGAAAAAAATGAAAAGTATTGTTTTCACAAGGGATAGTAATAATGGTCTCCCTAAGGTATATTTAACTAGTTAATGGATTAAATGTGTAAATTTCAGGCATTATAAAAATAAATTTCAAATTTCAAATTTTCATAAATATAATAATTATTGTAACATGATTAATATTTTTGTCTTTGATGATGAAAAAACTAAAAAAGGAATATGATTAGAAGTAGGTATTTCAGAAGATGATGATGAACACTACTTAATTTTTAAATTATGAAGTTGAATAATCGATGTGTTCATATATTATAATTCAATAATTTTTTATATGAATTATATAATATTAATATATGGTTTTTTGTAAAAGTTTATCACTAAATATTTTAAATAATATTTTAAACTGTACTAATGACGAAATAAATTGATTCAGTAGAAAGGTGATATTTTATAGAAAACACATGTATATGTAAATATTTCCCTTCAATGATTGTGATATTTAATAAATAATGTTTAGTTTGGATAAATAGGTTATTTATTTAGAAAAAATATATTAGATATTGCTGAATACATTTCTTTGTATTAATGATTTGTTGATAATTTGATTTTTTTAATCATTGAAGGAGTTTACAAAAAATTTGTTTTTATATTATATATGGTTAATAATCAATGATTAATAAAATGAATGAAGAATAAGGTATTTTTTCAATAATGGTTTATGTTAACACAAGTTATAACCATGTTTCAAGAGAATAAATGAAGAATGTATTCACATGTTTGGTTTATGAAAATCAATAGCTAATTTATGATATACGGGGGATTAATTTTTTATATAACCTTATTTATAATTATGAAATTCTCAAGGCGTTATAAGGATACCTATTTTTGAAATTTATTTTTTCATAACACTGGATGAACATTTAGATATTAATGTATTAACTCACCATATGATGATTTATATATAATGGAAAAAAAGTGAAAAACAATTTTTTCTGAGTAGATATAATGCAATGAATTATCATTATATTATTGCTCTTGGGATATATTAGTTCGTATGGTGTAAAATACTAGTCATATATATTTCTCAGAAAAAGTCATGAAGTGGAAATTGATTGAAGCACAACCAGAGGCTGAAAATGTGCTTACAAAACAATGGAAATATAATCACGATATATGTATGCCCCATTGAAATTCTTAATCGTATCATATTGGTAACATATTGATTTGAACTTCTGTTGAATCTCTAATAGATATCACATATGTTCCATGTACCTCACCCACAGATGTACATACCTAATCAATCACACATACTGAACATTGAGGTCATACCACTGGAACATGATATTTCTTTTGAGAAATAACTAATACATGCACTAGATATAATATACAAATTTTGATGAATCATTACCACTTAGTTGGTCAATTTTTTGTGATAAAGCCATTATCTTGATTAAACTAAAAAGAAACATATAGATTTAATAATGTTGGAGTATCCCCAATTGTTGTAACCATGTAATTAATTATGAGGTTGAAATTTATTTTATTGGGTATATAATGTACCACACAATGATTTTGGGAAATATTTTATAAAAATGAATTTAATATTTTCGATAATTTTAATTTCACCCAACAGATAGTTTAACTTCAATTACACATGACACGGAGTTTATCTTCTGTGACACACAACAATCATTTGAAATGAAAAGTGAAACACTTTAAAAATAATATTATTTAAAATGATAGTTATCCCATATCCAATGGAATGGATGATATGAATTTTATTGAATTTTTTTAATATATTATTTTACCACGTATATAAAAGGAATTCCTTGGAGGCTAATTAATTATAATTGTGTTTGAAAACTATTTTGAAATTAAGGAATTAATTTTCTGAAAAAATATTTTTATGCACTCAAATGCCTTTTACATTAAATAATTTAAAAAATAACTTTTTATTAATTATTTAAATGGAATTTAAATATAAAATCATAAATTATGTTTTTAAAAATTACCCTATTTTTTCTATACAGGTGAAAAGAATAAATCCAATTTTAGGGTTAAAACTGTATTTTTTCTAAAAATACTTCTTTAACTTTTTTCACACCTATTTAAAAATTATTTTTTTCTAATTTAAGAAAAATATATACATCAATTTTTAATTATTAATATCAAAATTATCATTGAGTTTATTTTCATTTTTCTAAAAGATTTAATTTTTGATGAATAATGAAAAATAATTATTTTTATTGAAAACTTCATTTTCATTTCAAAAAATTTATATAATTTTTTTTAAATTTTATAAATTAAAATTACATCATTTATAAATAATTTAGTACAATTTTTTTCATTTTAGTAATTTTCGTTTTAAATTTTTTTAAATTTATTTTTGGATTTTGAACAATTTTTTCATTGAAAACCCACTTCCTCATTGCATCTATGATATATGTTTTAATTTATTTTTTTACCCACTTCTATGAATATAATTTTAAAAAATTTATACTATATTTGAAATAAGAATAACATTTATTATCTAAAAGGGTAAAATTAATTTTTGACCATAAGGATTATTGAAAAAACAAAAACTATTTATCATGGATGAGGTAAAAAAGGGTTTACTATGGGTAAATAAATATAACTGTTAATAAGTAAAATAAAACACATCTGAAATATATTATAATGATATATTTAAACCTTATATCTTATAATATTGAGAATGGTGCATTTTTTAGCGACTTTTCTATGAAAAAACATGTGTACACAAAAAAAAAGTATACACTTTCTCTTTTAAAAAATTAAAACTATTCCACTCACCAAACTTATAAATTGAAATACCTCTACTATCCCATTCAAAAATTAAATAACATTATGCATTTAATATAATAAAAAATGACTTCTATATATACCTCCTCTCATTCTATAATCCAATTTTTTGATTGAATCTATCTAATAATGGAAATTGGTGGAAACCTATGTAGTGTACCTGAAGAAGAGGTAAAAATATTCCACAAGTGTTTCTATTTGATTTCATCCTACAACACCATCAATTATTTTTAAAACATTATGATATAATAAAATAAACATTTTAAATATAGATATTTTGTTTAATTTAATGGATTGATCTACAACTGTCTCCACTTCCATCATATGGTTTAGGAAATCATCATTCATGTATACAGTTTACTACCACTATACGAACATATGTCATTAATGTTTCAGCTACCACCTATCATGTGTAAATAAAAGGATTAAATATATATTTCTATATGATATTAATAATATTATTATAATTATTAAATTTTATATCACATATAATTTCATACATTCTATTATATGGGAATATATGATGTCCCTTAATTATCGTATATTTATATAATCAATAGATGATTTTTTTTCTAAACAATATTTTTTATTTATCTATTCGATTGAATAATATTTTCTTATAAAACCATGTTTTCTAAAAAACTATCCAAAACAATTTTTAATATTTTAAAAATTTTTTATTAATGTTTTTTTACCCATTTTTATATTCTAGATATTAAATTGAAATGAGTATTCATTAATTTTTCCAAACTAATGTCATTTAGATTTTAGATAAAAATTGAACGAAATCATTGATTTTAAATGTATGGCATGAAATAAATTTTCCATCATTTGGAAAATTATTTTCATTTTTGATTCCCTTATAATTTTTCAAGATTATATTCAATTTTGTAATGATTTTATTTTTAAAAAAAAATTTATATTTATATTTTCCTCTAAATTTTTTTAATTAATTTTATAGATTCCTTTAGAAGTGTCATTGTTTTATTTCAATGAAATGGATTACCAAAATTGTTTTATAATTTACTAATTATGAAAATTGATTATAATTGAAAATATAACATCCCCATTTAATGTTATATTTTTCGTTAAAAACTAATTTTCCAACTTAGATGACAACCATAGATTTTACCTATGACATACAGGGTTAACTATCTGATGATAACATTATTGTTCATTCTCTAAATTTATTATGTTTGACGTACAATTATATTTACAAAACATATTTTTTGATGACCGGAAACATGAGTTCTATCCCTTTCCAAAATTCCGGATCCTAGGGGGGACGTCTCTGTGGTAGGATGACATTTCGGCCTGCGACCGATCCGCCCGACCGATCGGCACGATCGATCGGGGCGACCGATCAGTGCCACCCAACTTTGTCGGGTTTCTCTTCTACATTTTTACCCATAACGCCTTTTTTGGTCTTTTCAACTTTTTTCAAGTGGTTCAAACCCATTTAAAATCCCTTAATTAATACCCAATAAATCTCGGGGGACCTCCTCAATGGAGAATTAAATAACAATTAATTCCATTGTGTGTAACCAACAAACCGTGTGGGGAACCACGATATGAAATTAAAGCCGTTCAAATCCACATATCCTATAACACCGGGATCTTATCTATATATCGCATGGGAATTTTTGCATCCTTCTTCTTCCCCTTGGCTAGATTCCTTTCTTTTTAGTACGTTTGGATTTCCCGACGTCCCTCCCCAGCGAGTCGCACTTTTCCCCGATTCTTGGTGTGTGGAGAAAAACTTTGATCTTTGATAAGTCAAGTAGAGTTTTCCTTCGCCTCTCATTTAGGTGTATCATGTGGGGTGGGTACACTTTTTTCTCTATGGGAATTGATGAAACCAAACTTAATGAAGATAATGAACTAGCTTTTAATCAATGAAGGGGGGGATAAATGTTTTTGTTTTACTACTTTAATGTTGTATGTGTTGTGCATTGTGCAGTCCTATGCTCACTGAAAATCATGGTCGTTGGTGGTATTTCCTTGTGTACTAATGAACCATTATCTTCTATGATGATTAATTGAATTATCCAGGAAATTGGTTAATAACCTAAAACCAGTTGGTTCAAATGGATGTTTAGTAAAACAATAATCCGTGCGTGATCACCCTGTTTAACAAACAGAAAGAAGAACCTAATAAATGATGTGCCTGAACCTAGATGTTTTCCAATCAGATCGGTGGTGGGTCTGTTGTTCTACCTGGTGCTTATGTGAAGATGTGAATGGGGATGGGATCCTCAATTGTGGCGCGGTTGTTGGTTGTGAATTTGACGCTGTGTGGTTTCTCTGCTACGACACGAACTCGAGTGGAATCCTATATCATTGAGAAATGATGGGTTCCTCGTTTTAGGAACATGGGGCTGTGTCTCGAGGTTTTCTTTGGTTCCATTACATTGAGGGATCTCACTTATCCGTTTTTATTTGTGACCATACAATAGAACCGGGTGTGAATGATTAAATTGATGTTTGGTTGTTTCATTTTTTTATAGCTTGTGGTTATGCCTGTTAGTTGCCCGGTAGTGCATAATTCACCCTAATGTGTTCACCTAAACATGAAAACACGAATGGTTGAGTGGGGAATTAGTTTGGTAATGAGTTGTGACGTCGTCGTGAGTGTCGTGGCTTCTTTTGTGAATGAATAGTAACAATGGTTTTTTTGATTAGGTTTTGGAACCACTAGGTTGGGATGCATGTTTGTTACCTATACATATATTTGTACCTTTGATTTTTTTTATTCATTCCCCACCAAAGTTGAGCACTTAGTGCTGAACACCCCATTTCAAGGGGAGGGTGTTTTTCCGAACACTCCTATGAGTGGCTAGTTATTAGCTCATTTTCTTCTCCTTTTCCTGAATAGCCCAAGACTATTTGGGAAGGTTGTGATGGCCCAAGGACCATTATTATCCCAAGAATGTTCGGGTGGGGTAGTTTTGGTGTTTGGACCAGGTGTCTACGGGCAGGTTGTTTCCCATGTGTCTTTGGGATGAGGCCTAGATGTTTTCGGGCATAGTGGTAGTTGTTCTAGACCATGTGTCTTCAGGTGTGGTAGTAGATGATCTAGCCTAGGTCTGTGCGGGCGGGGTTTGGCAGTGGGACTGCGGTGAGGTTGTGGCCCAGGTGTGTGCGGGAGGGTTTTTTTAGTGGGAATGTGGTGAGGTTATGGCCCAGGTGTGTGCGGGCGGGGTTTGGAAGTGGGACTACAGTGAGAATGGAGGGATTGGTTCGATGCGTAAGATGTCTTCAATAACCTGTGGGAAAGTGGAGGTTTACCTTGCAGTTATGGTACCTGGGAGACGATCACTAGTATTTCGGGCGATCAAGGCCCTGGAGGTTGACTTGGTCGATCAGCAGAGGACCGACAGAGAGGAGGAGGATGATTAGTGGTAGAAGATGATTCGATCCTTTCAGCTAATGACCCTCGGGATGTATGAGGTTAGCACATCTGACGTGGAGACAGAGAGCTGGCTAGAGGAGCTAGTGATCGCTTTTGGCCAATTTCGGGCTCCGATGGAGTACTGCGTTCTTATGTCCATCAGCTAGATGTGTGGAGCAGCGCGTCAGTGGTGGACACATTATCTTGGAGATAATAGAGAAGCTGAGGTTGCATGGGCTGACTTTGAGAAGGATTTCAGAGTGGAATTCCTCTATTTCATGATAAAGGCCGAGAAAAGGCAGGAGCCGCTCTCCCTCTAGCAGGGGAGTATGTCAGTGAGAGATTTGGGGATCAAGTTCAAGGATCTCCTTTGCTTTTCTCTATACCTCTTTCGGGATGAGGATTCTCGAGCGAGACATTTAGAGGAGGCACTCTGACCTTCTCTTCAGTATGTTATTACCCCCTAAACCCTACCGACATACTTGGAGGTGCAGAAGAAGGATAATGCAGTGGGGAGGATTCACACATTGGGAGGTCTATGACGAGAGGGAATCCAGTTGGGCTCGTCAATGTGGATGGTCATTAGTAGCAGCCCTCCAGCATCAGGGACCTCTAGGATCCAAACGGCAGGGAGGAGGTCGCACCTATTCCAGTTCCGGTATCCCGGTCCTCGACCATTCCCTTTGGGCACGGGACCGAGGTTCTTTGTCTGTGACAGCCATGGAACCTTCAAAACTAGTGCCTAGACAGAGTACAGTACTGTGGGTGTGGGCAGGTCCAGCACCCTCCTCAGCAGCAGAAGTTCCCGGCTAGGCCCCTTCAGCAGTATCAGCAGGGGCCGAGAGCTCCCACCCCTCCGAGGGAAGACATTGCAGGAGGAGGATGACCTTAGGGAGATCCTCGTGGTCCTTGACCCAGGCGTGGTCGGGGAGGTGGCCGACAGCTGAGAGGAAGAGGAGCTGGGTGTGGGCAGTTTCACGCCGCGGAGGCAGCAGTTCCAGCAGGGCCAGAGGTCGTTCAAGGTACGATCAGCTTGTTTAGTACCCTTGCATATGCCTTGTACGATACCTGATCTTTGCACTCCTTTGTTACACCCATAATGGCCCATGCTCTAGGTTTAGACACTGAGAGACTTCTAGTGCCCCTGGTGCTGAGAACACCAGTTGGAGGATAGACCGACTTGTTTAATGTTTGTCGAGGATGCAGACTGATGATAGGGCCATATCAGTCAGTCCGGGATCTTCTGCTATTGTAGATACAGCCAAATGATGACATCCTAGGCATTTACTGCATGTTCTCTGTATGTTCCATCATCGACGGCTTCTGAGGAAAGGTTTTGTTTTTAGACTTGGGCGGCTTACGGGTGACTTTCGTAGGTGAGTGGAGTTTCAGGGAAGAAGCAAGAGAGGGTAACCCCTACTCTCCTTGCTGGCTGAGCTGTCAGTGGATTCGGTGGATACAGAAATGTTGGAAGTCCCAGGGATCGTCAGTGAGTCTATGGATGACTTACCCGAAGAGGTGGAAACTCTTCCCCCTTGACGTGATGTTCAGTTCGGGATAGACTTTCAACCTAGTGCTTGTCCGATTTCGATGGCTCCCTATCAGATGGAACCTTCTGAGTTGCGGGAGTTGCAGATCCAGATTGATGATCAGATGTAGAAAGGTTTTGTTCAGCCAAGTGCGTCACCGTAGGGTCATCTTGTTTTGTTTTCAAAGAAGGTGGATGGTGGTATAAGGCTTTGCATAGACTACAAGAGGCTAAATTAGGTGACAGTCAGGAATTTTTATCCTCTCCCATGGATAGACGATCTCTTTGACTAGCTAAGGGGAGTAGGTTGGTTCTCGAAGATTGATCTGTGGTTTGGATATCACCAAGTGATGGTGAAGGAGGGAGACATCACAAAGATTTTCCGTAGGTGCAGATATGGGCACATTGGGTTTGTATTCATGTAATTCGGCATTATGAATGCACTAACTGTGTTTATGGGGATTATGAACTCTGTATTCAGGGAATATCTAGAGCGGTTCATAGTCATGTTTATCGACGACATCTTGATCTACTAAAGATCAGAGGTGGATAATGCTGAGCACTTGAGAATGGTTTTAGACATCTTTCGACAACACTAGCTCTATGGGAAGTTGTCCAAGTGAATGTTCTAGATGCGAGAAGTAAATTTCCTTGGGCACGTGGTTTCCGAGCATGGGATAGCAGTGGAGCCATCGAAGGTCGAGGCAGTTGTTTCTTGGGAAGCACCCAAGAATGTGGTCGATGTTCGTAGTTTCCTTGGGCTGGCAGGTTACTACTGGATGTTTATTCCCATCTTCTACCGAGTTGTGACTCCCTTGACATCCTTGACCAAGAAGGACTAGGATTTCGTATGGGACGAGCAGTGCGAGGCAGCCTTCTACTATCTGAAGGACAAGTTGGCTAGTTCCCCAATGCTTAGGATTATAAATGAAGGGGCAGCATATGAGGTGTGGTATGATGCTTCTTGGAAAGGCCTCAGATGTGTGTTGATGAAGTAGAAATGGATGATATACTATTGTTCTAGGCAGTTACGTTCCCATGAGCGTAACTATGCCACCCAGGACCTAGATATCGCAGTGGTCGAGTTCTAACTAAAGTTGTGGTGTCACTACCTCATTGGGGAGCACTTCGTGGTCTTCATGGATCACAAAATCATGAAGTACATCTTCCCCCAGTGGGACCTAAACTTACGGTAGTGAAGGAGGATGGAATTCCTTCAAGAATACGACTACAAGACTTCGTACACCTCGGGATAGGGGAATTTTGTGGTGGATTCTTTGAGTAGGAAGTCGCGAAAGGATGTAGTCCGAGAGTCGGCAGATACTTGGAAGATGATGGAGGAGTTGGCTGCCCTGCACCTGGATGCTAGGATTGAAGGTGGTAGAGGTTCCATGTGTTAGATGGAAGTGAAATCTTCTCTGTTGCAGATGGTAGAGGAGTCCCAATGGGGAGACTCAGAAAGCTAAGTGATGCATGACCGAGTTGACCCGGGCAATGCTCTGGAAGGGTGGATAGAGGATGGTCAGAACCGGAAGCTTTTCCAAGGAAATATGTTTGTTCCAGAGGAAATGTGTGGAAATGTTCTTAGTGAGTTCCACAACACACCCCTAGTGGTGTACCATGGAATTTCTAAGATTTACTAGGGCCTGAGGAGACAGTTTTGGTGGCCCGAGGTGAAATGGGAAGTAACAGAGTTTGTAGCAAAGTTCCTAGTGTTTCATCTGGTGAAGGTTGAACACCATGTCCCAGGCGGCTTGTTACAACCATTAGATGTTCCCGAGAGGAAGTGGGACGAAATCGTGGTAGATTTCGTCACGAGGCTACCCAAGGATCGAGGAGGCTGCAACACTATCTGGGTAGTGGTGGATCAGTTGATGAAATCGGCCCACTTTATATCGATCATGGAGTCGGGTTCATCGGATGATTTAGCATGAAGGTACATGGATGAGGTGGTGCGGTTGAATAGATTTACGAAATCCATAGTCTCGGATAGGGATGTGTGGTTTACCTCACAAGTTTGGAGGGGATTGTAGCATGCTTTTGGCACCACGCTACGCCTTAACATTTCTTTCCATCCCCAGACAGATGGACAGACAGAGCGCACCATCCAGACGTTGGGGGACATGCTACGGGCATGTATTCAAGATTTTGGGGGATCGTGGGTGCAACACATGCATATGGTAGTGTTTTCATACAATAATACCTATCACAATACAATTGGCATGGCTCCGTACGAAGCCTTGTATGGGAGGCCATGTCACTCACCCGTATACTGGATTGAGGATGGGGACGTGAGTGTTCTAGGTCAGGAATAAGTATAGATCATAATAGAGAAGGTTCATCTCATACATGAAAGGATGAAGGTGGCACAGGACCGACAGAAGTCATATGCCGATAATAGGAGGAGGCCCTTGGAGTTTGGGGTCAGGGACCACATGTTCTTGGAGGTCTCCCCTCAGTGTGGCCACGGATGTTCGGTAAGAGGATCAAGCTCTCTCCCAGATTCATCGGACCCTTCTAAGTGTTGCGGTGGGTTGGAGAAGTGGATTATCAGCTAGCATTACCACCGCCGCTACTGAAGATACATGACATCTTCAATTTCTCCTAGCTCTATCGGTATCTGGACGATGATTCACACATCCTCGACTGGGGAGAGCTAGATATCGAGGATGACGTGAGCTTATGGAAAGACCAGTGAGGTTCGAGGATCATGAAGAGAAAGTTCTTCATGGACGAACCATTCCTTTGGTTCGTGTGTTGTGGAGGCATGGTGGGATTGAGGAAAGTACCTGGGAACAGGAAGCACAGAAGAGTGCCTAGTACCCAGAGTTGTTTTGAGTTTTGTACTGTTCTATTTTGTACTAGTTGTGACGGAACGCTTTGCCTTGTTAACTATGGAAGGTGTGGTTTTCATTTTTTGTGGATGTGTGGGATGTATTCTGAGATGTGGGGAGGGGAGGACCTAATCCCTAGTTAAGAAGCATTGAAGTGGATGTGCCTAAACCCGTGTGGGTGAGTCAGAGCCACCTAAATCGGATAGTATCTTATCATGGAGGAAGGGAAACCCCTCACCACATAACCAGATTGTTTAATCCTTTGTTTTATGGTGATTTTAATTGTTCGGGTTCACTCTTGAGAGGTATCTTCTAGGGCGGTTGTTCGGACCCCCTCTTTTCTTCATGTCTAATTTTAAATTCTCGAGGGACAGAATGCTTTGAGAGGTATCTGATGTGATGACTTGGACCCTAGAGGTCCATCCATTTTCCAAATTATGGATCCTAGGGTTTTCTTTTTGGTGGTAGTAGGACATTTCAGGGTCCGACCAATCGGCACGACCGATCAGTGTCACCCAGCCTTGTCAGGTTTCTCTTTTACAGTTTTTCCCGTAACGCCTATTTTGGGCTTTTCAAATTTTTTTGATGTGGTTCAAAGCCATTTAAAATCCCATAATTAATACCCAATAAATCCTAAGGGACCTCCTAAATGGAGAAATATGTAAAAATTAATTCTATCATGTGTAACCACCCAACTGTGTGGGAAACCACGATAAGAATTTAATGCTGTTCAAATCCCCATATCCTGTAACAACAGGATCTTATCTATATATCGGACGAGAATTTCTTCTTCCTTCTTCTTCCTCTTGGATGGATTCCTTTCTTCTTAATACGTTTGGGGTTCCCAACGTCCCTCCCCTGCGAGTCACGATTTTCCCTGATTCTTGGCACGTGGAGAAGAACTTCGATCATTGATCAATCAAGTAGGGTTTTCCTTCACCTCTCCTATCTGTGTATATCGCGGGGTGGGTACACTTTTTTCTCTGTGGTAATTGATGAAACCAAACTTAATTAATATAATGAACATAAATTTAAAGAATGAAGGGGGATGTGATCGATTTTTCTACTGTAATAATTTTCTGTTTCATGTGTTTTGAATTTTGCGGGCCTATGCTCACAGAAAATCATAGTCGTTTGTGGTATTTCCTTTTACACTAATGAAACATTGTATTCTATGATGATTAAATAACTTAAACTGGAAATTATTTAACCACATAAACCCATTTGGTCCAAATGGATGTTATGTAAAACAAGAATTCCTATGTGACCACCCCGATTAACAAACAGAATGAAGAACCTAATGAATGATGTGCTTGAACCTGGAAGTTTTTCACTCTGTTCGGTGGTTGGTTTGATTTTCTGATTGGTTCATATGGGAATATGTGAACTGGGATGGGATCCTCTTTTGTGGTATGGTTTTTTGGTTGTGAATTTGAAGTTGTGTGGTTGCACTGCTGTGACACGAACTCGGGTGGAATCCCCTATCATTGAGAAGTGGTGGCTTCCTGGTTTTGGGAACATGGGGCTATGTCCCGGGGTTTTATTTGGTTCTAGTACTTTGAGGGATCTCCTTTATCCATTTGACGTTGTGACCTCTCAAGAGAACTGGGTCTGAATGCTTAAATTGTTATTTGAGTATTTCCTTTTTTTTCTGCCTTCTTGTTATGCCTGTTAGTTGCCCGGTAGGGTAGAATTATCCATAATGGTATCACTTGAACAAGAAAACAAGAATGGTTGAGTGGAGAATTAGTTTGGGAATGAGATGTGACTTGGTCGTGATTGTTGTGTCCTCTTTTCTGAATAAATAGTAACAAGGGTATTTGTGCTTACGTTTTGGAACCCCTAGGTTGGGATGAGTGTTTGTTACTTATACATATATCTTTAGATTTTATTTTTCCAAGTCACACACCACCCAAGTTGAGAACTTAGTGCTGAACAGCCCATTTAATGGGGAGGGTGTTGTTTCCAAACACTCTTATGAGTGGCTGGTTATTAGGTCCTTTTTTTCTCCCTTTACCAAATAGCCCAAGACACTTCGGGCAGCCTATGATGGCCTGAGGTCCATTATTAGCCCAAGAATCTCCAGGCAGGGTAGTTCTGGTGGTTGGACCAGGTGTCTATGGGTAGGTTGTTTCCCAAGTGTCTTCGGGATGAGGCCTAGGTGTCTTCAGGCATGGAAGAAGTTGTTATATCCATGGTGTCTTCGGTCGTGGTAGTAGTTGTTCTAGCACAAGTGTGTGCGGGCGGGGTTTGGCAGTGAGACTACGGTGAGGTTGTGGCCTAGGTGTGTGCAGGTTGGGTTTGGTAGTGGGACTGCGGTGAGGTTCTTGCCCTGTTGTGTGCTGGAGGGGTTTGGCAGTGGGACTGCGGTGAGAATGGCAGGATTGGTTTGATGCGTAGAATGTCTTCAATAATACGGGGGAAAGTGGAGCGGGATACCCAAATATCGATGTGCTATTACTATACTTTACTTGTCTTGCATTATTTGGGGAGTGTGCCTTGGTGAGAGTTGGGTGGATATTTTTTCCTTGCTAGGTTCTATAGTTTTTATTTTCTCACAGGGCATTAGAATGCCTCTCCACTTGTGCACGAGAGTGTTTGGTTGTCCCTACTTAGTATACTTGTATGCTCCCCCTACATATGTAAAACTGGTTTCATGTTTCTAGGAGGACTTCAGGGATCATGCGGGACCATACTAGCTCGGAACTTGGAGCAGTTTCTATTGTCGTTTTCCTTTTTCATGGTACATTCCTTAGGATTTTTTTTTCTTTTTTGTGGCTTGTATCATTTACTATTGAACATGCATATGTGAATAGGTTATTTTTGGCTTTCACTTTACATTCATCCTTTCGTATTGTTGAGGATTCTATCTTATCTCTCGATCCTATAAAAACAAAAAGGGTAATTCCTTCAATTTTGTGTGAGATTCTATACCCTTGGTGCTGGTCACCACTACGGAACCTATTGAAGGTGGGTTTTGGTGGTCATTATCTCTCCTTCAACATAAATAAGGAAGGTCCAAGAAATCTGCCGACCCTTCCCTCATTTTGGTGAAGTAGGGTCGTGACATATTTATCCTCCATGGTTTACACCATGAGTGAATGAATAAAAAACTCTCATCTTTTTATAGGTTGTTATGTGAAGAAATGCTGAAATTATTATGAATCCTATCCCTTTTCCACTTGTTTGGAATTGAAAAAATGATTAAGAATCCCATATCATTTCATGGCATAGGATATGATGAATGTTTTATGATCTTTAGGTACCCATACATATGACGTTCAATATGTTATGAGTGGGGAATATATCTCACTCAAATTCATTTTGTAAATATTTATATCTCATGTGATAACAAGACTATAATGAGTAGTGAATCCTATTTTGTAAGGGAATTCTTCTGCTATGATGGGCATATGGGTAGACCATGACTACTATAATAGTTTGGGGATTGAAACCATTAAATATGATATCCTTTGTAGTGATATATGACTAAAATATAAATTATTTTTAATTATTATGTGTATGCCTCAATACATTTCCATATTCCAAGGTTATGTTGTCATGTAATGCGTTAATTATTTTCCCCATGATTCATGTCTTATGTGTTGAGTCAAAATTTTATATATTAAATATTTTCTATAATTATTTTTTGGAAATCACTCACATATTTTCAAATAATATTTTACTAACATTGTGTAACCTTATTATTTTATTGCATTTTTTATAGAAGAAACCATTTTATAATGATCATAAAAATATTTCTTTACTGAACCAATATATAATTTATATTCATAATGTATGATACATTAAGATTACTATAGTCTACTCCATCAGACTGTTTCGAGTCTTTTCCCTTGAATCGACTAATTTTCTATCCATTAGACTGACCAAAATCATATACCTTATATTATCCATATATTGGATTTTCAATCTCAAAATAATATAGTCCATTAGTTTGTGAAATATTTATAACCATATTGAAAGAATTATTTCTATCAGAAGGAATTTATTATAGTATTTTAATAATGCTACCAAATAAAATAAGATGAAGGTGTAATTTTCTATGTCGTAAAGTGAATACTATATAATTTATTTTCAAACAATTTCTTGTCTTTATAGAAATATGACTATTTTATTGAAGCCTTTATATTAGAGTTCATTTTAGGAGTTCAGAGATGATGGATTTTAATAAAAACACAAATGACGATTTCCATACCTTAATATATCATTCTAGCAATTTTAAAATTTTCAAATAGGTTTTGTTATAATGAATTTGTTATGATTATTAAAAATTCCTCAGAACATTTTTATTCTTTTTCAATTCTATTTCACATCAATCTTAGGATCTAGTTTATGATCGTGGGATTCAAGGGATAAGATGAAATCTCATATTGATCATTTTTTTCAAGGGATTATATGATATTAAAATATAGAGAAAATATCGATCTTCATATCGAGGATTTCTAGGGTTTTTTATGAAAAATATTATACTGATATTTGTGTTGATGACATTCACAGTGTATAATTATAGACCTTATACATTTGATGAAAATTATCGATATCTAATGTCAGGATTTTTTTGAATTCTTAACTCATATATTTTAAGATTTGAATATATTTTATAAATATTTAAGACATTATTACTTTAAAATAATCTTTCATATTACATGTATTAACAAGTTTTATATATCTCAATGAATTTTTTTTAAAATAATATTTAAAAAAAATATATGTTTAATATAAACATAATTTTTTTTAAAAAAAATAATTTTTCAAGAATCTTCTAATTTTGACACATATTCATTGATTATTTGAGAATTTCATAGTCTTATCACTATAAAAAATGTTGTTCGGGTTTAATGTTAGTCTATTTTTCGAAAATAAAATTCACCCCCATGGTATCCATATTATACACTTAAGATAAAAAAATTATTAGAGTTTGTTCTATGGATTTACAACATCAGTTTGTACAATTCTCATATAATTTTTTTTATAAGTTTGTATTTATTTTTTTTACTATTATTACACAAATGTTTATTTTTGAGGTTTTTTTATTCTATAATATTTAATGATTAAACATTTTTACTCTAGATAATTTGAATCCAATAATACCAAGAATATTTTATGGTTCTTATTAAAAATATTGGGGAGATATGACGAATGTGTTTTCATAAACACAGGTGTTGAAAACATTTATTTGTTGATTGGTAACTATATAATTCCAAAAAATGAAATATCAACATTTATAACATTGGAAAAAAAATATTAGTTGAATTATAGGGTAATGAATAATATTTTATGATAAATTATTAGAAGAATTTTTATAATGATATATACTTGTGATGAAAAGTATTTTATTAGGACGAAACCTGAGGTAACTTGTTTTGGATCCACTAATATATAAAAAAAATTAAGAGCTAAGATTCAAGGGGATAATCAAGAATTTGAATCTCTACGTGAATATTCTCTTTCCAAAATGAATCAATGATTTTGGATTATTGAAAAAATTTAAAAAATCATAGATATAAGGATCAAAAAGATGAAAGCCTATTGAAAAATATTATTGAAACAGTTATTGGAAAATATGAATCCAAAATAGGTGATTTTGATGATAAAATAAGGAACACTCATCTAAATCATCATGATTTAACTTCAACACTTATCTAATACGTGATTTAATTGAAAATATATGTATAGAGGATGCAGAAAAATAATAGAGGATTATATCTTGAGACATCCATAAATGTTCCTAGAAAATTTTAATCTGCTGAGAAAGTTGTAATGTCTTTTGAAAAGAAAAGGCTATTGTGAGTGAGAAAGAAGATTGTCAGAAAAATCTAAAAATTAATTGGATAATATCATGAAATGTATAAGCATTATATTTGGGAAAAAATTATTTCCATAATAGATGTAAGATAAATCTAAAGGAGATTAGTTATAAAAAATATTGATCAAATGATATTTGTAATGAATGTATGAAATATGAACACACCAAAATATTGTCCTCGATTGGAGAGAAAGGATAAGATAAAAAATAAATTGTTATAAAAATGATAAATGTATTAACCTCAAAAAATAAATATATTCCTTGAAGCCATGTATAAAATGATTTCTATTTGTGGAGATGTGTTTTTGATAATTCATTATGTATGGAATTTTCAATTCAATGGAAAATTGTATTTTTGTATAAATTAATAAGGATAATAAATACTCATGTATAAGTTAATAGTTGAATCTGCAACTAATAAACCACTAAATTATAGTTACCCAGATAGTAATGTATAAAATACATGTAAATATTCCAATAAAAAATATTATTTATCATTATATAAAAACATTACAATGTATTGAATAAGTTTCATGATTTTTTAAATTACTAAAAAAGGATGATTGT
Organism: Viscum album; assembly: GCA_963277665.1. Classification (NCBI taxonomy): domain Eukaryota; kingdom Viridiplantae; phylum Streptophyta; class Magnoliopsida; order Santalales; family Viscaceae; genus Viscum; species Viscum album. The sequence continues at coordinate 1,671,379,320 of OY728160.1, forward strand.
AATTTTTTTTAATGTCATTAAATTTCTCTAGAGGAACATATAAACAAAAGTTCAATGATTTCTACAATAACTAATGTGAAATAATTTCATCTTAAATATTTAAATAAATAATATTCTAAGATATTTTATCTTTCAAAATAACAGTTGTTTTCATAATCCCCTAAAACATGTTTACAAAATTATTTTCAAAAAACAATATTCAGATACAATTACTATAAAAGATAATTTATTTATATATTACGTAATTCTAAAATATATAGTTAGAAATATATTTTTCAATTTTTATCATAGTAAAGAAAAATATTTATACGATATATAATCAAATTATACCACATAGAGATGTTTCATGAATGGGTTTCAATAATAGGTAAACTACATTTCAAATTGTTAAATTCATCCAAAAAGTGATCCAATTTCACTATATGTGAAAGTGCTGGTCATATGAAAAAATTGTTTCCTTAAAAATTGTTCAATAATTCTGATTTAATAAATATTATTTATTAGAATAATTCTCATTTTCTAAACATATTATTTTAGAAAAAATGTGTATTCCTAGAATTTAACATGTAATAATATAAGACATGAGAAAGTTTCAATTTTGATATTTTAATATTTTTTTATTAGTATTATAAGTAATGTACCAATAAAAAAATATTTGTTATATAGATCGTTATTTCTCTTCACACATGATTTTTTCAAGGATTTATTTAAAAAATTTATATTTTTTAATGGGTGAAATAACATTTAGTGAAATTGATTAAGTAGAAATCATTAGAATATACAATAGTACTCTTCTTGGAAGTGAAATACTTTCATATTATTTATTTTTTGTTGGATATAAGAATAAAATAATTATAATAATAAAATTATTTGATGAAGGATATCATGTGTCCTTCTGGATGCAAAAATGTATTAATCCTAATACTAACGGTGAATTTATTCTTTCTTCTAGTTAGCATGATAATGATTGCAAACAAAACATATTATTTCTTATGGACCATGATCAATCATTATATACAAAAATGGATGATAAATCATGGTTATGGAATAGAAGACGATGTCACTGTAACATTATATCATTTGGAATGTTACCTATAAAAGGACTAGTTAATGATATTCAATAACATTTTTTTGATACATTACATGTTTTTCAACCTTGACAGTTTGGAAAGAATCATTATAAAATTTTATATTTATTAGTGATTTCTCAAATTCTGAATCATTATATTTTGGGAAAATTTACTTGTTTGGTACTACAAAAACTATACTTATCAATAGAAAATACTATCAATATATTTTAGTTGATGACTATAGTATATATAAATTTGTATATTTGATATAATATAAGTTTCAATCCTTTTTTGACATAAAAAAATTATACTGCAACTTAAAAATGATAAAAATCATTCCATGAATACTATATTTAGTTTTCCGATTCTGTATTTTGTTAATTATGATTTTGAATATTTTTTTTTGTAAAAATGCTATTGCACATAAATTTTTAACACCTAGGACTTAACATAATAATGGGGTTATCGAAATAATTAAATGAATTCATCATGATTTTACTACAACCATGTAGAGTGAATACTCAGTTATTAAATATTAATATGGTGATGATGTATGTACTTAGTGTTTCTCTATAAATATTGTACTAGTAATATATTTTGTTAATTAATCACATGATTTGTTTTTTTCTGGAAGGAAAAAAATTTCTCTCATCAATTTTGTTCGATGAGAATTATTCATTATGAATACTATAGATAACATTAAAAAAATTCCAAAATAATTTGAGGTAATATTATTGGGATACTCTCCATCATTGAAGGAATATGTTTTTTATAATTAAAAAACATGTATTTTTGAAGAAATAATGCATTTTGAATTTTAGGAAACTGATCCTACCATTTAAATAAAACATCATCCCAAATAATTAGAAGTTGTCACAAAATAAAATTTTCAAAATATTCTAGAAAGTACTTCTCATTATAGAACAAATAATGAATATTATTTCAAATTTTTACCTATATAATATTTTCATCAGTTTTTTGTTGAACCGAGTTTTGTATATCCATGAAATAATTTTTTTATTATGAATCATCCTAGAGATTGAATCATTGGTGATATACGTTAACCAGTTATATCTAGAATTTCAATGTGAAATGAAATTGACCATTTAATAGTTTTTTCTCAATTTGAACCATATACCCCCGATGTGAATTTAGATTTTTAGTTGCTAGTGATTGTACCAGAGTAATAAATAATGAAGTCAATGAATTAAAAAGGGATAACATTTCGATTTGGTTGAATAACCTCAATATAGCTAATTAATTTGAGTAAAATTAGAGTTTTCAAGAAAAATGTGATGAAAATTGAGTAATTGTTACAAATAATTAAATATATGATTTTAAAGGATATATTCAATAACAATTAATAGATTATGAAGAAACATATCCTTTGGTATAAAGACATGAAACTATATATGAACTTCTATCATATACAACATTCTTAAAATTAAATTTATTTCAAATTGATATGATGTTTTTATATAATAATAGATATGTTCAGGATGATGTTTATGTAGAAAAACCCCATTTTTCAGAATAATAAATATATGGAACATATTTTTAAAATTACTAAGGGTATTTCTAGAGTTAAGCATGCCCATAATTCCTAGTATGACATTTTAACATGATTTTTTGTAGACCAACATTGTTAAAAGAACTTAAGAGCCCAATATTTATATAAATAATGTTTATAAAAACATAATTATTTTTTAATATATATCATAATGACATTACAATAGCTTTAACTAAAAAAACATTAATGCACTTGTTTGTGGATATTATGCATTCAAATATTGAGATGAGCGTGATGGGAGAACATACTTATCTTCCCATATTATTAAATATCTCATAAATAAGGAGATAAATTTATATATCCTCATACATATATAAAATATATTCTTATAAATTTGAATTTTGAAATAATTAAAACATTATCACTCCTTTCTAAACCATTTAAAAATTATGTAAAGACTCTGACCCTAGTTTTCTAGAGCTCGTGCACAATGTTATTACATTAGTATTATAATCATGGAAGTCACATCATAAAGTACTGTATATTTTACTACCTTTGGAAATCTTGATATATCAATAATACGTACATTACAAACTTTAATGGTCGAACAACACAACCACTCCATTTCAAACACCCATATACTCTAATGTTATCCGTTGAATTCACTAATAATATGCATATTTGAATCCTAGGAAAAAAATATAATAATGGTGAAAGATAAGATACTCATTAATGGTATTTAATATATCATATGCTAATATAAATAAAAACACAGTTTGAATGAAAAAAAACATATTCCTTTTAGATCATATTATTGAGTGTAATATGGAATGAATAACAGATGAAAAAATAATTCCATATAAATAATCAAATGGGAATGACACTTAGCCATAGATATTATACTAGTATAATATTAACATATATAGTAAAATAATAATCATAATGAGGGGATTTATATTTTGGTCATCATAATCATACCTTCTAGGCCTCATCCAAGACACCTAAAAATAAATGGGTAATGCCTCGATAAAAATCTATTTCTCTTTTGTCTCATTAGACTTACTAATGCATCAAGAGGATATAAGGGTCCCACCTATCACATTAAATGTCAAATTAATTCCGAACATTAAAGAGATTAGACATAAACCATATAGACATATGAAATGTAAATAAATCACCCCAATTTGTAAATATAATCATTTTCCATTTTGAGTAGTATGGTGAACTGAATTAGGAGAGCACATCAAAAGCCCAAAAAAATCCTTAGAAATTTATGAAAATAAACTATTTTAGCATAATAATAGATAAATATATTTAAAATAGAGAACACATTACATGTGTTAAAATATATGAAAATACTCAAATTAAATCATCATGGAATTTTCAATAGAAATACATCTTTTTTACTTTTCAATGAAGATTTCATTTAGAATAAGAAACTATAATTTTAAAAATTTATTGTATAAAACCATAAATGAACAAATATATATATTTTTGAAAAACATAGTGATTTTATCAAAATAATGGATTATTAAAATAGATTGTTTATGGTACTTAATAATGGGAATGAAATCGTGATATTCCTTTTCATCATGATTTCATAGTAGGAAGACTTGAGAAGGGAACCTTGTGAAAAATGTTTTTTTAACACCCCAAGGTTTTAGAAAAAATAAATTAAAATGCATGAGACAATGAATAAATACTTAATGAATCTTTTTTTAAGTAGATAGTTATAAAAAAGAATTTAAATATAATTTTTTCACTTCTTTTATTGTAATTTCAAAAACAAACATATACAGTTGTAGTCAATATGTTATTTGGAATCTGACATATCCAACATGACTATTTGGTGAATAGTAACATACCCTTGTGAATAGTAATATCACCCTTATGAATTGTAAATCGTATTAATGATTAATTTTTTTATGGTTACAATATAAGGAGATCTTGATTAATTTTTCAAGGTGATATTAAATAAGATTGTGTTTTCAAATTGTTATTTTTGAAATAAAATATGATTTTATATAAAAATTAAATTAATAATATTTATAAAAAAAATTCCAAAAATGATGTTCATATTCTAATTCTACACAACAAAAAATAGATAGGGTGATTTTTTTTCTGAAATTCAAAAATATTTGAGGAATTGTAAAATATGGTAATATACCGTTTATATACATTAATAGTTAAATATATTATTACGAACATAATGGATAATGTAATAACCCTTGGTTAAAACTCACATGATCAATTAACTATATAGGGTCATATGAATCAAATATACTCATAGTCTTGTGCGAATATATTAAACTACTGTTTAAAATAATGGAAAACTCAGCCTCTCCCTACTATAAATACAAACCTCGACCCCCTCTTCCTATCACACCTCTCATGATTTTATAATTTCCTAAACACTACAAAATCTTCTTCCAAAGGCCATTCTAGAGGTCCATTACCTTCATGTCTCACGAAAAGGCCCAAACCAAATTCCTTAAAAAGGACCTCAAGGAGAAGATATCAAGAGGTAAGAATCCACTTTCATTTTCTTGTGTTCTCTTTTAAATTATTTTCTTTTCATATACTCTCATCACCTTCACATATCCATGGGGAATGAAATATCTATTATTATATATATTTTCTATGATTTTTCATGTTTATGATAAAAATCATGATAATTATTCATCTCATCTTTTTCTTATTGTAAAAATATAAACACTGTCTGTTATGTGCTGATTTACCGACATCGTGGACAATGTGACTTAAATTTCCTTAATTTCTTTAAAAACAATTTTAACCAATTTTAATGGAATATTTTTTTTTAGAGTGTATTATAAATTCTCTTTTATGTTCTGTAGTAAAAATATATACATAATTTTATGTCATATAATTAAACTAGTTCTTGATTGTCAAAGGAAAAAATAAAATTATCTAAATTGTTATCACTAATGATGTATCTAATGATTCATCATAAAAAAATAACCCAATTTATATATGGAATAATTTAATACTATTAAATATATTAATACCATTTTATTCAACTTTTTCTATTTCTCTTCCATTCGGTAAGGAAATCCTTTATTAACTGACAAAGGAAATCATGTAAAGAACACACACGAAATAAGGGATAGAACAAAAAATTATTCATTACATGGTGGAATGATATTATAAAATTATAATATAATTTGTTATAAACATCAATATTTATCTTTAAAATGTTAATATCACACATTAAATGATTAAATAGGAGGCTTAAACATCTTTTATGTAAAACAAACCTGGGGTAATGTAATTCTTAACTAAATTTCCAATCATTGGGTTATCCTTCCACTTCATTGATTATAAGGAAGTAAAAAAAATTTTATTGAATTTTTTTTATTTTATATTGTATTATGTGGATTTTCAATTTATACACACAATCCTTTTATTCAATCAATTATTACATCAATTATAAGAAAATTGTAAGGGTGATTCCATTAAAAATCCTCCATTATAATTATAGTTTACAAAATTAAAAAGAAAATATTTTATGAAATTATTCATGTATTATTAGTAGGTTTTGAGTATTTGGAATTGTTTATGATGTAGGGTGGGAAATATATCTGCCGCCAATTCAATGAGTATGTGTAAGATGGAGATCGACTATGTGTTAACACCGTATGTAACTGTGGTGGATACACCATAGGGTAACGTGTGGGTTACATTGTAAGGTAGTCATGAGGGTCACAAAAAATATAGTAGGTGTGGGGGTTACAAAATTATGTAAGTAATTCCACATGATTCCATTATTCTATATTTATCTTTTCTATGATTTATGGAAATATCATGTTTCACAAAGTAAGTATAGGATTATTTATGGTTGAGAAGTATGTATTTATGGACTAATGGTTTCGTTCCTACTTTTTATATCCCATTAGGAGATTCTTATTCTCAATCCATGTTTTCAAATGATTTCCATGGGTTATAAGTATGTGTAAGCGAATAAAGGAAGTTATGATAAAAGTTATGATTGTTTTTCAAAGAAATCGTGTTTTTGTTTTCTGTTTAAAATTATATGTTTTCGATGTAATGTAAATAGTTTAAATTATAACCAATTTGTATGCATGTTGGTTGATATGTATGAGTTACGTAGTAACATTCTAAAACTCTATACAGAAATGAACTTTGGGAATGTAATGATGTGAAATCTAATTAAAATAACTATAAAATGTAATGTTTAAGGTCAAGTACTTATAGTTGCTATCAGAGTATAGTTTAGATAACATTAATGGTTATGATGATGTTAATAAAATGCCATAAATTATTATAACTTTATATTTATGGAAATATTATATATAATTTAAATATTACCATGTTCCTTTATCTATCATATGTGTGTTCATAATGGAATTCTGATGACGAAACAAGGATACTAACCATTAAAGGAACTGAGTGGCTAATATCTTTCTAAATCCACAACTATGAATAGTGGGAATTAGAAAATAGTAGTTTTTGATACTAATGGCTCATCAGACATAGGAAATTAATGGTGGTGTCATCCATTAAATATTACTACTAGAGCTTCCACAAAGAAACATGCTGATAGTGGAACATATTATGAGGCAAAACCCTCTAGATTTTTGTAAATCTTATGACTCAGTAGCAGATGAGGGATCCATTAAAGCCACTCAAAATATATTAGATGTTATTGGATTATGAAATAATAAAATTTTTAGTATTTTCATTTATAATTTTAATGGAGAATATTATCAGTGGTGGTAAATAGTCAGTATTATCAAGGATAGAGGGGAGATTTATACCTTAAAGTGGGATAAATTTAAAAGTATTTTCCTTGGAAATTATTATCCAAAGGTGGATTGATATTAGATGGAGAATCAGTTACATGAATTAAAGTAGAATAATGATGATTGTATGGTTGTGTATAAATATAACTTCACTAAATTAGTGAGGTATTCTATAAATATTATTCAGGATATTGATAAAAAATCATCCTTTTTTACTCAGGATTGAAGCCTATATATCGAAGGGAATTGGATTCTCATGAGTTAATATTTTATGAGAAAATTTTTCTATACATGGAGAGGATATAAATGTTTTTTTCATAATAAAATCTACTTTTAGAATAATGATAAGGTTAGTTCTAGATGGAGTGTGATAGGTAAGAATTAATCAATGAAATTTGATGTTAATAATGTTTTGTTTTAGGATTCTGAAATGTTTTTAAAAAGCACATTGGGGAATGCCTTACAAATATTGGGATGTGTTTTTGATGTGTTATGTTTGGACATATGTCTTGAGATTGTATAGAAAATGTTCCTAAGACTAATCTTGATAAGAAAAATGTTATGTGTTTTAAATGTGGTGATATTGGCCATTATTCAAATGCCTTCCCAAAGTGATATCCATATGATGGAATAAATCTTGTGTATAACCAGAAAGATGTAGTGAGATCCTTTGAGGCTACACCAGCAGACATCTAGACATCTAATGTAGTTGTATCATGATCCTTGTTTGTTTAATCAGATTATTCTAATTTATTGTTTGATAGTAGGTCTATACACTCATTTCATTCAGAGAAATTTTACAGTAAATTGGGAATATCACATCATCTAATAAGATAAGATCATATTGTTAAAACACGATGAGAAATATCACCGGAAATTTTAATTATAAGATTTATTCTATTATAGTATGTGGAAATTCATTACCTAAAAATTTTGATGTGTATCACTTAATAGAGTATGATGTTATTCGAAGTATGGATTGGATTATTATTTATCATGATAAGATTGATTTAAGACCGAAATAAGTTTTTTCTCAAAAAGAGTTTTAGTTTGTATACAAGAAAGATCACATTCAATTGATAACATATCAAAAAGATGAGGAATTTTTGAAAGATGGAAATCAATGTTATCATCCTCATATAGTTGAAAATAATGGCTCTTTTTCATTTAATTATCTCTGTGTGGTAAATGAATACATTGATGTTTTTCTAGATGAGTTACCTAGTGATATAATTGATCGGGATGTTGAATTCACAATTATCTTAGTTCATGTTGATTATCCAATTCCAAAACACCCTTTTCAAAAGCCTCAAATGGAACTTATTGAATTGAAAAATATTTTGGAGGAGTTTCATGATAATGTATTCATTCATCCAAGCACATCACAATGGGAATTTACATTTTCATTTGTTAAAATGGAAGAAGTTCCATGAGATTTTCATTAATTATAGATCATTTAATAGAATTGATGTTGAGAATAATTATCATTTTTCTCAAATAAATGACTTGTTTGATCCACTCCAGGAGGATCATTATTTTCCAATATTGACTTGAGATCTAGGTACCATCAGCTAACGGTGAAGGAGGATGACATTCAAAAAATAACTTTTCAAACAAGATATGGTCATTACAAAGTTTTTGTTATTCCATTTGGGTTAACTAATGTACTAAATATATTCATGGATCTTATGAATAGAATATTTCATGAGTTCTTGGATTTGTTTTTGGTTGTCTTTATTAATTAAATTATGGTATATTCTATATGTAAATATGATAATAAAAAACATACAAAGGTTGTTTTGAAAACCATAAATTAAAAAAAGGATATATTAAATTCTACAATTGTCAATTTTTTTAAAAAACAATTATTTATTTAGTCACATTTATTATAATGATAGAATAACTATTGAACCAAATAAAATAAAACATTTTGATGAATTGAAAAGACAATACAATATATCAAATATTCATACTTTTCATGGTTTTTCTGGATATTACTAGAGGATTAATGGATCCTTTGCATGGGTATGTAGTCTACTGACTATGTTAACTCAAAGTGGAGTTAAATTCATCTTAAAACATGAATGTGATTATTATTTTCTGGAATTGAAAAGAATATTGGTGAGTTTGTTTTCTATATTGATGAATTGATAAAGGGACATGATTGTGTTCTGATAAAAATCGATCAGGTAATTACTTATGCTCAAAAAAAATAAAACCCTTTTAGTTAAATTGTTCTACTCATGTTTTGGAATTAGTAGCTATGATTTTTGGTTTGAAAAGTTGGAGACATCATTTATACGGAGAAAGTGTGAAATATATAATTAACATAAAAGTATGAAGTATATATTCACCAAGAAGGAACTAAACATTAGATAGAAAAGATGGCTTGAATTGATATAGGATTATGATTCCATGATAAATTACCATTTTATAAATAAAGAAAAGTGTGGCAGTTTCCTTGGGTTGAAAAAAAAGTTCATCATTAACCATGGTACCATTGTAACATGACCCATTGATTAATTATTTAATGAATTTTTTCATTTATGTTGTTGGGGAAAGAAATTTATATTTTTAGTTTCACGTGTTATTTTAGTAATCTCTATTAGATATATTTACAAAAGAATATAAGGTTAATTGGGATCGTGAGAAAAAGGTAGAATTCATTAAAATGGGCATGTTTCCAGAATTTAACATTGATAATATAGTGTTTTAAGGATTGAAATTTGATTGTGTGTGCCTTTAAATTCTTATCTAAAGAAAGATATTTTCTGTGACGCTTATAGTTCATCGTTTCTAGTTCATCTTGTAATCACATTGATGTATGGATACCTTCTAGAGTATTTATGGTGGGATGGAATGAAAATGGATATTGATGATTTTACTGTGAAATGATTGACATGTCAAGAGGTTAAAGTATTTTATTAGTTACTGAAGGGGATGATTCATCCCTTAATAGTTCCATAATGGAAATTAGAAAATATATCAATGAAAATAAGTGTGGGGAAACAATAAAACATCAATAGGTAACAATGAAATATTGGTTATTGTCGTTCTACTGACTAAATCTACTCATTTTTTTCCTATTAGAGATACTATGCCTTTGGACTATATTTTTCAACTATAGATCAATGATATTTTCATGTTTCATGGAGATCCTATTTCCATTATATGTGATAGTTATCTCAAGTTCACTACTAAATTATTGAAATGTCATTAGAAGTTGTTTAGAACAACAATAAATTAAATACATCTTTTCAGCCTCAATCAGATGTAAATTCAGAATAGACTATTCAAACGTTGGATGATAATCTCCAAGCATGATCAATGGATTACCTATTAAATTTGGATCGACATATTTCATTGGTTGATTTTTCATAAAATAATAGTTTTCATTCTAGTTAACAGATGGCACATTTTGAGGCATTATATAAGAAGTGGTGTCGAACACCAACTTTTTGGGATGAAGTCAATGAAATGTTAATGATTGCGCCATAATTACTTGAGTAAGTAGTTGAGAAAATAAATATGATACAACAACATATGATGATAGAAAAAAGAAAAAAGAAACGTTATTCAAACAATAAGTGGACAGACATATCTTTTGAGGTTGGTGATCATGTTTTTCATAGAACCTCACCATAGAAAAGTGTTGTGCATTTTGGTAAGAAAGGAAAGATATATCCATGGTTAATTGGAAAATATGGAATCATAGAAAACGTTGGACCACATTCCTACGAAGTAGCATTTATTAAAGGAATATTTTATGTACACAATATTTTTCATGTTTTGATGTTGACAATGTATGCGCCAGATTCATCTCATGTTTTGAGTCCTGATGAATGTTTGTTAGAATAGAGCCTTTCATATGATGAGAATCCTCATCAGAATGTTGATTAAAGAGAACAAGATTTATAGAATAAGTTAATACACTAGGTAAAGGGTTTTTTGAGAAACCTTATAGTCCAAAATGAAACATGGGAATCTGAATATGCTATGAGATAAAGGTACCCTCACTGGTTTAATAAGAAAATGAAAAAATTATGGGGAAGAAAATTTCAAATTGGGGAGAGAATTTCAAACCCCAAAATTAAAAGAACTGAAATACATAAAACACATAATCTATACATAAGGAATATTTTATTTATGGAGATAGTTATAAACATGATGTTAAACCTAATTTTTTCACTTCTATAATTTTAATTTCAATTAATTTAAACGTACAGTTGTGATAAATAAGTTATTTAGATTCTAATAGATCCAACATGATTTTTTAGTGAATAGTAACAAAGGCTAATTAATAGTAACATAACCTTAATAAATAGTAGATCATATTTTTATTTTATTTTCTTATGGTTATAACATAATGTGATCCTAATTAATTTTGCTGGGTCATATAAAATCAATTATTGTTTTAACATTATTATTTTTGGAATAAAATATGATTTTATGTTAAATTTAAATTAATCATATTTAGAACATTATTTTCATAAAATGAAGTTCATTTTTTAATTATACACATTTAAAAATGGCGACAGTACATTTTTAGGATTTATGTAAATTTTTTGAATTTTTTGGAGTAGTGAAATACTGTAATATATCGTATTTATACATTATCTGTTAAATACACTATTCCACAAATCATCTCTTATTTATGAAAACTTGGTTTTAATTCACACACTCTAATTACTAATTATGCAACCATGAATCTAGTCTTTTATATGTCGTAACAAAAAATATAAAACTAAAGATTAAAATAATTTAAAACTACTCCTCTCCTTCACTAAAAATATGACCCCCACCACCTCTTCCTCTCTCACCTCAGATGATTTCATAATTCTATAAGTTCTTCCAAATACCCATCTCAGGTTCTTTACCTATGTAAAAGTCCTTATGGTCTCATCAAGAGGCCAAAACCATAGGCCACAAGGTGGATCTCAAGGAGAAGAGATCAAGATGTAAGAATCCTCTTTCATTTTTTATGTTTTCAGTTCAATTCTATTTGTTTATTATAAAATACACACCGTCACATATCCAAGAGGAATGAAAGATAAATTATTATATATGGTGATGATTTCTATCATGATTATGGAAATATAAATCACAATTCTTCCTCTCATATTCCTCTTATTCTAAAAAAACATTTTGTTAGATGTGCCGATTTACCAACATCATGTATGACGTGTCTTCAATTTACATTAATTCCAACAAATATGGTTTTAAAACCATTATAATGGCTAAAATAGTTTTTAAATTTTATAATATATAAAATTTCATATTATGGAGATAATATATACTCGTAATATTATGTTATATAAAGAAAATAGTTTGTGATTATCAAAGAACAACTGAAATGATCTAAATGGATATCACTAATGATTTGTCTAATGATTCATCCCCATACCATATATCAAAAATATGTTATTACATAATTTAATATTCTAGAAATAAATCAATACCATTTCATTCCACTTGATTAATTTCCCTTCCATTTGACAAGGAAATGTTCTACGAACTGACCTCGGAAATCATTTGAAGAAGGCGCTAGAACTGATGGAAAGAAAAAAATATTATTAATTAATGGGAAGAATGATGCTATAAAATGATAATATAAGGTGTTATCAAAATCATTAGGTTTCAATATAATATTAGTAAAATTATGTTAGCTAATATAGTTTAGGTTTACAGAAATATTAAATAAGTCGAACCTGAGGTAAGGGAATTCTTAACCTAATTTCCATTATTTGGGATATCCTTCCACTTAATTGATTGTATGTTAATAAGAATTTTTTTTGATGAATATTATTTTATATTAGTTTTATTAATTTTATTTATTGTCTATTAACATTATCCTTTAATTTTATTAATTCTCACATAAATTTTATCATATTTGTAAGAGATATTCCCTTGAAAATCATCTTTTAAAATTCTATTTTACAAAATCCTTGAGAAATGATTTTTATGAAATTATTCAAATATTATGATTGTGTTATTTTTATTGGACATTGTTTAAGATGAATGTTTGGACCTAGATATCTATCCATTTCATTAGTTATTTGTAGTTTTGAGGTTGGCCGTATGGTTACTCCAAATATAACTGCAATGGTTACACCATAAGTTAGCAATGATAGTTTTATTATAAGGTATCCATGAACGTTAAAAAACATAATGTAGTCGTTAGGATTACAAAAATTACATAATTAATTCCCCACGAATATTTAATACTATATTTTTTTATATTTGTTTATAGAAATCACATGTTTCAAAAAGTTTTTATATGATCTATTATGGGTGAATGTATCTAAAAATGATTTCATATATTTAAATGTATTCATAGAATAATAGTTTATTTCATTTTTTTATTTCCCAAAATACTATTTTTATTCTCATATCATGTTTTTAAAGGCTTTAAATAGTACACAAGGTTATGTAAGATAAATAAGGATGTTAAGATAAATGTTATGATGACTTGTCAATAAAATCATGTTTTTGTTTTGTGTTAATTTTTTTTTGGATGAAAATGGTACTGTTTTGATGGTACAAACATATTATTTTTTTGGGGTGTTATTTATGAGTTATGTTATAAAATTATAAAACAATATACTTGAATGATATTTGAGAATGCAAATAAGTGAATTATAGTTGAAATAAGTATAATATCTAATGTTTAAGGCTAGTCCTTATATTTTCCACCATAAAATAAATATTAAATGATCCAGATAGACGATTCTTGAATGTATAACTATAATTAGAAATAATTATTTATAAATAATTAATAATTAAATTGGTGTATATATGGATAAAAGAAAACCCAATTGAAAGTGGAGATTCAGGAAGAAACATTTACCCTAAGTCCGAAAGTATTCAGAACATGACTACAATGTGCTGGATAATCAAATTAAATCAATTATTTAATTAATTAAAACATTATATAAATGTAAATAGTTTAATATAATATTATTTAGTTCCTTTATATTATTTTTAATGAGTTATACCTTATAATATTATCATTTAAAAGCATTCATTTCTTTGGATTTCCAGATCGGTTTATATGTATATGAGTGTATTTTTCACATAAAATGGGAATATATATATATAGTTGATATTATATGTTATTAATGAACATGCATAATATTAAATTTTAATATATGTAATTTTTTTATTTTTGGTGATGATTAATCATTAGACAAGACATTATATATTATCATTTTAATTATTTTGGGAGTTTTTCCATCATCACAAAATAGTTTTGTTTTATAAATTAAAATAATTTTCATATAATAGATATAGAATATTATATAGGTTTTAATTAATAAATTATAATTTTTAACCATAATAATGGTTTTTGTATTAGCGATGAAGGTTTGAAATGAAAATGAAATTGCACAATCCATGATGTCATTGAATTGACACATCACGAGTGATGTTTTCAATAATAGAATAAAAGACAAAAAGAGAGAGAAAAAGAGAGAGAAGAGAGTTCGATGATATATATTCCATTAAAATGATATAATTAAATTATATAAGTTATATTGTGGTTATCTTGTCACTTTATAAATATTATATTGGGGTGGATAATAAAACAAACGAAATTTAAAATAGAATAGATGAAAGGAGTGGGGGTTTTACCTCTTAAATTCTCCACTTTGAGATCCTCCTAAATTGGATTTTTTGTTGTATTATCTTGAGACCAATGGATCCAAAGTGTTTGTGAGGGTCTGGGGAATATTATTGAGAATAAATTTTACAAGGCTCAATGATTTGAATATGTTAGAAGAAGTTGTGGTGAGGGGTTGTATCGATATTGGTGGATAGAGGTGTTTTCTTTGATTATTTTATTCATTTGTTTATTATTTTAGGTCAAGACTATGAATATGTTGAGAATAATCACAAAATATATTGAAAAATTAAGGAGGGTTATAGATTATTGTCTTACATCATATATACATCTCCTATAGCTCAAAAACTAATGTATTTTGCATTTATCGAATATTATCATATTTTACTATTAACCTAAAATTCACTTATTTTAGAAAAATGCAAAAAATTACCCCTAATAATTTTTCAAGATGTATAATTAAAAAAATAATACAATTTAATGATATTTATGTCCTAAAAATGATAAATTTAAATTTCATTAAAATCATTATTTGCACAAAAAATTTATATTTTTTAATTATAAATATTTTTATAACGCAATGAAAAATTAACTAAGGTCTCATTAAATGATCCTCAAATAATAAGACAACAAAATATTCATTTAGGAATAAAATTTATGAAAATATGTTTTTCAATAAAATCATAATATTAATTATATATTTATAATTATGTATTTATTAATCAAAAAAATACCAACAAATAATTAATAATTTTTAAAATATTCCTTTAATTTCTCTATGATATAATTTTATTATACTTTCAATTATAGGATTCCTAAATTTATTTATACATTCATATATGAGATTAATATTCAAATTTAAATTTTATTAATCATATGGGTCATATTACTATTCCTAAGGTCATGTTCTTATTTTATTGGTATAGGTTACATATATTCTAGAAATACCTCTTATTTAATCCATTATTCATTTATAATATTCTAATTGTGTTCTATGTGTTATTTTAGGTGATTTAAACTATATGAAATAATTATAATAAGAGAAATTTCATTGATACAATTCTGGTTCGTTACATATTTTCTACCTACAAAAATTATTCATTGAAACATCTTGAATGTATCCTAAAAATACTTTGATAGTTTATTGTAAAATGATCCTCTGGTTCCCACATCTCCTCTATAATTTAATGATTTATCCAAGGTATCTTTACATGATGAGACATCTGATTCCTCAAACCGTATTCTTTAGTGTCCAGAATCCAGATTGGATTTTCACAATAAGATAAACTAGGTTTCAAATCTATTCCTCTAGATGTGAGGACATGCACTGGGTATGGCTTGTACATCCTTAACAAAGATATGTGAAACACACTGTGTATATTATAAAGCATAGGTAGAATCACCAAATGATAAACCAAATCTCCAAATCTCTCTTGGATTTAAAAATGTCTACTGTTACAAGGGCTCAATTTCTCATTCTTCTGAAATCATATGACACCCTTCCCTGAAGATAAATTCAAGAAATCATGATCTCCCAAATGATATTTCCAATTGTTCCATCGATTATCGATATATATATTTTTCCTACATTGAGATTATTTGATGTGTTTTTGAATAGTATTCACCTTTTCTGTTTTTTCCTACACAAGATCTTGGCCAATACGCATCCTTTCACCAACTTTATCCCCACAAGTTGGTGTATGAAATATCTTTCCACATAATTCATCAAATGGTTCCATTTTATTACAAGAATAGAAACTATTGTCGTAGTAAAAATAATCCATAGTAAAATAATAATCCCACATACATTTAAATTCATGTTTGAATATTTCAACACATCAACTAACATTTCAATGGTCCTTTCAGACTACCCATCGGTTTGAGGGTGATAATCAGTTCTCAAAACATGATCAATATACAAGGTTTTCTGAAACAATTTCATGAATTTTAATGTAAATTGTGGATCATAATTAGAAATTATTGAAACTATTTATTCATGAAGTGTTACAAACCCATTAATATACATTCATGTATGGATCTCTAGTGGAAAACCCTCCCTTATAGTGAGAAACTATACAAATTGGTATGTTGGCCAAAAATTACACATATTACATCTTTATTAATTGGATTCTTTGGTAATTTTGTGTAACATTAATAGTAATATCATCCAATTTCCATGAAGGAACTAGAAGAGGTTTCATGAGTCACATAAGATATTTTCTTTCAACTGTCTCTTATTGACTGACTAAACATCTGGATACATTGTAAAAAAAAATTGGCTTCATATTATCCGACCAGAAATTTTCCTTCAAATATTTATTCCTCTTAGTGTTTTCACTAAATATAGAGTAATTTTATCTCAGATCATTGTCTAATAATTTTATTTTTCCTCAGTTACATAGGGAACACATGGCCGCAACCCAAATTTTAGAATTCAAACTTCATGTACGATGTTCTTTAACTTCTTATCATTCACATATTTAATTATATTTGGAATATTATCATCATCAAAATGAAGATAACATTAATTTATTGAAATAAATAAACATTTCACCAATTTTTTCAAAATACTTCACTCAGTATATAAACAAACACTAAAAGTCAAAACATTTCTACAATATTTGGAAACATTTAAACGTATACAGTAGTACATAAAGGTGTTATATCATCTCTTACTATGTTCTTCTTAAATAACACCATTATTATATGCATGAAACATAATAGGTTTTTTATTATCCTAGGGTAAAGGAAACACAAATATGGGTGAGCTTATATGCATAGTAAGGGAAAATAATGGAAACATGTAAACATAAACATGAGTATATGAGTATAAAAAACATGATGATAACATTGAAAGACTATACCCTACATATAAAATATCATAAAAATAAATCCTGGAATAAATATTTATTTTTAATTAGACATGAAT
Source organism: Viscum album (assembly GCA_963277665.1). Taxonomy (NCBI): domain Eukaryota; kingdom Viridiplantae; phylum Streptophyta; class Magnoliopsida; order Santalales; family Viscaceae; genus Viscum; species Viscum album. Next base: position 1,671,397,228 of record OY728160.1, read on the forward strand.
CATAATGAAATAATAAATATGATTTATGAAAGCATAATATAAGAATATTTCATTGTATTTTTGCAGACACATAAGCATATAATATGATGTTCAAAGTATCCAAGGAATCACTTCCACGACCATCTTTGTAGTATGGGTTCACTCCATAAACCATCTTATAATTCATGATTTACTCCCATGGACAACTTAGTAGCATGATTTCAATCCAAATAAATATTAGTATTAATGGATCACTCCCATGTCCATCTGAGTAGTCATGGTTCACTTCCAGGACCATCATCGTATGTCTCATGATATATAAATAATTAACCAATACATTAGAGGGAGATAGAGGTCCCACACATATCATAATGAAATCATATGTACATGTTCCAAAAAATTCATAAAAACATATTTTAACACATGAAAAGAAATGTTTATAATAAACATGTAATAAAATCATAACCTTTGAAAAATGATACATATTTCAAAATTATTTCATTAAAATCATAATCCATGAAAGGAATATTGGTTTAGAAGTATATAACCCATGAATGTGAAACAAATTTCAAAAATATTTTGAAATCAAGAATAACCCATTCCGAAAAAAAATATTAATGGATCTATTAGATTATTTCCTTGAATGGAATGAGTTATATCAATATATGTCATCTAATATTCAATATACTTTTTAATATCACTAAAAAATATTTCACGAGGAATATATCCCTTCTTCGATGAAAAAGGATTTTACTATATAAAACTACTTGAAAATAATTTTCATAGAAAATAACTTGAAACAATATAATGAAAACAAGAAATATTTTTGAAAATCTATTTCACCAAAATCATATTAAATAAACATCAACATATTATAAAATCTATTTTCATTGAATAAAATTTGAAAACATAAAAAACATGAAAACGTTTGGAAAACCATTTTCTTAAAAATAAATAGAAAACATATAAATAATGGATGGTTTCATATTAAAAAATTTACATGTTTTTTTTAAATGTTATCCATTTAAATATGGGATGTAATCTTCGTAGATATAGAGACCGGTATACTATACATGTCATTTGAAGTAAGAAAAATTTCCTTTTGCACGATACAATATTTATAAAAATAAATTTTTTGGAAAGTGAGAACAAGATTCCATTGAAAACATTGGTAAATAAAGAAAATTAAAAATGATTTTTAATGATCGCAGGATATTTTTAGAATGTTCTAGGATACCCTTTTTTGAATGCATTGTTTTTTAGTAACACACTTTTCCGACTGAAAAGAGGGTGAAGTCAATGTTTTTTACAAACACATTTGTAACTATAATATGCAACAAAGATTGAAATGATAATACCAAAAAATGAATATATAATTAATATGAATTGGATACCAAATTTCATGAATTTTATTGAGTAATGGAAAAAAATATTTCCCCAAACTAAACATAAGCCTAAAAATCATGATGAGTAATGGGATTGTTTATATAAAAACTTACCACTTGGTAACTTTGCAACATACTCCTCATGTAATAAAAATCATAATAACGATTTAAAATACCATTAAATTATTTTGATTCATTATATATCATTTCACTGGATGTATATAAACATCATAGAATAATAATGGTGCATAACATGGGATGTGTCCAAATTAAGGTGAATTGTGACAAAATTAATTTACCAATTTGGAAGCATTTGAAACATTAATCCAATGATAGAATGATAAAAAAATTAATATGTGAATATCCATAATTGTAATTTTATTAGTAATATAATACATCTATGTGATATATATGCATCAAAAAAAACATTGAGAGGTGAATAAGGCTTGTATCCCATGGAAATAAAGTGTGAGATGAAATTCACTTACTCAGTGTCTGGACCCACATTGTGCTCATTCAAAACACATGAATATTAAATATAAATTTATTATACATATTTTATATAACAATATTATAATATAAAATACCATATATGGTTGATTATGACCTTATATTACCCACATCATAACCATCCTATGTTACATTTTAATTTCGGATAATATTTTCCTTGTTCTTCACATGTTTCTTTATTTGTTATATTTTTTATCCTTATAATTATTTCATGAATCCATAATATAAGACATGATATAAGTATAATGAATATCTATTGTATTTTTATTATAATAATCCATATATTATATATGTATTTATTTTAATACACTGTTCATGCAGACTGTAGGTCGTATGTAGCAAGAACACTATTTTCATTTAATTGATGTACTGAATGAAAGTAATTAAAAGGAATATTGGTATATATATATCGGTTTATATATATAATTTTTATTGAAGATTTAATATATCATATATATAATATATTTACATTAATTACATCCTTAATAAATTTAATGTAGTGTGTTAATGAATCATAAAACATTGATGGGGAGGTTGTCCACAATTCCTCAAATGACATTATAAACTTAACAAAAACTGAAAATTATAATGAAGTGTATTTTAAAAGAATTAAATGTGCTCAAATAAATAATATATGTAATTTATAACAAATATAAATATTGTTTCCATCATAATTTTCATGATAATAGGTCATAAAAGAAAATGGTACAATCATTATTTAGTGTGGCGTAGTCCACTGTACACAGAAACATTATGTTCGTAACCCATTTGATGGAAGTGGGTGTATGTATTGGTTTAATCTAGAATAAAAATCATCCTAGTATATTTAGGATACTTTTTTTAATAATATTGTGGAATAATAAGACTTTAGGTAGTGGATAATGAAAATAATAGAATAGAGTTTGAGGGAGTGTGATTCTTGTTAATCTAGTATCTCATTTTGGTTTGCACCAATGGGCTTAATTAAAATGAATTATGACCAAGGTAGAATTCAATTAGGAATTGAGGGATGTCGGGGAGATATTTGGGAAGAGTATTGGTCAAGCCAAAGTTTCTTGATAGGTGTGAAGATGTTGGAGGAAATTCGGACTTTTATAATGGAGGTGGAGTAGAACCCTTGTAATATTTTAAAAGGAAGGAACCTCACCCGCATTGGTTTATTTAATTTCATAAAATAATGGTATAATGTACATAATATGGTGAATATAGTCGAGATAAAAGAAAAAAATAGATTTAGAAGAGCTGTATTTTTTTTAGGGTCATAATATTATAGAATAGTCCCTTATTAAGCTTTGTTTAACCTTAATAATTGTAAATAAATTTTATTTACTCCCTAATATTTTGGTAAAAAACTAATATTACATTTTTATAAATAATAAATTGTTTTCATTTCAAATATTGAATCCATTTTTTTAAATTTTAAATCTATATGATTAAAAAAATAATTTAAATATAATCCCATAGTCAGGTCGACAATGATGTAAAATTATTCAAAAGTTTTCTAGGTTATTATAGTCATGTTCAAAAGGAAATTGATTGAATATAACTAATTTGGGATTGTTGATTAAAATTTTAAATTATTCAAATCTTAATACAATAAAATATCTAATTTACCCTTATATATAAATTGGATGGAAAAATAGTTTTCAATTCACATCAAGTATTTTTAACTATTCATTACAAAATAAAACATAACTAAAAAGGTGAAAAAAATTCCCTAAGATATTTATAATGTTTCAAATTAAAATATGAAGATTATTTCAAGGTATTATATATATAAAAATTTGAAAATTGTATTTTAATTGGGTTCACCATTAAAAGGTGGTAAAACAGCCTTAATAAAATTATTGGGTGTTACATGTTAAATTGGTTTTAGTTTTATCTTATTCATAAAAAATATCTTGTATGAATATAAATAATATTTACATGGATATATATAATATATATTAAATTTAAATTACAGACCAATTATAATTATTTTAATTTATTAGGATTAGAACTACTTTTCAGAATTGATTATAGTTTTCTATAAAAATAAAGCCTTTATATTATATTATATCATATATTCATTTATAAATAATTTTTATCTACTAAATTCAATTTATATTTTGTGAAAAACATATATTTACATAAGATAGATAATAAAATTTATAAAATATAATTCAATATCTAATATATATATATATATATATATTTAGTAATAATATTTTTATACTATGTTAATGTTTGGTAAAACAAGGTCATGGGTGTTATGCAAGGCATCAAGGAGAGTCATTTTTGTGTGCAATTCATTCTATCCTCATTGTTCTATAAATATAAAGATAAAATTTTTGTTTATCGTAGTGAAAATTACCCAAACATGGTTCTTTGTTTTAATATAAAATATTTTTAGTGTTTAATGAAATAAAAAATATCAAAATTAATTAAATAATACTATGTCACAAATCTCTAGGTGTTACACTCTGCCCCCAAAAAAATGATCTTTTCCCTTGAAATCCGTATACACTATCAATGGTTTAATATGTGATATTTCCATTAAAAAAATCCACATTGTAAAAAAGAACATGAAAACAACCTTTTAAAAAGGAATTTTGGGAACATAGTAGTCACAAAAAAAATGATAATTATATTCCTACATAGGAGACCATGGGCAGGATATGAAATCATGGAAATGGAAGAAAATTATTTCCATTATGTTCTGATTGAGAGTGATAGAGAACTAGTTCCCGAGAATGATAACAATCACAAAGCCATTAATTTACTATTACATAAGAGACCTTATGATTTATCCGAAGCATTGTTGTTGGATAATATTTTTGGTTTCAAATTATTTTTTCTTTTGTTGAATAATTTTCATAAAAGTAATACATGAATTATTTTAGAAAAATATTACCCATTTTTTCATTGATCAATTTCACCAATTTTCCCAAAAAGGAAGATTATTTTTTCATTCCTAATGCACTATCAAATCATGATATCCATGATTGGCCATCCCATTTTTCATTTGATATAATCAACACAAATAGGTTTGAACATGCTATTCAATAGGCTTAAATCCCCATTATGATTGCTAAAAAATTAATCATACTAATTTTATATGAATTTTATATTAACCATTCCATAAATGGTTAACCATATAACCCTGATTGAATATGGAAATATAAATAATTATAAAGAAAGTCACAAAATTAGCTTAACAATGATCCCCCATATTTTAGAAAGTACAATTTTTTATAAAAATTAAAACATATTAATAATATTATTCTATATTTCCTCGAAACATAGTGACAACTTTAATTATAATAAAATAAAACATGTATCCTTACTTATTCAAACTTATATTGGATCATTTCATTTAATCCTAAAGTGTTGTATGATTCATTAATGATATCACAATCCACTAATAAAAACGTCCTCACTTATTCACAAGGTAATCTGTAATATCCTATATTTTTATCCATATCCCACTTTTCATTATCCAAACTAAATTATCTTAATATAAATAACATAATAATGGTTACCTTAGTTTAGTAAAAATGTCACATTTCCATTAAATAAAATCACCATTCCATAATGATCATGCCAGATAGAAATGTAAATAACGAGCAAAAGACCTAAACATAACAATAAATATATATTTCTTCATTCATATAATATATTTATTTTAATCCAAATTCATAAAAACATTGATTATTACACTTCATCTATAATCCATGAAAATGACACATAATCATAATACATTGTAATTCAATCCATTAACATTTCATTTATTTTATCTTCATCGTTAAAAATGTAACCATTACTTGCACCACATTGTTGGTTTACTTCAGGAGAATTCTTCTTGAAAAATAGAGTTGAATAATGACCATTTACACCACACATAAAACACATAATATTCAATTTTTCTTTATAGAGGCCAATATTATCATCCATTTTATTAACTGAACTGTTCATTTTTTTCTGGTAGTCACTTCCTTTTATTACTTCTTTTCCTTAGTCAAAACATATTCTTGTTACTCTAAGATATTTAATAAGGTGATTCATTCCACATTCATCACAAAAAAGAAAAAGAATATAATTTCATCCTTGGTCTCCATTACAAAATCTCTTAGAAAATTGCATCATTCTCTTCCTTAGTGAATGTTAGAGTTGTTTAATGTATGAGTTGTTGATCATGGTCCATGAAAACTGATTAGGCATGATCATTACATCATTCCATCCAACGATAATCCCACATTAATCCTCATAAAAAATCACCCTCCATATTCAATGTTAATCCATTTTCTTCTAGTTCTATTCATTGAATAAAATATGAATCATAGTATGAGCATTATTTATTATCTAATAAAATCATATGGTTATGAAAATAGTTACTTATAGGATGTACAAATCAAGACACATTCCTTAATATATGATACCCTAGGTTAATCCTATGTTTCTTATAAGAAAAATATATTTAAATCATTCATTATGGTTCATGAATAATTTAGAATTTCCAAATCATATCCCCTTCAATATCCATCCATGTGTGTAGAAAGGATTATTATCATGTACTAGATTACCCCGAGTCATTCCCAGATCCTTATATCAGAGTTATTACAATTAGGTACATATGTGCTAAGACACATGCAATTGCATTATCCGGAATAGAATTCACTACTACGAATGAAATTGACATATAATTTATCCAATTTCCACAACATTTTTCTAAATTTTAACTCATCCACAATATTTTACTTAGAGGCATGCCTAGACATATCCTCAGAAATATATATTTCTATGTAACTAATGTTTTCTCATCCATGTTTTTGAAAGATTACTAAACCATATCTATAATAACTACTATATAATCCTAATCATGATATACATAGGCATTACCTCATATTTTTGTAATACATTAAAACTATACAAACAAATACCCCAATGTTGTTATATTATAGTGCCTTTGGGAACATAGAGACATAAACACTGGTACATAAAGGTGCTACATCATCTCCAAGTATGTACTTTTTTACTATCACCATTCTTAGAGACATCAAACATAATAAGTTTCTTCATTAACTAGGAAAAGGGAAACACAAAATAGGGTGAGATCAGATGCTCATTATGGGTAAAAAATGGAAACATGTAAACATAAATATGATCATAGGTGTATGAGAACATGATCTTATCATTAAAATACCAATTCCCATATAACAAAGATTATAAAAATAAATCATTTCAGAATTCATGACCGTTCATTAGACATTAATCATAAAGAAATAAAGAATGTAATCCCTAATTGCATAACATATGAATAAATCATAGTATTGTGCAGACAAAAATGCATATAATTTGATTTCCATAGTAGACATGGCATTTCTGCCATGGACATCTTAGAATTATGCGTTTACTCCCCATACTGTATTGGTAGTCACAGTTCACTCTCAAAGCTATCTTAGTATAATGAGTTTACTCCTCATACCATATTACTAGTCATCGTTCACTACCATGGCCATCTTATCAGTCACAGTTCACTCCCATGACCATCTTTGTCTATCTCATGAGATATAAATCTTTTCAAAATTCACTTGGAGGAGATATATGTCTAAAGCATCTTATAATGAAATAATAAAAACATTTTCCAAAAAATAATGAAAAATAATATCTTACCACATAAAATGAAATGGGTTTCATAAACATGTAATAAAATTATATCATATGGAAATATATACCAGTTTTATAATCACTTCATCGAAATCATATCTCTTGAAGAGAATCATGTTTTAGATGTATTTAACCTATGAAGACGAAACAGAATTCATAATGACTGTGACATCAAGCGTGACCTATTTAGAGAAATAATATGAATGGAACAATTATATCATTTTCTATAAATATATTATTATCAACAACAGATTCCATTTTATATGGAAAATAATTTTGAAATATCATTCAAAAAAATCAGTTGAGGCAAATATATCATTTCATCATTGAAAATTTATATTTATTACATAAAACCATATGATGATAATTTTCATAGAAAATTCCGTTAAAAAAATAAAATGAATACTTTTATTGTTTTTGAAAACCAATTTCATTGAATACCAATAAAAATGATTCAAAATATTTTAAAAATATTATTCATTGAAAACATATTTAAAATATAAAAAATAAATATGTATTTATTTTTTAAATAAATTAATTAAAAATAATTTATTGACTTATAATGAAATATTAAAATCATTTTGATAACAATTTTACATAAAAATAACACTGCCTTAGAAATGAAAATTTTAAAAATAGAATATATGTTTCACAGAAATGTTGGTGGGTAAATCCATACATGTTGTAAAAGTTAAAAATAATACTTATCTTCATAGTAAAAAGGATATAAAAATTCCTTGTTCACAAAGTGAATTGAATATTCCTTTGAAAACATTTGAATAGACCAAAATGGAAAAAAAAAATTAATAATAATAGGATATTATTATAATATTCCTATAAACTATTTTAGAAATAATTGTTTTTATACGAGCACAATTTTCTGTTTGAAGATAGGCTAAAGTCATGATTTATTAAAAAGACATTTTTAAATATATTATATAACAAATATAAATATAATGATACCGGTAAATGAATATATTTTATATATCTAGAGGGTAATAAAATTCATGAATTTTATAAAGTGGTTAATCTTATTATTTTATCAAAAGAAGAATAATTATAAACAATCTTGATAAGCGTTTAGATTGTTTCAACAAACTCTTACCACTTAGAAACTATGAAACATACTACCTAATTAAGAAAATGAAATTATATGAAGCTTTAAAATAGAATAAAATGTATAATATTCATGATATAACAATTCAAAATATGTATATACACCTCCTGGAGTAATATAGGTGCATAGCATGGTATTTTTCTCAAGGAAGGAAAATTGAGACAATATAAATTTACCAATTTTGAAACTCAAGAAACATAAATACAATGAAATAATGATCCCGAAATGGATAATTAACTACCCATAAAAATAATCCTTTGAATAATATAATACATAAATTGGTAGTATATACATCACATAAAAAAATGTGAGAGCTGAATAAGGCATGTATCCCACAGAAATAATGAATGTGATGAAATTCCCTTACCATGTGTCTTATCTCTCACTTTACATGTTCAAAACACAAGTATAATAATGATAAAATTATTAGAAATCATTTATAGAACCATATTATTATATCTAATACCAAATATGATATTATTATTACCTTATATTATCAACTTGTTAGCAATCCTATTTTATTTTTTCATATCAAATAATATTTTTTATATTCTTAGCATGTGTCTTAATTTGTTATATCGTTAGTCCTTATACGTATATCCAGAAGCCAGAATGTAAAATAGCAGACAAATATATCTTATTTCCAATATTTGTTTATTATAATAATCTATAGTTTATATATTTGTCACAAAAATGCACCATTCACAGAGACGGTAAGTTGTACGAACAGAAGAACACTATTTCTATTTAAATGTCATGATGAATGAATGGATGTAATAAACATATATGTATATATTTATTTATTAAAATACCTTTATTATATAATTAATATCATATATATTTACTATTTACATCTTTAATACATTCCATGTAGTGTATTAACAAATCACATTGTTTTAAGGGATGTAGTCCACACATCCTCAAATGACATTATCACGTTAACACAAAATTAAAATAATTAAGATATGTGATGTCAAATAAATATATAAGATTAAATTACTAATATATATATAATATATAACATATATAAACCAGGTTTACATAATTATATCTACAATAATATTTTTTAATGGGAAATTGAACAATCATCATTTAGTTAAGTGGTATTCCATCATACACATAAATATTATGTTTGTTACCCATTAAATGGATGTGTGTGTATGTGTAGGTATAATTATTATCATAAAAAATAATAGTGTATTGGGAAAATATTTTTATAATAATATCATTTAATAATAATATTTGATGAAGTGGATAAAAAAAATTAAATGAAAGAAGTTTTAGGGAGTGTGTTACCTCTTAATCGGGTTACTTCTTTTGGATTACACCAAAGGGATTACCTAGAAGGTTCTATGCCAAGGGAAATCTTTATGGAGGACTTGAGGGATGTATGGGAGATATATAAGAATATTTTGGGTCAAGAACATGTTTCTTTATTTGTGTGAGGATGTGGGAGGAATAAATGACTTTTATAATGGAGGCTGAGTGGAACCTTTGTAATATTTTAATAAAAAAGAACCCCACCCTCGTTTTCTTATTTCGTGTTGATAAATTATAGTCCAATGTCAAAACAAGGTAAATTCGAGTCAATATATGTCCATAAAATGACTTTAGGAAAAGTGTATAGGTATTTTTGGGAATTAATATCATGGATCAGCCTGTTATTAAGAATAATTTAACCATAATCGTTGTAAACAAATTTAATTATGTCACCAATGTTTTTGGTAGAAAACTAAGTTAACATTATTAGAAAATATAAATCATTATTATTCATAATATAGAATAAATTTTCAAAATTTCAAAACATATAAATGGATGAAATTAATTTAAATAAAATCTCATTGTTGGGTGGATAATGTGGGATTTTAATGTAAAAACATCCAAAAGATTGTTGTGCTTCATATTCAATTCCAACATAAAATTGATTAAAATGAACTAAATTGATTGATTGATAAAAATAAAATATATTTATACATTTAAAACTATTAATAATATAATTATTCCTTCAAAATATATTATATGAGAAATATGTTTTGAATTAAAATCTTGTATTTGAAACTATTCATTAAATAAAGAAACATAACAAAAAAATACGAAAAATATCATATCCTATTTTTTAAGATTATCGTTCAAATATGATGTTTATTTTGATATATTAAATCTATAATGGTTTAAAAAATGGATTTAAAAATTTTTCGCCATTAAAATGTGGTAATCTACCACAATAAAAATGCTTGGTTTTTTTATAAAATTGGGTTCATACTTATCATCTGCTTATAAAATCAATTGGATAAATATAAAAAAATATTTTCAAGGATATATAAAATAAATATTCGATTAAATTTACTTATTAATTTAATTTAATTTAATTTATAATAATTAAATCATCTTATGAGTGTAATTGTGATTTTCTATAAAAATAATCCTTTGATATTTAATTAGTTCTTATATTCATTTGAAAATAATTTGAAACTAGTTTTTTTATTTATTTAAAAAATAATATATTTATATAATTTATATATTAATATTAATAATATATATTTTATTTCCTACGTAATATATACTATATTAAATTATAATATATTAAAAATATGTTATTTTTTAGTGAAAGTCGGTCTTGAATGTTACGTAATCCATTAAGGAAAGTAATTGCTGCATGTAACGCAAGATAGCCTAATTTTTTCATTTGTCGAATGAAATAATTTATATTAAGTGTAGTGAATTTAATCCAAACATAGTTATTTAATTTAAAACAAAATATTTTTATTTTTTCATGAAAAATATCATATAAAAAAGATGAAATTTATTCAAAATAAATAATTCATAAAATACTAGGGTGTTACAATTAGAAAATGTCATCCTTTGTAATATATATTGTTATGAAACCAAATAAAAAATAATGATGTTTTAGTCTCATTGAAAATTCTTATATTATATTTAACTAGATCCATGAACATAAGATCACTTTGAATCCACATTTTTAGGACTCCATGATCTGTCCTGTTGAATCCATCAGATACCATATTTTCTTCTCATGGGTGAGAGTGAATTGAACATTCATAAACCTTGTGTAGCTTTAGCTATACCTCTTTCCTCATGTTTTGAAATCTCTAGAAGATTATATATTTCATGCTATTATGAGTTTTATATGTCTCCTCAATTATTCTTCCACAGATATAGTGTCTCCATATTTTCAGATTAATGATTACATAGGGGAACAAAATATCATGAGTTGAGTAGTTTGGATTATGAGTTTTTAAATTCCTTGATTTGTGGGTATAAAATCAATCATTATGCATAAGTACACAACAATATCCTCTCGTTCATGAATCAATATAAACTCCAAATCAAATCATTCTTGATGGTACATTCATAATAAAAAAATTTACAAATCTCCTCATAAATTCTTAAAAATATTCATCACATTCTTCTATCAAAAAAAACATAACCCGTTATGAGTAAGATTAGTTAACAGGTTATCTAATTGTGTAAAATTTTCTATGATATTCCTTTATTAACAAGCTAAATCTATGAAACTACATGCCTTAGTTATGTTCATTTGTGTAGGAAATACCAGAACAACTTTTTTTAACTACATATCATCTTAGATTCCATCATTAGAGACAATATATAATGATATTATGAGGAAATACCACATCAAAATAATCAAGATATTATTTGAACACTATGGCCATTAGATCCATGAAAACACGGGGTTCATTTTTTTAGCTCAAATTGCATTACTGTAAACTCATAATGTCCATACCTGGTTTGATATGATTTCTATTGAATATCTTCCCACCTCACATGCAATTTATGATGGGTAAATCAATGGTCAATATTTGAAAAATATTGGTCACTGTGAAGTTGATAAAATTAATCATCTATGTGAGACATGTGATACTTGATATTTAATATAATAGCCTGTATTTATCTATAGTCAGTGCCCAAACTCATGGATCCGTCATTATTCTTGACAACGAGAATAAGATATCTTTTTGTATAAACCCTTTGGATAATAAATTCATTGTTTCAGAATTCCTCCAGTTTCTTATTTAGATACATTAATTCCATAATGACCATTTTATATAAAATAATTTGATATAGTACTTTAACATTGTAATAAATCAATATTGACTCAACATCCTTATCATGAGTATTTTCAGGAAAATCCTATGGAAATACATCAATTTATTCATACAAAAATAGGTACATCATCAATTTTGAGATACATAGAGGATTGTTTCTCTTCCTCTGGAAGAATTTCATTTATAAGATATACTAGGGGTGGATCTTGAAACAAAGAAGATAATGGAATTTCTTCTCCAATGATTATAGGTTTTACATAATACTCAAAAAAGTAACATCCAAATTCTCAAAATAGATTTTCAAATAATATTTTGATATATACTCCATAAAAATGATTATATATAATTTAATCATAGGATTGATGACAATTTTAGAAACTAAAAAATGTATTTGTGACAAATGGGGACTGGTCAACAATATTTATTGCAATTTTATTTCCCATAGGAGTTTTGGATGAATATTATTTTTTTAAATAAAAATGGAAATGTCAATTTTTCGTAGAAATATAGAAATATATAAATTAATGTGATAATTTAGAATCAAATTTATCATTGGAAATGTTTGAAAAAATGGTTATAGTATACCCCTACATAATTAAGAATATGAAACTATGTATTATGATCGCATAAGCTTGGCTTTGATCCCTAGGACAATTCTCTGATTTGTTTTCTTGACTCTTATGAAAATCGTTTTAATAGTGTCCCATATTGCTATAATTTTAACATTGAAAATTTGTAGCATATTTCATCCCTTGAAGTCATTGGCTTGGTGGCGTTTTTTATCAACAGTTATAATAGACTAATTTTCCATTTTCAAAGCCACCGTGATGTTCAATTATTTATGTTTCTCATATTATAAAATTCAATTTTTTAATACTCCATTTATCCTTTCTCTTCACTACCACCCTATTATTCTGTTGTTTTCCCATAAATTTAAAATACGTATAGAATTATTTCTCAATCTTAATAGAACATGAGACTATATCTTCATATGATGAGAAATGTTGGTAAAAAGTTCCCATTGGAAAAATTAGTTTCAAACATCAAAGAATCGACCAATCTAAATCCTTTGATTACATATGGAATCTAGGTTATTATTTTCGAACATTGTAATATAGGCTTCATTATTTGCATTTCTTTCTCATATTTTGGTTTCAGAATCATTTGTTTCCTCCCATTATCCTTTAGTTATTCAGGATAAAAATAATTTTCTATAATAATAACCTTAAAATAATTCAATTTTATATTTTTAATTTCTCCCCCTCCATTGTTTTTTAAATTAGTGAATACCATTTCTTTTTATTTCCGAAGAGGCTAAAAAATTCCATTATAACCATCTCTCTTTTATTACTTCACAATGATTGAAATATATTCATTAAGGTTCTTATCCACTACCCTACTATAAATGGTTTTATAGTCCAATTAGACTATGGATGTTGCTATCACATAGATTGGTCTAAAATTTATACTCCATTTTGTTTATTATGATTCTCCATATGTGTAATGTAATTGGTCATAACATAAGTCGGTTTTCACAGTATAGTTATAATTTTCTCAGCAACATTCGGAGCTCTAGTACCCACAATATTATATTTTATATGAGGGAATTCCCTAAATTTAATACAGCTTTGGATACATAATTTATTCATTCTACTAGACACATTTTCTAAATAATGGAATACACTAATTTAGGTTATGATTTATAATGATTAACTTTCAAATAGTGAAAAATTTAATAGAAATTGGAATTTATGCATAGATAATCTCAAATTAAAAAACACAGTTTCTTGGGGGACATATTTATTATTAAGCCCTTGATAATGGTTTGTATAAAAAATATAACTTATACTATGCATATCAATCATGAGTGTCCAAAAAGGGGCGTAGTGAGGCTCATTATCATGTACTAGTTTACCCAGACTCAGGCCCAAAAAACAGTTTCAATGTAATCACTCAAAGGTACATCTGTACTAGAACCAATTCCAATTTTATTATCAAGATAATGATATATTTCCTAGAAGACCCACATTATCTCTACCTTAATAAGATTATATGTTTTTATTATATTTTTATCCTCGGTTTCTTTATTATAGTAATTTCTCCAAAACAATGTTATCTAAATCTAAATTCAATGGTTTCAACTAAAAAACCTTTCATACCGAAAATAATGATATCGAAACCAATTGCTTGGATCATGTGAATTAATTAATTACATTGGAATAATAATCAAGTAATAGTATCCCAAAATAATGAATAGTTTTGTATCATTCCAAACCAATGATATAAATATGTTTTACATTACAATATTGAATAATTAAACAGCAATAATACTCCATCGGAATCACCCATAAACTCCATTTTTATCCATAAAATTCACTAACAATATAAAACTTCACATAATTTGGAAAATATAACGTAAAGAAATAGTGAGATATTATTTTTATAATGGTATGTAATAAATATAAAGCTAATACAAACAAAAAATCAGGATGAATGACAAAAACACATTCAATTATAGCATTATATTTAGCATAATATCGCATGAATAAATGTTGAATAAATAATTCGATATAATTAATCATCTAAGAAGGAAGATTATATATGGATATTCTACTAGTAAAATCTAAAAATGGAATTTAAATTACTAATCCTAATGAGATAAGGCATATTCTGGACCTAATAAACATATTTTTGGGGCGTTAACCAAGATATATGAAAATAAATGGGTATGACCTAAGTGAACATCCATTTGGGTTTTGTCACATGAGACCTACAGGTGAATCAAGGGGATATTAAAAACCCCACCCATTACATTATAATTCCAATTCATTCCTCATATTTATTTTTTAAAATAGAAATAATTTGTACATATGTAATTTAAATAACATTACCCAATCATTTTTCAAAAAATTGTTCCTTGGTATTTGACTGGGGCACCACCTTTTATAAAAAATCATTCCCCAATCAATAAACATAATGACTAAACATTCTAAGTAGTATGGAGAATTTTATTATGATAGCACATCAAGAGTAAAATGAATCCTATAATATTTAATAAAATGTGTTAAATGTTAATAATAAGAGATAAATCTCAATAATTAATAAAATTTAACATAGGTATTGAAATTGATAAAACTACTCGAATAAAATACTTTGGAATTTTGTGATAAAAATACCTCCTTTAATTTTCATTAAAGAGTTATTTGGGAAAATAGATTGTAATTATCATTATTTTTTGTATAAAAGATGAAATGAACCAATGAAGCT
This sequence comes from Viscum album, assembly GCA_963277665.1. Lineage (NCBI taxonomy): Eukaryota > Viridiplantae > Streptophyta > Magnoliopsida > Santalales > Viscaceae > Viscum > Viscum album. The sequence goes on from OY728160.1 coordinate 1,671,413,220, forward strand.
TTTCATGAAAAAATGTGATTTTAGAATAATATTGGTATCTTCCAATATAATATTTATGGTACATGAATATAGGTAAGAAATCAAGATTTTACCTTTAATCTGGCTTTTGTATAGAGAAGAATTGGGAAAAGATCCTTGTAAATATGTATTTCCCTATAAAAGAAATATAATGATCTGGATACATTCTGTTGGAATGAATAAATGTAATTTATAAGAATTATATGAAAATAATTATGAATAAAATTTTAGCATATATGGAGATATCATAACCATAATGAAAATAAAGATTTGGGAAGAAACCATTACATTATGTCCGAATGTGTTCTGCACATCAACATAAATTCAGGGATAATAATATTAAATCCAATATTTAGTTAATTATATTCTTTATATACATGTATTTATTTTGTAATAATTTTATAATGTTTATTTGTGTTCTTTTTTATGATTTGTAAGATACAGGTTTTTCGGTTGGGAGCATTCTTTTCCGGGGTATTAATTATTGGTATTATTGTATATGAGTATTGGTGTTCATGTAAATGGAAGTAGATATCCATAATTTATGTTATATTTTATTAAGTAAAATATAAAATATAAAATTTTTATATAATTCATTTGGTTATTTGGGGTGATTATTAATCATTATATAAGAGGATAGTTATAATCGTTTAAATTATTTTGGCAGTTTTTATATCATCATAAAAAAGTATTGTTTTATAAATTAACATCATGTATATGTAATGGTTATAAAAAATACATAGACTATAAAAAATAGATTATAATAATTTTTTAAAATAATAAAGGTTTTATGTTCAGCCTTATAGGTGTTAGTGTGAAATTAAAATGCACCATCCAGGAAGTCGGTAAATTGATACATCACAGGTGATGTTTACATTTTTAAAATAAAAGAGCGGGAGAGTAGGAAAGGAGTCTAATGATGGACATTCCATTAAAATGATAACATTAAGGATATAAATTATAAGAGAGTTATCATGTCACATTTTAAATTGGAGGTTGTGTATGGATAAAAAATAACAAAAATTGAAAAGAGAATAAATGAAAATAAAGACTATTCTTACCTATTGAATTCTCCTCTTTTAGAACATCCTTAAAGGGATTGTTTTGGTTTTTTTGAGACCATAGGTTAATATAATTGTTGAAGTGTATTGGGAAGAGTATTGAGTAGAAATTTGACATGGATAAAGTCATGGAATGGGTACGAATATTGTGTGGTGATGGGTGGAATTTGATGTGGAGGAGAGGGGTATTTTTTAAATATTTTATTCATTTATATATTATGTTGGCACAAGACTATGAATATTTTCTGTTTTTTTGAAAATATATTAGAATAATGAAGGATACATTGATATTATGGAATTATTTTATAAATACATCAATTATGAATTTATTATTCATTCATATAGCATTTATCGTAAATTATCGTGTTTTACTATTCGCCAAAAATTCATGTATTTTAGAAAAATAACAAATATTAATTGTTACCATGTTTCAATATGTAGAATTTAAAAATGAGTTCAATTATATGTAATTATTTTATAAATATGAAAAATGAGAATCTTAATTAAAAATATCATTTACTCGATAAATACATATTTTAAAATTATAACTGATTTTATAACAATATAAAAAATTAATTAAGGTATCATTCAATTATCCTAAAATAATTTTCCCAAAAATATTAGTATCTGAATAAATTTTATTTTAAATAATTTTATTAATTTTAAAATTTTAATAAAAAATTAGTAACTCCAAAATATACCAACACTTAATTAATATATTATTAAATATCAATTTCTGAATATTTTTATATACTTATATCATACAATTAAATTATATGATGCATAATTTTTATTGTTATTTTCATGGGTGAGGTTACCATTCGTTTGGCTTGTTCAAAATTCCTAATGGTCATTTTACTATTCCTATGGTCGAGTTTCTATTTCAAAGGTATAAGTTCCTTAACATCTATAATTAAATATTATTTCATTTATTCTTCATTTATAATTTTTTTATTCTGTTATATATGTGATTTTTTTTATTTTTTATTATATGATATAATTATACGATGGGATATTCAATTAATATAATTCTAGGGTGTTACACATTAGAAAATTGATGATTTTGGGAGACTAGATGAACAAAATACCTATATAAGAATGATTGGAAGGATTCTATATAGAACATATAACCATAAAAATTTTATTCATTTCATATCATTATGTGTATGATATCATGAAAATTCAAGATTCCGACCGTTATTCAATAAAATGAATTATATTAAACCATAAGATAACGTTGGATTGTGGTGTGTTTTATTTTTATTGAAATGTTTTTTATTTAAAACCATTTTTTGAAACTATGTTTAGTGATAATAAAATTCATAAAAAATTTAATTTAAGAATTTTTTATTTCATAGGTGAAGTTTTAGTGTCCCAGTATTATAATAAGAAACACTCAAATGAATGTTCCACTTATGATAAAAAATATGTTGTAGCTGGAAGTTGTAATGCACAAGTGTTGTGCATACTACACATACAAAAATATTATTTCATTAGTTTTAGTAAAACTAATAAATTTTTTATTACAATTGATCCTTTACATTATTTAATAATCCATAAAATCATTCATGAAATAAGAACATATATATAATAAAACATTTCCTTTAGGACTATATACAAAAAAGAAAATATCATATTAAAATTCTTTGGAATGCAAGAAAAATAAATAGTAATATTTACTAAACCCCTTAGTTTTGATTGATTTGAATATATAAAAACATATTTTTGGATGGACAAAAAAAAATTGTCACACTTAAATAATTACTATTTATCAATTCTTTACACTTAGTGAACACCTCTTTGAATGGAAAAAATGTAATGTTTGGTTTGTATAAAAATATATATATTTTTTAAACTTTTTAGATGTGATAAAAATATTTTTTAAAATCATTTAGTGTTTCAAAATCAACATCAGTACTAAATTTCGTAAAAATATTTTTTATAAGTATATAAAATTTTGAAATAAAAAAATTAATAAAATATTTTACACTTAATAATTGTTACTATTTTTTTGGGATATTTTTATTTTAATGATTATGAGATTCCTTTAAAATAAGAAAAAATAATTGGGGAAAAAATTCATGCTTAGAGCTAAAATTCATCACAATAATGTATTTTTTATCATTATTTTCTTCCTTATCCATTACATGTCACATAGATTATTATTTAATTTTCCCTAACAATTCATAATTTTATTTTTTTAAATAATATAATGTTTTAATAATCATATAATTGTTTATGTCGGTAATATTTTATCATTAAAAAACATTTAGATTTTAAAATATATTAATTAATCACTTGTGGGTTTATCTATAATGTGCCATCATATTTTCTTTTTATTTTGAACAATTAGATTAATGGAATTAAATGGTTTACTCCATAAGCCTATATATAAATATAGAAGTCATTATATCCCAAATTTATTCATAAAATTTTATCTTGAGTCTCAGTTCTCTTTTTTCTACTCAATTTGGAAATATTTACATTAAGAAGAATCATTATTCTTTTGAATATACTCAGTTTGATATAACATTATAAATATTTCTCTAAATGAGAACTATTGAAGGAATTATTGATAAAATAATTATTGTATGATTATAATTATTCTATTTTATAAATATTCATTATGACTCATAGATGGGAAAATTAATATGTAAAAAATGGTGAATTTGATATTTATTTTCTAGAAATTGTATGAGAATTCTATTCTTTGGTGGAATTTAGTATACATGATGATTTGGATGTAATTGTTTTTAAAATTATTTGAGATGGTTTCAAATTATCTATTCACTAAATAACTTATTTTACTAATGTTCTATTATAAGGTGAGGCTTACCTTCCATATCACATGCTTCATAAGAAGTAATGATAATTTTAAAACTACAATGATGAGTCATCATTATTTTATTATAATTAAAATGTATGAAATTTATTTCTTATATCTCTCGACATAAGAGTTTTTCCTTCATGTATGTAGTACTATATGATTCTGATAAAGGATATATTGATAATCAAAATGTTCATCACATTTTCATATAGTATTTCCTAATAAATATGAGAATGATAACCATGGTCATGATTGTGTTCCTCTTTATTTAAGCTATATGGATATCTTCCATAAAATCTAAAATTCTTATGTTTATATATTTCATCAATACAATGTTGGTTAATTTTATTGATGTTATTAATGTTAAGAATCATGCTTTTTTTTATAAAATGATTTATTGATTTATTTTGAAACCATGGAAGGATGAAGTTATTATTTAATTATAAAAAATCCTTGTCAAAAAATCGTACAATGAAACGTTCGATGAAGTTGTAGTAAAATAAAAAAAAGTAGTAATATATAAATGTTAAGAATATTGCAATCATCTAATTAAAAAAATAAACTTAAAACAATGACTGATTATTGAAACAGATATTTTATTGAACAAACCTATTAGAAAAACCTAGGAGGTCTATGTTTCCGACTTAATAAATATACGACTTTAGAATTGAATATAAGTTGACAAAATGAAAGAGTTCAATATGTATAAGAAGGAATATAATTTTTTCCAGTTATGGTTTTGAAAAATTTACACAATGTAGTTGAGAGATCATTATAAAATATTTTTCTTCTAATTTCACTTTTTCAGTAGTTGAATTACTCCCCGGTTTCAGAACAAATTCTTTTTTCTATCATTATTTTCTAGATCAACTGCAACCAAACAAATTTGAAATTGTAGTAAATTTATTTGTTCTTATTACAGATTTTATGTAAAATAAAATGTAAGATGATGTTGAATGAAACTATGAAAAATCATTTAAGAATTTTGTTCATAAGATAGTTTAGATATCTCAAAGAACGAAATGGTATATAAAATAATTGTAAGTTGGTTCTAAAACTGGTAAAAATAGAATATGTTAACGATGAAGAGGATGATGTGGAGGAGGTATTAAGGGAAGAAAATAAATACTCATTAGGGTAGATACCAATATAAATGATGATGTGATAAAATTTTGAATTATGAAAATGACAATGGAAATGAAAACAGTGATGTTGGACCATATTTCAAACATTTTATTAAGGAATCCTTATATTCATTTGATTCAAAAATACTAAATCTTAGAAATAAAATTACTAAAGTTTTTTAAAATTAAAATAGATCATATTTTCAATGCCATATCTTATGAGTATTAAATATTTGTGTTATAAAATTCAAAATAGTCTAAATGTGAAAATGGATTCTTTGAATTGTTTAACAAATACTATTATTCAAAACGATTTCCAGATAAAAAATTTAATTCTTACATAAAATGCAGTGAAAAATAGATTTAATCAAATGGTAAAATTTTAGAAATAAGACCATAGAGATATAAAATTCCACAATAAATTAATAGAGGATATTATGAAAGTAATTTTTTTTATGAAAGAGTGTTTTGAGATTATATCATTAAATGTTTCATATAGATTGATGTTTTTTTAATAGTGAAAGGACTTATAAGACTCTGAGAACAAATAAATCACTGAAATGAAATGAAATATTAAAATGATAAAAATGCATAATTCTAAAACCCAATATTTTATGTAGGATTTTCAGTGGCCGATGGAAGAGAAATTATCATTTTTCTTGAATAGAAGTAAACTATGATGATAGAACAGAATCAAATGTTCTATGTCATTAAATAAAAAATATAAAATCTCAAGTGTAAAAATAGAGATTATATGAAGATTCAATATGATTTTTGGATGATAAATAAATATTCATGAATCTCCACATAAAATAAAAACCAATATCTTTTTAAACATCTGGTGAATTTATAAATAAAACATATTGAATTACATACCGATTGAATAGATTATTCTCAAATATTTTTTGATTTTATTTTTTACAATTTTTTTGGATGAATATTCCGTATTTTTGTCATGGATAATTTTTTCATCAAACAAAATTGTTTTCTATTAAATTTTATAACATTTCAGGATTAATTTTTATAGCCCATTTTTCTTTTTGTAAATCAAAAATGGAGTGAAATTTTTAAATGGGATCAATTTATTTATTGGAAAAATTTTATCAAAGAGGGAGATCAAATGAAATACAATAACATGATAAGATTTATTTGTTTCATATTAATTGAATGTAATAATATTTCCTATTAGTTAAAAAATATATAACAAAATTTAGTTATCATGAAATGGAGTGTTTAAAAAATAAATGTTGAGATATGTATTTTTATAATATTCATTGGTTTTCTTATACTTACAACGTGTTTAATGATTTTCAACTTTAATTTGTTTCAAATTAAGTGTCATGTTTTCTGTTTTTTTAAAAAGGGGGATATTGTTGAGTTAAAAGTTTTTTCTTTTTACATTCCATACATTATATTGAAAATCATAGAATCTTTCTTAAAAACAATTTTTATATAAAAAAATCACAAGTATTTTAGAATGTTTTTTATAAAAACATATTTTTCTACCGTACATTGAAGTAGTTATTAACTCAAAGAATATAAAATTTATATTATTAAATTATAATACATTAGAATAAAAAGATTCTATTTCAGAATATTATCTAGTGTCTTGTCCACCGGATTGACTAGTGTTATGTTTGTCAAACTAACCCAATTCATAAACATTATACAAAAAATAGTTCTGTTTATGAAAATGAAAATATTACAGTCCATCATATTATAAAAAATTAATAATATTTTTCTTTAAATCATTTATTTTGGATGGAATTTATCTGTTTTTTATAATGGTGCAACCAAATTTCATTGTTTGAAGATATAATTTTATGAGTTTTCAAGTGACAAACTAAAAAGTCCTTTGTAACAAACATTGAGATTCATTGAAATATGAAAATTTTATGGGTGACTATAAATAAGATTGTATTTGAGGATCTACGAGATGATAAATTTTTAGCTCAAAACGTTTAAAGATTAATCATCCAAATAATATCATTCATATGATTTGTAATCATTCATATCATCTTTTTTCAATGGAATCAATTGTGAGGATTTTAATTTCCATAGAAATTTTTTTATTTCGTATTCTTTTTCTATCATAGTTTGTGAATGTTGGATTCTTGGGATAGAAATATAAGTGATATAGATCCAGATACTCATGGGATTATATGGTATTCAAAAATAAAGATGATATTGATCTTAATTTTTAGGGTCTATAGGGTTTTTTAAGATATAGGTTATACCAATTTTTGAATAGAGGGATTTCCTAGTGTGGAAATATAGACTATAGAGTTATGATGAAAACTATGGATATCATATATTAGGATTTATTATTTTCTTTTCCGTCTTTTTTTAGGAGTTTAATATCATTATTATATCTCATTGCTCATTTTTTACATTACAGTAAGAAATCATACCAATTGCCTTAGATAGTTTTGTAATATTATATAGAATTTTAATTTGAATTTATATTTTACTAAATCATTATTACATTTATTTAACCAAAATATTTGTATTTATCTTTAGTAATTTTGATTTATCAGATTCCTTCTCAATCAGACATCCATATATTGATTATTATAAATATTTTTCTCCTTATGACTATACTAAATAATGTTAATTTTTTTTGTTGTTTCATTAAATTACAATTCAGCCCCTTAGGTTGCCATCATATATTTTTATGATCAATTATTATGAACATCCAATATTTACTCTGTTACTAAATTCTTTTTATCATTGGTATGAATTGTATAGTTTTTATATGTAATAATCATGTTATCATACACTTATGATCATGTCATTATAATTTGATAATTAATACCTCACATTATATTCCTTACTAAGAATCTAGGATCACCCATTCTTATCGTTCCATTACATATGTTATGAAAAAAGTATTTATATAGAGTGGTTTTTGATGAGTACTAAATGGTAAAATCATTATGTGTGATTATGAATATCATTCATAAAATTAGAAGACAATGTTCCTAGTATCCAAAGAGATTAAAATATTAATGTCCTCAATCATGTCTTTGTGAAATTTATTTTATATTCATATAAAAAGTGTAACATCTATGTATAAAAATCCTTGCTCTCCATGGGGACAAACAATATTGAAATATAATAAAATAAAACTCGATCGGAAATTACTAAAGATCCATGCACTAGTGTTGCTAACAAAATCAACACTTAAATATGGAAAACACAATGTGGATAATAAAAATGATGAAGTTAAAGTGTTCCTTTGGATGAAATGAAAATGGAATTTTATTAATACACTAGAAATGATATTTGTGAACCACAACACTATTAATGGTAATATAAATCAGGCCAAAAATAGTTCTAGTAAATTTTATATTTTGTCATTAAAAAGGAGAATCATAACATTAGTGATAGGGGATTGGTTCCAATATGAAATTCAATGTTTTAAAAATGGATTTTATCACCTATAAATCTCTCATTATGTGTGTATTTTTTAGTTCATGTTTATCTAGAAAGAATCAATGAATATATTTTAATTTCATATGATTATAATAAAAAACCACAAAAAATAATTGATACAATATAATTTTAATATATTTTTCGTCTATAGATATATAGACCTAGAGAGAATGGATTGTATGTTTATAAGGAAAAGTATTTGTCCAGAAGATATTTTTGATTATTTTCCCTCATGTTATAATTTTTTTATAATCCCATAAGACGTTAGGGTTTCTAAAATTATGTTAAATGTTTCTTGGGTTTCTATTACAGGTTTACTTCTTGATGATTTAGTGTATTTTATTTAAAAATTAAAAAGTTAAATCAATGGAAGAGGGATGTTTAAAAGTGTTAGTTTATATATAATAGACCATGTAAAGATATATTTTTTATTAGCATCGATTATAGATTGTGGTTATGAATCTTATTTTATATTCATAGATTTTTGAATATATTGGACTAATAATTATACTCTTAAGATATGTAATATTATTTAATTTGAGAGTTTATTTACTTAGTATGTGATGAAAATAATTATACTTGAATTTGGATTGATTCAGTACCTGAAAAAAAAATCCCACAACGAGAATAAAATTGTGGAATGTGAAATAATGTGTAAATGATGAATTTTTCATTTCGAATTGACAGGATATGAGGGAATCAATATATATGCTATGAGAGAAAAAATAAAACCATACATATATAAGAAAAAAACGGCCACCTAAAATTGTAAAAATGGTGGATGAACCCAATATGAATTATTGGTGTCCAACACAAGGAAAACCTGAATGAATACTAAAGGAATGTATGACCTAAAAATTATAAAAAAACGAAATAGCTAAGAACTGAATCCTAATGATGAATGGAAAAGAACATGAAATTATAACTAGGATCAATACACAATATCTGATTGTTACTTTTTATCTTATGGGATTATGAATCCATTTTATATAGTTATTGAGGGGAAATTTTTTTCTGATATAAAATGAAAAAATAAACCATTAGTGATATTGAAAAAGATATCATCAGATGTGTAGATGATGTAATGGTAGTGTGGTTTAGAAAATAAAATATCCATAGCCCAATAGTTGAAATTCTATAGTGAAATTAGTGAATAGAAGGTAAAAATAGTTTTAAATTAGTGATATGATACCCACATGAAGATTTTTATTATAAAGGACACTTAAAATTTGGACCTCAAACGTTAGAATAAGCAAGTATCATAGTTTATACTAATTATATGGTGATATATTTCATGAGATTTATAGTCTTATAATATAGACTACACCTTGTAGCATAAGAACCATTATAAAATAAGTTAATACCAAAAAATTTAGGGTCTCATTATGAGGAAATCACATGTAATTAGATTTATGTTAATGTTATATGGGAGAAAAAATTAAATGTTTAATTTCATGAGGTAATGGTCATAGAATCCAATAGAAATTTTTGTGAAATTTCAATCATTAGAAATATCACGTTTATGAGAGGTGTAATGAACTCTCCATTTAAGGAAATAAAGTAACTTGATCCATTATTGTAAGAATTGTATATTCTATATGTACCATCCCATTTAGGTTCCATTTTTAAAGGCATAATATTAGGTATCATGTGTAATATCAATTTTTCACCAGTCTCCACAGAAAAAAACATGATGAAACATTATTATAGAATTTTCAAATCAACTGGCTTTTTTGAAAAATATTTCTTTTAATGACATATAATAAATTTTTTGACATCATATAATTTATTTAATGAGATGTTTGATTTTTCATCCTTTTACAAATAGTACTGAAGGAGGGATAAATTTGAATGAAAGTGTGAATTTTCCCACACACATCATATAATTTCAGTATATATATTTAAGGATTGTGTAGAATTGTAATTGTACCACAAAACCTAAAAGGGATTTTTCAGCCATGTTTCCTAATCCTTATCCACCATTTTTTATTCTACTTGTTAGGTTCTTATTAAATTTATATGTATTTCCATTGGAGAATGTGTGATAGTGGGAGGATTGGATAGATAATATTTTCATTTTAATGACAGTTTCTTCAACATATAAATGAATATGATTATCCCATAATCCATAATAATGGTATGAGGAACTCAAAATGTTCTTTTAATGTGGGATTTTATGGAATTGATCATAAAATTAATTCAAATATCCTTCATGGGAACCACTTCATCCCTTTTTGAGAAGAATTCAATGGCAGTACAAATGAAATTTATCTACTGATCAATCACCATAAGGTGATGGTCGAAAAATTATATCCTTGATATGGAGAACAAGGAGGATGAAAATTAGTATGTATAAATTTTAGTCCCTAATAAATTATTTTCAACAGTTCATTTCATGTATGACATATTATTGTTAAAATTATACAGTCAGGCATCATAAAGAAATAAAATTATGATTTTTTTTATTATGTGGGTTTTATTTGTTTTTCATTGTTTAGAATAACATTTTATAACATGTATCGCCTTAAGAACACTATGGTTCTCCCCTCTTTCAATGAACCTAATGGGGACCCCATAAAAACGTTCCATTAGATCTTCTTCAGGTAGTGCTGACCTCTTGAGATGATGATGTAATCCACACATATATAAATGATTTTCTATATGGATAAATCACATGGAATGTATTTGTTATAAAGATTGTAACTAATTGAAGATATCATGTAAATCATTTTCTTACATCATGAGGTGGTAAAATGTCAAAGCAGTGGGGTTTTTCAAAATCACCCAAATCAAAATCATCCTTCTTGAAAAAATGGGACTCCAATATCTAATCTTCCAAACTGATAACCCACTCATGTTGATATAATATGGTGACAATAGTGTCCATATTGCAAAAATGTTGCATCCAATGTCTATTTTAACACTAATGTGATGAAACCGGTAGGCCCATTCCTCATGCATGCCTCCCTACACACAATTTTCAACGGAGCAATAATGAGGAACTATGTATATAGTGGGGAGATTGTTCTATATTTTCTATAGATAGAAAAAATCATCTTTAATTTGATGTAATAAATGATATCACATAAATACAATCATAATGAAGTATGAAAACATATAAATATCATATATAGAAATAAAATCCATCATGTAAATGAAAATGAAGATAAAAAATTTCATCCATTCTTAAAAAGTATATCTAAGATCTACTTCTATTATATCATATAACGAATGTCCCAAAACTATGAGAAATAATGGGTGGTATTGAATATTTTATCCCATCTCTCAACTCCTACCATGCTCCACAACTCATCTTTCAACTATAGGGACGTTTTTTCAATGTTGGTCGCAAATAATAAAGTATACTTAGGTAACAATGAAATTGGTTATGATGTTAGTACAACTCAAGATAATAAAACAAATAGAGTCCCAACATATTTAAATTGAATGATAGGTAATGTATATTTTTGTATTATTTTAATGAAAAGTGTTAAAACTAAATTATAAATAGTAAAAAATATTCCACATGTATAGTTGATATATGGTCACCCTATGTGATGAATATCTACCATGTCGAGGGTTAGAGTGTCTCATAACATGTCATGTTAAAAAAACATGGAATTATATTTCATGTAATATTAAATGAGAATAATATTTCATCCTAGTATATAGATCAACACTCATTATATATTTCCCAATAACATTTTTTAAAAAATTTATATAAATTCCATAAAATAATTTTTGCGATAAATGGGAAGTGCATCCCAAAAACATTTCAAATTTTGAGGAATTAAGTTCCCAAAAAAACATTATCACAACTACATGAATTTGTTTTTGATTTACATAGTCACATTCATGGTCATCACATACTTTAGATGGCATACATAAGATTAAAACACATCTAATCAATATAATTACAGTGTTAGTACCTTTTCGAGCTATAGGAATAATATCAAGTTCGAACAAAATCACTAGCCTATGTCGATATCACATGATGGAGGGCCATCACATGTCACCATACTATTATGATATGAACAAATAACCCCTTACCAAAAAGATTACCTTTATTAGAACTGAATCACACATCTAGAGGAGATTAAAAAATTGTTCATCATAGTGTTCCTTCCCTATCATCATCACATTTTCATAGAAAATCTATCCCATTACCTCAGGCATAACATCTGAAACACATAAAATATTAAATTTAGTTCTAGTGTCTCTCATCATAATTTTTATAGTGTCCATCATTATACTCAACATTATATAAATGTATTTTATATCATATAACTATATTCAGGGAATCTATGTATAAAATTGGAAAAATAGTGTGCACAACATTCCTCTTCATCCATAATAAGTTAAAATTATTAGTATTATATCAAATTTATATATCACATTACTAAAAGGGAATATCATTCCATTAAAATGTCAATCATTATAATAAGGTATAATAAATAGTTTAACATCAGAATAATAATGATTATATATTGTTTTTTATAACATCTTGAAGACATGAAAAAATTGATACTTGTATCATTATGTAATCTACATAAGAAAATAAAATGAATGAATAAGAAAACTGGTGTTTAAATATTAGAGGTATGGGTAAATCCGTTTATATTCCAATTATACAACCCAAAAAGGAATAGAGAATATAGGAAACCACTGTTGGGATTTAGCCTCAAGATAACCATACAACCTTTCACTTCTTATTACACAAATATGGAAAAAATCACTTCTTTAGGGATGATTATTTAATCATAAAAGTAACAGAATCCCTTTCAGGTTTTCAAGTGCTATAGACTAGGAATGTTAAAATAATATAATATATACCTATAATTTTTACATATTTTTATTTCACCCTCAGGGTCCAATGTGGCCATAAACATCCATACCCAACCAATTAAGGTCATTGTGAAATATTTCAAATTAGTTCACAGTATATTATTCATGGTGGTGAGATAAAAAATCACAAATCCTATAGAAAAATAATAACCCAAATGGATTCATTACAAAACACCTACCTTGATTGACAGGGATATCATTGATTTAAAATCTATATAGAAATCAACATAAAATGGTAATCTTCAAAAAATATAGAAAAATGATAAATTATGGTAAAGACAACTGAAAATGTCATAACAACATGATAAAATACCAAATATGAAATTTTTTTATCACTATATAATTGGTAACTAATAGGGATATGAAACACCCAAATATGAACACAAAAAAATGGATAAAGATATATTAATAGTGAAGACTCCAGGGAAAGGGGATAGGGGATCACATGGTTAGTCTGAGAAAATTGAGTTAGAAATCTCATTCAATAACTAACTAAATTTATTAATTAATTAAATTAAATATTTTTTAAACATTTATGTGTGTATCAGGTTCTTATGTACCATTCCACCTATCCCTAGATGGCCCATACATATAAATCCTCTCTCTACTAAGAACTATAGGTACCGAGTACCATAAAAAATATGTTCAGTTCATGCTAACACCCATTGAATCATTGTTGCCACTAAGACCAAACCCACTGAAGTGATCATCGACCAACCTCTGCTCCTCCAGCTTCTCAAAGTCACCCAAATACAATAGATTTAAAATAAATAGAAAGGTGTTAATACATAAAATGGTTTTATGGTGTTCGAAAATCCCCACCATTGGATATCACTTCCTTTAAAAGTGTCACCAGGCATCATTAATCCTCATTGTTGAAAACCCGTAGCCACATTTTTGGATATCAGACTCCCACTCTCACATATCTTTATGTATAATCCCATTATGAAACTACACATATTTCATAGGCACCATTTTATCATGAATAAAATTCTAATTATAATATACTATAAAAATGATTCATTCCTAAAATGAAGCAATATAGTCCAACATTATGTACAAAATATTTATTATAAGGTATTGGTTTAAGTGATATTTATTGAGCTGAAATAGATTGGAAAGTCATGAATAAAAATATATATTTTATAAATCACTAACTACTAAACCATAATAAAAATACTCCAAATTACCTCTATTAGACACAAACACATGGGCATCAAATTCCCCAACCATTGAATCTAACAATGTTTCTTAAATAAAGACACTCATAAGAAATAATGGTCTACTACATCAATCTTGGTTGGATAGTACCTCCAATATTCATCCCAATACTTCATACCCTAATAATTCTCCATCTATTTTGGGAGACTAACATATACCTTTAGGTATCCGAAATGATTATTGGTTTAACATACACTGAATATCTTACCTCTATCCAACAAATAAGCGACCAACATAGTCTACAAAAATATACTCAATAGTTTCTTTTTTTCTAAATTCATGATAAAAATTATTATAATTGTTATCAGACAATGAAATTTAACACTCCCATGTGTTTTTGAAATCCAAAACAAAATATCAATCCATTCCCAATGAATCTGTAATGAAATTCATAGAATTCTCTTTTTTCATTGGATGGTAGGATGTCGTCTAATGCACAATTTTATCCCGTTAAATCTACAAATTTTTTATTCGTTTGATGTAAAATGGAATATCAATCCAATTCAATATAATGATGAAGACATTGATAATAAAAAATATCATGAACATAAAATAATCTAAACTAATATATAAATAACCTCTGTTGGAAGTTTATGAAAAGTTTACACACCATCAACATGTTCACAATAACCCATACCACATCTCATTCTTGTCAAATCATGGAAAACCCCATTATTATATACATTATTTCAATAACCCACTTCCACTTCCAAGGAATATAATTTTATATATTGGAAAGAATAGGTTTAACAACCAATATCATTGTTTTTAAATCCCATTTTAGATACACGTAAAATCTTTTGGAGATCACAACCTACCATTAAATAGAGTGGACCCAAACAAAATTTTGTTACTAATCAATTGGAATATCAGAAATATACATATAAAATATAATTTAGAAGTTGATTGATCAGAGTGAAAAACTCCACTTAACCCTGTAAAGACCCGTAAAATTCCAGGGAAATTTTTTCTTAATTTTCTTTGGAATTTTATAAGAGCGCGGTTTCAGACGGCACCTGATTCCGAGGCCCGGAGTGCCCGGAATCAATTTCCAAAGTTTGGCTCGGGTACGTTCAGTGAACGAACGACCAGAAATTTCTAACTTTTGATCCGGTGCTTGGAATTGATATCTGAGGACACCGATGAACTCGCAGCGCCGATATTTTCTTAAGGAGACCTTTTCCGAGGTTGCGTTTATTTCGGGTTGAGAGTTAGTTTTTTGGAGTTTAGAACAAGTTAAATAAAAATTGTGGATTACAAATTTTTATTTAAACATGTTGGTTAACTTCTCTGAAAGGAAGATATAGGTGGGACCCACACCCACTTAACCTGCCTTGAGAGGATTAAGTGTGGTGGGGCCCACACGAACCCTAAACTTTTCATCTCCTCTCAAAACTCCTTTAACCCCCCTTTAATTGACATGACAACTTGTTAATTAATTTGGAGTTATCTTATTTGAATTTCAAACTTTTGAAATTCAGTTTGGTTAAGTGTGTGAATAAAATAAGTCTCTAACTTATTTTATTTGGTTAGATTTCTCTAGACTTCTTGAGAGGATTTTGGGTTCTTCTCCTTCTTCTTCAAACATTGACGAAGAACGCTCAAGCTTTGACGGAGAACGCTCAAACTCCAACGAGGAACGCCGCTCCACTCTTCTTCGTAGCCGATTATATCCGAAGATCGACGACGCCTTCCATGTCAACTAAAAGGGAACGCCGCTTCCTCCTCGGACTTCCTTCGTCGACATACAAAGATTCACCAACGACGTACCTCTTCGGACGTACCTCTTCGTCATCAGATTTGACGAACGATTACTGCGACACCCGACCTCCGCGACGTTGTCTTCCGCTGGTCGTTGACGATCTTAGAACTTGAAACCAAGGTAGGGGTTGTTGTTGATTATTTATTTATTTATTTATTCTCGTTCGTGGTTCTAGCATGACAAACGTGAGGTTATTTGAATATGTGTTATCATTTAACGTGAGGGGGCCGGACTGCATGAACACGGCCGAACCCCCTCCTTTGTTCTTGTTGATTTATCTTGCGGGTGAAACAAGATGGCGTGGTGCCGTCGCACCACGCGGATATTCACACGATTATATTGTGCGGCGCCGTCGCACCGCGCCGTGGAAGGATCATCAAGAACGCGACGTCGTCGCGCCGCGTCGAAGGGAATCGAAGGCGCGGTGGAGGGGCGTGGTGCCGTCGCACCGCGCCGGACGACGAACACCGCGGCCAGTTCCGGGCCGCGGCGGGACGAGAAGACCGGCGGCCGGGCCGCCGGCATCAGAAGCCGGAAAGGGGACCGGTTTACCGGTCCCATTGATGAAAAACCGGCCGGCCAGATGGCCGGCTGGAAGGTCAAAGGCCGGGGGAATTTAATTCCCCCGGCCAGCACTAAAACACCCCCCCCATTTATGAGGGGGAAGGTTTCGTTAGAGGGGGCAGGCGGCCCCCCCGTTTCCCACAAAGCAGGCCCTTCATGGGGGGGCCGGTTCTCCAAGGCGCGGCTATAAGCCGCGCCGTTTATTTTGAAACAAGCGGGGGCCCTGCCCCCCGCGCGCTGCATCCGTGCGGCGCCAGGCCGCCGCGCCGCCGGCCGGCCGGGTCGGGTCGACCCGGTTCGGGTCGACCCGGTTCGGGCCGACCCCGGGGGGGGGGGGGGGTCCGGCTGGATCGGCCCGGACCCGGACCCCCGTTTTCGAGACGGTTTCGGTCTTTTGGCCATAACTTGAGCCACGGACCTCCGATTGACAAACCGTCTGCGGCAACGCGATACTTGGATCGATATGGTCGTTTCGGTATATTACACTCAGGGTTTCGGAATACTTTGAGTTCGTCCGGGTTGGTTCGTACACGAAACCAACCGGGCCTTCGGAGCGGAAACGCTCATATCTTGAATTACGGACGTCCGATTGACGTGTCGTCAGCTTTGTTGTGTTCCTCTTAGTGAGACGGATCTTTTGGCATACTCCGCCCGAGGTTTGGACGCATGTGGAGTACGGTCAGGTTGGTTTTGCCTTAAAACCCAACCGGGCCCCGGGGATGAAAATGCCAATAACTCTCAGACCGGGCGTCCGATCGACGCGCCGTCTGTTGCGTTGAGTTCCTGTTGACGATACGGAACTTTTGGATACATCAACTCTGGACTTTGTGACAGTTGATGTATCAGCCTCTCGGCTCGTGGAGCGGACCCTCCGAACGAACTTGCTATGTGCGGGAACCCTAGTGCTGGCTACGACTGTTACTGTGACTACTACTGCTACTACTGCTACTGTGACTGCGACGACGACAGTAGAGAGATCCAGTGTGGATTCGACGATGAAGACTACATCACTCAGTGATCCTACGTGGATTAGTGCTACAGGTCCTGTGTGGGCCCGATCCTGTGTGGGTCCTTGCACTCAGCGGTCCTGTGTGAACCAGCGCCTACAGGTCCTATGTGGGCCCGATCCTGTGTGCGTATTTTGCGGGGGTTAGTTACCTATCGATCCTTCGTGGGTCCGACGACTTAGATGGATCAGAGATCATCTTTATCGTCTTTCGAAGAAGTATACCTGTGTGAGCTGAATCCTGTTGCTTTCCTGTGTGGATTGTGTTGTGCTATCCTGTGTGGATTACGATTTGCTTTCCAGTGTGGAATACGTTTACTTTCCTGTGTTGACTGAGTTTTACTTGGGCTCGGAGGTTGTAGCGTATTTGAAATTGATGACTTAGGTATATGTATGGGTATATACCTAAGCAGTGTCGGTTGTTACTTCGTGATTGTACCTTTCTTTGTGGTTTATCCTTTGTGGATTTTGAGAGACCTTCAGGGGTCTTGGGTCCCTACTGAGTAGCTTATACTCACCCCTGCACGGGCTTTTCCCGCACTACGTTGTGTTGGTTGCAGACGACGGACATCGTTGATCTTAGCTGCGGCTTGCAGAGCAGGACGGTACCTGGAGGTGGACCACTGGGCGGAACGTGCTCGGAGCGGACGGCGGGACCCGTGGAGCAGTGGAGCTATCTGTACCCACCCTTCAGGTGGGATTTCCAGTGGACAACTCGGTGTAGAGGCTTTTACTTTACAGTTGTTATTTTCCCTTTCGAGTTGTACTTTATTTTCAGTTTGGGTTTGTATACTGGCCCATTTACTTTTCCTCACTTTCAGTTGTACTCTGATTTTGCTTAGTGTTTAATTTCCGCTTGCTTACTATGTGGTGTTTGATTACTTTAAAAAGGAGATGCCTTCCCTTTTTACCGGGATTTACGCCTTGGTGCTAGTGGCCAGCCCCTGGCTTATGGAAGGCGGGCTTGGGGTAGTCACGGCACGGACCCCGAGGGTGGTTCGTGACAAATTGGTATCAAAGGAGTTCGGTTCTACCGTGAACTCTGATTTTTCTATGTGAAGCAATAATGTTTAGCGAATTGAGTGTGGTTATCAGTCCAGGGAGTCTAGTGTTGGTGCGGCGGCCGACTTATCCGTACACCAGGACCCTGACTTCTGATTTCCGACTTAATGCACGCAAACATTGATTGCGTGTATGTTTCAAAGTTTTCTTTGTGATTACTTATATCAGCTCACCAGGTATACTGTTCTGACCGTGGCGCACCTGTTTCCTTTTCAGGATGGCCCCACGACGGCAGCCAGCTAGGGTTCCGAGAGTCGAGTGTGACGACAGCCCACCGAGCGACGAGGCCTCGGTGCAGGGCCCTTTGTCAGTAGTGGCACCGATGGTAGCACTACCCGCCGAGCCCCCGATGCTTCCAGCACCAGCCACTGACGATGCACGTCACCTCAGCGCAATGCATGAGTTTCAGCGCCAGCGACCACCCAGGTTTCGCGGGGAGACGGATCCCCAGGCAGCCGAGGACTGGATGGAGGCAGTGGTACGGGTGTTTAGGCTAGTGAGGACACTAGCAGACCTCATGGTGATCCTCGCTGCTAGCCTACTACACGCAGTAGCAGGACGATGGTGGAGGTTGATGCTCCAGGTGCACGATGAGGCATCTCTACTTTGGACGGACTTTGAGAGCCTCTTCCACTCGGAGTTCGTCCCAACCACCCATCGTGCGGTGCGTATCCAGGAGCTTCTCCAGCTGCGGCAGGGCAGCATGACGGTCGCTCAGTACTCGGCGAGATTTACTGATCTCTCGCGCTACTCGACCGACATGGTACGGGACCCATTCTTCCGGGCCCGGACCTTAGAGCAGGGTTTTAGACACGAGATTAGGGCATCGCTGATCTCCCTCAGCATACCAACTCAGACAGGAGTACTGAAGCGGGCCCTTCTGATCAAGAGCTTCCTTGCTGAGTCTACACCAGCGCAGCGACCCACCGCAGGGCGGCACGAGGCAGAGTCATCTGCAGCAGGTAGTCGACGGATGACTCAGGGGTCCAGACAGACCAGACCTTCGGGCAGACGACCTCAGGGCACTGGCTCAGCAGTGCGGAGCACACAGCGAGGAGCCAGTCTTTCGAGAGGTAGACAGTGCTACTCGTGCGGCGGGCAGGGCCACATGGCTCGTGAATGCCCGACCCGCCGTGCCGAGGAGCAGCAGACAGTTGAGGGACCACCAAGGCAGAGGCGGAGGGTCGACCGTGGCGGTCCGCAAGGAGGAGGCGGACGAGGCAGAGGAGCTGGCCGAGCAGCAGGTGGTGGGCGACGCTTTGAGGCTCTGCCACCACCACCACCAGGAGGTCCACCCCGACCACAGGGAGCTGGCGTGAAGAGACAGGCACAGCTCCAGGCAGTAGATGCCTACGACCACGGCGCACCCAAGATGATTCGAGGTACTATCTATGTCTATTCCACCCATGCTGCAGTTCTTATAGACACAGGAGCAAGTCACTCTTTCATAGCCGCTGCCCTTGTTCGGAGCTGGGAGATTCCGACAGAGACGTTGGCTCGATCCTCACGGCTAGAGACTCCTACGGGAGCAGACTCGACGATTACGCACTGGTGCCGGCAGTGTGAGCTTACTCTAGGAGGCGAGAGCTTCGGCTGGGATCTTCTTGTAGCAGCGTTGAGGCCTTACGACGTCATCTTGGGCATGGATTGGTTATCTACGGTCCATGCATAGATTGACTATTTTAGGCGCAAGGTGTGTTGTGTACGCACCGACGGGAGCAGGTTCATCTTCACCGGCGAGAAGGGAGCCTTAGCAGCACAGGATGGACTTCCACGGAGGATAGGACAACCCATTACTCATCAGTTAGCTACCCTCATCCTTGGAGAAGTTGACGTGCGGAGTCCTGGTTTTCCTGCAGTGGTGGATCAGTTTGCGGACGTTTTTCCCGACGACGTTCCAGGGCTACCTCCTTGTAGACAGGTAGACTTTTATATTGACTTGTAACCCGGGACAACCCCAATATCCACTACATCATATCGGATGGCCCTCGCCGAGCTTTGAGAGCTGCGGGTACACTTGGAGGACTTACAGGGCAAGGGGTTCATCCGACCCAGTGTTTCACCCTGGGCTTCCCCGATATTGTTTTCCAAGAAGGCGGACGGGAGCCTGCGACTTTGTGTTGACTATCGTCACCTGAACCAGGTGACAGTGAGGAACAAGTATCCACTACCGAGGATTGATGACCTCTTTGATCAGCTCAAGGGAGCACGGTGGTTCTCGAAGATAGACCTCAGGTCAGGCTATCATCAGCTCAGAGTCAGAGACGAGGATGTGCAGAAGACGGCCTTCAGATGTCGGTATGGCCACTATGAGTTCTTGGTTATGCCTTTCGGTGTAACCAATTCTCCAGTAGCGTTCATGGATCTCATCAACATGATCTTTCAGCCAAACCTCAATCGGTTTGTCGTGGTCTTCATCGACGACATTCTGATTTACTCTACGACTGAGGAGGAGCACGCCTATCACTTGCGAGTTATACTAGACACACTCCGAGAGCACCAGCTTTATGGTAAGCTCTTGAAGTGCCAGTTCTAGATACGTGAAGTCCACTTCTTGGGAAACGTTATCTCTGAGGCGGGAGTTGTAGTGGATCCTGCAAAGATCGAGGTTGTGTTAGCATGGGAGCCACCCATGAGTGTGACTGAGGTTCAGAGTTTCTTGGGACTAGCTGGATACTATCGGAGATTCATGCCGGACTTTTCTAGAGTTGCGGCACCACTCACATCTTTGACGAAGAAGGGGAAACCCTTCGTGTGGTCAGACAGATGTCAGCAGAGCTTCCAGGAGCTGAGGCAGAGATTGACCAGCGCACCTGTCTTAAGGTTTCCCGAGGAGGGAGTAGGGTACGTAGTTTACTGCAATGCATCAGGGACCGGACTCGGATGTGTTATGATGCAGGAGGGGGCAGTGATCGCCTATGGATCACGTCAGTTGAGGCTGCATGAGAAGAACTACGCTACCCATGACCTGGAGTTAGCAGCAGTGGTCTTCGCTCTGACGACATGGCGACACTATCTGATGGGCGAGCGCTTTACAGTCTTTTCCGATCATCAGAGTCTCAGGTATATCTTCTCACAGAAGGACCTGAACCTGAGACATCGGCGATGGCTCGAGTTCATCCAGGACTATGACTTTGAGATAGTCTATACTCCTGGGAAGGGGAACGTAGTAGCTGATGCCCTTAGCAGGAGGACGGGCATTCAGCTACTTGAGGAGGCGACGAAGCAGCTAGCCTCTTTACAGATATCCTTCGTGGATAGAGATGGAGCAGCCTTCCTCCAGTCTCTCACAGTCACCCCTCCACTACTGCAGCGGGTCAGAGGGGCACAGCATGAGGATGCTGACTGTGAGACACGGCGTGCACAGATATCCTCGGGACAGGCACCTGATGGTTTCTCCCTTGGAGCAGAGCACGACATTCTTTTCAGAGGACGTACCATGGTACCAGTCGCTTTGCGAGAGGAAGTTATGAGAGAGTTTCACACTTCTCATTTGGCGGTACATCCTGGAGTGGCGAATATGTACCAGGACCTCAAACGACAGCACTGGTGGCCGGGCATGAAGAAGGCAGTAGCAGAGTTCGTTTCTCGATGCCTCACCTGCCAGCAGGTGAAGGCAGAGCATCAGGTACCAGCAGGCTTGGTACAGCCCTTGGAGGTCCCAGAGTGGAAGTGGGACGGGATATCTATGGACTTCGTGACTGGACATCCACGCACTTCCAGAGGTCACGACTCCATCTAGGTGATTGTTGACCGACTCACCAAGTCGGCACACTTCTTACCCATCCCAGAGTAGGGCTTAGTGGAGATCTTGGGACGTCTCTACGTTCAGGAGATTGTGCGGCTCCACGGTGTGCCATCATCTATCTTCTATGATCGAGATTCTCGCTTTACTTCCCGGCTATGGAAGGGGTTACAGGAGGCATTCGGGACGCAGCTACGTCTGAGCACAGCCATTCACCCTCAGACGGATGGTCAGACGGAGAGGACCCTTCAGACTCTCGAGGACATGCTCCGCGCATGTGTCCTCTACTTTGGTCGTAGCTGGGAGGACCACCTACCCTTGGTGGAGTTTGCGTACAACAACAGCTACCACTCCACCATCGGGATGGCACCGTACGAGGCATTGTACGACCGACCTTGTAGATCTCCTTTGTACTGGACAGACCCTGGGGAGTCAGCACTTGTGGGACCAGAGATGGTCCAGGCCACGACAGAGAAGGTCCAGGTCATCCAGGAGCGGATGAGGACAGCTCAAAGCCGGCAGAAGTCATATGCTGATAGGAGGCGGAGACCACTATAGTTCGAGGATAGTGACCACGTCTTCTTGCGGGTCTCACCTCGACGTGGTATTCAGAAATTTGGCCGAGGCGGCAAGTTATCTCCGCGCTTCATCGGACTCTTCCAGGTCCTCAGCAGGGTTGGTGAGGTGGCTTATCGCTTGGCTCTACCACCTCAGTTGCACCGGGTGCACGACGTCTTCCACGTGTCTCAGCTGAGGAGATACGTGCACGACCCTAAGCACATCATTGACCTTGGGGAACTTGACGTTGACGATGGGACGACTTTTACGGAGGTCCCGGTGGAGATAGAGGATCGACAGGAGTGGGTCCTGCGTGGGCGATCGATTCCTCTTGTGCGCATCAGATGGCAGCACGAGAACCTCCAGGAGAGCACATGGGAGAGGGAGGCTCAGATACGTGCTCAGTACCCTCATTTGTTTCCCTAGTTTTTGTTGTATCTTTACGGGGACGTAAAGCCCTGAGGTGGGAGTAATGTAAAGACCCGTAAAATTCAAGGGAAATTTTTTCTTAATTTTCTTTGAAATTTAAAAAGAGCGCGGTTTTAGACGGCACCTGATTCCGAGGCCCGGAGTGCCCGCAATCAATTTCCAAAGTTTGGCTCGGGTACATTCAGTGAATGAACGAGCGGGAATTTCTATCTTTTTATCCAGTGCTCGGAATTGAAATCTGAGGACACCGATGAACTCACAGCGCCGATATTCGCTTAAGGAGACCTTTTCCGAGGTTGCGTTTATTTCGGGTTGAGAGTTAGTTTTTGGTAGTTTAGAACAAGTTAAATAAAAATTGTGGATTACAAAATTTTATTTATACTTGTTGGTTAACTTCTCTCAAAGGAAGTTAGGGGTGGGACCAACACCCACTTAACCTCCCTTGAGAGGATTAAGTGTGGTGGGGCCCACACGAACCCTAAACTTTTCATCTCCTCTCAAAACTTCTTTATCCCCCCTTTAATTGACATGACAACTTGGTAATTAATTTGGAGTTATCTTATTTGAATTTCAAACTTTTGAAATTCATTTTGGTTAAGTGTGTGAATAAAATAAGTCTCTAACTTATTTTATTTGGTTAGATTTCTCTAGCCTTCTTGAGATCATTTTGGGTTCTTCTCCTTCTTCTTCAAACTTTGACGAAGAACGCTCAAGCTTTGACGGAGAACGCTCAAACTCCAACGAAGAACGCCGCTCCTCTCTTCTTCGTAGCCGATTGTATCCGAAGATCGATGACGCCTTCCATGTCAACGAAAAGGGAACGCCGCTTCCTCCTCGGACTTCCTTCGTCGACATACGAAGATTCACCAATGACGTACCTCTTCGGACGTACCTCTTCGTCATCGGATTTGACGAACGATTACCGCGACACCCGACCTCCGCGACGTTGTCTTCCGCTGGTCGTTGACGATCTTCGATCCTGAAACCAAGGTAGGGGTTGTTGTTGATTATTTATTTATTTATTTTTTCTCGTTCGTGGTTCTAGCATGACAAACGTGAGGTTATTTGAATATGTGTTATCATTTAACGTGAGGGGGCCGGACCGCATGAACACGGCCGAACCCCCTCCTTTGTTCTTGTTGATTTATCTTGCGGGTGAAACAAGATGGTGTGGTGTCGTCGCACCATGCGGATATTCGCACGATTATATTGCGCGGCGCCGTCGCACCGCGCCATGGAAGGACCATCAAGAACGCGACACCGTCGCGCCGCGTCGAAGGGAATCGAAGCCGCGGCGGAGGGGCGGGGTGTCGTCGCACCGCGCCGGACGACGAACACCGCGGCCGGTTCCGGGCCGCGGCGGGATGAGAAGACCGACGACCGGGCCGCCGGCATCGGAAGCCGGAAAGGGGACCGGTTTACCGATCCCATTGATGAAAAACCGGCCGGCCAGATGGCCAGCCGGAAGGTCAAAGGCCGGGGGAATTTAATTCCCCCAACCAGCACTAAACCCCCCCCCCATTTATGAGGGGGGGCGGTTTCGTTAGGGGGGGGCAGGCGGCCCCCCGTTTCCCACAAAGCAGGCCCCCACATGGGGGGGGGGGGGCGGTTCTCTAAGGCACGACTATAAGCCGTGCCATTTATTTTGAAACAAGCGGGTGCCCTGCCCCCCGCGCGCTTCATCCGTGCGGCGCCAGGCCGCCGCGTCGCCGCGCCGCCGCACCGCCGCGCCGGGTCGGACACAGGTCGGGTCGCCCCGGTTCGGGCCGACCCAGGGGGGGTCGGGCCGGGTCGGCCCGGACCCGGACCCCCGTTTTCGAGACGGGTTCGGTCTTTTGGCCATAACATGATCCACGGACCTCCAATTGAAAAACCATCTGCGGCAACGCGATCCTTGGATCGAGATGGTCGTTTCGGTATATTACACTAAGGGTTTCAGAATACTTTGAGTTCGGCCGGGTTGGTTCGTACACGAAACCAACCGGGCCTTCGGAGCGGAAACGCTCATATCTTGAACTACGGACGTCCGATTGACGTTCCGTCAGCTTTGTTGTGTTCCTATTAGTGAGACGGATCTTTTGGCATACTCCGCCCGAGGTTTGGACGCATGTGGAGTACGGTCGGGTTGGTTTTGCCTTAAAAACCAACCGGGCCCCGGGGACGAAAATGCCAATAACTCTCAGACCGGGCGTCCGATCGACGCGCCGTCTGTTGCGTTGAGTTCCTGTTGACGATACGGAACTTTTGGATACATCAACTCTGGACTTTGTGACAGTTGATGTATCAGCCTCTCGGCACATGGAGCGGACCCTCCGAACGAACTTGCAATGTGCGGGAACCCTAGTGCTGGCTGCGACTGTTACTGTGACTACTACTGCTACTACTGCTACTGTGACTGCGACGACGAAAGTAGAGAGATCCTGTGTGGATTCGACGACGACGACTACAGCACTCAGCGATCCTACGTGGATCAGTGCTACAGGTCCTGTGTTGGCCCGATCCTGTGTGGGTCCGATCCTGTGTGGGTCCTTGCGCTCAGCGGTCCTGTGTGAACCAGCGCCTACAGGTCCTATGTGGGCCCAATCATGTGTGGGTCTTTTGCGGGGATTAGTTACCTATCAATCATTCGTGGGTCTGACGACTTAGATGGATCAAAGATCATCTTTATCGTCTTTCCAAGAAGTATACCTGTGTGAGCTGAATCCTGTTGCTTTCTTGTGTTGATTGTGTTGTTCTATCCTGTGTGGATTACGTTTTCCTTTCCTGTGTGGAATACGTTTACTTTACTGTGTTGACTGAGTTGTACTTGGGCTCGGAGGCTAGAGCGTATTTGAAATTGATGACATAGGTATATGTATGGGCATATACCTAAGCAGTGTCGGTTGTTACTTCGTGATTGTACCTTTCTTTGTGGTTTATCCTTTGTGGATTTTGAGAGACCTTCAGGGGTCTCGGGGTCCCTACTGAGTATCTTATACTCACCAATGCACGGGCTTTTCCCGCACTACATTGTGTTGGTTGCAGACGACGGACAACGTTGATCTTAGCTGAGGCTTGCAGAGCAGGACGGTACTTGGAGGTGGACCATTGGGCGGAACGTGCTCGGAGTGGACGGCGGGACCCGTGGAGCAGTGGAGCTATCTGTACCCACCCTTCATGTGGGATTTCCAGTGGACATCTCGGTGTAGATGCTTTTACTTTACAGTTGCTATTTTCCCTTTCGAGTTGTACTTTATTTTCAGTTTGGGTTTGTATACTGGCCCATTTACTTTTCCGCACTTTCAGTTATACTCTGCTTTTGCTTAGTGTTTACTTTCCGCTTGCTTACTCGGTGGTGTTTGATTACTTTACAAAGGCAATTCCTTCCCTTTTTACCGGGATTTACTCCTTGGTGATAGTCGCCAGCCCCTGGCCTATGGAAGGTGGGCTTGAGGTAGTCACGGCACGGACCCCGAGGGCGGGTTGTGACAAACCCTTTCAAACATTGAGGTTGAAAAACTCAATGATATCAGGATTAACCATGATTTATTCTCCTGAAAATCAAGGAACATCTCATTGAAAGGCTCATCATGTTACACTCTCTATTAACCATCTTTCAAAAAGAATTCCAATATAAGGCCCTCTGAAAGACCCCATGTTTATTCAAGTATTGAAAATGATTCAGAATTTTAAATTCATATATTTCATATTCTAATAATGGGTTAAATTCTCATTTTCTCTAGAATATGGTCTCATATAACTTTTCATCCACTCTTGTTGCACAGAGGGTGTGTTTACCGAATGATATGTGTTTTTTTGGTATTAAATCAGTTTGAATTGTCATATAATACTTCGTATTCAGATATTAATTAATGAAATATTAATTTATTATCATGTTTTAGAGTGGAGATTGATCATGATTAGAGAATAAAATTAATATTTGGACTCTAATGTCTATTCTAAAATGGGACATTTTACAAAACAAGTCATAAACATGCTTCAGACATAGGGACTTAGATAATGCTCTATATTCATTTAATATACCTTTTCCCATTTATTTCCCTCATAATTTTTATTTTCCCAATAGAAAAAATTTATTCTCACACATAAACCCTATAATGCACTAATATTATATAAGATATTTCATTTAGAATATATTAAATTCTGTTAATAGATTTTGCTGCCTGCAACACAGTGTTTAAACATAACACAATTTTGTTAAACTCTACATACATAATTTCAAATTAGTTTTTAAATAGTATAAAAAAATTATTTATAAAATTAAATTATGTTTTAAATAATAATATAAAAATCATTTATGGTGTATATTCATAATTTTTCTAAAATGACTCATTATTTGATGAATTGTGAAAAATTAATAATTTTATATGATAACTACCACAACATTTAAATTTTTATTAAAGAAAAATTAAATTATTGGTTGATTTTGAATCATAATTACTTCAAATATATTTCCAATAATGTTACTATGTTCACTGCAATTCATTTCATATTGTATTTTGATATGAAAACATTTTAAACTTTGGAACATTTACTCTTTGAAACCCATTTTCCCATAGCGTATGTGGGATTAATTTTAAATTATATTTTCCAATTATGTGAATTAAATTAGGAAAATGGATTAGATATTTTGAATAACAATAGTTTATATTATGTAATATGGTCTACTTTTTTTTCCATTCTGAATAGTGAAACTGGATAAAAATAATTATAGTGATTATGGAAAAACAAGGTTTTATGAACACATGTACTTGTATTAAAATTATTTTTACATGCTTATAGGATATATATTTGATAAATTATATTTAATATTTATAATAAATATTTATAGATTATCTAATAATAAAAATTAAATTTTAGTCTGAAATTATAAATTACCTAGGTAAAAAAATAGTTATTGTGGTGAAAATTTAAATGGTAAAAGTGAGTAAATCAAAACAGCAATAAAATAAAATGTATAAAATTGTTTTTTTATGGATGATATGTTTCCAAACCATATAATATTTCCCCTAAATTATATATCAATTTTGGATCCACATGAGGTAATATTGACCTACCATTATTGAATATTTTTGAGTATTTACCAAAATGCCACTCCTCAATTATTAAAGGGAACTCACTGCAAACACATAATCACATATATAAAACTAATTGGATTGAAACAAAACATCCCCAAAACACTTCATAACTTCCCTAATCCCATCCAATAATCCATTTTCTCTAGTAAATCCATCCTAGAAATGTTTGGGTGCAAACCTATTAAGGATACATAAAGATTAATTAATGTTCTTTAATGAGTATTTTTATTTTATTTCATCTTCCACCTCATTAAATTTTCATATATACATTATAATTTATAAAAAATAGTTTATCTCATAATAGTATATTTTATTATTATATTTTCAGAATACAAAACCACTCCCATATCCATCAAATGGGTTAAAAATCATCATTCATGTGTACGGTGGACTATCACATCATGAACCAGTATCATTCATTTTCTCATTACCACTTCCCCCAGATGGGTTTAATGATCGATAAAAAGTATATATATGTTTTTTATAAAATAATTATTCCCTTGAATTAATTATATCATTTATACCTAATTAATTTCCATTTTATAGGAGATATGATAATGTTGTCCATGAGTTTGGAGGACCACATCCTCTCAAATATATATAATTCATATTTCACTAAATCATTAGATAGTTAGTGATATAGATAAATTTAATTATTATATTTTAAATGGTTGAAATAATAATAATATTCCTAAAATATTTATCCCTATTAAAAATAATTTACATCATTTTATTTCATGCCTATCCACTCTAAAAATGATGACATTGTCATTCGTGTACAGGTTGACTGGAACCTTCACAAAACGAAATGAATCTCTTTTCATTACCCTTCCAGATAGATGCTAAATATATATTTATTTATAGAAAAAGTAGTTTATATTTGATAATTTTTGTAATAAATTAAATATAATATATTACGTACTTTCTTTCCAAAATGTTCATTGGAAAATTGAAACGTTACCCGGGTATATGTTTCTCCTACCATCTCCATATTCATAATGTAAATCATTTATAAAAAATGATTATTTTCCTTAAATATATAATAGATGTCTAAATAAGAGAAATATTTCCTTATTATTATTATATACATAATGAAAATTATACAATATTCAAAATAAATGGTTCATTCATGTCAATACATGCATGATAAAACAAGGAAATTAAGACACAAAATAATGAAAATAATGAATAAATATAATTAATATTGTCGCATATGTTATAAAGTGATAATATGTTATATAAGAAATACTAATATAGTTATGTAAAAGGTTAATAATTTTTTTGAAATCCATATACATGAGGATAAATGACATTCACCCAAATGGAAGAATGAGGTAAGTGATTTCATCTCAATATAAATTACTTAAAGACTATTTTGTTATTATGAATCAATTATCATTTATGTGGTGTATATACTTCCCCGTTTATATGTAATATCATGCTTAATTAAATATTCTTGGTATTTTAGGATTCGTGGTGGATAGTATCATTTAAGGGGAATTGACTATAAAATTACCGTGTGTTAAATGTTTTTTTAATGACTCATTTATTTTTTGATTGTTCAATTTATCATGGAAAATGAATATATTGATATCTATTTTATAGAAAATTAATATCCCAATTATTCTGAAATGCATATGACTATTTTTGACCAATATTAAAATTTTACTTATGGAATTGATTTTGAAATTAATTTGATTAACTACGGAAATATTGAAAATTATAATATTTTTACAAAGTAGGGATATTTGATGATATCTGAAACTGATTTATTAACATAATATATTATTATATATATGATGAATTCTTTTAAAATGTAGTGATTATTTGGGCTAATATTTTACACGGACATCAATGAATTGAGAGCTATCATTAAATAATCATTCTTCCAAAATGAAATGGATTTCAACATTTATTGTTAAACTATCTTCAGGATAGACCTTGATATTAGATGTTTTGTCTTCATAAAACCTGATGTATAATACATAAGTATTTAATTTATTTTGGAATCTATAATTATATTATCCATGGTGTTTTCTCTATGATATTATCTCTAGATTAATTTTATTCTAATTTTACTTATTAAATAGAATGTGTTTTCAGTTATTTACAATGAAAATTTGATTATTACTTATAATATCATGATAGTAAAATTATTTAAATTTAATGGGTATTCAGCTATTTACCTTTCAATATTGATTATACTTATTAATTTATTATAGATTCCATTATACATGAACCATACTATGAATTTTATCCTACACTTACTGCTTTTACATTCCCCAATTTGTGGAGAATAATTATCTGAATGTGTTTTTCATGAATGGGGTTTATTTTATTTTTTATGTATTTTTTCCAATTACCATCAATTGTTGTGTATCATTTTTGTATATGGTTCTCCAAAACCACAAAACTGGTCACTCCATCATAATTTATCCATTTTTATATACCAATGTAATAAAAAAGAAAAAGTTACTAGGATTATGGGTTCAGGGTTTTGTATAGTTGGTATTAGAAGAAGATGAGTAGAACCCTTCATAAATATATAGTAAACATATATTTGGGATCATAAATATATGATGTACATTGAGGATAATTCTATAAACCTCTTAAATTTGTTTGGTAAAGAGTATATTATGTTTTTTATAGAAATTAATCCCTTTCTAGATATTAATGTGGACATGGTTGTAGAATAGATGTAACTAGTGGTAAAAAGTATGAAAATTTCCTATTGGGTAAACTTGATCATCACTAGTTTCATGAAAATGGTCCGTACTACACACCTGAATTGAAACTCCAATAGTATATTTTGAGGATATGTCACATTTATTTTTCAGGAAATTGTCAAGTATTTAAAAATATGGATATTTCTAAGTAACCATTTCATATAATTCAGTGATTAATATTTTATAAATATTAATTTATGTTAACAGTAACTTTATATTTAAAATTTTAACATACCATTTAGAGTTTAAAATTTTATAATCTAATACAATATATCTGATTGATTATACCTGATTCGTTGATGGTAGAAGGGTATCAATCATCATTCTCTATTTAGAGATTATCCTACTAAGGATGACAATATTTTTTTATTAGAAAAACGAAAATTATAGCTAAATTTGAGAAACGTAATCAATTTTTAAAAAATAACCAATTAAATATAGATCAACCTATTCTGCATCATTATAATCCTACTTTGTATCACTTCATGCGAAAAAATCCCCCACATAATAATACTACAAATAATATATTCATATTCAACATATGGATTAGGTATTATGAGATGATATTTTTGGAATTTAAATGTGGGTAAAATTAATAGGATACACTTTCAGTGTATTATAAGAAAGGAAATTTTGATCAATGGTTTTTTTTTATCCAAGATACCAGGGAGGAAGAGGAAATAGAACTCATTGAATAAAAACCATTTATGGAGACATTATTTGATAAATATATCAATCTTGAGATATAATAAAAAATGAATATATTCTTACATAGAATGATGTGAATGGAAGAATAATGTATTGTGGTGTATAATTGAAACATTACAACATAAGAAGGTTTTTATTTGGATTGAAGGTTCAATAAATAGTGAATAGTTGACCATTTCATTAAATGTCATAAAACAAGTCTCTAAAGGGTGTTGGTCTCCCAAAACATTTTTTCAAATGTTGAAATAGTTTTATGCTCTATAAAAAAGGAAGGATTTACAAAGATCATACATATTCAGGGGTAATCGAGATAAGAATAGGTCATATAAATATAATAAAAAAGGGAATGTGTAAAAGAGTGAGAAGATAATACAGTGATTTCCACCTTGTTAAAATATTATAATGAATCACACTGGGAAACCGTTAAACAGATTAAGAGTATATATAATGGTGGATATAAGGGCCACCAGGAAAAATAATGCAAATGGAAGAATAAAAAAACAAATATTTAGTGCTTCATCTATTAATTGTTGGGGAACCTCACAAAAAAAATTCTCTTGATTCAAGAGAATCCACCCACAAGAATCCAACTGGATAGGGATATACTTTCATTATCACTACAAATAATTTTCATGTAACCAAATATATGTTTTTATTTATATTAATCCAAAAAAAATTTATCTAATTTGGAAAGATCCTATATTTTCTATGTATTCCAATCATTGGAATATTCATTTGGTCCTTGCTGGTGAAGTCTTATTTGGAGATGGAGATAATTTCTTGGCAAATTTTATTAAAGACAATGGATATTTGTTTATTTTAGTAAACAGAGTCTTGGGTTGTGAGGAACACGAGAAAACCATTGTTAGTACACATATAGAGAAGTTCTGGGTTTTAGTTTGAATTAATGGAGTTCATGTATATGAGGGTTATCTGTGACCAAGGGTTATTGGTAAGTTGAGAATCCCGAAAGGGGGATCGAGTTTTTATAATCTTATTTTGAAGAGAATTATATAGAATAATTACACACCATGTAAGTATAATGTATGATACATTATTGTTTCTAGACACAGGTCGTGAATTGTTACATTCCATAAACTAATTCATGACATGAAAAATTAAAAATTCATTAAATTATATTACAAAACATGTTATTTTTTATCATAATAAATAACAAAGATATATTATGATTTTATGTATATCACTCTAAATATAATTACATGAAATGAAACAAAATTACTCTTAATTTTATTTCCAAACCTACAGTTATAAATTTTTTTAGTGTGGCCCATTTTATTATAATCGTGCATCTAGATTCCACCTCTTTTCCCTCGGGAAACTACAAGGAATTTTTGGACAACCACTATTTGTTTTGGAAGTCCCATTCACGTATCACATCCCTGGTAATTGGTTTTGTTTTGTTTTTCCCTTATCTACCATGGTTATCTAGTAGTTGATGTGTAATCAATTGATAGTATGTGTTATTGTAAAGACCCGTAAAATTCAATGAATTTTTTTTAGTTTACATGGGAATTTTACAAGAACGTAGTTTCTGATGGAAACTGATTCCAAGGCCCGGTGTGCTCGGAATCATTTTCCGAAGTTTAGCTCGGGTATGTTCAATGAACGAAGGAGTGGGGTTTTCTAACTTCTGAACCGGTTATCGGAATCGAATTCTGAGGGAACCAGTGAAATTTCAGTGCCGATATTTGCTTAGAAACGCCTTTTATGGAGTTTTTTTTGCTCGGGTGTGGTTTGTTTGGGTGGTTAAGTTAAGAAATAAAATAAAGGTGGCACGACACTTTATTTTATTTCACTAAATGCCACTTAAGCTAAGTTAAGCGGATAAGGTGGATCCCACAATATCCTACCCACTTGGTAGGATATTTGTGATGTGGGGCCCGCACGAGCCCCATCGTTTCTTCCCTCCAAAGTAACGCACCCACAAACCCACCCTTTAATGAAAGTCAACCGTGTGTTTTTCTGGTTAAGAAACACCCCATTTAATTGGGCAGTTAAATTATTACAATTAAATGTTCGAATTAATTGTTCGTTTCTTATCTTTTGAATTTCAAAATCTTAGGTTGATATTAAAATAATTGTTGGACTTATTTTATTATGGTTGGGGTTGTGTTGTGATAAACCTTTGGGAGAAAAAATAGAAGATTCTTTGTTTTTCGACGAAGAACGGGAAGAACGCACCACCGTCAACGAAGAACGTGAAGAACACACCACCACTGACAAAGAATGCCAATCTATGACGGTGGACGACGACGAGTGACACCTTCTTCAGAGACCACCTAACGCCAACGACGATTCTCTTCTTCCGCG
Organism: Viscum album; assembly: GCA_963277665.1. NCBI lineage: Eukaryota > Viridiplantae > Streptophyta > Magnoliopsida > Santalales > Viscaceae > Viscum > Viscum album. The sequence goes on from OY728160.1 coordinate 1,671,447,720, forward strand.
ACGCTCTTCTTCTCCCGCGGCAGACCTCTAATTCCGTGACGGTTAATTCCACGACGAATGCTCGTTCGACGACAACGTTGAGGTATGGATTTATTTTATTTGTTAGTTTGTGAAATATTCTGTCACTTCTCCATTTCTTTGAACCACCTGTTATCGTGATAACGGGAGGAGGTCAGACCACATGAACACGGCCGACACTCCCCCTTTTTTTGGTTGTTGGTTTTGTTGCGGCGATCAAGGCAATGTGGTGCCGAAGCACCGTGCAGAATTTTGATAAGGAAAGGGGAAGGAGCGCGGCACCGTCGCGCTGCGCCATTGAAGACGAACCGAGATGCGGCGCCATCGCGCCGTGATGTTGAAAACAAACCAAAGATTCGGCGCCGTCGCGCCACACCGGAGAACCACTAAAGTACCGCGGCTGGAGTGGGGCCGCGGTGGAGGGGCGTGATGCCATCATGCAACGCCAGACGAACCAAGTCCGTGGCCGGTTCTGGGCCATGGAAGAACAGCAGAATCGGCTTCAGGTACCGGGCTGCCGGCGTCGGAGCAACGAGACCGGCCTTGCTGTTCCCGTGGCTGCAGAAGCCGGCCGGCCGGAGCGGGCCGGCCGGACCTTGGAGGAACCGAGGGTTCGAAACCCCCGGATGTCCAGATGAAGCATCCCCGTTAAGGGGTCACAGTTTACTTCAAGCGAGGGCAACACCCCCTTCCCTCGAACGGTTTGGCCGTTCGGCCAAACCCCTGGCCAGAGCACCCAGCGTGCCGGGCCGGCTGCGTGGCCCGTTCGCTAGACCGGGTCGCGCCTGGCCAGGCCGGGCCATGCCCAGGCCAGGGCCAGGCCATGCCGACCGGGTCTGGCCATGCCCCAATGGGCCGGACCCAGACCTGGGACGGGTGACCCGGTTCGGGCCGACCCTGGGGGTATCGGGCAGGGTCGGACCGGGCCCGAACCCCCTAATACCGAACCTTATTCGGTCTATTGCCCATAACATGAGCTACAAGCCTCCAATCGACGCACTGTCAGATGATATGCGATCCTTGGATCGAGACGGTATTTTAGGTATATCCCACACAAGGTTTTGTAATACTTTGGGTTCGGCCGGGTTGGTTCGTACACGAAACCAACTGGGCCCTTGGAGCAGAAATACTTATAACTTGAGCTCCGGACGTCCGATTGACGTGCCGTCGACTTTGATGGATTCCTATAAGTGAGAAGGATCTTTTGGATTACTCTTATCGAGGGTTGGATGCAGTTGGAGAACGGTATGGTTGGTTTCTCATGAAAAACGAACCGGGCCCCTGGAACAAAAAAAGCCAATAACTCTCAGACCGGGCGTCCGATTGACGCGCTGTATGCGATGTTGAGTTCCTGTTGACAATACTAAACTTTTGGATTCATCGACTCCGGACTATGTGTCAGTTGATGTATCAGCCTCTCGGCTCGTGGAGCGGACCCTCCCGAACGAGCTTGCTGTGTGCGGGAACCCTAGAGCTGGTTGCGTCTTTGACGACGACTGTACAGAGATACTCAGTGGATTCGACGGTGATGACTACAACACTCAGCGATCCAACGTGGATCAGTGCTACTGATACTGTGTGGGTCTGATCCTGTGTGGGTCAGTGCTTAGTGGTCCTATGTGGGCCAGCTCCTACAGATCCTGTGTGGGTCTGATCCAGTGTGGGACTTTGCGGGGGTTAGTTATCTATCAATCCATTGTGGGTCAAATCCTTTTTGGGTCATTGCGGGGGTTTGTTACCTATCGATCCTTTGTGGGTCAGATCCTTTGTGCATCATTGCGGGGGTTAGTTACCTATCGATCCTATGTGGGTCAAATCCTTTGTGGGTCATTGCGGGGGTTAGTTACCAATCGATCCTTTGTGGGTCAGATCCTTTGTGGGTCATTGCGTGGGTTAGTACCTATCGATCCATTGTGGGTCCGACAACTTAGATGAATCAGTGGCTATATCTGATCATCTATATCGTCATACGAAGATGTATACCTGTGTGAGCTAAATCCTATTTTTCATTCCTATGTGGATTGTGTTGTGCTATCCTGTGTGGATTTACGTTTTTCTTTCCTGTGTGGACTAGGTTGTACTTGGGATCGGATGTTGGAACGAACTGGAATTGATGACTTAGGTATATGTATGGGCATATACCTAAGCAGTGTCGGATGTTACTTCGTGATTGTATATTTTCGTTGTGGATTATCCTTTTTGGATTCCAGGAGCCCTTCGGGAGTCTCGGGGTCCCTACTGAGTAGCTTATACTCACCCCTGCACGGGCTATGACCGCGCTACGTTATGTTGGTTGCAGACGACGGACAGCGCTGATCGTGGTTGAGGCTTGCAGAGCAGGATGGTACCTAGAGCTGTACCACTGGGCAGGATGTTCTCGGAGCGGACGGCTGGACCCGAGGAGCTATGGAGCCTATCTGTACTCAACCTTCAGGTGTGATTTCCAGTGGACATCTCGACGTTGAGGCTTTACTTTTTAGTTACTATTTTCCCTTATTGTTGTACTTTACTTTCAGTTTGGGTTTGTATACTGGCCCACATACTTTTCCGCACTTACTGTTGTACCCAGTTTTTACTTAGTGTTTACTTTTACTACTTTCTTGCTCTGTGGTGTTTGTTTACATTACAAAGGAAATTCCTTCCCTTTTACCAGGAATTATGCCTTGGTGCTACTCGCCAGCCCCTGTCCTATGGAAGGCGGGATTGGGGTAGTCATGTCATGGGCCCCGAGGATAGGTCGTGAAAAATTGGTATCAAATGGAGGTTCGGTTCTACCATAGTACTTTGGACTCTGATATTTTTCTATGTGAAGCAATAGTGTTAAGCATATTGGTTGTGGTTATTAGTCCAGGGAGTCCAGTGTTGGTGCAGCGGCCGACGTATCCGTACACCAGGACCCTGACTTCTGATTTCCGACTTAATGCACGAAAACATTGATTTCATGTGTGTGTTTCAAGTTTTCGTTGTCCTTACATTATGTCAGCTCACCAGGTATGATGTTCTGACCATGGTGCACATGTTTCCTTTTCAGGATGGCCCCACGATGGCATCCATCTAGGGTTCCAAGAGTTGAGCATGACGACAGCCCACCGAGAGACAAGGCCTCGGTACAGGTCCCTTTAACAGTTGAGGCACCGGCGGTACCTTTACCTGCCGAGCCACCGATGCATCCAGCCCCAGCCGCTGACGATGCACGTTTCCTTAGTGCACTGCACAAGTTCTAGCGCCAGCGACCGCCCAGGTTCGGTGGGGAGACAGTCCCCCAGACAGCCGAGGATTGGATGGTGGTAGTGGTACAAGTTTTCAGGTTAGTGAGGACACCAGCAGACCTCATGGTGATCCTCGCAGCAAGCCTACTGCACGCGGCAGTGGGCCGATGGTGGAGAATGATGCTCTAGGTGCACGATGAGGAATCTATTCTCTGGATAGACTTTGAGAGCCTCTTCCACTCAGAGTTCGTCCCAGACACCCTCCTTGTGGTGCGCATCGAGGATCTTCTTCAACTGCGGCAGGGCCGCTTGACAGTCACCCAATACTCAGTGAGATTTACCGATCTCTCGTGATACTCGACAGACATGGTATGGGACCCATTATTCCGGTCCCAGACCTTTGAACAGAGATTGAGGTATGAGATCAGGTCATCAGTGATCTCCCTCACCATTCTGACCCAGGTAGGAGTACTGGTGCGAGCCCTTTTGATCGATAGCTTTCTTGCTGAGCCATCTTCAGCAGTGAGACCTACCGCAGGGCAGCACGTAGCAGAGTCTTCTGCAACAGGCAGCCGACGGATGACTCATGGGTCCAGGCTGACCAAACCCTTAGGCAGACAACCTCATGACACTGGCTCATCAGTGCGGGACACACAGTGTGGAGCCAGTCTTTCGAGAGGCAGACAGTGCTACACATGCGGCGGGGAGGGACACATGGCTCGTGACTGCCCGACCTGCCGTGCCAAGGAGCAGCAAACGGTTGGGGGGCCACCCAGGCAGAGGCAGAGGGTCGACCGTGTCTTTCCGCAGGGAGCAGGAAGTCGAGGCAGAGGAGCTGGCCAAGCAGCATGTGGTGGGAGATGCTTTGAGTCTCTACCACGACCACCACAAGGAGGTCCAACCCAGCCACCAGGAGCTGGCGGGCAGAGATAGGCACAGCTCCAGGAAGCGCAGGCCTACGACCATGACTCACCCGAGATGATTCAATACTATCTATGTCTATTCAACCCTTGATGCATTTCTTGTAGACATAGGAGCGAGTCACCCTTTCATAGCTGCTGCCCTTGTTCAGAGATGAGAGATTCCGACTCAGCTGTTGGCTCAATCCTTACGGCTAGAGACTCCTATGGGAGCAGACTCGAGGATTACGCACTGGTGCTGGCTGTATGATCTTACTCTAGGAGGTGAGAGCTTCGGCTGGGAATTTCTTGTAGCGGCGTCAAGGCCTTATGATGTCATCTCGGGCATGGATTGGTTATCTACAGTCCACGCTCAGATCGACTGTATTAGGCGCAAGGTGCGATGTGTACGCACCGACAGGAGGAGGTTCACCTTCACCGGTGAGAAGGGAGCCTTCGAAACACAGGATGGACTTCCGCAGAGGAGAGGACATCCCATAACTCATCAGTTGGCTAGCCTCATCCTAGGAGCAGTTGACCTGCAGAGTCCTAGTTTTCCTGTAGTGGTGGATCAGTATGTGTATTTCATTCCCGAAAACGTTCCAGGAATACCTCCTCACAGAGTGGTAGACTTTTATACTGATCTGCACCCCAGGACAGCCCCGATATCCACTACAGCATATTGGATGGCTCCCGCCGAGCTTCAAGAGCTACGGGTACAGTTGGAGGACTTGCAGGGCAAGGGATTCATCCGACCCAGTGTTTCACCCTGGGATTCCCTGATATTGTTCGCAAAGAAGGCGGACGGGGGCTTGCGACTTTGTGTCGACTATCATCGCCTGAACCAGGTGACAGTGAGGAACAATTATCCACTATCGATGATTTATGACCTCTTTGACCTGCTCAAGGGAACACGGTGGTTCTCAAAGATAGACCTCAGGTCAGGCCATCATTAGCTCAATGTTCGGGACGAGGATATGAAAAAGACAACCTTCAGATGTTGCTATGGCCACTATGAATTCTTGGTTATTCCTTTTGGCATGACCAATGCTCCAGTAGTGTTCATGGGCCTCATGAACCGGATCTTTCAGCCATACCTCGATCGATTGGTCGTGGTCTTCATCGATGACATTTTGATATAATCGACGACTGAGGAGGAGCATGCCTACCACTTGCGGGCTGTACTAGACACACTCCGAGAGAACCAGCTTTATGGAAATCTCTCAAAGTGTCAGTTCTAGATACGTGAGGTCCACTTCTTGGGGAAAGTCATCTCTGAGGCGGGAGTTGTAGTGGATCCTGTGAAGTTCGAGGCAGTTCTAGCTTGGGAGCCACCCAAGAGCGTCACAGCGGTGCAGAGTTTCTTGGGACTAGCTGGATACTATAGAAGATTTGTGACAGACTTCTCCAGAGTCGCGGAACCACTGTCAGCTCATACGAAGAAGGGAAAACCCTTTGTGTGGTCAGACAGATGACAGAAGAGGTTCCAGGAGCTGAGACAGAGATTGACCAGCGCACCTATATTGAGGCTTCTGGAGGAGGGAGTATTGTACGTAGTCTACTTTGATGCATCAGGGACCAGGCGTGGATGTGTCCTGATGCAGGAGCGGGCAGTGATCACATATGGAACACTTCAATTGAGGTCGAATGAGTAAAACTACGCTACCCATGACCTAGAGATAGCAGTAGTGGTCTTCGCTCTGAAGACATGGCAGCACTACTTGATGGGCAAGCGCTTTACAGTCTTTTCTGACCATCAGAGTCTCAGGTAAATCTTCTCTCATAAGGTCCTGAACCTGAGATAGTGGCGATGGATTGAGTTCCTCCAGGACGATGACATTGAGATAGTATATACACATGGGAAGGGGAACATAGTAGCAGATGCTCTCAGCAGGAGGACGGGCATTAAGCTATTTGAGGAGGCGTCAGAGTAGCTAGACACTTTGCAGATATCATTCGTGGATATAGATGGAGTAGCCTTCCTTCAGTCTCTCACAGTCACTCCTCCACTACTGTAGTGGGTCAGAGAGGCGCAGCGTGGGGATGCCGACTGTGAGATGCGGCGTGCACAGATATGCTCAGGACAGGCACCTAATGGTTTCTCCATTAGAGAATAGCATGATGACCCTTTTAGAGGACGTACCATGGTACCAGTTGCTTTGTGGGAGGATGTGCTGAGAGAGTTTCACAAATCCCCCTTGGTAGTACATCCTGGAGTGCCAAAGATGAACCAGGACCTTAGATGACAACACTGGTGGCCTGGCATGAAGAAGGTTGTGGCGGAGTTTGTTTCCCAATGCCTCACCTACCAGCAGGTGAAGGCGGAGCATCAGGTACCAGCATGCTTGGTACAACCCTTGGAGGTCCCGGAGTGGAAGTGGTAAGGGATATCTATGGACTTCGTGACTGGAATTCCATGCACTTCCAGAGGTCACGACTCCATTTTGGGTGATTGTCGACCGAATCACCAAGTCAGCTCACTTATTACCCATCAGAGAGCACGGCTCAGTGGAGAGCATGGGGAGTCTCTATGTTCAGGAGATCGTACGGATTCACGGTATGCCATCATCTATCATCTCCAATCGAGATGCTCGCTTTACTTCCCGGCTCTGGAAGGGGTTGCAGGAGGCGTTCGGGACGGAGCTACGTCTGAGCACTGCCTTTCACCCTCAGATGGATGGTCAGACGGAGATGACCATTCAGACTCTCGAAGACATGATCCGCGCATGTGTCCTCGACTATGGTCGCAGCTGGGAGGACCACCTACCCTTGGTGGAGTTCGCGTACAAAAACAGTTACCACTCCACGATCGGGATGGCACCATACGAGGTGTTGTACGACCGACCTTTCAGATCACCGCTGTGCTGGACAGACTCAGGGGAGTCAACACTTGTGGGACCAGAGATGGTCTATGCCACAACAGAGAAGGTCCAGGTCATCCAGGAGCAGATGAGGATAGCTCAGAGCTAGCAAAAGTCTTATGCTGACAGGAGGTGGAGGCCACTAGAGTTCGAGGATGGAGACCATGTCTTCTTGCGTGTCTCACCTCGACGTGGATTACGGAGATTTTTCCGAGGCGTCAAGTTGTCTCCAAGCTTCATCGGACCATTCCAGGTCCTCAGCAGGATTGACGAGGTGGCCTATCTCCTGGTTCTACCACCTCAGTTGCACCAGGTGCATGATGTCTTCCACATATCTCAGCTGAGGAGATACGTGCACGACCCAACGCATATCATTGACCATGGGGAGCTGGATGTTGATGATGGGGCGACCTTTACGGAGGTCCCGGTGGAGATCGAGGATCGACATGAGTGGGTCCTACGTGGATGGTCGATTCCTCTATTGCGCATCAGATGGCAGCACGAGATCCTCCAGGAGAGCACTTGGGTGCGGGAGGCTCATATGCGTGCTCATAACCAACTTTTGTTTCCCTAGTTTATGATGTATCTTTACGGCGATGTAAATCCCTGAGGTGAGAGTGATGTAAAGACCCGTAAAATTCAAGGCATTTTTTTTTAATTTTCTTGGGAATTTTACAAGGACGCAGTTTCTGACGGAACCTGATTCCGAGGCCCGGTGTGCCCGAAATAATTTTTTGAAGTTTAGCTCGGGTACGTTCAGTGAACGAATGAGTGGGGTTTTCTAACTTTTTAACCGGTACTTGGAATCGAATTCTGAGGGCACCAGTGGAATAGTAGCAATGATATTTTCCTAGAAACGCCTTTTACGGAGTTTCATTTGCTCGGGTGTGGATTTTGTTTTGGGTTATGTTAAGAAATAAAATAAAGGTGGTGCGACAATTTATTTTATTTCACGTAAAGCCACTTAAGATAAGTTATGTGGATAAGGTGGAACCCACAATATACTACCCACTTGGTAGGATATTTGTGAGGTGGATCCCACATGAGCCCCGCTGTTTCTTTCCTACTAAGTAACGCACCCGCAAACCCCCTCTTTAATGAAAGTCAATCGTGCGTTTTTCTGGTTAAGAAACGCTCCATTAAATTGGGAAGTTAAATTATTACAATTAATTATTCGAATTAATTGTTTGTTTCTTATCTTTTGAATTTCAAAAGCATAGGTTGATAATAAAATAAGTGTTGGACTTATTTTATATGGTTGGGGTTGTGTTGTGATAAACCTTTGGGAGAAAAAGAGAAGATTCTTCATTCATCGATGAAGAACGTGAAGAACGCACCACCGCCGACGAAGAATGCGAAAAACACACCACTGCCAACGAAGAACGCCAATCTTCCGCGGTGGAAATCTTCTTCCGCGATGGTTAATTACGCAACGAATGCTCGTTCGATGACAGCATTGAGGTAGGTATTTATTTTATTTGTTAGTTCGTGAAATCTTCCATCACTTATCCTTTTCTTTGAACCGCCTGTTATCGTGATAATGGGAGGAGGTCGGACCGCACAAACACAACCGACACTCCTCCCCTTTTTTTCGTTGTTGGTATTCTTGTGGCGATCAAGGAAACGTGGTGCCGAAGCACCGCACAGAATTTTGATAAGGAAAGGGGGAGGAGTGTGACACCATTGAAGACGTACCAAGACACGGCGTCGTCGCGATGCGCTGTTGAAAACGAACCAAAGATGCGGCGCCGTCGCGCTGCACTGGATAACCACCAATGTACCACGGCCAGAGCGGGGCCGCGGCGGAGGGGCACGGCACCGTCGTGCCGTGCCGGACGAACCACGGTCGTGGCCGGTTCCGGGCCGCGGCGGAACTGGCGGCCGGTACCGGGCCGCCGACGTCGGACCAGGGGGACCGACCTAGCCGGTCCCGTGGCGGGAGAAGCCGGTCGGCCGGAGCGAGCCGACCGGACCATGGAGGAACCGAGGGTTCGAAACCCCCGGCTGGCCGAATGAAGCGGCCCCATTAAGGGGCCGTGGTATACTTCAAGCGGGGCCAGCACCCCCCGCCCCGAACGGTTCGGCCGTTCGGCCGAACCCCTGGCCATCGCACCCAGCGCGCCGCGCGCCGGGCCTGCTGCCTGGCCGGTCCACCAGACCGGGCCGCGCCGGCCGGGCCGTGCCACGCTGACTGGGCCGGGCCGCACCCACGTGGGCCGGATCCGGACCCGGGACGGGTCGACGCGGTTCGGGCCAACCCTGGGGGTATCGGGCCGGGTTGGATCGGGCCCGTACACCCTAATATCGAACCTCATTCGTTATATTGCCCATAACTTGAGCTACGAGCCTCCAATCGAAGCACCGTCAGATGCGATGCGATCCTTGGTTGGAGATGGTAGTTTCATTATATCGCACTCAAGGTTTCGGAATACTTTGGGTTCGGCTGGGTTGGTTCGTACACGAAACCAATCGGGCCCTCGGAGCGGAAACACTTATAACTTGAGCTCCAGACGTCCGATTGACATGCCGTTGACTTTGATGGATTCCTCTAAGTGATTTGGATCTTTTGGCTTACTCCGCTCGAGGTTTGAACACTGTTGGAGAATGTTCGAGTTGGTTTTTCCTTAAAAACCAACCGGGCCCCCGGAACGAAAGAGTCAATAACTCTCAGACCAGGAATCCGATTGACGCGTCATCTGCGAAGTTGACTTCCTGTTGAAGATACGAAACTTTTGGATACATCAACTCCTGACTATGTGTCAGTTGATGTATCAGCCTCTCGACTCGTGGAACAGACCCTCCTGAACGAGCTTGCTGTGTGCGGGAACCCTAGAGCTGGCTGCGACTTCGACAAAGACTGTACAGAGATCCTCAGTGGATTTGATGGTGATGACTACAACACTCAGTGATCCTACGTGGATCAGTGCTATATATCCTGTGTGGGTCAGCGCTCAGCGGTCCTGTGTGGGCCAGCACCTACAGATCCTGTGTGGGTCCGATCTTGTGTGGGTCTTTGCAGGGGTTAGTTACCTATCGATCCTTTGTGGGTCAGATCCTTTGTGGGTAATTTCTGGAGTTAGTTACCTATTGATCCTTTGTGGGTCATTTCGGGGGTTAGTTACCTATCGATACTTTGTGGTTCATATCCTTTGTGGGTCATTGCAGTGGTTAGTTACCTATCGATCCATTGTGGGACAGATCCATTGTGGGTCATTGCGGGGGTTAGTACCTATCGATCTTTTGTTGGTCTGACGGCATAGATGAATCAGTGGATATATCTGATCATCTGTATCTTCATACGAAGAAGTATACCTGTGTGAGGTGAATCCTGTTTTGCTTTCCTATGTGGATTGTGTGGTGCTATCCTGTGTGGATTTACGTTTTTCTTTCTGGTGTGGACTGGGTTGTACTTGGGCTCAGATGTTGGAGCGAACTGGAATTGATGACTTTGGTATATGTATGGGCATATACCTAATCTGTGAAGGATGTAACTTCGTGATTGTATCTTTCGTTTGCGGATTATCCTTTGTGGATTCTGGGAGACCTTCGGGGGTCTCGGGGTCCCTATAGAGTATCTTATACTCACTCTTGCACGGGATAGGCCCGCACTACGTTGTGTTGGTTTCAGATGACGGACAGTGTTGATCGTTGTTGAGGATTGCGGAGCAGGACGGTACCTGGAGGAGGACCACTGGGCGGGACGTTCTCGGAGCGGACGGCTGGACCCAAGGAGCTATGGAGGCTGTCTGTACTCACCCTTCAGGTGGGATTTCTAGTGGACAGCTCGACGTTGCGGCTTTACTTTTTAGTTGTGGTTTTCCCTTCCAGTTGTACCTTACTTTATGTTTGGGATTGTATACTAGCCCACTTACATTTTCGCACTTACTGTTGTACCCAGTTTTTTGGTAGTGTTCACTTTTACTACTTGCTTGCTCTGTGGTGTTTGTTTACTTTAGAAAGGCAATGCTTTCCCTTTTACCGGGAATTACGCCTTGGTGTTAGTCGCCATCCCCTGGCCTATGGACGACGGGCTTGGGGTAGTCACAGCACGGGCCCTGAGGACGGGTCATGACAGTTGCTTTTATTTATCATTATTACTTTTTATCTAGGATCCTTCTTGAGATCATCTGAACTGTCTTCCTCTAGGGAAATAGTTTTTAAAAGTATTTTTTGATTGTAGATTAGTATTGGGTGTCTAAACCATGACCCTATGATTTGATAAATTTCATATAACTATAATATTAATTTTGGGCCATCATAATGTGAACTAAATAACAGAAATGATGGATTGGATTATTCCTTGGTGTCCCTTTGGTTTCACTTTTTTACTTACCTATCTTGTTACTACTTTTAGGGTGAGTGAAAAGGTGATTATAAATGAATTGTTTTATGTCAAAAGGTGTGTTTAGCATGAAATGAGACAAGGGTTTTTTCAGGATATAAATTCACCTTGGCATGGAATTTTTATTGTGATAATTCAATGATGTTGATTATAAACAAATGAGAGAAGAAATATGTAATTGGATGATAAATGATAATTATTAGAATTATCCATTGAACATGATGATGAGATATTTTTATATCCTTTTTATTATGTTAAGTTTTTGGATATTTTCAATAATTTTAATAAGGGGATTTGGTCCATTTGGATTTATCAAATTCTAATATAGAGGGAATGCCCCCGTTGACATTATAAACCCATTATATCACTAGTTTTTCACTAATTAATATGCCAAAATGATTTTGTACTAGTCATGGCCTAGTTGACATGTTGAAATGATTATATAGTGGTATTGGTCTTGCTGACATGATAAAATGCATATAAAGTAGGTTTGACCTAGTTGAAATGATGAAATTATTAATAATGGGATTTACCTAGTGACAATTGATGAAATGTTTATATAGTGGGAGTGTCCTAGTTTATTTGTTGAAATGATAATATACAAAATTTGACCTGTATTTTGGTAATTTACACCATGGTTGTAATGTGTTGGTTGTTATGGTTATAATACATCCTTAGAGACATTCTAGACAACCATCATGGAATGTTATGTTATACCTTGTTTATAAGGTTATGATTGTAACAATTGAAACTAATTACCAAAGGCATTCCATCATAGTGCCAAGGTAGGTTATGTAATTCCATTGTTATATTTTTATAATAGGCAAGGTCATGAAACATTCATAGAGATATTCTGGAATTATACCAAAGATGTTATTTGAGTTTTTAAATTAATTGTTCAATTATTTTGTTAATCCTTTTTATTGAATTCGTTTATACACATAATATCATAGCGTTTCGGATCTGAAGTAGTCATTCTGACCTACAGTTTTATACTAACACCCTATTCAGTAATATATTTTATACCTTTTTAGATTACATGGATGAAGGATTGAAAATGGGAGATGAACTTATTTTCATTTTTTCATTCTTATTATGCTGGAGTTTGGTGATTGAATAGGAGTGGGATTTAGAATTGTGGAAGCATTAGTATTTATTTGAGTCTACTTGTATTTTATTTGGTTTACATCTAGCATGATATTTATTTAAATTCTAGAATATCATTACATTATTCCTTTTTTGCTTATTTGTTTATAAATGTTCCTTTTATTTACTATTTTCTACTGTATTACATTATTTAAATTATTTCATTACACTTATATTTCTTTATAGATATTGGATTATTTTAGTGTGTTGTAACCCTATAACTGGGGGTTTTAGTCGCCCAACTATACTTATCACACACCTGATGCTATTTGGAAGCCTCTAGAATATGGGGAGGCATTCTTGACGTCATGTAATCAATAAAAATTCCCATCTTAGAGAGTTTCATGTCAATGGATGATACAAAGGGGTATTAGAGTCACACGAGGATTATTTTATATTCATTTACTATTTTGAAAAGTTTTATGAATTCAATAATTTTATGGGATATGGTAACAATCATTTTGATGTTAGTAGGTGACCCATGTATGGTGGAAAAACCAAGTTCCGTGGGATGGATTATTGTTATTACTATTTTTTGGTAGTGTTGATGCTATTTCACCCAAAGGGATTCAATTTTTTTTAGGTTATCGTTTTATGATATTGTCAACTCTTAATATTTATACTTATGGCTCACTATGTTGTGGGATGAGTATGAATTCTCATAATAGTCACACAGTGATACTTAATGACATGCATTTATCATTATAGATTCCAATTTATTTTCTTGCAACATTTCATTTACTATTTAACTCTTATATGATAAATGTAATATATATATGAAATGAAAGAAATAAACTATTATTTTATGATAAATCATGTGTAATGTATACTAAAATTTAGTGGTTTTCTATTGTTTTCACCTGTTGAGGGTGACCTTGTTATATCTAGAGTTCTATGGAGTTTGGTTTTCCCCTAATGAAAATTCCAACACATAATCATTGATTTGATCATTAGGAGCGTGGAATTAACCCACTCATAAAGTAGAAAGTATTGATATTCACATAGATACTATGGAACATAGTTATTTTCCCCTTCATGACATCTTCCTAAGGGATATGAGATCCATGGAAAGGGATAATATAACCATAGTGATGGTTAATTATATGATGTTCATAAACATTCAACTACAAAATCTGCCTATGTTCAATGGGTAAGGTGTCCCCCATACAATAGTGTTCTACAATGGTTGTTTATAAATATATTTATCCATATGGAGACCCCAAGGGATATGAGGGTGAATACTACTACTTGTATACTACATGGATAATCCATGAATTGCTGGTACTCTTTTGACCCGCTAGGGCCATCCGATGAGACATATTAGAACATCATTGATATAATGTCCTCGCTATATCTATACTGAAACATTAAAGCATGAGAATTTCCATCAGTCATTTCACCTTATGTAAGAGGTAATTTCATTGTTGGACTACACAAAATGTTTCACCTACTCATGGTTCTTTCATACATAATTATCTATTTAATAAATCTGTAGGAATAGATGTTTTATGGATGGTATTCTCTATATGATCCGATAATAGGTATATGTGTTCCATCTATGCAGTATTTTATATGTGATGAATCAGGTAATCATCGTTGGAGAGAATCATTAAATAGGACCTGAGAATCATACATGATCTTTTAGTATTATAAATTTATAACTCTTCCTCTAGTATAATGTAATGTAACTATGAAATATTATGGAATGGCAATAGCCAATAGAGCTGTCATGATAGTGAGCATCCATCTCATGACCACGTTCTATTATAGTACTATCAGTGTGTCCAGATTGGCCCGAAATATCTTGTGTAACCATATTCATCTTTTGATGTAATTATTGGGGAGATTGGGGAAATAAAAATATGTTTCTTCTGGGTATTACACAGTAGATTATTGTAAATAGTTCAAAATATGTACTAGATTCCATGAAGGGCTCTGATACTTTTTAAAATATAGGTAGTTGGTGTTCCATGGGACGTTCTAGTTAAGGGTTGGGATGTAGTACCCTAGTGAATGAACTGTAGTACTAAATAGAGGCTACAACTCATGGTTTTCTGTATGGATCATAGGGAACATGTTCTAGTAAATATCATAGTATACAGACTTCTTAAGCTATTGTTGATGTTGGACAGTCAATTGGAAGAGGTATAGTTATTTTATCATATACCAATTCTTGTGTTATTTATTTAGGAGCATCAATTTTTTTATCATCACATTTTGTGAATTCATTGTGCTTTTTTTTCGAAAATCATGACTTATTCTATATCTATAGAAACACGATTGCGAGTGTGGTCAGATAATATCAATCCCTTTAAGGTATGTTCTCTAGAGATTGGTTGTTTTAGTTTCATGTGGGAATTTATTTTTTAAATAAAATTCCTCGACTTGATTCTGGTTATATATTAGTTAAGTATATAATAGGATAACATCTACTGTTAAATAGTTGTTGGTTTTATTTTAATATCTATAAATAGAAAGAAGTTCACAATATGGTGGGTGAGATTTTTAGGCTGGTGGTGCGGGAGAAATTCAGGGCGGAATGGATTGTCTCACAACTTAGATAGATGTAATTTCCCAACATGATGGTGGAATAAGTAGGGTTTCTTTTTCACTAGTGGTATACAATTTTTATGATTTTATTCTTAATGAGTCCTACGGTTTACATCTTGAGTTGGTGTCTGATGAAGAGACATCTTCTTTTATGCCATATATAATGATACCAGAAGAGCTTCTATAGTTGATATATCAATTTAATTGTCTCGAATATAAATATTACATGCGACCTAGTAAATTTCCTTATGTTCACTAGTTCTCATCTCCAATAACACTAGGGTGAATTTTTACTTGTGTTTGGATTATCATGCATTGAATCAGATGAAGATCAATAAGTACTATCCCCTAACTTGTATCAATGATCTCTTGGATTATCATGTTGGTTCCAAGAACAACTCTAATATTGATTTGATATGAGGATACCATTATTTGAGGGTGAATCCATTGGACATATCATGAAATGATTTTATTATTATGTATTTCTTGCATGAGTTCATTGTGAATCCATTTGATTTGACCAATTCATTAGTTTTATTCATGACCTTGTTGAATTGGATCTTTCATCCTTTTATAGACTAGTTTTTGGTTGTTTTTTGTCTATGATATCTTAATGTAATCTCAATTAGTAGATGGTCATTCAAAACATAGTGAAACCATCCTAATAATAATGAGAGAGAATTGAGTTTATGACAACAAAATGAAATGTAATTTGTGGAATAATGCAGCAAACTTATTGGGCCATGTCTTCTCCAATGTAGGAGTGTTAGTGCACTATGATAATGTTTCAGTCATGGAATCATGGGATCATCCCATGAATGTATTTAATGATTTGATAATTATATATTTATTAGTTTGTTATTATTTATTTATCCATGATCTTTCTTTTTTGGAAGTACATATTTCATGGTTGATCAAGAAAGGGGTGATGACTGTTTTTTAGAAGGTTGTGAGATATCTTTTCATGAGAAAAGGGGATGATGAATAATTATCATATAATAGAAATACCTATGTTTTGAAAATCATATACCATGTATTATGTTAATCTTAATATCCACATGGAGTGGTACTAATGTAACAGGGTCGGGGGGGTTCTTATGGATCCAAATATTTGAGAATGCATGAGAGGAATTTACCTACACGTGAATTGTATTTACCAGTACTATTATGACCCTTGATATACTACAAATATTATCAAATGGGCAAGTGGTTTTTAGTATACATTAACCAAAATTTCCACATGTATATCTTTTAATATAAATACCTAACCCATTTGCAGAGGAGGTGTGTTGAGTATTTACAATATTTTGACTTCAATTTGGCTCCTGACCCAAGAATGTGAAATGTTTTGGCCGATTTATTGTGCTGAAATAAATAGGTAGAGTTATTAAATGATTAATATGATGAGTGTTTGGTGGTGGAACTCTTTATAGAGATGTATCTAGATCTTCATAATTCTCATGGACTAGTTTCTCTTAATTCAACATCTGTTATACCTATTCTTTTGGATCAGCTCAATATTGACTATTTATCTGATCCTGGGGTTCTACTTTTGAGAGGAAGCTTATATGGTGATGGGACACCATCAATATGGAATCTTAAATACTGAAATTATCTTATTTAATTTTGATGATTATGGGTTCATAGATGCTTATGTGAGGAGCCAATTAGGTTGTTTCATACATCTAGATGCATGGTACATCCTAGAATGACTATGATGTATTATTATCTCCATAGAAAATATTGGGTGTTAGGATTGAATAAGGTTGTGGAAGTATTTGTGGAAGGATATTTCTCTTCTCATCCGGTGACAGCAGAGTATCATAATCTATATGGGACATTACATCATTTTCCTATTACAATGTAGAAAAGGGATGATTTATTAATTGATATTTTGAGGGTATTACCAAGTAAAACCCCTAAAAATGATGTTGAATGGGCGATTGTGGACCAAATAATTATGGTGTCCAACATTTTACCTATATGAGAGACATTCAAAATTGTTAATCATATCCATTACATGAACCAAGGTTGAAAGGAAATAAGTAGTTCTGAGGATTATCCTTCAAATAGATATAATCATTTCAAACCATGTTTTAAAAAGGATCCTTTGAATGATTTAGGAAATCATGTTATTTTGAGTGTTACCAATCATCCTCAGAATGAAAATAATTTTGAGATTACTATTTGGGTTATATATGATATGTCATGTGCTTGTGATCAGGAATTTAGTGGTTTAGGGGATCAGTGTAAAGAACTCATGGATTTTTCTGATAATAACATCTTTCGTGAATCAATTCTAATGGAACTCATAGAGGTTTTGTATGGAAAATTTTTCTTTTTTCTTTTTTTAACAATAGATAGGATTATAAATGAATTCATGGAATATTATCATGCAAGAGATATTTGAGTAGGATCTATTGAAATAAGCATGGTTGGTGAGAATATAGAGAATCCGTAAATCATACACTGATCATTAGACATGTTATATAGTTTTTGAGGATAGTAATTTTTTTTCCTTCATGTGTCGTCTAGGATGGGGAATTTCTATATCCAGAAAGTGGAAAATGATCCTATTTTTACATATCTCTCTATATGTAAAATATTGAGTTTCACTAAAACATTATTTACATTTTTTTTCCTAATAAACACAACCCCTTTACGTGTAAGCATTATTAAAAAGTTATCCAATCGAGAATAATAATGAATTAATTAATGATATAAACCTTTATTACCAATTTAATATTTTCCTCATTTATCTTTGTCGGTAAAGACATTTTATGACATCCTTTATCGGTACATGATCATGATTGATTCTATCCACAGAATCAACATGGATAAGAATGGAAATGTTTTTATTATGGAAATCTATAATGTGAATACATAGATCAATGTAAAAATCGTACCATTTCTCCTTTGTTGTCATGTTATTTTCTTTAATGATATTGGCACATTATATCTATAGTGAAAGATGTGAGATATAGACTAATCAAAAAATCCTACAATACATATTTTCACAAAAATATTACAATACGAGACAATGTTTATGGCTCAAGATACTCATAGATTATGATTTCACAATACACTACAGCCTTGGGAGTGAAAATAATTTAACAAATGATTTTAGTAGGTAATGTTATGGAATTATGACCAAAATGAGGACATAGATGGATCCGATGTTCATGTATATATTAATGATGGATGTGTAAATTAGTATGTAATGGAATACAAGAATAATTTTTCAAATGATTTTGAAACCATATTTATTTGGAGTGTTAATGTATTCTCAATTTGATGAAGAGAACGTATAGAATAAAATTAGAGATAATGATTGAAAATTATCAGACTTCATATGTTAAAATGGTGTTGTGATAAATGGATTTAGATTATGTTTTCTATATATAATTGAGATAAAATATGATTTTTTTCATGACTCCCATAGATGAAATCTCTCCATAAACTCTGGAAAAAATGATTTATTTAGATTTTAGGGAATATATTTTGTGGGATATCATGAATCAGGTAGTTGATTATTTTGTGTCCAGATGCATAATTTTCAAAAATTTAATGCTATGAGATAACTTCCATGTGTAATCATGAAACATCTTCATGTTCCTATATTGTAATGTGATGAAATTACCATGGACATAGTTATATGGATACAAAATACTTCTAGACATAATGATGCAGTATGCATTAATCATTACCAACAAAAAAAATACAAATATCTATAATAAAAGAAATATTTTCCATCTTAATCAGCATTAATTGATTTATTTTAATGTAGTTATAATATATAATGGTTCACCTCATTCAATTGGGTATGAACGAGATCCTTTTTTTTATAATAATTATTGACCATTCTATATAGGTCTCTTGATATTGAGTTTAAATCATGGATAGCCTACAATTCTAAAATTTATAGATAGTATGAAAAAATGATTCAAACAATGGTAGAAATGTTATCTTCATGCTCACATTACTTTTAAATTATTCTTGTTTAGTATTAACTTTAGTAAATATTTTAATATTAGAATATTTTCCATTAGAGTATTCAAATAAATTTTTATAAATAATTATTTGGAATGAGATTTCATATTTCATCTTGTTGGGAAGATGTTTGTGTAGGGAAATTTTTAGGCCCAATACTTATTGATGTGAATATAAAAAAGTAAAGGATATTCAGGATCACATAAAAATAGCTCAATGTATGTAAAATATTTTTTCTAATAACAATAGGAATGGTTTGGAATTCCTTGTGGGAGATCATGTTTTCATGAATGTATCTCCATATAAGGGTGTTATTGGTTTTGTAATGGAAACTAAGAATCAATTATATCGGACCGTTGGATATTCTTGATTGAATTGGTGTTCTTTCCTATAATTTATCAATGCCACCAAATCCCTGAAAAGTACATATCGTGGTCTATATATCATTTTATAAGTAGTTCATGTTAGACCCATTGCATGTTCTCACCTATAATAAAATATTATTGCAACATGATATATAATACAATGCAGAACCCTTAAAAATCCTATTTACTAAGAGATAATATTGAGGAGTTGATCAACTCTTCTAGTAAAGGTACTTTAAAGATATCACAAAATGGAGGAGGTGATGTGGGAACTAAGGGATATTAAGAAAAATTAAGTACCATCATTATTTTATATGCTAATATCCATGAAATTTTAAGGAGTTAATGTTTTATAAGGGAATAATTTAACACTATAATACCATATTGGATATTTGTTTTAGAATAAATTTAAATTTACAAATATCTTGTTATGAAAGCAACACGGGGTTAAAAAACACAGTTTAGTCCCACATTATGCTCATATTTTTAAATTTATTTTTTTACAAAAATTACAAAAATTATTTGAAAAAATGAAATCCAATTTTAAATTCAGCATTAAAACCTTCATAATCATATTTTTTGGATTCTTCTATAAATTTACATTTTTTATAAAAATTGAAAAATAATTCATTTCAATTTAGAGCACCAATTTCATTTAAATAATTTATATTGATGATTATAATTTTAATCATTTTTAAAGTAAAATTTGTAAATTATATAATAATTAATACAATTTTATGAATTCTATTCGTTTTCATATTGAATTGTGATACAAAATATTGTTATCAATAGAAAATTCCCCTTTTAAAACCTACTCGCATATCTTTTCTAAATGATTAACATTAAATTAAATATTTTCAAAACTATGAATTGAATTTTGAAATTTTGATTCTATATTTTAAATAAAAATAATTTATTTTAAATACTATTTTCAATATAATTTTTTACATTATTGATTACTGAATAAAGGTAAAAATAAATTATCATAATTAATGTTAAATTGGTTTTTTTCATTGGTTGCGCTTATGTAAAAATTAATTTCCAATAAGCATATGATAATTTTTTTAATAAATTTTATTTTACTATTTATAAACACTATGTATAAATTATATAATAAAGGTCATTTTAATCATTTCTTAAAGGATAAATAACCTCTTTTAAAATAACTATTTACTGTGGTGAAAATTAAAATGGTAAAAGTGGCTAAAACTTATGGGATTAGGAATAACAAGTAGAAAATAGGTGTTATCTTATTTAGAGTTACAGATCATCCAATTACTATTTTATGTAAATGATAAAAAAAATAGATCCACATGATGTGATAATGACCTCCCATTATTGAATATATTAGATTATTTACAAAAATGTCACTTCTTCTGAGTAATAAAAGTGCACTCATTTACCTCACTTCATCACACCAATCAAACCATATGGATAATCATGATCCTTATAAAATAATTTCCCATATTACATCTTACTATAATAGAATCATTATTATTTTTGAATAATTCCTTATATGAAGGCTTTTGTGTAATCCTGAGGAGGATACCAAATCAAGATGTAACATTCTTCAATGTCCATTTTATAATCATCCTTTGCCTCCATGAATTATTTTTAAAACATGATAATATAAAAAATTCATTTTATTCCATATAATTATTTTTTATAATAATATAATTACATATAATCACTCCCACTTCCATTAAATGGGTTATGAAATCTGCATCCGTGTATATCGAGGACTACCGCCTTGCGAACCAATGTCAATGGTTTTTCCATTACAACCTATCACGAAAGGGTATGATGATGGATATAATTTATATTTATATATATATGATATTTTTAAATAATTATACATATGTATTACTTCTATAATTTATGAATTTATTACCATCCATTTCGTATGAGAATTGATATTGTCCCTCATGTGTACGTCAGACTACCGCCTAGCGAAGTGATAATATTCATCATTCAACAATCCTTTAAATGGATGGTGATAAAGATAATATTAACTTTTATATGTAATATAAATGACATAATAAGGATATTAATTAAATATTTATAAATATGAATAAATAATTTTAATCATTTCATTTAATATTTTTTCATTAAATGAAGATGATAATGTCCTTCGTGTACGTGTGGACTACCGCCTTTATGAAACGAAATGATTCTCTTTTCATCAGGACACAACCTGGTGGATATATATATATATAAACAAATAATATTAAATATATTTTATTAGGATCATTATGGAATTATTATCTATTACATACCTTCTTTTGTAATGATAATTGAAGGATGGAAATGTTCTTTAAGTGTATATATGACATACCAACTCAATGATCATAACGTATAATATTTCTCAAAAACAATTTTTATAATTGGTATAAATAGTATAATTTCCATATATATATGATTATAATTTCTTTATTTTTATTCTATATAAAATTAAACTATATAATTTTAAAAATTACTTGTTCTTTTTATACAAAAAATGTATACGAAAACAAGGAAATTAAAACCCAAAACAATAAATTTTTTTAATGATTATTTCTGAATTAGAGATAATATGTTATTAAATTATTATGTATGATATTATAATTTTTAATATTATTATGTTATATGTTAATAATGTGTTTGAAAACAATATATAGTAGTTTCAATGATGGTCAACAAAAAGGAAGAGCGGGGTAAGAGATTTAATCTCAATTTCTATTCCATTTAAAATTATTTTTTATTATAAAAATAATTACATTTATGTGGTGTATAAACTAACCCTTTGATATGTAATATCATGAGCCATTCATAATTAATTTTATTTTATGTTATACATTGAATTATACCCTCTGAGTGGGTTTTCCTGAAAATTACGAAGTTGTAAAATAAATTGTGAAATAACATTTTCATTAATAATTGCGAGATTTAACTTGAAATAATCAAATAAATATAATATATTTTCATTATAAATTAAATATTAATATTCATGATTAATTGGTATTATTATTTTATAAACTATATACAAATTTTATGTAATATTTTTACTTTTATAGTGATATGATTACCTTGGGAAATATTGATAAATCATTATGTTTACCACAATTTGTATATTTTATGTTAATACATATTTATTCATGAATTAAATAAATTCTTTATTACATTTGGAATTATTTTAAAATTAATTAATGTGTGGGGATCAGATTTTATGTCCTGAACCATCTTGGGTCAACCCTAAACTGATCACCAAAGTTGATCTACCACAAGGCCTGACGGGTGTTCTTGATCCCCATGGGCTGCAAACTAGTGTTGTACATCAAAACAAGATATTTGGGAATTTATTGGCCCATAGAGATTCATAGATAAACAAATAGAATTAAAACAA
The DNA here is from genome assembly GCA_963277665.1 of Viscum album. NCBI lineage: Eukaryota > Viridiplantae > Streptophyta > Magnoliopsida > Santalales > Viscaceae > Viscum > Viscum album. The sequence continues at coordinate 1,671,470,482 of OY728160.1, forward strand.
CCTAACTAGATGTGGGAACAAAACTACTGTAGAAAAAAAACATACCTCAATGACCTCATGGGAAACCCCCAAACTCAGAACCACACTCAATCCTAGAGAGATTCAACGAGTGGAACATTAAATTGAAAGTATAAAGTTGGCGTGAGCACCATGATTTTCTGTATGAATTACAGGGGTAAACAACAACATATTCCATTACCTTAAAAAAGAAACCCAAAAGATGTCAGTTTTAAAATAAGACATTTTAAAATAATGTTTTTCATTCCATTATAATTCAATAACCATTTTTCATTTTCAAAAAATTCATTGCTCTTCTACTATATCACAAAAAACCTTTTACGGATGCATTAAAAATTAAAAAAAAAAGAAATAAATTTGTATTAAAATATAGTTTCACAAAAGAGATAACAAATATGAAAAAATTGAAATGAAAATGACATCTCAAAGACCACGGGAAATCTCTAATTATCTAGTATTAGTTGGGGACCAATGATCCATGAACCTTAGTGAAATGTGGCTTAGAAACCAAAATCACAAGTATTCTTGTGTAGGAGCCACTAGTTGGGGGAAACCCCATAACCTAGTGGTATCCAATCATTATAATCATTTATTTATTGATTTAATTGTCAATCATTCTAGTTGAAAATGTGATTAACCACTTTCATATCATCTACTGTACTAGTCCTAGTTTTCCCACCTAGGTACATGGGGATACACATGTGCTATATCTCAAATGGTGGTGATATTTTTTCAAGAAAACATTTATGAAATAAAAATCACTTTAATTATCCCAAAACCCATTCAACATCACACAACAAATATCCCTCTATAATCAGATTCCCCTTTTTAGGCCACACAACATTTTAGAAGCCTCTACACTAGGAACATGTTAGATATCAAGCATTAATAAACACATACCATTTTTCAAACTAGGGGGAATGCATCAAGTGGGGATTTCAAATTTTCAAAACCATTTTGAATGTTCCAAATGAGCCGCATTAATTTACAATGAACACTGTTAAATATATAAAATTGTTTCCCAACAACTTTGTGTTCAAAAATATTCTTCAAATATAATTACACAAACAATTCCACACAAATTTAAAATAATGATAGAATACATGATTAAAATAAATAAAAACCATTAATAAATAAAAATTACCAATTAACCTCATATTCAAACCAAAACAAGGGAATTTTTTCAATCTAAGTAAAACATGAAATTTTCCATTTTTAAAATCAGACACTAAACCATCATAAACAAGAAATCTTACACATCTATTATACATATGAAAAATACCCTTGGAAATACATCACACAATCAAAACCATTTAATAGTAAACATTTAATGATATGACATTTAAAATTAATTGAGTATTTTTATTTCAACTGATTATCCAAATAGGGTCGAGAGCATATAAAAACAATAAGAGAACACATTGGAAACATATATATATTTTAACTACCAAATGCAGAACCATTTCTATCGATCACAAACATATCCAATGTCCTACAGAAATACAACATAAATGTAACACATAATTTTTATAATAAGATATAAAATTATAGAAATAAAATTAAAGGGGCAAGTATAGGGATCCTACCTCAAACATTACATCAGTATTAAAAGAAAACTAAAACTGTCCTTTGGAATATACACACACAAGAATTTATACATATATAAAAATAACCCTTTCTTCGTTGAACAAATTCCCCATTAAATGGGGGAATATGTACAAAGAGGGCATATATATATATATATATTCCCTATGTAGGAATGTACATATAGGCATTATTGATGCCCACAAACCAAAAACCACTAATGTAAGGTCCACCACACTCTCTAAAAAATTACCAACAAAAGAAAAAAATATTCCCATTATTTAAACTATTAAAAAAATATTCTAAAAATTTCACAAAATTCCTACATGCCAATACTAATCCAATTTCTATTTTATTCATAGAAGAATCCCATTTCAATTGCCTTCACCATCACTTACACAGTTCATAAATTCATCTTTAAAAATTACAATGAAATAAACAATATAAACTAACCAATTCGATGGGCTAAGACCTTTCACTAACCAATACATACCCAAAGAAAATTATTAAAACAAGTTTTTCATCATTTAATTAATTCACAATTAATACATAAAAGAACATAATATGGTTATCAAGTCCAACTGATCCATGTTCTATTTATAATCATTTTTTGACAAACACAAACCTCAAGATCATATGAAAATAAATTTAGTATATATCAAAAAGAGAATAAAACCATTTTTAAGAAAACCCACATAATAAATACATAAAATCTATCTATTTTATCATTATAAAAATTCATTTCCATCAAATAATAATGCCAAAACATCTAAAACTTTTACTCTACCCCACATGATAGAATTATAGAACATGTTAAAACACATTATACAAACAAATTCAAATCATCTATAAATGCTTGGGAAAGGAACCAACTACCTCAGTTGGGTAAATCAATTATAACTAATGTTGAATACCAACCACATATCAAAAACACAATGAAGTTAGAAGATTGAACCCTAATCAACAACATAGAGTCCAATAGATCAAGATCTCACCCTAAAACAAAACCCTACTCGCTAGAGAAATCCATTACTGGATATTCAGGCTATATCCAATGTTTAAAATCGTGGCTATAGGTCCTCAAACCGTGGATATAGGTAATATACACAGTTTGAGAAACCGTGGCTAAGTTTGGTGTGGTTATAAGCCTAGACATAGAGCCATGGTTTGGAACTGTGGCTCTATGTCTACAGCCACAGTTCAAACCATGGCTCTAGGTATACAGCCACACTTCAAGCTGTGGTAATATCTCTATAGACACGGTTTAGAAATCTGGATTTAATAGAGGAGGGGTACAATTTATTCGATGGTTAGAAACTATGGCATTAGACCATTATCTACGGTTTGTAACTATGGAAATAGACCTATAGCCACGGTTTTTAACCGTGGATATAGGGTCTTGAAAACCAAAAAGAAATGGCCCGAACACCCCTTCACACACCCCTGCAGTAGCCCACCCCCTACATACCCCTCCCTCCTAGACACTGGACACCCCCACCCTACAAAACCCCTTGGATATCCCCCCTGCAAAGCCCCCCTCCTAAAAGAACCTAGACACCCCCCCCCCCCCACAAACAGACCCCAGACACCTCCCCCCAGACCCTGGACACCCCCCCCCCCCAGACAGACCCTGGACACCCCCCAGAAAGACCCTAGACACCCCCCTGACACACCCTAGACACCTACTGGAAAGACCTTGGACACCCCCCAAGATAGACCCAGGACACCCCACAGACAGACCCTGGACACCCACCGGACAGACCTTGGAGACCCCCCCCCCAATATAGACCCAGGACACCCCCCAAACCCAGGACACCCCCAAACCCTGGATAGATCCCCTTGGACAACCCAAACCTCCACTCCCATAGACAGCCACCCCCACCCTCCTGGACAGACCATGGAACCCCACCCCCCCCCCCCATGACCACCCACTCCCTGGGACAGACCCCCCTCCCACCCTCCTGGACAGACCATAAACCCCCCAAACTAGGACACCCCAAACCCTGGACAGATCCCCCTAGACACCCCCCATGAACCTGGACACCACACCCCTTTCACCCCCTACCAGTTCCCCCCTCCCCCTTCTAGTCCACCTACCAGTCCCCTCCCCAGCTATTCCCCCCCTCCCCCTACCAGTTCCCCCTCCCCCACTTCCATTTCTCCCCCCCAAACCTGTACACCCCTTGGATAGCCCCCCCAGATAAACCCTTGACAGACCCCCCAGGACAGACCCCCCAAACCCTAGAAACACCCCCCAGAACCTGGACCCCCCCAAACCTTAACACCCCACCCCTTGCACCTCCCTTGCCAGTTACCCCCTCCACCCTACCAATCCCCCTACCAGTCCGCTCCCCCTGCTAGTTTCCCCCCATCCCCCCACTAGTTCCCCCTCCCCCATGCCAGGCCTCCCCCCATAAACCTGGAAACCCCCCCCCCCAGACCCCCCTAGACAAACCCCCCAGATAGACTATGGACAAACTCCCCAGAACCTGGACACCCCCCAGAACCTAGACATACCCCCCTTGAACCCCCCTTCCCCCCAGAACATGTACACCACACCCCCTGCACCCCCTTTCCCCCTGCCAGTCCTTTGAGATACCAACCCAATAGAAAAGCATATTTATGTAGTGAAAACCCAACATAATACCTTGATGACATCATGGAAAAAAGAATCATTATTAACATTATACCCAAGAAGCCAAGTACTAAACCATCTCTTTAGCAAAAATATCTCATATTTTAGAATAAACATCATAAAAGATTCATTCAATATGGCTGTAAGATCAAGCATGATCTAAAACTGGCAAGAGTCCATTTCAAAGCCCCCATTGTGCAGGTCTACAAAAATCTACTGTACAGTGCCATTGAGTAGAACCGGTTGAAAAAAAAAGAAACAGTGGAAGACAAAGAAGAACCTTCTTCTGAGAATTAGAAGATTCTCAAAAGCTTCATTTCTAGGCGATTTCATTAAAATAGAATCTTGGATTATTTTTATATTCCTCTACCACTTTTATGAACATCCTCTTTCTGATATCAAAATATGCATCCACTAACATCTCTCCATTTTTATAATATCTAAATACAATAGTGCTTGGAAATTCGTGGATGAATCATTTTCCAGCCAAAGATGGTTCGATCCTCTTTGACAAGAAATTTCAATTACCATTATAATGCCTATAATTTTTACCTCCAGAGTAGTAGATATTCCACATGAACCATAAACACATTCAATCACTTATCCATTACTATCTATGAAGATAGTGTCATATCCTGATGGGTATGGGTTTCCTTTATATGAGCCATCAGTGTTTAATTTGATCTAATATCCAAATGGGGTGTCCAAAAATACATCTAGAGTCCTCTAAGGGGTGGGAATGTTACTTGGGATTTGAATATGTTGAAGCATCAGAAAATAAGTAATCGTGTTACTACACTATTCATCATGCAGCGAGTTGGCATGTTGTACTACAACAAGGACCTTCCGCGTGATCATCTTCAAAATGATGCATGCACATTTATGCAGAATATCATTCCAGCATATTCAGATTGCATGCAAAAGATCAGCACAAGCAGTTCTGAGCATGACTGTGATCTTCTTTGAGTGAGGTGTTAAATGAATTTCCTTAATAAAAGTGCAGATGGAGCCTGTTCAGGTGACATCCATGTTAAATACTAGCAGCACCTTCTGCTACAAAGATACACTTGTTTTACATCTACATAATAGGTGATTAATATCTTCCCTGTGTTGGTGACAAAGCACACATTTAGAGCACCGAGATATACCAACATTCTATAGGTTCATGTCCACTGGGAGTTTATTTGATAACATCCACCAGAATAGAGTATACCTAGAAGGGGAAATCCATTTATTATTCTAGATAATAATCCAATGAGTTTCTCCTTGTATTAAGTGCATGTAGAAACTTTTAGAGTTAATATTTCCATTAGATGACTCCTTCCATAACGGAATATCTTTTTGGTGAATGATGTTATAATTTTCCTCAAGTAATTAAATATCATCTTGAACTGATCCCATTTCTTTCAGTAGATCCTTGATTTGATTGTTGTGATTGATTTCACCTCTATCATCATTAACCTTTTTAATAAGGAGTTATCCTATCCAGTTTTCATACCATAAATTTATGGATATTTCTCATCCATCAATGCGTCAAGGTCATTTGTAAAATAAATATTTTATGGAATTATGTAGGCATCCCTATAAGCTGGGTCATTTTCATTATCCTCACTGGATGAATCATTCGAGTCAGATTAATTGGAGGAGCTTGCTGAAGCATCTGATAAGGCAGACACTTTTTCAGTAGGGGCTGGATGTGGGGGTATTGTGTTTTGGTCTTTCATGTTGGTAGCTAGGGAACATTTGATAATTGTTATTTTAAAATTGGAATTATCCCTACATTTCTAGGTGTTTCTAGCACTTAGAAGATGAAGCCATTGGAGTCATCCAATTATTTTTTCTCGTTCCAAGCCCCTGATTTTAGGAAGTATTCTTCCAATTGGCATGTTTTGTAAATCTCAACATGTTCAAGGGATCTTCATGATTCGATTTCACCACTTATTTATCTCTATGTATATGTTTTCTTGCTTCAAGAATAGGTGAGTCAGCATTGAATACATGCTTTCCTTCTTTAGAAGTTCTGAGGTCCACATGCATGGGATCATCATGATTCGATTGAACCTCCCATGTATCTCTTTTTATAGGTTTTATTACTTCAAGAATAGGTGACTCAGCTTTGAAGGTATCTTTCTTTCCTTATTTAGAAGTCCCGGGGATGTGCAAGGTCTCGGCATTATAATGGGAGGGTGGCTGAATCTTAAGAGAGGCTAGAGAGATTCTTGTTATTAGTGTAGTCAGTATTAACTGTCTGAGAAATAGGGGGAATTATGGGGGTTTACTTTTCCACCAAAACAGATTTATAGAGAGGGGTAGGTTCAGGGTCATTACATTGAGTCGCAAATTCATTCATAGAGTGACCAATTCATGAGCATGTTTTGCAGAAAGATGGGGCATTCTCAAATCACAGAATTACCGTGGCGTGACCATGGCATGACCGTGGCGGGACTGCGGTGGGAACGCGGCATGACCACAGTGTGTTGGCCTGGTCCAACGACATCTGCAGGGCAGAATTCTCCGGCCAGGAGTGAAGGGAGCGGGAGGAGGCGGGGAAACATTTTGGATGTCCCCCTGCCAATAGAAATTTTGATTAGTCCGTCTCAACATTGATCACAAGACTCATAGAATATTATCATTGAGAACTGCCTTGGGGTGTCATCCTAGAGTAGAGCCAAATCACAACGTGACCATGGCATGACCACGGTGTGACCGCGGTGTGACCGCGGAGTGACCACGGCATGACCACGGCATGACCGCGGCGTGACCGCGGCCTGACCGCGACGTGACCGCGGAGTGACTGCGGCGTGACCGCGGCATGTTGGACAGGTCCAGCGACATCCGCAGGGCAGCATCTTTTAGCCAGGAACGAAGGGAGCAAGAGGAGTTGGGGAAAAATTCTGATCGTCGCCCCACCAACAGAAATTGTGATTAGTCAGTCTCAACATTAATCACAAGACTCATGGAATACTGTCACTGTGAACCACTGCAAGGTGTCATCCGAGAGTAGGGCCAAATCATGGCGTGACCGCGGCGTGACCGCGGAGTGACCGCGGCATGACGGCGGAGTGGCAGCGGCGTGACCGCGGAGTGGCAGCGGCATGACCGCGGCGTGTTGGCCTGGTCCAGCGGCATCTGCGGTGCAGCATCTTCCATCCAAGAGCAAAGGGAGTGGGAGGAGGCGGGGCAACATTTCGTTCATCGCCCCACTAGCAGAAATTGTGATCAGTCAGTCTCAACAATGAACACAAGACTCATGGAATATTATCATTGTGAACTACCACAGGGTGTCGTCCTGGTGCAGGACCAAATCACGGTGTGATCACGGTGTGACCATGGCGTGACCACGACATGACGGCAGCATGACCGCGGCGTGACTACGGCGTGTTGGCCCAATCCAGGAGCGAAGGGAGCGAGAGGAGGTCATGCCACATTTCGATCATCACCCCACCGTCCGAAATTGGGAATAGTCAGCCTCAACATTGATCACAAGACTCATGCAATACTATCACTGCGAACCGCCAGAGGGTGTTGTCCTAAATTAGGGCCAAATCACATCGTGACTATGGCATGACCGTGGGGTGACCGAGGCGTGACCGTGGGGTGACCATGACGTGACCGCGGTTTGACTGCAGCGTGACAGCGGTGTGATCATGTCATGACCACGACGTGACCTCAGCATGACTGTGGCGTGAATGTGGCGTGTTGGCCCGGTCCAGCGACATCTGTGGGGCAGCATCAATGATAACTCACTTTAGTACACTATGATGGATCAATTCATATATTAAAGAAGTAAAGAATTAGAAAATTTGAGGGAATAATGTTTGACAGCTGGAAAACATATGAAAAATGCTGAACCATTTTGGTTAACCTAAATACTAGTGATAGATCTTGATAGAAGTGATTAAAATATTGATTCATGTCGAACCCCAGGAAAAAATATGTAGATGAAGAAGGTAAATGAGACTTCATGGTACCAAATAATAGATAAGGTGACAGATGGGAAACTTGGAATGTAACATCCAAAGTAAGTAATGAATAATAAATATTTTTTATCTATGTCTATTAATTGATTAATATAGTGTTTTAGAGGCTTAAAATTAAAATAAATCTAATCTTAATCATGGAATACACTAATATTCTTAAAAGATTGTTTTACTGCCTTTTGATGGAAAACCCTTTTTAAATCAATATTTTGACAATTTTATAATCTATATTTGTCAAAATAAACATATTCATTATGATTGGGACATTGAATTTTACATTGGAAATTTTTTTTGGTATTTTTCCTACAATTTTCATTTTTTAATGAATAGTGAAAAATATTGCATTTTACATCAAAACTGCTTTTTAATCTAATTTATTTATATGATTAGATTATCTTTGGAATTGGTTTTGAAGTGGAATTAGAATATATTTTTACCATTTAATCCAATGGTGTTCATTGGAATCAATTTAACTTTGAAATTGGACTTAAACTAGTGTCAATCTTTTGATACTTATTGTTTCATAAAAACAAGCTATTTGTCATGACAGTGGGAATTAATTATTAAATTAATTAATGTGACTTATATGTTTTGAATTTTGAAAAATAGACTTCATTTTTTAATTCAGAATATCAAATATAGCTTAGGGTGAATTTTTGGTAATTTTTTTGAAAAACATCAATTTTTGATGAATAGTGAAACCACTAAGTGGTACTTATAAAAACGGATTTTTCTGTTTAAATGAAAATTTTCCATATTTATGTTTTGAATTTCAAAAATCCGACATACATGGTTTTCATTAAGAAGTAAAATGTGGTTCAGTGAGATTATAATAATTTTTTGGTGAATAGTAACTTATTAAGTTTTTAATCGCGATTAGAGGTAAGTAGTGTAGATTAAGGTAAAAGTAATGCTTTAATAAAATGAGATGAGCTTGACACATGTCCTACCCTCATTGGTTTTGTCATGGACGACCTAGAAACGCCATGGGTCAACTTGGGGACCCCATGGATCCACTTTGGATGGGAAATTACATAAATAACTTTTTATTTATTGTTAAAGTAAAAATGACACAAACATGAGTTCTGTTACTAAAAGAATTTTTATATGGGGTTATAAAAGTGATAATTTTTACTATAAATATTCATTAGAAAGATAAAAATATTTCATACATCATTGTATTTTTTTTATAATTTTTAGACATTAAATAAATTAAATTATTTATGACATCATGATGATGCAGCGATGACCTCATTATTTAACGATTTAAATAAAATGGAAAGATAATGTAACATCTAAGACCTACACGTGGCCAAAACCAATTTGATGAGTGGATTTCGAACCCTTATCACTTTATCCTCGAATTATATTAATGTGGTACCTTTTGAACCCGAAAAACATTTTAAAATAATGTAACTTATCTTTACTTTCCAAGAGTGCCCCTCCTCTCCACTTATAAAAGGCCCCCACCTCTACCTCCTTACCCACACTCCCAAAGACTTTGGCTCGGCCAAACCCTGCCAATTTTGACTCTCCACTTCCCTCTCTTACTCCTTGAAGCCTCAATTTGAGCTGAAGTCTTCCCAAGGAAGCCTTTGAGCTCAAACCAAAGGGAGTTACCCAATTTTAAGGTAATGTCTTCTTTTGAGTCCTTTTGTTTTATTTTACTTCTCCAACCCCCTAAAATCTTTTTATTCATTTTTTTTGTAACAACTCCAGTATCCTAAATATACTAGGATTTTGTTATAATTTGTATTCTAGCTACACTTACACACACCTACATCTAATGGTTAACGAACATACTGTTTCCGTGGATGGTGAATTTATGCCTCCAGAAACGATGATTGTTCAACATTATATTAACACCTTCAAAGGTGGCCATTAAGATGCCACTATATTTATATATGATATATAATATGTTTATTTTTTCCTTAAGCTTCTGTTTTTTTCTTTTTGTCATACCTTTATGGTTTCCATTATGGGTAAACGTGATATCCTCATTTAAGGAAGTGCGGACTACCGCCCCCTCAAAGTGATTTGATTCGTTAAATACCATATGTGGGATGTATAAAGGATGGAACTATGATATTATATATGTTATTATACTGGAATTATAATATACCTTTATATAATTATGATTCCATTCTATAAAATACGAAATAGAAATGAAAGTAGCGTTCATGCGTACGTATGACTTACCGTCTCCATGAACGGTGCATTTCATTTCTTAACTCTAAATGATTATGTAAAATTATAAATGCATGTATATACTGGATATATATGATATATACATAATTATTATAATTCTGGATATAATGGAAACATGAACAACATGTAATTATAAAGGGTTTATTTTTGACTCAAGTACCAATGATCGTTAAAACAACCGTTATTAACTTAAATAATTACATAGTGTTCATGACATGGCAATAAGTGATATAAAAGTAATAATGAACTTGAAAAAGGTTCTTAAAGAAGTATAAATTGACTCAAGTTTATTATTCAGGACAATAAAGAACGATCGAGTCAAGTCGGACCCGAGGTATGGGACTTCGTCTCAATCTCCTTTCATTGAGGATTATTTTGTTTTATACACAACCTTCTTTTATATGGTGTATAAACCCCTTTGACTTTTACGTTTATTCAAAAGGAATATTTTTTATACGAAGTGTTTACTAAACGACAAAAGGCAATTGTTTTTTCATATGTATGCGGCGACAACGACTTCTCCACCGACATGACCATTATTTGAGTTTTAGCTTCCTCTACAAGCAATAACTTTTTTTAAAAGAAAAATAAATACCATGTTTTACTTTTCTTTTATTTTGGTATTCAAAATGGTTTTCATGATGTTTTTATATCAATGTGTTGTATTGATATCTTGTGATTGAACGGTGGAAATATTATGTTTCCTTTATGCATGTTTTATATGATACGATTATGTTGAGGTTCTTGGGAATTATTATGAAGATGGGTGGTTCCGTGAAAAACCAAGGGCGGGTGAGCCTGATATAGCTCTCCAATGCATTGGGTAATCCGAAGGAGTGAAAGGTTAAGGTTTCTCCGAAGAGATTTAGGGTATATACTGTGATGGGTATTCCAAACGTAACCAAGAAGGTTACTCCCTAAATACGAATGTTATGAATGCCTCAAGTTACCTTTATGACTTATGATTTATATGATTTATTCATGATTTTATGAGGTATGTAAAAGTGCATATGTTTTATGGGTAAAGTATGATTTCATTCTTATGTATATATGTACCCATGTTTCCTTTCCATATTTTTATATCCCTTACTGATCTTTTTATGCTCATCCCAAGTTTTTTTGACATGTTTTTAACAGGTCAAGGGAAAGGTACATGATATGATGATAGTGTCAAGGAAGTGTCATGAAATAATCCATGTTTTATTTTAAATGTGTTTCCATTGATGGGAATGAAGAATACTATCATTATGTAACCACTTTGTTTATATGTGGAATGTAATGCATGTTTTATGATCTAATTCTCTAAAACTATAAACCCGAAAAGATCCTCAATGTGTAATCTTGTAATAACTCAAGATTAAGTAAGGTTTAAGGTTGGGGCCTTATAGAAGGTATCAGAGTTCGGTTTAGATAACTTTAGGAGTTATAATTATTTTAAATTATTATCCAATTCTTTTTTTGAAATGATATAGCATTTGAAGATTACCATGTTGCTTCATCTAAGACATGTTTGTTCAGAATGGTTTTCCGCAGAGGAAATAGGGAAGCAGTGCTAGGAAGGCATACAGAAGGAAATAACTTTCTGAATCAGTATCCTGAGATGGTCGGAATTGGAACTGAATAGTTTGTTACATTAATGGTGCAGTTGACTCAAGCAATAAATGGCAGTGGTATCCATACACGAGATCAGCCAGATCAACTGTAGAGGAACATTTCAGTGGTGGAACATTTCATGAGGCAACATCCCCCGTCATTCAGAGGATCATCTGACAATGTGTTAGCTGAAGGGTGGATTAAAGCACTGGAGAATATTTTAGATGTCATGCGGTGTTCACACAATCAAAAGTTTACTCTTTCTATTTACCGTTTGGAGGGTGAGGCAGATCAGTGGTGGTCTATGGTTAAAAATATCAGGGACGCCGATGAGATTGATGCTCTAGTTTGGGATGAATTCAATGGTATGTTTCTTGAGAAGTATTTTCCTAAGGCTGTTCGACTTAGAATGGAAAAGTAATTCTTGGAATTGAGGCAAGAGGAAGACACAGTGGCTACCTATGAAGAAAGGTTCACTCGATTGGCAAGGTATGCTCCAAATTTTATCTGAGACCTTGATAGTAAAATCAATCGTTTTTACTCAGGATTAAAGCCAAAATATTGAAGGGAATTAGCTTCTCGTGAGTTTAAAAGTTATGAAAAGCTTGTTCTATGTGCTGAGAAGGTGGAAATGGAGTTTGCCGATGATCAAGTGTTCTATAACAACCAATAGAAGAAGAGACTGAGGTGGCATGAGAAAGGTAAAAATTCTTCAAAAAAGTCTGATGGTAAGAAAACTAAGTTTCCAGTTTGAGATAAATGTGGCAAAAGGCATTATGGGGAATGTCTTCTGAATTCTAGAAAGTGCTACCGATGTGGAAAGATGGGACATAAGGCTCGTGATTTAACTGAAAAGGATCTAGGTGAAGGTAAGACCAAATTTTATTTATAGTTAGTGAAATGTTTTAAGTGCAATGAGATGGGTCACTATGAAAATGAGTGTCCGACAAAGAGCTTCAGTGATGGGAAGCAGTTAGACTACAAGCTGAAAGGGGTGGTGAAATCCTTTGCAACTACATCAGCAGATGTCAGGACATCAAATGAAGTTGTATCAGGTACTTTGTTTGTTTATTCAGATTATGCTAGTGTGTTGTTTGATTCGGGGTCTACACATTATTTCATCTCTGAAACCTATTCTAGTAAAATGGGAATACCATCTCAAGAAATGACTCCTGAACTTTTGGTAAAAACACCGGGGGGAATGTTGAGGAAAAAAGAATTTATAAGAATCTTCCTATCCTTATCAGTGGAAAGAACATACTTGCAAACCTTATTGTTCTACCTATAGTAGAGTTTGATGTTATCCTGGGTATGGATTGGCTCTCTATTTACCATGCTAAGATTGACTGTAGAGAAAAAGAAGTTTCTTTTCAGAAAGACATTCAGTTTGTGTACATGAATGAACCCTTATTGTTGATAACTTATCAAGAGGCCAAGAAACTTGTAAAAGATGGAACTGAATGTTACCTTTCACACATCGTTGAAAATAAATGAACTATTCAGATTAATGATGTGCCAGTGGTAAATGAGTATCCTGATGTTTTTCCTGATGAGTTTCCTGGAATAATACGAGATCGGGAAGTTGAGTTTACTGTTGACTTAGTTCCTGATGACAAGAAAATTTCAAAACCCCCTTATCAAATGGCTCAAATTGAACTTTTATAGTGAAAGGAGCAATTGCAAGATTTATTAGAGAAAGGTTTCATTCGACCTAGCACATCACCATGGGGTTCTCCTATCTTGTTTGTTAAAAAGAAAGATGGTTCAATGAGACTTTGCATTGATTATTGAGCCTTTAATAACATCACTGTTAAGAACAAATATCATTTGCCTCATATCGATGATTTGTTTGATCAGCTCCTGGGAGATCAGTATTTTACAACGATTGACTTGAGATTGGGATACCATCAGCTGAAGGTAAAGGAAGCAGATGTTCCGAAGACCCCGTTCCGTATAAGATATGGCCATTATGAATTTTTACTAATGCCTTTTGGGCTAACCAATGCACCTGCTGTATTCATGGACTTAACGAATAGAATTTTTCATGAGTTCTTGGATAAGTTTGTGGTGGTTTTTATTGATGATATTTTGGTGTTTTCTAAAAGTAAATAAGAACATGAAAGACATTTAAGGGTCATATTGCAAATCGTAAATGAAAAGAAATTTTATGGGAAATTCAGATAGTGTGAGTTTTGGTTGCAACAAATTTCTTTCCGTGGTCACATTGTTTCTAAATATGGGATAACTGTTGATCCTTCAAAAACAAAGGTTGTTAAAGAATGGCCAAGACCCACAAATGTAACTGAGATTCGTAGCTTCCATGGTTTGGCAGGCTATTACCGAAGGTTTGTTAGAAATTTTTCATGGTTATCTAGTCCAATGACTAAGCTAACTCGGAGGGGTGTTAAGTTTATCTGGACAAAAGAATGTGATGATTGTTTTCAGGAATTGAAAAGAAGATTGGTGAATGCTCCAGTTTTGGAACTACCTTCTAGGAATGGTGAGTTTGTTGTCTACAGTGATGCTTCATTGAAAGAACTTGGATGCTTCCTAATGCAGAATAATCAGGTAATTGCTTATACTTCACAACAGTTGACAACTCATGAGGTAAATTACCCTACAGATGATTTGGAATTAGCTGTTGTTGTTTTTTCTTTAAAAATTTGGAGGCATCATTTGTATGGAGTAAAGTGTGAAATATATATGGATCACAAAACTTTAAAGTATATATTCACTCAGAATGAATTGAACATGAGACAAAGGAGATGGCTAGAATTAATCAAGGATTATGATTGTACAATTCTTTACCATCCGGGAAAAGCATATAAAGTGGCTGATGCTTTGAGTCAAAAAAGTAATGCTTCATTAGCAATGTTGCGTTTGGAACGTGATCCTTTGGTTAAAGATTTGATGAACCTTGGAATAGAAGTTGTTGGTGCAGGAAGTTCTTCTGTTTTGTTTCAGGTATCAGTGAGATCATCTCTATCAGATAGAATCAAGTAAGCACAGAAGGAAGACAGTGAGTTGCAAAAAAAGGTAGAGCTAGTTCAGAATGGTAAGTTTCCTGAATTCAACATTGATAATGTTTGCGTTTTGAGATTTGGGAAGAGATTGTGTGTGCCTTGTGATTCATAGTTGAAGAGAGAGTTGTTATGTGAAGCTCATAGTTCTCCGTTTTCAGTTCATCCTGGCAGTACTAAGATGTATAGAGATCTGTGGTTGTATTACTGGTGGGATGGAACGAAAAGAGATATTTCTCATTTTACTATGAAGTGTTTGACATGTCAACAGGTTAAAGTAGAGCGGCAGTTACCGAAAGGGGTGCTTCAGCCTTTACCAGTGCCAGAGTGGAAATGGGAGAATATATCCATGGACTTTTTTGTGGGATTACCGAAGACATCTCGGGGTAATAATGCAATTTGGGTTATTGTCGATCGCTTGACTAAATATACTCATTTCCTTGCTATACGAGATACTTTTTCCCTAGATCAACTTTCCCATTTGAATATTAAAGAGATAGTCAGGTTACATGGAGTTCCTCTCTCCATTGTATCTGATCGTGATCCCAGGTTCACTTCTAACTTTTGGAAAGGCCTTTAGAAGTCGTTGGGTACTGAATTAAATTTTAGTACAGCTTTTCATCCTCAATCAGATGGGCAGTCAGAAAGATCAATTCAGACCTTGGAGGATATGCTACGAGCTTGTTTTATGGATTATCAGCGATGTTGGGACCAACATCTTTCTTTGGTTGAATATTCATATAATAACAGTTTTCATTCCAGTATACAGATGGTACCATTTCAGGAATTATATGAGAAGCGGTGTCGAACTCCATCTTTCTGGGATGAAGTGGGTGAAAGGATGTTGATGGGACCAGAATTGGTAGAAGAGATGGTAGAAAAAGTTCAGCTGATTCATAAACACATGAGAACAACTCAGAGCAGGCAGAATAGTTATGCGGACAACAGGAGGAAGGATCTCTCTTTTGAGGTAGGTGATCATGTTTTTCTCATGGTTTCTCCTTGGAAAAGTGTGATGAGATTTGGTAAGAAAGGAATGCTAAGTCCAAGGTTTATTGGACCATATGAAATTCTGGAGAGAGTTGGATCAGTTGTGTACCGGGTGGCTTTACCTCCGAGTTTATCTTAGGTACACAATGTTTTTCACGTTTCTATGTTGAGAAAGTATATGTCAGATCCATCTCATGTTTTGAGTCTAGAAGTAGTTCAGCTGGAAGAGAACCTATCATATGAGGAACAACCGGTCCAGATTCTTGACCATAGGGAGCAAGTGTTACGGAATATGGTGATTAAGAAGGTAATGGTTTTGTGGAAAAACCACATGATGGAAGAGGCAACATGAGAATCTAAAAATGCAATGAGAGATAAGTACCCCCATTTATTCGATAAGTAAATAACTTGCGGGGATGAAATTTTCTAAAGGGGGGAAGGATATAACATCCCAAGTAAGTAATGAATAATAAATATTTTTTATCTATGTCTATTAATGATTAAGATAGTGTTTTAGAGGCTTAAAATGAAAATAAATCCAATCTTAATCATGGAATACACTAATATTTTTAAAAGATTGTTTTACTGCCTTTTGATGGAAAACCCTTTTTAAATCAATATTTTGACAATTTTATAATCTATATTTTTCAAAATAAACATATTCATTATTATTGGGACATTTAATTTTACATTGGATAAATTTTTGGTATTTTTCTGACAATGTTCATTTTTAATGAATAGTAAAAAATACTGCATTTTACATCAAAACTACATTTTAATCTAATTTATTTATATGATTAGATTATCTTTTGAATTGGTTTTGAAGTGGAATTAGAATATATTTTTACCATTTAATACAATGGTGGTCATTGGAATCAATTTCACTTTGAAATTGGACTTAAACTAGTGTCAATCTTTTTATACTTATTGTTTCATAAAAACACGCTATTTGTCATGACAACGAGAATTAATTATTAAATTAATTAATGTGAATTATATGTATTTAATTTTTTAAAATAGACTTCATTTTTGAATTCGGAATATCAAATATAGCTTAGGGTGAATTTTGGGTAATTTTCTGAAAAACATCAATTTTTGATGAATAGTGAAACCACTACGTGGTAATTATAAAAACTGATTTTTCCATTTAAATGAACTTTTTCCATATTTATGTTTTGAATTTCAAAAATCCGACATACATGGTTGTCATTAAGAAGTAAAATGTGGTTCAATGATATTATAATAATTTTTCGTTGAATAGTAACTTATTAAGTTTTTAATCGCGATTAGATGTAAATAGTGTAGTTTAAGGTAAAAATAATGCTTTAATAAAATGAGATGAGCTTGACACATGTCCTTCCATCATTGGTTGTGTCATGGACGACCAAGAAAAGCCATGGGTCAACTTGGGGACCCCATGGATCTACTTTGGTTGGAAAATGACATTAATAACTTTTTATTTAATGTTAAAGTAAAAATGACACAAACATGAGTTATGTTAAAAAAAAAATTATATGGGGTTATACAAATCAGATTTTTAACTATAAATATTCATTATAAATATAAAAAGATTTACTACATCATAGTTTTTTTTATAATTTTTAGACATTAGATAAATTAAATTATTTATGACATCATGATGATGCAGCGATGACCTCATTATTTAACGATTTAAATAAAATGGAAAGATAATGTAAAATCTAAGACCTACACATGGCCAAAACCAATTGGATGATTGGATTTCAAACCCTTATCACCTTATCCTCGAATTATATCAATGTGGTACCTTTTGAATCCGAAACTCATTTTAAAATAAAGTAACTTATCTTTACTTTCCAAGAGTGCCCCTCCTCTCCACTTATAAAAGGCCCCCACATCTACCTCCTTACCCACACTCCCAAAGCCTTTGGCTCGTCCAACCCCTGCCCATTTTGTCTATCCACTTACCTATCTTACTCCTTGATGCCTCACTTTGAGCAGAAGTCTTCCCAAGGAAGCCTTTGAGACCAAACCAAAAGAAGTTACCCGATTTTAAGGTAATGTATTCTTTTGAGTCCTTTTGTTTTATTTTGCTTCTCCAACCCCCTAAACTCTTTTTATTATTTTATTTTGTAACAAATCCAGTATCCTCAATATACTAGTATGTTGTTATAATGTGGTTTCAAGTTACACTTACACAAACCTACATCTAATGGTTAACGAACATACGGTTTCCGTGGATGGTGAATTTATGCCTCCCGAAATGATGATTGTTCCACATTCTTTTAGTACCTTCAAAGGTGTCCATTAAGATGTAACTATATTTATATATGATATATAATATGTTTATGTTTTCCTTAAGATTCTGTTTTTTTTCTTTTTGGTCATACCTTTATTGTTTCCATTATGGGTAAACGCGATATCTTCATTTAAGGAAGTGCGGACTACCGCCCCTTCAAAGTGATTTGATTCGTTAAATACCATATGTGGGACGTATAAAGGATGGAACTATGATATTATATATTATATTATACTAGAATTATAATATACCTTTATATAATTATGATTCCATTTTATAAAATACGAAATAGAAATGAAAGTAGCGTTCTTGCGTACGTACGGCTTACCGTCTCCATGAACGGTGCATTTCATTTCTTACCTCTAAATGATTATGTAATATTGTAAATGCATGTATATACTGGATATATATGATATATACATAATTATTATAATTCTGGATATAATGGATACCTGAACAACATGTAACTATAGAGGGTTTTTTTTTGACTCAAGTACCAATGATCGTTAAAACGACCGTTATTAATGTAAATAATTACATAGTGTTCATGACATGACAATAAGTGATATAAAAGGAATAATTAACTTGAAAAAGGTTCTTAAAGAAGTAGAAATTAACTCATGTTTATTATTCAAGACATTAAAGAACGATCGAGTCAAGTCGGACCCGAGGTATGAGACTTCATCTCAATCTGCTTTCATTGAGGCATATTTTGTTTTATACACAACCTTCTTTTATACGGTGTATAAACCCTTTGACTTTCACGTTTATTAAAAAGGAATATTTTTTATACGAAGTGTTTACTAAACGACAAAAGGGAATGTTTTTTTCATACGTATGCGGCGACAATGAATTTTCTGCCACCGTGACCATTATTTGAGTTTCGTCTTCCTCTACAAGCCAAACCTTTTTTTAAAGAAAAATAAATACCATGTTTTACTTTTCTTTTATTTTGGTATTGAAAATGGTTTTCATGATGTTTTTATATCAATGTGTTGTATTCATATCTTGTGATTGAAAGGTTGAAATGTTATGTTTCTTTTATGCATGTTTTATATGATATGATTATGTTGAGGTTCTTGGGAATTATTTTGAAGACAGGTGGTTCCGTGATAAACTAAGGGCAGGTGAGCCCGATATATCTCTCCAATGCATTGGGTAACGTGAAGGAGTGAAACGTTAAGGTTTCTATGAAGAGATTTAGGTAATATACTGTGATGGGTATTCCAAACGTAACCAAGAGGGTTACTCCCTACGTACGAATGTTATGAATGCCTCACGTTACCTTTATGTCTTATGATTTCTATGATTTATTCATGATTTGACGAGGTATGTTAAAGTGAATATGTTTTATGGGTAAAGTATGATTTCATTCTTATGTATATATGTACCCATGTTTCCTTTCCATATTTTTATATCCCTTACTAAGCTTTTTATGCTCATCCCAAGTTTTTTTGAAATGTTTTTCACAGGTCAAGGGAAAGGTACATGATATGATGATAGTGTTATGGAAGTGTCAAGAAATAATCCATGATTTATTTTAAATGCGTTTCCATTGATGGGAATGAAGAATACTATCTCTATGTAACCACTGTGTTTATATGTGGAATGTAATGCAAGTTTTATGATCTAATTCTCTAAAAATCTAATCCTGAAAAGATCCTCATTGTGTAATCTTGTAATAACTCAAGAGTAAGTAAGGTTTATGGCTGGGGCCTTATAATGAAGGGAAGGAGTAGGCCTGAAGGAAGCTCCAAACCCTTGAAAACTCAAGTCACCAGTGATTCTTAGTAATGTTTTTCGTAGATGAGAAATCATATAGTGGATAGTTTTTAATTACTATGGATTTCTTTTTTTTGTTATTAAAATTTGATTTTGATGATTTCTAATTAAAATGATTATGATTTAATTGAAATTTTATGTTTCTTGTGGTTGGATTTAGTAAAGGGGGGAAGAAGTATGTGGTGTTCCTAAAGAGCAGTAGATGGGGCCACCAGTTAGCTATTATAATGCATCGTGAACATATTAATAGTGATAGTGGGGGAGGGTTGGATCTAGAATAACTACTGGATGGTTGATTGTTGGAACCAAAAAGTCTGTGGCCATTGGTCGGTTGGTGGTTTTCCACAGGGTAATCAGTGCCTTCCTTGACCTTGTTTTTCATGGGGGAAATTTATGTCATTTTTATCCTAGATTTTAGAGGTGGAATAGAATGAAATTAGAGTATCTGTTCCACTTAGATTCAAATAGGATTATATGGATGCCATGAGAGGATGTTCTCTCAGAACATTTAAAGAAATGAATAATAATCTACGATGACTAGAGGAATGGATGACCCCTGATATACCTAATTCTGTGTGGTTTGGAGATCTAGAAATGTGTAGGAATACCTAGAGGAATACCCCATGGGATCGGGAAAATCACAAGTTACATAACATGTAATATGACATTACTAGTACTGTGGGACCCCTGGGCTGTGGAACGGGGCTTTTGGTTGGATTTAAATATCACATGCCATGTGACATAGTAACACAACATGGGACCTATCTTAAAAGTCTTACGACACTTTAAGAGTGGCTTGGTTCAAACAACTATTTTAATAAAAAGAGGGAAAACCCCTACAGGGATATAAAAAGGGTCAAGTATGATGTGTGCTTTATGACTAACAAAAACATCAAGTATAAGAAAAACATCAATGCAATAATCTTAAGAACGTTATGCCACTGTGATTTTTTGCAGACAGTGCACCTCCGTTGGAGGGGTTTTATTAAAAAATCATGACTTATATATCAAAGGAAACAATTATCTTAACTAACAATTATTCACAAATTTCTATTTAATATAAACATGAAACATTAAGAAGGAAACTAAATGAAATTTATAACATTCTTTAATTAAATAGGCTATGAGAGGGACCCTACCTCAACCTCAAGGCATGTTTTCTTTTGACAACGACAACTCGAATCTTCCTTTTTTCCACATACAATCATATGCAATATAACATATATATAAGGACACCTAGCCCCTATGTACATATTTTCATGGCCAAATATGCACAAAGGGGACCTTAGATATATGTTTATGCTTGCATATACCCTTTTACACTTACACACATGTGCATTTTATATATATATATATATATAAGCACAACTAGGCCCTATATATATATTCATACTACCATGAGTGAATATATATAAACGGGAATGTATATATGCACATGCCTACATATGCATACACATGTAAGCCTTCGTCAACAACGACTCAAATCCACCTCAATGAAAGCCAAAACACACAACAAAAATATAAGGAACCCAAAAATCAAAAAATCACTAAATAAAATTGTGCCAAAGAATAAAAACGGAATAAACCATTCCCAAATATTGAACTCATTGTCTTCGATGGTGGCAGATAGAACCAGTCTTATCATAATAAACCACCTATAACAAAATAGTGGGAAATGAAATGAGATATAACAACTTCATATATATATGTGATATGTGTGTCAATTGTACATGACAAATGATACACGAATCCATAACCATCAATGAACAAATAATATTCAAATTGATATGTACATCCCAATATTAAATAACATGATCCTTACTAAAGCTCTTTATTTTTCAAACATCACCTTCAATTTCCGATTCAAAAATAAAAAATCACCAAAATATGAGAATAAAGTAAACCTCCCACATCACTTAAAAGCGAGAACTAAGAATTAGAAATTGTTCTTAGCTAGGAAGATGATGTGGAAGAGGAAGACAATTTCATTAATGATCAATGACTCTTAATTGTAATTAAAAATCTGATCCTAGACACTATTAGTCTAGCCACTGAGAAGGAAAAAACCTGCACTAAAGTAGACATGATAATGAACATGGAACCTATCCTATAAAACAATACACCTTCAGTTCTACTACCCAAACATATGTAGATTTTTAAAGACCACCAGGAGTAGAAGCAGAGTCATCTGAACTATGTCAAACAGCAGTCTACTATGACTCCACCTATCCCAGGTACGCCTACCCCTCCCACTATTTCGGGTGGAGATTATTCTATGAAGTCTGAAAATATTCTCTATGGTCAAAACGTGAGCAATTTACTACTTAGTTACAAGTGTTACACATACTCATGCACTAATGTTTTCTCTGATGATTCTGCTTCATCACACTTATGTGATCTGAACACCACTGACCCAACCCTTAATGATGCAAAAAAAACTACAAATAGTGACCTGGTTTTAACTCTATCTTCTACCACTATCAAAAAAATATAATTAAAACAAAAAGCATGCTTTTCAACTCCCTCTTCTCACACTATCTCTCTTAACAAGGATGGTCAACCCGAGACATAGACCCTATGTACCGATTCTACCGCATATGTTGGCATGGAATTAAAACAGGTTCTACATGATAGTCTACCTGTTGTGCTGGAACCGATCCATATGTAGGAAAATAAGAACTCCCTTGAATAGAAACAATTATTTTCATGTAACTTTTTAAGCCAATATCAACATTAGATACAAAGGCACAAGGTAATTCCAATCCCCTTACTTTATTAAATGCAGACTGTGCTGCAATGTCTGAAATCCTGGTATCTCAAAGTATCAATAACATGTCTCCAGGCTCAAAGGATACCCCAGATTCAGATATGACTACACAAATAAAAGAGCACACAAATAATAAAAATGTCATTTCTCACAAATAACAAGAAAAGGACACTAATACTCAAGATGTTAGAAGGTATACAAGAAATAAAGGATCTGGAAAAAAGAAAAAAGGGAGTCCTAACACCAAACACAGGTTTAAATGAAGATTGTTTTATGGAATTGTTAGGGTATCTCCATCTCTGACACCCTCAATGTTTTGAAAATAATGGTTAACATGCATCACCATATTCTTTTTGCTATTGCGGAACCAAAAATATCTTTCTCCTCTAAATATTAGCAGTTGTGTCAACACAATTATATATTTTCTGGTGCAATAAATTATAATCGAAATGCTGATTCTTTATTGATTTTTGTGCATTCATCTTTACCAGATTTTAATGTTTTTAGTATCTCTGATCAGATTCTCACTTTTACCTTTACTATTGATTGTACTCGTATTTACTATTCCTTTGTTTATGCTAATAATAAATACAGAGAATTAATAATTCTTTGGAATGACCTCTCTTATTTAGGCACTAACAAGAATGCTCACTGGTTTCTTATGGGATATTTCAATTCTATTCCTAACTCTAGTAAAAAAATTGGCCCATCTCACCACTCTATCTCCACGAGAGAATTTAAATCCTCGATCAAGGGAAAAAATCTTATTGAAATTAATCTCACTGGTGTGAATTAAACCAGCTATAGAAGACCTTACAATAAATTGGAAGCTTCCAAATTGGAAAGATCCTTTATGAATGTCCCAGCTCTAGATTAATAGGACATTATCTCTAGAATCACTATTCTCAGGCTGAACTTTGATCATCATTCTATCCTGGTAAACATTTCCTCCAAAGACATGAAACCTTGGTTACCATTCCGCTTCAATAATGTGAAGCTTTCTGATGAATAATTAAATCATGTCATCCATCACTTGTAGTCCTCAACATCTCATACCAATAATGTCTTTACTTTCATACTCAAACTAAAACACATCAAGCAGATTCTCTATTCATGGTGTAACACCAAATACAAACAAGTTAAAAATGAAATTACTCTTCTTGAGAAATAACTCGATGATATCCAAAACATAAACACCAACTCTGACCTCCACACTGATCCCACGCCATAAATAAAAATTGCAGTCAATCTCAATTCCTTGCACACATTTAAGGAAAAGATGAGAAAGAAAGATTATAATGTTAAATGGTTAACTGACGGTGAAAGACACACCAAATTCTATAACTCCCTTCAAAGAATCAGGATGGAATGCACACCCCCATGTCCCCTTCCGCAGCACCACCCCCTGCACATCCCCAGCCCCCCCTACACATCCCCAGCCCCCCCTGCACCACCCACCCTACACCATCACCCCCTTCACCTACATCAGCACCCCCTGCCCCACCCCTCCCCCTTTCACCCCACCTGCCTAAAAATATCATTCTTTAGAATATACACCTTTTAAAAAGATGTATGAAAACTCATTTTAAAAATAAAAGAACATTGAAAAGAATCTCACTTCTTAAAAAAAAATACAAAATCCATTTAATAGGTTAAATTTACAACATCCCAATTATAGAATTTTAAAAAATATTAATAACATATTTGATAATCCTAAACTTATTTAAAATAAAATTTCCTCAAAATTCATAAATTTCTCCTCTATTTTCAAAACACCTCATGAATTTCATCATAAGACCAAAAAATTTCCTAAAATCCAATTTCATTTTAAATCATTTCCCAAATTATATAATGTAATCAAACACTTTCAAATCATTACGTGAAAGTCAAAACAAATCATAAAACCTATTTTTTTTAATCCAAAATATATTTGAGTCCCATTTTTAAATTAATCAGAGAAAACATTTTAAATTAAAATACTTCAAGAAATGTATTATAATTTTAAATTATTTCCCAATTTCTTTTTAAACCATACTACTCTTGAAACAATTATACATGATATTCAAAATAAATTACCAATAATCCCCCAAAACCGGTTTTGGAATCAAAAAATTTCAATAAATGTACTTCTTTACAAAATAATTGAAGCACCAAACAAAAGAACACCATAATGTGGCACAACATAAAAATCCATTACAATAAAACCAAAAAAACAATAAAACTTCCTTTGATCTATCTCCCAGGGTATAAACTTCCTTAGGAACCATTGAAAATCAAATATAGGTATAGAAAATAAATCCAAAATTGATGACAAGATGTTCATGACATGGCCACAAGGTTTAGGTGACCATACAACAATCATACAATAGCATCCGAATTTTTTTTGAGACCACACACATAGGATATATATATTTTTTCAGACCAAGTGGGATGATGATGATACTTTGGTTCCTTCCTAATTTCATCCCAAATCTTAATGAACTCCCCCAAAGTATCTGATATAACTCGATGGGGATCTAATCATCATTATCAAAATAATTAAAACTAGAAGCCAAATCAA
The DNA here is from genome assembly GCA_963277665.1 of Viscum album. Taxonomy (NCBI): domain Eukaryota; kingdom Viridiplantae; phylum Streptophyta; class Magnoliopsida; order Santalales; family Viscaceae; genus Viscum; species Viscum album. Next base: position 1,671,495,897 of record OY728160.1, read on the forward strand.
AGATTGAAATAACAACTACCCATGGAAACTCATGTTTTCTTATGAAAATTGGTGATCAATAAACTAATCGTGACCTACCTATTGAGTCCCGATGATGATCATATCTTCATTATACTAATACATACTCCAAATTATAATAGAATCCTCTAAGAATATTTTGTAATGAACTGGCCCAGATCAACCTGACATGTCACCCAACCCGGATCTCCACAAGGCCCAGATAATGCCTCTAATTGATTTTGGATGGTTACAAGTGTCAAGGTATCGAAGTATAACCATTGGTAATGGTTTCACCATATAAATATGAATAAATACATCAAGGACTCCACCCATAAATCCATCATTACTCATCTATACATCAGTCACTCATGCATAAAATATATAGTTTCAATATAAACGAAACAATCAAACATAGTATAATATTTTAGAAATAATAAAAGGTAAGTCAAATGATCAAATAAAAAAGTAATAAGAAGAATCCCATGTATATAATAAACTAAAAGAAATATATTGGCCAAAAAGGATTATATATAAATATCCAAAAATATGACCAAACCTAGAACACTACTAACAACCTCCTTATGATCCATAATCCCCCATACCATCCTGTACCAACTATCATCAGACCAACGTGAACATTAACCAAGTTAAATGAACATAATATGGGCTCTCGAAAGTAAATATGAAATTTTCATACACCCATTATTGTGTGCACAATGTGATCCAAACTGTGCCTTGTAGGATTTCACTAAGGAGTAGTGAATAGGTTTTTCACAAGATGGTGTAAGGAAAATTTGTAACATGCCATAACTTCTTTTATAAAACAACAACCATTTTAATTTTAAAAGGAAATACTTTCAAACTAAGAAAAAAAGTTGTTTTAAATCCATTAAAAGAGAAATAATAGTTTTCCCTTTTTTACAAATCCATATCTCAAAACAACACCTTTAAATAAAACATTCTTTTCATTAATAATATACTTCCAAAAATATTTTTTAATTCAGTTTAAATATAAACCAAGACTATAACTGAAATGGAATATATAAACATAACATGAAACAAGATATCAATGGGAAATTGATAATAATAAATAATTGACGTAATAGTGGGGATACGAATAAGGCATGGGATGATACCCTATAACCAATATTCAAAGAATTATAGACATTATGGGAAACTCATTGGGCTCTAGAATGGGTGATACAAGACCTAGTTCACCATATTACTCATTGGGACCCCATGTGAAATCAGATCATCCCATTCATCTTCCCCTTTTAGGTCTCTCCACATATAAAATAGACCCCAGGTAGGGTGCTAATCTCCTAGGGAACTCTCCAGATAACATACAATATACTAGCATCACATGCCACTAGACCTTCCATTATTTACCTAAGTTCCCATGATAAATCAATCTAGTGGAGGTAGAAAATCAACAGAATCACAAGAATCGATAAAAAACTATTTTAAATAAATCTCATCTCACCTCAAACATCTACTCCCTCACACGAAATAACTCCTTTCACTTAATCCATATCTAAAATAGAATACAAAATCCTTCCAAGAGAGCCACAATTCAAATCAGGCATAATCAAAACAAGGGGAATAATCGATGGTCTTATACTCGTTATAAAAATATCATATATAAAGTGGAATTATTCATTTTCAGAAACCTACTAGGAATGACAAGTCATTTCAACCATTTAAAAACACACTTTATCACCTTCTTTATAACTATTCTATGTGAAACCACACTTAAAATCATTTGTAAAAATAGATACCTTTTCATTGAAGTCATTTTAAAATCCATTAAACCTATTTTATTTCAAAAAATCATTGAAAATCATACCAATCCCTAAATGGTTTCAAATACCTTTTGATCTATAAATTGTTTTAAAACAGGCCATATAGGCATTCCCACATATGCTTGTCATTTAAATCAATTAATTAAAATTTAGAAAACCATTATAAAACCTTTATTCCAAGAGATAAAAACATTTATAACATTTTTTAAACCCATAATATCTATTAAATGTTGATTTACTTTGATAAAAAAAGTTTTAGAAAACACCAAGCACAAAATGACACTCTAATTAAAGTAAATACACAAAAATACTTACCTCAATCCAAGAATAACTGGTTTAGAAAGAGATATTGAAGGTATAAATTCATGAAATCTAAAAAAAATTATTGATTTGATACAACATATCTATGAATAACTGATAATAAAGTAATGAACCCATGATTTCGTGGCCACATTGGAGGAGGTGGGGAGGCCACCTAGGAGTAGTGTCAGTGGGGAGAGTTGAGGTGTCCTGCATTAGGTGGCAGTGTCATGGGAGGAGAATTGGATATTAGAGATCCTAGAGGGGTTTCCTCATTCGGTGGCAGTGAGGGGCACCATTGCGAGGGTCGTCGTTGTGAGGGGAACCATCGGTGGAGGAGGATCGGGGAGAGGAGAAGTTGCGATGGGCATTGTCGGGGAAGGAGGGTCGCACACAGAGGGTATTAGGGAGGAGGGTGCTTCCATGAAGGTCGAGGCTTTGGAGTGTCACACACAGAGGGTATCAAGGAGGAGGGCACCACCATGATGGTCCGTGAGTATCGGGGAAGATGGTGTCGGAGGATATCTGGGGGCCGCGCACAAAATGTATCGAGGAGGGGAGGGAGAAGGACCTCGACGAATTTTAGATAAAAAATAGACCTCACATTTTAGCCATGCAGGTTCACTCAATCGTGGCTATAGAGATGCTATAGCAACGGAACTATAGAACTGTGTCTATAGGTCCATGGCTATAGCTTAAATTTCTAGTAGGGGTCAAAAACCTAGTGAAAGAGACAAAAAACATTATCAGAAGGGGGAGAGGGTGACACTACTAATGGGAGGTGGTGATCCAGAGTATGGAGGGTGCTGGAGGGGTTGTGTGAGGGATAATGGGTTACTAGTGGGGTTTCATGAGGGAGAGAAGACAGAGGTGTGCTCCTAAAAAGGACAAGCTGGAGGGGGTGTTGTGCACACTTAGCGACAGAGAGAAGTGGCTGGAGACGATCATGAGACACAGAGGATCCATCAGAGGGAAGCTCATAAAGGTGAGGGAGGGAACCAATGGGAGCTACGTGAGTGGGATAGGGAGGGGGTCATCTAATCTTGGAGAGCAGGGGAAGGTAATTGATAGGGTATAATTTTTATAGTTTTATTTTAACATCATTATATTTTTAATTTAATAAATTTTGACTTAAAAATCATATATAAATAAACAAACTTCCTTAGCAATGTGTTGAGTATGGGTTTTACATTTTTATAGCCCCTTGTTGTATCAACTGGTCTCATGGGATAGATCAGTTGTCTAAAATTAAAATGCATTCTACTAGTAGATTTAAATAGTCTTGAAGATAGATCCTGAAATAAGATATTTTCATATTCTTGAAACATGAAGTCCAATAATTAATCATTTACATCATTGATAATTCACATAAATTAGTATACATTGGATTGTTTCCAAGATATTTTCCCTAGATGCACATTTTTCTCATTTAATTAATTAAAATTATCATTTTTTCAGTTTTTTATCTTTCCATATAGGTTATTCATTACTGTTGGCACCAGAAAACCCATCCCCAAAATTTTTCAGATGCTTCTATACATGATAAAAGATCGTAGCCCTTTTCTCAAGCTTCAATTTTGTAGGTCGTAGGGCCCAAACAGTGCTAAGAATTAGGAGTTGTGGACATTTGAATTTGGGCTGGGAAACTGGTTCGGGAAGTCCATTCGTGAAGCCCCTCTCCTCGATCGTGAAGACACACCGTCAAGCAAGGAGGTAGGATGCTCTGTGAACCCGTTTGCCATTCACGATGCTCCGCGAAGATCCACTTCGACGTGAGGAGGGGGGACGCTCTGTGACCCATTTGACGTTCGTGATGTGCCATGAAGACCCACCATGAAGTAAGGAGGTGGGACGCTCCGCGACCGCATTTGACGTTCGCTATCCTCCGTGGAGCATGCTTTGTCTTCGTTCTGAGCGCACTTTTCATTGTGGCGCCCCTTGCCTATAAATTCCCAGCACACCCTCCTCGCCCTTCCTTGGGCAGACACTCGGCCCCTTGGACAGCCACTCTGCCCCTAGGAGAGTCACTCCGCCCCATGGGTGGTTGATCTCCCTGTTCGTAGAGATCCACTTTCCTTCGCGAAGCGGCTCAATGAGGCCATGCTCTGCGAGCCGCATCCTCCGCATTGATGTTGTGTGAGTCGATGCTCCACGAGCAGCATCCTTTGTGTCATTGCTCCGTGATCCCATACTCATCGAGCAGCATCCTTCGTGTTGTTGCTCCCCCAGTCCATGCTCCGTGAGAGCATGATCTGTGAGCCCATGCTCCGCGATACCATGCTCTGGGATCCCATTCTCTACGAGACCATGCTTCATGTGTCCATGCTCTGCGAGTCCATGCTCCGCAATACCCCATGCTCCATGAGCTCCTTATCTCTGCGAAGTTACTTTGAGAAGTCCTACCCTTTGCAAGGTTTCTACCTTCACGCCCACCGGTCCATACCGTAGGGGCGTAGCCCCCGCTCCCCTTCTCAGGGTCAATGTCGGGCTGCGGTCCCGGCCCTCTTCGATGGTCCCTTCTCTAACGTCACTGACTCCCGTGGAAAACAGAGAGTCGCGCAGCGAAATTTTCGGGCCCGGACATTGGCATTTTCCATTTCGCCCATCTGTGCAACCCCCTTCCACCAATGGAATACAATTATTTAAGTGACTCCACTACACACCATGAAACACATTGAGTTGATATATTCCTCTTGGTTTGTTTCCCATGTCGTTAGTTTAGATCCTAATCATCAATTCCCCGAGTACCTTGTGTCGAACCATTCCTCAAGCAACTCTTCCAAACCCTATCACTTGGCTCATATGCGAGGTTCAACTAGAAAGGTTTGGCCTTACGTAAGTCCCAACACCAACCATTTCTAGGCGCCTTATGCATAGCAGTCCTCTCAACATGACTCTAAACTATAGTACACCCTATGTTCCAAACATAGGATGCCTCTTACTTCAAATAAGAGATGCATTATTCTCCAAGCATGAGATGCCAATAGTCCTCTCTTCATGACTGTAAAATGTAGTACACACTATGTTCCAAACATAGGATTCCTCTTACTCCAAATAAGAGATGCCTTATGCTCCAATAATGAGATTCCAACAGTCCTATCTATAAGACACTAAACATTCGTACGCCCTATGTTCCAAACATATGATGCCTCTTCCTCCAAAAAATATATGCCTTATGCTCTAAGCCTGAGATGTCAACAGTCCTATCTACAAGACTCTAAACTGTAGTACGCCCTATGTTACTAACATTGGATTCCTCTTACACCAAACAAGAGATGACTTATGCTCCAAGCATGAGATTCCAACTGTCCTCTCTACCAGACTATAAACTATAGTACACCCTATGTTCCAATCATAGAAGGCTTCTAGCACTAAACAAGAGATGTCTTGTGCTCCTTGCATAAGAAGCCTAATGCTAGGATTACAGTGGAATAATTCCAACATCCCTTGGAATTATCCCTCTTGTGCACTAGTTCACAAGAGATGGCCACAATTCACCAGTTGTTTGGGATGCCCTTGTGGCCAAACACGAGGAAGATATCACAGGCAGCTTCCTTGCGTAAGCCCCATTCACCATTTTCACACCATAGCGGCACCCGGAATGCATCCTTGCGTAAGCCCCTTTCACCATTGTCGCTCCACAGCGGCACACGAGCAACTTTCTCCCGTAAGACCCATTCACCATTATTTCTCCATAGAGTCACTCGAGGAGCTTCCTTGAGTAAGCCCCCTTAACTATTTACTGTCCATAGCAGCACTCAGGAAGCTTCCTTGTGTAAGTCTCCTACACCATAGTCTCTCCATAGCGGAACCCGGGAAGCTTCCTTTGCGTAAGCCCCATTCACCATTGTCGCTCCATAGCGACACCCGGGTAGCTTCCTTGGGTAAGCCCAGTTCACCATTTCCGCTCCATAGCGGCACCCTGGCAGCTTCCTTGCGTACGCCCTGTTCACCATTTCTGCTCTATAGCAACACCCAAGCAGCTTCCTTGTGTAATCCCCATCCACTGTTGTCACTCCATTTAGTGGCCAGCTATCATCACCTCTTTCAGCCGAAAATCGTTATCATTCCAATCAGTGGTAAGCCATTGTGATCCTTATACAGCGGTAAGCCATTGCGACCCCATTTAGCGGTAAGCCGTTGAAATCCTTATCCTGCAGCAAGACATTGCGACCCCATTCAGCGGTAAGACGTTGAAATCCGTATCTAGTGGTAATCCATTGCGACCCCATTCAGTGGTATGTCGTTGACTTCCTTATCCAGCAGTAAGCTGTTGTGACCCAATCCAGCGGTAAGCCATTGAAACTCCCAATCGACGGTAATCCATCATCAGGAAAACTACGTGGACTTTTCTTACCTACCACGGGGATATGTAGGAATCCTCTTCAAGGCTCAAGCCTGAATCCATCGACATCCTCATGACAGTTCCATCCCATTCACCACCCGTCAGGGACGTACCCTTCCACCGTGATCGTCAGGTCCTCGCTCCCTCTTTTTTCTCACACAGAGCATGACTAACCTGGGATTAGAGAAAGCCCTGATCATGAAAAGAACACTTGGGAAACCTAGAGTGTAATCCCCACTCCATTTTGATCTAAGTGTACTTTGATCCATGTCATGAAATGGTACATAGGAAGCCTCCACAAGGTTCAATCCCACCACCCTGTCATTCCGACCATCGGTCAACCAACACCTTTGGCATCCAAGAGTGTAAGCCCCACACCATTCTAAACTACTTGGAATTTGAACCATGTCACAGAATGGTACGTAGGAAGCCTCACGAGGTTCACTCCCACCACCCGGTCATTTCGAACTCATTCACGTCAGTTCACGCACCACCATGGATAGCCTAGAGTGTAAGCCCCATAAACCAACCTGAACTATGTGGAAATTGATCCATGTTAAGGTATGGTACATAGGAAACCTCACGAGGTTCAAGCCCAACACCCATCGGAGCAAGATCCATATTCACGTTGGTTCTTCGACACCAACTCCCAAACTGCAAGGAATTTGATCCATGTCAAGGCATGGTACGTAGGAAACATCATGAGGTTCATGCCCAACACCCATCAGACCAAGGTCAATCATCACGTCAGATCTCCGACACCCACTCCCGAACTACGAATACATTGATCCATGTCAAGGAATGGAATGTAAGAAGCCTCCCTAAGGATCAAGCCCAGCACCCATCGAACCAAGGTTCATCTTCACGTCGGTTCACCGACATCCACACCCAAACAACGAGGACTTTGATCCATGTCAAGGCAAGGTACGTAGGAAACCTCACGAGGTTCAAGCCCAACAACAATCGGACCAAGGTCTATCTTTACGTCGGTTCTCCTACACCCACTCCCGATCTACGAGGACTTTGATCCATGTCAAGGAATAGTATGAAGGAAACCTCATGATCTTCACGCCCAACACCCATCGGACCAAGGTCCAACTTCACGTCATTTCTCCAACACCCACCCTTGAACTACGAGAACTTTGATCCATGTCAAGGAATTGTATGTAGGAAGCCTCCCTGAGATTCAATCCCATCACCAATCGGACCAAGGTGCATCTTCACGTCGGTTCCCCAGCCCCACCATGAACTATGAGGACATTGATCCAAGTCAAGGCATGGTATGTCGGAAGCCTCCCTGAGGTTCAATCCCAACACCCATCAAACCATGTTCCATATTCACATCAATTCAGTGGAATCCACTCCCTAACTATGAGGACATAGATCCATGTTAAGGAATGTTTCGTATGAATCCTTCCTGAGGTTCAACCCTAACACTGATCAGATCAAGGTCCTTCTTCTCGTCGGTTCTCCGACATCCATTCTGAACTATGTGGACTCTGATCCATGTCAAGGCATGGTACGAAGGAAGCCTCCGTAAGGTTCAAGACCAACTCACATTGGTCACTATGACCCCCTTCATGGTGGTTCTCACCATCCGAACTGCAGAGACTTTGATTCCCTGCCACAAGGATACGTAGGACATCTCTTCAAGGCTCAAGCCCATCACTACTGTCATCTTCACGATGGTCCCATCTCATTCCCCCTCCACTCAATTAAACTTTCCATCATCTATCCTGATTTATACCAGGGCCTCCACATCCTGGTGGGATCATGTCATCCACTCTCCTCACTGCTCTTAGCAGTACATGGGCCTCTATCCACGCATAAGCCCCAGTATGTCTCTGGGTCGTTGTCCCTTGTGTACACCCCGATTAATCACCCCTTCGAACTACATGGGTTTTGATCCATGTCCTCTACACAGGGTACGTAGGAAACCTACAAGAGGTTCAATCCCAGCCAATGGTAAACCATGGTGTCACCCATCTAGGGGTGCACTCTCCTTGATCTGCCCTTGGTGGTGTTCAGATCAGCCATTAAGGTGTGACATCCCCCCTCCATGGGGCGCACCACCTCAGATATGTCCTCACTGGGCGTTTTGATCCATCCACTCAGTAAACCTTCTAGGTGTTACCTCCTATTGATGTACCAATCTTATACATCTATATGGGTCGTTCTGATCACTCTCGTTCCATCTCTATAAGATGTTAAACTCGCGACCTACATTGTGATAAACATGAGATGCCTGAGGAAAACATCGGATGACACGCCTTTGGCGTAACTGTCCTTGCAAGACGTTAAACATGCGGCATACCCTGTGTTAAACATGGGAAGATGAGGAAAACCTTATATAAATGCCTATGGCTTGTGATTCCGAACATTAGACATGGGATTCCATGGGTTCTGCACCCTTGAGATGCCCTCTTATGGGGAAGAATATTGGTTCCCCAATGTCCACGCACCCAGAAATGCCCCAACATGCCTGATGTTGTCATCTACTCTGACTGAAGGTTACTACCTTGTCATGACCCCATAGAATGTCTTGATGGAAGTAGTGTAATTAACCAGAGTCCATGAAGATATTGTACTGGGAACAAGATTCATGAACCACGAATTAAATCTATGAGGGAGACCCGGACTAGGTGACGAGTTCCGAGAAAGAATCCACGTACAGAAGAACCGACATCCCATCATCCCATTTCGATCAAGGAGAGAACGTCCCTGAACAAGGAATAGAGGTTGCCCGCCTTTGGAAAGTGAGAATACGGGGCAACAGCTGCGCGTCCTCCACAGACGGATGCATGCGCCCCGGTGAAAGTGTCGGAAATAATCACCTTACTAGAAATATAATGTAATTTAAATGTAATGTTTGATTATTTATTCATAATTATATATTAATTTTTAATTTTTAATATTCATGTTATATTTTTTTATACATAACACTAATTGAGTATTTTATTCACCCTTATTTTTTTACTTTCCCCATGCTATGTAGATGTATAATTGGAATGAGTTTTCAAGGACCAATATTATTTTATTTGTTTTTTAAAATGTTTTATTCTGTATATTTACTTTAAAATGGGTATCATGTATATAACTTATTCTCCAAAACTACTAAATTGATAGGTCCTTTCAGAATTTACCCATTGTACCTATGGAATTGTAAAAAAAATCAGTCATAGACTATGTTTTTTGGTGTCTAGGTTGTTAGAACATTGTGGTATTCTATATATGTGGAAAATAAAGAATGATATAGAGATATTGAGAGATATAGTGGGAGGTGAGGTTTTTTATGCATCTCTGGATGAGTTGGATCTTTATGTGGTTGCAATTGGATGCATATTGGACAAAAGAATAATTCGATTCCACCTTAGTTAGAATAGTTTTATTATTTTTCACCCCAATCTCCATAAAATAGATTATCTTAACAGTATAATGGTATAATATTCTCAAGGACACCCACATATAGTTGATCTATGTTTTTTGGGAAAAATGATGGTTTCTGGAGGATGCTAGAGGTTTTTTTAAAACCCCAATCATACAAAATGTATTTTGATGAACAAAAAATGTGTGATTTTATTGTTTGGAAAATATTTGAAATTTGAAAATACATTGTTTTTGAAAAATTACACACCATATTGAGGCATTTTATGGGTGTGTTTGAGTACTCATCTAGAAACCCCATGTTCGAGTACACTGCCAGGTTGGGTACATGGCTACTCCCTGTGTTGGATGCACAACATGTGGGATTACCCAATGAGGGGAAACACATACCCAAACCATGTGGTGAACATGATAAGAAACCCCATGTAGGGTATGCACTACATAAAGTGGTGGAATTCAATTTAAATTGAGTTTTATTCCAAATATAGCTAATGTACATGTCCAAGTGGGGAGTTAATAGTACATTCATTATACTCTAATGATCAAGTTGTGTTGTAAGGACCCGACCTCAGTTTCCCAGAGCCAGTTCCTTATTTGAATACCTTCTCATAAATACAAGGAATAAGAATCTTGAAAGACCGAGTAGTTTTGTATTATTGGAAACATGTAACATACATAAGTTTATCATTACAACAGGAATGGAAAAAAACACCATTTTATTCCACTAGAAACATCATGTCTCCTAGATTATTTTTGCAAGTCATTCATAAATTACTTCTTCATGTCCAGGGAAAATGAAACATATGAATGGGGTGAGATAAAATGCTCAGTAAGAGTAAGAAATATATATGGAGTTCATATAATCATTATACATGGTGAATAATTGAAAACACATGCCTTTAATAATGAACATGAACAAATTATGGCAGAAATATGAGCTGAATAAATAATTCCATAATAAAACATAATCATGGGTATTCTACTAGTAAAATAGCCGCATGAACTTCAAATAATAGCATCATAATGAGGGAAGTGAATATTCCGGACAACATAACGACACCGTCTAAGCCTCGTGCCAGGGCTATTAAATAATCATTTTGTCAAGGCCTAATGTCAAGACCATAGTTTGTCTCATGAGACCTACCGATGCATCGAGGGGCTATAATGGACCCCTCCTATAACATAATAAGTCCAATGAATTCCACATATGATCGGGGATCAACATAAACAACATATACATTAATATTGAAACTATCATATGAAATGTAACTAACCTTCTCAATTATTGAACATAAACACTAACCATTCAGTATAATATGATGAATGGTTTTAGGATAGATCATCCACAATAAATTTATTCATAATCCATTAAATAAAATGCTGTATATGATTTCATAAATTATTAAACCCAATAATACCATGGAATAAATAATTTCATTGAATGGAAATACTCTTATATAATCATTAAGCAATTTTGAGACAAATACGCTTTTATTTTGAAAATAAGAGGTCTTTTGGAAAATATTTTTATAAAACCATAAGTGAAGTAAGATAGTTTTTTCATAATAAAATGAGTATTTTTAAAAAGATAATGGTTTCAAATAACAGATTATAGAGTGCCCTTGTAAATAGATATGAATTGGAGAAATTCCCTTGAATCAGGCTTCTATTTTGGAAACAATTTTGAAAGTTCCTTTTAAAACGTGTAACTATCCATAAAATAAGTAATGGTTCTGATTTTTAAACATATATATGATACTGAAACAGAATATATGATGAGTACAAGACTGTACATAATAATTTCATTGAGGTAATTGGACAATAAAAGTAACCCGAATGAAAATGGAAGTTTGGGTGAAAATTCCATACTTTAACTCCAAATGTGTTCTTCTATCGAGCATATTCTCCTGGAATATGAAATTATAGTTATTAATAACTTATTTAAAATCATATTAGATATGTATTTAGTTTATCATATTTCTGTTTAGTTCATTTATACCCTTTTTTCTATGTTTTTATATTGAATTTTGTTATTCTAGGGGGTTCATTTTCATTATTTTCATAGTCATTTCACTTGTTTTTAAGTTATAGAGTTCATGTGGAATGGTTCTAAATCTCCATGATTGGAATTATATATTATTTATGAACACAGGGTATTGGTAATGGTCATTTCAATCATTTGTTTATATGTAATGAGGATTAATCATTAGATGAGAACCACTTCGATTATTTGGCAGTATTTGGATTATTATGAACTAGTTTTGTCATATAACCTAATTATATCTACCTTTTTTGGTTCTTGAATATTAATTATGTTATAATAAATATATTATAGTCTAGGAAAACCATAAATTTGGTTTCATGACCAGTAATGAAGAATAAATTGAAGAATGAAACTTCTTCGTCCACTGAGGCTTTAAATTGGAACCTCATGGACGTTGATTTCGTTTATAAAAATAAAATGGAGGGAGTAAGAATATTTATGATGGGTCTTCCATTAACATGACGTAAATCCAGTATATATATTTTACTAGAGTTATCCTGATAATTTGGACAGAGGAGGTTCAGAGAGAAAAATAAAAGAGATGAACTTAAAAATAAAAGAAAACTTAAAAGTCCCCTTTTGAAAATTCGGCATCCTAATGACTTCACATAAAATTTCTTAAAATCAAATGATTAGAAAAAAAGGGTATCTCATCATATTGAATTAAAAAGGAAAGTATGAAGAATGAATAAAATAAAACCTCAATATATGAGAAATGAATTTCAAATAGATAACATAATAGAAGTATTGATTTAAAGAAGAGAATGAAGGATTCCCCTACCTTGTAGAATAATTCCTAGATCATGAAGGATGGGACCTTGGGGGATTAGTGACACCATGGGAGGACTCATAGAGAAGAAAAAACACCATATCATTGAAGATGAGGGATTTGGAATGATAGAAAATGAATATGTGTGTGGGTATCTAAATACCTACTAATGTAAGGTTTTTTACCACACGTGTCACTCCATCTGCTCTCCACACCTCCAAAATACCGGATTACCTCCTCCTATTTGTCTCCCAACCCCAACCATATCGACCTTCATCTCTCCATCACCTGCGATACCTAGGGTTTCCGATCTCCCATTTTCTGCAACCTCATTTCTCATATTCCCTCCATCATCCAGCAATACCTCTCCCATTATCTCTCACAAACCACGCCTCTCTCACGCGACTCTGATACCGTCGAGGACTGCGATTTCGGATCTGTAGTCATTTGTAACCTCATTCCCTGGTCTTCGCTCCAGCATTTGTCTCCCATTATCTCCCACAAGCCCCGACCACTTCTCTGTGCCTCTCTCTCATGACTCTGATACCCTCTGGCTTACCCTATCCGACATCCGAGCCCTCGACGACTGACTCATCGACGAACTCGCGACTACAGTTTCTCGGTATTCCGTATAACAAATCCTCAGGTTAGGTGCTTAACTCGCAAGTAGGGTTTCTCTATACTCACAACAATGGTTTCTCTGTACTCGGCACTAGTGTTTCTATGTACTCAGAACTACGATTTCAGTCGACTATTCTAGGGAATATTGGTTTTGGAATTTCATTTTCTAGTAGGATATTACCTCCCGCATCATCTTCACACAAAAGGTATGTGATTACTTGCCTATTCATGAACCTTAATCCTTGATTCTGCATTAATGATGTCATTTAAATTCCATAATACTATGGGTTCAATTTTTTTCAGCTTTTTGATGTTCTGAATGAAAAAATTAACAAATTTTGTTCTCTAATTTTACATGTATGGTATTAATTACCTATTAAAATTTTATTGTCTTATATTTTCTACCATTTCATTTCTTGGGTTTGGAATTTCGTTTTCTAGTAGGTTAATCCCTCTCGCATCATCTCTGCACTTCATGAATGATTTTACTTACCTATTTATGAATAAAAATCATTGATTGTGCATTAATAATGTAATTTCACTTCTATAATATGTATGGTTCAAATTTTAGTGTTCTATTTTCTATGTAGTTCTTTTTTCAAAGAATTTTTCTGGCCTGCATCAAATCATACCTTTAAACAGGTATAGACAGGTATAACCATTGAATCTACATTTCAGGTACTACTATAACAGACAGTGCAAAAATATATGGATCTTATTGATAGTGAAAACATGTATAGAATGGTATAAACAGTGAAAATAGGTATAGATAGTTCAAACAGTAAATCTTAGGAAAGCTGACGTGAATTTTTGATGAATGTGTATTCATGAAAGCATGAATTCCTTTTTATTTTCCTTATTACTACCCCTAGAACCAGTAAAAGAAGTGAATATAGGTATGTATCTTCTCATCTTTTACTATGTCAATATTAGTGAATATTCTTTCATTTTTTGAATCTATACAATTTTCTACATTCATATTTCAAAATCCTTCTGTATTTAGGGTTCCTATCTTGATTCAGTTTCAATTGGGGTTTCCTGACTTCATCATAAGTCCAACCCATTCGGGTACATAATGTATTCAGTTTGTGTTCAATATTTTTACTTCTCCATTAATATATAGTTAATTTTCATTTTAATGACTTTTCAGAGCAATCATATCTTATTTTATTTAAGAATGTACATATTGAGATGCACCCATGCGGTGTTAACATGATCATGCAAAGCGTGATTACAATATAATTTAATAATCCTATAATGGATCCCCAACATTGATCTCCCAGAATCATTTATATTTTGAGAAACATAATTTGTGACCACTTCCAGGAATTAGTCAACAAATAGACCTTAAGGGCATGAAAATTGTATGTTTTCTATTATAATTATTTTTGTATTAGGTTGACTTTTTAGTCAGTAATTTTTGACTATTTTTTGGGTGTCCTAATTACTATAATAGAATTTTCTAACATCTTTCATTTCCTTACCAGGATCGAGTATGCAACTGAATTAGTTAAGGGCATGATACAAACAAACACATTTCTGTTCATATTATTTGACAGCTCACTATAAGAGATGTAAGAGGTGATTGTTGATTGTCAATTTCTGCACATATTGAATTATGAATTCAGTTTAGACTGTTTGAAAATTTCTATTATTTGGGTTGTCTGAATAGAACTTAGACATGTATGTTTCTTTATGGTTCTTACAAGGGTTCTAGATTTGATAGATTATTTTATAAAACATGCCTGTTATTGGTTATATTCTGATTTGTATTACAGTTAGTTTTCAATCTGTTTTTTACTGGTTTTTGGTTATCTGTTTTATGGTTGTAGACTTTTATATTTCTGGTGTTCACTTTTCTATGTAATTCTATTTGTATCGAATTTATCTGGCTTGCATCAAATCATACATGAAAATATATATATATAGGTATAAACATTGCATCTACCTTTTAGGTACTACAATAATAGACAGTGAAAAAAGATATGGATCTTATTGATAGTGAAAACAATTATAGAAAGGTATACACAGTGAAAATAGGTAGAGACAATGCAAACAGTAAATCATAGGAAAGCTGACGTGAATTTTTTAGGAATGTGTATTCATGAATGCACAAATTCATTTTTTCTTTCCTTATTATTACCCCTGGAACCAGCAAAAGAAGTGAATACAGGTATGTATCTTATCATCTTTTACTATGTCAATATTATTGAATGTTATTTCATTTTTTGAATCTGTACAATTTTCTACAATCATATTTCAAAATCCTTCTATATTCAGGGTTCCTATCTTGAATCAGTTTTAATTGGGGTTTCTTGACTTCATTCTAAGTCCAACCCATTCGGGTACATAATGTATTCAGTTTGTGTTCAATATTTTCACTTCTCCAATAATCTATAGTTAATTTTCATTATAATGAGTTTTCAGAGAAATCATATCTTATTTTATTTATGAATGTACATATTGAGATGCACCCATGCGATGTGAACATGATCATGAAAAGATTGATTCCAATATAATGTAATAATCCTATATTGGATCCCCATCATTGAAGTTCCAAAATCATTTATGTTTTGATAAACATATGTTATGACCACTTACAGGAAAGGGTCAACAAACAGAACTTAAGGGCACAAAAATGGTATGTTTTCTATTATAATTATTTTTGTATTAGATTTACTTTTTAGTCAGTATTTTTTGACTATTTTTTGGGTATCCTAATTACTATAATAGACATTTCTAACATCTTTCATTACCTTACCAGGATCGACTATGAAACTGAATTAGTTATGGGCATGACAAAAACAAACACATTCCTGTTCATATTATTTGACACCTCACTGTAAGAGGTGTAAGAGGTGATGGTTGATTGACAATTTCTGCACATATTGATTTAAAAATTCTGTTTAGATTGTTTGAAAACATTTTTTATTTGGGATGTCTGAAAAGAATTTATACATGTATGTTTCTATATGGTTCTAACAAGGGTTCCATATTTTACATATTATTTTCTAAAACATGCATGTTATTGGTTATATTCTGATTTGTATTACAGTTAGTTTTCAACCAGTTTTTTTTCTAGTTTTTGGTTATCTGTTTTATGGTAGTAGACTTTAAAATTTCTGGTGTTCACTTTTCTATGTAGTTCTGTTTTTATCGAATTTTTATGACCTTCATCAAATCATACATAATCCAAAATTACCTTTAACTTAACTGTAGCAAAAAATATATTAGAGCATGTATTTAATTTCTTTACATTATGGTTAAATTTATGTTTCACTGATCACGAACCAATTTTTTCAGGGGGTGGATAGGATAAACTCAGAACATGAGGCTTTTTTATTATGAGTTGTTCAATAATTTATTCACACATTCTAAGGTGCATTATCTTTGGAAACAATAGTTTGAGTTGAGAAGTTTTTTAAATAGATCGCTCATGTCCATGTTATGAAAATTTATCATTAAGAAATTAATGTAACCATTCTTATATAGATTTCTATGATACATAGTTTCAATATGATTTTAGGTCATCATGACATGGTTGCGGGGAAAACCAGGTGATAGAAGTTCGAATTTTTATGGAAATAGGAGTACTCAGCTGCAAATGGTAAGCCTCACAGTAGATTCCTATCACTTTAATATTGTATCCATATATTCAAATTTTAGAAAAAATTATTTCATGAAATATATTTATGTATTTATTTTTATGAACATTTGAAACATTTGAAAAGGGTGCTTTCATTTCACAAAAATTACATCACTATTTAGAAGTGTTTCCACACACCTCTGCTACACAATAAAGAAGAACTGGTGGCATTCAACAACTGAAAAGAACACTTGATGAGTCCTTGAAAAAAGGTAGAATCTACGCCATATTTAGGAAGGAAAACGACTCTTACTGTGTGTCTGAGGTAGAAGAACCATTGCTCCTAGTACTCATGAAGAAGAAGACACATGAACCACATTGTTTTATGAAGTGAAGATTACTACAATATAATTTTTTTATTTTCTATGGTTCATCAATTGAAAATAAGAATCATGGAGTGTTCATGCTTGAAGGACAACAGACAAATGCAACCACGAATATACTTTTTTCTAAGATTCCTGAGGCTGTTCATGATTAATTTTTGAAGAATATAGAGAGCACATGAGGCAGAGGCTTGGAGATGTTCTTCAAAAACTGTGTCTTTGCATGTGAACAAAGAAGATCAAAGGAGGATAACCTATTCAAATGTACACACCCATAAGGTGTTGTATTCTTTTATAAATTTTCAATTTTTGATTCTAACATGACACCTCATGAGGATATATCAAACGAACACATACATTATCATTGACACCAGAACTAAATCAAGCTGCTAACTCTGACACTAATAGCTTCTGTTTATTCTATTAAATAGATGTTGCAGTGTTGGTGCATTGAAACTGATATGGCCTTGGAAATATGGCAACAAGAAGAGGATCCATCGTTGGAGACATGTTATTGCAGGTAATTTCTTTCTATATGTGAATGAGGAAGAAAATGAAGTAACAAAGGTCTTTCATTAATTAAATTAAATGTAATGTTTCTTCTTTTACCCATCCTGTTTATTGAAATTTATGATTCTTATTCCAAAACACGAAATTAACAAGAAAGTTGTGGACTTCTCTACCTATGATTCCTCCAGGTACTAAAATTATGGTGGTGTCAATTTGGTAGAGAAATTGATGATGAAATCTGTTGCAAGGTACATAAACATCTTGGAAATGGTAACATCTTTATTCAAATTTGGCATGCACAACAACATGTAACCCCACATGGCTCCCATAAATTTATCATATATGTCAAAAATTTGAGTATTACGATGCTATCTATCAACCATAAATTAGTTAAACATCCAATAATAAACACATAATAACAAATATATATATTATCCTTCCTATCAAAGACTTCTTTATTGTTGGGTAAGTGAATAATATTCTATTCATACTTTTGATTACAAGTTCCATTTATTTATATTTAATATTGACTTCATTTGTGTCCTTATATTTTTCAATGATTCCATGCAAAATATACATATTATTTTTGTTTCGAATATATATTATATGTACTCTGATCATAGTATTGCATAACATTATTAGTATGTATTGTTAATTTTAAACATTTTCATTTTCGGAAGATATACATGTTGGATGATTTTTTAGGTGGTGATATGCTGGATTATTACCTATTATTCTGAAAATAAATTCTAGGTAAAACTAGAGCTAGATTTTGTTGAACTGTTTTACTTTGATCATCTAGATTCTTACATCCATATGTCACACACACGTATTAAATTATACACTGAATTTGTAAAAAACATATATGGCACAAATGGACCCTTTCTCATGTTCTACTGTTTTCCTTCTTTAGGGACATTATACAATTGATGCAGATTATTGGGAATTTTTTGGTTCCCGTTTGATTCCACAAGGATGATCTAGCATTAATATAATGTTTCTGCACATTTTGACTATTTCGCCTTATCTAAACAAGTCTATGTTCTATAGTACATTCTTAATGTGGAATCGATGGGATATTTATAGTTTAAGTCATGTGGCCATGGATGTGGGTGAATACAATAAATTTCATTATGTATTAAGAAATTGAACATCTCATAAAAATATACTGTTCGGGGAATATTTAATCAAGTCCTATGATTATACATGTTGAATTATATAGTCTTTTACAATTGTGGATAATGGATAATTTTCATACTTTATCATATAAACGTGTTTCATTATAGGTTAATTATGAGATGGAATAATTATTTTTTCACTATATTAGTTTGATAGTGCATAATTTTAATCATTTTTTTGGGAATATAAAAGCATGAAATCCATTGTGTGAGTGATGTTTTTAGGAAAAATATTCCATATGTATGATCATCCAATTGGATTATTTTTGTATTCTTCTGAATAAAGATACAGACAAACACACACATATATATATACATTCAAATAATGTTAAAATTTCTTATGAAATTAAATCAATGGTGTTTTATAATATTTAAATCATAAAGTGAAATTTACTTATGATGATGATAGTTTAAAAATACGAACTACCAACTATATTAGCTTTCAAAGAAACCACACCAAACAAAATCATGCTTCATACTAATCCTCACCCTAACATACTTTCAAGCCCATCAGCTCCCTTAAAATTCCATTAACCTTCCAATTCTCTCTAGGATACCTTCCACATTTTCTCACAATCTTGTCACTTTCCTTCAACTTTTCCTTCACCTTAAAATTCTGTTTTATTTTTGTCTCTTATCTCTAACTCTTTCATTCCATCATGTTCCATCTCCATCACAATTAGTCTTCACTTTATTTCGTAATTTCATGGGCACCCCATTCACTTCATTTTCATCATTTTATTCTAAACAATATATTGAGAACAACGACATTACAATTTTTTTTTGAATGATGCAGAACCAGAAGATTTGAAAGAATATTG